>OX578139.1:128541457-129961457 GCA_951213105.1 Amaurobius ferox
ACAGCAAATATGTTTTCAAGGCGAAAACGATAGAGTTGTAAAATAAATCTCTCTATTCCATGGGAAAAGTTTGGCTATCTTTCAAATGGAGTCTAGTCGTTATTTACATACAAAAAGAATCCGAATAAAACATATAAATAATATTTAAAACTTGTATTGGAAAATAATTCGAAATATTTTCAAGCTCTCGAGAAAACTCCAACAATTGCGTTTTCAAGATGGAAACGGTGGAGTTTGTAGGTCCCCCAATTCTAAGTAAAAATCTCATTATTTCTTAAATAGAAACTGCTATTGAATTTCTATCTTCTTTGCTGACAGCTAGATAGAACAATAAATGAATAAACTATCAAGATCAAAATATCATTGTAACATCTGATTACTAAGGACAATATTTGATTGCTAAAATCAATTGGCTATTCTTTTGATAAAAAAGGAACATTGATCTCATAATTTGAAAATTTGGAATAACGTGGTCGTGAATCGTATAGTTCGTACATGGATTGCATCGAGGCCACAATAACCCCCATTACCTCTTTGACGAGTTCATAATCATAATCATTAATTAAAACACTACACATTAAATTCCACAGTTTTAACTTTTAAAAAATATTATTTATTCACACATCTTATTGCTCTGATTAAAATTGCATTCATTTTGATAAACGCTTAAGGAGGAGAAAATGCACTGTGTGAGACCGGGTCTTGCAATATTATTCCAAAATCAACAACTGACCTAATATATACGCAGACTAGCACATACATCAGTTTTGGGGTCTTTTGCTCAGCATGTTTGAAATATTTGCCGCTTCTTTTTCTGACATTTGGAGTAAGATTTCTCTTTTCTAACACTTTCTTAATACTCAAAATAAGCACTACACTGATTGAAAACATGACTCTTTGAACTTTTGGATAATAATTCTGCTTATGAACAACACTGCTTCTATTCTATGGCCGCTCTCACTCTCCCGCTGCTGGACAATTATTTTTTGTAACCACGTCTCTCTCTCATCGCGTGTTCGATTATATCATTGCTTGAATATTCATTGAATTACCTTCTTGTTGGTACATCGTTTTGCCTGAGGTCGATATACGCCTTCCGTTCTCTCATTGTTTGCTTCTCAGTGCGATGTAGTATAATTGCATCTTTGGCTACTCTAGTTACCATTGATGCGTGGTTTAAGCCTTGGTCTTAGGAGATCTTTGCCTCAACCATACCTGTAACTTATGTGATGTAAATTTAGTGGGGTCATGATCCTCCAGGCCCAGAGTGTCATAAAATGACGCCTACAAGTCTGTGCTTTGTTTTGTCGTAAATATCAAAACTGCATATGTGCCTTCTGGTCTCACAATTACTGAGTTAGGAAATAATATTAATACATAGCTCCCAGGATAGTCTGTTAGCACCCAATAACTTTGGAAGGAATGATCCATGAGTGTACACACTAGGTATATCTAGAGTACAGTGACCATGTCCGATTGAATAAAAGCAATTGTAATGACCCTAGTGGGTGGAAAATTTAAAAAGTTAGAATTACAAACTCGGTAACAGAGCAAACCAGAAGAAAAAAAGCAAAGTGCAGATTTGTTTAGCATTGCCAAACTACTATGAATCGACAGAAAACTGCCACAGAAAGTAAATATTTTGCATAATAAGGTTGCCAGCTACGTGGAAAGACTGAAATTGTCAGTTCCCATAGAAGTCCTCAAAATTGCTGTAAATAACAAATTATCTTACTGCTATTGCAGTTAACGGTTATTCCATGGTGATGAGCAATAATAAGCACGAAATCGGTCCACGGATACAATTATCTCCAATGGGAATTGCAGATTCCTCTTTGACGATAAGAGCTTGCAATTCCATCCCAGTAGCTCAACGGTAAGTGTCAGATGGCCAGTTCGACGATCTAGGATTCGATCCCCGTTTGGTTTAGCCAGATTCTTTACAGAATGTCTTCCTTATTTTGGGGGACGACCCTTTCCGGCAGGTTCTATCGGTTTTGAACTTTGAGTTTTCAGCTTCGTATAGCCCGAGATACATTGTGTGCGAATTTTATGATGGCTACGTGGAAAGACTGAAATTCTCAGTTCCCATAGATGTTTGCAAAATAGCTGCAAATACCAAGTTTTATTGATGCCAGTTAGCAGTTATCTCATGCTGATGAGCGCTGAGCGCGAAACCGTCCCATGGATACTGTTATCTGCAACGGTAATGTTCTTTCTTATTATTGGCTAAACGTTGTCCTATTCAGGAATTCTAAAATAAATACTTACATACACAGGAATCTAATGCCTATTCAAAATGTTCAGCGTAAGAAAGCATGTATATTTAAATTCGAAAAAGAATACGACCACGTATATTCACAAGCATTGCAGGTGTCACCGTGTCACATGTACTGATTATACTACTTTTTGATAGAAACTATCTTTCATATATGCGTTTCGTTCGCTCCTGGTGTCCATTCCTACTCATTAGAAAACTGCTCTACAACTTTTAAATTGACTTTTTTCGTCTATCTCGCTTTGTTGTCGAGTTAGTTATCTTACCTTACACTTTCCACTAGGAAGCTGAAATAACTTCCATTCGATCGAGGATAGTCATTTTACTATAGACAGACCTTGAAAGCACACTTGGGGATCTTTCCTTACAAAGTTATGGGAGTTCTTAAGGACTTTTTTTTTTTTAAATCTTCAAAATTTGTCTTACCATTCTATGGCATAATCGGGAATCTTTCCTAACAAAGTTATGGGAGTTCTTAAAAAATTAATAAAAAGAAAATTCAAAATTGTTCTTTACTTTTTCTTAACAAACTGTATGCCATTTGTACCAGACTAAAATAAATTTATTTTTCCTGTGTTAAATGTTCGAGATTACCTCCTGAACAGTTTTAAGGTAAAACAATATCTTCATCACATACAAGAGGATTGAAAATGTTTTTTATTTACTTTGATATCTTATGTTCTGTGTAATATAAAAGTAAATTCTCAAAGCCTCTTGCTAGGCAAACACCATGTTTCCTTCGCATTTTATTAGCAATATTTTTGTGCTTCATGAAATCTATGTTTTATCTCGACAGCGTGTATAGGGTAGTAAGAGATTTTAGGTTTCCGTTTGTTACTGTATTTAAGTTTTCTGACGGAGAGCAATGCTAAAGCGTATGTGCTGTTTTGAGACGACTTTTTTATTGAGAATATATAGTATGTATTTTCTCAGTATGTATTTCCAAAATTCATACTCCGTTGTTTATTTTGACTCGTATTTTTGGAATTTGCATTTACATGCAATTAATTTGGATTTCTTTTATTCTTAAGGGTACTCATACTTCACTAGCACTTATCCGCTGCCTCCATGTTAACCAATGGGGATATTTGTTTAGAAGATTCCTCCGTGAATTTTCCCCGAAAATGTTAAATGTTTTCGCGATATTAAAGGATAAACACATGTATTTAATTATTATTTCATTATAATTTTATTATTTCAAGATCGATTTAAAATAATCCATAAACTATTTTAAGTACAGATATGTGGAACAGATTGAAGATAAATTTAAGGCAACCCTGTAAATCGCGCGCTTGTGGGTCGTACAATCTATGTCGGTCAACAATAGATCTTTATATGCAACCACCAACTAGGGGAAGAAAGTGATTGTTTAACAGCTGTTTATCAAGAAAAGCACAGCCTTCTATAGTTCTCCACTTCGGGGTCCACAGCTCTTTGCTTTTGCGGTTCCAGAGGGACTGTGACAATACAGTCTGTTCTAGAATTGGTAAAAGATTCCAAACTAGTTTTGGACAGGATTCTAGCTTATTTTTAAGTTCATGCGCTTCTGCTGCCGATGCAAATCTGTTTTCATTTTTGAGAGAAATATTTGTCTTTCCCTCTGCTTTTTTCCCAGACAATCTCCCACTTTGATCTTTTAAATATACTAGGGGCTCTACACGAGTCTGGAGGCTACAACTTCGCTAGGCCAGCTTCGCGCTCTGTTTCAAGCCATACTAAAGTTTAAATTAAAAACGGTTTATTTCAACGAGTTTTCATACCATTTCTCTACAAATGTACAAAATTTCATGGTTTTGTATGTTATAGATTTTGCAATACAAGAGAGAGAAACTAGAAAGGACAAACCATACAGAAGAAAACTTTTCACTTCAAAAGTGCATAAAAAGTAGAATAACTCATAAACTACATAGCAAAATAAAAAAAAACAATATTGCATGTAAGTGTCATCAAAAATCCGTGTTCTTGCTATTGTTAGTCTGCACAAAGACGCCAACTCGCAGGTCAAATATTTTGTCTCTGACTTTAAATATTTCTTAAACTAAAGTTTGAATCAAAAAAAGGATTTTTTTAAGCATGTTCCGCTAACATTTCTCTACAAATATACGAAATGTTATATTTTTGTATGTTATAATTTTTGTGGTAAGAGACAGAGAAATTAGAGGAATGCGAAATCTGTCAAACGGCGGTGACGGCTAAACATAGTTTTGTATAGGTAACAAGAAATTTATTTTCATTATCAATCTAAAAATGTAACTGAATATTAAATTATAAATATACATATATAATATATATATATATATATATATATATATTGGTTAAAATATAATAGTGGTATGATGCATTTGCAAACAGCGCATTCAACTGTGGCATTTTTATGCCTGCTGTACCAGGTGCAAGATTTCCATGGACGCAAATGTCTGCAAAGGGGGTTTGAACTGTTTGGGATAGGGTATGTCAAATACCTGTCTTTTGGGGGATTCTTCGTTTGGGATGGACGCTGTCCCACCCATAAGCAAAAGGTTAAATGCATTTTTTTTTTCGAAACGGAGTTTTCACAGTTTTACATCTTTAAAATACTGCATGCGTCTTAATTTTTGTTTGAGATGCATGAAAATTGGTAAGAAGACACCTTTCATACTTTTTAATGAAACTGGGTATGCATTTTATAATTGAACTTTATTAAGGTAATTAAAAGTGAATAATGACCTAATTAAATGATGAAAATTAAGTTTTAAACGCAGAAAAATATTTTTTAAAAATTAACTTTCTAAGAGATTTAAAAATGAATACCCAAATTTGTTTATGATGTATTTTTGAGTAATCATAATGTAAAATTAATCAAAAATATGTACAAATGACACGCAAGGAGCATTTTCAAATTTTCGTTAAAAAAAATTAACTTTAAATAATAAATACAAAATTATAACAAACTTGAAAAAAAATTGAATAGTATTTTATATAGTAATGTTAAGAAGAATATTTATACAAATTTTCATGTTTCTAAGTCAATAAATATATAAAAAAAAATTTCAATGTCCACCGTCCATTAAAGCACTTAATTTAATTCCCCTAAAAATGATAAATAAGAATTATTGTTTCCTCTATAAAAGGTTATCTGCACTGGGAAATTTAAAGAATATGACATCCATATCTCCCTTGTAAATCAATTAACAAAAAATTCAAAGTTTGATCAGCATACGCCCAAATCAATTATTATTGGGGTAATATAAAATTTAATATCGTGTTAATATAAAAGTTAATATTGTTATAAAAGTTATATCCGTTACATTTTATACTATTGCAAAAATGTGTTAAACACAATAAGAATTATATGAATTTGTAAAAACTTTGCCTGAATAAGATAAATGCCATAAGGAATTGAAAATAGCAATATTTCTTGGAAATATACCAAAACCATAATTGATACAACGCAATCAGAAATATAATACATTTCATTATTAAAATTTATTTTTGTATCAATGTTTACTTTCTCTGCATAGAAAAATGTATGGAAAAAGCATTGTTACAGGGTTAAAAATTCACATAATAGTTTTCGATGGAAGGACATATTTCGAGCACCCTGAACTCGAATCGCACGTTTCTGAAGTGATGTCTCTCTCTGTGTATGTGTGAGTGTATGAGAATGTGGTTGTGGATGCGATATGTCACAAACGAATGGAGCGTTTCGATTCTAATTTAGTATGCTTATTAGAATCTATATACACTGAAACTCTATTAATTTAAAACTCAATTAATTATTCGGAAGATTCCCGAATTTTCGAATGAAATTTTGAAAAAAATCATTAAAAAATCAAAACTATCAATAATTTTACGTATATAACAATTTCGTATGTAATTCGCCATTAGAAAACGAATGCCAAAAATTTTAAAACAGTATGAAGAATCTTTCTAGAGATACATCCCGATTTTCAAGTAAGTTCATCCAAAGAAAAGTGGCATAGAACTAAAAAAGTATTAACCGGAGGAAAATATGTTCCCTTTTGATACGCAATATCATGCGACAAATTTGTTAACACCATTCCTATAGATTTATTTCGTTTCAATTAAGATAGTTTGGGTAATAGTTTTTTATTTTGACGACCAATAATTCACCAATAGTCATTAATTTATATGAAAGAAAACCTACACTTTGTCTTTAAGGCTTGGTGATAAATTTAGTGGACTTGGCGATTAATTTGGCGAAATGTTAAGAATTTGGCGACGTTTTTTTATCGTTCTAAAAATATCGACAAAATTGTAAAAAAGACGATAAATTAACGAAAATGGAGCCAAATGGACGAATTTTTAATATATGAACTATACTCCTTATTGCAGATGCTATCAATTGCTAATCGTCAAGTTAGATCTGAGAGAAATATAAGTTAATTATGTACTTCGAAATAGTTTTACATGTTGTCATCTAGAAAAGCGCCAAATGTGAAATTCCACGTCAAAAACATTGTGTCATGTATCTTTCATCAATTTTTCCCTCAGAAAAACAGAAACTCAATGAATTGTGAAAAGAAAGTTACGTGTTGCCCACATCAAAATTCTGATTATTTAAATTGGATGGATTGAATGAAAATCGTCACACACGTCTGAACACGTTTGAATTAATTCTGCCGCTAAGAAACATAATATCGTTTCCTTTACATAAAATTTTACAAAAATATTTATTTGCACTTTGCTATTTCCATGGAAGCGTTTTTTAATAAAGCCTCGACAAACCCTGAGCAAGGATTAAGTTATACAATGTCCGTCAAAAACTGTGTATTTTTCCAAGAAGAGATAAATATATATATTTTTTCAAATGGCCAGGCACTTTGACTTTCGTCATTCGCCTTTATACAGCGGCCAGAGTGTGACCATTTAGCCGTCCATTGACGTTGCCCCAGGCGCACCAGAGGGGGGCTGATCACGTTGCGCCCACAACACAAACATCCATGCCGTATGTGGGGCTCGAACCCACAACGTGGCGGTAGAGCGATTGCTACGGAAACGCTTGCCTTGACCACTCGACAACCACGTCGGCAGAACAGATAAATATACAAACAAACAAATCAATAAACATACTTTCAAGTTCATGTACTTTATATATATTGTATTTGACCAATATTATATTAACTAAGCAAGCCACAAGGAGGCGTTGCAAGTACGTGCCTTATTTTAGTAATTCTCTATAACTCACATTGAAAAGTTAATTAGATAATTTATGACAGAATGATTCGAAGTTAAAATAATGATAATTTTGATAAAAGAAAGCAACGATCTCGGCTTTTGCTAAGCTATCGCAGAGGATGTTAGATCAATTTCTGGGTATGTATTTAACTTATAAATCAATTAATTAGTAATGCATTGTGAATTTGTGTTGTTCTTATTAATAAATTTGAAAAGTAATAAGATTTTTTTAAATATTATTAATGTATAATGTAGGAGGTCATCATTACACAACGATTACAATAGTTTTCAAAAGGTAGTTCGCTACTCCACTAATAATGGATTACAGCGATTCCTGCTTATTGTACATGCAACACCAATTTTTATTTAGTGCTGCTGGACTGGAACACAGTTTATTTCAGCTACAACAGTAATTTAAAGGAAAACACATTATATGTAGAATAAAGTTTTAAAATATTTTCGAAAGATAAAAATAATTTTAATTTATGCGAAAATTAATATTCTCAAGTTTGTGTTGATAATTGGTGGTAAAAATGAACGTATTTAGTGCGCTTAAAAAAGCTTATTTAGTGAGTCCAAAAAAATTGTTTTAAGACGTATTAGGTCCGTGTATGGGGTGAAAGGCATATTTAGGGCGCATCAAAGGAGCATATTTGAGACAAATCAAAAGAGTATACTTAGAGCAAGTTTAGTTAAGAGCTTTTAAAGAAGAGCAACAGTAGCTCAGAGTTTTTTAGTTTTTATTACAAACGGGCGTGTGATTAAATCGTTTTTCATTTTCGAAAATTCGCTGTGAGTTCTAGTGTAATTAAATTAAATGTTTGTATATTAAATACCGGCCAACGCTTGGCATATTTCCTAGTCTAAATATGTTGCATATTCCCCTATTCCCATGAAAAATTCTTCCTGATAGGAGTTCCTTTGATGCAATTGGCCATATATTTTTATTACTTAATAATATATATCCTTATCACTCACTTTATGTGTCATTTTCTCCATGCATCAGACTATATAATATCTGATTTTACTATATCCAGTAGAACCAGCCATAAACGAAATTTCATGGGACTGGAAGAATTTTCCGAATTCTAAAGGTTTTCTTTTCATGCTCATTTCAGAGAAAGCGAATTCTAAGGTTCAGCTTGAAGTGCTGATATTCCATATGTAACTGCTTACTTATTCATCAGACTTTAAAAATTATGTAAATTGTATTAAGATACACTTATTTAATAATATATTATACCATTATAGATAATTTAATTATTCCAAATATCTATATACGTTTATTTTTGCATGCTCCGATTTCAGGCTTATATGTATATGTTGAAATTGTGTACCCCATGTTCTTGACTGTTAGCTTATTACCAAACCATAAAATAGACTCGCAGGGAAACATTACAGCTTATGAAAAAAGTAATTAAATAAAAAAAATTGACTTTATTGAGATGAACTTTTAGAATTATACAACATGGTTTTTTTGGATAATCTTTGCATTCATAACTTTCGGTAGTTCATCTTCACGTTGCGAGTGGGACAAGTTGCAAAGTGTTATAGAAATTCGTCCATTGGTTGGATAACACTCGTAGTCTTTGGTGGAAGCCAGGGTACTGCTAATATTCTAGGCTAGGATAAAGATAAAATCCAGCTCCAGCTTGCTTCTATGAAAAATGATTCTCTGGGAAATAAAGGACTGAAATAGTTGGAAGATTTCCTGTTCTTTGTTCGTTACAACAGTATCTTTATTAACAAGTAATTTTAATTTAGCCGTTCATATTCTCATTGTGCAGGCTCCCTTTCATAAGGAAAATAACATAAATTTCCTATATTTTTGGATGGGGCTAAAAATATTTTCCACTAATTAAGTCGATGTCTACGTATCAATATGTTGTTAACAGAGAATTTTTTTTTGTGAAAACCGTTCCAAAGGATACTGCCTCGTATTTAAGCTATATTGTAGGAAATTAATAAATACCATTGCTCATATTGATTGTCTATACTTCCAGACCAAAGGTATGAATAAACGATATGTGACGTGTTAAAATTTATAAATTGTGTTCTTTTTTCAGGTTTCTGATAGAAAAAAAAGAGCATATCATAAAAATAGTATCTGATAGAAAAAATAATATTTCAGGTATCAGATAAAAATAGTTCTCTTGTTTGAAAACAATGGCATTAATTACATAGTAGTTTATTTATAACCAAAATTATTTAAGTATTACAATATTTATTCACTATATTCATAAATGTATGTCGGTAATATTTAAAAAAAATGGACTTTTACAACATGTTTCCTTTTTGATATTAATACACTAACTATTACTATAATTACCATCATTAAAAATTATAAATATTTTAAGTAGAAGCAGCGTGGCCAGGTGGTTAGAGATAAATATCCCTATACCTAGATTCAAATGTTTCTGCTTGTCCCTGCAAAAATACCTGTGTTTTAATAATTAATTTCATTCCATAACTCAAAATATATTTAATAATAATTTTAAAATAATAGAAATTACATCATAAAACAAGACAGAACACACAAATTTTCTTAAAAAATGCTGGGCTAAATGAAAAAAATAAAAAATTATCTTGATTAAATAATAAGCCTTTAACAAATTTAATTTAATATAAAACAACAACTATTTTCTTCGTTAAAGTCCTGTTCAGTCTTCGTTGTGAGGTGAAATTCGTAAGCCGTTGTGATGTTCATGGACTTTTACAACATGTTTCATGTTTGATACTAATACACCAACTATTACTATAATTACCATCACTATAAATTATAAATATTTTAATTACGATTTAACATATTTTAAGTAGAATCAGTGTGGCCATGTGGTTAGATATAAATATCCCTATACCTGGATTCAAATGTTTCTGGTTGTCACTACAGAAATCCCTATGCTTTTTTGGGGGAGGAGAAAAAATATTTTTGAAAATAATTTTTTTAAATAACCAAATATGAATTTGTGTCACAATAAATATCAGTCCTTGTCACAGTTGTTGTCTTTACTAAACTCATTGACCAGTTTATTGTTTATTGCAGAAGAAGGGCATAATCGGAAGAAAATTTTCATGTACAGTTTGGTTGCTCTGTATTGCGTACTGTGTACTCGTTCCAGGCAAAAGAAGCACAGTAGATTATCTTCCAATTTCACCAAGTGCTTTCTATGAAAGCTTGAAGAAAATATACTCCTTTCTAATGTTTACGTGGTAATGTTAATGTGTGCTAGGATTTTAGGTGAAATTGCCTGCAAAGGCAAACACTATCATTCTTTTATGAGGCGATGAAATTCCTGAAATGTTAAAAAGTTTCAACTCAATAGGAGGGAAATGATTCGTGCAATCAGGAAATTTTCAAAATCATTCGACTGAATGGCTACAAAGCTACTTCAACATAAGAATCCAATACATATAATGCCAGTGTCATCAAATGAGTGTGAGAGGTTTTTAACACTTCACAACAAAGTTGAAAAGTGTTTGGGACTTTGTTCATTCTGTCTGTCTATCTGTCTGTCTGTTCGCACGATAACTCTCGTAAAAATTATTTTATCAAAATGAACTGTAAGAATATTGTTGAGACGGTCTGTGGTACATGTGCGAATGCAAATGAAGAATATCGCCCTATTAGTTTTGGATTAAACCCGGGTTGAAAAAATAAAATACATTGAACTCTATGGGACCAAATATTTCAAACATTTTTCAGCAAATTTAAAATTCACAAATTGCTTCGAAGATTTTAGGAATTATTCAAATTATCCCATAAAATATACAAAAAGAATTTCATCAAAATATGTTTGGATATGCATTACATGTGACATACATTGTACAGCAATTATGCGTATAAACAAATAGTTTTAACTAAGAATTGTGCTATGAGCAGATGTATAATGAGAAATTAATATAAATCATTAGATGTTAGATTTTCCGTTATCAATATTAGGAACTGCAAAAAAGACAAATGTATAATACTACGAAATTTTTTAAGATTTTATGGAAACTTGAGTTAAATACTTATTTTCCGAAAATATTGACCAATAGCAATTGTTTAGGAAATATCCATAAGCATGTTTTCTCTTGCAATTAAACAACATTTTTAGATTCAGAAAGATCATATAAAAGGAATTAAACAAAGAAATTAATATTGGTCAAATAAGAAAAATGCAACTTTTATTGTGAAAATTTTTTATACTTAAAATATTAATTGCATTCTATTACTCACATATATATTTAATAATATTAAAATAATAGAAATTTCATCATAAAACAAGACAGAACACACAAATTTTCTTAAAAAATGCTGGGCTAAATGAAAAAAATAAAAAATTATCTTGATGAAATAATAAGCCTTTAACAAATTATATTTAATATAAAACAACAACTATTTTCTTCGTTACAGTCTTGTACAGTCTTCGTTGTGAGCTGAAATTCGTAAACCGTGAAGATGCTCATATGTTAGTAACGTACTAAATTACTTTTCTGCGATTTATCATAGAAAGGATTTGCTTGCATGTATAAGGACTACCAAATGCAGTAAATAATGTACCTTTTAATCAAAACTTTTTAAGCAAAACTTTTTGATCAAAACTATGTAATCAAAACTTTTCATTGCAGGAAATTTGGTTGGCAAGCATTTACAGAAGTGAATAAGATTTTCTATCTGCACTTTTTAGAGGATCACGAATTTCCGGACCCTCTATTAGTAGTGAAACATGTGCATTATCAATGTCAGCATCAAGGTTAAAATTAATTGATGTTTACAAATTTTTTGTGTTAATCTACAGACATCTTTGAAAATTCATTTTGAAGGGCTTGGATAGTTTCAACAAATGTGTACTTTTGCGACATCCATAGGTCTGCTGAATTTTCTAAAGAACGGCATGTTACAAAATGGTTCAAAACTGCGTTTGTTAAGAACTTTATTAAATCATACGTTTATCAAGGAAATGTAGTTTTGCTTTAAATGTTTTTATGACAGAAAATTTCTGAGTTTATCTTTCCCTTGTAGTTTGACATTAATTTTATTTAGCATGATATCTATCACAAATACGGGATACTTCCATTTTATTCAGAGAATCGAAACACAGTAAAACCTTTTTTTTGCTGTATAAGTGCCTAATTGTTCGAGTAAGTGTAAGAATATGCTCAACTTAGCTCCTCTACTTAGTCATCTCACATTTGAGATGAAACGTCACCAAACACTGAATCCAACTCTTTCGAAAATTATTAGAATTTTAGGTGCTTTAATGTATCTAGTCGAATACTGTTGATACAACTGTTTCCATAACTTTTTCATAGTAGAAGAAATTTTGCGCAGAGTGCTTCTTGATGAATAATGCATTGGAATACCATTGGTTTACCATTTCAAATCTTTTGAATTTCGGAATAGATTAGTCCTATTAAGCCAGTCTTGGAACCCACATAGTCTTGCCATTATGCGTCGTTACACTTATTGATATTTCCCAATTTAATACCAAAGCATTAAGTGTGTTTTTAACTTCCGTGAATATATCGCATCCCGTATTATTTAAACTACACATATTTGCCAACTGTTCAATAATATTAATTTCATTATCAATTCCCAGACCAAATATTACTAGTAATGCAATGTTTTGTAATGTTATTACTTTTATTCAAGGCAAAAGCATAGTAATCAAATGGCTTTGCTACACATTTGAGTTGCTCAACTATGTTCCTCCCCACCACTTCAATTCTTCACCTCTTTGGAAAGATGGGTCAGAAGGGCAGAATTTTCAGAATCTTCAATACTGTTATTTTCCTGGGCATACTTTTTCATACATACTTAAAATACAACGTTTAGTAATTTTGTGTTTATAAATGGCCTACGTCTTTTCCAACTAATTCTGCAACTACAAACATAGCACAAATGTTTGATTCCTGTAGTACACTTTGCTTTTTAATTATACTTTGAGTAATTACATTAATTTTCAGTTCCTTAATTTATTTGTTCTCTTTTATCTTTTAAATCTTCATATTTATTCACATTTATGTTCATGCTCGTAATACCTCCTACTAATGTATTCTTTAATAACTGCTATTGATTTCTGACAAATAAGACAAATGGGCTTAACTACACTTTGTGTAAAGAAGTATTTGTGTCCCACTCATCATTAAGCAATCAATCTGCCCTCATCTTCAGTTTTATGTTTCCTTAACATTCTCAAATTATGCACTTAAGTACAGAAATTTATTTGGAAAATTTAAAAGTGGCCATTCGATATACACATATCAAAAAATATTTTAGGCGATAGCATACATTAAATGAACGGTAAAAGTAAATTGACTCTCATTTCATGCAAGTAGAATATTATACGGCTTAAAAAAATGACTTGTACATTATTTGTATTGGCTATAAAAACACAACATACCGTGGTTTGTTGTGCCAATTTCATTCTAAAATCATTATAATAATCATTATAGTAATAATTATGAAAGTGTATTTTAAAATTTCATAAAAACTTAATTTTAATATAGAATCGAATATTTTATTATTGAAGTTCGTGGGCCACTAGTAAGGAAAAACCGAGGATAAGTCGCGGGGCCGCCAAACACAAAGCGGTCGGCTGCCAACCCCCCAGGTAATTAATCGATGCTGGTAACAGTGGATCACAGAAAATACGTGCAACCGTCAAAGAAGCTCAACGCGCCTCCGACCGACAACTGCTGGAGAGGATCGTACATTCATAGGAGGAGCCACCCTACACCAATGGCGTCAATATCAGCCACTCGAAGGCCTTTGGCATCTTCCATGCATCCTGTATCGAGGGATGCTGTTCGCAGACGACTGGAAAAAGAGGGGATTAAATATGGACGTCCATTAAGGCGCGTACCGCAGATCCGACAACATAGGCATAGCCGTCTGGATTGGTGCTGAGCTCGGTCAACTTGGACTGTGCCAGATTGGAGGGATGTTGTCCTTAGGAACGAATCTTGCTTCCTTCTCAGTGCTGATGACAGACGAATACCTGTGGGGAGGAGGACTGGCTAGTGTTCTGATCTGACAGCTTCAATCTGGCAGCTTGGCACTCGACGATTTTCTGTAGCAAATCGTTCTGTCAATGCTGTCAAGCCACCCATGTTCCATTTATCAACAAGACAACGCTCGATCACATACTGCACGATTTTCTTAACACTGTTTCCTATGATTCAATTTTCTCCCATGGCCATCCAGGTCTCCAGATTTATCAACAATAGAACAAGTCTGGTACATGCTCGGGGGCAATTGCAGCATTCTCAGAATGCCACTGAATTAGCTGACCGGTTACAATATTTGTGACAGAATCTTTCGCAGAGGGACATGTGCAACGAACGTAATTGATTTTATGCCGCACCGAATATCGGCTTAAGTAGCTGCCAGGTAAATATTTACCTCTCACCATATGTCATCTTCTTGTTACCATAATTTCAAATTAAAACGCGGGTTTTTGCTCTCAAATTCTTATCATTTGCATATCTTCTCAAACTGCACATATACATGCCGAGTTTTGCATCTGTTGCTGAATATTCTATGGATGCTTATATTTTTTTCCAACAGAATACATGTATATTTTTGACGACATGGACTACCCTTAGTTAAGTCCAAACGATTAAAATTATTTTATTGTACTTCAAAGAACGAGATTACAAAAATTTTAAAAATTAGAAATACATTTTTTTAAATCATCCACGGGTACCAGTAATAATTTAAAACTCATTTTTATATAATATATATGATTTCCTAAGCTGGAAGTCTCCAAAATACCACTGTAGAAAACTCCAGAAAGCTGTGCTTGCAGAAGCCGCAGTAAATTGAAGAACATAAAACACAATATAAAAATGTCAGCAGTTGTGTGCATATGTGCATATTTTTCTCCGCGCAGAGACTTTTGATCCAAACGTATATATATAGTATAAAGTCTAAGGAAAGTATTCTAACGTGTTCGAATTTGAGTTTTTAACGGGAGCATGTTTCAAGCATCTTTGAACGTTTTGGAAGTGATCTATCTCTCTGTGAGTCTGTGGAAACGATAGCTCACGAACAAATGGAGTGATTCCAACGAAATTGGTACAAAAATTACAATCTGTGACTACTTTAAAGCCTATCGTCTATAAACGTAATCAAATATTTGGAACGCCTCCAAATGTTGAAATGGAGATTTGAAAACATTCATCAAAATTTTCAATAAAGTTACGTAAATAATCATTTCATATGTAATTTTTCATTAGAAAACGACTGACATAAATTTCAGAACGTTAGCGTGAACCGTTTTCACTTTACAATCAGTTCACTTTTCATATGTAATACTATGCGATAAATTTGTTATTATCATTCTCAGGGTTCCATTTCCTTCCATTCATGAAAGAATATACTTTGAGTAATTACTTTGTATTTGGACGCCATTAGTCGTTCATTTACTAGTATAAGAATAACTTAACTTATTTCTTAACGAACGCTTGGTGAAATTTTGGCGACGAATTTGACGGATTGTCGTCAACTTGGCGACTTTTTAAAATGTAGCTAAATTGACAAAAATGTCGCCAAATTGATAAAAATGATGATAAGTCAATGGAAATGACGACTAGTTGATAAAACTTCAATATATGTTAACTGAGCAAACAGCTATAAGAATAACCCATTCGTCCGTCCTTTTGTAATGTTTGGCGAAAAATTTGGAGGGATGTTGTCAACTTAACAATTTTTTTGAAGCTGTCAAGTTAACGAAAATGTCGCCCAATATATAAAAACGTCACAAATTGATAAAAATGCCGATAAACGGGAGGCAATGTTTTACAAATTTCAAATATCGCCATATGACGGGTATACCTTCTACTATACCCCTATTTCTAAAAATTGCAACAGTATGAAGGAATCATCAAAATTGCATGAAATTTATTTCACAAGCGACTTGTATTGATGCAAATAATCAATTAAATTTACAAAGCATGAAAACAATATTACATGTCGAAAATCAGTATTTGTGAAGCAACCACGAGCTGCAATAACCGCTTTTATAAGACGTGGTATTGAATCAAACAGATTTTGAATTTGTACCTGAGGAAGAGCATTCCAGATTGCTTCTTAAAGAACCTAAAGTTCAACTTAACTAGCAACGGGACGAACGGGACGAGCTAGATGGCGACCGACAAAGTCCAGTCATGTTCAATAGGTAACATATCCGGTGAGTTGGCACGCCAAGGAAGAAGCTATATTTGTTGCGCTGTAAAGTATTTTCAACATTACTAGCAACATATAGGCGGGCATTGTCCTGTTGAAATACAGCTTCAGGAAAGAGTTGAAGGAATTGCACGACTTCTGGCTCCAAAATTTCTCCGATGTACTGGTTGCTGTTGAGATTACCCACAATTCTTAGCAGCTGGGCTTATTTAAGATACCCATTGGCGCCCCAGACCAACACGCTTGATGTTCGCCCAGTATGCCGTTGGATAACGTACTTCCGAAGGTGGCGTTTACCGATTTAACGTATAACGTGGATGCGACTATCACTGTTCGCCAAATTGAAGCGGAATTCTTCGAAAAAGACGACTTGTTGCCAATCGGCACGCCAATGTCTGTGTTAATGAGCCATTATAGCCACTAGCGGCGATGGTTTTGCATCAGAGGATTTCTGTACAAAGAATTCTTGCACGCAGTTCACGGTGCAGCAGCCGACGACGAATTATTGGGGCATACAACGGCACACTTGTAGCAATGATCCAACGTTTTGCCAACTGTCGATATGAAGCTGTAAGGTCCATCACTGCCATGCGGCTGAGGTGTCTATCATCCTTTGCTGAAGTAACATTTCGTCATCCACTGCTGAATTTGCGACTCGTCCGGTTCTTTTCAATCCACTGCTTTCACATCATTATCGTGGCATTGCGCTGCATATGAGCTGGTATTGCAAGATAAAAAAAAACTTCATGAAGGCCGATTCGGCCCCGAACAAATTCCGTTACTTGCTCATATTGCGCCCTCTGTTGTCGTAGAATATTAACTTCTCATGAAACGTTTGCCGCTGGCAAACAACCATAGACTATTTTCAATGTCCCACTACAGCTCTTTATTTATAAGGCTAAACAGCAGTTCAGAGGGCGCTGCTCATCCCACGCATACGCGGTGACTCTGAAATTCTAATCATTTGCATAGAATATCCCAATTTGCATTTGCTGTAATTTTCAGCTCAATCGCGTGATTAATTTATGCTGTTGTAATTTTTACAAACATGAGTTTATACTCGTATAAGAAATGCTCTTCTTTCCGTTCGCTTGTAACACTTGACGATATATATTACGAATTTGGCAAATAATCTAGTGAAATATAGCCAACTTAGCGATATTTAGCACGAAATTTTATGGCGAAAATGTCGTTAAAATTGCAATAATTACTCCACGTTAATGAAAATAATGCCTAATTGATGAATTTATTATTAAAATATATTATTATATGGACTTTATTGTTTATTGAAGATGCTATAAAAAATGATAATTGTTAATTTAGAGTTGCATAAAATATAAGTTAATTGGCTTCGAAACAGTTTTACATGCTGTCAACCAGAAAAGCGTCAAATGTACAATATAACGTTACAAACACTCAGTCTTGGATCTTTTCATAATTTTTCACTTTGAAAGAAGTAAATGCATTGCTTTGCATAAGGAAAGTCATGTGCTGCCCACATCAGAATTTTTTTTTTGTAAATTTCGCTTGATTATACATATTTGGAATCAGTAAAGAATTTTTTTATATAAACCCCAATCCTACATGTATTCAAAAGTCTCAGTCAAATTGAGTTTTTTCAAGTAATGGGCATTTTAGGAGTTGGAAAAATCGAGGGGAGGTTTGGGAAATGTCCATAAACGGTAACCACTCTGAACTGCTACCATATGTCCTCTATTGCACATTACTAGTGATCTTAATTTCTATTCTAGTTTTGAACTGGCTCGTCCTGTGACTGATATATAAATTATAAATAAATAAACTGATATGTAAATTATATAAATAATAAACAATACACTGAAAGTGTATTATATATATAAGTTATAAATAATACACTGATATATAAATTATAAATAAATAAAAGTTATTAAATTTTAGTTTAAGAGCTGAGATAAAATCACGAATTAGTTTGATACCACATCTCCTTTGGTCACGCCCTTAATCCACTTTTCTTAGGAAAAGAAAACACAGTTTTGATATGTTACTGCTGCACTTTACTTCATAAATATACAAATAGGCTTTAAACGGGAAAGCATTCAATGCAAATGACATAAAAAGAATCCTAGAATAGAAATTGCATAACCATTGTCAAATATGAAAATTCCTATGAATATATGTAATAGCTTCATAATGTTAATTACGAGACAGTTGAACATTTTACTTAACAGTGCAAAGATCCTGGGATAATTAATGTATGAGGATATTAACTGCAATACTTTTCTACCAGCCTGTTCGCTACCCTTGAAAATTCTGACCGTGGCAAATTCTAAACCTTGCAAACTCGCTGGCGCGATCTACCAGAAAGGTATAAGTTAACTGTTCGGACGGCCAGGAAGTGCCACGCAATTTAGACTGGAACTCCGTGGGGATGGCATCCACAGGGACCGTACCCTCCTTCCCCTACCACCAACCTCTCGAAAGGACTTACAGTCCCACATGTTTAACGTGATCGTACTCCTCGTGAACACTGCGGCAGTTTCGGCAGGGGCGGAAATCGAACCCGGGCCTACCGAGTGCAATTCCCGCGCGCTAACCACTAGGCTACCTCGCCCTCCGCGACAATCTCCATAATTTTCTTTTTATTCACCCAATTTAGACCGGAACCCAGTGGGAGAGGCATCCAGAGGGACCGTACCCTCCTTCCTAAATTCCTCCTACCAATTCAATCCACCATAATTCAATCATTTAAATTATTTAAAATATCCATAAATTAAAATATCCATAAATTAAAATATCTATTTAAAATATTATATAAATATAATAATTTCACCCGATGTATCCAATACATATGCTAAGCTCTTAATTCATTTAAAACCGGAAGCTCGGTCTCCATGGTAAACCGGAAGCTCGATCTCCATGAAGCTCGGTCTCCATGGTTATTTCGACTAAAATGTAAGTTATTAGTCGAAATTATGAGTACTTTTTACTATGCGAGAATTTAAAAACCAAAAATCGTTTTTTTTAGCCAAAAGTGACTTTTGTTTTAAAATCTTTAAAAAATATTGGACATCAAAATTGAGATTTGAAATTGATATATTTTTGGCAATTGTTTGCTCTTTCCGGTGGTGTAATTTGTTTTTTTCTACGACGTCTGGATCGTGGAGAAAAAAGGGCAAAAATGGCAAAACACGGTCGAAAGCGCATAAAACATTAAATAACAAAAAATAATTAAAATTTTAAAAATCGGTTTTCACGTGTCCCCTTCCCACACACTGGGGTCTCCGATTGCCATATTTTGTAGCTCACCAACGCACGGTCGCTGAACGTATATTGCATAAGACAGACAGATAGGCACACAGACAGACATTGCCTTTCATTATTTACAAGCCGCCTTCGGCGCCCAGCCTGTTCGCTACCCTTCAAAATTCTGAGCGTGGCAAATTCGCTGGCGCGACCTACCAGAAAGATATAAGGTAACAGTTTGGACGGCCAGGAAGTGCCACCCAATTTAGACAGGAACCCAGTGGGGGAGGCAGCGACAGGGACCGTACCCTCCTTCCCCTACCACCAACCTCTCGGAAGGATTTACGGACCCACATGTTTAACGTGATCATACTCCGCGTCAACACGACAGCAGTTTTGGCAGTGAGTGGAACCGAACCCGGGCCTACCGAATGCAATTCCCGCGCGCTAACCACTGTGATACTGCGTCCTCCACGACAATCTCCATAACTTTCTTTTTATTCACCCAATTTAGACCGGGACCCAGTGGGTGAGGCATCCACAGGCATCGCACCCTCCTTCCCCTACCTCCAACCTCTCGGATGGACTTACAGTCCCACATGTTTAACGTGATCGTACTCCTCGTAAACACTGCGGCAGTTTCGGCAGGGGCGGAAATCGAACCCGGGCCTACCGAGTGCAATTCCCGCGCGCTAACCACTAGGCTACCGCGCCCTCCGCGACAATCTCCATAATTTTCTTTTTATTCACCCAATTTAGACTGGAACCCAGTGGGAGAGGCATCCACAGGGACCGTACCCTCCTTCCTAAACCACCAACCTCTCGGAAGGACTTACGGACCCACATGTTTAACGTGATCGTACTCTGCATGAACACGGCAACACTTTTGGCAGTGGCAGGAATCGAACCCGTTCCTACCGAGTTCTATCCCCGCGCGCTAACTACTGAGCTACCGCGTCCTTCGCGACAATCTCCATAACTTTTTTTTATTCACCCAATTTAGACCGGAACCCAGTGAGAGAGGCATCCACAGGGATCATACCCGTCTTCCCCTAACACCAACCTCTCGGAAGGACTTACGGATCCCCATGTTTAACGTGATCGTACTCCGCCTGAACACGGCGGCAGTTTAGGCAGTGGCGGGAATCGCTAACCACTGGGCTCCCGCGCCCTCCGCGACAATCTCCATAACTTTATTTTTATTCACCCAATTTAGACCAGAACCCAGTGGGGGAGTCATCCACAGGGACCGTACCCTCCTTCTCCTACCACCAACCTCTCGGAAGGACTTACGGACCCATATGTTTTACGTGATCGTACTCCGCGTCAGTGGCGGGAATCGACCCCGATCCTACCGAGTGCAATTCCCGCACGCTAATTTAAATTTTATAATGACCATATGCTAAGCTCTTAATTCCATCATCCTCGTTCCATCGTTCCATCATTTAAAATATCCATAAAATTAAAAGATTTATTTAAAATATCCATAAATTAAAATATCCATTTAAAATATTCATAAATTAAAATATCCATTTAAAAATCCATATCGTTCCATCAATCATCCATATCGTTCCATCAATCATCCATATCGTACCACCAATCCATGAATATAATAATTTCAAATACATCACCACAATTCAATCCACCATAATTCAATCATTTAAATTATTTAAAATATCCATTTAAAATATCCATAAATTAAAATATCCATAAATTAAAATATCCATTTAAAATATCATATAAATATAATAATTTCACCCGATGTATCCAATACATATGCTAAGCTCTTAATTCATTTAAAACCGGAAGCTCGGTCTCCATGGTAAACCGGAAGCTCGATCTCCATGAAGCTCGGTCTCCATGGTTATTTCGACTAAAATGTAAATTATTAGTCGAAATTATGAGTCCTTTTTACTATGCGAGAATTTAAAAACCAAAAATCGTTTTTTTTTTAGCTAAAAGAGACTTTTGTTTTAAAATCTTTAAAAAATATTAGAAATCAAAATTGAGAGTTGAAATTGATATATTTTTACTCGCAATTGTCTGTTCTTTCCGGTGGTGTGATTTGTTTTTTTCTACGATGTCCGGATAGTGGAGAAAAAAGGGCAAAAAAACGGTCGAAATCGCATAAAACATTAAATAACAAAAGAAATAATTAAAATTTTAAAAATAGGTTTTCACGTGTCCCCTTCCCACCTCCTCCCCACGGGTCTCCGATTGCCAAATTTCGTAGCTCTCCGACGCGCGGTCACTGAACGTATAATGTATAAGACAGACAGACAGACACACAGACATTGCCTCTTATTATTTACTAGCCGCCTTTGGCGGCCAGCCTGTTCGCTACCCTTGAAAATTCTAACCGTGGCAGACTTGCTGGCGCGACCTACCAGAAAGGTGTGGAAACCCCAGGCCGTCCGACTCGTCCAGAGGACTTGAGTAACAAAGTGGACGACCGGGAAGTACCAGAAAGGTGTTGAAGGCCCAGACCACACGACCAACCCAGGGGTTTATGGTAACAAGTTGTGTGGCCGGGTACCAGAAAGGTGTGAGGTAAGGTGTGAGGTAACTGTTTGGACAGTGCCACCCAATTTAGACCGGAACCCAGTGGGGGAGGCATCCACAGGGACCGTATCCTCCTTCCCCTACCACCAACCATTCGGAAGGACTTACGGTCCCACATATTTAACGTGATCATACTCCGCGTGAACATATTTAACAGTGGCGAGCATATTTAACAGTGGCGAGAATAGAACCAGGGCCTACCTAGTGAATTCCCGTGCGCCCACCACTGGGCTACCACGCCCTCCGCGACAATCTCCATAACTTTATTTTTATTCACCCAATTTAGACCGGGACCCAGTGTGGGAGGCATCCACAGAGACCGTACCCTCCTTCCCCTATCACCAACCTCTCGGATGGACTTACGGACCCACATGTTTAACGTGATCGTACTTCGCGTGAACACGGCTGCAGTTTTGGCAGTAAAGGGAATCGAACCCGGGCCTACCGAGTGCAATTCCCCCGCGCTAACCACTGGGCTACCGCGCCCCAACCCCCTGGACAAAGTTCGGTTAACAAAGTTCGGTTTAGTTTAATGACGTGAAAACTAATAATGAAATTTTAAGGCACCGCGACAATCTCCATAACTTTATTTTTATTTATTTTTTTATTTCTTCAGTTTTTAAGCTTTTCATTAATATCATTTAAAATATACTCATTCCATAGTGCTATATATCCATTTAAAATATCCATAAATTAAAATATCCATTTAAAATATCCATAAATTAAAATATCCATTTAAAATATCCATAAATTAAAATATCCATTTAAAATATCCATATCGTTCTATCATTTAAAATATAAATATAATAATTTCACACGATGTATACAATACATCACCACAATTCAATCCACCATAACTCAATCATTTAAATTTCATAATGACCATATGCTAAGCTCTTAATTTTATCATTTAAAATATCACTCTAACCCGATGCAACGCCGTACAGTGGTGCCAAATGAGGCATTAGCGGAAAAAAACCTCACAACTTATGCATTTCTTAATAGTTTTGCATACTTTTTGCGCATGTAAATAAGTTAAAAGTAAGATTTTATATGCATGCCGAAACAGCGAAGGTTGCAAAAAGTTGCAGCTGATTTTCACAGAACAGTTTCATATTAGTATCTGCTTTCGAAATAACTCATCCAGAGCGTGTAGGAACGTGTAGCTTTTTTTATAGGCTTAAAGAAATGAAGGAAAACAAAAAAATTTATATATCTATTTTTTACGCTTTATAGTATGATTTTGGTTATGTTTTTACGAAATGTATTATGTCAGAAATAAGCTGAGGTTACATATATTGAAAATACGTGAGCCATATAATCATAAATATCCACAAAAATTTTGCAAAAAATATTGAAATTTTAGTTAGAATAAACAAGATTTCAATTAGAATGAGGTCTTGTTTAAGATCAGTGTTTCCTTCTAGTTACACTGAATAAAATACATTTATTTGCATCGCAAGATACTTCGGTTCATTACCTATCAAAAAATAGTAGTTGGTATCGAATAATATAATTTTCGGGTTATGGGGTTTTTTCCGCCATGGCACGAGTGTGCGCCGTGACATCCCAACACCCTCTATATTCAAGGCCCCCACAGAGAAAACCGGAAGTGGCAAGATGGCCGACTTCATAGTCCAAAGGTATATCCAGAAGAACTGACAACGCATGGGTAGCGTCGTGTAGTCTAGCCAGCCGTCCCCATTCAACACCCTCTATATTCAGTGTGATCGAATATTGAATTCGTTTTAACGTTTCTTTATTTATATTTTATATGAGCTGTTAATTACAGCTATTTTTTTTACCATTTTTTCGAAGATTTAATTGTGTAATGCCGTATCGTTGTTCGGCAGTCGGCTGTCGTGGGAACTACAATAACGGCCCACGTTCTGCTGTTTTCAATTTTCCAAAAGATCCTGAAGTAAGAAAAAAATGGATTTTTTTCCTTAGAAGAGATGGATTCGAAGTTACTAAAAATTCTAGGGTAAGTACTGTTCTTTTTAAATACATATGTACACATTGATAAAAAATGTATATGCGTATGCAGGATTTTAAATAAGCTAACCTAGAACATATATATAATTAGGTTCCTCCCATGTGTTTTAATTTAATGTACAAGGGAAGTATAGAAAGATATTGTAATTTGAAAAAATAAGATTATGTCGTTAAACTTATTAAATTCTAATTGAATTTATGTACTTAAAGGTTTAATTTATGTATATGAGTTTGGGAAATTATATTAGTTTAGGAATTTATGAAATTATATTAAAGTTTATGAACCTATATTTGATTTAATATAGCATGATAATGATCCGGGTTCGATTTCTGGCTGGTGCCTAGATAGTTTTAATTTCTAAATGTTCAAATAATTATATTTGATTATTTAATATAATTATAAGGAATATTATTATACAGTGAAACATCTCGAAGCAATGATTAGTCATGAGATATTGTTTAACTATTTAGAAGTAAAGTAGTGGTAATTTAGCTGATTCTGTGGTACCCCTGATTCTGTTATGTTCGAAGCTCTTTAATTTCCCACAGGATTTATTTATTAAGTAAAATACATCGAAAGAGCAAAACATGCACTTCTTTCATTAAGCAGTGCATATATGCATAAGGACTAATGTATATTTTTTAATTTTTTTTAGCTTTGTGAGCAACATTTTACATCTGGTGATATTATTCGAGAGACTGTACACTACGATGAGAAAACTGGCACATCGGTAACGATTCCGCTATCTGCACCAAAGTTAAGAAAAGGCGCAGTTCCATCTTGCTTACCAGGTTGTCCAGAGTATTTTTCAAAACCAACTACTTCACGTGAAGCCCCAGATGAGAAACGCCTAAGGTTAGAAATGCAAAATTTAGAAAAAGTTATTCAGCAAAGCATCGATAGCAAGTCTTCATATGATGAGGAACGATTGTGCAAAAGTTTTGAAGACTTTAAAAGCAAAATTAATCTTGTCTGCATACCAAAAGAATGGACAGTAACAGTAACATCTGACAGTGTGATGTTTTTATTAATACAAGTGACTCCAGTACCAGCTATTCATAAATGCATCTTAATAAACTCCTCGATGAATACTACTGCTTATTTTAGGAATATACCATTATCAAAGGTAAAGAAGTTTATTTTTCCTTTCTTATTATGCAATGTTAATGATGCTACAGAGATACTGCAAGAGGTTGAGTTGCTTAATCAAAATGTTGAAACAAATTCGAGCAAATCAATCTTTAATGTAATAAGTGATTCGGTAAATTTGTTGAAAACTTTGTTACCATCTTCAAACAAAAATTTGGATTTCTTGCTTGAACAGTTCTCTTTAATCGTTAATGGAAAACACCATTTTAAATATAATACTGAATTTTTGATTTTCTGTAGTTTGCTGTTCTCAATATCTCCCCATGCTTATAAGTTTTTACGAAACTCTCATCATTTTATTTTACCACATCCCTATACAATTTACAGAATATGTTCTTCCTTTCACTTAAACCCTGTCAATGAACAATTTGAAGATAACTTTTTGTCTTATATTAAACAACGCTATCAAACTTTACAGTCTGAAGACTGTACAGTGTGTTTAATGATGGACGAAATCCACATTAAACCTGTCATGGATTTTAAGGGAGGGAGCATTGTTGGCCATGCATATGATAATGTAAAATGTGCAACAAGTGCATATGTTTTTATGGTTCAAAGCTTTTTATCGACATATAAAGATGTTGCACATATAGTGCCAGTTCAAAAAATAAACGCAGAAAGTCTGTTTACTATAATTAAAAAAGTAACAGTAGGTTTGGAGGAAATTGGATTTAAGGTGATATGCATAAGTTCTGACAATAATGCCATTAACGGCAGAGCTATGTCTTTCTTTAATGTTCCTCCAAAGCAAAGCATTATATATAAACATCCGTCAGATTTAAATAGACCTCTATATTTTATTTATGATCCCGTGCACATCTTAAAATGTATAAGGAACAACTGGCTGAATCAAAAGAATGCAGGACAATGTATGTTTTATCCTGATTTTGAAAAACCTGGCGTCACAAAAACTGCTTGTTTTGGAACGATAAAAAAACTTCATTCTATTGAAGCAGGAAATATATTGAAATTTGCATATGGGGTAACATTAAAAGCATTGATACCAACAAATCTTGAGCGACAAAATGTAAAGTTTGTTCTGCAAATTTTTAACAATCATGTTATTGAGGGCCTACGCCAGTTTGATGAAAGTAATGACTTACAACATTGCCAGGATACAGCTGATTATGTTCGCCTAATATATACCTGGTGGTCGATAATGAATGTTAAAAGTTTATTTAAAGGACAATGTAAAAGAGATGTTTTTCAAGAGCCACTTACTTTGTCTGAAACAGATGAAAAGACTAAATTTTTAAATAAGTTCCTAATCTGGTTAGAGAATTGGAAAAATTTGAAATACACGACTGGTATATTGACCAGAGAAACTCATGCTGCTTTAACGCATACAACACATGGTGTGTTGGATCTTTTATCATACTGTGTAAATGAATTAGGGTTTTCGTATATCCTAACTGGAAAAATTCAAACGGATGCTTTAGAGCAAAGGTTTGGGAAATTCAGACAACTTGCAGGTTCACAATATTGGATATCTTTGCGACAGGTGTTTGAAACTGAAAGTAAATTACGACTACAAAGTATCGGTCCTTTAAAGATCAAATCTTGTAAATATGGTGAATTGTCTGTAGATGTAGAGAATAACGAAATAGGAGACTTAGAAACCTCTCAGACTGATGATCTTCCTACCTTTGCTCAAAGCATTTCCGTTTTGGATGATGATGTTTCTAATGTATCTGATATGATCCCTGTGATATCTTACGTAGCAGGATATTGTGCATTTGCCACTGTTAAAAAACTTCATAACTGTACTTTTTGTAAGATAAACTTAACTATTGCAACTGTTAAAGAGTCTCCTCTGATTGAAAGTTCTGTTATAGAAAAGATGGATAGGGGTGGTTTGATGTATCCGCAGCCCGAAGTTCTTGAAATTGTAATTCATGTATTTATAATTGTACAAAAATTAGTTTCCATTGATTTCGAACATCTTTTCTTGAATGTAAACAATCAACGACAATTGGTTATCAGTTTAGCAGTTTTTATTTTAACCGAAAAAGAAATTTTTATGAAAGGCAATTGTCCTGGTGGTCATTCCTCTACTGTCATTACCAGGTATATTATCATGGCTGCCACGAATACATTTTTAAAATACTGTTGCAAAGAGAGAAATGATGTGAAAAAACCAGAAAATAAGAAACGTAAACTTGCAACATTAAAAAAGTGATAGCCTATTTTTCAAACATGTACAGTAAGAGTGCTGTCCTTAAAAAAAAAACTTTTTCGAATTTTCTATATATGTAAAGCCTAATAGGATTGCAACAAAATAAACTATAACTATATTTTTACAGCTTGTTTTCACAAAGATTTTAATGCTGAGCATATTTCATCCCTTATCTTTATAAGATAGCTGTAGGTGTATCGCTAATGTTTATACCATTGTATTGCATGTTTGTTTAATTTTCAAAATGCCAAAAAGTACTCACCTTTCCGAGATAGAAAATGGCAAAGTATTGGCTTTTAGAGAGTATAGAATGAGTGTAGTTGAGTTAAAAAATTAAAATAAATTAAATAAAAAATAAATTTAATATTCATGAAGTTAATATAAATACTATAGTTTGATTTAAACTAAATGTTAATACATCACTGCATTATTTTTTCTTTAAACTAAATTTAAACATAATTATTAGTTTCTACTTATTTAACTGAAACATTATATATATAGTGTATTGATGTAACCTATTTATATAAATATTTAAACTTACCTTGGAATTACTTTCCATACATGTGTTTCATTTTATGTTAGGGTTTTAAATTTTTATTTTCACCTTGGAAATTATTAGCTGCATACATGCTTTTTGTCATAAAAGACATTTTGTGCAATTCTAATTAATGCACAGAACCTTTTAAACTTTTTTTGAATTTAAATTTTAATGATCAACTTAATATTAAATATCCAATATTTTGCAAAATTGGATTTTTACAAGTTTCTTTAAAAGACTTCTAAAGGCATATGCAATGGCCAAAGAGTCATTTCATTCTATTTTCACACATTTCACATCTGCAGGCAATAACTACAGACAGGCGCCTAGAAAAACAGAATGTGCACATATTAACTTAATCCGTAATGAATAATCATGGCCTGGTATATTGAAACTCCAATGTTGACGTCGTTAGAGTATGGGACGACTGATAGTTATGGACAAGGGTCCTACTATGTCGTACATCTTAATTCGGCATACTTTATCAAGTGCTGGTGTGTTCTTGGAGAAATGCTTCCTAGAACTAAGGTGTCGTATAAGCCGACAACTCATATTCAGTGTAACAAGGAACAATCTGTGCTATAAAAGACCTGTTTACGTAGATGCAGATGTCAAAATAACAATCCATAAAGGAATCCACGACTGCTCAACCACGTAAGTCCTAGTCTACATTTGTCCTGAGAAACTACAATGAAAGACTATATCATTTGGGGTAACAATAAATAGTAAAGAGAGATTTAATTTAAAGATTTTACTTTTGCCCATTTAATATATAGTTGAAATCTAAATCAACTTATTATTATAATTAAGTCCATCTGTTATGATAGCATTTATTTACAATGCTCTTATCGAATACTGATATAATAAATTTAAATGAACCCCAACATAGAGACTAGAGGGGAAGGATAATAATAGTTTGATGAATATTAATTTAAATCTGTAATTTTGAATGAATATAAGAATTGTGTAATGAATATTGAAAGGTAAATTTGTAATGATGAAACTTACTTAAAGGATATTAAGAAATGCTATATGAGTTAGTAATTTCATTAGATAATGGTGTGTATGATTATGCATTAATTTGTTGGTATAAAACTGTGCAAGAATTTAAATGGATAGATATTCACTTCTCAATGCATATAAAAATATATATATGTATATATAATAAATGTTATTTTGGATCCACACCTGCCTCTTCTTTTGACTCCAGGCCTTTTGGAATTAATTAATTATAATTATGTTTGATTTTCAGCTATCTTGGAGGGTAAGTCTGATTTTAGAATGCTAACTACTTGTGATCGAATAAATTAAAATTAAGTAATAGACCAATATTAATTATATATTAATGAAGTATGCAATCTTTAGCAATTAAAGTACAATTTTATTATGTACTTCAATCTATTTTAGTATATACTTTACTATATAGTACAATCTATATACTTCTTTAAATTGTGTTAGGATAGATATGACCTTTACATTCTGATACTTTTTAATCATGTAAATTTTAATTTATTTCGATTGAATTTAAATTAATCTTCAGTAAGGATTTGATTTTTTACTTATTAAATTATAAAGTTTTTAGTAACTTATCAAATTATAAAGTGGTTCTATTAAGATTATTCTTTCATTCCAAATCACACATAAAAAAAGAAAGAAAGAATCTTATTTATGTCAACAAATTCTAATTTAAATTAAAGCAGATATATTTTAAAGAAAAAAAAATCCTCATCCTGCTGGAACATTTAAATTAAAAAAAAAAAAAAAGAAAAGAAAAATTCGCCCAAAAACAATTTCAGTACAAATTCGTATTGCGTTGGACTACGGTGTCGGCCATTACGGGATGGTGTGGAGGCCTTGAATATAGAGGGTGTTGGACATCCTCCCCATTTCTGGGTGGGGCTGTCGGAAAAGAATCGGAGCTTAGCCGAGAAATATAAAACCATGACGTCTTTAAAATTGCGATCCTGCGGGCAATTTTCAATATTTCTTGACCAGATTAGACTTGTAAGAATGCCAGGTCTTTGACCTTTCTAAAAATGTAAATTATTAGTTGAAATTATGAGTAGTTTTTACGATGGGAGGATTTAAAAACGAAAAATGGTTTTTTTGAACCGAAAGTGACTTTTGTTTTAAAATCTTTAAAAAATATTAGAAATAGAAATTGAGAGTTAAAATTTATATATTTTTACTCGCAATTGACTGCTCTTTCCGGTGGTGTGATTTGTTTTTTTCTACGACGTCTGGATCTAGGAGAAAAAAGGGCAAAAAACTGTCGAAATCGCAAAAAAAATTAAATAACAAAAAAAAATAATTAAAATTTTAAAAATCGGTTTTCACGTGTCCCCTTCCCACCACCCCGGGTCTCCGATTGCCAAATTTCGTAGCTCCCGAAGCGCGGTCGCTGAACGTATAGTGTATAAGACAGACAGACACACACACACACAGACATTGCCTTTTATTATATAGAAAGATAAAGCATGTTATCATTTCTTATACGTTTATTTAGAGTTCTAAATTGTGAAGAAAATATTTTTATGAGACTCGAAAAAATTACGAATTGCGTGGATTGAATTTCGGCTCAGCAATTGTCAGGGTGGGTGCATTTTGTTTAGACCAGGAGTGGCCAATCCGTGGCATAAGTGCCATTAGTGACATAAGAAGAAATTTTGGATGACACGCATTAGGTCGCTTTTTTCGAAGGAATGTTTTACATATTTCTAGCTATTGTTTATGCAAAGCATTCGGATATAGTGGTAGTGTGAATGTTTTCGGTCTTAATTCATCACATGCACTGATATTTCGAACTCAGTTTTCCACCATCATTGATTTACCGCCAGCATTTAGAAAGCGAAGAAAAAATGATTCAGAGTTTCACCAACCTTTTCAAATTTCTAGAGAAAATTGTGCTCTACCCAGATGTTATAGAAATCGAAATTTTGAAACTTCATAATAAAAACTGCGATTTAAAGCAAGTGCAATAAGATCCATTGGAATCTAAACATCCAGGAAGGCTGTTTTCTGGAAATTCCTCTCCTTCCTCTCTTCTTTTGTACGCGGGATTATGACCCATAAATAAACTTGCAGGTTCGTCTCTACTTACGGTCCGATAAAAAATCCTCAGTCACAAACTAGGTAAAAATTAAGTACGTTCTACATTTACGCATAATTTGAATTTCTTGCTACATCAACAGCAAACACAAACATTGATGAAATCCTAATTGTAAAATAAAACCAAAAACCTTATTGAAAAAAAAACCCAATACGTTTAATTTCTCATACAATTTAAAGCAGTTTAGATAAAGTATTGTTTTCACGAAGTTTTGATGCCACTATATGTATTAAAACCTCCTGAACACGATTTGGCAATTTTTGGAGTGATATCCGTCTGTTTGTATAACCGTTGATTCTTTGTGTATATGACTGCGGCCACAAATATTAATGGATTTTCGTGAAACTTTATATCCGGCTTTGTTACACAAAAATCTAGAACAAGATAGTATTTTTTAAAATTCGGGCAAAAACTTGCAAATGTATTCGAAAGTTTATATTATTTAACATGGCAGCATAGGACAAAATTTAATATAATCATGAAAAGAAAAATATTTGTTGCTGAATGACTTGATAGTTTCAATCATTGTTGTGAAAAATAGCCGCGCTACAATTTTCTGTTCGTAGCGTCATTTGTACCCTTCGGAGGGCAGGCAGGTTGTCCGACCCCAGGGAGTATATTGTCAATTATGGTGCCAATCGAAAGATTTTTTCAAGCCCTTTAAAGTGAAGGTTAACTCGATATATATGTAATCATTTGGATCCCCAATATCAATTTTTCAAACATTTTCTAGCAAAATATGAAAATAAAAAGTGACTAAAAATAGATCCTGGTATGAAAAAGTCGAGTTGAGCAACACACCAATTAATTATATATTTTATTTATTTTGTAATTTTTTTTTACGAAACAGAATGTTTCTTTATGTGATTATTTCTGTGACTTTGTTGTTTTATGAAAGCTACCTCTATTACTAAAGCATACTCGTAGAGTACTAGATGATTTTATTACTTTTTACCTCTTTTACACCTTACATTTTACCTTTTACCTCTTCTTACAACATAGTTGAAAAGTGTTTATGACTTTGTTCATTCTGTCTGTCTGTCTGTCTGTCCGTTAGCACGATAACTACCATAAAAATTACTCTATCAAAATAAAATTTTAGTATGTTTTTCAGACGGTATGTGGGACCTATGGGAATATAAATAAATAATATCACCCAATTAGTTTTTTATTGAACCCGGATTGAAAAAATGAAATACATTGAACCCTATGGGACCTAATTTTTCAAACATTTTTTAAGCAAATTTAAAATTAACAAATTGCTTCAAATTTTTAGGAAATATTCACATTATCCCATAAAATATATATACAAAATTTCAGTAAAATATGTTAAGTAGTTTTTAATTAAAAATTATTTAATATAAGGAAAAAAAAACAAATTAAATTTAATTCTGACTTTTGGGATATCCTCCAGAAAGAAAAAAGAGATATATTATATAATAAATATCTTTCCATGAGCTAATAATTTTGTATATGAGAGAGGCTTCATATTTTAAAATAAATTTGGTAGATAACAATTAAATTTTTTTATACCGCACCCGAGATGGCCAACAGCACGCGGTGTTCCGAGGTGGTCACCCACCAAGTACTAACCGCGCCCGATGCTGCTTGACTTCGGTGATCTAACGAGAACCAGTGTTATCAGCACGGTACGGCCGTTGGCCCTGGGATAGACTTGTGTCGATCTACTTAAATTTTATGTGTCGGCCTGTTCTTCTGTCTATATTCATGTCTTTCTGGATATTTTCTTTGAGCATGGCCCTATATCGTTGTAGGAGTCTCCAAGCAATCGGCGCCCAATTTGTGTTTGAATTTGTGTTTGAGTCTTCACACTATCGTGACTTCCTTCCCGGCCTTCCAAATAGTTGCTCAAGTCCATTGGATGAGTCGGACGGTCTGGGTTTTCAACACTATCGTGACATAAATATTATTGACTATCTCTCTACGATTAATGCAATTCAAAATATCATAATGTGAGAGGATCGTTATGTAAGCCCGTATAAATTGTGGGAACTTTATAAGCAAGAACATGCATCAGAAATAACAAGGGCATACAACAGAAGTAATGTTCCTCACTGTGAGCATATACCTATGTAGTCGCTGCCTTTTGCATGGCCAATTGCTACTGTTTAATTGCAAAATTCTAATTATTTATATAAATTAAATTGCAAGTTGCGTTTCTGTCCTTCTGTTCATTATTTCAGCATTGAGAACTTACTTCTTTCCTTTTCGTGGAAACGATTTTGACATTTTAAAAAGAATGATTCCTAATATTAGAGGCTCACACCCTAAATTGTAAATTAAGCTCTTTTATGTATTCTGTACGAAGAATGTGTATACTTCTAGTTATATATAAAATCAGAGGTCTGGGGTGATGTACTAAATTTGAATTTTGATCTGATATCTGAAGGAGGAAAATCTTTGGTTTATCCTTTGAAAGTTATCTAGGAAATTCTAATAGACATTAGTAGAAATAGATCTGCTCCGAATTTATTTATAGAAATACTGAAGATGGAAAGAAAAAGATGCTAAGTTGCTAAATTGAATAAAATCGTCAAGATGTGCTCAAAAACTTCTGTAATATATTAATTTTGTAGGAATATTTCGTATAACTACATCGAACAGCTAAAGAATGTGAGTGAACTGGTTTCAAATGCACAGCCTTCTAATTTAGTAAGGATTGCACCCTCACTTATTCAAGCAAGTTCTTCAATTGCCGCGAGAAGAATTTAAATGCGGTAATATTAAAGAGGTAGGCTAATGAGTAGCAGGATACTAGAATGATCTGTAAAAACCACGAAAGAATGATATAATAGCATGAAGAAGGAATTTAAATAAACCAAAGCAGTAAGTGAATGGTTGGGAAAACAACTCCTAACACAAACAGTAAAATAAGTAAACACTGACTGAAAATGATGGTAAAGTATTTGGAAACAGTAATAAAAATGAAAAAGAAATACAACAGATCCAACTAGTTTCGGAAGTTATATGAGCAATCTTCGTCAAATAATATTGCGGGAAATAACTAAGGACCAGAAATAGGATGATAAATAACCGAAAAAAATGGTGGAAGCAGACCAGGATGTGAAATTTTACCAAAGATTTCCTTGCGAATGGGAAGAAGGGAACTGTAGATAACAAGAATTATTATTCTTAACAATACTAAAGTAAAGTAAATTAAACTGATTAATAAATCTTCAAACACAAGATGTAAAAAATATTAATATACATTAATTTGCATTTTTGTTCCATATCAAGTACTTACCAACATAAAATATAATATTTTATCAAAACCGTAGCTATTCAAAAGTAAATAATTATAAGAAAGTTGTTAGCACAATATATATTTTAAAATACTCCCTCAGTTATGAATCTTTTATAGAATTATATAGAAAGTACAAAACCATCTTTAAACAAAACTCATGCTTTTACTTAAGTTTATAAACTATCGAAAAATCAAATGAAAACAAAGAACCTTTTGTAAGTTAATGTCTGAATAACACAGAAGATTATCTAGAATTGCAACAGACAGGATTTTGTTCCAGTTTTTCAAGTGTAATTTTGTTCTTAATTAAAGACACATTGTTTATGAAAATACATTTATTCTGCGAGTTTCTCTTACGCTAAATACTTTTCAAATTATTTAAAATTTTTTCCAATGTGTAATTAACTAATCTTTTTTACTATTTGGAATCAATTTTTTTCAACAGAGTAGATATACACCCATGTTCAAAAGTTGAGCATAGTTGCTGTTTATGTGAACATTTCAGGCAATCTACATCGGTTTGGAAGGAAACGCGGTATGCGGGTGTAATAGGGTTATAGAAAAAGAAAACAATACAAAACAAGGATAATATCCACTTTTATTATCGAAAGAAAAGGGTTGAAAAAAAGGGCCACAATACGTGTGCCAACCTCGGTGAAACAGAATGATTAAAATAAAGTAATGCTGCAGTTTAATACGGTGTGGGGGAAACTCGGGTAGCTAAGCATACTGAACAACTATTTCCCATAATTTCGATGAGAGTTTGGATGATTTGTGTGCTCAAAGAGTTCCAAGCCTCACGCAGAACAGTTTTCAATCCCAGAACGGAGCTTGGTGTGGGTAGCGGAGGGCTGCAAGATGTCTCCCGAGCATATCCCACACATGCTCTATTGGATTCAGATCAGGAGGCCACTGGAATAGCTGGATATCTTCAGTTTGAAGGAAGTGGTCGACTAAGGCCACACTGACAAGAGGCGCGTTATAATCCATGAATATGAAATCAGGACTAACAGCATATCGAAACAATCGAACGGTAGTCTCAAGGACTTCGTCTCTGTATCTTTGACTGGTAACAGACCCCGCGTCAAAGATGTGGAGTCTAATGCGGCCGTCCATCATGAATGCCGTCCATCACATCAGGGGATGCAAACTGCTGGTCGTTTGGCATAGAGATCAACGTGTCTGAGTCTCCTGTAAACAGTTTGTCTCGAAACAGTGACTTCTGTGGCGGCTATCAGGGCTGAACCCAGTTGTCTGGCAGAACGGTTACTCTGACGTCGCGCAGTTATCACAAAATATCGGTCTTGCCGAGCGGTGGTTACTCTTGAACGACTTGGTACTGGTCGTCGGATAACATTCCAGTGGTTTGGAATCTCTGCCACACTCTGGAGATCACACACTGAGGCACATTCAGAATTCTGAACGCTTCGGTTTGGGATCGACCGGATTGCAGCATTCCAATAATTCGTCACTTCAAAAACATGTCCAGTTGGCATCTTTGTGACAGCTTTCGTCCTTTTTGATTGTTAACAACGCACCGTACCACAGCAATTGCGAAATTCTGCCTCAATTAGCCATGCCGCTCGAAACCATTCCATACTCGTTACGACGTGCGCCGGTGCTTTCAGCATGTCAACGTCGCCTGAACTGTTTTGCATATGCACAATGATTTACATTCGTTCCAGGATTCTCCACAACTGATTGTGAACCATTGTATTCATATCAACTCCGAATTTTTCTCATTTTATGAATTATGCTTAACTTTTGGACATGAGTGTATAGTTGCATCTGTCAAGTTTAGAGGAAATTTATAAGTTCATAAAATATTACTTTCATTAGAGGAATCCACGTTAGATTATATTATTAGGAAAATAAATGTTTTTGTTATAATCTGATTATTCAAATTATTAAAAACATTAATTATTTTTAAATATAATTATAGAACATAATGTTGGTGAATATATTGAAGATTAAAGTGGGACATATGTTTTGGTGTGCAAAATGTTTGCAGTGCTATTTTTTTACTAAAAGTTGTTCTTTGAAACATCGGCTGCGCAGAATCTGCTATAGATAAATCACAGATGATGACTGATTTGGATTCAGCATGACATTTCGGAGGAGAAAGTAGGGGGGAAAGGGCGTCACAAAAGATTTTCAGGTTCGTTTATAATTTCTCATTCAAAACTCCTGAAAAAAAATTTGCTTCTCAAGATTGGTTATAGATAGACCTTATATGAGAATATATGGAATCAGAACATGATGTGAAATTATACCAAAGATTTCCTTACGGAATTGTAGTTAAGAAGCATTATTATCATTAACAATAGTAAAGTGAAGTAAATTAAACTGATTAATAAATCGTCAAACACAAGATGTAAAAGATATTAATAAACGTTAATTTTGTATTTTTGTTCCATATCAAGTACTTACGAACATAAAATAGAATATTTTATCAAAACCGTAACTTTTCAAATGTAAATAAATTATAGAAAAGTTGTTAGTACAACAAATTTTAAAATACTCCCTCAATTATGAATCTTTTATAGAAAGTACAAAACCATTTTTAAACAAAATTCATGCTTTTATTTAATTTCATAAACTATCAAAATGTCAAATGAAAACAGAGAACCTTTTGTATGTCTGAATAACACAGAAGTGTATCAAGAATTACAATAGACAGGACTTTGTTTCAATTTCTGAAGTGTCATTTTGTCTTTAATTAAAGATACATTGTTTATGAAAACATATTTATTCTGCGAGTTTGACTTTCATTAAATGCTTTTTAAATTATTTAATATTTTCCCCAATGTGTAATTACGTAATTTCTTTTAAAATTTGGAATAAATTATTTGTCAACAGAATAGATATATTGTTGCATCTGTCAAGTGTAGACGATATTTACAAGTTTATAAAACATTACTGTTATTAAAGATATCCAAATTACATTATGTTGTTAGGAAATTAAATATTTCTGTTATAATATGATTATTCAATTTATTAAAAGCATTAATTATTTTTTAAGTATAATTATAGAACATAATGTTGGTGATTATATTGAAGATTAAAGTGGGACATATGGTTTGGTGTGCAAAATGTCTGCAGTGCTATTGTTTTACAAAAAGTTGTTCTTTGAAACATCTGCTTCTCAGAAACTGCTATAGATAAATCACAGATGCTGACTGATTTGGATTCAGCATGACATTTCGGAGGAGAATGGAGTGGGAGGGGGGGTGTCACTAAAGATTTTCAGGTTCGTTTATAATTTCTTATTCAATAATTCCTAAAACATCTGCTTCTCAAGATTGATTATAAATAGAGCTTATAGGGAATATATGGATTTAACATCAAATTCTGGGGGACTTAAGGTGATTTATTAAGAACTTTCATTTGGAGTTTCTTTTCCATTTCCGGTTCAAAACTTGAAACTTCAATTTCTCAGGATTGTTTATAGGTAGAGCTTAGATAAGGATTGACATGGATTAAACATCAGTTTTCGAAGGGAATAAAAGGACTAACAGCATATTTCTACTTCCTTGTTCTGGAGATGTCACTTCCCATTCAAAAGTGGCACGTTCATTGAAGCATCTATTTCTCGTGTTTGATATAGATACAGCCTAGATATTACTGGTATAGATTCAACATAAAATTTACGAGAAGAATAGGGGTTAGGGTGTTTACTAAGAACTTCCACTTTCAGATCTTTTTCCACTTCAGTTTAAATTTTTTTCACAAAAACCCATTTTTCAAAATTGACTATCGATCGATCTAAGATGATGAATGTTGTGATTTCAGAATTGAATTCCGAAGGAGGGAGTGGGTAAAGATTTTCACTTTCAATTTTTCCACTTTCAAAAATTTCCTATTAACATCTGTTTGCCAGGATAGAACCTAGATGATTACAAATAGAACCTAGATGGTGACTGTTTTGGATTCAGTATCAAATTGCAGAGGGTGTTAGGTGTTCACTAAGGATTTCTATTTCCTGCTCCGGTGATGTCGCTATCGGTGTTTTCGTAAATGTGTATGGCTATACGAAATAAATATGCAAACGAGAATAAAATACCTAATGAGGTGTATATGTTACGAGTAAAGCCAGAAATTGAATACATCTAGGTTTTCTCGCTAAAATCCGCATTATGCAGAGGAACTAGATAAACCTCAGTTAAACCAACACATCATGCGTAAATTCAGGTTTATTCAACGCTGCTTGGATAAACCTAAGTCTAACCAGTCCTACTTGGATAAAAATGAATGTGACAGATAGAAGACATTTTTACATTATTAATATGCATGTGGCTCTGTATGTATTAATATATTTCGTTTGCTTCAGCTAATTCACGCTCCAAAACGTCGTTGTCTGTATTTTATGTGAAAGCGTTTTTTCAGTTAAAGACTGTAGGCTGTACAACAATTAATATCATAATGACCCTGACGAAAATGTTGCTAATTTAATGAAAACGAAGCTCAATTAAAGAAATTGACGCCAAATTCATAAAATTTAAAATCAAAGCGTTAGTCGGATTTTGATTTTAAATTTTAGTACCTGCTTTGAATTCACACTAATTAAATAACAAATAATATTAATTACGTTTTAATAGAGTCTGTCTGTTTGTCCGTCTGCCCCACTAGGGAATAAATTCGTCACCCTTTGCTGCAACCATGGAGGCTTTTGGAAAACGCAGTAAAATTGACAGAACATCGTCAAATCGGAGAAAATATTGCCAAATTCTCGAAATTTATTTGATATACTCTGTCCCTACGAGGAAATTATTGATTTATCATTATTTATTCAAAATGTAATGAGTTTCACCATTCGTGGAACGGCTGTTAGAGGTTCTAGGGGAGTGCAAATTAATTGGGTTATGTTAGTAGATTGTATGGTATGCATGGTTTGATAGGGAGTAGTTTGAAAATAGTAATATTGAATGAAGTGTATGGCTCGCGTGTGGTGATGGATATTCGGTGCTGAAGACCCAGACCGTCCGACTCGTCCTGAGGACTTGAGTATCCATTTGGACAAGAACGGAGCGGATGAGAGGAAATATTTTACAACTTTATGAATAATGGATTGAAGATATATTTTTACAACTTTAAAAATAGAATTTAAAGATATTTAACTATGTGTTTCCTATTTACTGTGGATCTTAATTATGTCGATAAGTCTGATTGTTATAAAATCATTCATACATAAAATTCAAAATTCTATCACCAGTATTGTCAAGATTCTAACTCTATAATTGATCGACAAGGTTTTTTTTTTCTATTTTACTGTACATCATTGATTACTACGTGATATAGAGATATATACTCTTTTAATGAGCAGTCATCGCAAGATTCTGGGAACAGGCATAAGTGCTCGAACTCATATACTGCCCCCCTAACAAAACGCTTTTGTCCGACGAACAGTGGAATTCACTTAAATTCAAGCCATGTATATTTAATAATTAATTCCTACAAAATTACAGGGGTTACCAAAATATTAAAGCAATTTCTTTGCAAAACAATTGATTTTTGAAATATACTGAAAAATTGATTTTTTTTTAAATTAGAATTTTTGCAAAATATTGTATCATAGGTGCCATTTATTACAAGATCACCTACAGAGTGTAGATCATTTACAAGGGACGACCTAGAAAATGGCGTAATTTTCTATAACGAAGCGTCATTATATCAATTTAGTGCTATTTTTGTTAATTTTTCAATCTATTGATTTATCTAACGACATTTTAAAAGGTAGCCGACATTAATTTAACTACATTTTAAAATATAGTAACGACATTTTAAAATGTGTTAAAAGGTAGGGCTAACAGACAGACTCTACAGAAAAATCATTCAATAAATATTGTCCCCTAACAAAACACAATTAACTTCATTGATACATTCGTCAATTTGGTAACATATTTAAAAGTTATCAAATTTGCGATATCCCGTTAAATTTTTCATCAAATTTTTCTCCAAGCATTACGAATGGACGGACGGAAAAATTTCACAAATATTGTATTTCACAAAATATTAAATTTTAGTCATTTAGGCATCAATTTCATTAAATATGCGTCAATTTATCAATTTGAGGACAGTTTGGTCAATTTGGAGATGTTTTGCATCAATTGAGATGTTTTGCATAAATTTAGCAACATTTAAAAAATGTCGCCAATTTTATCACCAAATAAGACTGTTGGATGAAATATCATTACAATACTATCTCCAAAAAAATCCAATTAATTACATTGAATTTACGGTATTGTTATTAATTTGGCGACATTCTTATACATTTGGCAACATTGTCGGCAATTTAACAACATTAAAAATAATCATCAAGATGGCGATATAGCACCAAATTTGTCGCCAAAATGTTGCACCAAGCGTTAAAGTCGGCGAAATGGGATATTCTTATGGTGCGTCATTTTCATTAAATCTGTGTCATTATAATTAGCTGCGGGAACAGCTACTAGTTTTATATGAAGTTTTGGACTTTTCCCGGATAATTCTATCAAATTGTGTCTTTGTAAAATTAATTCTACAAAACTTAAGAGCATTATATTTTATTTAATAATTATTTGAAATATTAAAGTAATATAATATTATACTACATTAATAAAATAATAAATTGCAAAATTCAAAAGTTTGTGGTGATTATTGAGACTGGCGAAAATTCGCGGGATATTTCTCATCACATATAAATGCTATTTGATTCCATTGAAGCATACAATTATTTCTTTAAAACTTTTTTTAAAACACTCTTAAAACGACACACGTGATTCTTTTTGTTAACAATTAAACAGCTACGAGTAGAAAGTCTTGGTTTCCCGTCCCTCACATATGACGCATGCTTAGAACCATAAAAGCACACAACGCATTCTCAGAACCTTTTTGTGTAACTCAAATTATAGCTTTACCCAGAGCCTTGTGGGTAATCCGCGCTTTAACCGGGTCAAGCTAAAAAAATTATACACTTTCAATTTCCTTTCGGACTTTAATCAGAGATGCTGGTTAAATCTAGGTTTATCCTCATTTCGTTCTTTACCATTAACATTTACACCATTTCCACCACATGAAGGTTCATTCATATATTACTTGTTTTCCATACGTCATGGACTGCCAACCCTATAAAAGTACCATTTTGTCAAGAAACTTTATAAATAAGACTAGAACACAAATGAAGTATCAGAAACTCAGTCCTGGAGATTCTTGAGCTGGTACTATTTACTTAATTTTCTGTTTATATTCATATATCAGCAATAACATATAATAGAATGGGCGCAGTTTGCTGGGATCCCGTTGGTATAGTGATGATTTAATAGCATTAAAGTGATAAAATATTTGGTTGTTCCATAAGATGGTCAAAATGTTATTTAAAGCGGATGTGACATCATCAAACGTTCGGACGGATTTAATATATCCGTAAATTAATAATTTTTCTAAAAACCGAAAATGGTTTTCTTATCACAATGCTGCCACCTACTGCTCCTCAATTGATGCAATCTTGTTAACTTAAGTACTATGTATAATCAATGTTAAATCAACTGTCATGTTAATTAGATAACACCTATCATTTAAATTTTTGACTCTTCAACTAGTTATATAAATTTGATTATAATAATTATATATTATAATATAGGCGTTTTTTATTTTAAAACTCCATTGTAGAAAACGAAAATACAATATATTGAATAAAATATTTTTAATATATTTCTGGAGTACACAGCATTATAGGCTACCGCTAAGAGCACATAAAAATACTATTTCCCGAACTTTCTTGAAACTCGCATTTTTATCTGACGTCAAAGGAGGTAATCAAAGTAATCTATCATAGATCTTTTAGAAGTTTATTCTTACTTCTTTACATGTAGCAGATAAACTTTACGTACATGCATATAAAAGAAAGAAGTTATGTGGTAAAATTGATTGCTTTAAACAAGAAATAAGAAGATTCTTTTCATATTAAAAATTCTTCATTTTTACGAAATCGTGTTTAATATGCTCGCTACTACATCAAGAATTTTAGAGAACACATTTTTTATCTATATATTTTTTAATTATGAAGTACGTAAGGCATATACGTCGGAAAACTATCTTAACGATATAAAGTATGTGTTCCTACACTTCATAGATTTTTGCTCTTTTCCAATGCATTAATATTTTAGTAAGACGGGCGGGGATAGCTCATTATGGAATGAAGATCTCATACCGGCAGTACCGTGTTCGACCCTCAACGTCTCCTGAAATTATTCCCTTGTCTACGCGGTGTCATAATAAGTCTATATGATCGAACGTCCATCGTAGAGGTGATGTATCAAGGGCAAGATGGTATGGCCTTGTGGTTGATATTTCTTCTTTATTGCGGTCTAATTTGGGTGGTTAATAGATGTAACGTGAATCGACTCATATGGTGTACCAGGGCAAATTGGTTTACGACAAAAGGGTGCACAATCCCTTGCCGTTTATAGGCAAATGGTCGGGTTTATAAACCCGTCCATTGATAAATTATAATGTTTTTATGCGAGACATGTCTTTGATTTTATCAAGTCGCTAGCAGACAAGCGGACCCCGCTTTCCTCATTCGATGGGGGATTCTTGTTCTTTTCCAGATGTGTTGCTTTATTGAAGCCAGTCCCCACCTACATGTGGTTTTTCATCGCATCCTTTCTTTATTATTTTCTAAGCAAGCCTTGCTGATGTTTAGACTAGGCGTACGTGTAGATGTGATTCTATTTCAGGCACATTACTTTTCTCTTCTAGTTTTCATGAGAGGTCAAAATTGGTTTCGATGTTCGTATTATTTCCTACGGGTGCTTATTTAAGGTAATGCCGGCCTTTCTAGCAGTGTATAATATCTAAATGTAATATTTTTCTAAGATTCAGTAATTTAAATTAGCAGTTTCAATTCACACGAAATCACGTAGAACAGAGACAGACAATCGAGAAAATATAAAAATAACTGCGTTGTATGACAGTCCTATAGATCAGAAGTTGTATTTTTTATGTGTGTATTTTTATGAACTCACCTCGATTCCTTTTGAATTGCTATTAGGTTTTTTTTACACGTGTATGGCATTTGCTGGAACAATTTTCACAACATTATTTGTGTTTATAAAATATTTCAAGCAATTCTTATTACATATAATTTTTACATCATCCAAGTAGATAAATGAAAAATATATATTAAACTCTAATTCAAATTTTCTTATGTTTTTTCTGCGAAACCCCTTTTCACTTTTTGTCACTTTTTCAGAATTTTTTTTTGGAGTTGGTATGAAACAGTTACACAGTATGAACTCAATTATACTACAATAACAAAACATTTATTTAACGAGTAAAATTGTTCGGCTAGGGCATCGTCTTGAAGTTTTTAATTTGAATAAATTATTTTCATTGTCGCTCGAGAATGTATTTCATTACATTTCGAGATACATTTTAATTATTACACTCTAATTTTGGGCAGCGCTATTCCAGAGAAAACAATTAATTTTATTCAAAACTTGTGAAGCAAATAAGATTAATGCATTTTAAATATATATGTCGACAGTCGTTGAGTTTTGAAAGTTTTATATAATAGAAATATTTACAGTGATATGGTTTTAAAGAATATGTTACTTATGGACATGTCTTAATACAGATTTTAAAATATACGATGGAAAACTTTGAATTGTTGTGTGTACATATATTTGTAAATAGGAGATATTAGAAAATGTATAACTGAAATCACACTGTAAAAAATTTTTTCGGATGCATTAAATTATAAAATATATTAAATACTAGCAGCATACCCGTTCTTCGTACGGAGTATATAATATAAAGAAACTTGAAATTCATAATCATGCCCAAATTCTTATAGTATACTAAATGACATGTTTAATCAAAATATTCTGTTAAAATATTTAATATAATGCTCCTAAAAAGAAGTTTAAGAATCTCTGTTCTCGCTATATAAAATTATCTTCATGGACATATCTGAAGAATAAAATATCTTGGACCCCTTATGTAAGCAAATATAAAAAAAAATATGGAATTGAATCAATATATGCAAAATAAAAGCGTTAAAATTGTATGGGACCCGTACTAATTATATACGCGAATATTAGAAAATATAACCTGTATTAGTAGATTACATGTATAAATTGAAAATACCAATAAACCCGTAAACTTTAAATCTGAAGACAGTCATTTATTCCAATATATGTCAAAATTAAAGTGCTAAAATTATATGGGAAGATATACACGTACTACTTATAATGTCCGATTATTAGTAGAAGATTACCCGTTTTGCAATATGAGTCACAAATGTTTTTTGGTAAAATACAACAGACGACGTAATAAATTGAATATATAATTAATCCCCTTAATCTTCATACCAGAAGACTGTACTTGATTCCAATATATATGCCAATATATGCCAATATACCTGTACTACTTATATTCTCGTAGGTTAGAAGATATACCCGTGCATTCCTAGAAGATTACTCGTACAACGTACAATATGCGTGTGTCAGCAATTTTTGCCGCAATAAAACAATGACGTAATAACTTAAAAATATCAATAATCCCTGAATCAATAATTCCGTAAAATATCAATAATAATAATGTTTAAACCTGAAGAGTATAATTGATATTATCCAGTCCAAAATGAAATGGCAATGAAATTTATTTTATATACATATCTTCATTATTCAAATCGGAAAGGATTTAATAAAAATCGTCTGCCGCATAAACACATTGGATTTAAATCCGTTGCTAAGCGACATGATATCATTTGCTTCAAATAAATTGGTAGAAAAAATATCGTCTAAATAGTTATATTTCTATGAAACATTTGGCGACAGTTTCGTCAAATTAGCGACATATTAAAAAATCGCCAAATTTATCGCCAAGTGGGACTGTAGAACTGACAGTTCCACTTTGCGACAAATTGACGAAATATCATCACAATACTATCCCCTAACAAAAAACAATTAATATCATTTATGTAGCGCAATTTTATCAATTTCAAGATATTTTTATAGATTTGAAAACATTTTTAACAATTTGGTGACATTTTAAAAATTCGCTAAATGTAGTACTAAGTAGGATGGTTGGTCTGACAGATAAATGCTAACCAAACATCATTTCAGTACTCTCTTCTAACAAAACAAAAAAAAAAATTCATTGATATGTAGAAGACCCAAGCCACACGACCAACCCGAAGGTTTATGGCAGCTGTTTGTGTGTCGTTTATATCAATTTGGCGACATTTCCGTCAATTTGGCAAAGTTTAAGAAAAGTTGTCAAATTAGCGATATCCCTCCAAATTCATAGCTTTGAATTTGCAGATCTGAATGAAACATTCTTATCCCGTTTCAATATACTAAATGAAAACACTGCAATTGTATTAGAAGATATACCCGCTCTACTCTTTTTCTGTTTCAACAATCGGCTATATGAATTTATTGGCTAAACACAATATATGAGTTTAGTAGCTAAATACGATATAAGCTTGAAAACTCTTTGCCAAAATAAATGAAATTGATGTACGCAGTCAGCAATTAATATAATTAAAAGAAAAATCAAACCGTCCATACATAAGATATACTTTTATATCCATTTATCCATTTATTTATTATTTAAATCGAAAAAAAAAATAATAAAAACATTAACAAACACATTTAATTTAATTGCGATGCCGAGCAACATGATATATCCTCCTAAAATGTTAAAATTTATAAACCACTAACAGCACACCCGTTATTCGTGCGGAGTGTATAATTTAAAGAAACTTAAAGTTCGCAATCATGTGCCAATTCTGTTAAAATATTAAATTTATTGCTCCTAAAGAGAAGTTTAAGAATATATGTTCTCACTATGCAAAATTATCTTCACGATCAGATCTGAAGAATAAAACATCCTGCCCCCTTTTGTAAGCAAATTTACAGAAGAAAAAATAGGAATTGAATGAATATATGCAACCCCGTACTAATTATATTGTCGCAGATCAGAAAATATGCCAATGTGTTAGTAGAAGATTACCCGTATTACAATATGCGTCTCAAAAATATTTGCCAAAATAAAAGAGATGACGTAATAAATTGAAAACATCAATAATATCCGTACTCTTTATACCAGAAGGTCGTAATTGATTCCAATATATGCCAATATATATCAAAACATATGTCAATATACCTGTACTACTTATATTCTCGTAGATTAAAAGATATACACGTGTATTTGTAGAAGACTCGTACAACATACAATATATGAGTTTAAACAATTTTTGTCATAATAAAATAATTGCATAATAACTTGAAAATATCAATAATCCTTGAATCAATAATCCCCGAAAATATAAATAATAATAATTTTTAAACCTGAAAACCGTAATTGATATTATCCAGTCAAAAATGCTATAAGAAAAATCAAATCGTTCTTTTCTAAAATATATTTTTATATCCATTTATTTATTATTCAAATCGAAAAAATAATTATTAAAATTAACAGACAGATTTAATTTAATTGCGTTTCTGAGTAACATGATATAAGATAGAATCTTATAACATGTTAAATATGTCATGTCTTATAACATAAACTGCGAAATTAAATAACGATTTTGATTTCTCCATACTTCTCATTGTTCCGTAAAAGCTTGTTTTAAATAAACCATGAACCATGGAGATAGATTTCCCCTTTAAATCATGTTTCAAACAATTCATGTTTTCAGAAAGTGACTAATTAACGCAAAAAATCTCCCATCAAACTCAGAGATTAAATTTTAATTCACTTTCAAACGATTTTCAAGCTTTTCGTTTGGATAAACCATGGAGTTAGGGAGTAGAACTCCTAGGAAAAAGTTCTGATTTTCATTAATATCTCGACAACCCTAGGTCTTAGAAACTCGAAACTTGGACAAAATTTATAGGTGTATATTTCAAGGCTATTCACCAAATTTCATTAAATTCGGTTCAGCCGTTTTTCCGTGATGATGAGACAAACGAAAATTTTGTTTTTTACTATTATCTCGAGAACCACTGGTCGTAGAAACTCAAAACACGGATATAATTTTAAGTGGGGCTATTTCTGGGCTACCCACAAAATTTCATCAAATTCGGTTCAGCCGTTCTCCCGTGATGGTGTGACAAACAGACAGACAGACAGATTTTCATTTTTATTTATATAGATATCGAAACAATTAAGAATACTTTTGAAAAATACTCTATAATTTAATTAATTTGTGTATTTCGTCCATTCATCGAACTTTTTATCTATCTATCCATCCATTAATATATCCATCCATCCATTTATCCATGTATCTATCCATAAATCTATACATCCATCCACCCATCCATCATCTGTCTAAGATTAGATACTCACCTGGCAATAATATTAACAATTTATATGATAAAAATATTCTTATAACTTCATATGATTACGCTGCTTTTATTTAGTTCTTGCAATTCTATTCAGTTGCATTTTGAACCAGTTCTTTAGAATACATAGATCCTAAGTATCCTCTCCCTGATTCCAAGTATCACTGGCGTGGATCTTAACACCATTTGTAAAATTTACTATTATCTTGAATATTTTGTAAATATTATTATTAATGATGTATTAATAATAATTTCAAGTATTTATCATGGTAATGTAGAAATTGAATTCTTTATCCTTAGTTGGTGATAACTTGTTTCAAGGATATTATCTTTTCTGTTCTCCATGTCCCTCTTCTTATCCCGAATCCTATCCTCTATCTTAAATTTAAAAGTTAATAGTCAAATATTTTCCGTTCACTCTCTAGTTCATTCCGGTGAGCATGCATATTGCCGGTCGGAATGAAAACCTTTTTTCCCGCCCATCAATTGGATTTATTGTATCATGAGTACCCATCTCATGTAATGCATCTTTTTTATATATGTTTAATTTTGATTTCATTTTTATTATTCATAATATATCAGACAGTTGATAAGGCTAAAGGGGTTTATTATGATATACTATCGCCATTGTTAGAAACAGTCTTTTATTTAGATGTGATGGTTTTTATTAAGATTTTATGGTTCTAATTTAGAATGTACGCGTTGTCCTGATGACGAGTGCATTTCTCCCGCCGAGCTCTGGGTGGATTATCGGAGCGCCTAGGCAAAAAGCCTGTATCTCCAGGGTGAAGTAGCAGCTGAAATTTTACATTATATGTGGTAAGTCCAAGTGCAAGATCTTAGAGGCAAGTGCTTACGTTGGTAGTACCATGAGTCGGAGAAAAAGGGGAAAACAAAAAATAATCTCAGGATTACAGGACCTCCAATCAGACTAGGTCAGCAGAGGAGGGCGGGGCATAACTAGAAGAGAGTTTGAATGTCGTTGAGAATTAAGGAGAATTTGTCCAAGGGCCCGAGGTTTTTGGACATGATAGATTTCAATTGTTTAATAAAATAAATAACGTTAGCAATGTTCATGTCGGTAAGCAAGCTTTTGATCTCATTTAAAAGGGTGATGAAGTCATTATTTCCAGATTGAATTCTATCTCTGTCCTCCTCCAGTATGGGAGGGAGGGGGAGCTTGGTAAGGTAAAGATTTAGTCATTTTAGCATAAGTGGATTTCGTTTTTTGCAGATTGGGAAGATTGTTGGTCTCATAATTGGGGTTTTTGATTTTGCCAGGTTGCAGCTCCGGGAAATCCGAAGGCGAGGGAGTCTTTTGTTCAGTGGGATGAGGGGGGGGGTAGCAGGTTGCTTGATCTCTGTGTTTTCACGGTTGCTGGTAGGTCTGTTTGCAGGATTCGCCGGACAGAGCCTGTAGTTTGCAGGGTGCTCACCCCGGCAATTGCAGCAAACCGCAGGGGAATCCCTGGGATGCATGCAATCCCGAGTATGATGCATACCCGCGCACTTCAAACATCTGCTCGGAAAGTTACAACAATCAGAGGAGTGCCCGTGGCGCTGACAATTAAAGCAGATCTTAATTGCGCGGGAAATAAAAGGCATGGTGTGAATTCTGAGGTTAAAAAGCTGTTTGATTTCGCAAAACTGAATAACGGAGACTTGATTCACAAGTACAAGAAAGATGGGGATGAGGGAGTCTGTGGTGCGATTACGGAACTGGGTGATCCGGGCGATCTGGATTCCAAGCAGGTTGAGTTCATTAACAATGTCAACGGTCTCGGTGTGGGTGGGAAGCCCCTTGATAAGGAATTTCTTTGGCCTGTCACATTTGAGATTTATTGAGCTAAAAGGAATGTTTTTATTTAAGAGGAATTCTTTGAGCTTGTGGTAGTCATTTACGCTGTTAGGGGAAAGTCTAATCATGTCACGGTTGTAATTGCCAACGATGGGGGAATCAAGATGAGTATTGATCTCAGACACTAAAGTTTGCCAGCCAGAGCAGGCGTTAATGAAGAACGGCTGAGGGTTATTGAGTTCTACAGTTTGAGGGATTTCGGGATTTTCGTCATTGCAATTTTCAAGTACTTCAAATGAGTTTTCCAGCTGGATGGGCGTCGAAGCGCGGGCTTTCTCTGGGCTACAGCGATGTTTGGAACTGGGGATTTCAAAGTCTTCGTCTTTAGGACTATTGGGTATCTGAGCAGGATCGGAATTATGCGAGGGATTGCTAATCTGCGAAGTGTTGGTTTCATGTGGGTTAATAGCCTGTTGCTTATTGAAGTCAACATCAAAAGAAATGGGCTCTTGCGAGAGCTGCGAGCAGCTAATGGGCTGAGTTTCTTTAGAGATTTTCCTCTTCGGGGAGAGGGGGGGGGATACTATTACTAACATGCTTGAGAAATTTGGTTTTCCTGTATTTGAATTTTTTAACGGTGTCGTTATCATAAATCTGAGAAAAATCGATGAATTCAGGAAAGGGGAATTTATCCGGACTCAAAAGGTACTGCCAAACAGAAAAGCACTTACTTTGGAAATTCAGCATCTCGTCCGGGTCGGTCCGTATTTTCTCTTGAGTCTCAAATCCCAGATCAGCGAGGAAGTCAGCAATGTCAGAGAAGAAGGATGATATCCATTTTGGCTTGCAGTCAAAGTTGAGATTCTCCGTGAGGGTGCTGGCGTCACGTAGCTTGGAAATAACCATAGCACAAGTATTTGGAAGGAACACACTTTGCAATGCGGTATCACCATCGTTGTCTGAATATAAGGCTAGTTGCACTTCCGTGAAGGACTCCGTGTGGACCTCCATGCGTCCACTCCTTCCTCTCTCCATCATAATACTGTGCCCCCGCTGAGCTCTGAGTGGATTGAATCGAGTGCATTTCTAAATGGACCTCCAATTTTAAGCTATGTGCTTTCTTTACCTATTGGTTTAGTTGCTTACCATCATCTATTGGTTTCAACTTTGTTACACTGTGTTTTGATATTTTTTATCAAGCGCTTACTGTTATTACCATTTTATTATTATTATGTTTATATCTTATCAGCTTATGTGATGTTAATCCTGGCTTGTTTCACTTTGCACATATATTTTAACATGCATTTATAATTTCCTTTACTGTCTCTTCCTCTTTATTGGCAAATTTTCTTTCTACCTATTAGTTTAGTTGCTTATCATCATCTATTTGTTTCCACTTTGTTACACTGTGTTTTGATACTTCTATCAAGTACTTATTGATATTACCATTTCATTATTATTATGTTTATATTTGATCAACTTATGTGATGTTAATCCTAGCTCGTTTCACTTTGCACATATATTTTAACATGCATTTATAATTTCCTATGCTGTCTCTCCCTCTTTATTAGCAAATTTTCTTTCTTTCGCCTCGTTTGCTCTTTAATGCATTTTTTAATAGTTTCTTAAATATGTTTTTATCTTTGTTTTTTATATTATTGTATTTATTGTTAGTGTATTCTTATTTTGATTGACTAATCGATTACACTGCTGAGTAATGCTAATTTGATAAATTTAACTGACACTAACTACTACATTATCAAATAAGCTAACATATTTTACAAAGTATAAAAATTAATATACAGATACTTAAATGTTGCATATGTAGTTTTCAGCCTAAAATTTAAAAAATCCCTTTAAATTAATCATACGTTGATTCTTTTGCAAAACGTATTCTTTTGAAAGATATGAAACTTCAGTGCATGGATGATTAATACAGATACAAGGATACATTTTATTCACAGACAGAAAAAGAAGACAACTTTGAAATAACAAAGAAATATATAACTTATCCTCATTCAAGTGCAAACAGAACCGAAAACTTTAAGAGCTTGAGTTCATTTTTAGATTAAAGCAAATATAACGAGCGATATTCGGAGCGAACTTTGGAACATTGAGATAAAATATTATCATAACTTTAATAAAACGCCTGAAGTGGAAAGTCATGCAGCCTGGTATTCCTGAAGTTAATTTTCTCGCTGGGAAAAATGGTGACGCTGGAAAATTATGATTTAAAACTAAATGTATTTTATATCAATTTAAATGAAAATACAGCGTTTGATGCTCAAGAAGTGTCCATGTCAAATGCATAACTCTACTATCAATTGCTTATACTGCTTCCTTAATATAATTTTATTTTCGATAGTAGGAGGCATTGCCTCCTGCTCGCCACGCCTTGCCAACCCACGTACTCGATTCTCGAATTGGGAGGCTTTGTCCCTGTATTGCTGTGCTCATGGGGTTCACTGAGCTATTTCAAGCCAAACTAAAGTTGTTGTCGCTCAACTAATAATCTGACTGATAATGATTGGCTTTCAACTGACAATCTGACTGACAATGATTGGTTTTCAACTGACAATCTGACTGACCATCTCCTTCTATTTTTACCTCAGGTTAGCCTCCTGACGCTACTAAGTTTACCCAGGTTAGTATCTTGACTGGTCCTTATCTTATTAACTTGAAATCGGCTCTCAAACTTCCACTGAATCCGTACTAGTCCACTGAATCCTTACTAGTCCACTGAATCCGTACTAGTCGTACTTGGGCCAATTTCAGTCCTCCGACTCCTCTGCACTAACCTACAGGGTTGATTTGTTCGGACGCCATTGTAAAGAACCTTGCTGCCTCAACCGGGATTCAAACTCAAAATCTCCAATGGGGCCAGCCATCGCTATACCGTTGAGCTACTGGGACGAAATTGCAATCTCTTATCGCGACTCTGCAAATGTATAGAGTCATGTGCATGTATGTATCCTATCAAATATAAAGTGTCAAAAATATCATGCTTATATCCTATCATATATAAAGTGTGTTTAAAATATTCTATGCGTCACTTTGAGAGTCGTTCTCTAGACTTAATTTTCACTTATTACTAAACTATATAAATTGTTTTGTCTTCGATGTATATATTTTGATACGGATAAATTATAGGCTTTTCAGCGGTTTGTTTAAGAAACTAAATATATTTTATTTTCATGTACTTTCTTGAAGAAAGCAAACATAGGAATATATGTGACTAGAATTGTTTCGAGGTTGCTCTGATTCCTTTTCCATTGGTCAAAGGGTCCTTTCCATACGTGCCGTTCCATAGACCCTTTCGATTAGGTATCTTTTCTATAGACCCCTTTTCATAGGTATTCTTAGTAGACGCTATTAAACAACTGATCAATTTCATTTAGGGCAGTTATTTTTTAGCGTCAGTTAAGAACACGCTGTTTTTGACCTTAAGGAAAGTGATCATAAAGCTCTCAAAATAACTGCATTCACATAATTTCCTTATGTCTGTTTCCGTCAAAAACTTGAAAGGCATATTTTCACAAGCAGCAGTTTTAGTTATTTGTGATCCAAGCATATTGAATGAAATGAAATAAAATCATACATAATGTTCGTTTCCCCACGTTATACGTATAGTGAAAGCGTTATGAACACGATTGCGTAAAACAATGCGCAAATTCAAAAATAATCACTTTAAAGAAAAAAAAAATTAAGTGTTCTAATTTGAAACATGAACATATGTCGAGGACCCAGACCGCCCGTCTCGTTCTTGAACATGAGCACCTGTTTGGACGGCCAGGCATGAACATGTGTGCAATAATCCTTTTAATCAGTAATTTAACCGATTAATCTTGCCCATCACTCACAAGCGGAGGAGGGTACATGCATTTCTTTGCAGTGCTAACCTAATTATGTTGACATCCATTTGACCGCACACAGCGCAAAATCTAATCAACTAAAGCCCTCGATTAAGACGAATTCTTGCGCTCACTGCGGACTTGGAACTTTTCCCAATTAGAAAAATATTGGAGCGGTTGTTAAAGATACAGATTTATTAGAGCGATACAATTTCGCTTGCTGTAAAACTCTTGAGATTATCTTCTACTAGCAGTATATCCGTTCTTTGTACGGAATATATTTGTGTAAGGGCATTTTAAATTCAGAATTTGGAGTGAACTTTTAGTATTTGAAATATTTCTCTGACATTTTATGATAATTCTCACAAAAAGGAAATAAGGGAATGATCTCCTCCTTAGATAAACAGGCAGACAGAAGCACAAATTATGATTTTATTATTATAGATAGGAACAATTTTTGCAATTAAACAATTGCGTCTTTCTGGACTACGTTTCGGGACTTCTAATCAGATGCAATAAGAGAATAATTTTAAAAATAGATTTACAAACAACGACCTGATCACACTATCAGAATGTGAATTGTATTTATTGTAGACAGAATAAAAGGTCCGATTCAAATAGCGATTGGGTCTCGCTTGTTTGGAGGCTCATAAAACGACTGTGCAACGCTCAGAATCAGGGAAAAGTTAGGACATGAAGCAAGAAGGACATTTGGATATCTAAATTTCAGGTAGAACCAAGGCTAGCAATAAAATTTCATGAAATTTGGTTCAGTCGTTCTTTCGTGAAGAGAAGACAAAACAATGTATTTTCTTATTTTATTTATATAGATGAAGTTTAGTATATATGACGCCTGCACATTTAAGAAATGTTGTAAATATCAAACCTGTTTCATATTAAAGCACAAAAATGGCGCACATTTCATAGTTTTATTATGACTAAAATTGGGAATGGTAAACAATATTTCACCTCCGATCACTCTATGATGCTTTATTTTCAACTTTTTCCGACATATAAATCAATTAATTATAATATTGTTTCTCAATAATTTGATTAAAAGAATAGCCAACAGACGATTTTGCTATTTGAAAAGTATCTCAGTTACCCTAGTTACCACAAAGGAATTAAAAACGATAAATACATTTATTGATAAAATACGCTACAATATCGTACGCTATAACTACGAATTGAATTAACAACTCCCAGAAAATATAGAAAGGTTAGACGGACACCAAAATTTTAAATGGGACTATACCAAGGCTATTCATTAAAATTTTATAAAATTGGGTAGAGCACTTTGCCTTTGATGATGAGACACAGAATTTCGCTTTTACTTATGAAGATATACAATTGAATTTGTGTATAACATACATAAATTGTTTATAACATAGATCAGGGCATCAAAAATTGTTTGCTACTTGGTTATTAGCATTGAGGAAAATTGTATCCATACGACGTTTAGAGAACCGCGAAATCTTTTTAATAACTGAAAAATTGCCATGAACGAGCTTATTATAAGCTTGATCGATTGTTTTATTTTCCATACATAGCAAAAAGAAAGTAATGAATTTGTAAAAGAAATATATCGTAATTGTTCAAAAATTCGATTCCGATTTTTTTCCTTTCGTATAAAGTACGCCTGATTTTTTAAAAAATGTTTTAGATTTATCACGCAATTGTCCCTATAATTTATCAAAATCTCAAGTAAAATTTAAAATGTGCTAAATATGATAGAGTTTCAGTTTGTTTGATGTATCAAAATAGTAGGAAAGAACCTTAGCTGTAAAAATAAATTGAACTATGTATAAAAATCTGAATTAGCTCTAAATATGTTTTGAGCAGGATTAGGCTGAGGAAAAGCAGCAACATTTTTGATATAGTAACCTTGTTTGACAGTATGTGTGTACTAATATGATATCGATTACTTTGTTGACAATTATTATAAACGGTGTTGGACATTATGCATTTAAATTAGTATATTTTATATTTACAAACACATTTCTAAGAAAACGAAGATTATACATTTAATATATGTTTTGTTTTTCATAAATTTATTTTTACTTAATTTTACAGATAAATGAAAACTACTGAAGAAAGATCATAAATTTGTTTATTTTCTATATGTTATTCGAAGCTAAAAATCGGTCCCCTCTGAATCACGCATTGAAACTATACGAAGTCATAATTCCCTAACTCAATACATCAATTCATTATCTAAAATATTCTTAGTGATGTGTCTTTCCTATATCTAAAATATGAAATATTTGGAGTGATGTGCATTCATTCTAACTAAAACACCTAAACTATGTGAAGTGGAGTGTCTTCACCATATCTAAAATATGAAATATCTGGAGTTACGTGTCTTCATTCTATTTAAAGCATCTAAAATATGTGGAGTGATGCGTCTTCACTATATCTAAAATATGAAATATCTGAAGTCGTGTGTCTTCATTCTATCTAAAACATCTAAAATATGTGGAGTGATCTGTTTTCCCTTTATCAAAAACCTTGAGTCTTCCCTTCATCTAAAATATCTAAAATATCTGGAACGATGTGTATTTATCTTACTAAAATATCTAAAATATTTGGAGCGATGTGTCTTTACTCGATTTTTCATATATTCATATTCCATTTTCCCCCATTCATTGGTATCACAATCAGGGTTAGAAGGAAAACAAAACATTTTATCGTTGCAATTTAAAACTAATCTTAAATGTTAAAAGATATATCAGTTGGCAACAAGTCAAGTTGAAACATGCATTGCATAAAGCTCGTTTATGTTAATACATAACATTTTAAATTATTGTACTCTACATGTAGGCAGTTGAATGCAAAATGCTATGTATGTAGAAATACATAAAAATATTGTCAAATATATTAACTTGTTACAAGTAATAAATTATCTAGTTCAGTTGTATGGAACTTTAACTTCATACATTTAGCCGTCAAAGATCAAATCCCTGAAGAAATCAAATAACTCTGGAAGAGAATAATTTGCCTCAGGGACTTAATACATCGGGATAACAGAACACTAAACAGCTACTTTTGTGATTTTGTTACAAAATTCTTCATCCCATAAAATGCTGGAAGGAAAAAAAACGTTGAAGTTAGCAAATGGCAAAAGAAAACTGATACGAGAACTTAGTAAGAACCTAAGGGAATATTTGTCTCTTAAGAAAATCTTCCTAATGCATACGGAATGTAAGCTAGTCCTTTTTATTTTAGTGCTGAGGATTTACTTGCTGAAATATTTTGTGAAATGCACATATATTACATCGTATTACACCATATATGTGTATTATAAGCTATCTGTTTAACCGCAATGTATTACAGTGCAGGACTTCCAAGTTAAGAATCTGATATATAAATCTTATATATGCGCTCACTCTATCTGTAAAAATATCTGTGGTGAAAAAATTGGTTATTTGATTCGTAATTAAGTTGATTCGGGCTCGAGTTCATAATAGTGCACATAATATATATCCGTACGGGCATTACATGTTATCGCTAAAACCCACCTGTTGTACAGTTTGGTTCCAACCTGTAAATAACATACTTCATAAAAGATAGCCAGTAAAATGCAGCCTTTGAAATGACGAGGCAGTTATTTTCACTTTTGAATATTTATTAAAATCACTATTTAAAATCATTAAATTAATTCTTAAATATCCATTAACAATTTACAATTTTTATTTAGCTATTTTTACGTTTTCAATATAAAACTTTAAATCTGATGTTACTGGTGTGACGATAGACCGGAGCTTTGATTGACTTTAGAGTCAAATTTATTATTAAAAATTACTGTCCTCATTTGCAATAAAAAAGGGTAGTTTGGTTCGGCTTTCACAGTCATCTGAAGGCGTCTTTGGGCGCAGCATTTACGGTCATTTTCACTATACTTTTAACTGAGCTCACCTAGATTGTCATATTGGGCACATTATCACTATGTTCTGTCTCTCACTTGGATCTGACTGAATTCTTTTCGTACCTTAATTCTATTCAAATTTTTTACTCAATGTTGCATCAGTTCAACAAGCTTCCGCCTCCATCTGCTCTATGGCTGGTGAGCTTGTGCGAGGAAACTGTCCAACTGGCCAGAACGGCATCAGACGTGTACACCTGCCCACGTGATCCTGCTGACCACGTGCCCTTTCGCCGTGTGTGGGAATTCTTGATGTCTCCATCATGAATAACTTTGAATTTAAATTCAAGACTTGGCGTGAGCAATTGTTAACATGAACTAATCTTTTATTGCCTAGTCTTCGACTAGACTCTTATTTCTTGTATTACAGCATGCCCCATATTCCAATGAAATTAAATGCTGAATCCATTTCTGTGATTATCTAAGCTCTATTCTAATTAATCCTAAGAAATATATGTTTCAAGGGAAAGTTAATTTTTGAATAGTAAGTGAAATCTCCAAAATCGGAAGTCGAAATCCTTAGTCAGTCTTTAATCCCTTCTAGAATTTGATGCTGAAACCATATCAGCCATTATTTAAACTCTATAGCCAATCCTCAGAAATAGATGTTTCACCGAAAATTTTGAACAGGAAGTGAAAATTCTTAGTGACCATCCTACTTCCTTCAGAATTTAATGTTGAATCCATATCAATTATCATCTAATCTCTATCCACAGCCAATCTTGAGGTATATATGTTCCAGTAAAATGAAATTTTTTAACAGGTTATGGTAAAAGTACCACACCTGGAAAAACTCCTCAGTGAATCACGCATTCACGTCCAGATTTTGATGCTGAATCCAAATCAGTCATCATATGAACTCTATCCACGGGAAATCCGTAAAAACAAAGGAAAATTAAGGAAAATTATTTTTCCTTAATTCAAGGAAAATTATTTTTCAAAACAATAGCATTGAAAAGTTTTTTTCACCGACTACCATTTCAGACTGCAAGAAGTAAATCATCTCTATTCAAGAAATTGCTTTTAAGAAATTGCTGTTTCCTTTCGGAAAAACTATATATTTTCATATCTTATGAGGAGAGATACTTTATCATTTTAAACTTATTTTCCCCAGAAGATATAACCCAAACATGCAAATGATTTGTCTCAAGCTGAAGGCGGAAACGAAAAGAAAAAAGAAAAACGGTGTGTGTATTATACATCTTTGTACTATGCAGACACATTTCATTTAATGCATGCTCTTAATTAGAGGTTTGGGAATACTGGGGAATAATTAAACGTCAGATAGTAACATTATTCTAATTTCAGTCTTCTAAGTAGCGTCATCAAGAAAAGCTGTATAGAATAACACGGGATTTGGTGTATTCAATTATGTTTTATATTTCTTTTTTGTTCTTTTAATAATTGTTCTTGCATGAATTATCACGAAATATATTTTAATGTTTTTATAGTCACAAAACTCGCATGTAGAGATATTTCTAATGTTATTATGACTTTCTCACTGCAGAAAACAACACGTATGGACCGGTTTTGCGATTATTATGCGCACTTTGGTACGGAATAGCAGATATATGCAAATAGCCACAACATCTGCTTTTAGAGGGCGTTCTCTTAGTTAGGACCCTTCTGACATTTCAAATATCTGCAATTCCATCCAGACAAACACATAATAAACGTGAAAGCATGATGCAAACAACGTCTACATTTAGAGGGCGTTCTCTAAGTTAGGATTCTTCTGACATTGCAGATATCTGCTAAACCATCCAGGCGAATGCACAATAAGCGCGAAACCAGTAACGATTTAACATAATACGCAGGGTATCGAATTACGGATCTTCAAATTGGTCATGGTGTTGTAACTGGCATCATGATCTACAGGATCAACTGAACATTTATAAGACTGTTTTAGACCGGCATCATCATTCCATTTTAAGGTTAATTCGTTTGATAGCCTGTTCAAATGTCTCACTCTACTGGACCTGTATCTAAGTAGGCATTTATGAACTGGCCAGCCGAAGGGTTAACTGTGGAGCTACTGTGACAATATTCCAGCGTCCCTCTTTAAAATAGACTTTAACCTATATATTGCTGCTGTTATTTACAACGGAAGTGTAATCCTAAACAATTTATATTAATATACACTATACAATAAATATTTACTCCTATTAAAAGAAAATAATTATTTCTACCCAAGGAAATTATTTATATTTCCATTCAGGAAAAAATGTTATTTTTTTACACAAGAAATAACTATAGCAATTTGCAGCATGATTGAGAATGGTGTCATTTAGGCATTTAGCTGTATTATGTAACTGTAATGACCGATAACGCCTTTTCTTTGAACCATTCTTCTCAATCACTTTGAAACATTATTTTTCCACTGCTTAGTATATGCGGCAGAAAGATGTTTGCACTGTATTTGATATAACAGTGACTTAAGATATTTTTTTTGCGTAATTTCGGTCAGTATTTCATGCACAGTCACACATACGTAGATTTATCATTTTAAACGACATTCTATTTAAATATTTCTTTTAAGTAGATCTTTTTCCGATACATTTATCGTTTTAACTGAATAAAAGTTTCAATAATTACATATGTGTTAAGCGATATAAATACTTTGATAAATTTGGTACTCATACGTTGATATAAATATGGTACTCATTCGTGATACTAATTTGATGTAGTAAAAAGTAAAAAATATACACTTCCATGACCCTGACCAACGGCCCTACCGTGCTGAAAACACCAGTTCTCGTTAGAAAAGTCAAGCAACATCGGGCGCGGTTAGTACTTGGGTGGGTGACCACTTGGGAACACCGCGTGCTGTTGCCATATTTCGGGTGCGGTAGCCCGGTGGTTTGCGCACTGGATTTGCACGCTGCCACAACTGCCGCCGTGTTCATGCGGAGTACGATCACGTTAAACACGTGCGTCCGTAAGTCCTTCCGAGAGGTTGGTTGTACGGGAAGGAGGGTACGGTCCCTGTGGATGCCTCCCCCACTGAGTTCCGGTCTACATTGGGTGGCACTTCCCGGCCGTCCAAACGGTTACCTTACACCTTTCTCGTAGGTCGGACGGTCTGGGTCTCAACAACAATATTTCCATGACCAAATTTGCCAAAATGGTACAAAAAGGTAATTTCGATATAAATATTACATAGCCTATATTTTTGGTTAAAATGAAACTATTTGATTTAAAATTCAGTTCAAGTTCAAATTATGCTGGTTTATCCATTCAATCGGAAAGAATGAATATGTGAATAATAAAATGAATGAGTCCATCGCAAGAATTGCATACACTGCCTAACACAGAAAATGCAACACCAAAGCGCATAGAGTGGGATTATAAAGGACACATAGACAGAGATGGCATATATAAATAAGTGATGTTGATTGCTGGAAGTGAAGTGATGTTCACAGCTGGATAATGAAATACAGTAATGGCATTGGGTACAAAATTCGAAAAGTATATATGCTTTATAATCAAATAATGGATCAAAAACTTCTAAACAAACAGCAAGATAAAGTAAAACGTCGTTGATCCTAAAATACAGCAGACATACAAAAATTAACAGGTAAACCGGTTTTAAAAGCAATTAACAGCCTTCTTCTTTAGGACCAACAAAAAGCGTGACCATACTTAATCACGTCAGGTCGGTAACTGAGGTTAGCGTAGGTAGCTGACTGTAGGAGATAATAGTTTGCCAACACCGCGTGAAGAAATGGGAGAAAAACCGAACAACTGGCAAAAATCTACTGACACACAGAATCACAGAGGGGAAAAAGTGGCAAAAATGAATATCAGAAAGAAATGAAATACTAGAATAAAGATAAAACCTACTAAGCAGTAGAAAAGAAACCAGAGATTCCAAGAACTCAGATTTATTTTTGCTGCTTTAAAAGTTTCAGGTTTCTATCGGTATCAAGGTTTAATATATGAATACAGACGAACGTTATTCGTTAGAGCTTACACGGTGACTGATTTGAATTCAGCATTGAATTTCGAAGGAGGTAGAAGTTCACTAACTATTTCCACTTCCAATCTTTTTACTTTTGGCTCAAACATTTCAGTTAAAACCTCTGTTACTCAGGATTGACTATCGTTTCTATATAAATATATCTAAATGCTGTCACATAAATAGAAACTAGGTTGACATAAAATTTTTCTTTCTCCGCCCCCCCCCCCCCCCACCCCACACACACACACCTTCCCGGATGTATGCCTGAAAGAAACACTATTTTAAAGAAGGTAGGTTCTACTTCCGGTTCTGAAAATATATATCACTTACGATTTTCCCAAAAATTCGTATAACTGTACGAATTAAGTATATAAGAGAGAATTAAAGTATTTTATTCTATCAAAAATGAAGTTTGTACACCATTTGTGGCTTCATAAATTTCTTGTGTTCATTTTTACTACCCACACAGAATATATCCTCAGATTTAATTATATTAATTCTTTCTTACCATAGAGAAGAGAAACACTCATTTAGAAGGAAAATAATGTCATTTTGAACTTATTTGAAGATTTAATTCAACAGGGATAGTGCTTTGTCTTCAACAGAAGACAGGAACTGGACGTAACAAAGAAACATTGTCTGCTTTTTCTACATTTTTCTACTTTATGCTAAGGTACTTCGTTTAATGCATGTCCTTCTATTAAGACTTTGGGAATAATAAAACGTCAGATAACATTGTTGGTGTGACTTAAGTTTTATAAAGAATTTAATGAGAAAAATAATATTTAACATAAAACATAGAGCCGTTTCGACAACGATTAGGTTTAAAAATGACTTTAAACAATTATATATTCTTGTTATAGCTAAAATTAACTCATTTTTTTATTTGTTTTTGTAGAAAGAATAAAGAAATTTAAAAGAAAATCAGACTCCTTAACCTACACACTCCTTAGACAGAGGTGATAAAATATCTTAACATCATCATCAAGATCACTTATCTTGCCTAGTGGCACATAAGGCCTTCAGCTTGCGTCGCCACCCTGGTCGCTCCTGTGCTACAGTCCTTGCTTCTGACCAGCTCGCCCATCCCATCATATTTCTATCCTGCTTCACCAGTCTCCTCCAAGTAAGCTTGGGTCGACCCCGAGGTCTTTTTCCTTCAGGCGCCCAAGTAAGTGCCACCGCAGGGATGTTATGCTGTGGCATTCTTAAGCATTCTTCTATCATGTTCTATTACCTAAAATAAAACTTACATTTTATACACAACATTATCAATTCAATAAACACTTTATTAGGGTACCAATTAGATTTTATTAAAAACATACCAATTATCATATTTCAAAATAAATGCCTTCTTGGGCAATAATGCAATTCATTAGTAATATCTCAATCATAAAATTCTATTTTTTAAAATCTTCCAAAATTTAAATTAAATCATGAAACATCATTATACAGTATTCATATTCTACTATATCTCATCATTTTTATTTTTAAACACACAATGACCAATGCTCATTTATTCATCGATTTAGGTACCTTCATATTTCTTTATATTTATAAACAACTACAATCAAATTTCAATTATATCATAATCCTCTGTATTACTATCATCATTATCGTTTATCTAAAAGTATCATTTTATCATTTCTCAGTTGTAATTCAACTCAGAATTACTAAATTTTAATACAACAATATAATTTTGCATTTATGTCAGGATACTTAAGAGAGACCCATATAGCGCTGAGGCTATTAATAATTTCAAATTATTTTCATCAAAAAGGTAACCGGTTTCTCCCGCTCTGTTAATTCTCAATGTATAATGCTGCAATTAAAAACCAATATCATTTGTACTCTCTAGCAATTTTAAAGTCTCCTAAGGAAGAAAATCAGGAAATCTCCTAAGAAAGAAAATATGTTTCCAATTATATTGGGACGCTATAATTTTAATTCTGTCAGGGTTCTGCCTGTATGAAAATTGCACAGGGAAACGCGGAAAATATTATGTCAATACTCACAGATGTCACGCAGGAAAAAGGATGCCAAGCACCAATTTGTCACGGGGGAAAATAGGGCGCCAAGTGCCACACATGTTATATGTGATACGAAAATAATAAAATATTTGAAGTTTGTAATTAGTAAGAAGCAAATATGCTATTGCCGTGATATTCTTTGGCACAACCCAGGTTCTATTTCGAAGTTCTCTCGTCCAGGAATAAATCCCTGGATGACCTGCAGTGCAATAAATACAAAGGTGCAATAAACCCTTACCTTGTAAGGCGTCCACTCCTGAAAACACAGATGCACAATTTCAAGAGACAAAGATGTTAAATAACCACACAGGTTTAAATATAAATCACTTTCTTTATTCAATATTGTAATTAAGAAGATCAGAAATAAAAATTATAACTGAATCATTATCAGGAAGCACAACGCTAAATAACTGTGACAGTGACACTGAACTCAGGAACCCTACTAATATATTTGCTGCCACGGAAATAATTCAATGATAATAATATGATCAACGATATAAATAAAGTGGCACAGCAACATTTAAGTATATAATAAACAACATGATATAATATTTTAAGGTATGGTCTCAAAGCAACAGGAGAAAACTCGCACTCAGAGATAGGCAAATTAGAATTGATAATTAATCAAGTTAATATAATTTAGGAACGGAAGTCAGAGATTACGTAATTTAAGAGGATTTTTTTATATTTATGCTTCCGTAAGACAGGCGTAGATGCAGAGGGCAGTCAGACCTTACCTCCCCAGTCGGGGTTGCAGAAGGTTCGGAATCGAACATCTGCCTCATATCGCAGGGAAATAGGCTTCATAGTTGCATTCCGCACCAATCCAACATCTCGACCCGGCACATAGACCTCGGGCCCCATCGTACCTATCTCGTCGCAGCTCTCTCAGCTAGACGTAGGGCTCTCCATCGATGTTCTTCGGTGATGTAGGCATCTTCGGCTTTCCTTCCCATGCCCACTAGAGGCCAGAAGTCGACTTGGGGTCAACTCCCGCACTCCGTGGTGGGCAACATTGAAAAATGGTCCAGGCCGACCTGAGAGCGTCGACAACTAGACAGGAAGAAAAGCCACGAATATTCTTTGCAACAGCTTTTCCGTTTTGCCCGGGAATAAAGACCTTGACTTTAACGGTCAAATAATAACGAAACTTCTCTCTGAATGCGGTTTTCACGGATTTATAAAATGGCTAAAAGCTCTTCTTTCAGTATAGAATATATTGAATAATACATATTTCAAAGACAAGAGGGATAATAAAACATGGTTTAAATGATGTAAAAATATAGAATCTTGATAATTAATATATAATTTGCGATTTTTACAAGGGTTTGGCGAGATTATAAAATCTCGTCACAACACAGATATTAAACTTATTCAACCAAAGTACTTAGTGCAATTCCCTTATATCACCTTCTTCTATAATCAATATTTTCATAACAAATCTAATCTGTCAATTTATGTGTCTAATTCCTCTCAATGTGAATATGTATTTCTAATTTTTTAAACCCAATATTTCATATATAAAATTAATTCAGAGCAAGTGTGTCAATATTACCATATATACTAATTCATAATCATGTGTATTAAATATCAGTTTAGTTATGTCTCATCACTTATATGTATAAAGGATCCATTTACATTTTAGCACATTATCAATTTGGATTATCAAACAATATACATTCTCATCATTTTTTAAATTCCTTTGTTAGGTTATTATAATATACATTTTCATCACAATAATCAATTAAATTCATTACTTAAATACAATAAATATATAATTATTTACTTTCTCTCGTTCTTCTCCCGCGCTCATAAAATTTTAAAATTTATTATTGCAAAGTATTATTAAATTTGCAGATCTTTTGAACTGCACTTAAGATGCAATAAGTTACTCACCCAGCGTATTTCTTTATTTCTCCTATATTAAAAAAAATCTCGTTTCATTGCACTACGGCTATTTTATTTTATGTTGTCACTGAATGGAATCATTGTCACCAAGCACAAAGGTTCTCGTTGGGTAACTAGGTTACGTTTACTTAGGTTGGTCAGATCCAGCACTATCTCGGTATACTTCTTGGTTCGGGCTAATAGGAATTATCTTTAATATCGTGATGATGTCTCTCCTCGGAATTCAATTCGGCTTCGGTGACAGGAATTCACTCTCCGTCCGGGATTATTTTATCTCTTATCAGGAATCAACTTGCTTCGTCACAGGAATTTATGTTATACGTTCTTGATCATCATTTTGTATGCTTCCTCCACAATGCCTCGAGCACCCTTAAAGGAATGCAATGGCATCCATATCCTTATTCGGTCCGGCGAACTTGTGGCTACAGCTTTCGTAATAGCATATTATTTATGTGTGATTATCCACCATCTTTGCTATGCCATCACTCTTAAGTGGACGGTGGACGTTGAAATGAGCAAAAATCGACTAAAAACAGTTTTAATATATAACATTATTTTGCACATTTAATATTCGCTTACGGGTAGGACAGCGACCATCCCAAACGAAGAACCACCCAAAAGGACAGTTATTTGACATACCCTATCCCAAACAGTTCGATCCCCCTTTGCAGGCATTGGCGTCCATGGAAACCGCCGACAGAAACATTGCACCTGCTGCAGCAGGTGCAATGTTGATGACACTGTTTAAGAAACGGTTCTGTTTAAGAAACTGTTTAAGAAACTGTTTAAGAAACAGCAGGTTCAATGTTTCTGTCGGCGGTTTCCATGGACGCCAATGCCTGCAAAGGGGGATCGAACTGTTTGGGATATGTATTTGGGTATGTCAAATACCTGTCTTTTTGGGTGGTTCTTCGTTTGGGATGGACGCTGTCCCACCCGTAGGAAAAGGGTTGAATGCATTTTTTTTTTCGAAACGGAAATTTCAAAGGTTTTACATTTTTAAAATGCTCCATGCGTCTTAATTTTTATCTGAAATGCATGAAATTTGGCAAGGAGAAACCTCTCAAACGTTTTAATGAAACTGGGTATGCATTTTATAATTGGACTTTATTAAGGTAATTAAAAGTGAATAAAATAACCTAATTAAATGATGAAAATTAAGTTTTAATGCAGAAAAATATTTTTAAAAAATTAATTTTCTAAGGGATTTAAAAATAAATACCCAAATTCGTTCATAATGTGTTTTTGAGTGATCATAATGTAAAATGAATCAAAAATGTGAACAAATCACGCAAGGAGCATTTTCAAATCTCCGTAAAAAAAATTAAATTAAAGAAAAATATATAACAAATTGTCCACGTACATTTTATCTCACTGCATCCTCCGACATCATTTTCCTCTCGGCGCTTACGTTTTTCTCAAATAAAAATTCAGAGTATAAAAATCCTTATTCCTCAAAATATGCAAATATTTTATGATTTGGACCTTTCAATACTCTAGCAAATTCACATCCCTCGGTTCGAGCTGATAGCACGAGGCTATCGCCTTCCCCGAGAATCTAACTCTTGTACAAAAAATGCTACCTTTCTCTGTCGCGTCCGCCGATCGAGGAGAAGAGTTGTCATCTTCGCCTCTCCGTTGCTAGGTCAAAGGTCACACCTGATTAGCTACCTCGCTTCTTTCTGACCTCTGACAACAAACTTGGAAGGCTAAGAAGGTACTGGAACTTTCTAGAAAAAGGGGCTCTCGATATGAACCGCACCTTCGTGCATGGCGGCAACGTCCGATGGAGGGTTTACTTGTAAGGAAGAATGTCTGATAAATCTTTATCACGAGAGTTTTAAAACAGGAAAGTATATGAATGGCATGTAAGCCAGACATACATTTGCTTTGTTATTTTCCATCATATACGTGCATAGTATGATGAATAGCGAAAATATTATGACAATATCAGAAATTCGAATTCAAGTTTTCGTCAGACGAGCACGTCCTTAAACTCGAATTGAACATTTTGAGGTAATGACAGTTTGTATATGTATATTAGTGTGTGTGTGTGTGTAAGTATGTATATTTGTCTATGTTAATGTATGTATTATGTTAATTTATGTGTGTGTGTCCGCACGTTAGTGTTGGTGCCCGTAATGCGATATCTCACGAACGACTGAAGTGTTTCGAAAATAATTTGCTACAATTATTACAATCAACGAATACTGAAATCCAACAGATATTAAATGCGATCTAATGTTCGGTATACCCTCCTAGCAATTTTCAAATTAGTTTTCGAATAAAAAAAAAATCCATAAATATTAAGACCTCCAATAATGGTAAATAATGATTTCAGATGTAATTTTTTATTAGAAAATGAATTATATAAGCATTAAAACACTGGTATGGACCGTTCTCGAGATATTGTTCGACTTTTTAATGACTTTTTAATTTTCTATTTTTAAATTAGAACTTTTAATACAGTTAAATAAATATCCAGTTCACACATAATAAGTTTTCATTAGAAAACGAGTGTCAAAAATTTTAGAAAGCTATCAGGAATCGTTCTTGAGGTAAAGCATGGTTTTTATATAAATTAATTAAAAAATTACGTAGATCTTAAAAAGTCATAAGTATTGTCAAATATATTCACTTTCCATATGTAATATTATTCTTAATTTTTGTAGACTGCGATCGTCCAACCTAAAAGAAAGTGCAAGGTAGTTGTTGGTACAACCTGGACTGCGCCACCTACTTTAGACCGAGATCCAGTGAGGGCGACATCCACAAGAACTGTACCCTCCTTTCCCTCACCGATATCTCAGAAGGATTTTCGGCACATATTTAACGTGCCTGTACTCCGCGTACACATGGGGCTAGTTTGGGCAGCGCTGGGAATCGAACTCCTGAACTCCACGTGCAGTCCTCGTGCTTTAACCACTCTGGTAATACTCCCCCATGCAATATTGTTCAACAAATCTGTTAACTTTATTTGATGGATCTAGATATATCCACTCGCGTGAGATGATACTTTTTGTAATAGTTTTGTATTCTGACCCCAAGAATTCGCTTACACTCAGTTATTCCCAGGAATATTCATTAAATGTCAATTTCATTTTGATGTGGATTTCCTTTCTTTTGACCCAGACCTACTGACCCACCTGTAGGTGAAAGGTATTCACAGAGACCATACCGTCCTTCCACAAGCCCAAACCTCTCGAAAGACTTTCAGGCTCACATATTAACGTGCCCGTATTCTGCGCGAACACGGGACAGTTTAGGCATAGCCGGGAATCGTCATTGAGATTTTTGCACGTGAGTATGATTAAGCCATTATTATAGTCTTGGTTTCATAAGTTGTTAAATGTACAAAATTCAATTTACGTGGTATTAATTTTACTGCCAAAACGATGAGCTTTGGATCTTGTACACCAACATTTCGCTGTCAAAGAAGTCATTGGATTATGCAGGGAAAATCATGTGCTGCCAACATCATATTTTTTTTTAAATATGAGGCTGTATTTGTGTGTGGTCTCATACAAATAATCGATTTGTTTTACTAGGTGTTCACTATGACAAAAATGTGTTTTATTCTTTTTCAGGTCATTGAAAAAAATATTGTCCTTCATGTTTGTTGTATTAAGCTTATACCCTAAAATAAGCACACAGCTGTTCTGCAGCATGAATAAACAAGTATACAAATCCAGGTTTCTTGACTTCTCTAGGACGAATAAAGTTTTTTTAAGTCTTTTTGTCATCGACAGATGACTTGAAGCTCTTTAATTGACCTAAATTGGATATTTTCTCATTCTATCACTCTTCTAATGCATACAAGAGTGCAGTTTAAAAAATCGTAATCTAATGTTTAAACTCCATTTTCAACAACTAAGAGCAAATATGCACATCCAGGACTCTTCACTTGTATCTAGGATTTATATTATTTCACCTATAGTCAAGGATGTTCAGCCAGTCGATCGCGATCCATTTTTCAATCGCGGCGCGATTTCGAGTAAAACTTTTCTATATATTTCATGTAATCGAGTAAAATATTCTATATATTTCATAAACTTTTCCCTATATTTCATATACTAAAATCATTTTTAACTAATGATTCCCGTAAGAAATAGGGTGAAATTTAAAATTGATATTAGTAGTGTTTAAATCGCAAAATATTGGATATATAATTATTTGTTAACAGATGCAGTAAACTAACATGAACCCGTAGATGTACAAATACGCTTTTAATTTAAGCCTTAGTTGATTAAATACCAATTAATATAACATTTAGCATTGCCAGTATGGACAAATATTTACTGGGCGAAGCCATCCAACTTTTCTGTTATTGATTTCTTCCAAAGACGTCACAAAGACAGACGAATACTGAACAATCATGTATTTTATTGCTGACTAGAACGAAATACCCGTTGACCGGTTTCTAAGTAGGCGATTTATTTGCCAACTTTGATTTTTTATCTAATATTCAATTTCTTTTTAAGCTTCGATTATTTTATCTACCTCAAACTAAAAATCTACTGCAATACATACAGGTGTCAGATTGCTGTAGAAATAGTCGAAATCTAGCCGATTGGATACAGTGACGCCATTTAATGTATTGCATATTGTTAAAACTGAAACAGGACCATTTTACCTTAGCCTTTGAAAACTTGAATGAATGAATTTAACTCCCGGACAACACCGAGTGCATTTTCTAGTTATACATACATAAGCCACTAAATATTTATTTTAATTTTACCTGTTTCCAGTAACGTTTATATTCCCTACTCATATTTTTATTGCACACTGGATAAATAAAATATGAATCCAAAATAATTTCCAATTATACACGCATTGTCTTACAAATACATATCATTCTCAACAGACGTGTTTTCTTATGCCCCATCTGTAGTAGAATATAACATTTTTTATTATTATTTTCTTATTCTTATAGTTATTAGTTTGTTCTTATGTTATGTAGAGATTATTGCTTTATTGGAAGAATGTTTATCGTGAAAGCACTCACTACAAGTTTATGAGACGTCTCTCTTTTATCTCTGTTTCTAATACTTGAAAGCTGTATCAAAGACAGATACTATGAGAACATAACATTTATTTTACAAGGGAATGAATAAAAGATGAAACTGCCAGAGTAAAAGGGCAGAGATAGAAAGTAACAAGAAAGATCAATCATGCATAAAACATTGATTACGAAACACTTTCCAACTTCAATGCAATTTTTTTTAAACATCTTTAAAATGCGATACATTCCTAGGTAATATTCTTAAAATTATCACAATACTACATTAATTTATTATATTTGAAAACTTAAATTTCATCGAAAAAAATTAACTTTATTCAATTAACGGCATTGAAATATAAATTGCCAGGTTTAAACATCTCTAAAATGCAATACAGTACTCTGCAATATTTTTAAAATTATCATAATACTACAATAAGTTATTATATTTGATAACTTCATCGAAAACAAATGAACTTTATTCAAATGACGTCATCGAAATATAAATCGCCTCTATACAAAATCAGCATTTTAGTCATAAACATTTTTCCATTCCTTTCATTGATAACAATACTATAATGATTTATTTTATTTAAAAACTTAAAACCATGAAGGTACAAGTAATTTAACTCTATGCTTAACATTTCATCGAAAAAATCGCCTGGTTCTCTGTTGTTGTTGTTGTTGAGACCCAGACCGTCCGACCTACCAGAAAGGTGTAAGGTAACTGTTTGTACGGCCGGGAAGTACCACCCAATTTAGACCGTAACCCAGTGGGGGAGGCATCCACAGGGACCGTACCCTCCTTCCCCTACCACCAACCTCTCGGAAGGACTTACGGACCCACATGTTTAACGTGACCGTACACCGCATAAACACGGCGGCAGTTGTGGCAGGTCTGGTTCTCTGTGTAACATCAATGAATGTTTCTTTCATACTATATTGCAGATTCCATGAGCTAAATAATTTTGCGTTAAAGAAATGAAACAATTCTTATACAACTCATTCTACATCTTTTGGTATTTACATTCTCCATAAGTGAAAATCGGGCTTCCTTGTAAAAATAATCGAAGTTTGATGATCATTTAAACTCAAATATATTGTAATTGCGTTGTTTCAGTATGGAGATGCGCAGAATTTAAGCAAAAATAAAGCGGTTTTAGGACGGTTACAACACTAAATATGAAGGAAAAAGAACTTTAAAAATCACGATTTTGATATATGATGGATGTCATATTTTATTTTGAAGTGGGTCACGTGATCTCTTCATATAATGGTCATGTGATCTCTTCATAAAAATGGTATAATTAATATTTTAATTTTTATTTAAAAAACTACTGAATATATTTTGCTGATTTTTTTATATATTTTATGAGATAATTTGAATATTTTCTAAAACTTTCGAAGCAATTTGTGAATTTTAAATTCGCTTAAAAAATGTTTGAAAATTAGGTCCAATATGGTTCAATGTATTTCATTTTTTCCACCGGGGTTCAATTCAAAACTAATTGGGTGATATTATTCATTAATATCCCTATAGGTCCCACAGACCATCTTAACAACATACTAAAATTTCATTTTGGTAAAGTCATTTTTACGGCAGTTATCGTGCTAACGGATAGACAGACAGAATGAACAAAGTCATAAACACTTTTCAACTATGTTGTAAAGTGTTAAAATCATAATTTATTTTATTCCCCTCTTATTGGAACCAGTGATTTTTTGCAGGGAAAGATCCAAAAACATAATTTTGAGTGTGAATAATTTACACGCACGCTATTATTGTTTGCCAAAAGGCAAGAAGCATATACACATGTTTAAAAATTTGGCTTTGTTTACGTTCTTCGCTTTTAATAAAACAAGAAAGATCAATCATGCTTAAAGCATTGATTATGAAACACTTTTCAACTTCAATGCAATTTTATTTAAACATGTCTAAAATGCAATACATCCCTCGGTAATATTTTAAAACTTATCACAATACTACATTAATTTATTATATTTGAAAACTTAAACCTTCATCGAAAAAAAATGAACTTTATTCAAATGGCGGCATTGAAATATAAATTGCTTGGTTTAAACATCTCTAAAATGCGATACATTCTTCGGTAATAATTTTAGAATTATCATAATACTACGATAATTTATTATATTTGAAAACGTCATCGAAAGCAACTGAAATGCATTCAAATGACGCCATAGAAAAAATAACACGCCTGGCTCTCTCTATAAAAGCAGCATTTCATTCATAAATAATTTCCCATTCATGTCATTTATCACAATACTATAATAATTTATTTTATTAAAAAATTAAGACCATGGAACTACAAGTAATTAAACTCTATACGTAAAACTTCATTGAAACAAATCGTCCTTCTCTTTAAAAAATCAATGAATATTTCATTCATATCAACTATGCAGACTCCATGAACAAAATGATTTTGTGTTAAGGAAATACAGCAATTCTAATACAACTCATTCTATGTATTTTGCTGTTTACATTTTGCATAGGTGAAAAATAGGTTTCGTTGTAGAAATAATCAAATTTGGAGGAGCATTTAAGCTCAAATTTATTGTAATTGCGTTGTTTCAGTATGTAGATGCACAGAATGTAACCAAAAATAAAGTGGTTTTCGGACGGATACAACCCTCAATATGAATTAAAAAGAACTTTAAACATCACGATTTTGAGACAAGATGGATGCCATACATCATTTTGAAGTGGGTCCCGTGATCTTTTCATACCATGGTCACGTGATCGCTTCATATAACAGGTGTTATTATTATTTTAATTTTTATTTAAGAAACTACTAAATATATTTCGCTGAATTTTTTTTATATATTTTATGGAACAATTTGAATATTACCTTAAATTTTCGAAGCAATTTGTGAATTTTAAAGCCGCTTAAAAAATGTTTGAATAATTAGATCCCATAGGGCTCAATGTATTTCATTTTTTCAACCCGGGTTCAATCCAAAACTAATTGGGTGATATTATTCATTTGTATTCCCATAGGTCCTACAGACCGTCTGAACAACATACTAAAATTTCATTTTGATTAAGTCATTTTTACGGCAGTTATCTTGGTAATGGACAGACAGACAGACAGACAGAGAGAGAGAGAGAATGAACAAAGTCATAAACACTTTTTAACTTAGTTGTAAAGTGTTAATATAAATTTCGTTTTTTTATAAAATACATTTTTGAAAGAATAATACTTTATACACAATATTTTTCTAACTTCCAGCTAATTAAGTTTTTAACCAGAGCAAAAGTTCCATATGTTTGTTCACCGAAGATTATCCGTAAGCATAAGTTAGGCCTAACTGATACGTATCTCTTCTGCCATTACTCGCCGATCACTTAAGTAAGACAATATCGAAACCGATTTAATTTGATAATTTTAAGTAATAAAAATAAAATGTAAATAATACTATATAAAATATATACTAAAAACATTATTTTTGAATATATCTTTCACATAAATAATATCAAACTTAAAGATATTTTACATTTATTAACTTTCAGTGAATACAATTTTCTCCGTGATTTTTTTATGTGTCTTCACTAGTTAGTATAATTGTGGTGTTAAAATATGCAAGACAGCGAAATTTGGTGTGTTGTATAGGCAAATATAAGTGTCAGCTGTAATTGAAACAATTTGGAGACGCCCCATTTACCAAGCTGGTACTAAAAATAAAGATGGTAAAATAAACTCCAGTTTATATTAGATCACATATAGGCAAAACTGTTCGCAAGATCAATTTTCAAGGAAAGAATCGGCTGGAGTGGGACATGTTCGGGCTGAGTTAGAAAAATTTTGGTCGAGGCAGGTCGCGGTTATGTTTTGAACTTGAAATACAGCAGTTTGATTCGGTCTAGTTAAGACTCAAATATATTTCAGATTTTTTTTTATTGCCCAGGCCGTCCAGCCCACCCAAAGGGTCTAGAGCAGTTACAACAAACAACCGGAAAAAATCTTTGAAATAACAATGAAACAGAACAACACAGAAGAAAAAAAAACAATATAATCCAGAAATAAAAATAAAACGAAATAACAATAACAACGGAAATAACAATTAACTGTTATGACATGCGAGCTTGGTTTGGATGATATTTGATCTTGGTTGAGCTCGAGTCATGACTAGGATACATTATTATTGGACTATCTGGGTTAAAGTTTGACATCTTAGGCTTTACAGTCTCTAAGCCAAAATACACGTTGTGCAAAAATATTGAATATAATTCAGCATTATAACTTACATGGATACAGGATAAATCATCAATTCACACACATGCCCAATAATGAAACCATAACATTCTGAAACTATAATATATGTAAACCATAACGTTCAAATTTATGTATATTTACCAAACAATTTTAATATTTCCAATACGAAACATTTATATTCTAGTGTCAACTATCCTGGTGTGGCTCAGATTTATTTAAATAACTCAGAGTTAATTCTGTTTATTTAATTTTAATTGTGCCCTTAAGCAAATAAGGATAACTTCAATGAATGAATTTAATTTCCGAAAAACTTTGCTTTAAAATTATATTGTAATGTACTGTACCTCGTATTTTTTTTACCATTATTCTTATTTATATTACTAACAGCATACCCGTTCTTCGTGCGGAGTATATAATATAAAGAAACTTGAAATTCATAATCATGCCCAAATTCTTATAGTATACTAAATGACATGTTTAATCAAAATATTCTGTTAAAATATTTAATATAATGCTCCTAAAAAGAAGTATAAGAATCTCTGTTCTCGCTATATAAAATTATCTTCATGGACATATCTGAAGAATAAAACATCTTGGACCCCTTATGTAAGCAAATATAAAAAAAAATATGGAATTGAATCAATATATGCAAAATAAAAGCGTCAAAATTGTATGGGACCCGTACTAATTATATACGCGAATATTAGAAAATATGACCTGTATTAGTAGATTACATGTATAAATTGAAAATACCAATAAACCCGTAATCTTTAAATCTGAAGACAGTCATTTATTCCAATATATGTCAAAATTAAAGTGCTAAAATTATATGGGAAGATATACACGTACTACTTATAATGTCCGATTATTAGTAGAAGATTTCCCGTTCTGCAATGTGAGTCTCAAATGTTTTTTGGTAAAATACAACAGACGACGTAATAAATTGAATATATAATTAATACCCTTAATCTTCATACCAGAAGACTGTACTTGATTCCAATATATATGTCAAAATATATGCCAATATACTTGTACTACTTATATTCTCGTAGGTTAGAAGATATACCCGTGCATTAAGATTACTCGTACAACGTACAATATGCGTGTGTCAGCAATTTTTGCTGCAATAAAACAATGGCGTAATAACTTAAAAATATCAATAATCCCTGAATCAATAATTCCGGAAAATATCAATAATAATAATGTTTAAACCTGAAGAGTATAATTGATATTATCCAGTCCAAAATGAAATGGCAATGAAATTTATTTTATATACATATCTTCATTATTCAAATCGGAAAGGATTTAATAAAAATCGTCTGCCGCATAAACACATTGGATTTAAATCCGTTGCTAAGCGACATGATATCATTTGCTTCAAATAAATTGGTAGAAAAAATATCGTCTAAATAGTTATATTTCTATGGAACATTTGGCGACAGTTTCGTCAAATTAGCGACATTTTAAAAAATCGCCAAATTTATCGCCAAGTGGGACTGTAGAACTGACAGTTCCACTTTGCGACAAATTGACGAAATATCATCACAATACTATCCCCTAACAAAAAACAATTAATATCATTTATGTAGCGCAATTTTATCAATTTCAAGATATTTTTATAGATTTGAAAACATTTTTATCAATTTGGTGACATTTTAAAAATTCGCTAAATGTATTACTAAGTAGGATGGTTGGTCTGACAGATAAATGCTAACCAAACATCATTTCAGTACTCTCTTCTAACAAAACAAAAAAAAATTTCATTGATATGTAGAAGACCCAAGCCACACGACCAACCCGAAGGTTTATGGCAGCTGTTTGTGTGTCGTTTATATCAATTTGGCGACATTTCCGTCAATTTGGCAAAATTTAAGAAAAGTTGTCAAATTAGCGATATCCCTCCAAATTCGTAGCTTTGAATTTGCAGATCTGAATGAAACATTCTTATCCCGTTTCAATATACTAAATGAAAACACTACAATTGTATTAGAAGATATACCCGCTCTACTCTTTTTCTGTTTCAACAATCGGCTATATGAATTTATTGGCTAAACACAATATATGAGTTTAGTAGCTAAATACGATATAAGCTTGAAAACTCTTTGCCAAAATAAATGAAATTGATGTACGCAGTCAGCAATTAATATAATTAAAAGAAAAATCAAACCGTCCATTCATAAGATATACTTTTATATCCATTTATCCATTTATTTATTATTTAAATCGAAAAAAAATAATAAAAACATTAACAAACACATTTAATTTAATTGCGATGCCGAGCAACATGAAATATCCTCCTAAAATGTTAAAATTTATTAACCACTAACAGCACACCCGTTATTCGTACGGAGTGTATAATTTAAAGAAACTTAAAGTTCGCAATCATGTGCAAATTCTGTTAAAATATTAAATTTATTGCTCCTAAAGAGAAGTTTAAGAATATATGTTCTCACTATGCAAAATTATCTTCACGATCAGATCTGAAGAATAAAACATCCTGGCCCCTTTTGTAAGCAAATTTACAGAAGAAAAAATAGGAATTGAATGAATATATGCAACCCCGTACTAATTATATTGTCGCAGATCAGAAAATATGCCAATGTGTTAGTAGAAGATTACCCGTATTACAATATGCGTCTCAAAAATATTTGCCAAAATAAAAGAGATGATGTAATAAATTGAAAACATCAATAATATCCGTACTCTTTATACCAGAAGGTCGTAATTGATTCCAACATATGCCAATATATATCAAAACATATGTCAATATACCTGTACTACTTATATTCTCGTAGATTAAAAGATATACACGTGTATTTGTAGAAGATTCGTACAACATACAATATATGAGTTTAAACAATTTTTGTCATAATAAAATAATTGCATAATAACTTGAAAATATCAATAATCCTTGAATCAATAATCCCCGAAAATATAAATAATAATAATTTTTAAACCTGAAGACCGTAATTGATATTATCCAGTCAAAAATGCTATAAGAAAAATCAAATCGTTCTTTTCTAAAATATATTTTTATATCCATTTATTTATTATTCAATTCGAAAAAATAATTATTAAAATTGACAGACAGATTTAATTTAATTGCGTTTCTGAGTAACATGATATAAGATAGAATCTTATAACATGTTAAATATGTCATGTCTTATAACATAAACTGCGAAATTAAATAACGATTTTGATTTCTCTATACTTCTCATTGTTCCGTAAAAGCTTGTTTTAAATAAACCATGAACCATGGAGATAGATTTCCCCTTTAAATCATGTTTCAAACAATTCATGTTTTCAGAAAGTGACTAATTAACGCAAAAAATCTCCCATCAAACTCAGAGATTAAATTTTAATTCACTTTCAAACGATTTTCAAGCTTTTCGTTTGGATAAACCACGGAGTTAGGGAGTAGAACTCCTAGGAAAAAGTTCCGTTTTTCATTAATATCTCGACAACCCCAGATCTTAGAAACTCGAAACTTGGACAAAATTTATGGGGGGATATTTCAAGGCTATTTACCAAATTTCATTAAATTCGGTTCAGCCGTTTTTCCGTGACGATGAGACAAACGAAAATTTCGTTTTTTACTAATATCTCGAGAACCACTGGTCGTAGAAACTCAAAACACGGATATAATTTTAAGTGGGGCTATTTCTGGGCTACCCACAAAATTTCATCAAATTCGGTTCAGCCGTTCTCCCGTGATGGTGTGACAAACAGACAGACAGACAGACAGACAGATTTTCATTTTTATTTATATAGATAACTAGTTGGAATTGATAATTTCCCTTATAAAGAATTCACCATTCATTAACTACGGAAATGAACCTTCCTTTAGATAATTAATGGTACTTTATGCGAAAATCCTTTAAAATTAACTAAATATATTATACCTTCGGTGCTAAAAAGGGTCTTCTAAAGGCACAATAGGTGCGTAATTGAAAATAGTATACTAAATAAAATCTTTATCACTGTTTACAATTTCTATCGGTATGAGCTGGACCAATATCTTATTGCATTTAAAATAGACGGTGTATAAATCCAAAACTAATTTATAATATCCAATTAAAAGCAATCATATTACAGTTTTTCAAATACTTGCACTTGCGGAACTAATGTTTAGGTAGAGAGAGATAGAGCACCATTATGTAGACCTAAATAAATAGTTTAATGAGATTAAGAACGGGGATTAACTGCGGTACTTAAATGTTAATAATCTTAAAGTCAACAAATTTCTCGGTAATATTATGCATAGCATAGGGTATTGAATCCACTAATAATACTGCTGCTTGCAGAATACTTACTTTGGTGTAGAGCAAAATTCATTAGGTGGGTGGATCATAAAATATGCATTTTTGATCTCATTTAATTTACTCTTAAACCTATCTAACAGTTCCAGTATTACAGCAATAGAATAAACATATATTAATTCTTTAAACTCAAACTATCTTCATATGGCAACCGCATTTTAATCCGATGTAATAAATTTCATAATTTTAAGTATTCAACATCAAAATTTAATTAAATAGATAGGTTAGATTTCACATACTGTCCGATGGCAATCTTCATCGTTTTGTAACTATTTGATTCACTTAGCTTTATTATCATACACCAGCTTATCGTTAGAGCAGAGAGTAATAAAAAAATTCTTCGATAGGGCTTTGGCGTTATCAGAATAAAACAAAGAGCCCCATCTCAGCAAGAACTTGGAGAGTGAGTCTTTTTAACCTCAATTTTTTCACACCACGCTATGTTTTTATCCTCTGAATGCATAGTTTTGGTGCTTAAGCTTCGCCTTCTTCTGTGGAGAGATAGACATGGCCAGAGATATCCCGCCTCCAACTCTGGTTGGTCGGTCCGTCGAATGACGAAATGTCACTTGCCAGACCGCAAATTTTGTAAAATTATCCGAAGGGAAATATAAAATATTATGATTATTTTAAGTAACACATGGGCCATCCTAAATAATTCCAAAACCCAACTCTCCAGCATAGCGTCAGACTGACGACTCTATTATGATTTTTCAGTTCTACAAGCCTTGCCCAACATTGTGAGTTTCAGAACGTAATCAATCACATTATATCTAATTGATATTTGCAACTTCGATAACACTGATTTCACAGGATTATTATTAAAAATGGATTTTGCACTTTACCTATGGTAAAATATAATAAATTATATATTTTTTCTTTTAAAAGTTAATGGTGAGCTTTTATCATTAAGAGATTATTACTTTCTTGAGTGTTTATCACGAACAAACACAATGTGATATTATGAAAGTATTTCCTCTCTATTGAAAACTTCATTCACAATATAAGGGCGTATTTTCCCCATGACGCAAATAAATTTCATATCTCCGGGTAATGTACTCATATGTGGCAGATCACTACTCTAGAGAAAGAAAGGAAGAAAAATAAATTCATATACATTTCTATCATTATTCAACATTGTAAATGAGTTTATATTGCCTAAAGTTGGGCAAGTCAATAAGTTCCAAATAATTTTTTAAAATATATGTGGGCATCTAAGCGAGCTTAAAACTAAATAGAGAGAATCTTTATTTTTGAGCTTTTCGTGTTTTGAATTCCTGAAATGAAATTTTTAACTTCCACTTTGCAATCGAAAAGCATCTTGAAAGAAGCAATTTGGAATGTGCATTACTTTGTAATCCATTTAATATTAAATTTTCTCTAACCAACTAGGTTATTCAAAAATTTTATAATGTTAGAACTGGTAGATATGCATATTGTAATTAGTATTTTAATGAATATGTTATGAAAAAATTTCTTGATATTAAACAACTGAAACTTTTTTTTTCTGTTATTGTTGTTGAGGGACAAATAAGTTAAAATTTCATATCGGTAGATTTCTGGAAAACCTCAGCATTTTATTATCGAGATGAACAATCTCCAAGTTCAATTCGTCACTAGTACTTTTGAAGATTGCACCACAATACTTCTACACCGACATATAAGCTGCATGAATCATATTGCATGGAAGCACCAATAGTGCACCACGACGAGTTACAAATAAACAACATCTGATGTGGGCAGCATATGGCTTTCTCTGGAGACTCATATTCACGTTTTCTTTATTTATTCAATAATTCATTGAGTTTAATTGCACAAAATAGCAGCCATAGATATTATAAATTACAATGAATTTGCAATTTGAATTCAATTTTCGTTTTCATTTGGTAACTGGAGTTATTTTCAAAGGTGGCTTTGAGAAAATGCGAATATCTAGAGAACAACTAGCCCCAGAGTAGTGGGGCTGGTCTTATTCTTTTAACGTCAAAAATTACGTATAAAAACAGCATTCAATTGATATATTTGAGCATATGTAGTCTTTTATTTTTGGATTTAACGATTTTTGCGGACTTTTAGGCAATAAAATGCAGGTATTTTTTCCAAATCATGCCAAAATCTAATCAGCACCATAATAACATACAAGTGAACCATATTTTGTGAAATTTGGTCCATTAGTTTTTCAACTAGAGTGGATAAAGGCAATTATTGCCGGCCATTTCGCAAAATAAGGCAGATTCTTTTATTCTGACTCGTACCAAAATCTAACCAGCACCAGGGTCTCCCTCAAGGGACTTATATACCAAGAATTTTGAAATACAGAAAATTAGTTTTATAGTTAGAGTGGATTCAAAATCTGCACAGATAAACAGACACACACACAGACATCAAGCTAAAATTTTTTTTCATTTTCTAGAAGTCCCAAAACGTGTAGATCCGTCGAAAACTCGAATTGTGATTTTTGGAATGATTGCAATACATCCCCTATACATTGCCATGTATTGGAGGAAAAGTAAAAATCTGATGTGAGCAGCACATGACTTTCCCTGCAGACTCAAATCCATTTCCTAATTATTGCATTCATAATTCATTAAATTGAGTTTGAATGCATTAAATAACACGCATAATTCATTGAAGTTACACTGAATTGACACTTCTAATTCAGCTTTCGTTTTCATTTGGTAACTGGACTTATTCTCAAAACCGGCGAATCGAAAATGTGAAAATATAAAATATCTCGAGAAAGGCTAGTACTAAAATAATGGGGTAGGTATTATTCTTTTCATCGTCGAAAATTACATGTAAAACAAGCATTTAATTAATGTATTTGGGCATACATATTATTTTATTTTAGATTTTGACAATTTTGCGGGCCATTTTGCAAAGAAAAGTAGGGTTTTTTTTCAGGTTTTTAACAAAATCTAATTGGCGCCAGGATCGCTTGCAAGTGACGTATCTACCAAATTTTGTGAAATTTAGTCAATTAAATTTTCAGTTAGATACAGGCAAATTTTGTGAAAAATTTTGCAAATAAAAGGCAGGTTCTTTTATTCCGAATTGTACTAAAATCCTACCAGCACCAGGGTTACCCACAAGGGATTTATCTACCAAATTTTATAACCTTCGGTACAAGGTTTTTGAGTTAGAGTCAATACATACATTGCACTGATACGCACACAGACGTCACGCTAAAATAGTTTTTTCGCGTTTTAGAGGTCCCAAAACGTGTAGATCCGTCGAAAAAATGAGTTGTGATTTTTGGTATGATTCCAATACCTTCCCAATACATTACCGTTTATTTCAGGGAAAGTAAAAATCTGATGTGGACAACACATGACTTTCTCTGCAGACTCAAATTCATTTCCTCTTTATTTCAATAATAATAAGTAAAATTAAGTTTAATTGCATTAAATAACAACCATAATTAATTGAAGTTACACTAAATTCACTCTTTTAATTCAATTTTCATTTTCATTTGGTAATTTGACTTATTCTCAAAGGTGGCGTAGCGAAAATATTAAGAAACTAACACTTCGAACTTTTCTGCCAATCGTTTCTGGCAAGAAGTAGGTCAAATAAACGAAGTTAGTTAGTTCACTACAAAGTTAGTTAATTCACTTGGAGCACTAGCGGGTCCTTTAACGCAGTGGAACATATGAACATTACATTAAAACCATTACTTTAACATCGAGTAATTCAATATTTTAAAAATAGAAAAGAAAGACACAGCATTTATGATTACGAACATGTGATTCGCTTATTAGAATCCAGAAAAATGTAGATCAACGACATATCCGAATGAACAGAAACAACAAGAAGCATCATAGCCTCATTTAATTATCAGACAATTTGAAAGCTATTGTTATAAATAGTATTAAATTTGCTGTCGTTTGATGTGATCGAAAAAATGTTAACACAAGTTTCGAGGTGGCGCTATTAGATCAATTGAGCTTCAGCTGCTCAGATCTTTGCAGCACTACATTTGCCTACACCAGACCAATGTTTTCTCTCTATACATTTAGATGGTTGTGTATTCAGATTTCCATTTGATGGACCTACTGATCCTTGAAACCTCATTAAAACATTTACCTTTTATGTATTTGAAGTTTATCCCTTCAGATATAAATTTCACACGCATTTAATCTCCATGTTTTTATCAGCATTAATTGCATAATATATAACTGTATGAACAGACAATAACCTCTTCCATTACTTGAGTCTCTAATTGCCAAAGAAAAATTCAGTCATACCAGGTACTTAACAGCGGCGAAAATGGTTATTTCGACTATATTTTCACAGAAAAATCAATAAAAGATATGTTTGCAGCATTAATTGCTATTAAAGATATGTTATCAGCATTATTAAAGATATGTTATCAGCATTAATTGCATAATATATAACTGTATGAACAGACAATAACCTCTTCCATTACTTGAGTCTCTAATTGCCAAAGAAAAATTCAGTCATACCAGGTACTTAACAGCGGCGAAAATGGTTATTTCGACTATATTTTCACAGAAAAATCAATAAAAGATATGTTTGCAGCATTAATTGCTATTAAAGATATGTTATCAGCATTATTAAAGATATGTTATCAGCATTAATTGCATAATATATAACTGTATGAACAGACAATAACCTCTTCCATTACTTGAGTCTCTAATTGCCAAAGAAAAATTCAGTCATACCAGGTACTTAACAGCGGCGAAAATGGTTATTTCGACTATATTTTCACAGAAAAATCAATAAAAGATATGTTTGCAGCATTAATTGCTATTAAAGATATGTTATCAGCATTATTAAAGATATGTTATCAGCATTAATTGCATAATATATAACTGTATGAACAGACAATAACCTCTTCCATTACTTGAGTCTCTAATTGCCAAAGAAAAATTCAGTCATACCAGGTACTTAACAGCGGCGAAAATGGTTATTTCGACTATATTTTCACAGAAAAATCAATAAAAGATATGTTTGCAGCATTAATTGCTATTAAAGATATGTTATCAGCATTATTAAAGATATGTTATCAGCATTAATTGCATAATATATAACTGTATGAACAGACAATAACCTCTTCCATTACTTGAGTCTCTAATTGCCAAAGAAAAATTCAGTCATACCAGGTACTTAACAGCGGCGAAAATGGTTATTTCGACTATATTTTCACAGAAAAATCAATAAAAGATATGTTTGCAGCATTAATTGCTATTAAAGATATGTTATCAGCATTATTAAAGATATGTTATCAGCATTAATTGCATAATATATAACTGTATGAACAGACAATAACCTCTTCCATTACTTGAGTCTCTAATTGCCAAAGAAAAATTCAGTCATACCAGGTACTTAACAGCGGCGAAAATGGTTATTTCGACTATATTTTCACAGAAAAATCAATAAAAGATATGTTTGCAGCATTAATTGCTATTAAAGATATGTTATCAGCATTATTAAAGATATGTTATCAGCATTAATTGCATAATATATAACTGTATGAACAGACAATAACCTCTTCCATTACTTGAGTCTCTAATTGCCAAAGAAAAATTCAGTCATACCAGGTACTTAACAGCGGCGAAAATGGTTATTTCGACTATATTTTCACAGAAAAATCAATAAAAGATATGTTTGCAGCATTAATTGCTATTAAAGATATGTTATCAGCATTATTAAAGATATGTTATCAGCATTAATTGCATAATATATAACTGTATGAACAGACAATAACCTCTTCCATTACTTGAGTCTCTAATTGCCAAAGAAAAATTCAGTCATACCAGGTACTTAACAGCGGCGAAAATGGTTATTTCGACTATATTTTCACAGAAAAATCAATAAAAGATATGTTTGCAGCATTAATTGCTATTAAAGATATGTTATCAGCATTATTAAAGATATGTTATCAGCATTAATTGCATAATATATAACTGTATGAACAGACAATAACCTCTTCCATTACTTGAGTCTCTAATTGCCAAAGAAAAATTCAGTCATACCAGGTACTTAACAGCGGCGAAAATGGTTATTTCGACTATATTTTCACAGAAAAATCAATAAAAGATATGTTTGCAGCATTAATTGCTATTAAAGATATGTTATCAGCATTATTAAAGATATGTTATCAGCATTAATTGCATAATATATAACTGTATGAACAGACAATAACCTCTTCCATTACTTGAGTCTCTAATTGCCAAAGAAAAATTCAGTCATACCAGGTACTTAACAGCGGCGAAAATGGTTATTTCGACTATATTTTCACAGAAAAATCAATAAAAGATATGTTTGCAGCATTAATTGCTATTAAAGATATGTTATCAGCATTATTAAAGATATGTTATCAGCATTAATTGCATAATATATAACTGTATGAACAGACAATAACCTCTTCCATTACTTGAGTCTCTAATTGCCAAAGAAAAATTCAGTCATACCAGGTACTTAACAGCGGCGAAAATGGTTATTTCGACTATATTTTCACAGAAAAATCAATAAAAGATATGTTTGCAGCATTAATTGCTATTAAAGATATGTTATCAGCATTATTAAAGATATGTTATCAGCATTAATTGCATAATATATAACTGTATGAACAGACAATAACCTCTTCCATTACTTGAGTCTCTAATTGCCAAAGAAAAATTCAGTCATACCAGGTACTTAACAGCGGCGAAAATGGTTATTTCGACTATATTTTCACAGAAAAATCAATAAAAGATATGTTTGCAGCATTAATTGCTATTAAAGATATGTTATCAGCATTATTAAAGATATGTTATCAGCATTAATTGCATAATATATAACTGTATGAACAGACAATAACCTCTTCCATTACTTGAGTCTCTAATTGCCAAAGAAAAATTCAGTCATACCAGGTACTTAACAGCGGCGAAAATGGTTATTTCGACTATATTTTCACAGAAAAATCAATAAAAGATATGTTTGCAGCATTAATTGCTATTAAAGATATGTTATCAGCATTATTAAAGATATGTTATCAGCATTAATTGCATAATATATAACTGTATGAACAGACAATAACCTCTTCCATTACTTGAGTCTCTAATTGCCAAAGAAAAATTCAGTCATACCAGGTACTTAACAGCGGCGAAAATGGTTATTTCGACTATATTTTCACAGAAAAATCAATAAAAGATATGTTTGCAGCATTAATTGCTATTAAAGATATGTTATCAGCATTATTAAAGATATGTTATCAGCATTAATTGCATAATATATAACTGTATGAACAGACAATAACCTCTTCCATTACTTGAGTCTCTAATTGCCAAAGAAAAATTCAGTCATACCAGGTACTTAACAGCGGCGAAAATGGTTATTTCGACTATATTTTCACAGAAAAATCAATAAAAGATATGTTTGCAGCATTAATTGCTATTAAAGATATGTTATCAGCATTATTAAAGATATGTTATCAGCATTAATTGCATAATATATAACTGTATGAACAGACAATAACCTCTTCCATTACTTGAGTCTCTAATTGCCAAAGAAAAATTCAGTCATACCAGGTACTTAACAGCGGCGAAAATGGTTATTTCGACTATATTTTCACAGAAAAATCAATAAAAGATATGTTTGCAGCATTAATTGCTATTAAAGATATGTTATCAGCATTATTAAAGATATGTTATCAGCATTAATTGCATAATATATAACTGTATGAACAGACAATAACCTCTTCCATTACTTGAGTCTCTAATTGCCAAAGAAAAATTCAGTCATACCAGGTACTTAACAGCGGCGAAAATGGTTATTTCGACTATATTTTCACAGAAAAATCAATAAAAGATATGTTTGCAGCATTAATTGCTATTAAAGATATGTTATCAGCATTATTAAAGATATGTTATCAGCATTAATTGCATAATATATAACTGTATGAACAGACAATAACCTCTTCCATTACTTGAGTCTCTAATTGCCAAAGAAAAATTCAGTCATACCAGGTACTTAACAGCGGCGAAAATGGTTATTTCGACTATATTTTCACAGAAAAATCAATAAAAGATATGTTTGCAGCATTAATTGCTATTAAAGATATGTTATCAGCATTATTAAAGATATGTTATCAGCATTAATTGCATAATATATAACTGTATGAACAGACAATAACCTCTTCCATTACTTGAGTCTCTAATTGCCAAAGAAAAATTCAGTCATACCAGGTACTTAACAGCGGCGAAAATGGTTATTTCGACTATATTTTCACAGAAAAATCAATAAAAGATATGTTTGCAGCATTAATTGCTATTAAAGATATGTTATCAGCATTATTAAAGATATGTTATCAGCATTAATTGCATAATATATAACTGTATGAACAGACAATAACCTCTTCCATTACTTGAGTCTCTAATTGCCAAAGAAAAATTCAGTCATACCAGGTACTTAACAGCGGCGAAAATGGTTATTTCGACTATATTTTCACAGAAAAATCAATAAAAGATATGTTTGCAGCATTAATTGCTATTAAAGATATGTTATCAGCATTATTAAAGATATGTTATCAGCATTAATTGCATAATATATAACTGTATGAACAGACAATAACCTCTTCCATTACTTGAGTCTCTAATTGCCAAAGAAAAATTCAGTCATACCAGGTACTTAACAGCGGCGAAAATGGTTATTTCGACTATATTTTCACAGAAAAATCAATAAAAGATATGTTTGCAGCATTAATTGCTATTAAAGATATGTTATCAGCATTATTAAAGATATGTTATCAGCATTAATTGCATAATATATAACTGTATGAACAGACAATAACCTCTTCCATTACTTGAGTCTCTAATTGCCAAAGAAAAATTCAGTCATACCAGGTACTTAACAGCGGCGAAAATGGTTATTTCGACTATATTTTCACAGAAAAATCAATAAAAGATATGTTTGCAGCATTAATTGCTATTAAAGATATGTTATCAGCATTATTAAAGATATGTTATCAGCATTAATTGCATAATATATAACTGTATGAACAGACAATAACCTCTTCCATTACTTGAGTCTCTAATTGCCAAAGAAAAATTCAGTCATACCAGGTACTTAACAGCGGCGAAAATGGTTATTTCGACTATATTTTCACAGAAAAATCAATAAAAGATATGTTTGCAGCATTAATTGCTATTAAAGATATGTTATCAGCATTATTAAAGATATGTTATCAGCATTAATTGCATAATATATAACTGTATGAACAGACAATAACCTCTTCCATTACTTGAGTCTCTAATTGCCAAAGAAAAATTCAGTCATACCAGGTACTTAACAGCGGCGAAAATGGTTATTTCGACTATATTTTCACAGAAAAATCAATAAAAGATATGTTTGCAGCATTAATTGCTATTAAAGATATGTTATCAGCATTATTAAAGATATGTTATCAACATTATTAAAGATATGTTATCAGCATTAATTGATAATAATTGATAATTAAAGATATGTTATTAATTGATAATTAAAGATATTTAAATATAATTATTAATTGATAATTATTAATTGATAATATTAATTGATAATTAAAGATATTAATTGATAATTAAAGATATGTTATTAATTGATAATTAAAGATATGTTATAATTGATAATTAAAGATATTTAAATATAATTATTAATTGATAATTATTAATTGATAATATTAATTGATAATTAAAGATATTAATTGATAATTAAAGATATGTTATCAGCATTAATTATTAAAGATATGTTATCAGCATTATTAAAGATATGTTATCAGCATTAATTGCATAATATATAACTGTATGAACAGACAATAACCTCTTCCATTACTTGAGTCTCTAATAGCCAAATAAAAATTCAGTCATACCAGGTAGTTGACACCGGCGAAAATGGTTATTTCGACTATATTTTCACAGAAAAATCAGTAAAAGAGATGTTTGCACTGGCAAAGCCATGATAAAAAATTATACTCCCATGTGATTTCGAGAGACAGCAAAACCCATCACGCTGAAAAGAAGCATAAATCTCTGCCATTTCAAATCATCTTCAAAATTGCCAATTCGATGGTCATCATCTTCAATAGTCATCATCTTGGATGATCATAATCTTCAGTAGTCATCACCTTCGATGGTCATAATCTTAAATAGTCATCATCTTCGATGGTCATAATCTTCAATAGTCAACATCTTCGATAGTCATCATCTTCAAAATGGCTTCAATTCGATTTGGAGAGAAACAATTTCCCAATACGCATTCTTTAATCATCCAGAAATTTTAATAGATGGGTTCTCAGATTCTAAAGTTCATAAGACAGAAGTTGTACTGAAACGTATATTAGATAGGAGACAGCAGCATTATAAATAAATTTACTTCCTGATGCCAAAGTTGAACTTTAACTAACTGCAGCGTGGCTCAACTCGACATATCAGGATCCACTGTGAACAAAGTGCAAATGCACTAATATGCATTTGCACTTTGTACACAGAATTTGGAAAAAAAAAGTTTGATTTAAATTTAGAAAATTTTAAATTGGTTTTTGTGCTTGCTCCTGGCAGTTAGAGTAATTTCGTGTTTGAGCATATTATTTTAGTTAGGTCACTTTTGAGAAGTTAAGTTCTGAAAACGTTGTGAGTTTGCAACTTCCAGGAAATAGAAACGTCTCAATCAAAAATAGTCAATTAATTATATATGCGGATATCCAAATCAGATTTCCAAAGTTCCAAATATATTCCGTAATCCTAATCTATCCTCTCAAATGCATGGAATTATTAATCGAAATATTTGTCTACACTTTGACCGCAGAAAATAAGACATTATATTTTGTTATTGATATTTTGCGCACTTCAGAGATCATTGCTTTTTTCGAAGAATGTTTTTCTTGAAAATACCCAACACAAGGATATAAAAGTTATTGTTTTTATCTTTGTTTCTTCTCTAATATTATGGAAGATTGTGTCACAAAAGAATGCCTACCTACTTATCACGAGAAAAATAACATTCAATTAACAAAAGAATATACCCAGAAAGAAAAATACCAAATCAAGGCTTCAGAGATGGAAGGTAAAATATCCAATATATCCAACATATAATTTCCCCTACAAATGATTGAGTTTGGATTTTCTGGTAAAACAATGAAGATAAAATTTTTCTTATGGGTCGTTCCCTGTGAGGAAATAAAAATTCTATTACGTAGAACTCAAACTGCTGTCAAAGTAATACAACTAAAATAACTTGTTAAAAGCAATATACAATACAAAATGAATAGTATCGACTGGTTTTGAATGCAAAAACAGCCTGCTTCGTAAGGACGTATGAGAAGAAAAAATAATTTACTCGCTGTAAAAATAATTTACTCGCAGTAAATTACTTTTTACAGCGAGTAAATTATTTTTACTGTTATATAAATGATAAAAATTAAAGATTACACGGAACCAGATGAGTTACCTGATCCTAATCAACATCCTTTGTTACATAAACATCCATTTAGATTGCTTATAACAGGGCCTTCAGGTTCAGGTAAAATACATTTACTGTTAAATATGATTTATGATTTTTTAAATTTTGATGCACTATATATATGCGCAAAAGATTTATACGAACCTAAATATTCTAAATTACATGAAATATATACAATGTTTGAAGGCATAGAAAGAGAAGATATTTTGAAATGTAAGAAGAATAAGAAAACATTATTAGAATTATATGATAAATACAAAAAAGGAGTATTCTTTTCTTCAGATGATTAAAAATGATGATTCAGATGATTAAAAATTATCATGAAACTACTTCTAAAAATAATAAACCAGTTGGTAAAGGTATTTGTACAATTTGTGGAAGTAAAAAGAATGCTTTTTTAGGGAGTTAAAAGAGACATATTATAATCCAGAAACAGGTTATTGTGGTATTCAAGAATTGAAAAGAAAAACAGGATTACCTAATGTTGAAGAATTTTTACATGAACAAGATGTATATACTAGATATAAACCTGTCATTCGTAAATTTAAAAGAAGGACAGTTTATGGTCCAAACAGTAATAATCAATTTGACGCCGATTTGCTATTTATAAAAAATTATAGCAAATATAACGATGGAATTAATTATTTGTTAACAGTTATAGAAGCTTTTAATAAATATGCTTGGGTTTTCCCTATAAAAAGAAAAACATCTGAAGATGTCGTACAAGCTTTTAAAATCATATTTAAAGAAAGAGAGCCAAAATACATTTTGACAGCTGAAGGTACTGAATTTACAGGAAAATAGACCCAAAAATTATTCAAAAATAATAATATACATTGGTTTACGACTTATAATAAAGAAATAAAATCTGCAATAGCTGAGAGATTTAATAGAGGTATAAGAGAAAAAATTATAAAATATATGCATGCTAACAATACTAAAAGATATATTGATGTATTACCCAAATTACTTGTTAATTATAACAATTCATATCATAGATCAATAAAAATGACACCCGTTGAGGCTAGTCGAGACGATAATGAATCTCAAGTTTACATAAATTTATATACGAAAAAGATCATAAAAAAACCTAAATTTAAAATAGGGGATAGTGTAAGAATATCAACAATTAAAAAAACACCCAGGAAAGTAGATGATTCTACATTTACTGAAGAGATTTTTATATAGTTTCTAAAGTATTAAAAACAGATCCAATTACTTATCGATTAAAATATTTAAACAGTAAAGAAATTGAAGGAACTTTTTATGAAAATGAAATGGTAAAAAATAATAAAAAAGATGATGTGTATAAAATTGAAAAAATCTTAAAAAAGAAAGGTAATAAATATTTTGTAAAATGGTTAGGATATCCAGATGAATTTAATAGTTGGACATCTGATTTATACAATGTTTAAAGATAGATGGTATAATAAAGGTGATCCTTGGGAATCATTAATATGATGATTTAACGGGGTGGGATCTATCACCCCCCGCTAAATATGAATAAAACTGTTATTAATACGTAGTAAATAAATGAATGTTAACCTTTTTGACGGTGTTGAAATGGTTGAATCGATTGATATTTCAGATAATGAAGTTTCAGATAATAAAGTAGCGCATAATTTAAAGATGAAATTAATCTATGATTCTTCAGAAAAAGAAGAATATTTTTATGTTATAGACTATGAGAGTTTAAAACAAAGATATAAAAGTAGAATTAGTTATTTTAAACGAATAAAAAGGAGGTATAATATTACTCAAGAAGTTGAGGATATGTTTTTTAAAATTTTTAGATTTTATGTATTATGAGAAATCAGTTAATTATTATTATTTTATGAAAAAGATTTGTGACTTTTTTCAAAATTGAAAATAATATAAGGGTTCAAAAACTTTGTTATAAAGTCAAAAAGAAATATGAAAAAATATGGAATGCCTTTAAAAAAATGTTTCCTAATAAATGGATGTGACAAGAATATGCACACACTGTAAGATTATAAAACCAATAGATGATTTCTATAAACATCGTAAATATGGTAAATTTAATCGTGACAGCGTTTGTAAAATTTGTAAATCTATGATTAGTTATACGAAATATAATTGTGAATGTGGAAAACAGTATACATATCTTCATAAACAAAGATATTTGAGAAGTAATTATCATATCAAGCGAGTTGTGAAAAGTATATAAAAAAATGTTTCCTAATAAATGGACATGTTACTGAGAGCAAGGACTCAAACAACCTAAAGGTTGTAAGAAGGATAATTTAATTAGATTATTAATTAAATATATCAGAAAAACAGGTGAATATAAACCTGTTTTAGTAGAATTATTAAATTTTGATATATCAAAATACTTGGAAAAAAAGAAAAAATATTTATTGATAAACCTGAAAAACGTAAAAAAATTAAGAAAATTTTTAATTCTTTTAGTTTAAGATTTGATAAAAATGATTTTAAATCTGTAATTTTTTTACCTGAAGAAAAGACACTAGAAGAAAATCTTGAAAAGTTATTTACAGAAGATAGAAAATGTCGTATATGCGGTAAATATTACGAAACTGAAGATATTGAAAAACATATAAAGAAAGACTTAATGATTAAAAGATCAAACAAAAGAGAAAATGTATTATTTGCGGTATATATTATAAACATTTAGAAAATCACATATCAAATTAAAAACATAAAAAAGCATTATTAAATGATGAAAGTAATGTAGAAATTAAGGAATATGAAACTGCTTATAAATCTAGATTAAGATCATATAGAATTAATAATTGTAATAATATTAAAATCCCTCTAGAATTTTTAGAAGAGAAAAGAAAGGTTGTAATAAAAAAATAAAGCTAATTTTGGAAGAATTTAATGGTATAAAGGTAAATTTTAAATTGTTTTGTTTGTATAAATTGAATGAAGAAATTCAAGAATTTACATTCAAAACTGAGAATCAAATTATATTGAAATCTAATGATTTACATACTTTTTATGATTATGTTATTTGCAACTTAATAAATGAATTTGATGATTTTATATCAAAAGGATCTGGTTGGAGTCTTGAAGAAATCAAATTTTTGGAATTGAGAATAACTAAGTATCAACCCTTGAGAGGATCAAGTTATATTGATTTACCTGAAAACATTAAATCTAAACAACCTATAATAAATGTAAAAAATAACGATAATAAATGTTTTATGTGGTCTATATTATCAGCAATTCATCCTGTAAAAAAAGATCCTCAAAGAGTGTCAATATATGATAAGTATAAAGATGAATTAAATTTTAAAGGAATTGATTTTCCTGTTTCATTGGACAATATTAAGAAATTTAAAAAACTAAATAATATATCTGTAAATGTTTATAGTTATGATGGTTCAATTTATCCACTTAGAATAACTAACAATAAATTAGAAAAACATGTAAACTTGTTTTATATGAAAGATGAAAAAAATGATCATTATTGTTGGATTAAAAATATGAATAGTTTGATCAGATCACAAATTACTAATCATCGTATATTTTTATGTGATAGATGTTTAAATCATTTTTATTCTGAGGAAAGATTAAGGATACATGAGGAATACTGTAAAGAGAAAGAAGCTGTTACAATTAATATGCCTAAAAATGATGAAATTATTCAATTTAAAAATCATGAAAGAACAAGAAAGATCAATCATGCATAAGCATTGATTATGAAACACTTTCCAACTGAAATGTAATTTCATTTAAAAATTTCTAAAATGTGATTCATTCAGTGGTAATATCTTTTACATTATCACAGTACTACAGTAATTTATTATACTTAAATATTTAAAACTGTATCGAAATATAAATCATCTGATTCTTTATGCAAAATCAATGAATATTTCATTCATATAACTTGTATTCCAGACTCCAGAGCTAAATAATTTTGTGTGAAAAAAATTCAGCAATTCTTATGTAATTCATCTTACAATCGCTTGAGATATTTGCATTCTGCATATGTTAAAATTAGGCTTCCTTGAAGAAATAATAAAAGTTTAGGGATCATTTAAAATCACAACTATTGTAATTGCATAGGCACGGAATTTAGATACACAGATAATACACAGATAATATATATGTGTATGTGTATGTACTCAAAGTATTGGAATCGTGCCGAAGATCGGAACTCGAATTTTCAAAGGATCTACACGTTTTGGGACTTCTAGAACACGAAAAAACTACTTTTAGGAAGACGTCTGTGTGTGTAAGGGTGTATCTGTGTATGTTTCTGTGTGTCTGTGTGGATATTACATCCACTCTAATTGAAAAACTAATGGACCGAATTTCATACAATTTGGTAGGTATGTTTTTTGTGGGAAATCCTGATCTTCATTAGATTATAGTACGATTCGTAATAAAAGAATCTGCCTTCTTTGCGAAATGGCCGCAGAAATTGCCTTTATCCACTCTAGCAAAAACTAATGAACCAAATTTAACAAAATTTGGAGTATAATATTTCAATAACCTACAAGTGATTTATATACCAAATTTAACAAAATTTTGTATATAAATCATTTGTAGGTTATTCTACTAAGATTCGGGAAAAAGGAACGGGCTATTTTTGCGAAATGGCCAGCAAAAATCGTTATATATAAAAATAAAAGACTACGTGTGCTCAATTATATCAATTAAATTCCTATTTTATATGTGATTTTTGACAACAAAAAGAATAAGACTAACCCCATTACTCTAGAACTAGCCGTTCTTGATATATTCTAGTTTTTTCGCGTTTTCGCTACGCCACCTTTGACAATAAGTCCAGCTATCAAATGAGAACCAAATTTAAGTTTAACGTGTAAATTCAATGTCATTTAAAATACTTATGTTGTGCAGATAAACTCAAATTATCATTGAATAAATAAAGAGAACGAATATGAGTCTGCAGCGAAAGACATGTGCTGTCCACATCAGAATTTTTAACAATATTACACCAATGATTTATAGAAGTGAACGGGGATTATTTTCAGGCCATTTCGAAAAAAATGTATGATCTATATTTAAAGATCCATCAAATTTTTGTCGAATAAAATGTTCAACAAATTTAAGCTGTGTACCAAATTTTAACTCTCTAGGACGTAGGAAAGTGCATTTAAAATGACATCAATTAAATTTATCATGAAGAGTTATATAAAATTTTAAAAAAATGAAAAATTGTTATCTACCAAATTTATTTTAAAATATGAAGCCACTCCCATATGCAAAACGTTTAAACAAATGGAGAGATATTTATTATATAATATCTCTCTCTTTTCTTTCTGGAAGATATCCCAAAGTCAGAATTTAATTGAATTTGTTTTTTTCCCTATATTAAATAATTTTTTAATTAAAAAACTACTTAACATATTTTACTGAATTTTTTTTTATATATTCTATGGGATAATGTGAATATTTCCTAAAAATTTCGAAGCAATTCGTGAATTTTAAATTTACTTAAAAAATGTTTGAAAAATTAGGTCCCATAGGGTTCAATGTATTTCATTTTTTCAACCCGGGTTCAATAAAAAACTAATTGGGTGATATTATTTATTTATATTCCCATAGGTAATACAGACCGTCTGAACAACATACTAAAATTTCATTTTGATAAACTCATTTTTACGGCAGTTATCGTGCTAACGGACAGACAGACAGACAGACAGACAGACAGACAGACAGACAGAATGAACAACGTCATAAACACTTTTCAACTTTGTTGTAAAGTGTTAAAAATGAGGGTACCATATACTATATATGCTGATTTTGAATCTCTCTTACCAAAAATTGATACATGTGAGCAAGATAAAACTAAATCATATACTGTGAAATATCTAAAACATGTAGCAGATGCATTTTGTTATTATATCAAGTATGAAAATGAATACTTTAAACCTCCTGTTGTTTATAGAGGACCTGATACAATCAAAAATTTTGTATCTATGTTAAAAGAGGATACTCTTAAAATTGAAAAATTTATAAAAGAAAAAACTAAAAAATATGAAAGTATCATATCAATGATAGAGTTCGATGAAAATCATTATAAAAGAACTAATATTTGTCATATATGTGAAAAACAAATCTTAAAGGTTGAAAAAGTAATTGATCATTGTCATATAACTGGAAAATATAGGGGTCCTGCTCATAATGTTTGTAATTTAAATTATCAAATTCCAAAATTTATTCCAGTAAAAATCCATAATTTAACAGGTTATGATTCTCATTTGTTTATAAAATAACTTGGATTTGATAAATCAAAAATAGACCTAATACTGAAGAAAAATATATATCTTTCAGCAAAATAATAGGAGGTATGAAATTGAGAATTATTGATTCATTTAAATTTATGTCTTGCAGTTTAGATAATTTATCAAAAAACTTGAGACCAGAGAATGAAATAAATAGATGTCCTCCAAAAATACGGAAAATGAAATATATTAAATACTTAAAATCAAAATTTAGAGAGACATCATTACATTTTCCTGATGATAAATTAGATCTCATTACAAGAAAAGGTGTATATCCCTATGATTATATGGATTCTAGAGATAAATACAAAGAAATAGAATTACCTTCAAAAGATAAATTTTATAATAAATTGAATGAATGTAATATAACTCATGAAGAATATAAACATGCTCAACGTGTTTAGAAAGAATTTAATATAAAAAATTTAGGTGAATATACAGATTTATATGTTAAAACAGATGTATTAATTTTAACAGATGTATTTGAAAATTTTTGAGATGTTTGTTTAAAAACTTATAAATTAGATCCAGATTGGTATTTTACTGCTCCTGGTTTATCTTGGGATGCAATGTTAAAAATAACAAATGTTAAATTAGATTTATTAAATAATTATGATATGATTCTCATGATAGAAAAGGGTTTAAGAGGTGGTGTTTCACAATGTTGTAATAGATATGGAAAAGCAAATAATAAATATATGAAAAATTATGATAATAGTAAAGAATTCAATTATTTAATGTATTTAGATGCTAATAATTTATATGGATGGGCTATGAGTCAATATTTACCATATGGAGAATTTAAATGGTGTAATCTTGATGAAATAAATTATGTTAAACGTGAAGTATATAACCATAAAATAAAAGATGATTCAGAGAATGGATATATATTTGAAATTAGTTTAAGATATCCAAAAGAGTTACATGATTATCATTCAGATTTACCATTATGTCCTGAAAATAGAATTCCTGAAAATTCTAAACAAGGTAAGTTATTAACAACTTTATACGATAAAGAGAAATATGTATTTCATTATAGAAGTTTAAAAAAATATTTGAAAATGGGTTTAAAGGCTGTAAGAGCACATAGAGTATTACAATTTAAACAATCGAGTTGGTTGAAAAAATATATAGATTTAAACACTGAAATGAGAAAGAAAGCTGCTAATGATTTTGAGAAAGATTTTTATAAATTGATGAATAATTCAGTATTTGAAAAAACTATGGAAAATATAAGAAAACGAATCGATGTAAGATTATGTTGTAATTATGATCAAGTTAAAAAATTAATTGCTAAACCTAATTTCAAATGTTGAACTATTTTTGATGAAAATTTGGTAGCTGTTCACATGAAAAAAACAAAACTGTATTTTAATAAACCGATTTATGTTGGAATGAGTATATTAGATTTATCTAAACATTTAATGTATGATTTTCATTATAATGTCATGAAACCGAGATATAAGGATAATATTAAGTTATTATATATGGATACAGATAGTTTTATATATGATATTAAAACTGATGACTTTTATGAAGATATGATGTCTATGATTGATTATTTCGATACATTTGATTATCAAGTAAATAATCTATATAATATGCCTAGATGTAATAAAAAAGTATTAGATAAAATGAAAGATGAAAATAGCGGTGTGATTATGGAAGAATTTGTAGGTTTAAGAAGTAAAATGTATTCAATAAGATTAGAAAAACAGAGTGTTGAAGAATATAATAATAATGAAGAAGATAAAGAAAACCATAAAAAATTTGAGACTTAGAAGTCTAAAAGAACTAAGACTAGTACCGTTAAAAACAGAATATCATTTGAAGATTATAAAGACTGTTTATTAAATAAAAAAGATCAATATAGAAAACAGAATTTAATTAGAAGTAAGAAACATGAATTGTATTCAATTCAAGTGAACAAGATATCTTTATCAGCAAAAGATGATAAAAGATTTATATTAGAAGATGGTATGAATACTAGAGCTTTAGGACATTATAAAAATGTTTAGGTGATATTCAAGCTTTAAATTTTACAAATTCTGAAGAAATTTACTCTTTGACTTTTCTTTGTAAAGAATTGTATGATGAAAAACTATTATCAAAAAATTTTCAAAGGATGACTGAATTAATTGAAAAGGAAGAAAATGAAGATATTAAATTGAATGGATTAGGAGTTTTATATGTTATTTCAAAGAATTTATTCTATTATGATTAGATTCCTCAGTTGGATTTATATTCATAAAATATGTTTACTAATAAATGGAAGAGTTCAATAGACTTTAGAGGTTATCCCAAAACGTTTAAATTAAATGATTTATATCCTGAGAAGTATGATCTGATGTCATTGAAAAAAATTAAAACTAAATATGGAGATTCAGTAATCGTAAAGTTAGATGATGAAGAAATAGAGTATTACCTTGCGAATAAACATAGAAAACTTTCTGATGAATCAATATATAAAATCAATAAAGGAAGATATATATTTAAGTATTCAGGTATGATTGATGATAAATACGTATATGAATTAGATAAAGCTTAATCATTTTTCAGTGAGGGTGTGTCACCCCCCACTATAAAATTATCATAGCTTTTTTAATAAACATATGTTTTGTAATTCATAATCATTTCATTCATATTTTTATAATTCTTTTTAATTTTATAAAAAATGTTTAGATTTAGTTAAACATTTTGAGTTTTATCTATTAAATATATGGGGGGGGGGTCTCAACCCCACCCTTTAAAAACAGAGGGTTTCCATTCAGGTCCTCTTTTTTCACGCATTTATTTTAAATAATTCACTGCATACTTTTAATATGTCTTGCATTTTAACTAAAAAAAGTTCACTGTTTAAAGGTACATATATTAGAGGTCTTCCATTCATTTGGAGGTCCTCTTTTTTCACGCATTTATTTTATATGTCTAGCTTTTTAACTAAAAAAGTTCAGTAATTCACTGTTAAAATTTGGTCTTAATGTAAAAAAGGTATATATACAACTTTTTAGCTATAAAAATCAAGTTTTTAATATTAAAATGGATCGAGACCCTTTTTTTTCATAAAAAAAAGATAAAATAAGCTATAAAATCATGTTTTTTAGTGTAAAAAGAGTCTGTGCGCTCAGATATGCGTATAGATACCTACTTACATTGAACCCTATGAGACCTAATATTTCAAACATTTATTAAGCGAATTTAGAATTCACGAATTGCTTTGTTTAAGAAAATAAGAAAATTGTCCCATAAATATATAATAAAATTTACCAAAATATATTCATTAGTTTTTTTAATAAAATTTAAAATAACAAGAAAAATCAATCATGCCTAAAGCATTGATTATGAAACATTTTCCAAATTCAATGCAATTTTATTTAAACATCTCTAAAATGCAATACATTCCTCGGTAATATTTTAAAACTTATCACAATTCTACATTAATTTATCATATTTGAAAACTTAAACTTTCATCGAAGAAAATGAACTTCATTCAAATGACGGCATTGAAATATAAATTGCCTGGTTTAAGCATCTCTAAAATGCAATACATTCATCGGTAATATTTTAAAATTATCATAATACTACAATAATTTATTATATTTGAAAACTTCATCGAAAACAACTGAAATTCATTCAAATGAAGTCATAGAAAAAATAACACGCCTGGCTCTCTCTATAAAAGCAGCATTTCATTCATAAACATTTTCCCATTCATTTCATTCATCACAATACTATAATAATTTATTTTATTTAAAAACTTAAGACCATGGAACTACAAGTAATTAAACTCTATGCTTAAAACTTCATCGAAAAAATCGTCCTTCTCTCTGTAAAATCAATGAATATTTCATTCATATCAGTTATGCAGACTCCATGAGCTTAATAATTTTGCGTTAAAGAAATACAGCAATTATTATACAACTCATTCTACATATTTTGCTGTTTACATTTTACATAAGTGAAAAATAGGCTTCGTTGTAGAAATAATCAAATTTGAATGATCATTTAAACTCAAATATATTGTAATTGCGTTGTTTCAGTATGTAGATGCACACAATTCAAGCAAAAATAAAGCGGTTTTAGGGCGGATGCAATACTCAAAATGAATTAGAAAGAACTTTAAAAATCACGATTTTCAGATAAGATGGATGTCATATTTCATTTTGAAGTGAGTCACGTTATCTCCACGTGATCGCTTCATTTAAGAGGTGTAATTATTATTTTAATTTTTATTTAAAATACTACTGACTATATTTTGCTGATATTTTTTTTTATATATTTTATGGAATAATTTGAATATTACCTAAAATTTTCGAAGCAATTTGTGAAATTTAAATCCGCTATAAATGTTTGAAAAATTAGGTCCCATAGAGTTCAATGTATTTCGTTTTTTCAACCCGGGTTCAATCCAAACCTAATTGGGTGATATTATTCATTTATATTCCCATAGGTCTTGCAGACCGACTGAACAACATACTAAAATTTCATTTTGATTAAGTCCTTTTTACGGCAGTTATCGTGCTAACGGACAGCCAGACAGACAGACAGAATGAACAAAGTCATAAATACTTTTCAACTTTGTTATAAAGTGTTAAAAAATAACTGCTTCATTAAAAACAATTAGCATATCCGAAAAATTCCCTCAGTATCCTTAAATTCACTCACATCATGAAATTTTAGACTCCCGTAACATACCCCCATACATAGTTCATCCGACATTCCCTAAAATTTATATATTAACATAATGTTTTTTACAAAATACATATCATTTTTAATACCAATTTTCATATTTATAGGTATTTCAATCCATTCCATCATTCATGACACCGAAAATATCCATTCAAATTTCCAGGAAAATATCATTCTTAGTTATACATTGATAAAGACATCTTGGTCAAACGGCTTCGAGCGTCAATCCACCGTTCCACTGATTGTGGGTTCGATCCCCAATCGTTCCTAGAGAATATTTTGTTTTAAATTCGAAACTTAACAAAAACGCCTGATAGATGGCGGCACCTCCAAAGCTTCACTTCAAGTACGTCACGATTGAGAAAGGTCCTCAGTACCTCCGAGGGAGAAGGTCGGAGCCAAGGTTACTATATCTATAAGGTTGCGCCACTTCAGCTCTAGCCAATGAGAGCACGTAAAGACGCAACGTCACTTGGAGTTAAATTTCAGGAGCGGCCCGGTAGACTCCAATGTTAAAGGATGCTAACAAAGTTAATTTAATCCTTTTTTTAATTTAAAATATGAAATAAATACTCAAATAACATTAATTTTACTTGAACACAACTTAAATATGCAGTGCAGGGATTTTTTAGAAGGGTACATATATAATAAAACTGTATTTCCCTTTCTGAAAAATATAAATCATCTGAAAGTTTCGTTTCGCTTTTTGAAACCAGTCAATGTTATTACAGGAGGCGATGTTATTTTTAATGAATTTTGTTTTAAAAACACGAATTTACAGAAATATGTTCGGAAAGTTTTCTAAACAAGCAATCATTCTAAAATGTTCATTATACACAAATAAACATCGCGTAATTTCTTTCCAAATGCATGTAAATAAAGTTATTTTCGATTATGTTATCTCTAACAATTGAAAATCAAAACAATAATTAAAACGCTAACACTAATAATTTTATGTCTCTTTAGGGGAGGGATGTACTTATGCCTAACTAGTATAAGATTTAAGGGATGCTTTTGTAGTGAAGAACTTATTGCTAAACACTTGATTTTATTAGTTTTTTTTTAGATCAAACAGATAATTTATAGCAAATCGAAATTCAATGTAAACATATAAAAATATAGAAACTAATCGTTTAACACACACACTATGATATACTTTCAGAATAATAAATTAAATGTATTATAGTATATTGATTCATGATGATAAATATACGGGCAAGCTGTTTATTTTCTTAAATCGTACCCCCCCCCCCCCTTCCAATTTTTGAATGTAATAAAATTTAATTAATAAAATGTAATGTAATAAAATTTAATCAATATAAAATGTGCGAAATTGAATCAAAACAATAATTAAAACTCTAACACTAAGAGTTTTATGTCTTTTTAGGGGGGGGGGGGGATGTACTTATACCTAACTAGTAAACGATTTAAGCGATGTTTTTATAATGTATATGACTTTTGTTTTACATACGCGAATTTACAGAAATATGTTCGGAAAGTTTTCTAAACAAGCAATCATTCTAAAATTTTCATTATACACAAATAAACATTGCGTAATTTCTTTCTAAATGCATATAAATAAAGTTATTTTCGATTATGTTATCTCTAATAATTGAAAATCAAAACAATAATTAGAACGCTAACACTAAGAGTTTTATATCTTTTTAGGGGGGTGGGGAGGGATGTACTTATGCCTAACTAGTAAACGATTTAAGTGATGCTTCTATAATGTATATGACTTTTGTTTTAAATACGCGAATTTACAAAAATATGTTCAGAAAGTTTTCTAAACAAGCAATCATTCTAAAATTTTTATTATACACAAATAAACATTGCGTAATTTCTTTCTAAATGCATATAAATAAAGTTATTTTCGATTATGTTATCTCTAATAATTGAAAATCAAAACAATAATTAAAACGCTAAGACTAAGAGTTTTATGTCTTTTTTAGGGGGGGGGGAGAGGGATGTACTTATGCCTAACTAGTAAATGATTTATGTGATGCTTCTATAATTTATATGAATTTTGTTCACAATTTGCATGCACATACATGTACACAACTTGCAATCTGATTTAAAGCAGCGGTTCCCAACCCTTATCCCCTTGAAAACCCGCGCCTGTTTATTTTCTTAAATCGTACTCCCCCTCCCCCCATTTTTTGAATGTAATAAAATTTAATTAATGAAATGTAATGTAATAAAATTTAACTAATAAAATGTAATGTAATAAAATTTAATTAATATAAAATGTGCGAGATTGAATCCTGTTCGATTTTTCAAACATTACAAGAACATCATTAGAAAATATATAAAGACACAAATAACTTGCTGTAAAATGAAATGAATGAGTATACTGTACTTTCATCTTTTAAGATTTAAAAATCCTACATAATGGAACTTCATGAACTAAACTAATATTTCAAGAAAGAAGTGCATTTTCCCAAATTAATATAAATTTTACAATGTTGACTACTTTAAAAGAAAATTTTTGATTAAAATTTGCATTATTCAACCTTAAAAAAAAGGAATATAAATAAATTTTGAAAATATAAATGCACTTTTAGTCATTAATTTCTTAATAAAAAATAATTTTGGTTTAATAAACGAATTTAAATGAGTCCTATTCTTCAATACTGAAATTTTTGCATGTATCTGAGGTTGGGAAACACGACTCTAAAATATACATTATATTACGAAAAGAACACTTACTTATTCACATAAAAAAAGCTAGCATTGCCTGGAATTTAACATGCAAATCTTTGATTAAAATTCTAGTTGAACTTGTAAGAAGTCTTCGAAGCCAATAAACACTTTAAAAATACACTTGTTTTAAACAAAAAATAAAAAACCCCGCGCGCCATCTTGTGCCGCGCTCTGCAAGTAAACTCCAACTCCAACTGACGTCACAGATAGTGTTCGTGGCGGAGGAGTGGCACCCCCCTGGGTCGGAGCGCTACTGTTATCAATTGCATCATCGGTCCAAAGTTCAAGGTCACCTCATGACGTCATCTTCCAAAGATTCAATTCACTCGGCCAAAAGCTCCCTCAATCAGATTAATTATTCAAATATTTATCCTCATTACGTCATATGTCCAAAGGTCGAGGTTGCGCAATCAGTTTCAATGTTCAAGTTATCAGTTTTCCCTCATTTGGTCCAAAGTTCACCCCACTTCCTCCTCAATGAGTCATCGGGTGGGGCACTGCTGCACTTCCTCGATTTGCAGCGGAACCGGCGTTTCTTTACTACTATACTACTCACTCTGTTAAGACTATAAATGGTTATATAGCATATGTAAAGGATAATTCTGAGTAATTTGAGGTTATTAACTAGTTCCTGGGTGAATTTTATGGTTTTTTATGCTTATTTTAAAAATTCCTGTAAAATATGTTTCCGTGTAGTACTTCAGGTATTTTGGACTATGAGATGGAAATGCAGGTTTTATTATGGATTCTAGGTGTTTAGGGAAATGTTTAGTGTGTATAAACAGAATATTGGGGATGCAATGATAGTAATTACCGGTTTCTCGGTGGGAGGGAGAGGAGGGGTGAAATGATAACCTTGAAGGGTTTCGTGTCATTCGGAGGGGTGTTAAATTCAATGTTTTCGCGCATGCAGGAGTGATTCCGTTGTAATATGCAGAGTTTTCTAAGATGCTGTATTTCATAATGATTGCGGGTTATAAGAAATTTTTTCCTACAAAGGGATTTTCTTTCATAGACAGTGTAAACATTTATGATTAGGGATTCGTTTTAGAATGTATTTGAAGAGCATTTTATGTAAGTTTCATTGGTATTCAGTGGGTGTGTAGAGATTTTTTAATGAATTTAAGTTGTGTTTTCCCTACGTTAGAGGTAATGGAGATTATTTACGTGTGAAAAGGGATTTTCTGTTACACTTAGTTATTTTTTAAAGGGTGGGGAGGGAATAATTTCATTAAAGTCTAGTAATTATAGTAGATGCCATGGAGTTTTAATATATCTGAATGAGTTTCAATACTACGAGAAGCTCTTTAATGTATTGATTACGATTGTTAAAAGATACTATATCGATTATGATTATGAACGGCCCATCTATTTTAATGGGGTTATTGTGTGTAATTATGGTAATTTGTACTGAGTTTAAAGATAATGGTGATATCTCTAGAATTATTTTTCTTACTTACAGTTGAGTTAGTGTGATTGGCAGACTGTAATTTTGTCATTCTACTTGAGTACTTCATAGTAGTAGGTTGTGCTTGCGGTACTATTCCATATTCTTAAATCATGATGTCTTGTGTATGCAGTGATATAGGAGATACTGCATCTAACATTAGTGATGCTGATATGGCCGATGTTATGTTTTTACGCATGAGTGGTCATGTAAGTACTTGTTTAATATGACTTTATTTTATGGTATTAATAAACCTGTCACTTTTATAATATGCGATAAATTAATTATTTTTATTTAATTAGAATTTTTATGAATTTAATGTAGTTGATTTGTGTTTTTATATCTATAAATATTCTTTAATTTGGTGGTTTTATCATTTTTTTAATGATTTTTATTGGGGTGGTTAAAGAATCTATGATTATCTTATATAAGTTTTGAGAAATGTATTACAATGCTATAGAAAATTTATAACATGCTTATATTAAAATCCTGTATTTTTATCTTTCACAGGTTTATCATACCTGCATGAAAAGCTTCACGAAGAAGCGAAGTTTAGTACGATACATGATTCTTCAAGTAAAGTTCCTTGTCCACAATGTCCTGCTACATTTATTGGAATGAGTAATATGTTGCATCATGATCGTACAGCTTATGGTCTTAAGTCTATGTTGGATATGAAAAGTAAAACTTTCAGTGCTCGTCCTTTCCAAGGTGGTAAAAGAAAAACTTTAGGTGCTTTTGGTATGAATAAGAAGAGGAAAGTGACTACAAATTCCTGTCAACAAGCTTTAAACAGTACTGTGACCGTTCATAAAATTGCCGGTAATGGCGAAAAAGATACCTTCATCTTTTTAAATTAGAAGAGAATTGGTATAACACAGGTGTCGTTAGAGGAGAATGTCTTGAAACGTAGTTTTGTATGGTACATAAATCTATGTTGCCGTTTTACTCGCTTCTGATCTGAAAAAGAGCATGAATATTGCACAACCTATTTGAGAAGTTCATGTATGAGGAATATCACTGAAGAGGATTTGAATGCTAATATGAATGCTGCTTTTGGAAAAAGTATTAACATCATTCGAAACCTATGATGATTGTAGTAGTGGTTGGATCTTAGAGAGGATTGTTGAGGTAATGATTGGTGTTGGGGCATATGAGCCTCTGGCTGATTATAGCTATATCCCACTGCCCAAAAAACTAGTAGCTAGAGAAGGTGTTATTAATGTGCAGAATAGTGATCAAAAATGCTTTATGTGGTCTATCTTAGTAGGTCTTTATCCAGTTCATGATCATGTGGATGTGTTAGTAAATATATTGAGTATGAATGCAAGCTAAATATGGGTGGAATTGAGTTTCCTACCCCTTTACATCAAGTTAAATTGTTTGAGAGGAATAACAATATGAGTCTGAATGACTTTGGACATGAAGATAAGAAGGTATTTCGGCTCTATCATCTGATAGACAGTATGAACACTGTAATTTACTGCTTATCAGTAATGATGAGCATTATCATTACTGCTGTATTAAAAGTATGAGCAAAATTTTACATAGTTTAACTAAACATAAAGGGATGTATTATTTTTGCGACCACTGTTTACAGCGGTTTTCATCTGAAACTCGTTTAAAGAATCATATTGAATTATGTAGACTATATGGTCTGCAGCGAGTGGACCTATCTAGTAATGATGATACAATTTTGAAATTTAAAAGTGTTTATATGCAAATGCGTGTACTATTTGTGGTATATGCAGACTTTGAATACCTTCTGATGAAAACGGGTATGTGAGAATTCCCCTTACATTTCACATGAGAACATCTCATCTCATCATGTTCCTTGTGGTTTTGCATACATTATTATTGGTCCTGATGGGAAAACCCTTAAAGGCCCTGTTATCTATAGGGGTGAATATATGATTATCCATTTTTTGAAGGCTCCTATTCGCGAAGAAGAGGAGATTCAAAGAATATTGAAAGAAAATATGAAAATAAGTTTCACTGCTGAAGATCGTGAAAACTTTGATAATGCTATTATCTGCTATATTTGTAGCAAGGCTTCAGGGGAAGGACGTGTAAGAAACCAATGCCACTTAACTTCTAAGTTTAGAAGTGCAGCTCATTCTAATTATAATATGAATTATAAGATTATACAGCGCATACCTGTTGTGTTCCACAATTTAAAAGGATATGATGGGCATTTAATTATGCAGGGAATCGGCCAATTAATGGAAAAGAGAATTGAGTGTATTCTTAGTTATACACAGAATAATATAAAATTCAGCCTTTGAAGTTTAAAATTTATAGACTCCCTCCAATTTTTACCTGCCTCTATTGAGAAACTAAGTGCTAGTTTGGAGCCCGAACAGTTTCATATCATAAAAGATCATTTTATAAATGATCAAGGGAATTTGCTGACTAGAAAGAGCGTTTACACCTATTCTTATGTGGTTTGTGCTAAGAAGTTTGAGGAAATGAGTCTACCCTCTAAAGAGGCCTTCTTCGATCATTTAAATCAGGAGGAGGTCTCTGATGTGGTCTATACCTATGCCCAACATGTTTGGACATCCCTAAATATAAGGAATATGAGGGAATATCATGATTTGTACATTAAAACTGGTATTCTTCTGCTGGCAAAAATTTTTGAAAATTTCCGTGATTTATCACTGAATTATTATGGAATAAATGCTGCCCACTGTCTAACATTACCGTCACTTGCCTGGAATGCAGCTCTGAAACCTAGTTGAGTATCATTAGAACAGATTACAGATCATGATATGTACCTATTTTTAGAAGAAGGTATAAGAGGCGGTATTAATGTTATTAGTAAATGTCTAAGTCAGGCTAATAATAAGTATTTGGAACTTTATGATTCTGCAAAACCTAGCAAGTATATAATGTATTTGAATGCTAATAATTTATATGTATGGGGTCTAAGCCAATCACTACCTGTATCTGATTTTAGATGGCTTGATTCTAAAGAAATCCAGACTTGGATTGGGAACGAATTGTCTTCAGTGATGAGTCCCGACGACCAGCGCAGACGTATCTGGAGACAGCCCAGACATCATCAGGATCCTGCTCTTACTGTCACACGTCCAACAACAGATAATTATGATCTGGGGTGCCATTTCGTTTGATAGCCGGACCCCTTTGATAGTCCTCCGTGGCACCATCACAGCACAGCGGTACATTGCCGACATTCTACCATCCGTTGTATTGCCATTCCTTTCACGACACCCCGGGCTAACTTTTCAGCAAGATAATGTCAGGCCACACACAGCACGCATCTCTATTGATTGTCTGCGTGCTTACGACATACTTTCGTGGCAAGCCAAATCCCCAGATCTCTCGCCTATTCAGCACATTTGGGCTGAGATGGAGTATCATTACCCTGCGACCATCCCAGAATATAGACGAATTAGCTCGTCAATTGGAGGCCATTTAGAACGACATCTCTCAGAATACCATCCGACAACTTTATGCATCTACGCCATGTCGGGTAACAACTTGCATCAAGGTCTGAGGTGGACCAACGCCATATTGACATGCTCACTTTGTGTAGATCTTTCAGTGCAATACATCATTCAATTGTTTTGAAATTCTAATCATTTCTTTTTCTATACATCCGCATTACACGTACAAAATTTTGTCTCATTTGGATAATTATTTTTTGGTGCGTCGATTTTTTTGTCTTAAAGTGTATTTAATTTCAAAGTAGCATTTTCTTTTTACTTTCCTTATATACATATTATGTATATAAGGAAAGTATTGTAACTGGGCGATAATTCGAATTCGAGTTTTCGACGGGAGTTTGCACGTTTCAAGCATCCTAGAACACGAATCAGACGTTTTTGAGGTGATGTCTGTGTGGGGGGGGGGGGGTGAAAGTATGTGTGTGTCTGTCAGTGAGTCTGTGGAGACATTAACTGACGAACGAAGGGACCGATTCGAACGAAATTCGGTAGAAAAATTACAATCAGTGAATATTGGAAGCCTATTGTTTTTAATCGCAATCGAATGTTCCGAACTCCCTAAATTTTCGAGTGGAATTTTGAAAAAATCATCAAAAAAATAAAACCTTTAATAAAGTTACTCAAATAGACATTTATTATGTAATTTTTCCTTAAAAAACGATTGGCATGAACTTTAGAGCGCTAGCATGAACCGATCTCGAGATATTGCACATTTTCCCTACAATTTATCAAAAAAATCTCATAAATTAAAAAAAAATATTAACTGTTGAGAAACATGTTCACTTTGAATATAATATCATGCGATAAATTTGGTGACGTCCTTCTCGTAGATCTAGATTGTTCCATTCATGAGAAAAGATACTTTGTGTAAAACTTTTGTATTTGAACGTCAATAGTCATTCATTTGCTATAACAATAACTTATTTCTCCGTCCATAACGTTTGGCGAGGAATTTGGTGGAATGTTGCCAACTTTGGCGACTTTTTAAATTTTGCCAAATTAGCAAAAATCTCGCCAAATGGATAAAAATGACACTAAATCAATGAAAATGACAACTAATTGACTAAAATTCAATAACTTGGAAAAAATATAAGTATCTATTATAAGAATAACCTATTTTTTTTTACTGTAAAAGTAGTAAATTCATTGCATTATATAAGGAAGGGCATGTGTTGCCCACTTCAGATTTTTATTCTTGTCGTAATCTAATTTATTCAAGATATATAATACTTTTTCTTATACTATAGTATGTAATAGATATTAACTAAGAAATTGACAAGGTTTTTTGGATCATTTATTGAAACTACACGCACTTCCTTAATAACATTAAGCACATGAAAATTATATGACAATTGTTTCAAGAGAATTATGAGTCCTCTTCATCAGGACAGAAAAAAAGTATGTTCAAACTGTACGGTCTCATTCATGCAATTTTATACGCAGCGACTTTTATTATATATAAGCGTATTATACGTGTTTATACGTAAGCTTATTATACGTGTTATAAGCGTATTTTACGCGTTAAGCGTATTATACTTGTTAGAAGTTTTTATACGTGTGTATGTTTTTAGTTTCCTTATATACATAGTATAATGTATAAGGAAAGTATTGTGATGGGGTTGAAAATTCCGATTACAGTTTTCGACGAGAGTTCACGTTTCAAGCATTCCTGATTACGAATCGAAAATTTTTGAGATGATGTTTGTGTGTGTGTGTGTCAGTGAGTCTGTGGAGACGATATCTCACGAACAAATGGAGCGATTCGAATGAAATTTGGTACAAAAATTACAATCCGTGAATACTGGAAGCCTATTGTTTTTAAACGCAATCGAATGTTCAAAACCCCTCTAAATTTTCGAGAGAAATTTTGAAAAATCACTAAAAACTCAAAACCCTTAATAAAGTTGCGGAAATAGACATTTCTTATATAAGTTCTCCTTAGAAAAAGATTGACATAAATTTTAAACGCTAGCATGAACCGTTCTCGACATATTTCACATTATTCAAAAATTTTTTTGAAAAATCCCATAAATCAATGAAAATGACTATTAATTGGCGAAAATTTAATAATCTGGGTAAGAATATAAGTATCTATTATAAGAATAACCGATTTTTACTTTCTTTATACACATAATGTACAAGGAAAGTAATGTGGCAGAGTCGAAAATTCGAATTCGAGTTTTCGACGGGAGAGCACGTTTCAAGCATCCCTGACCACGAATCGAACAATTTTAAAGTGATGTCTGTGTGTGTGTGTGTGTGTGTGTGTGTGTGTGTGTGTGTGTGTGTGCGTGTGCGTGTGTGTGTCTGTGTGTGTGTGTGTGTGTGTCTGTGTGTGTGTGGGTGTGTGGGTGTGTGGGTGTGGAGACGATATCTCACGAACGAATGGAGCGATTCGAATAAAATTTGGTACAAAAATCACAATCCATGAATACTGGAAGCCTATTGTTGTAAAACACAATCGAATGTTCAGAACCCCTCTAAATTTTCGAGTGAAATTTTGAAAAAATCATCAAAAAACCAAAACCTTTAATAAAGTTACGCAAATAGACATTTCTTATGTAATTTGTCCTTAGAAAACGATTGACATAAACTTTAGAACGCTAGCATGAACTATTCTCGAGATATTGTACATTTTTCAAATAAATGTATCAAAAAATCCCATAAATTAAAAAAAATTATTAACTATATGGAAGCATGTTCACTTTTCATATGTAATATCATGCGATAAATTTGGTGACATCATTCTCGTGAATCCTTCCATTCACGAGAAAGTATACTTTGAGTAATACTTTTGCATTTGAACGCCAATAGTCATTTATCCGCTGTAAGAATACGTTATTTCTCCATCCATAATACTTGGCGTGATTTTGGCTACGAATTTAGCAGAATGTCACCAACTTGGCGACATTTTTAAATGTTACGAAGTTAACGAAAATCTCGCCAATTGAATAAAAATGACAACTAATTGAAGAAAATTCAATATCTTGGAAAGAATATAGTATCTACTATAAGAATAACATTGTTTTAACTGTAAAAGTTATAAATTCATTGCATTATATAAGGAAAGTCGTGTGCTACCCACATCATTTTTTTTATACTGTAAAAGTAGTAAACTCATCGCATTATATAAGGGAAGTCATATGCTGCCCACATCAGATTTTTACTTTCCCTGCAATGCTTGGTAATGTATAGGGAAAGTATTGGAATCATGGCGAAAATTGCAACTCGAGTTTTCGACAAATCTACACGTTTCGAGACCTCTAAAATACAAAAAAACTATTTTCAGCGTGACGTCTATGTGTGTGTCTGTCTATGTGGCGGTCTGTCTGTGCGTCTGTCCTTGGGTATAACCCTGGTGCTGATTAGTTTTTGGTACAATTCGGAAAAAAAGATCCCGCCTTCTTTTGCTAAATGGCCCGCAAAAATATCATGTATTCACTCTAGCTGAAATACAAATTGACCAAATTTTACAAAATTTGGTAGATAAATCACATATGGGATACTCTGGTGCTGATAAGATATTGGTACGATTTGGAAAAGAACAATCTGACTTTTTTTACGAAATGGCCCGCAAAAATCATCAATATCTGAAAAAAGACTACGTATGTTCAAATGTATGAATTAAATTCTTGTTTTTTTATACGTAATTTTTGACGAAGAAAAAAATAAGAACAACTCTATTACTCTACGTCTAACCGTTATTGAGATATTTATGATTTTTCGCATTTTTTATGCGGCCTGTGGGAAAATGTCCAATTACCAAATAAAAGCAGAAACTGAATTAAAAATGCAAATTTAGTATTAATTTGTGCAACTAAACTTAATTTAATGACTTCTTAAAGAAATAAAAAAAATGAATTTGAGTCTGCAGGGAAAGTCATGTGCTGCACACATCAGATTTTTTCGGTTTGTATACACAACGAAAGTAAACGTTTATACCCATTAAATACATGTCAGGTGATTTTCATGTGATTTTTTTATTGTTTTAATTTTTCAGTATGTGCGTTTCATGTTTGTATTCTTACAAGCTGCACTTGCCTTCATTGTATATATAATTTAATAATTGTTCAGATGGATATTTAAAAAAATTAACTTTAAGAAATATTCTTTTGCATTTAAAAGTATATTTCAAAGTTGATCAGATAAGGCGTAATAAAATCAGAAATCCACGTATATTTTTTTTCACGAGTCTCTGTAAAAACAATTCTAATTAAAAGAATTTAATTCATTTTTTTCACCTCTCTTATAATTCCCAAACACATCGAATTCCTTTGTTTAGGATAAAATGAAAAAACAAGAAAATATCTCAGATGATTGTGGAAAGCCATGAATAATTCATAATTTAAATTCCATGTGCGAGAAAAAATAAATTTAATTCCAGCGCGACAGTTTTAATTTTGTCCTGCTTTAATTTATCTAAGATTCTTCCAGGAATTTTCAAAGGTATATATTATTGTACAAAATCTTAACCATGTTATCAATTATTACTTTCCCTGCAATACATGGTATTGTATATCGAAAGTGTTGAAATCATGTCGAAAATCGCAACTCGAGTTTCCGACGGATCTACACGTTTCAAGACCTCTAGAATACGAAAAAACCATTCTTAGCGTGACCTCTGTGAGAGTGTGTCTATGTGCCTGTCTGTGTGTCTGTCTGTCTGTGCAGATTTTGTATCCATTCTAACTAAAAAACAAATTGACCGAATTTCATAAAATTTGGTAGGTAAATCACTTGTGGGCGAATCTGGTGCTGATTAGCTTTGGGTACGATTCGGAATAAAAGAAACCGCCTTTTTTTTTGCGAAATGTCATGTATCCACTCTAGCTGAAAAACTAATGGTCCGAATTTTACAAAATTCGGTAGATAAGTCGCTTGTGGCTTACTCTGGTGCTGATTAGATTTTGGTACGCTTTGGAAAAAAAAATAACCTGCCTTTTTTTACGAAATGACACGCAAAAATCATCAAAATCTAATGTAAAAACTATGTATGCTTAAATATATCCATTAAATGCTTGTTTTATACGTAATTTTTAACGAAGAAAAGAATAAGACCAATCCCATTACACTAGGACTAGCCGTTTTCGAGATATTTTAGTGTTTTCGTATTTTATCCACGGCCACCTTTGAAAATAAGTCCAGTTACCAATCGATAACGAAAATTTAAATAAAAAGGAATTAAATTTAATTAAAATGAAGAAAACGTGGACATAAGTCTGCAGGGAAAGTCATGTGCTGCCCACATCAGATTTTTACTTTCCCTGCTATACATTGTAATGTTTAGGGAAAGTATTGGGATCATGTCGAAAATCGCAACTCGAATTTTCAACGGATCTACACGTTTTGAGACCTCTAGAATACGAAAAAGCTGTTTTAGCGTGACGTATGTGTGTGTGTGTCCGTCAGTGTGTCTGTCTGTGTGTGTGTGCAATGAATGTATCCACTCTAACTCAAAAACTAATGGACCGAATTTCATAAAATTTGGTAGGTAATTCACTTGGATGTGACCCTGGTACTAATTAGATTTTAGTATGATTCGTAAAAACAGAACTCGCCTTTTTTTGTGAAATGGCGCATAAAAATGGCATTTATCCGCTCTAGCTAAAATACTAATTTACCAAATGTCACAAAATTTGGTAGATAAGTTACTTGTTGGATACTTTGGTGCTGATTAGAATTTGGTACGATTCGGAAATGACAAACCTGCCTTTTTTTACGAAATGACCAGCAAAAATATCATGTATCCACACTAGCTAAAATACTAATTGACCAAATTGCAGAATATTTGGTAGATAAGTTACTTGTGGGACACTCTGGTGTTGATTAAGTTTTCGTATGATTCAGAAAAGAAGAACTTGCCTTTTTTTACGAAATGGCTCGCAACAATCACCAAAATCTAAAAAAAAAAAAATAAAAGTTACTAACCGTTCTCAAGATATTTGAGATTTCTTGCATTTTTGTTACGCCGCTATCGGAAAAATGTGCAATTACCAAATAAAAACAAAAATTGAATTAAATATACAAATTTAGTGTTATTTGGTGCAATTAAACTCAATCTAATGAATTATAAAAGAAATAAAGAAAATATGAATTTCAGTCTGCAGGGAAAGTCATGTGCTGCCACATCAGATTTTTTGAATTCCATAGAATATAAAATCAAATCACTTAGAAATACATAACAACCAAATTTAATACCTATATAATAATTGTCGAGCGTGTTTTTGTTTTGAGAGACCGTCGTCCCCTGATGAACTAGGAGGCTAAATTTTTACACACTTATACTAGTGAGTACAGGACAGAATCTAATAGAGCCGAAATTTTATTACCCTGGCGTGGTACTGGTGGGAGGTGGCAAAGAATATATAGTGGATTTTAGAAAAGTATTTCCAGATCATTAAGAAGCTCCTCGATGACCCAGAAATGCTGAAACTTTACACATTGTACTTTTGACTAAACAGCAGAACCTTACAAATTAGGATTACCGATTTATGACACTGCGACAGAAAAAAAATGGCAGGGTGTTGAAAAGACAGAAGTGGGAGTGTTGAAAAAACTGAAGAGAGGGTGTTAAAAAGACTGAGTAGAAAGTGTTGAAAAGACTGAAAAGAGAACGTTGAAAAGACTGACGAGAGGGTATTGAAAAACGGAAGAGAGGGTGTTGAAAATAGTAGCGAGAAAGTGTTGAAAATGCTAGCGAGAGAGTGTTGAAAATACAGAAGAGATATTGCTGAAAAGACTGACGAGAGAGTGTTGAAAAGACTGAAGAGAGGGTGTTGAAAAACGGAAGAGGGGGGTGTTGAAAATACTAACGAGAGAGTGTTGAAAATACTAAAGAGATGTTGTTGAAAGACTGACGAGAGAGTGTTGAAAAGACTGAAGAGAGGGTGCTGAATGTAATGAAGAGATGGTGTTGAATAGATTGAAGGGAGAGTGTTAAAAAGACTAAAGAGAGAGTGGTGTTGAAGAAAATGACGAGTGTTTAAAAGACTGAAGAGAGTCGGTACAAAAGATTGAAAAGACTGAAAAGAGGGTGTTGAAAAACTGACGAGAGAGTGTTGAAAGAGTGAAGAGCTTGTGTTGAAAAGTCTGACAAGAGATTGTTGAAAAGCCTGATAAGAGAGTTTTGAAAAGACTGAAGAAAGGATATTGAGACACAAACCGTCCGACCTACCAGAAAGGTTTAAGGTAACTGTTTGGACGGCCGGGAAGTGCCACCCAATTTAGACCGAAACCCAGTGGGGGAGACATCCACAAGGATCGTACCCTCCTTCCCCTACCACCAACCTCTCGGAAAGACTTACGGATCCACATGTTTAACGTGATCGTACTCTGCATGAACACGGCGGCAGTTGTGACAGCGTGCAAATCCAGCGCGCAAACCACCGGGTTACCGCGCTCGAAAGATGCCAACAGCACGCGGTGTTCCCAGGTGATCACCCACTGAAGAAAGTATGTTGAAAAAACTGACAAGAGAGCGTTGAAAAGACTGAAAAGAGAGTGGTGTTGAAGAAAATAACGAGTGTTGAAAAGATTGAAGAGAGGGTGTAGAAAAGATTGAGATAGTGTTGAAAAGACTGAAAAGAGGGTGTTGAAAAACTGACGAGAGAGTGTTGAGAGATTGAAGAGAGGATGTTGAAAATGCTGACAAGAGAGTGCTGGAAAGGCTGAAGTGATGGTTTAGAAAAACCGACGGGAGAGTGTTGAAAAACTGATAAGAGGGTGTTGAAAAAACTGAGGTGAAAGTGTTTAAAAGACTGAAGACAGGGTTTTAGAAACTGACGAGAGGGTGTTAAAAAGACTGCAGAGAGGGTGTTGAAAAGACTGATGAGAGGGTGTTGAAAAGACTGACGACAGCATGTTGAAAAGACCGAAGAGTGGGTGTTGAAAAGTGATTATTGACTTAAGAGGTTCTATCTTGACATACTTACAGTATAACGGTCACACAATCAGCAACTCGTACTCTAGGGTAAGTCAAGTGATCTGGGTTTTCGACACATAGCATGAACCACAGCCGTGTTCATGCGGAGTACGATCACGTTAAACATGTGGGTCCGAAAGTCCTTCCGAGAGGTTGGTGGTAGGGGAAGGAGGGTACGGTCCCTGTGGATGCCTCCCCCACTGGGTTCCGGTCTAAATTGTGTGGCACTTCCCGACCGTCCAAACAGTTACCTTACACCTTTCTGGTAGTGCGGACGGTCTGGGTTTCAACAACAACATAGCATGAACCACAGAACAGAACCTAACAGAATTGGATTTTCGATTTCTCCCCCGCAAGGTGGGGAAATGATCCAGTGGTTCCTCCCCCCCCCCTCTAAAAACTGATTGAGACTCATAACCATATATTTTAATGCATTTTTATGACAAAGTGGATTATTTACCAGATTCTTCAATAATAAATAGATCTGGAACTATTGCAAAGAACTATTAGTCTCATATGGAATAGAACATCATTGACTAAGAAGCTACTGAGATGACTATTTATATTTTTATTGAACCTTACTAGGGTATCCTGGAAAGCTGATACGATTATTGTAATGAAAAATATACTAACTTCAGCTGTTACTAACTTTCTAAAAGTATACATGGAAAATGAAAAGCAATCTTTCTTTTCAGTCACATTTACTTCTTTTACAAAACAATAAAAGTCTATTTTTAACTACTTGATGTACTAACACATTGACTAGTGATTAATTTAGATTTTGGAGTTCTTGTAAATACATCGTTTTTCAATCTGATACTTAGAAAATATTAATTTAGAATAAAGATACAGAGGATAATTGAAAAAATTCAAAACCAATTTTCAAAAATATTGAACGCTTCCACTCGAGTTTGAATCTCAATTTTACTTTCATTCAATCCTTCTAAGATTCCAGATTACAGAAAATATTGAAAATTCGGATTAGAGGTGACGATGTGAAAGGATTTAAAAAAAATACATCGCTTTACCTCACAAAAACAATAAATACACAATTTCATATCCTGTGGCTGTCAAAAATTAAAACTGGTTATCAACAGCTTTGATTGGGTGTACAAGTATCATTATCAGTAACGACTAGCCTTTGTGAATGTTTGAAGCGTGGATAAAATGACTAGTTAAATATATTGGATATTTTATAAAATACTTTAAATTTTATGAAAATGAACTGACTCCATGAAGGTTAAGTAAAAAATAAAATTTAAGAATTTTTTGTTAGTTGTTTTGCTCCCAAAAAGGAAGGATTCATCACGGAAATTGCAGCTGTGATGATGTTGCAAAGGAAGAAACTTTCTCGGCAGACTTCTAAAACAAAAATGTATCATTATGTCATTAACAGTACAAATATCAGTTATCTTTCAGAACGACAAATTAAAACTGTTGGTTTGGAAATCGAAATTCAATTATTAATGTGAGACCAGAAATAGATCTCACATGTGTTTTGGGGAGACAGTTTTATGCCAGTTATTTATTGATCTGAAACATCGAACAATACTTGTAGTCTGGATGGCGCCGTGATTTACAGCAAACCATAAATTTAGGTGTTTGGATCCTTCTCGTACTACCGATTGCACTGCACACATCATATAGATCTAGCCATTATTTTTGAACATCAACAGAACACTCTACATATCTAGTCGTCGTGCTATATTTTCTAAGTCATCATGTCGACCGTATATCTATCTATCTATTGCAACTCATCGTTGTTATATCATAATGTAGCACGCACATATCTCTATCTATCTACACAAGTGTTGTTCTTAAGTCACAGGTTACGGGTCTTTTTCCTTCGGGGGTGTCACTCCCTCTTTTTTTTTCATTTGCAGCATCCAATGTGGCGCAGTAAGCACTTTCTCCATTGGTTAATCCTTTAACCAATGTCGCTACTTGACATCCTCGTAAGGGTTCATTCGGCCCCCTCTGTCTTGAAGCTCCTAAATTTATAGTTTGCTGCAAACCTCGGCGCCATCCAGACTACAAGTATTGTTCATTGTTTCAGATCAATAAATAACTGACATAAAACTGTCTCACCAAAACACATGTGAGATCTATTTCTGGCCTCACAATTAACAATGCAAGAACTTGACTCTAGAAGTATTATATATGAAACAAAATTCAAATCTTACATAATAAAATAAGATGTCTGCCTGTATCGCCTGTAGAGGAAAATCGAAACTTTGGGCACCCGCTAAATTCATTACAAAGAAACTCCTAATCGAAATATTTTAAATTTGAATTAGTTTAATATTTACGAAATTAAAAGTCGTAGTTCTACCAAAATTTTGCTCCTTTCAAATCAAATTTATCGATCTGACAAATTTCTGTGCACAAAATTTACGAACTGCTATCTATAAACGAAATATCTGTCATATCAGTAACTGTGGTTTAAAATGCAAAATTATTTCTTTCTAAATTCTTGAGATATCATTTTAATTTTTTATTTGTATTATTTCATCATTATAAGTATACTGTAAAAAAAATTTTCGTATCGAACTTTTAAAGAAAGCTTTTACAATTTTAATTTTAATCCCTTGACTAGAAGTTATATTTTCTTTATCGAAAAATTGCTTGCTAACGACGACGCCGTACCGCTAAATGCAAACATTTTGGTTCATACAAAAAGATCGGAGTTACTACCTCTTTGTTTGTTATATTGTCGATGTTTTTATAGTTGCAGATACGAAATTTTGGTGGGACTGAATGATGTTACATACATTACAAGAAACTGTATCTGACGTTGACCGGGATTTAAAATAGGAATTAATTGATCCATTCAGTATGTTTTCGAAAGGCTTAGTCGTCGGCTGCCCGAGTACGCACTTTATTCACAAAACATAGGCGAATACATGCTCGCCCTAAATAAGCACCTAATTAAACCTGATATTGCTGCTCGGGTAAGTATAAAGCTATTGTCCCAGCACTGAGCGTATCAAATGCTACATCCCAAGAAGACTGCGTATTACGCCCTAAGTACGACTTTTGCCCCCTGCGTGCATGTATAAGCTCTTTTAACATTTAATACGCCTTGAAAAACTCGCCCAAAGAAAGCTTTTTTGATGCCCCCTAAATAAACGCTTTTGATACGCTCCAAATAAGCTCTTTAGATACATCATAATAAGCTACTATGATTCGTCCGATATACGGCTTTCATCGTCGATCTGGGCGTAATACGTTTTAAATACTCTCATTTTAAATACTCTCTTTTTAAATACTTAATAATACCTACATAAGCTCCTTGGATTCACTACTCAAGCTGCATAAGCTCCTTAGATTCACTACTCAAGCAACATAAGCTGCTTCGATTAAAATCAACACCACGTTTTCTAAATGAAAATTTTGACAAAGCACCCCTCAGCTAGCAACCCAAATAAATTCCTATACAGATAACATCAGTTTCTACTTCTGACGCCCTTGACCCTCCTACAATGTTCCAAATCCATGATTCAAGAAGTCATCTCTTGACCCCAAGGACAGGGGGGAAAACCTATTTCATAATTAGTCTGTGAGCTGCTAGAATTATTTTAAAAATTTATGAGGTTTTACATAAAATATCATAATTAAATGGAAGAGAATAAACACAGTTTTTCGATTGGATCAATCTGTAATATTTAAAGAAACATCTGGTAAATTATGAAAATGGAATTGTCAGTCCATTTTAACTTTTCTTGTATACATAGTATACTGTATCAGTAACGTATTGTAACGGAGTCAAAAATTCGAATTCGAGTTTTAATCTATGAACTCGAGTCAGCTAATAAGGGGCCAAGCCTCAATGGATGTCTGCGGCAATCACGTCTGCGGCAATCTTTGATAATTAGCGGCAGCGAATGGAAAGCTCAACTCCGAGGTTTTGCGAGCCTCAACGAGCATACGACATGTGTAGACATATACGGATATAGACATATACAGCAAAAATCTGATTTTTACCATTTCTTTCTTTCTTGATGTTTAACTTTGATATCTGTTTCATTTATTTATAACCATAAAAGAGTTTTATTCTTTTATTCTCGCTATTTACCTAACGATTTTTAATTTAAATTCGTTTTAGGAGAAATACAGAATTTTCAGGCGTCTTTATTCGAAATTAAAATAGATAAAGCGTAATTAAATCTTTTAATAATTTTTATAAATTCTCTGGAAAATACTGTTGTTTTTTAACCTTTAATTAAAAGAATGTATTCAATTTTTGTCTTTAACTTTATACCTTATCGTCTGTCTGCCTTTGTTTCGTACGACATGAAAAACGGGAAAATGTCTCAGTTGATAATGAAAATGCCATGAATAATGCATAATAAAAAAAATTCCAAAGGAAAAACTAATTCAAAGAGGGCATGTTTTATTTTCTCGTTCTTTCATTTTTAACAGGATTTTCAGGGACTTGTAGAAGAAACAAATCCTACTGTTGAACATTGGACTTTTGTGATAAAATACTTTAAATGAAATAAAGGTGGAAAAACTACATTGCAACGCATAAGGAAATAAATTCTGTTTGAATATAACATTATTTTTCTGGTATTTACACATGGAGCTTTTTATGATTTTAAGAAAAGAGTTCAGACGGACAAGATTAGATAGCATTTAAAGAATTGCGGTATGAGCAGTTGAAATGAACCAACATAAATATTAGTAACGTATAAAAATATTTAAAAACTGTTATCTTGCGTTTATAAAGAACTTTCACAGCATAGGGATTGTAATCACTAATCCCTAGCAATAAAACTGCTTTTCATTTATTTAGTTATAAGACAGTTATCTCCGCTTCTATAATTGAAGAAGATACCATTTTCCATTCCTTCTAATTTCAGCTTGGAGTGAAACATCCAAAGTCTACGACCTCAGCTATTGATGTATTTTTAACATCTATGTTTGGAGTAGCTCTGGCTAAAACCATATCTATTTCTCAATAAATATCGATGTGAATCTAATTTCTGAGCAAAAACGGCGGCGTTTGTCTTAATACTCCCGAATTCTCCGTTTATTTCTACTGTAGCAAGAGGTAAACACGTACAATTTTCATCTAATGGCTGTTTAACAAACACAACCTCTGCTGTTAACATTTCAGGTGTGATATATTTACGACACACGAGATCTATATTTGACCCTGTATCTCTGTGTATTGTCATTTTATGTCCATTTACGTAAGCCTTACACATATAAGGGGATGACCAATCTTCCTTCGCTTTATCACTTTGAATATGATTTATTGTTAAAACCTCGGGAATTGTTATTTTCAGTTTAGGACATTGCGGTCTCAGGTGATTTAAACTCCCACTCTCGAAACAACGAGTTTCCTTACGTTTATCGAAGAACTCATTCTTTTCATTAATTTGTTTTTCCGCAAGTTGTTTATCCTCCGTATAATTACGTCTCCTATCTCTCTCTCATTACGAAATTCCTCAATTTTCCCTTCTTCATAAAATCCACTTTTCATGGGTTTCTTTACAACCCTCCGGACATTATCAAAATCGTCTAATTTATCAGCTAAATAAGATGCGGAAGTGAGTTTCGTCCATTGGTCTAAGAAGTTGTTCCGAGCTTCGCTACTAACTCTACGTTTTTACTGATCGATGATCATTAAATCTTTTAACTTCTCAAAACTATCAATTTCTAAACCCTCTAACCATTCCTCAAAATAATATTTTGACTCAAAAACAAAATCCTTCCACGTGCTATCCGATCGTTTTTGATATTGCGTAAATTTAACTCTAAATTTCTCGGAGCTTAGTTTAAACGTTTGTAATAATATTTTCTTAACAAAATTGTAATCTTCAGTTTGCTCTTCGGGCTCTATCATAATGATCTGTACAATATCGATGGGCAGAAGTGCCATCAAATGCAAAACCCATTCTGACTTTTCAATACCAACTCGCATTGCTTGCCTTTCAAGCATGACCAAGTACAAGCTAATATCAATTAAATTTGGGTCAAATTTTTTAACTAATTGTTGCAAGTCTAACAGAATTTTTTTATTTCCCTTTTCTGAATTCCCTGTTTTTCTACAGTTGAAATTCTCAATTTTTTTTAGCTCAAACTCCATTTCCGCTTTGCGATTTTCTGCGGCTGTTGTTTCACGTCTAATTTCTGCTTCTAACTCTTCTTTCTCTACACGGGTTTTAACAATAGTCTCAAGAAGAGCTTTAACAAATTCTTCTTCATAGTTATCACTTTTAGTGATTATTGCTTTTAAATGTACTACCTTTAAATCTGAAGAGGCAGTTTCTCCTAACTCAGATACCAATGAGAACAAATCCTCTTTCTTAGCCTTTCCCAAAAACGACATTTTCCCCCTTTCAATTTAACAAATTGATGCAAAATAAATAATTTCTACGTTGTACACACTGATTTCATACAATTAGAATTAAACAACAAATGGCAATTGTATCAACAATTCGACAGTATTGAAACTTTCAATGCTATTTTAAACTAAAACACCTTTCTTAAAGAACTACAGATTCGATTATTATACATGAATTATATTAACTTCAATTAATTAAATTTTAGTCATTCATTAATTAAATTCATTAATCATTCATTAATTAAATTTCAATTTTAAAGAACTACAGATTCGATTATTATACATGAATTATATTAACTTCAATTAATTAAATGTTAATTATTCAATACAACTCCACTCTTCTCAAATTAATAACAAAAGCATAGCAAACTTCTTTTCTTTTAAAATTTTAAGATTTTAATATTTAGTATGTCAAACTAAACTAAAACTGACAATATGCTCAAAATTTCTATAAAAATTAACTACTGTCACTGCCTTTATATAAAATCAAGGTACTCACCCCTTTTGAAGAAGTTGACCACACCTATGTTGAATTTGCACGCTACCACAAATGCCGCCGTGTTCATGCGGAGTACGATCACGTTAAACATGTGGGTCCGTAAGTCCTTCCGAGAGGTTGGTGGTAGGGGAAGGAGGGTACGGTCCCTGTGGATGCCTCCCCCACTGGGTTCCGGTCTAAATTGGGTGGCACTTCCCGGCCGTCCATACGGTTACCTTACACCTTTCTGGTAGGTCGGACGGTCTGGGTCTCAACAACAACACCTATGTTGAAAGGTTAAGAATTTTCTTCAATGAACCTTTGACACAAACACTAAACACAATTAGGATCAAGGCGATCCGCACAAGAAAACTGGAACTTGATGCTCCCACTTTTTAGAAGATTGGATTTTTTCTATTCACAAGCGCGCACAGAACTAATGTCAGGCACAGAAGTAAGCCTTTTCCCCAGGACTCTGGAGGGGGTGCTCCCAATACAGAGGAACGGATGTCTTCTCTTCACAACACGGATCTGGTGATCCAACCAGGAACTGGTGCCCAAAATAAAAACAGGAACAGGTGTCCTTTCTTCGTAAGGGATCTAGCGATCCACCACAGGAACTGATATCCAAAATAGAAACAGGAACAGATGTCCTTTCTTAGCAATGTATCTTGCGATCCACCACAGGAACTGATGGCCAAAATAGAAACAGGCACATATGTACTTTCTTAGCAAGGGATCTGGAGATCCCCCACAGGAACTGATGTCCAAAATAAAAACAGGAACAGATGTACTTTCTTAGCAAGGGATCTGGGGGTCTACCACAGGAACTGATGTCCAAAATTGAAACAGGAACAGAGGTCCTTTACGGATCATGGCGATCCACTTCAGCGTAACTGGTCTTACGCTCTGGTCAGTCGATTTCTGATGACCGTCCACTTCCACAGCTCAATCATATTGTCACCGCTGCCACCATTTTTAATATGCCGTACCGTAGTAGCGATGTAGTGCCGAGGAGCACTCGAGGAACAGCAGATTAAATTTTTAAAATAAGACTTTAATGCATAAAATAGAAATATTTACAATTATGTACAAATAGGAAATTGTAATAGCATATTCATTTTAAGTATCGGCTCTCGGCCGAACTTAGGTTCATGAGCTACGGACGGATAACAGACTAGCGCCGTCGAATTCTAAAATCGAACTCCTCTTTCCAAAAAGGGTTTTCTCTCCTATTTCCGCTGGCAGGTCAGAGTTCACGGCTCTCGGGGGCGGTTCCATCAGTCCGAAAAATGAAACGCAGGCCAAAGATTCCCTTTCCCGGTGTCATATACCACAACTTCAGCACCACAGCTGTGGAACTCTAAACCTTCTCTTCTACATGAATTTGGTCGACACTGGGGCGTGTGCATGTTAAAAATATATTTTGCCTCTCATGGCAGTTTTTTCCAAAGCCATTCAAAAGGGCTAGTAACAGTACGTTACATGGGTTAAATACACAATGCAATGCTCATGAATAATAAAGAGAAAGTCAGCACTTTTAGGATTACTAACATTTCAATTCCACTTGATAGTTAATTCCCGCTCTTAATCTAATTAACTAATATTTAAGGCTGCATAATTGCGCTTTGTATTTAAGTTTGTTTCATTTCTATATGACCCTGTTGCAGTATTTTCTGCGTGAATTGTTATGTATGGTACGAGAATTAAAAATCATTAGGCTCTTTTTAAAACTCGATAAAAAATATTAAGCACAAGTTCATCTGAAATGTACGCAAAGTTTCGAATTCAAGTCCAACGTTTCTCTGTCTAAAACGTAACATGGATACCTCTAATGTCAGCCGGAAATTGTTTTATATCTTTTTTCTGATTGAAAAATCATTTGATCGAAATGAAAAGAACAATCGCGAAATAAACCAAAATTACAGCATTGCCTCTCGAAGGAACGGTCGTCCAGGAATACTACTTTGTTTATATAAGCGGCAGCCTGACAAAATATATTTTTTTGGCTTTTTTGTCTCTAAATTTTTGTCTCATAATTTTTTATCTCATAACGGTTTTATTCATAATTTATAAAAAAATGAAAAAAATTTAGATTAAAGAAAAGCTTTCAATCAATGCACCTGTACGGCTGTTCTGATACAGCAACTGCTTTTGCAAGAGAATTATTGACTAAGGGGTTTGCAATTAAATAATACACACATAGATAAACTGACCGAATTTAATAATAAGACAATGCGTAAGAAAACAAGAAATATCAATCATACGTAAAGCATTGATTATGAAACACTTTTCAATGTAATTTTATTTTAGCAACTCTAAAATGCGATACATTCAGCACTCATATTTTTTTACTTCCCCTGCAATACATGGTAATGTATAGGGAACTGTCTGTCTGTTTGTCTGTGTGTCTGTGAGTTTATGTATCAGTGTGTCTATCTGTGCAACGTATGTATCCAGTCTAACTCAAAAGCTAATAAATAGAATTCATAAAATTTGGTAGGTAAGTCATCTGGGTGCGACCCTGGTGCTGATTAGTTTTTGGTATGATTCGGAAAAAAGAAACGCCTTTTTTTTGCAAAATGGCTAGCAAAAATTTCATGTATTCCAGCTAGTTGAAATACTATTTGACCAAATTTCACAAAATTTGGTAGATAAGTTACTTATAGGATACACTGATGCTGTTTAGATTTTGGTATGATTTGGAAAAGAACAACCTGCCTTTCTTTACGAAATGGCCCGCAAAAATCACCAAAATTTAAAAAAAAAGACTACGTCTGCTAAAATGTATCTATTAAATGGTTGTTGTATACGTAATTTTTCACGAGAAAAAAAATAAGACCAACTCCATTACATTATGACTAACCGTTCTGGAGATATTTGAGATTTTTCGCATTTTTGTTATGCCGCCTTTGTAAAAAATGCCCTGTCACCAAATAAAAAAAAAAATAAATTATAAATGCAAATTTAGAGTCATTTTATGCAATTCAACTCAATTTAATGAATTATTAAAGAAATAAAGGAAAAATTAATTTGAGTCTGCAGGAAAAACCATGTGCTGCCCACATGAGATTTTTTAAATTACCACAGTACCTCAATAATTTATTATACCTGTAAACGTAATACTCCATCAAAAAATGTAATGCTATAAATGTATGTTTCTCTGAGTAAAATCAATGAATATTTCATTCATATCACTCGTATTCCAGACTCCAGAGATAAATAATTTTGCGTGAAAAAAATTCAGTGTCGCACGACCATGTGGACATTTCGGATACAAATGTCAGTGAAGTTACTAAGAGCTTTAAATGCTGCGCATAAGTAAATAATGCATTCACGAGAACCAGTGGGCGCTCATACCTATATAAACAACGTACATTCCCTCCATCACCAAGAACAAATCAAAGAAGGTCGTATGACATAACAGGGGGAATGAAAAAATGTGTTCTCACAGAGTCTGAGAAGCATCGGAGATTCGATGTTTAACCAGAATGCAGTGAACACGTAAAAAGAGAATCACTTCAACTCCGTTGTTGTTACACGATATTGCGTCGAATTAATGCGATGGCATCACGATGCGCACCCTGTCGTACTTAATCGAAAATATGCCATCAATAATCAAAATTCGAATCATCAATGATAGTAACAGTATTTAGCAAATATGCACTGTCAGCATAATAAATGCAGGGTGATAGCAGATTGTTGTCTGAGCATATTAAGATGACTAATATTTTATCCGAAATGTCAACATGTCGTGCTACATTCAGAAATCCTTATACAACTCATCTTACAATCACTTGATTTGTTTACATTCTGCATGCTATAGAAATTAGGTATCATTGTAGGAATAATCAACGTTTAGTGATCATCTAAAGTCAAAAATATTGTAATTGTGTTGGCACAGAATTCAGATCCATAGATATTTTGAAAAAAAAAAATCTGATGTGGGCAACACCTGACTATCCTAATATAATGTAATGAATTTACTACTTTTATAATAAAAATTAGGTTTTTCTTATAGTAGATACTAATATTTCTTCCAAGATATTGAATTTTCGTTAATTAGTTGTCATTTTCATTGATTTAGCATCATTTTTATCCATTTGGCGAGATTTTCGTTAATTTGGCAACATTTCAAAAAGTCGCGAAGTTGGCGACATTCCGTCAAATTTGTCGCCAAAATCTCACCAAGCGTTATAGACGAAGAAATAAGTTCTTACAGCAGATAAATGACATGGCGTTCAAATACAAAAGTATTACTCAAAGTATCTCTTTTCATGAATGGAATGAGCTAGATCCACGATAATGATGTCACCCAATTTATCGCATGATATTACATATGAAAAGTGAACATGTTTCTCAATAGGAAATTTTTTTTTTTATTTTGTATGACTTTTTGATAATTTTTTTTGAAAAATGTGCAACAATATCTCGAAAACGGTTCATGTTAGCGTTCTAAAATTTATGTCAATCGTTTTCTAATGAAACATTACTTAAGATATGTCTATTTGCGTAACTTTATTAGCGGTTTTGATTTTTGACGATTTTTCAAAATTTCATTTTAAAATTTAGGGGGTTCGGAACATTCGATTGCGTATAAAAACAATAGGCTTCCAGTGTTTACGGATTGTGATTTTTGTACCAAATTTGGTACGAATCGGTCTATTCGTTCGTCAGTTATTGTCTCCACAGGCTCACTGACAGACACACATCCACACACACACACACACACACACACAGACACACACACACACACACATACTTTCATACACACACACACAGACATCACTTCAAAAATGTTTAATTCGTGATCAGGGATGCTTGAAACGTGCTATCCCGTCACTATACATTCCTTATACATTATGTATATAAGGAAAGTAATAAAGCGATTTTAGGACGGATGCAACACTGAATATACATTTAAACGGTCTTTAAACATCACGATTTCTACACAGGGAAAAAATGGATGCCATATTTTATTTTTAAATGTGTCACGTTGATCTCTTCAAATTATATGGGTGTAATTATTATTTCAATTTTTGATTAAAAGACTATCTAACATATTTTGCTGAATCGTTTTGTATACATCTTACATGGCAATTTGAATATTTCCTATAATTTTTAAGCAATTTGTGAACTTAAGATCCGCCTCAAAATTGTTTGAAAAATTAGGTCCCATGGGATTCAATGTATTTATCAATTGTTCAATGTTAAATCCGAAACTAATTAGTTGATATTATTCATATTCATTGCCATATGTCCCACAGACCGTCTCAACAACATACTAACATTTCATTCTGATAAAGTCATTTTTACGGCAGTTATTGTGCGAACGGACAGACAAATAGAATGAACAAAATCATAAACACTTTACAACTATGTTAGAAAGTGTTAAAAATGGCAGCACATGTCTTTCTACAAACAAAATATATTTCTTAAAGCAAAACAATTTATACGACATTATAAAATATTGGTAAAAAAACACATTCTTTTGTAAAACAAGTAATTTTAATATATATTTTTTCTAAAATAAATCTATTCAAATTTCTAACATCTTGCAAATCCTTGTATATTGTAATGCAAAGTATATTTTAGTTGATTGGAGCGAGTTTGAAATTATTTTGTACATCATTACCCGCCTCACCAGAAAGTAATTATGAAGTTGCCCCATTAACTTGGCTGCATAATCCAATCAAGGTTTATAATACCAGATAAGGTCAAAAATTGCAAAAGACTTCATTAAATGCCAGAAGTTAATAACATCCTTAATCCTTTCCAGTAGACATGCCACCGACCTTAAGATTGACCAAATAACAAGGTTTTAAATTTGTAATGAACTGTTGCCATATTAACTTTTTCAAAATCCATATATTCAAATTTTTTTTTTAATTTCTAACGTTTTCATATATTTTATACAAGAAAAGAAATAATAAACGAATTGTAATAGATGAATGAATATAAACGAGTATTTTCCGCTTCGGGGGATATTTAATGAATATGTGCTCTTTCGTATTGTAAACTAGAAATATTCATTTAGTACAACAAATCAGTACAAAATTCTGATGAAATGCAAATAAAAATTAATAACTCTGAGAGATAATGTAAAATAAGTAACTCTGTTAATCTTTAAAAATTGATTGAAACATCACTACTTTCGCACATTTCAAATAATAATATATGGATGTGTGTCATGCGTGATAATAATATAAGGTACCTAAATACAGGTATCGATACTTTTCGGTTTTTCGAGATTATTTATTTTTTGTGGGAGGGGAAGAGAGGATTATACATTTATATAGATAAATGAAATGCAGTTTATTTCGTCTGAATCGAACAGCAAACTACAAAGATATTTCTGATGAAACTTTATCTTTATTAAAAGTCTTGATTTTTAATTTTTTTTTTCAAAATTACGTAAGTCGTGCAATATCTCGAAAACGGTTCATGCTAGAATTCTGAAAGTTGTACAATATTTTTGATTAATAATAATATCAGAAAGAATAATTTTTTTATCTTTATTAAAAGCCTCCATTTTTTTAATATTTTGTTTATCCATTCGAAACGCCTGGGAGGGATTCGATGCAATAGGGTCTCTGTCTACATCAAACTCTACATTTATTCATGAGATATCGCGTCCACAGACTCACGAATACTTACTAACATACATGCATACACACAAGCACTTATACAGACAGACATCAGGTCAAATACACTCGATTCGAACTCAAGAATGCTTAAAATGTGCTCTTCGCAGTAAACTTGAATTCGAATTGTCAATCAATACTTTCCCTATGCATTTACTATGTATATAAGGAATGTAATAATAGTACAAATTGCATTTAAACTACTCAATTAATTCAAAAAATGTCATTCTCAGAGACACGCGCACTAAGGCATCTTTCAGAAAAAGCTTGATTAGTTCAGAGATGTCCAAAACGTGTAAATCTTTCAATATCAATGGAGTTCAATTCTTAAACCAAACACAGTAATTTATCTTTACATATATTACTTACTAGCTATTCCCCTCGGTCTTCACGCTTTCTCAATAGTTAGTGGTCATAAAAGGCGACACCTACACACTTAATCAAAGCTGTGGATAATGAGTTTTTATTGTTGACAACGAAAGGATATTGAACAGTATTTGTTTGGGAGGCGAAGTGTTTTTTGAATCTCTTTGTATTGTCACCCTCATTCGAATTTTCAAACTTTTACAATTTTTTCATTGATCTGGAAACTAAGTCTGACCGAATGAGGCCAAAAATCAATATTTTGGCAAAAGCAATCAAGTGCATGTGCTCTATCATTTTGGAAAGTTACTTTGGTCCTTTTGAATTATTCCTTTGCATTGTTCCCCCTAATTCGAATTTTCAAATTATTAAATTTTTTTCGTTGACCTTGTAGCTTAGACATATATAATGAGATCAAATGCAAATTTCTAGTCATATTGGAAGTGCTCAATATTTAAGCAATGTGGTTTTGAGTTTTTTTTTTCTGCTTCTTTGAAGTGTTATCCCTTACTCGAATGTTTGAAATTTTAGATTTTGTCCTTTGCCTCAAGACGAATCGAATGATACCAGATTCAAAAATCGAACTGTAGTTGAAGTGCTAGATAATTTTAATACATCATCCCTCACTCACTGACTTAGTCCAGTGCACATCATATCGATCGAGGGTCAAAAATTACTTTTGATGGAGGTTCGTTTTAAGAACTTGCCAGACTTCCGTAGTCGGCCAAACTTTAATAGTGACTCATGGTCAACCCCTACTCTCCTACGCTAATTCAAAAGCATTGTTTCCTCTCCTTTTATCTATTTTACTTTTTAAAACTTTTTTTTTTTACTTGCCCTTTTTAAAAATATTTTCCCCAATCTCTATTATTTCCTATGCATGGCAATTTAATTGCAGTTGAAAAATCTGATGTGGGCAGCACATGACTCTCCCTGCAGACTTATATTCACGTTCTCTTTATTTTATTTACATTTAATTCACTTTTAATTTAATTTTCGTTCTCATTTGATAACTGGTCTTCTTTTCAAAGGTGGCGTAGAGAAAATACGAAAAAACTAAAATATCTCGAGAACGGCTTGTCATAGTGTAATGGTGTTGAGCGTATTCTTTTCTTCGTTAAAAATTACGTATTAAACAAGCATTTCATGGATATATTTGAGCATACATAGGTTTTTATTTTAGATTTTTGCAATTTTTAAGATCCTTTTGCGAAAAAAGGCAGGTTATTTTTTTCGAATCATACCAAAATCTAATCAGCACCAGGGTGTCTCACAAGTGACTTACCTACCGAATTTTGTGAAATCAGGTCCATTAGTTTTTCAGCTAGAGTAGATACAAACTTGTGTGGGGCATTTTGAAAACAAAAAGCGGGTTCTTTTATCCCGAATCGTACCCAAAACTAATCAGCACCAGATTCGCCCACAAGTGACTTACCTACCAAATTTTATGAACTTTGGTCAATTACTTTTTTAGTTAGAGTGGATACAAAATCTGCACACACAGACACACAAACAGACGTCACGCTAAAAGTAGTTTTCTCGTATTCTAGAGGTCTCGAATCGTGTAGATCCGTCAAAAACTCGAGTTGCGATTTTCCGCATGATTCCAATATTTTCCCTATGCATTACCATGTACTGCAGGGAAAGAAAAAATCTGACACTTCACTTCTATTAACTACTCGTATTAAGCTGCAGAGAAAAACTGTAAATGTGCCCACACTATTAAAATTGCCCACGCAAATGGCATTATTATTTCTCTTTATCATTATCTCGTCAAGATTCGTAAAAAATGTGTTCGCGATTCGTCAATTAGTAGCCCGTTATATAGATTATACAAAAGGCAATAAAGCTAATTTTGTATCTCAATAACAGAAATAGTCATTAAATAATGTCAAAAAATGCAACTACTTTTGTGACTTAACTTTCTTTTAACAAAACTATCTTTTATAAGAGTTATACTTGACTGCTTTAAGTGTTTTCGTAATGATTAGTTAGAAGGAAAAAATACTTTTTCTTGAAGAGGTAAGTATAAAGTCCAGAATTCTTTTGATTTTCTCCCCTAAACTTGTAATCCTTCGATAAGAAGAGATTAGGTTTAGTAGAGGAAACTCTAACTTGCTTTTAATCTGTCCAAAGGTAATAGTTTTTTGTGGTAACCTATTTCTTAAATTTTCGTTCAAATATTTAAAAAAAATGTATTCACTTTTTATTTTCCATACAATATATAATATATAAAAAAATATTTAGCGCATGTAACATACAGCATAAAACATTTATAAAACATTGAATATAAAACATAAAACATAAAACACTGAACATAAAACAATGAACATGAAACATAAAACTTAAAACTTAAAAACCTAAACATTAATCAAAATCTGTAATATTGATGAATAATGTAGACAAAATAATCGGCATTATAAGCGATATTTTATTAAAAACGGAATATACTAGCATTTAAAACACCCGATATTAAAACAACTCGGTTACATTTAACTTCCAACTGTCTAAATTACAGTAAAATACCTTGAAACAACAAGATAAATAGACAAAACACAATATTTATAGATAAACAATAACTCAGTAAACAGTATTTGTAATATAACTAAAGAGATAGATAATATAAATATAAGCAAAATGATATAAATTCTCAAAACAATAAAAGTATTCGAGCGGTATATCAAACAATCTATTACATTTAGTCTAAAAACATTATAGCCATTTGGAGGGGGAGGAAAATGCAGAAACAAAAACCAAATTTTCGTCTTTTTCATGTGAATTAAAAATTAGCAAAAAAGCCTGGCAATTCTTAGAGATATATCATTTCAACCTAAATAAAGAAATTAAAACACGAACACAACAGGTTTATTAGAAAGAGACTGGGGAATGCGGTATTGAACATTTAAAAACAATGAAAATATTCGGATAGATCAAAATATTGGTTATATCAAGTCGAAGATAAAATATCTCAAAATTTTCTTTATGCAGTACAGAAGGTAAGGGGGGGGGGTATTTTTTTTTTCATTTTTGAATAAATAATGAACGAACCTATCTACCTAAATATTTAATCGATTAATATATTTATATTTATAAACATGTAAATCCATTAAAACCTCGATTAAACATATTTGACTACGTCTCAAAACGTACGATGTACTATGTATATTTAATTCAGTATATTATACTGAATCAGACAGATACAGATTATATATAATCTGAGAGCTGAGTATACTATATATATTATTCCCTATCTAAGGAACTTTCTTCTACAGAAGAAAGTTTGAAATCAAGAATTCTTTTTGAGTTTTTCCAGTAAACTTTTGATGTCTCCCTAGGAAAAGATTACGTTCAGTTGGGAAATCCAATGATTCCTTGGTTTCAATTGGTTCAAATTGAATAAATCTAGTCGTTACTTGGTTCATTAACTCTTTTTTCTCTGATTTATAAGAAAAGTGTTTTCTCTTGAATCTTTTGGAAAACTTGGAATAAAATTGAAAACACACAGATCCATTTTAGTTTCTTTCACGCTTTTAATTTATAACAGTCCAATGTATATTTTTTCTGACATTAACAATTTAATTTGTGGGAAGTAATCTATATAATAATTGAGTAACGTGTTCTTGTCCTTGAAGACCTTACTGAAGCTCCCTGTTGACCTTGAAAATTGAATCTTTGCACACTACTTTGAATTTGTATCAGACAGAACGTATAACGAAGCATAACATTTGAATATCTCCCAGGGTATAGAAAAATTTAGGTTTTCGAAAAGTCAATCCAGGCTCTTCCTAAGCCCCCCTATTAACTTGGAAGATTGGATATTTTCACACTTAAAGTATCGATCACAGGATAGGACTTAGTTGAATTTCCCAATACTTCCCCACTTGTGATGAATAAACTATTTTGAAATATTATTCCAGACCTTTTAGATGCTCCTGTTTACATGAAAAGCTAAAAATTTACACATTTATATTATCGTCTACGGAGTAGAACCTAATGAAATCGTCGGATTTTCGATTTCTCCCCTGTGAGCGGCAAAAATGGGGGGGGGGGAAGGGATCAAAAAGTCTTTAAGAACACCCAACCCAGAAGCCTATAAACTAAAATGCTGAAACTTCAGCCACGGCACAAAATCCAGCTAGATCAGTTTTCAATTAAGATGATATTTTTGGACGCTAAGTGTCATGCATTATTAAGCAAAGTAAAATGTATTAAAAAATGAAACTTATTATTTAAGAATGTTAGTTTTCATATCGTTGATAGATTTAAACACTTGTTTATGTAATAAACAAATGTTATACCATACGATGCATAACAACATTACTAAAGGACAGTTGTGTGTTGGTATTATACCGGATGTCATCTGAGATTACGAGATACGAAGCTTATTTAATATAAAATATATTATTAAAAAAAAATCTTCTAACTTATTCCTTTAGGATTGTTAGTTCCCCTACCTTTGACAGCCGTAAAGATAATTAAGAAATGACTTCTCCAGACTAGAATTAAAGCTGAACAGACCTAATTTTTTGTCTGTGAAATGTCAAAGTTTACCAATTTCTAGCAACGGCGCTGTTAAACTTCCAATGTCAATTTTAAATCAAATTGTAAATAAAACAAATAGGTAGCTGAAATGTTATTATATGTTTACAAATTATTGCACAACGTTTCAACTTCTGAACTATGAACGCCATGAACCTGGTATGAAGCGCACCCACCTACTCACTTTTTAATTATTTATCATCTTCCTTTATCGTTCCATCATTTTGGACTGCAATGAACTTTTATATATTAATATAAGTATATACTTATAAACGTATTATACTATATACATACAGAATATTTATGCAGACCTGTGGATTTCACTTGGTGCAAAGCCGCATACAGTTAGATGCACATGTAGTTAAGCATAATTAATACTTTTTGCTTCAAAAAGTATTAAATATCCAAAAGTTTTCACCTACAGCTGGTTTTGCAATGGCCATAGCAGCCACAGGAAAGCCGCAGAAAGAATGTAGTTGATCAAGAACGTCGTGGACTCATAAAGGTTGAAAACCATGGATGAAGGCAATTCGAATTCAGATTTTTAACAGATTTACACGTGTTACATCACCCCTGAACAAGAATCAAAGGTTTATAAAAGGATATATATTTATCCATATATATGTACGAGATTTGATCAAAACAATAGCGTCACTGGCGTCTTAAAGCCTTCAATACAAAATGTTTAACATTAAAATTGTTTCCTTTAACAAAATGCTTCTTAGAATTAACATAGCGGTACCAATGCCTTTTTTAGGAGCTTAATCCCCCAGACGAGTCACTTCCGACATCTTCTCCACACGACTAACGCTTTTGGAAATCCCTCTTCAATGACCCACCAAAATTTCTTTGCTTTAAATGGCGTTCCTTTTATAATTTTTTACTGTTTGAGTATCCCCATTGTAAGTAGCCCGCTCGCTTATTACTTTCCTTATATACATAATGTATAAGGAAAGTATTGTGACGGGGTCGAAAATTCGAATTCGAGTTTTCGACGGGAGAGAACGTTTCAAGCATCCTTGATCACGAATCAAACATTTTTGAAGTGATGTCGGTGTGTGTGTGTGTGTGTGTGAAAGTATGTGTGCGTGTGTGTGTCAGTGAGTTTATGGAGACGATTACTAACGAACGAATGGACCGATTTGAACGAAATTTGGTATAAAAATCACAATCCATAAACACTGGAAGCTTATTGTTTTTATACGTAATCGAATGTTCAGAACCCCCCTAAATTTTCGAGTGAAATTTTGAAAAAATCGTCCAAAAATCAAAACCGCTAATAAAGTTGCGCAAATAGACATTTCTTATGTAATTTTTCATTAGAAAACGATTGACATAAATTTTAGAACGCTAACATGAACCGTTCTCGAGATATTGCACTGTTTAAAAAAATTGTCAAAAAGTTATATAAAATAAAAAATAAATATTTCCTATTGAGAAACATGTTCACTTATCATATGTAATATCATGCGATAAATTTGTGACATCATTCTCGTGGATCTAGCTCGTTCCATTCATGAAAAAAGATACTTTGAGTAATACTTTTGTATTTGAACGCCAATAGTCATTTATCTGCTGTAAGATTAACTTATTTCACCGTCCATAACGCTTGGCGAGCTTTTGGCGACGAATTTGGCGGAATGTCGCCAACTTGGCGACATTTTTAATTGTTTCCAAATTGGCAAAAATCTCGCCAAATAGATAAAAAGGACGCTAAATCAATGAAAATGACGACTAATTGAAGAAAATTCAATATCTTGGAAAGAATATAAGTATCTGCTATAAGAATAACATTTTTTTAACTGTAAAAGTAGTAAATTCATTGCATTATATAAGGAAAGTCATGTGTTGCTCATATCAGATTTTTTTCTTTGTGTGTGAGTGTGGGTGTGTGCGTATGTTCAAAAAGTACGTATTGTTAAAGCGGTATTTAGTTTTTGAGATTTCGATACATATTCTAGTGTAATTTTAATCAGGATTGCACCTTAAATCCCGGTGATAGTTTTCTTTACAAACTAAAATAACCATTCGACTAGATTGCTGGTTTAGAGCGCTCTGAGTAAATTTCTCAAGGAAAAAAGTCCCAAATACAAAAACTTTACGTATAGTAATGTGAATACATTTTCAATGTGAAATAATACCCAACAAATTTATAACAAATACTTTTTAAATTACAAATTTTGACATAAAACCACGTTTTGAATCCTACGAAACACATTTTTAACACTTTCGAAAATATGCCCTTTCGTTTATGTCCGCAATTGTCTATGAATATCTATGATATGTAGAAGTGTAACTTGTGAACTTCTTTGACTCTGTATACTTTTGAAACATTATAGTATATGAAACTGCAACTAGATATAATTAATTTTAATTCATATGATTATTCAGACATATTGGCTTTCATAGTATTTATTCTTATGGGGATTCACTGTGCTTCAATATTGTTGTCGATTTGTTAGACTATTTTGGTAGTAAGTCTATGCCGAAAACTGATTGTTTGAACAACACTATGGATATAAATGGCATTTCAATAGTATTGTTAGGAATACCAAAAGTGTCTTCACGGCGTATATACTGCCTGTCACCGAGGGAAAATGAGATTTACAGGTCCCTGTTATTATTTTTAGATTCGAAATTAACACTAGCAACACATTTGGTGAACTTGGTTATAAATAATATTTCAATAGTATTATTACAAGTACCAAAAATGGCTTCATGGCGCATTGCATGTCCCCAAGGTACATGAAACGTTATTTATAGGCGATTATTATTTATTTGAAGGTTCTAAATTAACTTTAGCGACACATTTGGGGAACCTTGATAAACACATTTGGTGAAACATAGCCAATTCAACAACTTCTGGAATGTTTTGGTAACATCTCGAATTTTCCGTGTAGCGTAGATATTTCGAGATATTTTCAAAAAGAGTATATAAGCTAGTCATCGATCACTTGCGTAGAGTTGGAGTGATCCAAAGAAAATCGAATTGTTAATACTTCAGTGCCTTAAGAATATAATATTATGCTTTGTAAATGAGTTAATTGCTGTTTTATTGTACCTAATAGTCTTATAAATTTTACATATAGCTAAGTGGTTATTATCTGCATATTTTTCTTGCTTACGCTTACTGGTGCTTTGAATAAAGAGTTAGTTATCCTCAAATTCGAACCATTCCGACAATGCACTGGTTCCGAGGTAACACAGTATACGGTAACATAAATCAGACAAATACATCCAATTTTTCGGTGATATTAAGGTGTTGCCAACTTGAGAAATGAAACTTTAAAAAAAATAATGAAAATAATTAGGAAATGTTTGAGAGAATAATGAGTGAACGGTGAGAATCTCATAAAAATATTTGTTTTTTCTATTATGGATTTAGAGTGCATATATTTTTCGGTTTCCAAGAACAGAGCAAAGAATTTAAAGCTTAAATTTTGCTCTGGGCTCCTTAAAGTCATCTCGAAGAAAAATTGAATATTTTTGAATATTTCTGTATCGAGTGTTTTGAAAATTTTATTTTGTACTTGAGAACAGAAAAAATTTTAGTGGAAATATTTCTGAAAGTGGTTTAGAAGAAAAATATTCGATATAAACATAAAACATATAGACCCTTTACATTCCAGTATTATGGCATAGAAAAACTGTTTTGTTTTTAATATTAGAGATTTTGAATGGAGTATATTTGATACTTCGTTCAAAAGATTTAAAGGAGTTTTAAACAGAAGTTGGAGTTAAATCAGAATATTCGTCTAAGTGTATAGTATATACTTTGCCTTCAGGGTGTGAATGCTATAACACAACAAGAAAACATACGGGTGAGCAATACAACTTTGGGAATAAGGGAATATCTCACAGTCTGAGATGTGATGAGTATAAGACTCAAACATCGCCTATGATGCTTTAAGATATCAAAAACTCGCGCACAGATGAAAAACGCCTTACCACTAACTGTGTGGGAGAATTTTTTATATAAAAAACAATGCAGTGTAAAATAATAAAAATACTTCATTGGTAACATCAAAAGTAGTTTATAAAAACATCAATCAGTTTCCTAGACATAAAGCGTCTTCTTCAGGATAAATATACAGAGAACCACACCACCATGTGCAATAAGTCATCTGTCAAACTGCTTATATTTTACTGTTAATTAAAGGTTTTATTTCAAATTTTACTTTACAGTAGTTTGAATGAATTTTTATAACATTGCAGTGATTTCATAGCCCTCGCACTCATAACTCCCACCGAGTTACTATTCATTGAATTGTTTTGTAATTCTGCTTCAGAAGACAGTGGTGAACTATCTTAAAGACGTTTATAAGACTTTCAGCAATGCTTTCAGCTACAGGAAGAACTTCTATCTACATCAATGTGTATATTCAGTGCAACTATTTGGAAATGGATCACTTTTAATTGACAGAATATTGCAACCAAACCTTCATATGCAAACAATTTCGCTACATTCTTGATAGTCTTCATGGATGAGGAGTACTATGACAGTGGTGACGCTATTTATATAAAGATGTTTATGTAAACTGTCTCATTGCATTTCTGATAGTCGTCATAGATGAAAGAAAGTGGAATGAAAAGTGATGAATCTGATATGTAGTGAGGTTACTGTTTACTCCGTAAAAGAATGTATTGAAACCGTTTACATACGGAGTTTTATATAAACAGTTCTATTGCATTGCTAATAGTCTCCATCTATCAGGAGAATATTTAGATTATTACGTTCATGAAAATGTATTAAATTTAATATTTAAAAATAAGAAAATTACGCTCAAAGGCATGGGAAAATTGAATACCGTAATTAAGCACAAATTTTGTTACAACACAGCATATAGTTTTCTTTTTCGATTATAATTTGGATCCACTTCGACAATCCCAAATACAAAAACAAATCCGAAGACAAAAATATTAATTTCACTATTTGACTTCTGGTTGATTTTTATATAAATAGGACACACATTTAAACATATTCCTAAGGAATTAGATCTTTATATTATCCATATTGAATATTCTAAAATCAGACTTTTTAGAAAGAAAACAGTACTTTATTATTGATTTAGAAATTAAAACTATGTATCGCTATTAATGATTAACTGATAAATTCTTCCAATAAAAGTAAGAAGTACCGAAATGTTTTAAAGCATATATTCTATAGATAGAACAAGCTAAAGTAGCAATAAATAATTTTTTCGTTCAACCTTGCATAAAATCAATAACTATAAAAATTTGGACTCCAATAAAAACTAAAGCACATTTTATTGGTTATAAAATAAAGGGAATCAAGAATTATATCGGTGAATCTTCGAACGTCAGCATACATATAGGCCTTCGACAGCAATCACTATCATACAAAAATGTTCGCCATGCATACATATTTCCTTTAATGAACATCGTATTAAGATTATGAATCGTATACTGTAAGCAAGAACTCACCGATTGAACATCAAACGTTTTTAACACTTTAGCGTATTTTAAACAACATAATTTCACATAAAGATTATACATTGTTAAATATTGTATTTACAAGTAATTAATTTTCAAAGTGTCTCTTATAGTTTACCTTCCAAGTTCGAAAATCTTCAGCTTAGTAAATAAAGTAAAGGCAATTAAGGTAATTAGTGCAACTAATTAACCTTAGTGAAAAACAATGTTTCATTCATCATTTTTAAATATGTGATATTTTTCTTCCATTCGGGATTAAAAATTAGTGTAATAACATCAAAATTTTAAATATCAAATAACTTTAAAAATTAGATTCCTTTTATACAGTAAAATATGTTAATCCAAACTTTAAAAATAATTGAAATGTGAAAGAATAATGATAAACTTACTTTCAAATTATTTAATATACAGGAATTCAAAGGGGAATTGTATTGGGAACGAATTTTTTAACAACTTGAATAAACCATCTTCGAATTAGCAATTTACTGTTATAAACTATTACTACTGATGCACTACTAAATATTGTAATATAAATTGTACTACTAGATATTGTAATACAAATTTTACTAATACATATTTTAATATAATTGTAATATTTATCTATATTTGAAATGCAACTTAATTTTAAAGTTGCAATTTAAACATAGCAATAATACATGGAACATTGTATTGGGATCGAATTTTTTAACAATTTGAATAAACCATCTTCGAATTAGCAATTTACTGTTATAAACTATTACTACTGATGCACTACTAAATATTGTAATATAAATTGTACTACTAGATATTGTAATACAAATTTTACTAATACATATTTTAATATAATTGAAATATTTATCTATATTTGAAATGCAACTTAATTTTAAAGTTGCAATTTAAACATAGCAATAATACATGGCACATTGTATATGAGGAAAATATTGTGGTAGAGTTAAAAATCCGACTCTCCGAACTTTTGATGGATTTACAAGTTCTCTGCACGTTTTATTACGACACAACGATTTTTCGATTAAGTCTGGGTTGCATTATATCTGCAAGTCTGCGTATTTTCCAACTCTTACATAAACTCTCAACAAATGAAACGATAGTGGTTTTCAATCACAGTACACCGGAGAACATATTTTATTTTGTGTATCTTTGAGATAAAACCAAGTTACCTTTATGTTGTTTGGTCTGCTGAATATGAGAATCGGAATTTAAATACTTGATTAACCCTAGTTTATAAAATATCTATGCTTTACAAATTTATATGTACATACCCTATTATAATCCTCGTAGAGGTAACCTGTTGCTAGTAATAATAGTCTGGAACATAACTTTGTTGTTGTCGAACAGTAGTCTGGTAGCACTGCTACAATTCATTTCCCCTGGCAGTATATTTTTGAAAGAAGTAAGTCATGTTGAAATCGTTCCCCGCAGTCCTTACTAACAACACCGCAGTTAGATGGGAAGACATCCAAATGGCAGTGTAAAAAGTGTAATTTCAAAAACTTGTTACAAGCTAGTTTCTTATTATGCTGCAAGAAAGCCTCTACAAGCAATACAGACCATCCATTTCCCTGGAACTCCCCCGCCCCCTATATCTTGAAAAAACAAATCTAATCAAAAAATTTCAAGCTCATGTTCATGACTAATAAGTCCAAATTATTGAAATATATATACTTCTGTCTCAGAGACCATTTTTCACATGATCATGAGGTCTATTGATTTTTGAATGTGTCGAACCAATCAGAAGACTTCCATTTTTCGACAAATGTTCTCGAAAATCGATAAAAACGTTATAAAAATAATGATGTTAAAATATGGTACAAAAATATCCATTTTATATATAATATTTATTTAAAATCGAATAGCGTCATTTATAAGACAATAAGAACTCCATTCTTGAGATAAGCAACACATTTTATTTTATTTTTATCTGAATGTGAAACAAAGTATGCAAATTACATACACTTACTATTTTAAAATGATTACATGCTGTGTAAGTACTTTACATAAAAAAATAGCGTACATGATTACTTATTTAAAATCTGCTATACTTACTTTAATAATCAGGCCCGGTGTGTGACGAGCAGTCACAAGCTCCCAGAATAAATTTTAGGTACTTGGGTGGTCATCTGACTGTTCATCGATGCGTTGTAGTAGTTTATAATCAACTTTAACTAGCCTTAGACAGGTCCCCCACATTCAATTTTGGGCCTGGGTACTAAGTCGAGCTGCGGACCCTAGGTAAAATCAAGGGGGAGGGAGTACCATTTCTTTTCTTATATTTATTATTTAGGGGTAGAGTTGAACTTAATAAAACATATCAAGTACGAGGTTTAACATAGATACATAACATAGTTCATACAAACTAATGAAATATATCAAGTACGAAATATAACACAATATAATACAGAACCGAAGTCAAGCAGCATCGGGCGCGGTTAGTACTTGGGTGGGTGACCACCTGGGATCACAGCGTGCTGTTGGCACATTTCGGGCGCGGCAGCCCGGTGGTTTGCGCGCTAGATTTGCACGCTGCCACAACTGCCGCCGTGTTCATGCGGAGTACGATCACGTTAAACATGTGGGTCCGTAAGTCCTTCCGAGAGATTGGTGGTAGGGGAAGGAGAATACTGTCCCTGCGGATGCCTCCCCCACTGGGTCCCGGTCTAAATTGGGTGGCACTTCTCCGCCGTCCAAACAGTTACCTTACACCTTTCTGGTAGGTCGGGCGGTCTGGGTCTCAACAACAACAATATATTACAGTTTATACAATCTAATAAAATATATCAAGTACGAAATATAACACAATATGTCACAGAAAAATAACACATTTTATACAATCTAATAAAATATATCAAGTACGAAATATACCACAATATATCTCAGAAAAATAACACAGTTTATACAATCTAATCAAATATATCAAATACGAAATATAACACAATATAACACAGAAAAATAACACAGTTTATAAAATATAATAAAATATATCAAGTACGAAATATAACACAAAATAACACAGAAAAATAACACAGCTTATACAATCTTATAAAATATATCAAGTACGAAATGTAACACGATGTAACACAGTTTATGAAAGATCGCTCATAGGATGATAAGTGGTGTGTACATTTCATTTTAAACGAAATATTTTTATACTCAGTTGCACACTTATTTCGCATTGTCCTACGAATTTTTGGGAAAATCGGAAATGACATCAGTAGAACCAGAAGTGGAAATCTTTAATGTATTATCCTAACCCCTAAGCAATATTATACTGAATCCATATCAGTCATCATTTAGCTCTATCTTTAGCATATTTTGAGAAATAAATATTTGAAGGAAAATGACATTTTTTTTTAATCCAGAATTGGGCAAATAAGTAAATGGAAGTGAAAATCCTTAGTAAATCCTCACTCCCTATGTGTTTCCTAAAATTCGTGTGACCGAAATAAATATGCAAACGAGAATAAAAATGCTTAATATTTCCGTCAAAAATGAAGTATAAACACCATTTCCTACAAAATAAGGCCTCCATATATTTATTACTAGCCGCCTTTGGCGACCAGCCTGTTCGCTACCCTTGAAAATTCTGACCGTGGCAAATTCTAACCGTGGCACACTCGCTGGCGCGACCTACCAGAAGGAACGACCTACCAGGAAGTGCCACCCAATTTAGACAGGAACTCAGTGGGGGAGGCATCCACAGGGACCGTACCCTCCTTCCCCTACCACCAACCTCTCGGAAGGACTTACGGTCCCGCATGTTTAACGTGATCGTACTCCGCCTGAACACGGCGGCAGTTTTGGCAGTGGCGGGAATCGAACCCGGACCTACCTAGTGCAAATCCCGCGCGCTAACCACTGGGCTACCGCGCCCTCCGCGACAATCTCCATAACCTTCTTTTTATTCACCCAATTTAGACCGGAACCCAGTAGGGGAGGCATCCACAGGGTCCGTACCCTCCTTCCTCTACCAACAACCTCTCGGAAGGACTTACGGATCCACATGTTTAACGTGATCGTACTCCGCGTGAAAATGGCAGCAGTTTTGGCACTGGCGGCAATCGAACCCTAGCCTACCGAGTGCAATTCCCGCGCGCCAACCACTGGGCTACCGCGCCCTCCGCGACAATCTCCATAACCTTCTTTTTATTCACCCAATTTAGACCGGAACCCAGTGGGAAAGTCATCCACAGGGTGCGTACCCTCCTTCCTCTACCACCAACCTCTCGGAAGGACTTACGGACCCACATGTTTAACGTGATCGTACTCCGCGTGAACACGGCAGCAGTTTTGTCAGTGGAGGGAATCGAACCCGGGCCTACCGAGTGAAATTCCCGCACGCTAACCACTGGGCTACCGCGCCCTCCGCGACAATCTCCATAACTTTCTTTTTATTCACCCAATTTGGACCAGGACCCAGTGGGGGAGGCATCCACAGAGACCGTACCCTCCTTTCCCTGCCACCAACCTCTCGGAAGGAATTATCGACCCATATGTTTAAGGTGATCGTACTCCGCATCAGTGGCGGGAATCGAACCCAGGCCTACCGAGTGCAATTCTCGCGCGCTAATTTAAATTTATAACGACCATATGCTAGGCTCTTAATTCCACCATCCTCGTTCCATCGTTCCATCATTTAAAATAGCCATAAAATTAAAATATCCATTTAAAATATCTATAAATTAAAATATCCATAAATTAAAATATCCATTTAAAATAAAAAAATCAACCATATCGTTCCACCAATCCATAAATATAATAATTTCAAATACATCACCACAATTCAAACCACCATAATTCAATCATTTAAATTATTTAAAATATCCATTTAAAAATATCCATTTAAAATATCATATAAATATAATAATTTCGCCCGATGTATACAACACTTATGCTCGTAATTCAGTTAAAACCGAAAGCGCGGTCTCCATGGAGCCGGGGAAGAAACTAATGCGGATGGGGGGGAAATGCCGTTGAGAAACTGAGCCGGTAGCCGACAAATTTAAAATCATGGCGTCTTTAAAATTGCCATCCTGAAGGCAATTTTCATTATTTCTGGACCATATTGGACTTGTAAGAATGCCAGATGTTTGACCTTTCTGAAAATGTAAATTATTAGTCGAAATTATGAGTACTTTTCACGATGCGAGAATTTAAAAACCAAAAATCGTTTTCTTGAGCAAAAAGTGACTTTTGTTTTAAAATCTTTAAAAAATATTAGAAATCGAAATTCAGATTTGAAATTGATATATTTTTACTCGAAATTCTCTGCTCTTTCCGATGGTGTCATTTATTTTTTTCTACGATGTCTGGATCGTGGAGAAAAAAGGGCAAAAAGGGCAAAAAACGGTCGAAATCGCATAAAACATTAAATAAATAAAAAAATAATTAAAATTTTAAAAATCGGTTTTCATGTGTCTCCTTCCCTCCCCCCCGGGTCTCCGATTGCCAAATTTCGTAGCTCTCCGACGCGCGGTCGCGAAACGTATAGTGTATAAGACAGACAGACAGACACACACACACACAGACATTGCCTTTTATTATTTAAGATTGTTTACCGTGCATTATTTCATTTGTAAGGAATATCATATTTTGGAAACATCATATATTTTAGATAGAGTACTACGAACATTTTAAACGCATTCACTGGAGGCTTAAGTATTAAAATGCAACGGAGACTGAGTATATAAATGAATTCACTGGAGACTTTGAGTCCCCAGAAAGGGAAAAAAATCTTTTAGATACAGCCATCAATTGAATGTATAAGATTACCATAATTGGACTTTAGAAACAGGATTGCCGTATTTAGTAATTTGTCGTTAACTTGGCGACATTTCTAAAATACTAGAACTTTTTCGATGTATCGAAAATTCTTGAAGATACGAGCCCTTTCTAGAAATGTATACGGAGAGTATATAAAAGAAGTAATCGCTCATTTGTAGTGTAGTTTATGTCATACGAGCTACATTGAATTGTAAGATACGTCAGTAATTTGAGAATAATGTTTGCTATATTGTGAATTAACTGAGCATTTAATTGCTGTTATATTGCATCTGACAGTTATTGAGTGATCTCGTAAGATATTTAACGAGATATCACTGTATATTGCTCCTGTTTTTGCATTTTAGTGCCTTTAAGTAAAAGTGTTGATTATCCAGAAATTTAGACTCATTCTCCTGAGAATAAACCAGCGATTCCAAAGGATACGCCATAGAATTATTGTTTTACAACTGTGAGACCAGAAATTGATCTCACATGTGTTTTGGTGAGACAGTTTTTCGCCAGTTATTTATTGATCTGAAACATCGGACAGTATACTTCCAGTCTAAGTGACGCCGAGGTTTACAGCAAACCATAAATTGAGGGGCGGCAAGACAGAAGGGGGTCGAGCGGGCCTTACGAGGATGTTAAGTAGCGACATTGGATAAAAGGTTAACCAATGGTAAAGCTGCTTGTTGCGTCACTCTCAATGCTGTAAATGAAAGCAAAAGGAGGAGTTACACCCCCGAGGGAAAAAGGGAGCCACAGCCACTCTGACCAAAGAAGGACACTAGGAGCACACTTATACAGATACACTTAGATAACTTTGACATTATGACTTGGTAGACTTGTGCTATTACTCGGCCGGCATTATGACTTAGAGATGACTTAGAATACGATGACTTGACTTGGCAAGATATTAACATCTCGAAATTAAAGAGCACGAAACTTATAAAGATGTGTCGACTACGAAAATGACTACATGCGTGTGTCGGGCCAGCAGTACAATATTATCGTCGAATTACGATTGGTGAATAAATACTTCGAGTTAAATTCTAGTAATATGATCGACGTCGTACCTGGTGGTGACAAAGTACAAGACAGATTTGAAGGTATGTGGTCCTCAAATAACTTTAGGTCTAGAAACGTTTAGGCAATTTAAGTGGTCTCACATGTTCCCCCGCCAAAACTAATATAAATGATTGCATAATGAATAATTAAGTATTTATGTTTTTAATAAATGCTTTTGTTAAAGTTAAAATGGCGTGATCCATTTAGTATTATAATAAATTATTATTCCTTTACAGGACTCACGCAAAAGGTAAATAATTGGAGGGTTATTGCGAACACAACGTAGTAGTAATAATAAATGTTAATTATAACTTTAAAGTTAAATATCTTTCTTTTAGTTCCCACAACAACAATAGGTGTATTAGTTCATCCTTATAGAAAATAATATTTTAGACGCATCATATTTTTACATAGCACACTATTACGATAGAACATGGATATTTTAAGGTACAGCACAAGTCTGGGAATTTCGCATCTTCAGTATGGCTAAGCACTCAAGATAAGCACTGAAAAACTTTTCAATCTCTTGATATATATTTTTAGGTTTATTCTTAAAGCTATGCGATTCTGGAAAAAAGCAGATATTGGAATTTATTGAAGTGCGATTCTGTTCGGGGATGCAATTCGGAGTCCATCTCAAAGCCATTCCGATCTTTTGCTTCCAATGGGAAGATCTATTTTATTTGTTATCGTCTTCTTTTTTTTAAAACGTTTGTTAAAATGTCATTTTATACATAAAATATTTAAAAGCCATTCAAATCACATTCTAGCTGTATTGAAGATTTCAGTCATTGTGTCGTAAACCATTCCAGGAAGTTAAGTCTATTTTAAAATATTAAGTACCATAATAACTTTTAAATAAAATTTGAAATTTTATTGATATAAGGTATTTTTGCGTGTATATGATAAATGAATTCTATAGATTTCAATTTCTATTCAAATATGATAACGATGAAAAATATATATAAATATAAATTTCTTTATACTCTGGCCTGTAAAAGATGACAAAAAAACAATAAGCGAAATGAAACAGTTTTCGGAAGAGACCGCTTATAACTAATATCTAGGATAATAAATAAAAATTAAAAAATTCACTCAAATTGTATTCTAAACCAATGTTCAAAATATATACTTCGTTTAATCGAATGCAATGCTGATATAAAATATCAAACTGAATCAACTTTGTACGCTGTTAAACTAACTCTGTTAAAAGTACATGGCCAGGATCAATATGGTCATTCACTTGCTATCAATAATATGATATATATATATATATATATATATATATATGTTATATATATATATATATATGTTATATATATATATATATATATATATATATATATATATATATATATATATATATATATATATATATATTAAGGTGGTCAAACTTGTATAGGAATTTTTTTTCAATTATCATTCGTCTCATCCCTTGAAATTGTTCTATTTCGGGAAAAAAGTAATATCTGTAAAATTTTATTGCAATCGAAAGATAAAATCACGTGCTGACGGGGATGCTTTTATAGGGACAGTTTTCGTTTTCCTGCCACTCCTGATTTTCTCCTTCCTTAAACTATCTCACTGTTAGCTTAATGCAACATTCTTGGCGAAATGCCAAAAATACAGATTTTAAAACTTCTATTCCTAATTTAAAGTTTCTATTGCAAGCTTCAGATTAGTCTATAGCGATAACAGTGCCACAGCCGAAATAAAATTCTGGAGAGGGGGATTCCTAAAAAATTCTACTAGAGCGGCAATTCTTTAGAGCAAATTTTGGATAGAGATCTTTATATCTTCCCTGCAGACTAATATATTTGAAATCATACTTAAAAGTGTTTTTCAGCTAAAAATGTCCTCTTCATCAAGTCCAGAAGTGCACATTTTCAAACTCTTTCAACAGGCATAGTTTAAAATTAATAAAAGAAAATTGAATTCTGGTATATAAGAAAAAAAAAATATTCGAAAAGTTTTATGTCCAAACCGAACAGATATACGATCTAATAATTTAGCACTTATTACAGCGGGCAGAATGTGAACCATTTAGCCGTCCATTGACTTTCCCCAGGCGCACTAGAGGGGGCGGATCACATTGTGCCCACAACACAAACATCCATGCCTTACGTGGGGCTCGAACCCACAACGTGGCGGTCGAGCGATTGCTACGGAAACGCTTGCCTTGACCACTCGACAACCACGTCGGATATATAAAACATTCTTAAATGTTGCAGAAATTTTCTTTGAAAACAACACAAATGAAATCGAGCTTCAGGAGCATACAATCAAGCGTGATGGATGGCAAAAACACTTTATTGTTTGACAATATTATTGTCTCGTGATGAATCTAAACTTACCTTCAGGAAAGGTAAAGGTATTTTTTGTAAGAATATATATTAAGGCTTAGTAAACAGCACCTTTGGATCAAGAAGCACCCAACCATGATATACAATTTTTGAAAAAGCTCATTGAGTATGAATATGTTTATCTAGATATATTTTGTATCACCGTTAACAAATTCAAAAATCATTTATGTCATCTATCTCTGGAAGCTAGTGTTTTAGCTTTTTTTTTTAAATTTAGCTGTTGAAACTGAAGTAAAAATGGTACAGAATCTAGTGAAAGACTGTACTCAAGAAAAGGATGTCAAGCGAATCGTACTAAAATTGAGGACATTGCTGGACTGGTAGATAAGTCTATTGAGTACTTTATTTCAGAAGACAGCAAACAACTTTTTTAAAGATTTAATTTTTCCGCATATTTCCTTAACATAGATCCAGCTTCCTGGCCTGAAAGTGAAGTCTATAAGAAAGCCTCACGAGTGCTACAATTAAAAGTGGTCAATGACATGGATGAAAGAGGTGTTAAGTTGATAGAAGACTACAACAAAATACTAACAATAAATGAAGACCAGACACAATTTATATTGCAAGTTGTCACTGACTACAGACATCGATATACTGATGCGAAGAAGGAGACTGTAGCAAATAAAACAAGAAAGATCAATCATGCTTAAAGCATTGATTATGAAGCACTTTCCAAATTCAATGCAATTTTATTTCAACAAGTCTAAAATGCAATACATTCCTCGGTAATATTTTGAAACTTATCACAATTCTGCATTAATTTATTATATTTTAAAACTTCATTTTTGAAACATTGAAACATTTGAAACATTTTTGAAACATTTGAAACATTCATTTAAACATTCATCGAAAAAAATGAACTTCATTCAAATGACGGCATTGAAATATAAATTGCCTGGTTTAAACATCTCTAAAATGTTATACATTCCTCGGTAATAGTTTTAGAATTATCATAATACTACGATAATTCATTATATTTGAAAACTTCATCGAAAACAACTGACATTAATTCAAATGACGCCATAGAAAAAATAACACGCCTGGATCTCTCTATAAAAACAGGATTTCATTCATAACTTTCTCCCATTCATTTCATTCATCACAATAATATAATAATTTATTTTATTTAAACATTTTATTTAAGACCATGGAGCTACAAATAGTTAAACTCTATGCTTAAAACTTCATCGAAAAAAATTGTCCTTCTCTTCATAAAATCAATTAATATTTCATTCATATCAGCCATGCAGACTCCATGGACTAAATTATTTTGTGTTAAAAAAAATACAGGAATTCTAATACAACTCACTCTACATATTTTGCTGTTTACATTTTACATAGGTGAAAAATAGGCTTAGTTGTAGAAATAATCAAATTTAGATGAGCATTTAAACTCAAATATATTGTCATTGCGCTAATTCAGTATGTAGATGCACAGAATTTAAGCAAAAATAAAGTAGTTTTAGGACGGATACAACACTCAATATGAATTAAAAAGAACTTAAAAAAATCACGATTTTGAAACAAGATGGATGCTATATATCATTTTGAAGTGGGTCATGTGATCGTTTCATATCATGGTCACGTGATCGTTTCATATAAGAGGTGTAATTATTATTTTAATTTTTATTTAAAAAACTACTGAATATATTTCGCTGAATTTTTTTTTATATATTTTATGGAACAATTTGAATATTACCTAAAATTTTCGAAGCAATTTTTGAATTTTAAATCCGCTTAAAAATGTTTGAAAAATTAGTTCCCATAGGGCTCAATGTATTTCATTTTTTCAACCCGGGTTCAATCCAAAACTAATTGGGTGATATTATTCATTTATATTCCCATAGGTCCTACAGACCGTCTGAACAACATACTAAAATTTCATTTTGATTAAGTCATTTTTACGGCAGTTATCGTGCTAACGGACAGACAGACAGACAGACAGACAGACAGAATGAACAAAGTCATAAACACTTTTCAACTTTGTTGTAAAATGTTAAAAAGGGAGTGAGATTGTCATTTGTTATCCATTTGTTGATATTTCTGTTATTATCTATACATAAGCTGTGTTTCGGATTTTAATAAACAAACATTCTAAAAATAATGCACGGTGTCAACTTTAGGAATGTTTATTCAATAAAATTAGAGAGTTTCCCTTGAAGTAATGAATTATACACGTATTTTATTATACCCTTGTATTTATATTTTTCAATTTCACATACATTTAGCAATGACGAAAATAAATAATCTGCAGACGGCACCCGTAACACTTTTCATCATTCATATGAAGCAAAACTTTGCAAAAATAATTTTTGAACCACTAACGATTTTAAGGGATGCCTCTGAAAAATTAAAATAGTTGAATATTTTGGCAATCCAGCATCCTAGACACAATGTCCACTTAGAATTCAGACAAGAAAAGAACCCACATCTAGAGTAATATTTTATCCTTTATAACTGGTGAGAGGGAAAGTATAATTGAACATAACAGTCAGACTTTATCTGTTATTTCATATGAAAATCGATTTACATTGAAGTCTAAAAATTGTGATCATGATCAAAATCAAACGATCATAATTGGATACTGTGGGAAGTGGATTGAAATGAGTTACGATTAAAGATTATATTAATATTAATTGTTTATTAATCAATAAAGACATGGCCGTTGATCTCATAATGTGGAATTAACATTTAAACGTACATCGCTCGTTGTTGTGCCGCAAAACCCTCCAATTATTTTTACTTTTTGTGTAAGTCCTGAAAAGAATTATTAATTAATATTAAAAAGATTAGACTATTTAAAACTTAAACAATATCATTTATTAACCACATCCATTTATCATCAACAACAATTTTTCATTTATATCATTTCTCATTTATTATCAATTTTCATTTAACTATTTTAGCTAAGGGAGATACGACCAGAAGTATTAATTTTACGAAGGTGTCTAGGACCGGTAACATCAGAGCACATACATTCCAGTTTAGACTTGGGCTCATCATCTCGCTTGCATCGGTCTTAGTGCTGAAATACGTCCATAACTCTATAGTGTGTGGCTCCTACTCGTACTTTTCACTTCGACTGATACTTTATATCTGCAACTGCTAGGTCATGTTCGCTTCGCTCCTTTTGTCAAACTCTTTTCAACAACACTTCGTATGAAACCTCTTACAACCACATTTCGTGTCAGACTTACTTCTGCAACATTTCGTATCGAAGTTCCTTCTGCTACATTTCGTATCCAAGTGACTTGTGGTTCCTTCGGCAGGGGGGGTGGTAGCTCCGCATTTCTTCTCCTTGGCGCTCATTGGTTCTTCTGAACCCAAAGGCATCACTTCATATTTATCATGGCCCCTCTCAGTCCCTTTGGCCTGGATGCCCTACCCAAATTTATGGTATTTGACCTAAAAGTTCACGTTGTTGTAAACTCCGGCGCCAGCCAGACTCGAGCTTTGTTAGCCGTTCTAGGCACCATAAATATTGAAATAAAAATGTCTCATGTGAGGACATATTCTGGCCTCACAGATACATATAGTGGTTTAATTATTTTTAATTTAAAATACGGAAACATTTATGAAACATTTCCATGTCTTCAAAGATGGTACTACGTTTACATTTTGACTTAAACATATTTCCTCACTTAGCACTTTAAAAAACATGTAAAATTTCATTTTTAAGATTTAGAACTTTTGAGAAATCCTCTCCCCCTCCAGAATTTTTATTTTGGCTGTGGCACTGTTATGGCCTCAGGTTAGTATAAAACTGTTGCAATAGTAGCTTTACAATTTGTTCTTTTTGGCATCGTGCTAAGAATATTGTATTAAGCTAACAGTGAAGTAGTTTAAGAAGGGAGAACCGCTTAAGTGACTTGAAAAAAAAACTGTCCCTACAAAAACATGCCCGTCGGCACGTGTTATTATTGTTTAATTGAAATAAAATTTTACCTATATTATTTTCTCTTGAAATTGAACAATTTTAAGGGTAAGACTGAAAAGTTAAAGAAGTTGGATATTTTGGACCACTCTAGTATATATATATATATATACATATATGTCTGTGTGTGTGTGTGTGTGTGTGTACGTGTATGTGTGTTTGTGTAACTATTCATCAAAAAATTATGAAACTTTGGGTACCCCTTAATAAAGAGATCGAAAAGACATTCAGCGAAAAGATTTTAGTTCCAAATATCGCCCCTAGAAGTCGTATTTCTATTTTATTAAAACAATTACACATTTATCTACATTATTGAATTGTAATTATAACAACTCGTGTACGATATGATGGCCACCATTGTCAGCTACCCTCTGAAATCTCAAAATGTCATTTTCAACAGTGGAACGCAGTGAGTGCCTGGACAGAGCCAAAAATCGCATGGATTCAGGTGTGGGGTTCTGGCAGGCCAGACATTACGTAAGTGACCCTTTCTTATGTAAAATGTCTTATGACCCTTTGTTATATAAAATGCATTTTGACAACATCATTAACACAACATGCGATGTGTGGATTAGCTCCGTCTTGCATAAGGATTGTTCGGTCAAAGCACTGACGTGCTTTCAGAGCTGGAACAATTGAGTTCTCTAACAGTGATGCATACCGCCCCCCGTTTATATAGCATATCACTGAACCTGGTGTCGTTAACTCCTGGAAGAAGTGGAAATGCTACAGAATAAATGATACAGAAAATCCACACCATATTGTTACTTTTGAGGAATGTAACGGAATCTATATAACCGGGATTTTCTACAGCCCAAATTCGGCAGTTGTGCGTTTTCACTGAGCAGCCCAAATGAAAATACCCTTCGTCTGACCACAAGATGTTCCAAGGCCATTGAGAAACGACTTCGCAGCGAATAAGAAACTGTAGTAAGAAGGGTTAGTTGTGCGACAAAATCGTGTGGAAGCAACGGCTGAACAAGTACAAGTTTGTACGGGTACCGCAGGATATTCCAGACGATCTTATGGACAGTAGAAGATGGCCTATCAAAAACTTTTGCTACACGGCTAACAGTAGTGGTGGACACAATGTTTGAAGCTATGTCCTCTTACACTTGAACCGTAACCTCCTCTGCGGCTTCTGTAGAAACTGGTTTTTAACACTTTACAACAAAGTTGAAAAGTGTTTATGACTTTGTTCATTCTGTCTGTCTGTCCGTTAGCACGATAACTGCCGTAAAAATGACTTAATCCAAAGGAAATTTTAGTATGTTGTTCAGATGGTCTGTAGGACCTTTGGGAATATAAATGATAAATAGCACCCAATTAGTTTTGGAGTGAATCCGGGTTTGAAAAATGAAATACATTGAGCTCAATGGGACCAAATTTTTCAAACATTTTTTAAACGGATTTAAAATTCACAAATTGCTTCGAAACTTTTAGGTAATATTCAAATTGTTCCATAAAATATATAAAAAAAACATTCAGCGAAATATATTCAGTAGTTTTTTTAAATAAAAATTAAAATAATAATAACACCTCTTATATGAAGCGACCACATGACCATGATATGAAAAGATCACGTGACTCACTTCAAAATGATATAGGGCATCTATCTCGTCTCAAAATCGTGATTTTTAAATGTCTTTTTAATTCATATTGAGTGTTGTATCCGTCCTAAAACCCCTTTATTTTTACCTAAATTCTGTGCATCTACATACAGAAACAAATCAATTACAATATATTTGACTTTAAATGCTCATCCAAATTTGATTATTTCTACAACGAAGCCTATTTTTCACCTATGTAAAATGTAAATAGCAAAATATATAGAATTAGTTGTATTAGAATTGCTGTATTTCTTTAACACAAAATCATTTAGTTCATGGAGTCAGCATAGCTAATATGAATAAAATATTCATTGATTATACAAAGAAAAGGACGATTTTTTTCGATAAAGTTTTACGCAGAGTTTAATTACTTGTAGCTCCATGGTCTTAATTTTTAAATAAAATAAATTATTATAGTATTGTGGTGAATGAGATGAATGGGAAATTATTTATGAATGAAATGCTGCTTTTATAGAGAAAACTAGGCGTGTTATTTTTTCTATGACGTCATTTGACTGAATTTCAGTTGTTTGCGATGAAGTTTTCAAATATAATAAATTATCGTAGTATTATGATAATTCTAAAATTATTACCGAGGAATGTATCACATTTTGGAGATGTTTAAACCAGGCAATTTATATTTCAATGCCGTCATTTGAATGAAGTTCATTTTTTTCGATGAAGGTTTAAGTTTTCAAATATAATAAATTAATGTAGTATTGTGATAAGTTTTAAAATATTACCGAGGAATGTATTGTATTTTAGACATGTTTAAATAAAATTGCATTGAAGTTGGAAAGTGTTTCATAATTAATGCTTTAAGCATGATTGATCTTTCTTGTTCTTTCTCTTCCAGGACGAACAGACAACAGTCTCTTTGCTTCAAATTCCGTTATCACATTTTGGAGTTCTTTAGAAGTGATTGAACCTATTCGAAGCCCTTTCAAACTCCGAAATTTTAGCAAAGCTTCTGGTGCGGAATCGTTGTTTTGATAAAAGAGTTTTACTAACAAAGGGCGATATTGTAAACTCAAAGTCATTTTGAGTGACGAAGACACTGAAAACAATTCTTCCACGAAGTTTACCCTATTATAGCTGATAAGTGACATTGCTGATAAGTGACAGTGTTGCAAAAATTTGTATATGTGGTAGTTTTGCAGTAATACGCCCTCTAGCGACGATATATGAAAGTAATTTTTCGTTTTCGGTAAATGTCTTTCCCATCCCTTCATTTAGGGGTACTCAAAGTTTCATAATTTTCTGACGAATAGTTACGGCTATATGCAGCACTGAATAGGGCGAACTTTAACTATGTACACCCTGTATACACACACACACACACACACACACATATATATATATATATATATATATATATATATATATATATATATATATATATATATATACATATATATATACATATACATATATATATATATATATACATATACATATATGTATATATATATATATATACATATATATATATATATATATATATATATATATGTATATATATGTATATATATATATATATATATGTATATATATATATATATATATATATGTATATATATATATATATATATATATATATGTATATATATATATATATATGTATATATATATATATATATATATATATATGTATATATATATATATATATATATATATATATATATATATATATATATATATATATATATATATATATATATATATATATATATATATATATATATATATATATATATATATATATATATATATATATATATATATATATATATAAAGTATAAAAAGCATTTAAAATTTGAAAAAAGAAGGAAGGCTTAGCGAAAAGCTTACTTAATGGAGGTAAGGGGTTGTGACCTTACACCCCAGTTGTCAACATGCATGTCATAAATGCCGCGGCATTGCACTCCTGGACGCCAGCCCTGGCTGAAGCCAACCTCCGGAGTGACAATAACAATCATCACCAGACCGTTGAAAAAGAAATGTCCAATGATAAGATGAAGACCATTACTGGATGGCAAACTAGTCCTTCAGACTACAATGACCTGTATATATCTGCGTGCTATCGTTCTGCGGTCCTGTTATTGATAGTATGCGAACCTTCATCGACCAAATTGATATAAAATTGGTTTTAATTTTGAACAATATGCATTATTATTACCATAGAAATTATCAATATAATGTAGCATAAAAGGAATGGGGTATTGCTGTAGATATGCTTGTTGTAGAAATGTCCTATCAAAATCAATACGGATGTCTTCATTGTTGATAATTCTGTGTATTCTAGCCAATCCTCCAAGAATACATTCCTAAATATATTCAAGTGAAGATTGGAATTCCAATTTATCAGACCGTTGATAGGTATATTAAAACTTTTTCTTTTATCATAGATAGTAAAATTTACAGGTATTTTACTGAAATCAATGCTTAAATCTAAAAATCCCACTACATTTTTAAGTATAGTTGGATTTTCTGTCAAAATTAAGTTTGGTGGGTAGAAATCAAAATTCATTCTATAATTCTCATCTTCATATCCGACCATCAAATCATCCACATAACGTAGGTATATGATTTCATTATTAAGATGTGATTGATTTTCATAATAGTTGAGGTACAAATCTGCAAGTATAGATGAGCACCCCCCTCCCATGGGGATGCCTTTAATTTGCTGATAGAAAGAAATTCCATTAAAAAGGTAGTTTTCTTTGATGACAATACTAATTAAAGACTTATATTTAATGAATTCTATTGTTTTCTTCGAGTCATATTCTTCATATAAAAGGTTTAGGATATGAAATAGGTCTTCACGATCAATATTGTTGAAGACTTCCTGAAAGTCATAGGTTTTAAAGTATAATGGATTTTTGTGATATTTTAAAGACTTTATAACTTCTTGACTGATCTTGATGATGTAACTACCTTTATTATTAATTTGATGCAACAGAGGTTTTAAAAGTTTGAGAAGAATTGAATTAGCTTTTGTAAGATAAGTATTATAACCGACTGTAACAAGTCTGAAACTAGTAGGACACATATGCAATTTAGGAATATTAACTAAGTATGGATATTTAATTCTGCTACTGTATTTAATACTTGTTTTTTGATATAAGGCTTTAATCCTATTATTAATTTCTTGGTGTGGTATGTTAACTTTCCGATATAGCATAGCATTTTCATATTTTTCTTTTAAGGTTTGAATTTAATAGTATTTGCAGGTAAATGCGTAATTGCTTGAAACTTTATCAGTGTATGTAATTATGAACTTATCTTGAATGGTCTTGAGATAATTAATGTTCAATTTGCCATTTTCATGCGGTTGATATAACTGTTGATAAAAAAACTTGAAGTCGTTGCATATATATCCTGTATCGCCATTGATTGAAGGTGAAGTCAGGTATACTGAAACGAATGGACATATCATAAATAAATTTATCAATATCGTGCTGAAAGTTTTCATATTTATTGCCTATATGAGGATTACGATATTTTGTACCAAGTTGAAAGGCCCGTATTAAATTTCTATCTTCCAGGACAGCACTATCACCAGTGACTACATGTCCTATCAGTGGATCTGAATATGGATTATTTTCACAATTACATGCTTTTATATTTTCATTTTGTAGATTTTTACTTAAGAAGTTATAGTTAAAAATTCTTCTTCCCAATGGAATTTCATATCTGTAGGTAGTCTTGATTTTTAAGTTAAGTATAGGAAGATGATGGTGATGTTCTTTCAAAATTCTTCAAAAAGGAATATGATTGAACGTTTTGTTTTGAAACAGGATATTAAGATATGCTGTATATTTAAATTGATCCACTTCATCATCCTTCAAATTAAGATTTAGAAATTTTGATCGTTTTTTTAACCAATCACTGAGGGTGGCATGGGCCAATCACTGAGGGTAGCAGCCAGGGCTGGCGTCCAGGAGTGCAATGCCGCGGCATTTATGACATGCATGTTGACAACTGGGGTGTAAAGTCACAACCCCTTACCGCCTTTAAGTAAGCTTCTCGCTAAGCCTTCCTTCTTTTTTCAAATTTTAAATGCTTTTTATACTTTTTATATTTATATCGTGTATAGTATTTGTAGCTGCTTTGCGCATAAATGCTATAACACTTCAATATCTTGAATAACTTCCAATTTCCATCTTATATATTATATATATATATATATATATATATATATATATATATATATATATATATATATATATATATATATATATATATATATATATATATTCAAAAAAGACAAAGAAGGAAATAGGAAAAGGACAATTTCAAATAAAAGTGTGCTTACGGTGGTATTATGTCAAGGGTGATTGTGACCCCTTTTCCTGGTTGAAGCGTGCTTCAAATCCCGGAAAACACTCCCAGAAACGGCTAATTGCCCGAAGCAGCACCAATCCTTGTGCACGAGGAAAGCAGAATCCGCGAGGGAAATATTAGACCAAAAGAAGTATCGTAAGTCACAAAAAAGCCGATATCATAATAGACATTCCGGCTAGGGAAAGAGCACATAAGTAAAAGAGATATCCAATATACAAACAGTATATAAAAATAAAAGGATCACAGTTGCAGTGAAAGAAAATATGTTGTAGAGTCGAATGGCAACAAATCGTTGAAATTAGCATAATCTTCACTACCATGTTTTATACAATATTCAATGTAATAATATCTCAGAAAACGTAACGGAAAGCCTTGTTTCAATGCGTCTTTGATCAAATGACGTTCGCATGTAATCCGTTGTTTAGTAGTTAAGTTTAATCTTCTATATCTCATGAAATGATTGATAATATATATTATATTATATATATATATATATATATATATATATATATATATATATATATATATATATATATATATAGATAGATAGATAGATAGATAGATAGATAGATAGATAGATAGATATACACCCTCATTGTTAGAAAATTTTGAGCACAAAGAAGTAATTGTGGGTTCGCAATGAAACTTGACATGAAGGAACGTGTCAGGCAGATATTCAAATCATTAGAAATACAACTTGAATACGCATTGCGTAATGACACCAGAGGGCGTTGAACGTCGTTCTACCTGGCACAGATAAAAGGTAAGCAGAGGCTGTTTGTATTTAATCTATTGCAGAGGGACCCTTTTTCATTAGGGACGCCGTTCGCTGACATCGAAGACAATATAATCAGCTATCAGAGTTCGAGAGCAGAAGAATCATTGGCATGGTGGAAACCGGGTGGTCAGCTCGGCCAGTAACCCGCTACCTAGGCCGTTCTGACTTTACTGTCAGGAGGTGTTGGAACCGGTGGACGAGAGAAGGATCGCATGCACGGTGGCCAGGCCCCGGACGCCCTCGACAAACCAATAGCTGAGAAGACCGCCACATCACCCAACAAGCACACACAGCGTCAACTGCACCATTGTCCGCCATCTGGACAAAGGCAGCACCTTCAGTACGGGCCCCTGTGTCTATCCGCACCATCGCGAGGCGCCTGGCTGAAGGACATTTGGTATCATGGCACCCATTATGTGTGCTGCCAATGATACCCACCCACCATCGCCTCCGTTTGAAGTGGTGTCACGCTCGACGGCACACTACTCCCACAGCTGGTATGATGGTAAGGGGTGCCGTCGCATAAGACACCCGGTCACCTCTAATATTGATCCACGGAATCCAGCCCAGCGATACGTTCATGACATCCTTCAGCCACATGTGTTACCACTCATGGCAGAGCTCCCAGGAGGTATTTTTCAACAGGACAATGCTTGGCCACATACAGAAAGGGTGTCACAGGAGTGCCTCCACCACATTACCACCCTTCCCTGGCCTGCGCGACTCCCAGATTTGTCACCGATCGAGCATATCTGGGATCACTTGGGATGGCATGTTGGACAGCCTACGAGTTTGGTCGAACTAGAGGCGCGCATACAGCAAGATGACGCAGGACACTATACGGGACCCGTATGCCACAATGCCCGCTCGTATTGCATCGTGTATTCACGCTAGAGGGGGCCCAACAGGGTACTAGAAAACTCCATTCATTTGCAGTTTTTCCTGTAATAAATGATTATTCGGCTTCGATTTTTGTATCACCCACTTATATCATCTTTGAACTTACATATATAAAATTTCGTTCGATTCTGATAAATCTTTCTTGGTGCGAAAATTTTTATGGCAATGCGTGTATATACAACACAGATCAAAATATTTATCGTGTGGTACTGTTTTGATAGTTAATTATCACAAAGTGATATGAATATAAACGATAGTGATATGAAATCAAACAAAGATCAAACAAACAAAGACATATGAAGATCAAACAAAGTGATATGAAAATTGGCATGAATATAAACATAATAAAAGTAATTTTTTGGTTTTTATCTTTTTCACCAATACAAAAAAATCCAATGGAAATGATTTTTTAAATCATTTTCATTGAATTTCTCTAATTTAAAAAAATAATAATATAATAGCCTTTACAAAGCATAACGCTATCTAATTATAACATACAGCCGTTCTTTATTGTGTTAGAAAAATAGATCTTGACTAACACTCAAGTCTTGCGTTTTATCATTCAAGAGTATGGAGGCCTATTATTAATGCATACATTGAACCACAAATCATTGTATAGTGCAAAGCAAATGATAAGCGCACAATTTGTCTTTGTTGTTTTGAGTTTCTAACGTCCTTTGAAGATAAAAACTTCACACGGATGAATTGAAATTTAAAGCATTTTCTAAATGACTATTTTCTTTTACTCATTCCAATTGCAAGTCTTCCTTCGCCAAATTAATGTAAGTATTTTCTTTATATAATGGCTTGACTATAGATAATTTGTAATCTGATCTAATAGATAAATGCTCTTTACTATGAATATATATTATTTTTTGCATCATTTGCATTCACTTTACTGTAATATTGGTTTAAGTTTTATCTAAGATTTCTTCAAGATCTAAATCTGCACACAAGAAAATAAATTAAAAGAAGAAAACTTGTATATTTCAAGCTTGTATATTTCAAGTTATATAAATTAAGAAGATTTCTGGTAGAACGATTTTTAGGTAAATATCAACAAGGCTAAAAATTATTAAAAGAGGTCTAACTTGAATTAAGTCTGGACGCAATGATCGGCAAATTACTCAGTTTGGTTTTAATAGTCCAATTACGCATATATTAACTAGATGACTTTTGAACTAGATGACTTTTGAATATCAATTTAAATTACTTTTATTATTGAAATACAAAAGGATATGAATATAGTTTTGAATTATAATATAACACTCTGTAATATTGGTATTCTGCGAATTCTTAATTTTTCTGTTTTAGATGTGTTTTCGTGATGAACGTAATTGTAAAATATTCTGTGTTAAATGTTCGTCTGCAAAGGAAACCGCACGGTGCATGTACTTGCATTTTGCGACTTACTTCCGCCTTGAGAGTCCTTTGTATATAGATGTATAATTTTTGTTTGATTCTTTTTTCGGCGCGCCAGTGGAGGCGAATGCTTTGGATGACATGATATTTGTTGTGACGTCACGTTAGTAGTGGTAGTGAAAGGACGCTGCTTGTTCGGGGAGATGGAACAAAGAAGGCAGCCATGACGGACCTAGGTAAGGTCCTATCTAAAATTTAAATAATATAAAAATGTAAAGTATAAATTTAAATTTCCATCTCCTGCTATTTTATGGCAATCGTGTTTAGGAGGACTAACATAGATAATTTGTAAGTAAGATTTGAAATACTTTTTGTGGAGATTTGTATCAAAATATGAAACTAGAGAAATTTGAATTTTCTATTCAGTATTTTAGATTGACATATATGTATATGATTTATTATTAATTAAAGAATTTTAATATCGGGATGGTAACTATTCTGTATACATGTCTCTGCCATATTCTTAAATTCGCAACCAGCCATCGATGGGTTCTGGCAAGCATCATCAGGGAAGGCGAACAGCTAGGTTAATTAAACTTATTATGAACCACTATTACGGGTACCTTCAGTTTTTACAGTATAATAAACTTTTACATATTGATTCATACGGCTTGATTCATCTCCCGCATTTTTACAAGTCGTGTTTTTACACACTCTGTTGATTTATTTTTCCAAACAGTTACCTTATACCTTTCTGGTAGGTCGGACGGTCTGGGTCTCAACAACAACAACACTCTGTTGATTTGAAATCAAACCATCGGTTTAACACAGCAAAATTTAATTTAAAATTATTAACAGAGCTAAATAAGTGGACTGTATAACTTAATGGAATTTTCCAATTTTCCTATAAAAGTTTGTCGAGTTTGGTTTACCGCAAATATAGTTATAGAATTGTTCAAGTCCCGAAAGATCACAGGAATGAACTTGAGGAACCTATTAATTACTAACTATTAACTATAATCACGGCCATAGAAGACGTGCCTAAAGCGCCAATGATTCAGTATTTAATCGATAACATTTCATGTGTTAGTCTCTTGAGTTCTTTTGCCCTTGAACTTTGATGGAAATACATCCGTCCCATTGGTGTCTGAGGCAAAGTGTCCTTGATAAGTTAAGTCATCGAAAACTTTACTTTAATCGCTTGATCAAGTATCCAATTCTTCTTAGTGCATGTATAATGCTAAACGAGAATGGTTCGAACAGCATGACTACAGTTGTCATATCGGACGTATACACCTCAAAAAGCCTTCGTTAATATGATTATTGACTCCTCCAAATAGGACTGTAATAAATCGTGAGTTCATAATAAAAAAAATCCATCATCGTTCATAATATTTTTGCTACATCAAAATTATAATAATTATTTTATATGTTTCCCCGCTGTCCGTGACAAGCTGCATAATTTGCATCCTTCATCTATTTCATCTTAGTAAAAATTTACTATCTCAATTCGTCTACGTATGTGGGATATTGCCCTGTGCATGACATTATTGCTCTGTGTATGACATTATTGCTCTAGGCATGACATTATTACATTTCAAACTAACAAAAATCTGGCGGCTTTGACGGAACTTGGGTGTTTGAAATATGTGTGTAAGCTCAGATAGATTTCAAATTAAAGCAAATGTAAATACAAAATAAATGTAAAAAAAGTTAAAGATATACAAAATTCATTTCAGTATTTGAAAATTCAAACTCATATTGGCACATATTGTTTAGCATTTGACTACTGCTTTATCCAAAATCAGATCTCGTGACTCGTAAATTGTGATTGCAAAAGTGATCGGCAACAGAATTTGCTTTTGTATATTGCTGCCGTTAAATATCCAAATTCTTGTATCAGTAGGAATTGAAACGCCACCAGTGGTCTAATAAGTCGGTCCAGTGCAATTATCAAATTTGACCATTATCACGAATTTCCAGTTTCGTTCAATTATTAAAGATAAGAATCTCAACGTGAACGCGATATAAAAACTTCTAAAAGTGCCACTAAGCGAAAATCGTATTGTGGCTGAATTAGAGATGTCAGAATGCGATGTGGTCGATTTTTTTACTCAATGGGCATTTCCGTCTTTGAGCCTGACAGATCCAAATATTGCACAGACACAAACACACAAACACGCACACAGACGTCACATTAAAAATAGTTTGTTCGAGTCCTAAAGCCAAATGAACGCGTAAATCGGTCGAAAATTCGAGTTGCGATTTTCGACACGATTCACATTCTTTCCCTATGCATTACCATGCATTGTAAGAAAAGTAAAAGGGGCTTTAAAAAGCAGCATAAAAGCATCAGGTCAAGGAGGAGCGACATCATAGCTAAATTGCAGCGTCATTGGTTTCAGGTTGTAAAAATCATCACCGTATGCCAAGAGTGCGTCGACGAACCGCATACGTTCAGTTGTCGTCAACGAAACAGCAACAAATCATTGTTTTGCGTGAGGGTTACGTATATCCCTAAAACGTTTGAAAATATATTGTAACTCAATTGAGACATAATCCCTGATTTTAAAATAGTTATATAGAAATGCGAATTTTACCGAATACAAAGAGACAAAACAAGATATCAGTGTCTGTGCCATATTTGTCAGAATCGTGCATTTTACTCTGATGCATTTCCATATACAATTTTTGTATTTCAAATATATATCAATGTGACTATTTATTATTTCCAGTTATAAGTTCACCCAGATTTGCATCAAATATTGTATATTCTTTTGAGTTGATATTTTTTTAAACACATTTTCAATTCTACGAAACAATTTCAGACCAGATACGGTCTGATATTGTTTTTCAACAGCATCAATTTATTTTATTTTCTTTTTACTAAAACTGTCGCGTTATAGTTCCGAAAATCTACATTTTTAACTGTATCTGTTAACAAATTATTATATATCCAATATTTTACGATTTACGCACTATTAATATCAATTTTAAAGTTCATCTTATTTCTTACTGGAATCACTAGATCAAAAGGATTTTAGTACATGAAATGGAGGGAAAAGAAAAGATTTACTCGAAATCGCGCTGTGATCGAATCCACTGGCTGCACATCCTTGACTATAGGCAGAAGAGTATAAAACCTAGATGCAAGTGAAGAGTCCTCGATGTACATACTTGCTCTTAGTTGTTGAATATTGGCTTTAAACTGTTGATTACGATCTTTTAAACTGCTTCCTTGTATGCATTAAAAGAACGATAGAATACGAAAATATCCAATTCAGGTCAATTAATTCGCTACTGAACTTCAAATCATATTTCGATGACAAAAAGTCTTCAACAAAAACTTTATTCGTCACAAAAGTCTTCAACAAAAACTTTATCGTCATAGATACGATTCAAAAGACCTGAATGTGTATACTTGTTCATTCATCATACAGGACAGCTGAGTGCATAATTTACGGCATAAGCTTAGCCTAACAAACATGAATGACAACATTTTTTTCGATGATCTGACAATGGATAAAACACATTTTTGTCATAATGTACACCTAGTAAAACAAATCGACTACTTGTGTGAGATCACACACAACCACAGCCTCATATTTAAAAACATTTGATGCGGACAGCACATGATTTTCCCTACATAATCCGATGACTTCTTTGACAGGGAAATGGTGGTGTACAAAATACAAAGCACACATTTTTGGCATTAAATTAACACCACATGAATTGAATTTTGTACTTTTAACAACTTATGACACCAAGAATATAGCTTAATCATACTCACATGCAAAAATCCCAATCACGATTCCCCGCCTATACCTAAACTATCCCGTGTTCTCTCAGAATACGGGCACGTTAATATGTAAGTCTGAAAGTCCTTCGAGAGGTTGAGGTTAAGGAAAGGACGGTACGGTGCCTGTGAAATTTTCTCCCACTAGGTTTCTGTTCAAATTGAGTGGAACTGTTCGGGCAGTCCAAACATATACCTTTCACCTACGGGTGGGCCAGTAGGTCTTAGTCAAAAGAAAGAAAATCCATATCAAAATGAAATTGACATTTAATGAATATTCCGGGGGATAAATGTGCGTAGGCGAATTCTTTGGCGTCAGAATACAAAGCTATTACAAAAAATATCATCTAACGCGAGTGGATATACCTAGATTCATCAAATAATGTTAATAGATTTGTTGAATAATATTGCATGGGGCGGGATAGCTCAGTGTCTAGGGCACGAGGATTGCTGGAGAGGAGGAGTTCAGGATTTCGATTCAGGATTGGAGTTCAGGATTTCGATTCACGGCGCTTCCTAAAATATCTCCATGGACGTTAAATATGTGTATCCGAAAATCCTTCCGAGACACTGGTGAGGGAAAGGAGGGTACAGTTCTTGTGGATGTCGTCCTCACTGGATTCCGGTCTAAAGTGTGTGGCACAGTTCAGACCGTTCAAATAGCTACCTTACACTTTCTTTTAGGTTGGACAATTTGAGTCCACAGAAATTAAAAATACTATTGCATATGGAAAGTGAATATATTTGCCAATACTTATTGCTTTTTTATATTTATGTAATTTTTTAAATTAATTTATATGAAAACCTTGCAACAAGAATGGTTCCTGATAGCTTTCTGAAATTTTTGATAATCGTTTTCTAATGAAAACTAATTATGTATGAAATGGATATTTATTTAACAGTATTATAAGTAATATTTTAAAAACAAAATTAAAAGAGTCATTCAAAAGTCGAATAAGATCTAGAGAACGGTTTATACCAGTGTTTCAATGCTTATATAATTCATTTTTTAATAAAAAAATTACATCTGAAATCATTATTTACCATTATTGGAGGTCTTAATATTTAAGGATTTTTTTTATTATTTTAATCATTATTTTAATATAGAAGGATTTTTTTTCATCCGAAAACTCGTTTGAAATTTGTACGGTGTTTACCGAACATATCGCATTTAACATCTATAGGATTTCAGAATTCATTGATTGTAATAATTGCAGCAAAATATATTAAAAACACTTCATTCATTCGTGAAATATCGCATTCACGGTCTTACGGGCACCCACATTAACGCCCAGAACACACCCACACACACATAAACACATACATTAACATAGACAGACAAATATACATACTTACACACACACACACAAACTAATATACATATACAAATTGACTTATACATATACCTCAAAACTTTCAATTCGTGTTTAAGGACGTGCTCGTCTAACGAAAACTTGAATTCGAATTTTTAATATCGTCATAATATTTTCCATATTTATCATACTATGCAGGTATACGAAGGAAAGTAACAAAGCAAATGTGTGGTTGGCTTACATCCCTTTCATATCCTTTCCTTTTATAAAAAAAAAAAAAAAAATGAGTCAATTTTAGCTATAACAAGACCATATAATTGTTTAAAAATTTTTTAAACCTAATCGTTGTCGAAACGGCTCTATGTTTTATGTCAAATATTTTTTTTCTCATTAAATTCTTCAGAAAACAGAAGTCAGGCTAACAATGTTATCTAACGTTTTATTATTCCCAAAGCTTTAATAAAATGACATGCATTAAATAAAGTATCTTGGCATAAAGTAGAAAAATGTAGAAAAAACACACAATGTTTCTTTGTTACCTCCAGTTTCTGTCTTCTGTTGAAGACAAAGCACTCTCTCTGTTGAATTAAATCTGTAAATAAGTTTAAAATGACATTATTTTCCTTCTGGGTATAAATGAGTGTTTCTCTTCTCTGTGGTAGAAAATAATTAATATAATTAAATCTGAGGATATATACTGTGTGGGTAATAAAAATGAACACAAGTAATTTATGAAGGAAGCCGCAAATGGTGTACAAAGTTCATTTTTGACAAAATAAAATACTTTAATTCTCTATTGTATACTTATTTCGTACAGTTACACAAATTTTGGGGAAAATCGTAAGTGGTATATTTCCAGAACTGGAGTAGAACCTACCTCCTTTAAAACAGTGTTTCTTTCAGGCATACATCCGAGAAGGGGGTAGTTCGAAGCCCCCCGGAGAAACTTTGTCAACCTAGTTTCTATTTATGGAACAACAGTTAAATATACTTATATACAATTTAATATACAATTAGGATATACGCCCCACTCCCCCTCTAAAGTTTCTTTTGCAATCCCGGCTAAAATGTCCTGAAAGAAACACTGTACTCGAATTCGAATCGGAATCTATATCGATTCTCATCTAGGCTCAAACTAAAGTCAATCCTGAGTAACAGCTGTTTTAAGGGAAATGTTTGAACCAAAAGTGAAAAGACCGGAAGTGGAAATACCTATTGAACTCCTACCTCCTTCGAAATTCAATGCTGAATTAAAATCAGTCATTATGTAAGCTCTAAAGTAAAACGTTTGTCTGTATAAGTCATCAACTAAACCCTGATAACGATGGAGCAAAAATAAATTATTTAAAGCAGCAAAAATACGTCGAAGGTCTTGGAATCTTAGGTTTCTTTTCTACTGCTTTAATAGGTTTTATCTTTATTCTAGTATTTCATTTCTTTCTGATATTCATTTTTACCACTTTTTCCACCTCTGTGATTTAGTGTGTCAGTAGATTTTTGCCAGTTGCTCGGTTTTTCTCCCATTTCTGCACGCGGTGTTGGCAACCTCTTTTTTCCTACAGTCAGCCACCTGTGCTATCCGACCTGTGTTGCCGACCTGACATAATAAAGTGTGGTCACACTTCCTGTTGGTCCTAAAGAAGAAGGCTGTTATTTGCTTTTAAAACCGGTTGATCTGTTAAATTTTGTATGTATGCTGTATTTTAGGACCAACGACGTTTTACTTTATCATGTTGTTACTGCAGAAATTTTTATTCCATTATTTGATTAAACAAGAAAGATAAATCATGCATAAGCATTGATTATGAAACACTTTCCAACTGAAATGTAATTTCATTTAAAAATTTCTAAAATGTGATTCATTCAGTGGTAATATCTTTTACATTATCACAGTACTACAGTAATTTATTATACTTAAATATTTAAAACTGTATCGAAATATAAATCATCTGATTCTTTATGCAAAATCAATGAATATTTCATTCATATAACTTGTATTTCAGACTCCAGAGCTAAATAATTTTGTGTGAAAAAAATTCAGCAATTCTTATGTCTTACAATCGCTTGAGATATTTGCATTCTGCATATGTTAAAATTAGGCTTCCTTGAAGAAATAATAAAAGTTTAGGGATCATTTAAAATCACAACTATTGTAATTGCATAGGCACGGAATTTAGATACACAGATAATACACAGATAATATATATGTGTATGTGTATGTACTCAAAGTATTGGAATCGTGCCGAAGATCGGAACTCGAATTTTCAAAGGATCTACACGTTTTGGGATTTCTAGAACACGAAAAAACTACTTTTAGGAAGACGTCTGTGTGTGTAAGGGTGTATCTGTGTATGTTTCTGTGTGTCTGTGTGGATATTAAATCCACTCTAATTGAAAAACTAATGGACCGAATTTCATACAATTTGGTAGGTATGTTTTTGTGGGAAATCCTGATGTTCATTAGATTATAGTACGATTCGCAATAAAAGAATCTGCCTTCTTTGCGAAATGGCCGCAGAAATTGCCTTTATCCACTCTAGCTAAAAACTAATGAACCAAATTTAACAAAATTTGGAGTATAATATTTCAATAACCTACAAGTGATTATTTATATACCAAATTTAACAAAATTTTGTATATAAATCATTTGTAGGTTATTCTACTACGATTCGGGAAAAAGGAACGGGCTATTTTTGCGAAATGGCCAGCAAAAATCGTTATATATAAAAATAAAAGACTACGTGTGCTCAATTATATCAATTAAATTCCTATTTTATATGTGATTTTTGACAACAAAAAGAATAAGACTAACCCCATTACTCTAGGACTAGCCGTTCTTGAGATATTCTAGTTTTTTCGCGTTTTCGCTACGCCACCTTTGACAATAAGTCCAGCTATCAAATGAGAACCAAATTTAAGTTTAACGTGTAAATTCAATGTCATTTAAAATACTTATGTTGTGCAGATAAACTCAAATTATCATTGAATAAATAAAGAGAACGAATATGAGTCTGCAGAGAAAGACATGTGCTGTCCACATCAGAATTTTTAACAATATTACACCAATGATTTATAGAAGTGAACGGGGATTATTTTCAGGCCATTTCGAAAAAAATGTATGATCTATATTTAAAGATCCATCAAATTTTTGTCGAATAAAATGTTCAACAAATTTAAGCTGTGTACCAAATTTTAACTCTCTAGGACGTAGGAAAGTGCATTTAAAATGCCATCAATTAAATTTATCAAGAAGAGTTATATAAAATTTAAAAAAAATGAAAAATTGTTATCTACCAAATTTATTTTAAAATATGAAGCCACTCCCATATGCAAAACGTTTAAGCAAATGGAGAGATATTTATTATATAAAATCTCTCTCTTTCCTTTCGGGAAGATATCCCAAAGTCAGAATTTAATTGAATTTGTTTTTTTCCCTATATTAAATAATTTTTTTAATTAAAAAACTACTTAACATATTTTACTGAATTTTTTTTTATATATTCTATGGGATAATGTGAATATTTCCTAAAAATTTCGAAGCAATTCGTGAATTTTAAATTTACTTAAAAAATGTTTGAAAAATTAGGTCCCATAGGGTTCAATGTATTCCATTTTTTCAACCCGGGTTCAATAAAAAACTAATTGGATGATATTATTTATTTATATTCCCATAGGTCCTACAGACCGTCTGAACAACATACTAAAATTTCATTTTGATAAACTCATTTTTAGGGCAGTTATCGTGCTAACGGACAGACAGACAAACAGACAGACAGACAGACAGACGGAATGAACAAAGTCATAAACACTTTTCAACTTTGTTGTAAAGTGTTAATAACGGACAGACAGACAGACAGACAGACAGAATGAACAAAGTCATAAACACTTTTCAACTTTGTTGTAAAGTGTTAAAAACAAATATACTTTTTCAAATTTTGTGCCCAAGTTATTATTTCAAATATCGTCTATAAATAATTTATAAAATTATTTCCTTTTTAGGTGGTAATAGCTTAATGATACCAACGGAAACGCATATCTTATCTGTGTTAAATCAAACTATTTTGAGGTCATTCATTGGATTGATATTCATATCTAAGTTTAAATTATCCATCGCTCCATATGCTATACGCTACTATCAATATCATTATCATTCTATAGGAAATAATGCTCTGAAAACTATAAAATTAGAACAATTAGTGTTTTAATCATGAAAACTATTAAACATTATATCTAGTTCCAATTTTTTTAACACTTTACAACAAAGTTGAAAAGTGTTTATGACTTTGTGCACTCTGTCCGTCTGTCTGTCTGTCTGTCCGTTAGCACGATAACTGCCGTAAAAATGATTTAATCAAAATGAAATTTTAGTATGTTGTTCAGACGGTCTGTAGGACCTATGGGAATATAAATAAATAATATCACCCAATTAGTTTTGGATTGAACCCGGGTTGAAAAAATGAAATACATTGAACCCAATGGGACCAAATTTTTCAAACATTTTTTAAGCGGATTTAAAATTCACAAATTGCTTCGAAAATTTTAGGTAATATTCAAATTGTTCCATAAAATATATAAAAAAAATTTCAGCGAAATATATTTAGTAGTTTTTTAAATAAAAATTAAAATAATAATTACACCTCTTACATGAAGCGATCACGTGACCATGATATGAAACGATCACGTGACCAACTTCAAAATATAATACGGCATCCATCTTGTCTCAAAATCGTCATTTTTAAAGTTCTTTTTAATTCATATTGAGTGTTGTATTCGTCGTAAAACCTCTTTATTTTCGCTTAAATTCTGTGCATCTACATACTGAAACAACGCAATGACAATATATTTGAGTTTAAATGAGCATCCAACTTTGATTATTTCTCTAACGAGGCCTATTTTTAACACTTTACAACAAAGTTGAAAAGTGTTTATGACTTTGTTCATTCTGTCTGTCTGTCTGTCTGTCTGTCTGTCCGTTAGCACGATAACTGCCGTAAAAATGACTTAATCAAAATGAAATTTTAGCATGTTGTTCAGACGGTCTATAGGACCTATGGGAATATAAATGAATAATATCACCCAATTAGTTTTGGATTGAACCCGGGTTGAAAAAATGGAATACATTGAGCCCTATGGGACCTAATTTTTCAAGCATTTTTTAAGCGGATTTAAAATTCACAAATTGCTTCGAAAATTTTAGGCAATATTTAAATTGTTCCATAAAATATATAAAAAAAAATTCAGCGAAATATATTCAGTAGTTTTTTAAATAAAAATTAAAATAATAATAACACCTCTTATATGAAGCGATCACGTGTCCCTGATATGAAACGATCACATGACCCACTTCAAAATGATATATGGCATCCATCTTGTCTCAAAATCGTGATTTTTAAAGTTCTTTCTAATTCATATTGAGTGTTGTATCCATCCTAAAACTACTTTATTTTGGCCTAAATTCTGTGCATCTACATACTTTAACAACGCAATGACAATATATTTCAGTTTAAATGCTCATACAAATTTGATTATTTCTACTATTAAGCCTATTTTTCACCTATGTAAAATGTAAACAGCAAAATATGTAGAATGAGTTGTATTAGAATCGCTGTAATTCTTTAACACAAAATCATTTAGTCCATGGAGTCTGCATGGCTGATATGAATGAAATATTCATTGATTTTAGAAAGAGAAGGACGATAATTTTCGATGAAGTTTTACGCATAGAGTTTTACTTACTTGTAGCTCCATGGTCTTAATTTTTAAATAATATAAATTATTATAGTATTGTGATGAATGACATGAATGGGGGAATTATTTATGAATGAAATGTTGCTTTTATAGAGAGAGCCAGGCGTGTTATTTTTTCTATGACGTCATTTGAATGGATTTCAGTTGTTTTCGATGAAGTTTTCAAATATAATAAATTATCGTAGTATTATGATAATTCTAAAATTATTACCGAGGAATGTATCACATTTTAGAGATGTTTAAACCAGGCAATTTATATTTTAATGCCGTCATTTGAATGAAGTTCATTTTTTTCGATAAAGGTTTAAGGTTTCAAATATAATAAATTAATGTAGTATTGTGATAAGTTTTAAAATATTACCGAGGAATGTATTGCATTTTAGACATGTTTAAATAAAATTGCATTGAGGTTGGAAAGTGTTTCATAATCAATGCTTTAAGCATGATTGATCTTTCTTGTTCACTTATGTGAAATGTAAACAGCAAAATATGTAGGATGAGTTGTATAGGAATTGCTGTATTTTTTTAATGCAAAAGAATTTAGCTCATGGAGTCTGCATAGCTGATATAAAAGAAATATTCATTGACTTTACCAAGAGAAGGACGATTTTTTGCGATGAAGTTTTAAGCATACAGTTAAATTACTTATAGCTCCATGGTCTTAATTTTTAAATAAAATAAATTATTATAGTATTGTGATGAATGACATGAATGGGAAATTATTTATGAATGAAATTCTGCTTTTTTAGAGAGAGCCAGACGTGTTATTTTTTCTATGACGTCATTTGAATGAATTTCAGTTGTTTTCGATGAAGTTTTTAAATATAATAAATTATCGTGGTATTATGATAATTCTAAAATTGTTACCGAGTAATATATCACATTTTAGAGATGTTTAAACCAGGCAATTTATATTTCAATGCCGTCATTTGAATAAAGTTCATTTTTTTGGATGAATGTTTAAGTTTTCAACTATTATAAATCAATGTAGTATATTGTGAGAAGTTTTAAAATATTACCGAGGAATGTATTGCATTTTAGACATGTTTAAATAAAATTGTATTGAAGTTGGAAATTGTTTCTTAATCAATGCTTTAAGCATGATTGATCTTTCTTGTTTTTATAATGTATCTACACATTTCATGGCCATACGTGGATCGGCTGAGTTATCATGCCTGCACCTCACATAGTAACACACTTCCGAAAGTGCTCCAAACAGGTTCTCCCAACGTGCATATTCGTTACAACCAAAAATTCTAAAATTTGTGCAAAAGCAGTACTTTATCTATACAGTAGCACGAGGAAGTAATTACAGTAAACGCCGCTTACTGTGATCACATCGGGTACCTGACTATTGAATAATATTAACCGAATGATAACACTAAGCGGTGAAAAACAAATCGCATATTGTATATTGGTGAAATGATTCATCATTTAATAAAAATGTACAAGCATTGGAAGGAAAACCAACATAACAGTAGCCGAAATATTCCATAACCCGTGATGACAATAAACGGCCCCTACTGAGTTGTTAATTTTATCAACGCTCAGAGAAACGTTAAAAAAACTTTGTACGTAAATCTGATACCAAGATTACTCTGATTTATGATTTTTGATATACGTTAAAAAACAATAGTAATACGTTAAACAATAATAATAATACCGTAAAAAACAACATTGTAATTATACTACCCGACATATAAAATGCAACACCATGAAGTTTTGACCGTAAAGATATGCAAATTGCGAGACAAGCGCAGCTGGACGATATATGAAAAGGACCTGAAATGCAAGTAGGTCACGTGAATAGAACGCTGTATAAAAGAGATGGAAACGACAGATGAGCCAACGGTTGTTACTGATCCACCCAGGCCGGGAGGCTTGCCTATGAAGGTTCTTAGCAACTGTTTCCCCACCCAGGAAAGACTCAATACCCCCCCCCCTTGCCATTTATTTTCTAAGGATCGCACCGATCAGTGCAAGGTACATATGAACTACAGATACATCCGCATTTTGCGGGGAAAGAACTTGTCAAGAATTAACAGTTTACATTATACATTATTATCGCACATAGTACAGACAGTAATGCACCGTATTATAATACACCTAACAGTATATATTAATTAATACTAAAAATTCAATTAGAACGACAGTCCATTAAAAGCAACGTAAATGTATTTTTATTATTATTATTATAAATAGTTATATACATAAAGCTCACATTAATACACATTAATTTTGTACACATAGCAATATACATTATTCAATATTAAAATTCAAGTTAGTATGACAATCCATTAAAAACAACATCGGAATGCATCACACTCCACTGTAGGAGCGTGTTATATACTTAATATACATAATATACATAATACACACATTAATTCACATTATTACTATTCGCATAACAACATACATTTTCAATATTAAAATCCAATTAGTATGACAACCCATAAAAACAACACCAGAACGTATCACACTCTACAAAACAATCAGTACCATCTATACAATATATAAAATCTGAAATTCTCTCAATACCTGAAGTAGTGAGTAAGTCACTAACAGGAATCAGCTACCCTGGCGTCCACTCGAACAGATGAACGAATTCTCCCAAGAGTCGTTACTGTTTCAACAGTTGTTACTGTATATCACCTACAGAAACCCATTTTCCAAGCTGTTTCTCATTTCAGAAGACACGTGTTGTTGAAGAGATGCTTGGTCGGCGATACTGAAGTCTGTTTCAGCATTTGGACGATCGTGCGAGGAGATTCATTTTAGGTCTACGTACCGGTGTATTGCCGCCGAAGCACGCGTAGATGCGTCCACTGTGCAAATAATTTGGAAAGATGAAACGAAGACGGGCATGTGAATCGTCAAAGTGGTACAGGTCCATCCAGACGTACGTCAGCACGCGTTGATCAGCGCATTCGAAGGCATGCGGTAGCGTCCCTACAACCGACGACTGTCAACATTCTGCAACATTTGCAAAATACACTGGATGTTCCAATCTCAGTGAAAAGACTTTCTCGACGATAGGCCGAAAGCGGCTTGCATTCAAACCGTCCATTACGACGACTGCCACTGACGATAAGTCACCGACGTGAGATATTGCAATGGTGTCGAGCCTGAACATCTTGAACGACTAAATGGGACAGGGTAGTGTTTAGCGAAGGGTATCGGTTCTATTTGTCGAATGACAGGCGCCGTGGAAGAGTCTAGAAGCCACGTGGAAACAGATCCAACTCTACTGTGACTGCTGAACGCCATACTACTCGACACCACGGCATCAAGGTTTGGGGTACCATCGGCTTCAATAGCCGGTCTCTCTGGTTCGCAACAGGGACACAATGCTGGCGAAGATATATGTGGATGAGGTGCTGCAGCCGGTTGCAATTCCCTTCCTTCAACGGTTGCAAATTGCTGTTTTCCAGCAAGGTATCGCGTGATCGCACACGGCAACCATCAGTTAGTTATCCAGCTGCTTCCTTAGCCTCTGCTGTCTACATATCTCTCACCCCATCGAGTATGTATGGAACGTAATTGGCCGTCGTTTGACTGTCGTGCCCCGTCTGAAACAGAGGACGCCCTGTGTAGGATGGTTGAAGATATACTGCCATATATCCTTTAGGAAACTATCCTCACTCTCCATTGCATCTGTTCCTAGAAGGGTTGCTGCGTGTATCGCGGCAAGATGTGGTCTTACTTCCTACCGACCACTTTGTCTATGCCATTACTGTATCGCATTATCAAGCTGGAGTCAGCATCGCTTATTTATATATGCCATCTCTGTCTGTGTGTTCTTTATCATCCCACTCTATTCGAGTTGGTGTTGCATTTTATGTGTTGAGCAGCGTATGTAATACTTTCGATGGACTCATTCATTTTATTATTCATATATTCATTCTTTCCGATTGAATGGATAAACCAGCATAATTTGAAATTTAACTGAATTTGAAATCAAGTAGTTTCATTTCAGGCAAAAATATGGGATATGTATAATTTATATCGAAATACATTGTTTAATTAATTAATATTTTCATAAATTTTACCACTTTGGTAAATTTAGTCATGGAAATTGATATTTTTTTACTTTTTATTGCATAAAATGCGTATCAGGAAAAATAATTTTAGTTAATTATTTATACCATGTTTATCAACGTCTTCATATCGCCTAGCATATATGTAATTATTGAAATTTTTATTCATTTAAAACGATAAATGTATCGGAAAAAGAACTATTTTCAAGAAATATTTAAATAGAATATCGATTAAGATGATAAATCTACGTATGTGTGAATATGCATGAAATACTAACCAAAATTACGCAAAAAGATATCTTAATTCACTCTTATATCCAACACAGTGCAAACATCTTTCTGCCGCATATACTACGCAGTGGAAAAATAATGTTTCAAAGTGATTGAGAAGAATGATTCAAAGAAAAGACGTTATCGGTCATTACAGTTATATAATAGAGCTAAATGCCTAAATGACACCACTCTCAATCATGCTGCAAATTGCTATAGTTATTTCTTGTGTAAAAAAAAAAAAATTTTTTTCTGAATGGAAATATAAATAATTTCCTTGGGTAGAAGTAATCATTTTCTTTTAATAGGAGTAAATATTTAATGCATAGTGTATATTAATATAAATAGTTTAGGATTACTCTTCCATTGTAAATAACAGCATCAATAGATAGGTCTATTTCAAAGAGGAGACGCTCGAATATTGCCCCAGTAGCTCAACAGTTGAGACGTCAGCTGGCCAGCTCAAAAATCCCTAGTTCGATACAGGTCTAGTACAGTGAGACATTTTCACAGGCTACCTGTGAAACCAGAAATAGATCTCACACGAAGTGCTGTGTTTGCGGTGAGGCACTTTTATGTACAAATTTATGATGCCTGAAACGACAACAATACGTCCAGTCAAAAAGACGCCAGGGTTTACAGCATGTGAACCCAAAGGTCAACTGAAACCATTAATTAGGGGACTCACAAGCCAAAAGGGGTCGAACGAACTCTTAAAATAATGTAAAGAACGGCATTGGATGGAATGCTAGCCAATTCAGATGAGGCTTGTTACGTCACATTCAATGCTTCGAATGAGAGCAAAGGGGGGATTGACACCCTCGACAAATGACGGGTACGGTCCCTGTGGATGCCTCCCCCACTGGGTTCCGGTCTAAATTGGGAGGCACTTCCCGGCCGTCCATACAGTTACCTTACACCTTTCTGGTAGGTCGGACGGTCTGGGTCTCAACAACAACAACCCTCGACAAATGGAGGGAACCACAACTTGTGACCGAGGTAGGACACTGATCAACGACGAGAGCAGTGATGATAGAATACGACTTAAGAAGAGTGCTGAGTTAATAACGACAACAACGATGACTTGTTCCGATACTTCCCCGACATTATGAAATAACGACGACTAGAAATGTAGAGTGCTCCTTAGATATTAAAAAATAATGGAGATCTATTGGTTTTTGTAAGTGCAATCAGAGTACGAGAAGGAGCCACACACCGAGAGTTATGGCGAGTACGAATATCTGATGCCAGCATTTTGATATATGATCAAAGTCCAAGACAACCTTGAAGGTATGTGCCCAATGAAAATTATATCTGGTCATAACCACTATTAAGGATTTTCCGTACTGGGCACATATGTCCCCTTCGCTGAGATAATATAATTAAATAGTGTAATTGAATTATTTAAGTATTTATGTTTTTTTAATAAATGTTTTTGTTAAAGTTAAAATGGTATGATTCATTTAGCATTTTATTAATTAATAATTCGATTGCAGGACTCACGCAAAGGTTAAATAATTGGAGGGTTATTGCAAAACACAACGCACAATAATGATAAATAATGCTAATCATTAATTCCAAGTTCTTTTATTTTTATTCGAGTTCTTTTATTTTTATTTGAGTTCCCATACTACCAAACGAATTAACCTTAAAATGGAATGCTGATGCCGGTCTAAAAAAGTCCGGTTATAAATATTCGGTTGATCCTGTGGATCATGATGCCAGTTACATCATCATGGCTACATAAAATGCTAGTCTAGATAAAAAAAAAATCTAAGTATACGACGGTTATCTTTCATATCGGCAGTTGCCTTCAAATTTAAAAAGAAAGGAGATTATAGAGACCAACAAGAAAGATTTGAAATCCAGTCCCAGTAGATCAGTGGTTAGAGCATCGTCTGACCAATTTAATTCAGTCCCCTGCGTGTTAAGTTAAATCGTTACATGGTTTTTTTCTCGCGTATTATGCATTCGTCTGGATGGAATAGCAGATATCTGCAATGTCAGACGAATCCTAACTTACAGAATGTCCTCTAAATCGAGACGTTGTTTGCATCATACGTTCACGTTTATTATGCGTTTGTCTGGATGGAATAGCATATATCTGAAATGTCAGAAGAGTCCTAACTTAGAGAACGTCCTCTAAACGCAGATGTTGCCGCTATTTGCATATATCTGCTATTCCGTACCAAAGTTCGCATAATAAGCGCAAAACCGGTTCATACGTGTTGTTTTCTGCAGTGAGTGAGCCATAATAACTTTAGAAATAAATATACATGCGAGTTTTGCGACTATAGAAACATTAAAACATATTGCGTGACAATTCATGCAAGAACAATTATTAAAAGCACGAAATAGAAATATAAAGCTTAATTGATTACACAAAATTCCGTGTTATTCCATACAGTTTTTCTTGATGACGCTACTTAGAAGTCTGAAATTAGAACAATGTTACTATCAGACGTTTAATTATTCCCAAGTATTCCCAAACATCTAATTAAGATCATGCATTAAATGAAATGTGTCTGCATAGTACAGATATGTATAATAAACACACCGTTTTTCTTTGTATCTTTCCGTGTCCGCCTTCAGCTCGAGACAAATCATTTGCATGTTTGGGTTATATCTTCTGGGAAAAAGAAGTTTAAAATGATAAATTATCTCTCCTCATAAGATATGCAAATATATAGTTTTTCCGAAAGGAAACAACAATTTCTTAAGAGCAATTTCTTGAATAAAGATAATTATTTTCTTACAGCCTGAAATGGCAGTCGGTGACAAAAATCTTGCAATACTATTATTTTTGCGAAACAATTTTCCTTGAACCATTTTTTTTTCTCCGGATTTTCTATGGATAAAGTTCATATGATGATTAATTTGGATTCAGCGTCCAAATTCGGACGTGAATGCATGATTCACAGAGGATTTTTTAAGCGTTCGGTACTTTTACCATTCCCGCTTTAAAAAATTTCATTTTACTGGAATATTATATATCTCAAGACTGGCTATGCCTAGAGTTTATATTATAATTGATATGAATTCAACATTAAACTCTGGAGGAAGTAAGGTGGTCACTAAGAATGTTAACTTGCCCTTAAAACTTTTTCGATAAAACATATATTTCTGATGATTGGATATACAATTTAAATAATGGCTGATATGATTTCAGCGTCAAATTCTAGAAGGGATTAAAAGACTAAGAATTTCGATTTCCGACTTTGGGGATCTCACTTACTGTTCAAAAATTAACTTTTCCTTGAAACATCTATTTCTTAGAATTGATTAGAATAGAGCGTAGATAATGGCTGATATGGATTCAGCATTTAATTTCAGTGGGATATGGGGTATGCTATGATACAAGACATAAGCGTTAAGTCGAAAACTGGGCAATAAAATGTTAGCTAATGTTAACAATTGATGACTAAAAGTCTTGAAGTTAAATTCAAAGTTATTTATGATGGGATCATCCAGAAATCCCACACACGGCAAAAGGTCACGTGGTCACCAGGATCTAAAGCGGATACGTCTGATATAGCTCCGGCCAGTTGGGCAGTTTCCTTGCACAAGCTCACTCACCATAGGGCAGATGGTGGCGGAAGTCTGTTGTACTGATGCAACTTCGAGTAAAAAACCCGAATATAATTAAGATACGAAAAGAATTCAATCAGAATGCAGTCAGATTCAAGTCAGAGATAGAACAGAATGATAATGTGCCCAGTGTGAAAATCTGGATGAGCTCAGGGGAAATTATTGTGAAAATAACAGCAACTGTTATGTCCAAAGACGCCTTCAGATGACTGTGAAAGTCGAAACAAAGGTACACCTTTTATCAGAAATCAGGACAGTAGATTTAATAACAAATTTGGCTCTGAAGTAAATCTAAACTTACGTCTGTCATCACACCAGTAACATCAGTTTTAAAGTTTTATACTGAAAACGTAAAAATAGCTAAATACTAATTATAAATTGTTAATGAATATTTAAGAATTTATTTTAATGATTTTAAATAGTAATTTTAATAAATAATTAAAAATGAAAATAACTGTCTCGTCATTTCAATGGCTGCACTTTACTGGTTATCTTACAGTTATTTTTTATTTTATTATTTATCTTATGTTATTTACAGCTTGAAGAGCCAAACTGCACAACATGTGAGTTTTAGCGAAAACAGGCAATGTACATACGGAGTTATATTATGTGCACTATTACGATCTCGAGTCCGAATCAACTTAATTATGAATCAAATAACCAATTTTTCCACCACAGATATTTTTACAAATAAAGTGAGCGCATATAATATTTATATATAAGATTTTTATCTTAGAAATCTTATACTGTAACGTATTGCAGTTAAACAGATAACTTATAATACACATATACGGTATAATACGATGTAATATATGTGCATTTCACGAAATAAACCTCACCACTAAAATAAAAAGGACTAGCTTACATTTCGTATGCATTAGGAAGATTTACTTAAGAGACAAATATTCCCTTAGGTTCTTACTAAGTTCTCGTATCAGTTTTCTTTTGCCATTTGCTAACTTCAACGTTTTTTTCCTTCCTACATTTTATGGGATGAAGAATTTTGTAACAAAATCACAAAAGTAGCTGTTTAGTGTTCTGTTATTCGAATGTATTAAATCCCTGAGGCAAATTATTCTCTTCCAGAGTTCTTTGATTTCTTCAGGGATTTGATCTTTGACGGCTAAATGTATGACGTTAAAGTTTCATACAACTGAACTTTCTAGATTATTTATTCCTTGTAACAAGTTAATATATTTGACAGTATTTTTTATGTATTTCTACATACATTGCGTTTTGCATTCAACTGCCTGTATATAGTATAAAATAATTTAAAAGGGTATATACTAAAATAAACGAGCTTTATGAATTATATGTATCAACTTCACTTATTGCCAACTTATATATATTTTAAAATTTAAGGTTAGTTTTAAATAAAAGGCTTGCAACGATCAATTGTTTTATTTTCCTTCTAAAGCTGATTGTAATATCTATGGACGGGGGGAAATGGAATATGAATATATGAAAATTCGAGTGAAGACGAATCGCTGCAAATATTTTAGATATTTTAGTTAGATAAATGCATATCATTTTAGATATTTTAGTTAGATAAATGCACATCATTTTAGATATTCTAGATAATTTAGATAAAGGGATAGATGAAGGGAAGACACAAGATTTTAAATAAAGGGAAGACAGATCACTTCACATATTTTAGGTGTTTTACGTAGAATGAAGACACATGACTCCAGATATTTCATATTTGAGATATAGTGAAGACACATCACTCTACATATGTTAGATATTTTAGATAGAATGAAGACACATCACTCCAGATATTTACTATTTTAGATATAGGGAAGATACATAACTACAAATATTTTAGATAATGAATTGATATATTGAGATAAGAAATTCGAGTGAAGACACATCGCTGCAAATATTTTAGATATTTTAGTTAGATAAATGCACATCATTCTAGATATTTTACATATTTTAGATGAAGGGATAGATGAAGGGAAGACACAAGATTTTAGATATAGGGAAGACAGATCAATTCACATATGTATGTTTTACATAGAATGATGACACATGACTCCAGATATTTCATATTTGAGATATAGTGAAGGCACATCGCTCCACATATGTTAGATATTTTAGATAGAATAAAGACACATCACTCCAGATATTTCCTATTTTAGATATAGAGAAGACACATCTCTAGAAATATTTTAGATAATGAATTGATATATTGAGATAAGTAATTATAACCTCGAATAGTTTGCACGCGTGATTCACTGGGGAGCCATTTTTGGCTTCGAATAATGAAACAAATAAACAAATTTACGATCTTTTTTTCAGTTGTTTTCATTTAGCTGTAAAATTAAATAAAAATAAATTTACGAAAAACGAAACATATTAATAAATATACTAAACATTGTTTTTTTAAATGCTAAATGTTTGTAAATATAAAATATACTAATAAAAATTAATCACGTCCAATGACGTTTATAATAATTGTCAACAAATTAGTCACGTTATTATACACAACAAACATTACAAAATTACATTATTACACACGTACTGTCAAACAAGGTTACTATATCAAAAGTTTTGCTGCGTTTTTCTCAGACCAATCCTGCTCAAGACTTAACCTGTACATATCCTTATCTATTATTCATTAAAACACGTGAAATGGAAGTCCTGTGCTGTTCAGTGTCCTGAGATCTATATACAGTTGTGGCATCGAAATCTGCGATGCATATTTTTGTTTTAAAGTGCTCTTTTCATGTCATGTAAATGTAGAAGCTCTCAGACGATTTTCTGGGGAAATAGAGCAAATTGTGGAGTGTGTGCGACCTTGAAAAGGCTCGCCTGCCTGTCAGCGGAGAGAGAAAGCAAAGCCGTTGAGTGTTAATTTTATTTTGTTGATTATTTTCCAATGCTCGGTTTTGGTACGTGTGATATGTATATGTGTGTTGTGACGTCAGCGCAGAAAATGTAAAGTGACGCGCTTGGCTTTTTGTCTTCAGATTTGGAACAGGACTTGGTAGGGGCAGTCAATTAAAATTTCTCTCGTCAAAATTTAAAAATGGCTAAAGTGTTGGTAATTGAATGAAATTTAAAGATGCTTTTCAAATCTCACCTTCTAATGACGACTGCCCTGCCAAGAGTACAGAGAAGTTTTGTAAGTATAAATACTTCTCATATAAAAGCTGGTAAATTTGATAGATTCCAGTTTTGACTGGTTAAAAGTAAATTAAAGCTTCTAAGATTGCCAGCAAGAAATAATGTATTACCAGTAATTAATTTAAGAGAAAATATTTAATTACTCATCATATTTTATATATCTATACTAAAAGATTTTCAAGCTAGATGTATTGTGAAATTACAAATAATGTCTTATCTGTGCTTCATAAGAAAATTAAAGAATGTTCCTTTACTATAATGAAATATATAGTCTTCTTTTCACGTGCTATTTTTACTTGTCATTTATTACTTCCAGCCATTGAGTTGTAGTTTCGCTTCTCACCAGGGAGACGGATCTGAACTCTGGAGTTAAGTACTTACCACTAGTATATTATGGTGTTATAAATGTTTTTATGAAATATCAACTAACTTTATACATTTGAATGTGAAAGCAGAAACGCTGTTACATGTTTGGTGCCGTGTGCACTTTTGTCTCCCTGAGTGCTGGAATACTTTCGATTTCAAAAAAAAGTATTTGTGTTATTTTCGGTTTCAAAAAAATGATTTTGAAATGGCAAGAGTTGAAATAAAAATATATTTGATATTTTTGTGAAAAGAAAATGTATTTATAATATGTGTATATACAGATATGAATGTGGTCTTTGATACCACCGAAGTAAGTCAGTATATATTTGCAAATGAAATATATGTAAGAATTGCTGCATATTGTGACATATAAACATTTTCCACAACGAGAACACTTTTTACACGACACATTTTCGACTTGATTTAAATAAACATTTGTTAAAAAGAAATTTAAGAACAAAAATTAAAAATGTCAGGCAGACAAAGTAGAAGGAAAAGAAATGTGAGAAGCAACTCACAAGTTCAAAGGAACGTTAACAATGTCAGACAGGCTTCACCTTCACCGGTACGCTCACCTCCTCAGCGTCGGTCACTTTCTGTGAGCACCACTGGGACTGCTAAATCAAATATCGGGAAGACTCAATTTTGGAACTCGGTTCCAGAGTTCTCCGGAGCGGAGGATAGTTCACTTCAAGCATTTTTAGACAGATTGGAATTAATTTCAGAGAATGCGGGATGGACGTCTCAAGAGAAAATTTTTTGTTTGAAAATGAAACTGTCTGGTCCAGCGAGTCGGCTAGTAAACGGCATTCCGAATTTAAAGAATTCGAAGAATTATGATGAATTAGTTTCGGCTCTTAAGGAAAATTTTGAATACAAAGAAGATATGGCAAAGCGTATCGCTGAACTAGTAAATATAAGACAGAAATCTGGAGAAACGGTTCGCCAGTTCGCTGTTCGAATTGAATCGGCTTCATACGTAGCGGTACCGGAAGAGTTGGCAAAAAACAATAATTACTCCATAAGAAAAGCGCTTTTGAAAAATGCATTTATAAGGGGATTAAATCCTGATTTTAGAAGATTAGTCCTAGCGCAGAATCCAAAAACATTTGAATCAGCTAAAGAGTTAGCGGTGCTTGAAGAGCAGTGTAAAAACGAAAATGAAGAACATTTAGAAGTAAATTCGGTTGAAAAGAAAAATTTAGAGGATGAGAAAATAACAGAATTAGAAAAACTACTTAAAATTCAAAGTAATCAATTAGATGAACTTAAGAATGAACTAGAAAAAAGGGACAGACAGGAAGAAAATTGGGAAGACGAAGAAGAAATATGGGAAAAAAATGACGTAACACAGAAATCCCCTAGAACACCTAAATTGAGAAATTTTCGATCAAATATGAAGACGTGCATATCCCCGGGAAGCAGAAATAGAGGAAAATTTGCAAGAAGAATTCCGGTTACCCCGAGGAGAGAAGAAAGCAGAAATAACTTCCGTAGAGAAGTAAATCAACAGAGAGGATTTTGTAGTTACAGGAAACCTGGTGAAAGAAATAATTTTATTCCGGCTACACCAAGAGCTAGAGGAAACAACAACAATAGAGGAAATACTTTCGACATTTACAAAAGTCCAAATTTTAGAAGAAATCATAGTAATAACACTAATTTCGGCTACAAAAGTAACTTTAATAGAAGAAATTTTAGAAAAGACAGATCAGCCAATCAAGTACATTTTGGAAATTTGAACCAAAATTCAAGAAAGAGCTTTGGAAATTTTGGTAATACTTATGAAATTAGTACAATAGTACAGAACGCATCTCAAAATGCAACAAACTTGCCTGTTATTTCTGCTAAACTTGCAGGAAATTCCATGAATATGCTAATTGACACAGGGTCCAGCATAAATATCACATATGAAGAAATTTTAAATCTATTCGACAAACAACAATATACAGTGCATAGAAAACCAGCTGTACTGCGTGGATTTAATGGAGGAGATACAATTGTGAATTATAAAATTTCAATTAAATTATCCTTACAGGATGAAAATTTTATTCTTGAGTTCTGGGTATTGAATTCTCCTGCACCATCAAATTACAAAGCTATCATTGGAAACTCATTTTTAGCAGAAAATAAAGCTGTAATCGATTTTGAAAACAATAACATGATCATGTGTGGACAAAATATTCCATTTAAAAGCAGAGAAAATTTTTCCAGTCAGGAATTTTCACTGGCAAATGTGTGTAGCTTACAAGAGGATAGTTGTTTGGAAAGACGAAGTTTATTTAGAAATTTTGATCAGAATTTTGGAAATAGAAATGAAAAAGTACATGACAGACAGACATTCACGAATGTAAACATTGCAAATCGGAAGGAAATTCCTTATTTTCTGACCAGCCCGAATAACTCAGTTTTGGGACCACCTTTGTACAAAAACACTTATAATAAAAAGGAAGAAAGAATTAATAATATTAATGAAATTAAAGAAAATAAATTTATTGTAGCAACTATATTTCAGAAAAGTAAGCTTAATCCACTTACTGAATCTTTTGTAAAAATTAGAGTAAATCATAAATTTCAAGAAAATGACACTATTTTGATTGAACCGCTTGAGGGAGAAAAAGAATTTTTTGTGGCAAGAGCAGTGTACAAGACACCTCAGAAAGATTATTTGTATGTGAAAATTGCCAATCCTTCTGAAAATACAATAAATTTGAACAAGAAAATGAAAATTGCAAAATTACAAAGTATTAAAGAAGTACAAGCATTGCCAGTAAATACAGTAACTGACCACACACCCATTGAAAATAATGAAAAATTTGAAGCATGGGGTGGTGACTTTGACTTAAGTCACTTATATGGAGAGAAGAAGAGGAAGTTATTGGAACTTCTTAAAAAGCATCGTAGAGTTTTTGCAAAGTCGGTTTCAGAAATTGAGGGTTGTGATACAATTTTCCATACAATAAATTTAAGAACAAACATACCAATTAAAAAGAAAAATTACAGAGTGCCTCATCACCTTCAAGAAGAATTAAATAAACAGGTTACAGAACTTCTTGGTGCGGGTATTATTAGGCCCAGTACTTCGCCTTATAATACGCCGGTCCTGTTTGTCAAGAAAGCAGATGGGTCATATCGTTTGGTCTGTGATTTTAGGCAGTTAAATGAAGTCATGATTGACGAACCATATCCAATTCCTAATATCAGTGAGCTCATCGACAATTTGGCTGGAGCAATTTATTTTTCTACTCTGGACCTTACTTCTGGGTTTTACCAACTTTGTTTGGACCCGAATGACTGTGAAAAGACAGCTTTTTCAACCAACAAAGGCCATTTCGAGTGGTGTCGCACTCCTTTTGGGCTCAAAAATGCTCCTGCATCTTTCCAGAGATTAATGTCATTGGTCTTGGCAGGTGTTTCGAATGTTTATATAGATGATATAGTTGTGGCTTCAAAATCCTTTGAAGAACATATACAAAAATTGGAAGAAGTATTTTTAAAATTGCAAGAACATCATCTAAAACTAAAGCCTTCAAAATGTTACCTTTTTCAAAGAACAATTAAATACCTGGGATTTTTAGTCTCGGATGGGAAAGTGCAACCTGATCCACACAATCTAGAAACAATTCAGAAATTTAAGACGCCAAAGTCCATAAAGAATGTGAGGCAGTTCCTGGGTCTCACAGGATTTTATAGAAAATTTGTGAAGAATTTTGCAGATGTTGCTTTGCCCCTCACACAACTTTTAAAAACAAAACAAGGTGAAAAATTTAAGTGGAATGAAGCAGCTCAAGAATCTTTTGACATTTTGAGGAAAGAACTTTTAAAAGAACCAATTTTGATTTTACCTGATTTTAAAAAGAAATTCATATTGCACACAGATGCATCTAAATATGCACTTGGAGCATATATTTCACAGCAAGATGAAAATGGTTTTTTACACCCTATTTCATATGCCAGCAGGAAGCTAAATGATGCTGAAACCAGATACAGTGTTGTTGAGCGTGAAGCTTTAGCTGTAGTCTGGGCAACAAATTTTTTCAAACACTATTTAATTGGAGCTCACTTCACAATTTATTGTGATCAGCACTCCTTGTCATTTATTTTCAAATTCAAGGATCCAACCTCCAGACTTTCACGTTGGATAGCTTCTCTTTCCTAGTTTGACTATGAGATCATTCATAAGCCAGGAAAGGCGAATATTGTGGCTGATTACTTATCAAGATGTGTCGGTGACAAAGAAAATCCATTATCAAAGAATTCTGCAAGTGCTAAAAATTCGGCTAATGCCCAAAAACCAAAGAAAGTAAATTTTGCACAAAATCAGAAATCTTCAAAAAGTTCAGAAATTCAACAGGTGAATGCAATTAACACAAATTTAAATGATGAAGAAAATGTTCAGAGTGAAAATTTAGAGCAATTAACAGTGGAACCAACTTTGTTTACCAGAATAGTTAACGCTCAAAAATCTGATAGCAGATGCAACAAAATCAAGAATTTCTTAGAAAAAAATGTGGCTCCATATCCACAAAGATTAACCTTTTTCGAGAAAGAAAATGCATTATGGTGCACACACAAGCACCCCAAAAGAAGACACGAATTTAATGAAAGATTGGTAGTACCTCAGTCATTGGTATCTGAAATTTTGTGGCTGCACCATGACTGTCCTGCATTTGCTCATTGTGGGTTTCGCAGAACTTTGTCCAGTATCAGCAGAAAGTATTATTGGCAAGACATGTACACTCAAACACAGAATTATGTCAGTTCTTGTGATGTTTGTGTCATGAATCATGGGTTCAGAAATTTGAAAGCACCAGTACAGAAGTTTGATACATCTGATTTTCCCTTCCAAAGAGTGGCAATGGATTGTATAGGTCCTTTTCCAGTCTCAAATTCTGGGAAAAGGTACATATTGGTCATTACAGACTATTTCACAAGATGGGCAGAAGCTTACCCATTGTCATCTATTACTTCAGAGAAAATTTTGGAATGTTTTGAGAAATTCATAGCGTCTCATGGTATTCCCCACCACCTGATTACAGATAAAGGGTCGAATTTTCTTTCAAAAGCTGCTCAGAGCCTATACAAGAAGTTGGGAATCATCAAACATAGTACCACTAGCTATCATCCCCAATCTGATGGCCTCTGCGAGAGAGCAAATAAATCTTTGCTCAGAAGTTTGAAGAATCTTGCATATAAAGAGAAAGACGACTGGGATCGTTCAGTTCCTTTTGCCCTTCTGGCCCACAGAAATGCTGTTCATGCATCAACGGGAGAAACTCCTGCATATCTCATGTATGGCAGAGATTTAACAGTACCAAATACCCTTTTAACAGGATTTAAAAGCACAAAGTATGATTCTGTGCATGATTATGGTCAAGATTTGGAATATAGATTAAAGAAAATTTATGAAATTGTTAAAGTTAATTTGGATAAAGCACAACAGAGTCAAATGCAACAACAGCATAAAGGTGCAAAACAACCTGTGATTAAAGAAAATGACCACGTGTATCTTTACACACCATATTTACCACGCGACCAGTCCAAAAAACTTTCTTCATATAATAGAGGTCCATTTAAAGTGATCAAGAAAATCTCTCCAGTCAACTTCATAATACAACATGTTCTAAATCCGAAGAACGAGCAGAGAGTCCATGTCAACAGACTTACATTACTACCACCTAGAAGAGTTGAGCTTCAAACTCTTCCAAAAGATAGTGCACTTGGTCATGATAAACAAACTGTGTCCTCATCAACCTCTGGTGTTTTCCAGCGGCAAGGTTCCAGTGCTCCAAATTCCAGTGCTCAAAATTCCAGTTCTCAAAGCAGTGTAAACAAACAACCTTCCAGTCACACAAACTGTGATAACCGTCATACCAGAGTGGTCTACAATAGAGCTTTAAACCAGCAGCGTCCTAGAGTGAACAGTCGATATTCTCTCAGACAATTTAATTAATCCAGTTTTCATCTGTGCACAACAAAGTTCAAAATCTTTTTCTTCTGTGATGCAGAACTCCCAGTGTTTACAAAATTTGTTTAAGAAAGAGTGATACAGTAATTGTTAATGCAGCTTGTTAAATTTTTGGAATTTTGAAATTTAAGCTTAATTGATTGTTGTGCATAATTTTTCTGAAAGTATTGAATCTGATTATTGAAATTTATTATTGTTTATTCTAAATATTTTTATTTACACACATCTCTGATCCATTGTAATGGAAGATTTTTTCATCTGTGAAACATGCTTCATCTGTGAAAAATACAAAATTCTTTTTATTAGTTTTACTGTTTTGAACTTATATGCTATTTTAATTTTGTGATGTGTGTGTTATCGACAGAAACTTTTCACTCTACAAAAACTTTTGATTATCTTTTGATAAACTTTTGAATCTGGAAATTTGAAACTTTTCGTGATCTTTGAACTGTGAAATTTTGGTGATTTGTTTTGAAATCTTCGAAAAACTTTTTTTTCAGTGATGAGATGACTGTGTTTGATCAAGTTCATCTGTTTGAGGTTGTGATGGAACCTCTTATGCAATAATTTTCAATATTTACAATAATTTCAAGTAATTTGAATATCATGTGGTGATGAAAATTTTAATTTCAGATGTGCAGAATTTTAATACCTGATTTGACAAACTGTGGTGAAGTGCATGATTTGACACTTCTAATAATTTGACCTGATTTTGACAGAATTTTTGAATATTTCTGTTTTTTGAAAATTTATTTCATATGTTTTTCTGTTCCTGCTTTACATATTTTTTTTATTTGATCTGCAATTTCATGTTTACCTTTTTACAAGTCCACTTCTCTACTGGTACAATGAGTACAGTAGTTTCGTCAGTCACCATTGTCCCTTGAGTTCAATGTTGCAAATGTTTTTCTTTTTTGAGTGAATTGCAGGTGTTTACACAAACAAGCTACACCCTGTGTTTCGAGGGGGAAGTGAATGAAGCAATTTAAAATCCCGGCTTTTTGCTGCACCTGGTCGAGGCTGGACAGATCTCGCCGTTGTTTCCAGAGCGGAGGCGAGAAGCGTATCATCTGGAACCCCTGTGTGTCGGAGGAGTGATGCTGTGATGGAGGACTCATCGCTTCGGAGTTGGGTTTCTCATCTTTTCGGAATTGACTTGTGCTTTGGACCGTGGCTGTCCTGTTTTCGTCTGGATGCACCGGAAGCCCAGCACGCGGGATATTTTTTTTTCCATTTTCATACACACCCATTTTATTATGATGGCAACCCGTATAGATCCCCGCTGATTTTACTCTTTCTGGAAACATATTTTTCTGTACAGTTACACAGCAGGAACCTTTTGTGTATTTTACAGGTGTATTATTTTATTATTTGAAGAATTTGAGAAAGTTTGATAAGAGCATATTTTGTGTATTTCAGTGTATTTGCATATGTTTTAACTGTGTGTTTTCTTTTGAAAGGATCCTATAGCAGTTTTGGACAGCATTGTGTCCTCTCTTTTGGCCATGTTTTGATGTTTTGACTCTTGGACAACGGGGACCCTGCGCAAGTCTCTGGACTCCTTGAGTGTGGTGGTAGTGTAGACGTACATTGCTCACCCTCAAAATTTTTGTGCAAAATTGCCTGCGGCAGTTGCTGCTTTAGCGATTCGCCCTGCTGGAGGTGATGCTTCTACAGGATTCTCTTGGAGAAAATTTTCCTGCCCTGCGGTTGAAAAATTTTTTGCCGGGGGGGGAAGATATTTGTGGCATCGAAATCTGCGATGCATATTTTTGTTTTAAAATGCTCTTTTCATGTCATGTAAATGTAGAAGCTCTCAGACGATTTTCTGGGGAAATAGAGCAAATTGTGGAGTGTGTGCGACCTTGAAAAGGCTCGCCTGCCAGTCAGCGGAGAGAGAAAGCAAAGCCGTTGAGTGTTAATTTTATTTTGTTGATTATTTTCCAATGCTCGGTTTTGGTACGTGTGATATGTATATGTGTGTTGTGACGTCAGCGCAGAAAATGTAAAGTGACGCGCTTGGCTTTTTGTCTTCAGATTTGGAACAGGACTTGGTAGGGGCAGTCAATTAAAATTTCTCTCGTCAAAATTTAAAAATGGCTAAAGTGTTGGTAATTGAATGAAATTTAAAGATGCTTTTCAAATCTCACCTTCTAATGACGACTGCCCTGCCAAGAGTACAGAGAAGTTTTGTAAGTATAAATACTTCTCATATAAAAGCTGGTAAATTTGATAGATTCCAGTTTTGACTGGTTAAAAGTAAATTAAAGCTTCTAAGATTGCCAGCAAGAAATAATGTATTACCAGTAATTAATTTAAGAGAAAATATTTAATTACTCATCATATTTTATATATCTATACTAAAAGATTTTCAAGCTATATGTATTGTGAAATTACAAATAATGTCTTATCTGTGCTTCATAAGAAAATTAAAGAATGTTCCTTTACTATAATGAAATATATAGTCTTCTTTTCACGTGCTATTTTTACTTGTCATTTATTACTTCCAGCCATTGAGTTGTAGTTTCGCTTCTCACCAGGGAGACGGATCTGAACATTGGAGTTAAGTACTTACCACTAGTATATTATGGTGTTATAAATGTTTTTATGAAATATCAACTAACTTTATACATTTGAATGTGAAAGCAGAAACGCTGTTACACAGTGTAAGTCTTGAGCAAACTCATGTACCATCTAATGTGTGATTTTCCTGAAATAGCTCTCATATATCCTAATTATTATCCTGCTCAGTAATCTCGCTGCGTACATCCTTCTCTATTCATAAAGATTTAAACAATTCAGGTCATGTCTTTTATTAAAAATTATTTTTTAATGATTATAGTTGCTACAGTTTTCAGATGAATAAAGAATTCCTCTTTTCCTATTACATTAAGTATTTTGGGGGCAGAAATGTCTGAATGTTGAATATGAAAATTCCAAAACACATGTAGAGCTGATTGAGTGTTTTATACATAGTTCAATTTAATTTTATAACTAATTATTTTTCCTTCTATTTTAATATATCAAATAAACTGAAACTATATCATATTTAGCGCATTTCAAATTTTACATGAGATTTTGATAAAATAATGGGACAATTGCGCAATACCTCTAAAACGTTTTTAAAAAAATCATGCATTCTTTATACTACCGGAAAAAAATCGAAATCGAATTTTTGAATAATCATGATATATTTCTTTTACAAATTTCTTTCTTTCTTTCTGCTACGTATGGAAAATAAAACAATCGATCAAGCTTATAATAAGCTCATTTATAGCAAATTATCTGTTATTAAAAATATTCCATTCTCTCGATCTATTCTAAATCCATCCATCTGCGATATTATCATGATCGCATTTTCAAGCCATCTCTCTGCTACAGGCTACAGTCATCTTCTTACTTCGTCGTTGTAATATTCTTGCTATCAGCAGCCTCTTTCGGCCACAAGTAAAGACACGCCCACTCTGAAGCCACTCTTATTTTCTTTAACTCACTTCATAAGTGTAATTTTTCATAGTGTCTTGATTGATAGCTCTGGATCGAATGAAATGCGTTGTAAGTTATGGTCCTAAGTATTGTTTATGCCCCAAGCCACACTTGTAATTTGTATGACGCGTATTTATTGAGGACCAAAACTTTCGAAACTGGCGTCAGTTATCTGCACCTTTCATTCGATAGCAAATACCAAAATTTGGAAATAGTGCCTTCTGATCTCACAACGAAAATTTACATTATGGACGAATTATTTATTGCCTGTGCGAAAAATCACATTCTGTACATATTCGATTTATACTGGGTTCTAAATGAATATTCACGACTTCATCCATTTCAGACAAGTACAAGGCATTTCAATATCCTTCATAGTTTACTGATTTCATCTTTCAACTGTGATTGAGAGAGAAAGCAGATATTGAAATTTTATGGATTCCGGGTTCTTTCTAGGATGCAAAATCCATCCTAAGGGCTGTGAGATATTTTATTTCGAATAGAGATATTTATTCTGTATCCCTTCCTTTATCAACCTGAAAACACATTGCTCAAGATTTTATGCACTAGAAAATATTTCGCGTCATCGTTTTCCAATGGTTTCCTCTGGGGAATATTTTCATCTTACAACTATGTGAGACAGAATGACTGAATGATGAATTTGCAGCCCAAACTGTTGAAGGTAAAACTTCGCATGCATATGGAATTTGATCTGTAATTAAAACACTGAAAAAGTATTTTCTTTAATTTATTTTTACTAATACTTTCCAACATACTTGAAAACAACACAGTTTATGACTTTGGTCATTCCGCCTGTCGGTCTGCCCGTCCGTTTGCATGATAACTTTCGTAAAAATTACATTCGAAGTGGCATTTTAGTATGTTGTTGAGACGATGTGTGGGACATAGGGGAATAAAAGTAAAGACTGTCACCCACTTAGTTTCGGGTTTAATCAGGGTTGGAAAAATGATATACATTGCACCCTATGGGACTCAACATTTGAAACATTTTTATACGGAGTAAAAATTTACCAATTTTTCGAAAATTTTTAAAATATTCAAGTTATCATATAAAATGTATAAAAATAAATTCAAAAAAATATGTTGGGTATTTTATGCCAAATAAAAATTGAAATAAAATGTCATACATAATATATGGATCAATATATGAATAAATCACTTGATTCGTTTCCAAAAAAATATGGTTTACATGTTTTCCGCTGTTTATACCGTAGATGTTTAAGGAATCATTTAAATTCACATTTAGAATTCCATCCGTCATAAAACCTCTTTATTTTTGCGTATTACCTGTTTATCTAATTTATGGACCACCGGAAATATAATATTTTTTATTTTGAATGATCACTAACCTATTTTATTCTTACAACGAAGCCTAATTTTAACGCTAAACACTAGCATACAGAGTGTAACCAAATCAAGCGATTGTAAGGTGAGTTATATAAGAATATATATACCTATATATAGTATATATATATATATGTATATATATATATATTTCTTTTTTATTCCTTCTTTATGTATGTCGTCCAAGTAGAAATAGTTTATAGATTTAATCTATCTATTTCTTCAGAAACATACATTTTTGTGTTTGCTTCTACAAAAAACTTGGACATGATTAGATTTTTGTAGAGGATAACAATTCATGATTTAGGCTTAGAGCCTCGTCCACGTGTAATGCGTTTGTGCTTGATTTCGTTTGTTATACTTATTTCGATTCCATACCTTTATATTTTTCATTGACTTGTTGATTCGATATTTATTTTATTTATTTTTTTCCCATTTGCTTGAGGATTAGTTGATTTTTACTTTTGTTTTGTAAGCCTGTTAGATAGTTGAATTTAGCTTAAGTTTTTCTCTTTTTTTGTTTCCATACCTTTTAATTTGGTTGATTTTCTGTAACTTAATAGCTTGTGTTTTATATTTTTTATCCGTTTGATTGATGATTTGCTGTATTATATTTTATTCTGTGGGTGTTTTTAAAAAAGTTAGGTTTATCGTGTTACATCTTCTTACTTTTCGTTCATTGGATGATTCGTTCATTGAATATAGATTATAATACCAAAATCTGAAAATGGTGCATTTTTGATGTATCAAAGCGAATCAAAATAGATACATTTCAAATAGCGGAATCGTCTGTTGGCTATTTTTTTAATCAAATTATTGAAAAATAATATTATAATTCATTGATTTATGTGCCTAAAAACGTTGAAAATAAAGAAACATAAAGTGATAGGAGGTGAAATATTGTTTAACATTCCCCAATTTTAGTGGTAATGAAACTATGAAATGTGCGCCATTTTTGTGCTTAAATGTGAAATTTTGATATTCAGAACTTTTCTTAAATGTGCAGCTGTCATATGTACTATACATTTTAAATAAAATTAAAAATACATTGTTTTGTCTTATCTTCACGGAAGAACGGCTGAACCACATTTCATGCAATTTAAATAGTAGTCTTTCTCCGACTTGAAATTTAGGTGTCCATATGTCCTTCTTGCTTCGTGTCCTAACTTTTACCTAACTTTGAGTATTATACGGTCGTTCTATAACCCTCCAAACAAACGAAACCCAATCGCTATTTGTATCCGGTTTTTTATTCTGTCTACAATAAATACAATTCAAACACCGATAGCGTGACCCGTTCGTTGTTTGTAAATCTATTTTTAAAAAATTATCTCTATTTGCTTCTGAGAAAAAGTCTAGAAGTGTAGTCCAGACAGATACCAGTGTTTAATTGCAAAGTTTGCTCCTATCTCCATAATTAAAATCATAAGTTGTGCTTCTGTCTGCCTGTTAATCCAAGCAGGCGATCACATCCTTATTTCCTTTTTGTGAGAATCATCATAAAATATCAGTGATACCTGTATATTTCAAATATTAAAATTTCTCTGTAAATTCTGAATTTTAAATGCCCTTATACAAATATATTCCGTACAATGAACAGGTATACTGCTGGTAGAAGTTAATCTCAAGAGTTTTACGACAAGTGAAATTGTACGACTGTAATAAATATGTATCTTTTACAACCACTCCAATATTTTGGGAAAAGTTCTAATTGGGAAAAGTTCCAAGTCCGCAGTGAGTGCAAGAATTCGTCTTAATAAAAGGTTTTAGTTGATTGCATTTTGCACTGTGTCCTGTCAAATGGATGTCAACATAATTAAGTTATCGCTGCAAAGAAATGCATGTACCCTCCTCCGCTTGTAAGTGATGGGCAAGATTAATCGGTTAAATTACTGATTAAAAGAATTATTGCAGACATGTTAATGTCCTCACCCGGTCACACAAATAGCTACTGCAAGCCTTCGGGTCAGTCCTGTGGTCTAGGTTTTTCACATATGTTGATGTCCGGCCGTCCAAACAGTACCTTACACCTTTCTGGTAGGTCGGACCGTCTGGATCTCAACACATGTTCATGTTTCAAATTAGAACACTTAATTTTTTTTTCTTTAAAGTGGTTATTTCTGAATTTGTGCCTTGTTTTACGCAAACGTCCTCACAACGTTTTCACTATACGTATACAGTGGGAACACGAACATCATGTATAATTTTATTTCGCTTCATTCAACATGCTTGGATCACAAATAACTAACACTGATGCTTGTGAAAATATACCCTTCAAATACTAGACGAAAACAGACGTAAGAAAATGGGGTGACAGCAATCTTTTCCTGGGCTTTATAACCACTCTCCTTTAGGTTAAAAACAGCGTGTTCTTAACTGACGCTAAGAAATAACTGCGCTAAATGAAATAGATCAGTGGTTTACTAGCGTCTACTAAGAGTATCTATGGAAAAGGGCCTTTAGAAAAGGTGCCTAATCAAAAGGATATATGGAAACAGTGAGTATGGAAAGGGCCCTTTGACTAATGGAAAAGGAATCAGAGTGACCTCGAAACAATTCTAGTCACATATTGTCCTATGTTTGCTTTCTTCAAGGAAGTACATGGAAATAAAATATGTTTAGTTTCTTAAACAAACTGCTGAAATTCCTATATTATGTCTGGATCAAAATATGTACACCGAAGACGAGACAATTTATTAGTTTAGCAATAAGTGAAAATCAAATCTGGAGAGCGACTCTCAAAATGATGCAAAGGATATTTTAAATAAAATTCATATTTAATAAGATACAAGCATGACTGTTTTTTAACCTAATGTGACTAGCACATGACTTTCTTTACATAATGCACATGACTTTCTTTGCATAATGCACATGACTATATACATTTGCAAAGTCCACGTCGACGATAAGAGCTTCCATTTTCGACCCAGTAGCTCAACGGTAGAGCGTCGGCTGGCCAGTTCAGAGATTTTGAGTTCGACTCCCGGTTGGGGCAGCAAGGTTCTTTGCAATGGCGCCCAAACAAATCAACCCTGTAAGTTTGTGCAAAGAATTCGAAGGGCTGAAATTGACTCTGGTACGACTAGTACGGATTCAGTGGACTCTGGAATATTGAGCGCCGATTTCAAATTAAGAGGATAAGAACCATGCAGGATACTAACCTGGGTAAAAATAGTAGTGTCAGGAGGCTAACCTGGGCTAAAAATAGCAGGAGGTGGTTAGTTAGATTGTCATTTGAACGCCAATCGTTGTCAGTCATTATGTCAGTTCAGCGACAACAGCTTTAGTTTGGCTTAAAATAGCTCGGGAAGTGAACTCTGTGAGCGCAGAGATACAGAGACAAAGCCTCCCAACTCGAGAAGCGAATTAGGAGGGTTGGCGAGGCGTGGCGAGCAGGAGACAGTGTCTCCTAGTACAGTATTGTGGCAATTAATTGAGAAATGCAGTTTTTATAAAATTCAGTTTTATTCAAGTTTTCGATGGATACATTTAAAACTAATAAGTGATATGACCTCCCCGAGACTTTATAACATCACAGACACGTTTCGACATGGAATGTACTAGACTAGCACATGTAGTTTTAATTTCAACGTCTCTGAACCATATGTCAATAACGGCCGAAATTAGCTTGTCCATCGTCGTACAGTCAAATTTGTGAAGCCGTTTTTTGACAATAGCCCACAAATTTTCTATGGGATTCAAGTCTGGTTAATTCCCGGGCCAATCCAGTACGGTAATATTTTTTTGAGCAGAAATTTTTGATTCGCTTCGATGTGTGACATGGCGCACTGTCTTGTTGGAAAACGCAATCTCCGTTCGGCCACAGTTTAGCCATGGTTGGAAGCACTTTTCGGGTCAATATGACTTCGTAACTGGCACTGTTTATCATTCCCTCTACGGGAACAAGAGATTCTGTCCCCAAAACTCTGAAACAACCCCAAAACATCTTTTTGGGCGGATGCTTGGGTGCTTGATTGATGTGGTGCTGATTGAGAGGTTCTCCTTGGCTCCTTCTCACGAACATAGATCTAAATCCCTGAACCACAAAATGTGTTTCGTCAGAAAAGAGAACTTTCTCCTAGTCCTTCTCAGTCCATGTTTTGTATTTCCGTGCCCATTCCAACCTTTTTTTCTTCATGCGAAGCGTCAGAAGCTGCTTCTTGTACGGTCGACGTGCTCTCCGTCCGCGTTCTAACAGCCTGTATCGCACTGTTGAAGGTGCAATATCAACACCAGCTGCCACCATGAACTTAGACAGGTCAAAACTGGTTAATCGAGGATTTTTAACACTCATTCGATGTAAAGTTTTGTCGTCACGAGTCGAAGTTGATCTTTTTCGGCCGCATCTTCCAGAGCGGTTGGTTCCAGCATTTCCTGTTTCCTGAAACCGCTTCCAGATCCTCCCGACACTTGCTGTACTCACTCCACATATTTTACCTATTTCCTCGAACGTCTTAGAAGTGTGTTCTCTAAGCGCAATCACTTTAGCACGTGTTTCCGCGCTGATATCTATGACGCTAATGAGCCCCGCAACAACTGAGAAACTACCACTGCAGAACACCTGCCACCTGGCGGAGGAATTTGAACACCTCATACTTACCAGGTGCATACGAACACCTGCTACTTTGATAATAACTGCAATTTGAACTCTGAGCTAATTTGGAGTGCTTCTTCCTAAGCTTACGTGTGATAAAACGAAAAAAATGACATTTCTGAATTAATTGCCACAATACTGTATATAAGATAAAATTATTTTTATGAAGCAGTATAAAAAATTGATAGCAGAGTTATTCATTTGACATGGACACTTCTCGGGCAACAAAAGCTATATTTTCATTTAAATTGATATAAAATAGTTTTACTTTTAAATTATAATTTTTCCAGAGACACCCATCAGAAACGTAACGTCAAAAATACCAGGCTTCATGACTTTCCACTTCAGGCGTTTTATTAAAGTTATGATAATATTTTATCTCAATGTTCCAAAGTTCGCTCCGAATATCGCTCGTTATATTTGCTTTAATCTAAAAATGAACTCAAGCTCTTAAAGTTTTCGGTTCTGTTTGCACTTGAATGAGAATAAGTTATATATTTCTTTGTTATTTCAAAGTTGTCCTCTTTTTTAGTCTGTGAATAAAGTATTTCATTGTATCTGTATTAATCATCCATGCACTGAAGTTTCATATCTCTCAAAAGAACACGTTTTGCAAAAGAATCAACGTTTTTTGACTAATTTAAAGGGGATCTAAAAATGTTTGGCTGGAAACTACATATGTAACATTTAAATATCTGCATATTAATTTTTATACTTTGTGAAATGTGTTAGCTTATTTGACAATATAGTAGTTAGTGTCAGTTAAATTTATCAAATTAGCATTGCTCAGCAGTGTAATCGATTAGTTAACCAGAATAAGAATACACTAGAAATAAATATAATAATATAAAAAACAAAGATATAAACATATTTAAAAAATTATTAAAAAATTCATGATAAAGTAAACGATGCAAAAGATGTAAGAAAGAAAATTTACCAATAAAGAAGGAGAGACAGCAAAAGAAATTATAAATGCATGTTAAAAAATACGTGCAAAGTGAAACAAACCAGGATTAACATCACATAAGCTGATAAGATATACACATAATAATAATGAAATAGCAATAACAATAAGCACTTTATAAAAAATATCAAAACACAGTGTAACAAAGTAGAAACCAATAGATGATGCTAAGCAAATGATGCTAAGCAACTAAACTAATAGGTAAAGAAAGCGCATAGCTTGAAATTGGAGGTTCATTTAGAAATGCACTCGTCATCGGGACAACGCGTACATTCTAAATTAAAACCATAAAATCTTAATAAAAACCATCAAATCTAAATAAAAGACAGTTTTTAACAGTAGGGATAGTATATCACTATAAACCCCTATCAACTGACTGATATAATAAGAACGATAAAAATGAAATCAAAATGAAACAAAAATCAGAAAAAAATGCATTATGTGAGGTGGGTGCACATGGTACAATAAATCCAAAGGAGAGACGAGAAAAAAAGGTTTTCATTCAGACAGGCAATACGCACACTCACCGGAATGAAATAGAGAGTGAACGTAAAAGATTTGACTGTTAACTTTTAAATTAAAATAGAGGATAGGATTCGCGGGATAAGAGGAGAGACATGGAGAATAGAAAAGATAATATCCATTAAAAAAGGTATCACAAACTAAGGATAAAGTATTCACTTCCTATATTACCATGATAAATACTTGAAATTATTATAAATACATCAATAATAATATTATTTACAAAACGTTCAAGATAATAGTAAATTTTACAAATGCACTTAAGATACGCGACCGTGATACTTGGGATCAGGGAGAGGATACATAGGATCTATGTTTTCTAAATAACTGATTCAAAATGTTGTTTCTAGCAACTGAATGGAATTATAAGAACTAAATGAAAGCAGCTTAATCATATGAAATTACAATAATAGTTTTTATCATATAAATTGGTAATATTATTGTTAGGTGAGTATCCAATCTTAGACAGATGGATTGGTGGATGGATGTATAGATATATGGATAGATAGATAGATGGATAGATAGATGGATGGATAGATAAATGGATGGATAGTTAGATAAATGGATGGATGGATAGATATAAAGTTCGAAGGATGGACAAAATACACAAATTAATTAAATTATATTGTTAAAATGTATTTTTATTTCTTTTGATATATTTAAGATATTTCATAATTTAATGCATCCGACAAATTTTTGTACAGTGTGATTTCAGTTATACATTTTTCTAATATCTCCTATTTACAAATATATGAACACACAACAAATCAACTTTTCGCATCGTATATTTTAAAATCTGCATTAAGTCATGACCATGAGTAACATATACTTTAAAACCATATCACTGTATATATTTCCATTATATAAAACTTTTCAAAACTCAACGACTGTCGACATATATATTTAAAATGCATTAATCTTATTTGCTTCGCAAGTTTGGAATGAAATTAATTATTTTCTCGGGAATAGCACTGCCCAAAATTAGAGTGTAATAATTAAAATGTATCTCGAAATGTAATGAAATACATTCTCGAGCGAGAATGAAAATAATTTATTCAAATTAAAAACTTCAAGACGATGCCCCAGCCGAGCAATTTTACTCGATAAATAAATGTTTTGCTATTGTAGTATAATTTAGTTCATACTGATATCTGTTTCATACCAACTCCAAAAAAGAAAATTCTGAAAACGTTACAAAAAGTGAAAAGGAATTTCACAGAACAAACCTAAGAAAATTTGAATTAGAGTTTAATATATATTTTTCCTTTTTCCACTTGGATGATGTAAAACTTATATGTAATAAGAATTGCTTGTAATATTTTATAAACACAAATAATGTTGTGAAAGTTGTTCCAGAAAATGACATGCAAAGGAATCGAGGAAATCTTCAAAATGGAATCGAGGTGAGTGCATAAAAATACACACATCAAAATGCAACTTCTGATCTATAAGACTTTCATACAACGCAGTTATTTTTACATTATCTCAACTCGATTTCCCTGTTCAACGTGATTTCGAGAGAATTGAAACTGCTAATTTAAATTACTGGGTCTTAGGAAAATACTGCATTTAGATATTATTCATTACTACACTGTAGAAAGACAGGCATTACCCTAAATAAGAACCTGTAGGAAATAATACGAACAATTTTGACCTCTCATGAAAACGAAAAGAGAAACAGAGAAAAGCAAAGTCACAGATATAGAATTACATCTATACGTACGCCTTGTTTAAACATCAGCAAGGATAGATACCTTAGGAATTAATAAAGACAAGATGCCATGAAAAAAATCATGTACGTGGGAACTGGATTCAATAAATGCAACACCTCCAGAAAAGAACAAGAACACCCCCATCGAATGGAGAAAACGGGGTTCGGTTGATAACATCAAGGACATGTCTCGCATAAAAGATTTAAAATAAATCAATGGATGGGTTTATGAATCCGATCACTTGCTCATAAACGGCAAGGGATTGTGCACCGTTTTATCGTGAATCAACTTGGCCTGTTACACCATATGGGTCGAAGCACGTTACATTTCTTAACCACCCAATTTAGACCACAAGCCAGTAGAAATTTCAACCACAGGGCCATACCATCTTCCCCTTGATCCATCACCTCTACGATAGACGTTCGACCCTACAGATTTATTACGATCATACACCGCGTAGACAAGGGAATAATTTCAGGAGACGTTGAGGGTCGAACACGGTACTGCCGGTATGAGATCTTTATTCCATAACCTCTGAGCTATCACCGCCCATCTTACTAAAATATTAATGCATTGGAAAAAAGCAAAAATCTATAAAGTGTAGGAACACATATTTTATATCGTTAAGATAGTTTTCCGACGTTTATGCCTTACGTACTTCATAATTAAAAAATATATACATAAAAACTGTGTTCTCTAAAATTCTTGATAAGGACGTTGATGAAGTAGCGAACATATTAAACACGATTTTGTAAAAATGAAGTATTTTTAATATAAAAAGAATCTTCTTATTTCTTGTTTAAAGCAATCAATTTTACCACAGAACTTCTTTCTTTTATATGCATGTAAGTAAAGTTTATCTGCTACATGTAAAGAAGTAAGAATGAACTTCCAAAAGATCTATGATAGATTACTTTGATTACCTCCTTTGACGTCAGATAAAAATGCGAGTTTCAAGAAAGTTCGGGAAATAACATTTTTATGTGCTCTTAGCTGTAGCCTATAATGCCGTGTACTCCAGAAATATATTAGAAATATTTTATTCAATATATTGTATTTTCGTTTTCAAAAATGGAGTTTTGAAATAAAAAACGCCAATATTATAATATACAATTATTATAATCGTTGTGCCAAATTCTTTGCCAAAATCTCGCCAAGCGTTATGGACGGAGAAATAAGTTATTCTCACAGCAGATAAATGACTATTGGTGTTCAAATACAAAAGTATTACTTAAAGTATCTTTTCTCGTGAATGGAACGAGTTAGATTCCCGAGAATGATATCACTAAATTTATCGCATGATATTACATATTAAAAGTGAACATCTTTCTAGTTTTTAATAGTTTTTTTTTAATTTATGGGATTTTTTGATAAATTTAATTTAAAAATGTGTAATATCTCGAGAACATTTCATGCTAGCGTTCTAAAGTTTATGTCAATCGTTTTCTAAGGAAAAATTACATAAGAAATGTCTATTTGCGTTACTTTGTTAAAGATTTTGATTTTTTGATGATTTTTTCAAAATTTCACTCGAAAATTTAGGAAGGTTCTGTACATTTGATTGTGTTTTAAAACAATAGGCTTACAGTATTCATGGATTGTGATTTTTTACCAAATTTCATTCAAATCACTCCATTCATTCGTGAGATGTCGTGTCCACAGACTTACTAACACACACACACACACATACACACATACTTCCACACACACACACACTTTCACACCACTTCAAAATGTTCGATTCGGGATCAGGGATTCTTAAAATGCGCCCTCTCGTCGAAAACTCGAATTCAAATTTTCGACCCCATCACAATACTTTCCTTATACATTATGTATATAAAGAAAGTAAAAATTGAAACTGAAGTGGAAAAAGATCTGAAAGTGGAAGTTCTTAGTAAACACCCCAACCCCTATTCTTCTCGTAAATTTTATGTTGAATCTATACCAGTAATATCTAGGCTGTATCTATATCAAACACGAGAAATAGATGCTTCAATGAACGTGCCACTTTTGAATGGGAAGTGACATCTCCAGAACAAGGAAGTAGAAATATGCAGTTAGTCCTTTTACTCCCTTCGATAACTGATGTTTAATCCATATCAATCCATATCTAATTTCTACCTATAACCAATCCTAAGAAATTGAAGTTTCAAGGATAAGTTTAGAACCGGAAATGGAAAAAAGACCCGAAATGAAAATTCTTAATAAACCGCCTTAAATCCCTCAGAATTTGATGTTAAATCCATATGTTTTCATATAAGCTCCATCTATATCCAATCTTAAGAAGCAGATGTTTCACGTAAAATGAAAATTTTTGAATCAGAAATTATAAACGAACCTGACAATCTTTATGACGAACCCTCCCCCATCATTCTCCTCCGAAATGTCATGCTGAATCCAAATCAATCATCATCTGTGATTTATCTATAGCAGATTCTGAGAAGCAGATGCTTCAATGAACAACTTTTAGTTAAAACAATAACACTTCAAACATTTTGCACACCAAAACATGTGTCTCACTTAATCTTCAATATACAAACATTATGTTCTATAATTATATTTTTTAAAAAATCTTATGTGGGCAGCACATGACTTTCCTTATATAATGCACTGAATTTACTACTTTTACAGTAAATAAAATAGATTATTATTATAGTAGATATTTATATTCTTTCCAAGATATTGAATTTTCGTCAATAAGTCGTCATTTTCGTTAATTTAGCAACATTGAAAAAAGTCGCCAAGTTGGCGACATTATACCAAATTGGTCGTCAAAATCTCACCAAGCGTTATGGACGAAGCAATAAGTTATTCTTACAGCAAATTGACTATTGGCGTTCAAATACAAAAGTATTACTCAAAGTATCTTTTTTCATGAATGGAATGAGCTAGATCCACGAGAATGATGTCACCGAATTTATCGCTTGGTATTACATATGAAAACTGAATATGTTTCTCAATAGGAAATTTTTTTTTATTTTATATGACTTTTTGATAATTTTTTTTGAAAAATGTGCAATATCTCGAGAACGATTCATATTAACGTTCTAAAATTTATGTCAATCGTTTTCTAATGAAAAAGTACATAAGACATGTCTATTTGCGTAACTTTATCAGCGGTTTCGATTTTTTGATGATTTTTTTTAAATTTTACTCGAAAATTTAGGGGGGTTCTGAACATTCGATTGCTTATAAAAACAATAGGCTTCCCGTGTTTATGGATTGTGATTTTTGTACCAAATTTCTTTCGAATCGGTCCATTCGGTCGTCAGTTATCGTCTCCACAGACTCACTGACTCTCTCACACACACACACATACTTTCACACACACACAGATATCACTTCAAAAATGTTTGATTCGTGATCAGGAATGCTTGAAACGTGCTCTCCCGTCAAAAAACGCGAATTCGAGTTTTCGACCCCGTCACAATACTTTCCTTATACATTATGTATATAAGGAAAGTAATAATTAATGCTTTTAATAATTTAAATAATCAGATTATAACAAAAATATATAATTTCCTAACAACACAATGTAATGTGGATATCTTTAATAACAGCAATCTTATAAATTTCGTCTAAACTTGACAGATGCAACTATATATCTATTCTGTTGACAAATAATTTTTTCCAAATTTTAAAAGAAATTATGTAATTACACATTGGGGAAAAATTTAAATAATTTAAAAAGTATTTAACGAAAGTCAAACTCGCAAAATAAATATATTCTCATAAGCAATGTGCTTTAATTAAGGACAAAATTACACTTCAAAAACTGAAACAAAGTCCTGTCTATTGTAATTCTAGATAAACTTCTGTGTAATTCAGACATTAACTTAGAAAAGGCTCTTTGTTTTCGTTTGACTTTTCGATAGTTTATGAACTTAAATAAAAGCATGAATTTTGTTTTAAAATGATTTTGTACTTTCTATAAAAGTTTCATAATTGATGGAGAATTTTAAAATATGTTGTACTAACAACTTTTCTATAATTTATTTACATTTGAAAAGCTACGGTTTTGATAAAATGTTCTATTTTATGTTCTTAAGTACTTGATATGGAACAAAAATACAAAATTAACGTTTATTAATATCTTTTACATCTTATGTTTGACGATTTATGAATCAGTTTAATTTAATTTACTTTACTATTGTAATGATATTAATGCTTCTTAGCTACAATTCCCTTCTTTCCTTCCGCAAGGAAATCTCTGGTATAATTTCACATCCTGGTCTACTTCCACCATTTTTTTTCGCTTATTTGTCATCCTATTTCTGGTCTTTAGTTATTTCCCGCAATATTATTTGACGAAGATTGCTCATAGAGCTTCTAAAACCACTTGCATCAGTCGTATTTCTTTTTCACTTTTATTCCTGTGTTTCCAAATGATTTACCATCATTTTCGGTTAATGTTTACTTATTACTTTCCTTATATACATAATGTACGGGTGGGGTGTTTACTAAAAATTCCTTATTTCGGATCTTTTTCCACTTCAATTTCAATTTTTACTTTCCTTATATACATAATGTATAAGGAAAGGTATTGTGACGGGGTCGAAAATTCGAATTCGAGTTTTCGACGGGAGAGCACGTTTCAAGCATCCCTGATCACGAATCAAACATTTTAAAAGTGATGTCTGTGTGTGTGTGTGTGTGTGTGTGTGTGTGTGTGTGTGTGTGTGAAAGTATGTGTGTGTGTGTGTGTGTGTGTGTGAGTCTGTGGAGACGATAACTGACGAACGAATGGACCGATTCGAACGAAATTTGGTACAAAATTCACAATCTATAAACACTGGAAGCCTATTGTTTTCATACGCAATCGAATGTTCAGAACCCCCTAAATTTTCGAGTGAAATTTTGAAAAAATCGTCAAAAAATCAAAACCGCTAATAATGGTACGCAAATAGACATTTCTTATGTAATTTTTCATTTGAAAACGATTGACATAAATTTTAGAACGCTAACATGAACCGTTCTCATGATATTGCACAGTTTAAAAAAAATATCAAAAATTTATATAAAATAAAAAAAAATATTTCCTATTGAGAAACATGTTCATTTTTCATATGTAAAACCATGCGATAAATTTGGTGACATCATTCTCGTGGATCTAGCTAGTTCCATTCATGAAAAAAGATACTTTGAGTAATACTTTTGTATTTGAACGCCAATAGTCATTTATCTGCTGTAAGAATAATGTATTTCTCTGTCCATAACGCTTAGCGATATTTTGGCGACGAATTTGGCGGAATGTCGCCAACTTGGCGACATTTTTAATTGCTGCTAAATTAACAAAAATCTCTCCAAATTGATAAAAATAACGATAAATCATTGAAAATGACGACTAATTGAAGAAAATTCAATATCTTGGAAAGAATATAAGTACCTACTATAAGAATAACATTTTTTTTTAACTGTAAAAAAATTCATTGCATTATATAAGAAAAGTCATGTGCTGACCGCATCAGATTTTTTTACTGTTTGTGTTAGGAGTTGTTTTACTAACCATTCATTACCGTTTTGCTTTATTCTCATTCTTTCTTTATTTTATGCTATTCTTCTGTTGTTGTTACAGATCATTCTAGTATCCTGCTGTTCATTATCCTACCTCTTTAGTATTACCGCTTTTAATTTCTTCCCGCGGCAATGTCAACATCTCTCCTACTTCAAGCCATGCGTTCTATTCTTACGCAGATGAAGAACTTGCTTGAATACGTGAGGGCGCAATCCTTGGTGAAGAAAAAGGCTATGCATTTGAAACCCGTTGACTCCCATTTTTTTAGCTGTACGTTGTAGTTATACGAAATTTTCGTATAAATTAATTTGTTACAGAAATTTTTGAGCATATCTTGACGATTTTATTCAATTTAGCAACTTATTTTCTTCTTTTGCATCTTGTTCTTTCTGTCTTCAGTATTTGTATAAATAAATCCGGAGCAGATCTATTTCTCATAATGGCTATTCGAATTTCCTGGATAACCTTCAAAGGATAAACCCAAAATTCTCCTCCTTTCAGATATCAGATCAAAATTCAATTTTTGTACATTACCCCAGACCTCTGATTTTATATATAACTAGAAGTATGCCCTTTCTTCGTACAGAATAAAGAAGCTTAATTTACAATTTAGGGTGTGAGCCTCTAATATGATGAATCATTCTTTTTAAAATATTAAAATCGTTTCCACAAAAAGAAAAGAAGTAAGTTCTCAATGCTGAAACTATGAACAGATGGACAGAAACGCAACTTGTAATTTCATTTATATAAATAATTAGAATTTTGCAATTAAACAATAATAATTGGCCATGCAAAAAGCAGCAATTACATAGGTATATGCTCACAATGAGGAACGTTGCTTCTGATGTATGTCCTTGCTTATAAAGTTCCCACAATTTAAACGGGCTCACACAACGATCCTGTCACCTTATGAGATTTTGAATTGCCTTAGTCGTAGAGAGATAATCAATAACAATTAAGTCACGATAGTGTGAAGACTCAAACACAAATTGGGCGTCGATTGCTTGGAGACTCCGACAACGATATTGAGACATGCTCAAAGAAAATATCCAGAAAGACATGAATACAGACAGAAGGACAGGACGACACATAAAATTTAAGTAGATCGACACAAGTTTACCATAGCGCTTATTTGAGAGTTCAAATTTAGACATTCTTGTCCTGAAGAAGGAAATCTAATAGATTTACGAAACGTACATATGCTTATTTATTATAGTGCAGCATTTTACATTATAAGTCAATTTATTATTGATTGTGCGAAAAGTCACGCACTTTATTTATGAGCGACCAGCCATTTTTATTGAAGTGCCACAATTTGCATTGGCAATTTAGAGAGTGCCACTGAAATGCCTCCCTAAGTATATTTTTAGGATTTTATAGTCCACTTTTATTGCAGTCTTTTCGAAAAACATATCCAATCAGAAATTCATAGTTATGCTAAAAGAACAAAAAAACGTAACAACAGGTGAAAAGGGGAATTGTGTCGATCTACTTAAGGGGTAAACATGGTTAACACCGGGGTATGATATGTTTGAAAAAGAGGTAAAAAGTAAAAAAAATCTAATACGGTTATGCTTTAGTAATACTGGTTGTGAGACCAGAAATAGATCTCACACTTTGATGAGACAGGTTTATATGTGTAATTTATTGTGTACAAAACGGAAAACAATACTACCAGTCTGGATGGTGCCGAATTTTACAACACGTGAACCTAAAGGGTCACAAAATCATAAATTTAGGGGCGCCAAGACAAGAGGGGCCAAGCGGGCCCTTACGAGGATGTGAACCATGCCATTGGATAAAGATTATCCAATGGAAAAGTGTGCTTGTTGAGTCACTCTCAATGCTACAAATGAAAGCAAGGGGGAAAAGGACACCCCCGAGAAAAGGAGAACCACAACCTGTTACCTAACAAGAACACTGGTGGAGACTTGTAAAAAATATTCGGGCGGCAGTATGATATTAGATGGTGAATTAGATGGAGACATATAAAAAACTTCAGCAGCGATGTATTAATAACACTTGCTCAGATAACTTCGAGGCGATGACTTAAATAACGACTTTTGGGGAACAACAGTTCGAGTTCGACATTACAATAAGAACGATGACTTAAAAAATATAGCACGACGACTAGATATGTGGAGAGAACAATCTAAGAGAATGAAATAAGTTGTTGGAGTCAGCAGTACAATAGTCAGCAGTACAATAGTCGTGTTGGAGTCAGCAGTACAATATGATCGACGAAGTTACGAGTGGATACATTACACTACGAGTTAATGCGAGTAATAAAGACGACATCAACCACGTGCTCCTAGCAAAGTCCAAGACAGACTTGAAGGTATGTGTTCCTCAAAAAGATATCTTGGTCTAAACAAATATATTAGGCCAGTTAGGTGGTCTCACATGTTTCCCCGCCAAAACTAATAATTAATTGTTTAATGAATTAATAAGTGTTTATGTTGTTAATAAATGTTTTATTGTTAAAGTTTAAATGGTGTAATCCATTTAGTACTATATTAATTAATAATTCCTTTACAGAACTAGCGCGAAAGTCAAATAATTCGAGGGTTATTGCGAACACACCGTAGTAGTATAATAATGTTAATTATAACTGTAACTTTAAAGTTAAATAACTTTCTAACTGTCCCACACTGGTAGCTTTAATAAAACAACAAAGTCACAGAAATAATCACATAAATAAACTCACTGTCTCTTAAAAAAAATTACAAAATAATAAAAATGTAAAGTTAACTGGTGTGTTGCTCATCTCGACTTTTTCATACCAGGATCTACTTTTAGTCACTTTTTATTTGCATATTTTGCAAGAAAATGTTTGAAAAATTGGTATTGTGTGTCCAAATGATTAAAATTATAGCGTGTTACCCTTCACTTTAAAGGGCTTGACAAAATCTTTCGATTGATACCATAATTGACAATATACTTCCTGAGGTCGGGCAACCTTTCTTCCGAAGGGTGACGCCACTAACAAAAAATTGTACCTCGGTTTTTTTTCGCAACAATGATTGAAAATATTTAAGTCATTGAGCTATAAATATTTTTTTTCATGATTATATCAAATTTTGTCCTATGCTGCCATGTTAAAAAATATAAACTTTCGAATGCATTTGCAAGTTCTTGCCCAAATTTAAAAAAAAAACTATCTAGTTCTAGATTTTTGTATAACAAATCCATTAATATTTGTGGCCGCAATCATATACACAAAAAATCGACAGAAATACAGACAGACGGACATCACTCCAAATATTACCAAATCGTGTTCAGGAGATCTTAATACATATAGTGGCATCAAAGTATCTGAATTCTAAAATTTTCGTGAAAATAATACTTTATCTAAACTGTATTAAATAGTATGAGAAATTAAAAATATTGTTTTTTTTTTTCAATAAGGTTTCGGGATTTATCTTACACTTAGGAGTTCATCAATGTTTGTGTTTGCTGTTAACGTAGCAAGAAAATCAGGTTATACGTAAATGTAGAACGTACTTACTTTTTACATAGTTTATAACTGAGGATTTTTTTATCACAGTCGTAAGTAGAGACGAACCTGCAAGTTTATTTATGGGTCATAATCCCGCGTACACAAGGAACAAAGGAGGGAGAGGAATTTCCAGAAAACAGACTTCTTGTTTGCTTTGATTCCAAAGGATCTTATTGCACTTGCTTTGAATCGCATTTTTTTATGTAGATCCAAAATTTCGATTTTTATAACATCTGGGCAAAGCACAATTTTCTCTAGAAATTTGAAAATGGTAAAAATTATTGATGGTAAAACTCTGAATCATTGTTTCTTCGCTTTCTAAATGCTACGGTAAATCAATGATGGCGGAAAACTGAGTTCGAAAGATCAGTGCATGCTACTTTCGGAATCTGACGAATTAAGACCGAATACATTCATACTACCACTGTATCCGAATGCTTTGCATAAGCAATGGCTAGAAATATGTAAAACTTTCTTTAAAAAAAAGCGATCTAACGCGTGTCACTTAAAATTTCCTCGCATGTCACTAGTGGCACTCATGTTACGGATTGGCCACTCCTGGTCTAAACAAAATTCCCCCACCCTGACAATTGCTCACTCGAAATTCAAGCCAATCAATTCGAAATTTTTTCGAGACTCATCAAAATATCTCCTTCAAAATCTAGAACTCTAAATACACTTATAAAAAATTACATGATTTATCAAAACTATAAAATATAAATATTGAGATACTTTCAGCCTTTTCATTGATATAATTCAAAATTTTTCTTTCAACTACCAGAAATAAAGTTGAAATTTCTATCTACATAAATAAGATTTCGTACAAAAGAATATTCTTATTATAGAATATTGTTTTTATTGAGCAATACCAGCTCGTATGCAGCGCAATGCCACGATAATAATGCGAGTCTGAAAGCAGTGGACTGAAAAGACCCGGACGAGTCGCAAATCCGACAGTGGATGACGAAATGTTACGTCAGCACGGGATGATAGACGCCTCTCCGCATGGCAGTAATAGACCTTACAGCTTCAACTCGACAGTTGGCAGAAAGTTGGATCACTGCTACAAGTTTGCCATTGTACGCTACAATAATTCATCGGCAGCTGCTGCACAGTGAACTGCGTGCAGAACGTATTTGTACAGAAATCCCCTGATGCAAAACCATCGATATCTGCTGCTACAATGGCCCATTAACATAGACACTGGCTAGCCGATTGGCAACAATTTGTCTTTTCGCAAGAATTCCACTTCAATTTAATGAACAGTGATAGTTCTTATCCACGTTATACGCTAAATCGGATAACGCCACCTTCCGAAGTACGGTATCCAACGGCATACCGGACGAACTGGTCTGGGTCGCCATTGGGTACCTTAGACAAGCCCAGTTGCTAAGAATTGTGGGTAATCTCAACAGCAACCGGTACATTAGCGAAATGCTGAAGCCCGAAGTCATACCCTTTCTTCAACGCTTTCCTGGAGCTGTATTTCAACAGGACAATGCTCGCCTATATGTTGCTAGTAATGTTCAAAATACTTTTCAGCGCAACAGATATAGCTTCTTCCTTGGCCTGCAAACTCTCTGGATATGTTACCAATTGAACATGTCTGGACTTTGTCGGTCGGCGTCTAGCTCGTGACGCTCGTCCCGTTGCTAGTTAAGTTGAACTTTAGGTTCTTTTAGAAACAATCTGGAATGCTCTTCCTCAGGTACAAATTCAAAATCTGTTTGATTCAATGCCACTTCGTATAAAAGGGCTTATTGCAGTTCGTGGTGGCTTCACTCAATACTGATTTTCGACATTTAATATTATTTTCTTGCTTTGTAAATGTAATTGTTTATTTGCATCAATACAAGTCGTTTGTGGAATAAATTTCATGCAATTTTGATGATTCCTTCATGCTGTTGCAATTTCTGCAAACAGGAGTACAATATAAGGTATACCCGTCATATGACGAAATTTAAAATTTGCAAAACAGTGCCTCCCATTTATCGGCATTTTTATCAATTTGGTGCCATTTTTATCTGTTGAGCAACATTTTTGTTAATTTGGCAGCTTAAAAAAGTCGTTAAGTTGACAACATCCCACCAAGTTAAGTTATTCTTATAATAGTAGATGGACGACTAATGGTTTCCAAATACGAAAAAATTACTCAAATGATCTTCTTTCATGAATGGAACAAAATGGATCCCTGAGAATGATGATAATGAATTTATCGCATAATATTACATATGAAAAGTGAACATATTTCACAGAACTTATTACTTTTCTTCAATTGTATGTGATGGTTTGATAAATTCATTTTAAAAATGTACAATATCTCGAAAACTGTTCACGCTAACGTTCTGAAATTTATGTCAGTCGTTTCCTAATAAAAAATTACATACTAAATGATTATTTACGTAAATGTTTTGCAGGTTTTGATGAATGTTTTCAAAATTCCATTTCAACATTTGGAGGCGTTCTGAACATTTGATTACGTTTGTAAGCGATAGGCTTTAAAGTATTCACAGATTGTAATTTTCGTACCAATTTCGTTCAAATCACTCCCTTTGTTCGTGAGCTATCGTTTCCACAGACTCACAGACTCATTTCCAAAACGTTCAAGGATGCTTGAAACGTGCTCTCGTCGAAAACTCGTATTCGAACCCGTTAGAATACTTTCCTTATACTTTATACTATGTATATAAGGGAAGTAAAATTGGATCAAAAGCCTCTGCGCGGAGAAAAATAGGCACTCCACTGCTGACATTTTTATATTGTGTTTTAAGTTCTTCAATTTGGTGCGTCCTATACAAGCACGGCTTCCTGGGATGATTTATAAAAAATATATTTTTCACTTTTAATTTTTTTGTAATCTCGTATTTTCAAGTACAATAAAAGAATTTTAATTGTTTGGACTTAACTAAAGGCAGTCCATGTCGTCAAAAATATAAATACATTCCGTTGTAAAAAAATATAGGCACCCATAAAAAAATTCAGCAACAGATGCGAAACTCGCCATGTATATGTGCAGTTTGAGGAGGTATGCAAATGATTAGAATTTGAGAGCAAAAACCCGCGTTTTGATTAGAAATTATAGCAACAAGAACATGACATATAGTGAGTGGTAAATATTTCCCTGGCAGCTACTTAAGTCGATATTCGATGCGGTATAAAATAAATACGTTGCATATGTCCCTCTGAGAAAGATTCTGGCACGAATATTGCAACCGGTCAGATAATTCAGTGGCATTCTGAAAAGGCAATTGTCGTCCGAGCATGTCCCAGACGGGTTCTATTGGTGATAAATCTGGAGACCTGGATGGCCATGGAAGAATATTAATCATCAAAAAAAATGTTAAGAAAGTCGTACAGTATGCGATAAATTTATTTTTAAAATTTTACAATATCTCGAAAACGGTTTATGTTAACATTCTATAATTAGGGTCAACCGTTTTCTAATGAAAAATTACATAAGAAATGATTATTTATGAAACTTTATTGAAAATTTGTATTTTTATTTCTTTATGATTTCTTCATAATTCCATTCCAACATTTGGGGTTGTTTCGAGCATTTGATTTCGTTTAAAAACAATCCGCTTCTAGTATTTACTGATTGTAAATGTTGAACCAAATTTCGCTCTTATCGCTCCATTCGTTCGTGAGATATCATATCCACAGTCTTAGTGACACATACACACACACACACACCACCTCAAAAACGCTTGATTCGTGTTCAGGGATGCTTTAAACGTGCTCTCCCGTAGAAAACTCGAAGTCAAATTTTCGGCACAGTCACAATACTTTCCTTATACATTATACTATGTATATAAGGAACGTAATAAGTGAAAACTACAAACATCAGTTACAATAATTACAAGTCTATTCTAATAGCCAGCCACAGATCTGTTCAAGTTAAATAAAGTGAATAACCGTTGAAACTTTATAAACTCTTTATGAAACTATTTTTTACAGTTTAGCTATTTTCCTCTACTTCTTTACCATCCTTCTTGCCTCACTCCTAGTGTCTATGGTGGAGTGATATCCATGAAGTAGCCATATACTCAAATAGATTGATGAATCAAATCTACTTCAGGGAGGGAAGGCATAACGATATTGAAGAAGATGAGGTTTTTATGATGTCCACAGTAAAGCAACCCTGCCTGGTGTTATAAACATGCTCATTTCTGAAATAAGAAAGATCAATCATGCATAAAGCATTGATTATGAAACACTTTCCAACTGAAATGCAATTTTATTTAAACATCTCTAAGATACGTTACATTCAGCGGTGTTATTTATAAAATTATCACAATACTACAAGAATTTATTATATTTGAAAACTTCATCGAAAACAAATGAAATTTATTCAAGCAACGTCATCGAAATATAAATCGCCTGACTCTCTATATAAAAGCTGTGAATATATCATTTATAAACTTTTTCCATTCCTTTCATTCAACAGCGATATTTTTAAACCCTGTAATTGTAAAACCATTTTAAAACCATGTATTTGTAAAACCATGGATGTAAAATTACTTTCTAACTCCATGCTTAATTTCATCGGAAAAGCAATAATACAGAATCGTCTGCTTCTCTATGTAAAATCAATGAATGTTTCATTCATATCAGCTATATTCCAGACTCGAGAGCTATATAATTTTGAGTTAAAGAAATTCAGCAATTCTTATACAACTCATCTTACAGCTTGATGTGTTTACATTCTCCATCAGTGAAACTCATGTTTCGTTGTAGAAATGATCAAAGTTTGACGATCATTCAAATTTTAAAATATTGTAATTGCGTTAGCGCAGTATATAGATGCACAGAAAAAAGCAAAAATTAAAGAGGTTTTAGGACAGATGCAACACGAAATATAAATTAAAAAGAACTTTAAAAAATCACAATTTTGACACAAGATGGATACCATATTTTATTTTGAAATGGGTCACGTTATCTTTCCATGTAATATGAGTGCAATTAATATTTTAATTTTTATTTTAACATCTACCAAACATATTTTGCTGAAATATTTTTATATATTTTATGGGATAATATGAATATTTCCTAAAACTTTCGAAGAAATTTGTGAATTTTAAATTCGCTTAAAAATGTTTAAAAATTAGGTCCCATAAGGTTCAATGTATTTCATTTTTTCAACCCGGATTCAATCCAAAACTAATTGGGTGATATTCTTCATTTACATTTCCATATGTGCCACAGACCGTCTCAACAGCGTACTAAAATTTCATTTTGATAAAATTAGTTTTACGACAGTTATCGTGCGAACGGACAGACAGATAGAATGAACAAAGTTATAAACTTTTTTCAACTATGTTGTAAAATATTAAAAATCTCTCCCACTCATTTGATGACTCATTTGATGATGGAATTATGTGTATTGTGTTCTTAAGTTGAAGTAGCTTTGTTGTTGTAGCCATTCAGTCGAATGATTTTGAGAATTTTCTGAAAGCACGAATCATTTCCCTCTTATTGAGTTGAAACTTTTTAACAGGTCAGAAATTTCATCTTCTACAAAAAGAATGATAGTGTTTGCTCCTGCAGGCAATTTCGCTTGAAACCCTAGCACACATTAACATTCCCACATCACTATTAGAAAGAAGTCTATTTTCTTCAAGCTTTCATAGAAAGCACTTGGTGAAATTGGAAGATAATCTACTGTGCCTCTTTTGCCTGCAACGAGTACACAATACGCAATACAGAGCAACCAAACTGTACATGAAAATTTCCTTCCGGTTATGCCCTTCTTCTGCAATAAACAATAAACTGGTCAATGAGTTTAGTAATAACAACAACTGTGACAAGGAGTGATATTTATTGTGGCACAAATTCATATCTGGTTATTTAAAAAAATTATTTTCAAAAAGATTTTGTCTCCTCCCCAAAATTTTTCTTTTTGGCAAAATAGGTGCCTGTTTTCAATCAGAAAAAATATTCTGTATACAAATAATTTTTAAAAGACATTGTAGATTTTATGGTAGATTTTGAAATTTCGTAAGTAGAGTTTAGTTGGTATTTAGTAGAGTTTCACGGATACTTTAGTAGATTTACTGAGAAAAATCTGGCAACACTGGTTAGAAATAGGATCAACAATGCATTGCTAATAGACATGAATGTTACTTGGACACCTTTGTATTTTGAAAAAAACTATTTACTCTTGAAATTCCCTTTAAAATATGTAAAATGCCTCTAAAATATGGAAAGCACTTGGTGAAATTGGAAGATAATCTACTGTGCCTCTTTTGCATGGAACGAGTTCCTACACAATACATAGCAACCAAACTGTGCATGAAAATGTCCTTCCGATAAGTCCTTCTTCTGCAATATACAATAATCTGGTCTATCATTTTAGTAATACCAGCAGCTGTGACAAGGAGTAATATTTATCGCGGCATAAATTCATACAGTATTTGGTTATTTAAAAATAAAATAATTTTCAAAAAAATCTTTTCTCCTCTCCCAAATTTTTCTCTTTGGCTAAATAGGTGTCTGTTTTCCACCAGAAAAATATTCTGTATACAAATAATGTTTAAATAACTTTGTAGATTTTATGGTAGATTTTGAAATTTCGTATGTAGAGTTTAGTTGATATTTAGTAGATTTTCACGGACACTTTAGTAGATATACTGAGAAAAATCTGGCAACACTGGTTTGAAAGAGGATCAACAAATGCATTGTTAATGGCGTAACGAACGCTACTTGAACACCTTTGTCCTTTGAAATCTATTTATTCTTGAAATTCCCCAATATGTAATATCATAATTAAAATATGTAATATATTTCCAAATATGTAATATCATAATTAAAATATTTAGAATTTTAGTAATGATAATTACAGTAATTGTTGGTTGAATGATATCGAACAGTAAACTTCTTGTAAAAGTATATTTCCTATTTAAATAAGTGAGCCATGAATTTAGGAATAGTAGTGATTGAATTACTGAATAAGAATAGCCCTCCTCTCAGTCCGTCCTTCTTTTTGTTTTCCCGTAATGCTTAACGAAAATTTTTCAGAAAAAATTGAAAAAATATCAACAGCCTGACGATTTTTAAATGCATCCAAATTGATGAAAATGTCGCCATATTGGTAAAATTACGCTAAATTAATAAAAATGACTCCTAATTGATAAAAATTCAATATCCCAGAAAATTAAGTTCATTGTATCTCATAATTCCTGTTACTTTGTCAAATTATTAATTTAATATATTTGATATAAAATTTAGTAAGTTTTCTACTGTCCTTGACATAAGTATAATTTGTCACGGGGGTTCAGACGATTCTAAATGAATTGTGTTTCATTAGGGGATGTTGATGTCATTATGTTTCGATAGGGTCTGTTATGTCTGTCGCACTATTTTGAGAGACTGCGCAAAATGATTATCAGAATATATTGAATAGTAGTAAATCGCGTCGAATGGGAATTTACAAGTTTACTTGTGATGGAAATAAAAACTTCAACACATTGTTAACAAGATATTTTAAAATGATGAGACTTACTGAATATTTTCTTCTATATTTGCCGATAATTTCCGTCCGTTAAAAGTTACTAAATGTTAAGGATTTTTGATAAAAAAATAAAATGTTGTTGCTGGATATTTACCAAGCCCAATAAATTTCAACAAAATTGAATTTAAAAAAAATTAAAATAAATGCATTTATTTTGTTTTAATTATCACAAAAGTGAAAAGATAACTTCCATGAGCGTGAATTTGTCTATTTTTTTTAAAAAAATTCACAATAATAACCACGAGTAACTTCCGGAATAATCTGTCGAATATTAACTACCCATCCACTAAATTTTTGAAAAACTAAACTTTCAGACAAAAATTAAATTGAGGTTTTTATTTTCAAAAATTTCATTGAAACTACAATTTCCTGGGAACCCGCCTTCCTCTTTTAAAGTTTTTGTCATATAAAATGCACTTTTAAAGCACAGGTATTTTTGCAGGGACAAGCAGAAACATTTGAATCTAGGCATAGGGATATTTATCTCCAACCACCTGGCCACACTGATTCTACTTAAAATAAGTTTAATCATAATTAAAATATTTATAATTTTTAGTAATGGTAATTATAATAATAGTTGGTGTATTAGTATCAAAAAGGAACATGTTGTAAAAGTCCATTTTTTTTTAAATATTACCTTCATACATTTATGAATATGGTGAATAAATATTGTAATACATAAATAATTTTGTTTATAAATAAACAACAATGTCATAATGACATTGTTTTCAAACAAGAGAACTATTTTTATCAGATACCTGAAATACCATATTTTCTAACAGATGCTATTTTTATTATATGCTCTTTTTTCTATCAGATACCTAAAAAAAAACAATTTATATATTTTAACACGTCACATATCATGTATTCAAACCTTTGGTCTGGAAGTATGGACAATCAATATGAACAATGTTATTTAATAGTTTCCTACAATATAGCTTAAATACGAGGCAGTATCCTTTGGAACGGTTTTCACACAAAAAAATCCTCTGTTAACAACATATTGACACATAGATATCGACTCAATTAGTGGAAAATGTTTTTAGCCCCATCCAAAAATATAGTAAATTTATGTTATTTCCCTTATGAAAGAGCATGCACAATGCGAATATGGGCGGCTAATTTAAAATTACTTGTTAATAAAGCAACTGTTGTAACGAACAAAGAACGGGAAAGCATCCGACTATTTCAGCCCTTTATTTCCTAAAGAATCATTTTAATAGAAGTAAGCTGGAGCTGGATTTTATCTTTATCCTAACCTAGAATATTAGCAGTAACCTGGCTTCCACCAAAGACTACGAGTGTTATCCAACCAAAGGACGAATTTCGATAACACTTTGCAACTTGACCCACTCGCAAAGTGAAGATGAACTACCGAAAGTTATGAATGCAAAGATTATCCAAAAAACCATGTTGTATAATTCTTAAAATTCATCTCAATAAAGTCAGATGTTTTATTTAATTACTTTTCCATGGTAAGCTGTAATGTTTTTCCGTGAGTCTATTTTAAGGTGTGGCAATAAGCTAAGAATCAAGAACATGGGATACACTATTTTAACATTTACATATAAGCCTGTAATCGCAGTATGCAAAAATGTACGCATACACCTATTTGGAATAATTAAATTAGCTATTATGGTATAATATATTATTAAATAAGTGTATCTTAATACACTTTACATATTTTTTAAAGTCTGATGAATTAGTTAGCAGTTACATATGGAATATCAGCACTTCAACCGGAACCTTAGAATTCGCTTTCTCTGAAATAAGCTGCATGAAAAGAAAACCTTTTGAAGACGAAAAATTCTTCCAAGCCTCTGAAATTCCATTTAGCTAGCCGTTAAACTAGCTTTCTTGCAGTAGATATCAACCATATAGAAAATGTACCTGCCGTTTCTTGAGATTTAAAGCAGAAATTTATTGTATTCATTCATTCAATATTTCGCCCGCTGCAAAGGCAATCGGCCGACTTTGCCCTGCAACCTACCAGGACGCAATACTCCCTAAATAGGCGTCTAAACTGGACTCAGCCCACGTCGAGGGTGTGATCGAAGCATTGGACCCGTTGATATCCACAGTTCTATATATAATACGATTGTATATTGCGACCACTGCATATACGCAATATGCTCTAAGTATTCTCTTCGGATTTGTCTCAAATATGCTCCTTTGATGCGCCCTAAATATGCCTTTCACTCCATACATGGACCTAATACGCCTTAAAACAATTTTTTGGACTCACTAAATAAGCTTTTTTAAACGCACTAAATACGTTCATTTCTACCACCAATTATCAATACAAGCTTGAGAACTTTAATATTCGTTTAAATTAAAATTATCTTTATCTTCCGGAAATATTTTATAACTTTATTCTAGATATAATGTGATTTCGTTTAAAAAAATGCAGGTTATAGGAGCTAGGACAAATAATAACAAGAAAGATCAATCATGCATAAGCATTGATTATGAAACACTTTCCAACTGAAATGTAATTTCATTTAAAAATTTCTAAATTGTGATTCATTCAGTGGTAATATATTTTACATTATCACAGTACTACAGTAATTTATTATACTTAAATATTTAAAACTGTATCGAAATATAAATCATCTGATTCTTTATGCAAAATCAATGAATATTTCATTCATATAACTTGTATTCCAGACTCCAGAGCTAAATAATTTTGTGTGAAAAAAATTCAGCAATTCTTATGTAATTCATCTTACAATCGCTTGAGATATTTGCATTCTGCATATGTTAAAATTAGGCTTCCTTGAAGAAATAATAAAAGTTTAGGGATCATTTAAAATCACAACTATTGTAATTGCATAGGCACGGAATTTAGATACACAGATAATACACAGATAATATATATGTGTATGTGTATGTACTCAAAGTATTGGAATCGTGCCGAAGATCGGAACTCGAATTTTCAAAGTATCTACACGTTTTGGGACTTCTAGAACACGAAAAAACTACTTTTAGGAAGACGTCTGTGTGTGTAAGGGTGTATCTGTGTATGTTTCTGTGTGTCTGTGTGGATATTACATCCACTCTAATTGAAAAACTAATGGACCGAATTTCATACAATTTGGTAGGTATGTTTTTTGTGGGAAATCCTGATGTTCATTAGATTATAGTACGATTCGTAATAAAAGAATCTGCCTTCTTTGCGAAATGGCCGCAGAAATTGCCTTTATCCACTCTAGCTAAAAACTAATGAACCAAATTTAACAAAATTTGGAGTATAATATTTCAATAACCTACAAGTGATTTATATACCAAATTTAACAAAATTTTGTATATAAATCATTTGTAGGTTATTCTACTACGATTCGGGAAAAAGGAACGGGCTATTTTTGCGAAATGGCCAGTAAAAATCGTTATATATAAAAATAAAAGACTACGTGTGCTCAATTATATCAATTAAATTCCTATATTATATGTGATTTTTGACAACAAAAAGAATAAGACTAACCCCATTACTCTAGGACTAGCCGTTCTTGAGATATTCTAGTTTTTTCGCGTTTTCGCTACGCCACCTTTGACAATAAGTCTAGCTATCAAATGAGAACCAAATTTAAGTTTAACGTGTAAATTCAATGTCATTTAAAATACTTATGTTGTGCAGATAACCTCAAATTATCATTGAATAAATAAAGAGAACGAATATGAGTCTGCAGAGAAAGACATGTGCTGTCCACATCAGAATTTTTAACAAGATTACACCAATGATTTATAGAAGTGAACGGGGATTATTTTCAGGCCATTTCGAAAAAAATGTATGATCTATATTTAAAGATCCATCAAATTTTTGTCGAATAAAATGTTCAACAAATTTAAGCTGTGTACCAAATTTTAACTCTCTAGGACGTAGGAAAGTGCATTTAAAATGCCATCAATTAAATTTATCATGAAGAGTTATATAAAATTTAAACAAAATGAAAAATTGTTATCTACCAAATTTGTTTTAAAATATGAAGCCACTCCCATATGCAAAACGTTTAAACAAATGGAGAGATATTTATTATTAACACTTTACAACAAAGTTGAAAAGTGTTTATGACTTTGTTCATTCTGTCTGTCTGTCTGTCTGTCTGTCTGTCTGTCTGTCTGTCTGTCTGTCTGTCCGTTAGCACGATAACTGCCGTAAAAATGAGTTTATCAAAATGAAATTTTAGTATGTTGTTCAGACGGTCTGTAGGACCTATGGGAATATAAATAAATAATATCACCCAATTAGTTTTTTATTGAACCCGGGTTGAAAAAATGAAATACATTGAACCCTATGGGACCTAATTTTTCAAACATTTTTTAAGTAAATTTAAAATTCACGAATTGCTTCGAAATTTTTAGGAAATATTCACATTATCCCATAGAATATATAAAAAAAAATTCAGTAAAATATGTTAAGTAGTTTTTTAATTAAAAAAATTATTTAATATAGGGAAAAAAACAAATTCAATTAAATTCTGACTTTGGGATATCTTCCAGAAAGAAAAGAGAGAGATATTATATAATAAATATCTCTCCATTTGTTAAAACGTTTTGCATATGGGAGTGGCTTCATATTTTAAAATAATTTGGTAGATAACAATTTTTCATTTTTTTTAAATTTTATATAACTCTTCATGATAAATTTAATTGATGGCATTTTAAATGCACTTTCCTACGTCCTAGGGAGTTAAAATTTGGTACACAGCTTAAATTTGTAGAACATTTTATTCTACAGCAATTTGGTGGATCTTTAAATATAGATCATACATTTTTTTCGAAATGACCCGCAATTAATCCCCGTTCACTTTTATAAATCATTGTTGTAATATTGCTAAAAATTCTGATGTGGACAGCACATGTCTTTCCCTGCAGACCCATATTCGTTCTCTTTATTTATTCAATGATAATTTGAGTTTATCTGCACAACATAAGTATTTTAAATGACATTGAATTTACACGTTAAACTTAAATTTGGTTCTCATTTGATAACTGGACTTATTGTCAAAGGTGGCGTAGCCAAAACGCGAAAAAACTAGAATATCTCAAGAACGGCTAGTCCTATAGTAATGGGGTTAGTCTTATTCTTTTTGTTGTCAAAAATCACATATAAAATAGGAATTTAATTGATATAATTGAGCACACGTAGTCTTTTATTTTTATATATAACGATTTTTGCTGGCCATTTCGCAAAAATAGCCCGTTCCTTTTTCCCGAATCGTAGTAGAATAACCTACAAATGATTTATATACAAAATTTTGTTAAATTTGGTATATAAATCACTTGTAGGTTATTGAAATATTATACTCCAAATTTTGTTAAATTTGGTTCATTAGTTTTTAGCTAGAGTGGATAAAGGCAATTTCTGCGGCCATTTCGCAAAGAAGGCAGATTCTTTTATTACGAATCGTACTATAATCTAATGAACATCAGGATTTCCCACAAAAAACATACCTACCAAATTGTATGAAATTCGGTCCATTAGTTTTTCAATTAGAGTGGATGTAATATCCACACAGACACACAGAAACATACACAGATACACCCTTACACACACAGACGTCTTCCTAAAAGTAGTTTTTTCGTGTTCTAGAAGTCCCAAAACGTGTAGATACTTTGAAAATTCGAGTTCCGATCTTCGGCACGATTCCAATACTTTGAGTACATACACATACACATATATATTATCTGTGTATTATCTGTGTATCTAAATTCCGTGCCTATGCAATTACAATAGTTGTGATTTTAAATGATCCCTAAACTTTTATTATTTCTTCAAGGAAGCCTAATTTTAACATATGCAGAATGCAAATATCTCAAGCGATTGTAAGATGAATTACATAAGAATTGCTGAATTTTTTTCACACAAAATTATTTAGCTCTGGAGTCTGGAATACAAGTTATATGAATGAAATATTCATTGATTTTGCATAAAGAATCAGATGATTTATATTTCGATACAGTTTTAAATATTTAAGTATAATAAATTACTGTAGTACTGTGATAATGTAAAAGATATTATCACTGAATGAATCACATTTTAGAAATTTTTAAATGAAATTACATTTCAGTTGGAAAGTGTTTCATAATCAATGCTTATGCATGATTGATCTTTCTTGTATAATATCTCTCTCTTTTCTTTCTGGAAGATATCCCAAAGTCAGAATTTAATTGAATTTGTTTTTTTCCCTATATTAAATAATTTTTTTAATTAAAAAACTACTTAACATATTTTACTGAATTTTTTTTTATATATTCTATGGGATAATGTGAATATTTCCTAAAAATTTCGAAGCAATTCGTGAATTTTAAATTTACTTAAAAAATGTTTGAAAAATTAGGTCCCATAGGGTTCAATGTATTTCATTTTTTCAACCCGGGTTCAATAAAAAACTAATTGGGTGATATTATTTATTTATATTCCCATAGGTCCTACAGACCGTCTGAATAACATACTAAAATTTCATTTTGATAAACTCATTTTTACGGCAGTTATCGTGCTAACGGACAGACAGACAGACAGACAGACAGACAGACAGACAGACAGACAGACAGACAGACAGACAGACAGACAGACAGACAGAATGAACAAAGTCATAAACACTTTTCAACTTTGTTGTAAAGTGTTAAAAAGTAGTAAATAAAAACCTCGAACCTCCAATTAGGGTCACTGAATTAATGTCACAGTTTGACGATAAGAACCACATATTGAAACTGGAGATTAAAGGCGCTTCGCGCCTGGTGCTCTGTCTTGTACGACACTACGACGAAAAAATGCAGGCGATAAAAACTGAAAATTGTGTTGCAGCAAGCAGCACTAAGTTAAAATCGGTGTTGCATGCGCAATAAGCAGGAATCGCCGCATACATTGTTAGTAGAGTAGCGAACTACCCTTTAAAAACTATTGTAACCATTGTGTAATGATGACCAGCAAGCAGCACTAAGTTAAAATCATTGTTGCATGCGCAATAAGCAGGAATCGCCGCATACATTGTTAGTAGAGTAGCGAACTACCCTTTAAAAACTATTGTAACCGTTGTGTAATGATGACCAGCAAGCAGCACTAAGTTAAAATCGGTGTTGCATGCGCAATAAGCAGGAATCGCCGCATACATTGTTAGTAGAGTAGCGAACTACCCTTTAAAAACTATTGTAACCGTTGTGTAATGATGACCAGCAAGCAGCACTAAGTTAAAATCGGTGTTGCATGCGCAATAAGCAGGAATCGCCGCATACATTGTTAGTAGAGTAGCGAACTACCCTTTAAAAACTATTGTAACCGTTGTGTAATGATGACCAGCAAGCAGCACTAAGTTAAAATCGGTGTTGCATGCGCAATAAGCAGGAATCGCCGCATACATTGTTAGTAGAGTAGCGAACTACCCTTTAAAAACTATTTTAACCGTTGTGTAATGATGACCTCCCAGCAAGCCTAAGTAAAAATTGGTGTTGCATGTACAATAAGCAGGAATCGCCGAATACGTTGTTAGTGGAGTAGCGAACTACCTTTTAAAAACTATTGTAACTGTTGTGTAATGATGACCTCCCACATTATTTAATAAAATCTTATTTCTTTTCAAATTTATTAATAAGAACAACACAAAATCACAATGCATTATTATTGATTTATAAGTTAAATACTCTAGGCCATTTAAGTTAATTACATACCCAGAAATTGATCTAAAATCCTCTGAGATAGCATAGCAGTCCCGAGATCGTTGCTTTTTTTCTCAAAATTATCATTATTTTAATTTCGAATCATTCTGTCATCATAAATTATCTAATTAATTTTTCAATGTGAGTTATAGAGAATTACTAAAATAAGGCACATACTTGCAACTTCTCCTTGTGGCTTGATTTATTAATATAATATTAGTCAAATACAATATATATAAAGTACATGAAATTGAAAGTATGTTTTTTATTTGTTTGTTTGTCTATTTATCTGTTCTTAAAGAAATACACAGTTTTTGACGGACACTGGATAACTTAATCCCAGTCGAGGTATTATTAAAAAAGGCTTCCATGGAAATAGCAAAGTCCAAATAATTATTTTTGTAAAATTTTATTTTAAGAAAACGACATTATGTTTCTTAGCGACGGAATTAATTCAAACGTGTTCAAACGTGTGTCACGATTTTCATTCAATCCATCCAATTTAAATAATCAGAATTTTGATGTAGGCAACATATAACTTTCTATTCACAATTCAATAAGTTTCTGTCTTTCAGAGGGAAAAAATGATGAAAGATACGCGGCACAATGGTTTTGACGTTGAATTTCACATTTGGCGCTTTTCTAGATGACAACATGTAAAACTATTTCGAAGTACATAATTAACTTATATTTCTCTCAGATCTAACTTGACGATCAGCAATTGATAGCATCTGCAATAAGCAGTTATATTAAAAAAATTCGTCCATTTGGCCCCATTTTCGTTCATTTATCGTCTTTTTTACAATTTTGTCAATATTTTCAGAACTATAAAAAATGTCGCCAAATTCGAAACAGTTCGCCAAATTAATCGTCAAGTCCACCAAATTTATCATCAAGCCTTAAAGACAAACATAGTGTAGGTTTTCTTATATATATACATCAATGACTATTTGTGAATTATTGGTTGTCAAAATAAAAAAAAAACTATTACCCAAACTATCTTAAATGAAACGAAATAAATCCTTACGAATGGTGTTAACAAATTTATCGTATGATATTGCGTATCAAAAGGGAACATATTTCCCTCCGGTTAATACTTTTTTAGTTTTATGTCAATTTTCTTTTGATGAACTTATTCGAAAATGGTGCTATATCCCTAGAAATGTTCTTGATACTGTTCTAAAATTTATGACATTCGTTTCTAATACCGAATTACATACGAAATTGCTATATACGTATACGTATCATCATTTATGGTTTTTGGGTTTTTAATAATTATTTTCAAAATATCATTCGAAAATTCGGGAATCTTCTGAACAATTAATTGAGTTTAAAATTAACAGAGCTTCAGTGTATGCAGATACTAATAAGCATACTAAATTAGAAACGAAAAGCTCCATTCGTTTGTGAAATATCGCATCCACAACCACATACTCATACACACACACATACACAGGGGGAGACATCACCTCAGAAAAGTTCAATTTGAGTTCAGGGTGCTCGAAATGTGTCCTTCCATCTAAAACTATAATGTGAATTTTTAACCCTGTAACAATGCTTTTTCTATACATTTTACTATGCAGAGAAAGTAAACATTGATACAAAAATAAATTTTAATAACGAAATGTATTATATTTTTGATTGCGTTATATCAATTATGGTTTTGGTATATTTCCAAGAAATATTGATATTTTCAATTTCTTCTATCATTTAGCTTATTTAGGCAAAGATTTCCAAATTTATATAGTTTCTATTGAGCTTAATCAATTTTTGCAACAGTATAAAATGGAACCAACATAAATTTTACCACAATATTAATTTTATATTACTCCAATAATAATTTATTTGGGCGCATGTTTACCAAACTTCGATAATTCATTTACAAGGGGGATCTGTATGTCGGATTCTTCAGATTTTCCAGTGCAAATAACTTTTAATAGATTAAACAAGAATTCTTATTTATCATTTTTAGGGGAATTAAATTAAATGCTTAAATATAAATTTTTTAAGGACAATATCATTTAGATAACTACTAGAATTTGTGTATTTTAAGTCACTGTCAACTCCAAATATATCTGTTACTTAAAGAATAAAAGAGATCCAAATTGTTTGCATGTAAATGAAAATACCAAAAATATAGTCAAGATAAGCAATGGAGTATGAATTCTGCAGATGTATAATAAGAAAATACATACTATATTTCCTCAATAAAGAAGTCTTCACAAAACAACACATTGCTCTCCGTCAGAAAACTTAAATAAAGGAACAAATGGAAACCTAAAACCTCTTGCTACCCTATACACGCGGTTGAGATAAAACATAGATTTCATGCAGCCCTAAAATATTGCTAATAAAATGCGAAGGAGACATGGTGTTTGCCTAGCAAGAATCTTTTAGAATTTACTTTTATATTACACCGAACATAAGATATCAAAGTAAATAAAAAACATTTTCAATCCTCTTGTATGTGATGAAGATATTCTATTGCCTTAAAACTGTTCAGGAGGTGATCACGAATATTTAACACAGGAAAAAGAAATTAATTGCTGTCTGGTACAAATGGTATGCAGTTAAGAAAAGTAAAGACAAATTTTGAAGTTTTAAAAAAAAAGTTCTTAAGAACTCCCATAACTTTGTAAGGAAAGATCCCCGAGTGTGCCAGCTAGGTCTGTCTACAGGAAAATGACCATCCTCGATCGAATGAAAGTCATTTCAGCTTCCTAGTGGAAAGTGTAAGGCAAGATAACTAACTCGACAACAAAGCGAGATAGATGAAAAAAGTCAATTTCAAAGTTGTAGAGCAATTTTCCAATACGTAGGTATCGACACCAGGAGCGAACGAAACGCATATATGAAAGGCAGTATCTGTCAAAAAGTAGTATAATCAGGACCTATGACAAGGTGACACCTCCAATGCTTGTCAAAGTACTTGGTCGTATTCTTTTTCTAATTTCAATGTACATATTTTTCTGACGCATAGCATTTTGAATAGGCATTAGATTCCTTTTCATTTTAGTCTTTATTTTAAAATTCCTGCATAGCGCAGCCATTAACCTATATTAAGGAAGAACATTGGCATTGCAGATAACAGTATGTATGGGTCTGTTTCACGTTCATCAACATGAGATAACCGCTAACTGGGATCAAGAAAACTTGGTATTTGCTGCTATTTTGCAATTTTCTATGGAAACTGAGAATTTCAGTCCTTCCACGTAGCCAACATAAAATTGGTACACAATTTAGCTCGGGCTATACGAAGCTGAAAAGTCAAAGTTCAAAATCGGTAGAACCTGCCAGAAAGGGTCGTCTCCAAAAATAAGGAAGACATTTTGTAAAGAACCTGGCTACCCCAAAGGGGAATCGAACACTAGATCGTCGAACTGGCCAGCTGACTCTTTACAGTTGAGCTACTGGGATGGAATTGCAAGCTCTTATCGTCAAAGCGAAATCTGCAATTCCCATTGGAGATAATAATATCAATGGACTGATTTCGCGCCTATTATGACCTCATGAGCATGGAATAACCGTTAATTGCAATAGCAATAAGATATTTTGTTATTTACTGCAATTTTGAAAACTTCTATGGGAACTGCCAATTTCAGTCTTTCCAAGTAGCTGGCAACCCTATTCTGCAAAATATTTACCTTCAGTGACAGTTTTGTTGTCAGTCCTAGTATTTCGACAATGCTATGCAAATCTGCACTTGACTTTTTTCTTCTGGTTTGCTCTGTTGCCGAGTTTGTAATCCTAACTTTTGAAATTCTCTGCCCCTTAAGGTCATTGCAATTACTTTTATTCATTCGGGCATGGTCACTGTACTCTAGATATACCTAGAGTGTACACACATGGACCTTTCCTTCCAAAGTTATTGGGTGCTAAAAGACTATTCTGGGAGCTAAGTTATGTATTATTTCCTATCTCAGTAATTGTGAGACCAGAAGGCACATATGCAGTTTTGATATTTACAACGAAACAAAGTGCAGACTTGTAGGCGTCATTTTATGACAGTCTTGGCCAGGAAGATCATAATCCCAATAAATTCACATCATATAAGTTGCAGTTGTGGTTGAGGCAAAGATCTCCTAGGGTCAAGGCTTAAACCTAGCATCAATGAAAACTAGAGTATCTAAAGTTACAATGATACTACATCGCACTGAGAAGCAACCAATGAGAGAACGAAAGACGTATATCGACCTCAGGCAAAATAATGTGCCAACAAGGAGATAATTCAATGAATATTCAGGCAATGATGATCGAACACGCGATGAGAGAGTGTTCTGTTTATAAAAAAAGGATTGTCCAGAAGCGAGAGAGAGCGATCACGGAATTAAAGCAGTGTTTTTCATAAACAGAATTATCATCCAAAAGTTCAAAAAGTCGTGTTTTTAATCAGTGTAGTGGTTATTTTGAGTATTAAGAATGTGTTAAAAAAGTGAAAACTGACTCTAAATGTCAGAAAAAAGCGGCAAATATTTCAAACATGCTGGGCAACAGACCCCAAAACAGATGTATGTTCTAGTCTGCGTATATATTAGGTCAATTGTTGATTTTGGACTAATATAGTAAGACCTAGTCCCACGCGGTGCATTTTCTCCTCCTTAAATGTTTATCAAAATTAATGCAATTTTAATTATAGCAATAAGATGTGTGAATAAATAATATTTTTTCAAAGTCAAAACTGTGGAATTTAATGTGTAGTGTTTTAATTAATGATTATGATTAGGAACTCGTCCAAAGAGGAAATGAAGTGTTATTGAGGAAGCGATGCAATATACGAAATATTCGATTCACGACCAAGTTATTCTAAATTTTTAAATTATGGCCTCAATGTTCCTTTTTGTTCACCAGAATAACCAATTGATTTTAGCAATCAAAATTGTACATAGTAATCAGATTTTGCAATGATATTTTGATCTTGATAGTTCAATCATTTATTGTTCTATCTAGCTGTCTTCTGCATAGAAGACAGAAATTTAATATATATATATATATATATATATAGCAGTTTCTATCTATGATATAACGAAATTTTTACTTAGAATTGAGTGATCTACAAACTCTACCATTTACCATCTTGAAAACGCATTTGTTAGTTTTCTCGAGCGCTTGAAAATATATCGAATTATTTTCCACCACAAGTTTTAAATATTATTTATATATTTTTATTCGGATTATTTTCGTGTGTAAACAACAAGTAGACTCCATTTGAAAGATAGCCAAACTTTTTCCATGGAATAGAGAGATTTATTTTACAACTCTATCGCTTTCGTCTTGAAAACATATTTGCTGTTATTTTATTTGCATAAGAATATTTCAAGTTATTATTTTCCCAATGAGACTATAAAGGTTATTTCTTTGTATTTTAGCATTTCTCACTCTCGTGGCCATTCTATACTCATTTAAGGCGGGTAATTTTGTGAAACATCTTGCCAAGCCAACTTAATGCGGCTGGGAAGAATTATCGGTTCATCTCGTTGTTACGATGAACATATTGGCATTCATTCAAGTAAAGAAATTAAAATATCTAAATACTGTTGTACACTAATGAAGTATTTAAGCCTGTCACAGAAATACGAACATTCTAAACAAGTAAATATAACATTCTGAACAATTAAATATAACATTCTAAGCAAGTAAATATAACATTCTAAAGAAGTAAATATAATATTCGAAGCAAGTAAATATAACATTCTAAACAAGTAGATATCTTTCATTGTGAGGGTAAGAGATTTTATTCATATCTCAACATAATCAGCGCGAATAGTGGCAAATCATAAGAGATACCTGAAAAAAGGGAAACTTTAAATAAAAAATCATTACAGTTCTACGACAAAGTTTAATTTTCTTGCGAATTGAAACTTATAATCCAGCAAATGATGCAACCTTTACATTTCAATTAACACTTCCCAATGCAAGAGTTGCACACACACACACATATACACACGCACACACATATATATATATATATATATATATATATATATATATATATATATATATATATATATATATATATTAAATATTGATCTTAGACATATATAATAAATTACAAATTTGCGCAAAAAAGGTACAGAATTTTATGAAATCGATTAAAATTTTCAAGGGAATTAAATTTTAAGAAATACAAAATTTAAATTGTTATACGGCCCCCGTACAAAAACATTTCCAATGAGTAAAATGTTCGCCATACACTAATAAGATGGTGTACAAAATTTCAGCATTTTATCATAAAAAGTACCAGACATATAAAAAGACAAATATGCTGACTTAAACCACTTTTCGATGCATCGACATGGTTTCTCATAGGGGAAAAAGCATGTCAGCAGGTAGCGTTTAAGGGGCCATACACAAAATGCGAAAGAAAACAATGATTACATAAATAAATTATAATTTTGCTGTTTATTGGTACAGAAGTATCTACACTGTGTAGAAATAATAAATTTGCACAAAGATTACACAACCTCTTCAAAATGTTCTCCATCCATGCCAATGATCCATTAAAGATAAGTGGCAGATATTATTTGCATATGATGCATTTCTGCGTTGCGTCATTTGCTCTTGCTGTAAACATTTACATTTTAAGTTGTGATTAATCCCTCACCAACTTCGTTTAAACATATCTCTGGGACTTTTTATGCTGAATTCTGCAATTTTGTACATCACCTTATTAATGTTTGGGACACATTTTACTCATTGGAAATGTTTTTGTACGGGTGCGTATAAAAATTAAAATTTTTAATTTCTTCAAATTCAATCCCCTTAAAAAAATTTATCGATTTCATAGAATTCTGTATTTTTTTACGCAACTTTGTAATTTATTATATATGTCAAATATCAATATTAAAGGCATAAAAGCCGAGTTCAATGATTTTGGGACGCCTTGTATACATATATTCCGGCCACCCAAACTGCTGCTGACTTGGCCTGCTAGATCTCCTGATCTCTCTCCCGTAGAGCACATTTGGTACGTTATGGGAAGGCGATTGCAACCACCCCGGAATGTTGACGATTTAGCCCGACAGTTGGAGACAATTTGGCAAGACATTTCTCAAGACACCATCTCTGAACTTTATCAGTCTATGCCACGCCGGGAGACATCTTCATCCAGGCCAGAGGGGGACCAACGCCATATTGACTTTCTCCCTTTGTATACTGTTAAACTCTAAATATTTAAATTGTTCTGAAATTTTAATCGTTTTTTTAAACACTTTACAACAAAGTTGAAAAGTGTTTATGACGTTGTACATTCTGTCTGTTTGTCTGTCTGTCTGTCTGTCTGTCCGTTAGCGCGATAACTGCCGTAAAAATGACTTAATCAAAATGGAATTTTAGTATGTTGTTCAGACGATCTGTAGGACCTATGGGAATATAAATGAATAATATCACCCAATTAGTTTTGGATTGAACCCGGGTTGAAAAAATGAAATACATTGGGCCCTACGGGACCTAATTTTTCAAACATTTTTAAACGGATTTAAAATTCACAAATTGCTTCGAAAATTTTAGGTAATATTTAAATTGTTCCATAAAATATATAAAAAAAATTCAGCGAAATATATTAAGTAGTTTTTAAATAAAAATTAAAATAATAATAACGCCTCTTATATGAAGCGATCACGTGACCATGATATGAAAAGATCACGTGGCCCACTTCAAAATGATATATGGCATCCATCTTGTCCCAAAATCGTGATTTTTAGAGTTCTTTTTAATTCATATTGAGTGTAGTATCCGTCCTAAAACCACTTTATTTTTGCTTAAATTCTGTGCATCTACATACTGAAACAACGCAATTGCAATATATTTGAGTTTAAATGCTCATCCAAATTTGATTATTTCTACAACGAGGCCTATTTTTCACCTATGTGAAATGTAAACAGCAAAATATGTAGAATGAGTTGTATTAGAATTGCTGTACTTCTTTAACACAAAATCATTTAGTTCATGGATTCTGCGTAGCTGATATGAATGAAATATTCATTGATTTTACAAAGAGAATGACGTTTTTTTTCGATGAAGTTTTACGCAGAGTTTAATTACTTGTAGCTCCATGGTCTTAATTTTTAAATAAAATAAATTATTATAGTATTGTGGTGAATGAGATGAATGGGAAATTATTTATGAATGAAATGCTGCTTTTATAGAGAAAACTAGGCGTGTTATTTTTTCTATGACGTCATTTGAATGAATTTCAGTTGTTTTCGATGAAGTTTTCAAACATAATAAATTATCGTAGTATTATGACAATTCTAAAATTATTACCGAGGAATGTATCATATTTTAGAGGTGTTTAAACCAGGCAATTTATATTTCAATGCCGTCATTTGAATGAAGTTCATTTTTTTCGAGGGAGTTTAAGTTTTCAAATATAATAAATTAATGTAGTATCGTGATAGGTTTTAAAATATTACCGTGGACTGTATTGCATTTTAGACATGTTTAAATAAAATTGCATTGAAGTTGGAAAGTGTTTCATAATCAATGCTTTAAGCAGATTGATCTTTCTTGTTTATGTATGTTCTTCACATCCACCAATTCTTATCACAATCAGACAACTCCCTCTTGATGCGTCGATATTTTTTGTTATAAAGTGTACACACACACACACACACACACATATATATATATATATATGTGAATGTCATAAAACACTATAGACAACCAATGGATTCTTAAAAAGTATTTTAAAAGTATCAAGACATGTAGGCGCAATGCTGCTCTATAATGTCTAGTATAATAGAAGAGGAAAAATCTACAAATAAATTATCAAAAACAGGAGGGGAGAGGAAAAATTCCAACGGGGAAATTTTGGAAAGGCCTAGGGGGATTTTGACCCCTAGTTCCCGGTTAAAGTCGACTTTTAATCCATAGGAAACACTCCCGGAGCCGAAAATTACTTGAGGCCATTCTCCATATAAACGTCAAAGCAAAAGACGTACTCAACAATATGAACGAGGAACAGAAGGACTCCAATAAAGATTTTCAAAAGACAGTGTTTACATAAAAGGTCCGAAAACCGAAAAGACGTCAACATTTAAGAAAAAGAACACCTCAACTGCGATCCTGCAGTCAAAAGAGAAAAGGGAGTAAAGTGTAGGACTAGTTGAATCCCTGCCATTTATAACCAAAATCAAAACTGTTGCCGAAATCTCTTTCAAATGCATTTATAGTCGTATTGTGAAAGGCGTTATAATAATGTCGGAGGAATCCAGGGGGATAGTCTTGTTTTAAAGCTTCCGTTATAAATATTGCATCGCTTTTTATACAATCTTTATTGTACGTATGCAAACGAGCGTTACGTATAAAGTGATCTAATACGATATTACGAAAAACAATCTGACTTAAATTAGACTTCCAGTTGATAATATAATTAATTTTAATCTTGAAATGTCGTCGTTTATCATAAAGTTTCGTATACAAAGGTTCATCTTCAGCAAAGTGAATGCTAGTATCAAGATAATTAATTTCATCAGCCGAATCTGTAGGTGTTTCGATTAACTGGGGGTCACAATCCCCCTAGGCCTTTTCAAAATTTCCCTGTTGGTTTTTTTCCTCTCCCCTCCTGTTTTTGATATTTTTTTTGTATATATATATATATATATATATATATATATATATATATATATATATATATATATATATATATATATATATATATATATATATACATATATATATATCCAGTTTTCCTATGAATTACTTGTTTAGTAAGAATTTTCATCTTTGATTCATGTTCATATTCAGAATTGTGTATATGGGTTGTTCATATTCGGAATTGCTTTTCCGGTCTCCTGCTTAGACTCACTGGACGGGTCTGGGAGTATTATTGTGAACGTTCGTACTGCCTCCCTGGTAGAATTTCGACTTGTTCATTTAGGTGCTTCTAGATAATTTAAGCTGTTGAGGTTGGTCGTGTATACACGTGGTGAAAGAAGAAGTGTTCATGCCGCATGGTAATACGAATTTTCTTAATCTCTCCTATCTTCATTTTTTATGCCTGTAGTCTGAGTTAGAGTATTTATAGTAATGTACTATTGCTCTATTTGAAACTGGCATGTGTTTGGGTTAGTTAGAGTTAAATTCTGAGACCTGAGGAGGAATTAAATTCTGACTAATCATCGAATTTGAGCTGGTGCTGTTTGTTCTCTTCTCTTATCGGCATTATGGCGTGAATTAGCTTCTATGGTGATGTTAAAACTACTTGAATTTTTTATTATTACATATTTCTAATAAATATATATATATATATATATATATATATATATATATATATATATATATATATATATATATATATATATATATATATATATATATATATATATATATATATATATATATATATATATATATATATATATATATATATATATATATATATATATATATATATATATATATATATATATATATATATATATATATATATATATATATATATATATATATATATATATATATGTATATGTATATATATATATATATGTGTGTATATGTATATATATATGTGTATGTTATATATATAATTATTTATTAATTATATAAATAAATAAAAATGAAAATAATAAACGAAGTCAAAAACATTAGAAAAATCAAAAAATCGGAAAATAAGATGCATTAACATTAATGTTTTGAATTTTATTTTCGCAAAAAAATGTAACTTTTGTCAGTATTGAAACTACGTTTTGAGCGCCCTTATAATGGTGTATAGTGGCATTCTCGATTATCCAGTTTTCCTATGAATTACTTGTTTAGTAGGAATTTTCATCTATGATTCATATTCATATTCAGTTCTGCATGTTTGGGAAGTTGTATTCTGAATTGCTTGTCCAGTCTCCAGCTTAGACTCACTGGACGGGTTTGGGAGTATTTCCGTGAACGTTCGTACTGCCTCCCTGGTAGAATTTCGACTTGTTCATTCCGGTGCTTCTAGATTAAGCTGTTGAGGTTGATCGTGTATACACGTGGTAGAAGAGGAAGGGTTCATGCCGCATGGCAATACAATTTTCTTAATGTATCCTTTTTTCATTTTTTGATGCCTGTAGTCTGAGTTTAAGCATTTATAGTAATGTACTATTGCTTAATCTGAAACAGGCATTTGTTTGGGTTAATTAGAGTTAAATACTCAGACCTGAAGATGAATTTAATTCTGATTAATCATCGAATTTGGGAAGGTTCTGTTCTTTTCTCTTATAGGCATTATGGCCGTGAATTTGCTTCTATGGTGATGTTAATATTACTTGAATTGTACTTTTATTTTTTTTATTTTTACATAATTCTTATTATTACATTTCAAATATATATATATATATATATATATATATATATGAAAGTAAAATTGCATATTGATCTCCTTTTAATTATCTTACAACAGTGAGGCAACGAAGGCAATTCTTCTCGAGCAATTTTGCAAAAAACATGCCGGCTCTTCAAAACTCTTTTCTGAGGATCCGCGGAATTTTAATAGATTAAAATGTTCTACTGGTCTAAACTGTCTACTGTTCCATATTTTCTAGATTCATTGATTGACACTGCATACTTTATGAGATGCATCTCCATTCTCTCGATCTATTCTAAATCCATCCATCTGCGATATTATCATGATCGCATTTTCAAGCCAGCTCTCTGCTACAGGCTACAGTCATCTTCTTACTTCGTTGTTGTAATATTCTTGCTATCAGCAGCCTCTTTCGGCCACAAGACACGCCCACTCTAAAGCCACTCTTATTTTCATTAACTCACTTCATAAGTGTAATTTTTCATAGTGTCTTGATTGATAGCTCTGGATCGAATGAAATGCGTTGTAAGTTATGGTCCTAAGTATTGTTTATGCCCCAAGCCACACTTGTAATTTGTATGACACGTATTTATTGAGGACCAAAACTTTCGAAACTGGCGTCAGTTATCTGCACCTTTCATTCGATAGCAAATACCAAAATTAGGAAATAGTGCCTTCTGATCTCACAACGAAAATTTACATTATGGACGAATTATTTATTGCCTGTGCGAAAAATCACATTCTGTACATATTCGATTTATACTGGGTTCTAAATGAATATTCACGACTTCATCCATTTCAGACAAGTACAAGGCATTTCAATATCCTTCATAGTTCACTGATTTCATCTTTCAACTGTGATTGAGAGAGAAAGCAGATATTGAAATTTTATGGATTCCGGGTTCTTTCTAGGATGCAAAATCCATCCTAAGGGCTGTGAGATATTTTATTTCGAACAGAGATATTTATTCTGTATCCCTTCCTTTATCAACCTGAAAACACATTGCTCAAGATTTTATGCACTAGAAAATATTTCGCGTCATCGTTTTCCAATGGTTTCCTCTGGGGAATATTTTCATCTTACAACTATGTGAGACAGAATGACTGAATGATGAATTTGCAGCCCAAACTGTTGAAGGTAAAACTTCGCATGCATAGGGAATTTGATCTGTAATTAAAACACTGAAAAAGTATTTTCTTTAATTTATTTTTACTAATACTTTCCAACATAGTTGAAAACAACAAAGTTTATGACTTTGGTCATTCCGCCTGTCGGTCTCCCCGTCCGTTTGCATGATGACTTTCGTAAAAATTACATTCGAAGTGGCATTTTAGTATGTTGTTGAGACGATGTGTGGGACATACGGGAATAAAAGTAAAGACTATCACCCACTTAGTTTAATCCGGGTTGGAAAAATGATATACATTGCACCCTGTGGGACTCAACATTTGAAACATTTTTATACGGAGTAAAAATTTACCAATTTTTCGAAAATTTTTAAAATATTCAAGTTATCATATAAAATGTATAAAAATAAATTCAGAAAAATATGTTGGGTATTTTATGCCAAATAAAAATTGAAATAAAATGTCATACATAATATATGGATCAATATATGAATAAATCACTTGATTCGTTGCAAAAAAAATATGGTTTACATGTTTTCCGGTGTTTATACCGTAGATATTTAAGGAATCATTTAAATTCACATTTAGAATTGCATCCGTCATAAAACCTCTTTATTTTTGCGTATTACCTGTTTATCTAATTTATGGGCCACCGCAATTATAATATTTTTTATTTTGAATGATCACTAACCTATTTTATTCTTACAACGAAGCCTAATTTTAACGCTAAACTCTAGCATACAGAGTGTAACCAAATCAAGCGATTGTAAGGTGAGTTATATAAGAATATATATATATATATATATAAAACTTTTAGCTTAATTATTATTAACATAATAATATCTATTTTATCTTTCAACATGGCCATAAACTCGTGCATAGTGGACTTATTATTATTGTACATTGCATGTGTGCCGCTATTAACTCTCCAATTATTATCTTTCGCGCGAGTTCTGTAAAAGAATAATTAATTATTATAATACTAAATGGATCACACCATTTTAACTTTAAAAATAAAACATTTATTAACCACATAAAATACTTAATTATTTAATTACAGCAATTACTCTTCTCATTAATTATTTCGGCGGAGGGATCATGCGAGACCAGTATGAAAATGTCTAAAATGTGGTTAGGACTAGATATCATATTCGAGGAACACATACCTTCAAGTCTGTCTTGGACTCTGTTTGCAGCACGTACTTGATGTCATCCTTATTACTAGCATTACCTCGTGGTGTAATGTATCGACACGTAAATTCGTCGATCATATTGTACTGCTGACTCAAACACTCGCACTTATGTCATTCTCGTAGTCATATCTTTATTCTCTCCAAGCCATACGTATACTTTAACTGAGTATCATCATCGTTATACCATCATAATGTCGAACTGTTACAATCTGTTACCACTATTCTCACCAACTCATCGTTCTTATTGTAAGGATCTCGAACTACTACTTTACAAGTGTCGTTCTTAAGTCACCGGTTGTGGCTCTTCTGTCTCAGGACTAACACTCACCCTTTGCTCTCATTTGCGGCATTCAGTTCACGTGCTGTAAACTTTGGCGTCATATATATATATATATTATATATATATATATATATATATATATATATATATATATATATATATATATATATATATATATATATATATATATATATATATATATAAGTGAAATTGCAAATTGCATATTGATCTCCTTTTAACTATCTTTCAACAGTGGGCCAACGAAGGCACTTGTTCGCGAGCCATTTTGCAAAAGACGTGCCGGTTCTTCAAGACTATTTTCTGAGGATCCGGGGAATTTTAATAGATTAAAATTTTCTACTAGTCTAAATTGTCTACTGTTCCGCATTTTCCGGATTCATTGATTGACACTTCACACTTTAAGAGAGTCTCATCTCTATCGATCTATTCTGAATCCGTCTTTCTGCGATATTATTAAGATCTCATTTTCTCTCCATCTCTCTGCTAAAGGCTACAGTCATCTTCTCATCTTGTCGTTGTAATAGTCTTGCTAGCAGCAGCCTCTTTTGGCCACGAGTTAAGACACGCCCACTCGGAAGCCCCTCTTATTTTCATTGACTCTCTTCATAAGTGTAATTTCGCATCGTGTCTTGATTGATTGCTCTGGATCGAATGAAATGCAATGTAAGTTATGGCCCTAAGCATTGTTTATGCTCCAAGCCACACTTGTAATTTATATGACACGTATTTATTGAAGACCAAGACTTTCAAAACTAGCGTCAGTTATCTGCGCCTTTTATTCGATAGCAAATACCAAAATCTGAAAATGGTGCCTACTGGTCTTACAATGCAAATGCGTTGTGAACGAATATTTTCTGCGCGAAAAGTCACATTCTGTACATATTCTATTTATATTGGGTTCTAAATGAATATTCGTGACTTCATCTAATTCAGACAAGTACAAAGCATTTCAATATCCTTCATAGTTTACTAATTTCATCTTTCAACTGTGATTGAAAGAAAAAAGCAGATATTGAAATTTTATGGATTCCGGGCTCTTTCTGAGATGCAGATTCCATCCTAAAGGCTGTGAGATATTTTGACTGGAATAGAGATATTCATTCTATATCCTTTCCTTTATTTAACCTGAAAACATATTGCTGAAGATGGGGCGCGGTAACCCATTGGTTAGCGCGCTGGAGTTGCACTCGGTAGGCCCGGGTTCGATTCCAGCCACTGCCAAAACTGCCGCCGTGTTCATGCGGAGTACGATCACGTTAAACATGTGGTTCCGAAAGTCCTTCCGAGAGGTTGGGGGTAGGGGAAGGAGGGTACGGTCCCTGTGGATGCCTCCCCCACTGGATTCCGGTCTAAATTGTGTGGCACTTCCCGACCGTCCAAACGGTTACCTTACACCTTTCTGGTTGGTCGGACGGTCTGGGTTTCAACAACAACAACATTGCTGAAGATTTTATGCATTAGAAAATATTTTGCGTCATCGTTTTCCAGTGGATTCCTCTGGGAAATATCTATATCTTACAACTATATGAGATTGAATGACTTAATGATGAATTTGCAGCTCAAACTTCTGAAGGTAGAGATTTAAAACTTCGCATGCATGTGGAATTTGATCTGTAATTAAAACACTGAAAAAGTATTTTCTTTAATTTATTTTTATTAATGCTTTCCAAGATAGTTGAAAAGCGTTTATGACTTTGGTTAATCCACTTTTCGGCCTGCCCGTCCGTTTGCATGATAACTTCCGTAAAAATTGCATTCGAAATGGTATTTTAGTATGTTGCTGAGACGGTCTGTGGGACATATAGAAGTAAAAATAAATAATATCACCCACTTAGTGTCGGGTTTAATCCGGGTTGGAAAAATGAGATACACTGCACCCTATGGGACTTAACATTTGAAACATTTTTAAACGGAGTTAAAATTTACAAATTCTTCGAAAATTTTAGAAAATATTCAAGTTATCATATAAAATGCGTAAAGCTAAATGCAGCAAAATATGTTGGGTAGTTTATTTTAAATAAAAATTGAAATGAAATTACATCCATATTATATCAATCAATATATGAATAAATCACCTGACTCATTGCAAAATAAAATATGGCTAACATGTTTTCCGCTGTGTATACCGTAGATGTTTAAGGATCGTTTAAATTTACATTCAGTATAGAATCCGTCATAAAACTGCTTTATTTTTGCGTATTATCAGTTCATCTAATTTATGTACCACCGCAATTATAATATTTTTTATTTTAAATGATCACTAACCTATTTTATTCTTACAACGAAGCCTAATTTTAACGCTAAACTCTAGCATATAGTATGTAAACAAATCAAGCGATTATAAGATATGTTATATACGAATTGCTAAATTTTCTTTCGCTCAAAATTATTTAGCTCTAGAGTCTGAAATATAAGTGATATCAATGAAATATTCATTGAATATATATAGACAGAAAGGCGATTTACAAAATGAAATGGTTCGCCATAGTTACAACAATTTCGAAGAACTAATTTAACACGAGATGAGCTAACGATGATCTAACGAATGATCACTAACCTATGAACTAATGAGAAATGATTATTATTATGAGCTATAATTATATTATAATTATATTATAATATAATCATATTATATTATAATTTCTATAATAATGAAATATTATAAGTGTGACGTAATATTAACTGCAAAAACATCGTAAACACTTCGCAAATTATAATTTCGATGATGTCATTTGAATAAAATTCATTTGTGTAACTAACACTGAATTTTTTTATGAAGTTTTAAGATTAATTTTGTCGATGGCAATTTGTGAAGCAGCCTAAAATGTAAATAAAATGGCATTTCAACTGGAAATTGTGTTATAATCAATGCAATGCATAATTGAACTTTCTTGTTTCCAATGGTATGACAAAATATAATTACAAGTGAAAAAACAAGTAACAATAGAACAAGAAAGTAAATGACCTAAGCCATTGTCCCAAAAGTTCTCTAGCTCGCCAATACAAGGCAAGGTGATCTTAAAGTCACCATAAAATGCCTCACAATGATACAGGTGGGCTCTGTTCATACGTTCCATTCAATTACAAAGTGGACAGAATAGATGGTCATAAAAACTTATTCGCTGAAGCTGCTCTCCTGGTTTGTCCTGGCCTGTCAATAACCGGTATAGAACCATTGCCTTACCTCATGGTCTATCAAGTATTGCAGCGAAATCGTATATTTTCCTTTGTTTTGTCTTAACGCTGCTTTGCAATTGTTCTTTGTATTTCAGATTCATAATATGTTTTACGCATTACTTTTTTCAATGGTGAGGTATCATGTATTTGAGTTGTGGTAATTTAGAGCCTTTTCGAGCAAGGGAATTCGTCTGATTGTTTCCAAAATTTCCGTAGCATCCGGAGGGCCACTGCAGAAGAACACGTTTGTCTTTTAGTCCTAAAAACCGAAGAAATTCCTGACAAATTCCAGTTGAAGATAGATCTTCAACAAAACTAATGGCCTGGATTGTTACCTGTAAATCTAAGAGCAATACAACTTTCTTAAAATTATGGTATAAAATCAATAATTGTCTCAATGCAATGCGGAGTGTCGCACCACCCCCTTTTCCATCAAAAGCCGAAAAAAAATTCTAAATTCTTGGATTTCTTTTTTGAATTTTGTCTTTGAATTTTTTGTTCCAACATCCTTTCAGCTATAATTCAAAAGCGGATAAATACACACAAAATTCTTTTTTACGCCATCTTGAGCAGGAAAAAAATATTCTAAATTTTCTTAATTAATTTTATTGGTTTTCAACCGTTCTTGAGATATTTTAATTTATTTGTTATAGCAAACTGATTTTTATATTATATTTTATAATTCAACTTTTCGTACAGATTTTTACGCCATTTCTAACCATAGTAACAGAGTCACGCTTTCGATACCAAAATCGTCTGCAGTCTATTATTCGAATCAAACTATTAAAAAAAATATGATGTGGTCAAATACAAAAGTATTACTCAACGTATCTTTTCTTATGAATGGAACGAACTAGATCCACGAGAATGATGTCACCAAACTCCAATTCGAATTTTCGACCCCGTCCTTACACTTTCCTTATACATTATACTATGTATATAAAGAAAGCAATAATGTTGTTATAATTAATTTATTTTAAATGTCTAAAAATTAATGCATTATGCAGTGACCGGGCATGAAATATTGTTTTACATACCGCATTTTCTAGAATTTTCTATTTACAGAAGTCAAGAAATGTGCCCAATATATATGTTTAAGTTTAAATCGGGTTTTGATAGTCTGGATGTGTTTTAAGTATGTAATTTTATTTTGATACCTCAAATCGGCTGCAGTCTGGCTAAGTACATATATATATATATATATATATATATATATATATATATATATATATATATATATATATATATATATATATATATATATATATATATATATATTCCCAACTTAAAAACACATTAAAAAAGATCTTGTGCACTCCAAATAGTTTGTGTTATTGTTCCGTAATAAAAAATCTGGAGAATATTTCATTGTACTATATATTTATTAATTGTAGTATTATATATATCAAAATATATTTTATGGTTTCTAGTATATATAGCATGTGTATAATGAAGTATTGGAAGAGGGTCGAGAATTGAAATTCGTGTTTTGGGTGCATTTACATATTTTGGAGTCAACGAGGATCACCTAGTGTGATCAACAAATATGATCTTCAATATGCGGATGTTTATGTTGCTGTTGTTGAGACCCAGACCGTCCGACCTACCAGAAAGGTGCAAGGTAACCGTTTAGACGGCCGGGAAGTGCCACCCAATTTAAACCGGAACCCAGTAGCGGAGACATTCACAGGGACCGTATCCTCCTTCCCCTACCACCAATCCACATGTTTAAAGTGATCGTACTCCGCATGAACACGGCGGCAGTTGTGGCAGCGTGCAAATCCAGCGCGCAAACCACCGGGCTACCGTGCCCGAAACGTACCAATAGCACGCGGTGTTCCCAGGTGGTCACCCACCCAAGTACTAACCGCGCCGGATGCTGCTTGACTTCGGTGATCTAACGAGAACCGGTGTTTTTAGCACGGTAGGGCCGTTGGCATGCGGGTGTTTATGTGTGAAAAATGCAAAGTAAGTATTTATTCTAGCATAAAAACTACCAGACCAAATTTCACGAAATTTAATAACCGTGTCTGTGCTTCTTACTCTGATGCTCTTAAGAGTTTAGTACAAAACACTGGAAAGAAACTGGAGTTTTTAGTAATGGGGTACAAAATCAAAACCAAATTGAAATAAACGAATAAATATGCTTTCTAATTAGCATAGTTGTTTTATACGTAATATTTGATAGCAAAACGAAGAAAACTACGATAAACCATTCCACTACGATAAACTATTCTTGGTGTGTATTTCAATATTTGTACACTTCATTACCGAATCAACTCTAACAATGTAAAAACAGCAATTTCCCTGAAAAGAATTTAAAAAAATCTGATGTGGGCAACACATGACTTTCCTTATATAATGTAATGAATTTACTACTTTTACAGTAAAAAAATAGGTTTTTCTTATAGTAGATACTTATATTCTTTCCAATTTTTAAATTTTTGACAATTAGTCGTCATTTTCATTGATTTAGCGTCATTTTTATCCATTTGGCGAGATTTTCGTTAATTTGGCAACATTTCAAAAAGTCGCCAAAATGGCGACATTCCGCCAAATTCGTCGCCAAAATCTCGCCAAGTGTTATGGATGAAGAAATAAGTTATTCTTACAGCACACAAATGACTATTGGCGTTCAAATACAAAAGTATTACTCAAAGTATCTTTTTCCATGAATGGAACGAACTAGATCCACGAGAATGATGTCACCCAATTTATCGTATGGTATTACATATGAAAAGTGAACATGTTTCTCAATAGGAAATATTTTTTTTATTTTATATGACTTTTTGATAATTTTTTTGAAAAATGTGAAATATCTCGAGAACGGTTTATGTTAGCGTTCTAAAATTTATGCCAATCGTTTTCTAATAAAAAATTACATAAGAAATGTCTATTTGCGTAACTTTATTAGCGGTTTTGATTTTTTGACGATTTTTTCAAAATTTTATTCAAAAATTTAGGAGGCTTCTGAACATTCGATTACGTATAAAAACAATAGGCTTCCAGTGTTTACGGATTGTGATTTTTGTACCAACTTTGGTTCGAATCGGTCCATTCGTTCATCAGTTATCGTCTCCACAGACTCACTAACACACACACACACGCGCACACACACACACAGACACACATACTTTCACACACACACACACGGACATCACTTAAAATGTTTTATTCGTGTTCAGGGATGCTTGAAACGTTCGTCGAAAACTCGAATTCGAATTTTCGACCCCATCACAATACTTTCCTTATACATTATGTATATAAGGAAAGTAATAAAAAAAACATGTGTTACATTCATTTACACATATTAACTCAAATGGGATTGTTGTTACTATAACACTAACTCCAATGTACTTACCATGGTGGTAAAATTAAGGAGTTAAATCTGCATATTAAAAAACGTCAATATCATTTGAGAAATTAAATCAGGTGGCGCTGAGTTAAGATAAGCATTCCTACTTTGTATGCAGTTCTATGGCGAAAGACCTAAACTACCTATTCAAATTATCAATTTTGTAAAAATAAATTATTAGCACAGAGTAAAACTGAAACAATGAAGAATATTCCTACGTATTTAAACTTATTTTACCTTTCAATTTATTTTTTTCTCCACATATTCCATACTCTACCCTACAATTATGAAAAAAAATTGGTTAATTATACTTTGAATTAGGGAATCCTTAATTTAAAAATAATCCAAAATACATATACTAACTACTATACATTTCTGTTGTGTCAAATAACAATAGCAGCTACTTTACTAACACTGTGGACAACACCTCGATACAATTTTCAAAGCATTATAGCATTTTCAAGCGTTTTAACCATAGGAGTTTTATTTCATTTCTAACATCATGGTTTTTACAATGAAATTATATAGAGTCCTTTTGCTTCCATTATTCTTTAATACAATGCCCTATTACTTTCCTTATATACATAATGTATAAGGAAAGTATTGTGCCGGGGTCGAGAATTCGAATTCGAGTTTTCAACGGGAGAGCACGTTTCAAGCATCCCTGATCACGAATCAAACATTTTTGAGGTGATGTCTGTGTGTGTGTGTTCTGTGTGTGTGTCAGTGAGTCTGTGGAGACGATATCTCACGAACGAATAGAGCGATTCGAATGAAACTTTGTACAAAAATCACAATCCGTGAATACTGGAAGCTTATTGTTTTTAAATGTAATCGAATGTTCAGAATCCCCCTAAATTTTCGAGTGCAATTTTGAAAAATCACCAAAAAATCAAAACTTTTAATAAAGTTAACCAAATAGGCATTTCTTATGTAATTTTCTCTTAGAAAATGATTGACATAAATTTTGTAACGCTAGCATTAACCGTTCTCGAGATATTACACATTTTTCGAATAAATTTAACAAAAAATCCCATAAATTAAAAATATATTAACTGTTGAGAAAATGTTCACTTTTCATATGTAATATCATGCACTAAAGTTGGTGACATCATTCTCATGGATCTACCTCGTTCCTTTCATGAGAAAAGGTACTTTGAGTAATACTTTCGTATTTGGACGCCAATAGCCATTTATCTGCTATAAGAAAAACTTATTTCTCCGTTCATATCGCTTGGCGAGATTTTGGCGACGAATTTGGTGGAATGTCGCCAACTTGGCGACTTTTTGAAATGTTGCCAAATTAACGAAAATCTCGCCATCTGGATAAAAATGGCGCTAAATCTATTAAAATGGCGACAAATTGACGGAAATTCAATATCTTGGAAAGAATACTATAAGTATCTACTATAAGAAAAGCTTATTTTTTCTGTAAAAGTAGTAAATTTATTGCATTATATAAGGAAAGATGTGTTGCCCACATGAGATTTTTTTATTGTAAAACTAGTAAATCCATTGCATTATATAAGGAAAGTCAGGTGCTGCCCACATCAGATTCTTTTGTTTTGAAACCATATTCTTTTACACACCACTTTCATTCAGAAGTATCAAAGTTTAGTTTTTGTCCATATATGTATTTTAATAAATGAATACCTTATTTAATAATACTTAGTTTATTTTAATCATGCATTAAAGTGTAAATATAGTTTAATTTGAGGACAAAATTTAACTTCTTTAGTTACACAAAATTAAAAGATGCATCCAAGTCATTATTTGAAAGCAAAATCAATGTTGAAATTTTAACAAAATATTCTTCCAAATATTTTCTTACAGGGGAAAATAGTTAAAATAGGAAATATATTTATTGATCCAAGCATAAATTACCTCATTAGCATTTTTGGACCTGATTAGGTTTTCTTTTACTTCATTTCCTATTTATTGAATATGTAGTAAGTAGAGCACGTAATAACTCAGTCCACTGAATTTGAAACTTTGTTTTTGCAAAGTTATTTAGATGTTGTTTATTATATCATTATTTATGGTAATGCAATTTTCTAAAAGCAAAAAGAATTTTAAAATATTTTAACGTTCAGGAAGCATAATTAAGTACAGTTTCTCAATTAAGTTCATTTATATTTATTTCTAAAATAAATTACATCGTATTGATGACTTTTCTGAAGAATGTTTTTTTAATAATGGCATAAATAGTCATTTGAATAATCAATCACTCTTAGTATCAAGCAAACAAATAAATACTACATAATACCATGCAGCTAAAACTGCTGTTAAAGTAATTAAACTAAAACTGTTATGTTAAAGCATAATGCTACACAAGAATAATAGTTTCTATCGTTTTCAGAGGCAAGAATGAGCCTTCTTCATCATGACACACAAGAAACGTCACCTTCACTCGTGAGAGCTAGATCGACAACTAGGGTAAGAAGAGAAAGCGTAACTGCAGCAGGAAAAGGGGGTTGAGCAAGATTGGAGAAAAGAGGAAATAAATCAAGGATGAAATAAACAAGTTAATAGAAATGGAAAATAGATTACTTCTTCAATACGAAAAGTGTATATGTTATTTAAATTCACGAAAACTCGTCTATTAACAGTACAAATTCCATTCAAAGTTTTGTTTGAGCGATAATTATTTTATCTTTCCAGCGGTGTTAAGATGGAAGCTCAGAGATAATATTTTCTATTGGCAAGGAACTCAATCCATTGTGTGACAATTATGTTGAAACATAACATAACTCAAAAAATAATTCGAATTTAAAAAAATAACGCCAAGCTACACATTTTGGGGCTCTAAAGTACGTGTGTACCAAATTTCACGGCTCCACATCTCGTAGATTTTTCTCTATAGACGACCCAGATGAATAAATACACACAAACAGACATATTTCTTTATTATTACAGTTACTACATTTCCAGTAGCCTATACATATATTAGTTTAAAAGTAATTTCTTCATAAACTTTTTACTTTGTGTCTTCTCAAAGTATCCAGGGAAAAGGCATTAAAGAAACTGGATGCAAGTTTCTTTAATCATATACTGGGACAAAGAGTATAATTATTCCAGTAGTTTCAGCCAGGAAGAAACATTCTCGTCTGCTGCTATGCAAAGAAGAAATGTTTGATACATTTCTAATGAGACGGCAAGTTCACCATTTGGAATTTATTTGTACCCAGGGTTTTACTTCCACCATTCACACTCTGTATTTAAAATATATAAAGCAAAATAATCGAATAAAAAGTTGCTTTTTAGAACTTCTTGGTTCAAAGTGCATTTTACGTTTACTACTAAGTATCGTTATGTATGAGGAAAATGTCAGAATGAGACTGAAAACTCGAGTTTTCCACGTATTTACACGTGTAGGATCCGCTAGAATTCCAATGCATTATATTTAGCGTTATGATTGCGTATGTATGTGTGTCTGTCTGTGCGATTTACTAATCAACTCAAGCTCAAAAGTATCGGACGAAATTTCATTAAAAGTTTTATGCTTTGCTCTGCTGCTGAGTAACTTTTTGTACGATTTGGGAAAATAGAATGTACAATATCTTAAGAACGGCTATCTTTGATGTACTGTAGATAAAGTTATTTGCTTTAAAATGAAAAGGTATATATAAAGAGAGTAAAAAATTTAGGACTTTCCTCTGGTCCGTTAACCACGAAAACATAGACCTCTGGCGTTCAGCGATTGGTATGAACGTACAAAATTATATTCAATTTCCTTAATTTGTTAGAGAGATACCTTCTCCGCAGACTCACAGACGGGCACGCAGACACCATTAAAAATAGTTTAATTGAATTCAGGAATGCTTAAAATGTATAGATCTCTTAAAATCTGAGAATCGTATTTTTGACCACGTCTCAAATATTTCTATTACATGCACTGTGTATTATAGGGAAAGTATAAAATACTGATTAAACCTGTTAAAAGTTAATGAAGCAACCTCAAATCAAACCGTTCTTCCACATAAAAACAAAATTGTCTTTGATTGGACGCAATAAAATTATACAAGAGGATTTAACGGAATTTACTGGGATTATGTGTAAGCTCTTTTAATTCCTTCACTATTTTATTAAGAAGTTCGAAACTTTTTAGTTTGTTTTTTAAATCAATACAACGTCAATTACTTTTTTAATTATTTTAAAGAAATAATGAAATATTTTGTAAATAGATATGATTTGGAGTTTTTAACTTCCCCCCATATATATTATAATTCATTGGGGAAGAAATGTGACATGTCGTAAAGTCTAACTTGAGTTTTCGACGGATGTACACTATGGAAAAAAACGAACCACACCTAATTATCCGTGCACTGTTAATAGTAGAGCAAATTCAAATTGAACTTGATGTAGGGAATAACATCTTCTTTAAAAGCTTCTTAATATGCTTAATATTTGCATAAAAGTCTGTCTTCGTATTTAAATGCAAACCAAATTTAATTCCAAATTTTGAATCTACATCAAAATTTAACCTCGAATGCCAAATTTCAAGCCATTTAGTCCATCCATTGTAAAGTTTCATGCACCTGATGTTAAAATAGTTTTCCAGCCTTTTATTTATATCTTCAGAAATAATCTTCTTAGAACTCTGATTTTTTATAACGTTGTTATTAAACGAGCCAAACAAAATCTACTGAAATTTTTTTTAAGTAATTTTTGAATGCAATATGAATTAAGAAATTAATATTCGAAATAAATATAAATAACAACCTTGATATTTTAATAAAAAATCAATATAGAATGATTTTTATGATTACTCAAAAATTCAGCTCTCTCAACTCCCCAGTAGGTTTTTTCCGATTTCAATAAATTTTCATCATAGCAGTGATTTTTAGGGGCATTCATTAGTTACAAAAAATAAATGCATAACTTAAAAAAATTACATTTCAAAGACAATTTTTAAAACTTTACAACATAGTTGAAAAGTGTTTACGACTTTGTTCATTCTGTCTGTCTGTCCTTTAACACAATAACTGTTGTAAAAATGACTTTATCAAGATTAAATTTTAGTATGTTGTTCCGACGGTCTGCAGAACCTATGGGAATATAAATGAAGAATATCATCTAATTAGTTTTGAATTGAACCCGGGTTGAAAAAATAAGGTACATTGAACTCTGAGAGACCTAATTTTTCAAACATTTTTTAGGCAAATTTAAAATTCACAAATTGCTTCGAAAGTTTTAGAAAATGTGATAATTATCCCATAAAAATATAAAAAAATTTGAGCAAAGTATATTCGGTAGTTTTTTAAATAAAATTTAAAACAATAATTACGCCAATACCATATAAAGAGATCACCTGACCCACTTCAAAATAAAATTAGCATCCATCTTGTATCAAAATCATGACTTTTAAAGTTATTTTTAATTTTTATTTAGTGTTGTATCCATCCTAAAACCGCTTTATTTTTTTTTTTTTTTTCTGTACATCTATATACTGCGTTAACGCAATTACAATATTTATGAGTTTAAATGACCATCAAACTTTGATTATTTCTATAATGAAGCCTGCTTTTCACGTATGGAGAATGTAAACAGATCAAAATGTAAGATGAGTTGTGTAAGAATTGCTGAATTTCTTTAATGCAAAATTATTTAGCTATGGAGTCTGCAATATAGCTGATATGAATGAAACAATCATTGGTTTTACATAGAGAAACACACGATTCTATTTCAGTTTTCGATGATGATTTAAGCATGGAGTTATACAGTACTTTTATCTCCAAGATTTTATATTTTAAGTAAAATATATTATTGTAGTATTGTGATAATTTTAAAAATATCGCCGCTGAATGAAAGGAATGGAAAAAGGTTTATGAATGAAATGTTCACTGCTTTTATATAGAGAGCCAGGCGATTTATATTTCGATGACGTCATTTGAATAAAGCTCATTTTGTTTTGACGAAATTTCCAAATATAATAAATTGTAGTATTGTGATAATTTAAAAAAGATCACCGCTGAATGTATCGTATTTTAGAGATGTTTAAATAAAATTGCATTGCAGTTGGAAATTGCTGCATAATCAATGCTTTATGCATGATTGATCTTTCTTGTTAAAACTTACTCTTGATTTTAACGAAACGAACTTTAACCCATTTACTTATGGCACATTGTGCAAAAATGTAGTATACATGTACCTTAATTATCAATATAATCCTGTTTTTTCTAAATTTACAAAATTATATTGAATTAAATGCAAATTTAAATATGAAGACGGTACCTTATATACAAATTTTAAGCATATATATTTATAGAAAATATTATTCCCTATCGAATGTTTAATTTAAATTTGCTCTACTATAAATAGTGCAGAAATAACTAGGGGGTGATCCCGTTTTATTCCACACTGCACTTCCGTCGAAACTAAAACTATACTTTTCGCCCAATTGCATTATTTTCCCCATGAATTATAGAATACAATACAGGAAAAGTTAAAACTCCAGACGATATTAATTTACAACACATCTCACCATTTTACACACACACACACGATATATACACATTGATATATATATATTCAAAAGCAATCAACGTGATGAAAAACATATTTTAACTGATATTGAGCTGGGATACTAATTTAACATTAGGAACTCAAATTTGTATTTACACACTATTCATAGACGACTGTAGCGAAAGAACTTTAAACTTGACATCACTGGAGGGGGAGGATACAATTTTGGACCAACTTTATTAGAACAATTTTGATTAAGAAACCATAATCTCGTTCGTCAATTTGTTACTTTAAAAGCGGTCTATTTGAGTTCAGAGATTATCAAAACGTGTAAATTTGTCTAAAACTATGACGAACACACTTTCTCTGAACGTTATATTATGTAGCTGATGTAGACAGTACACAACTGTTTCTACATAATGCAATGACTTTACTACTTTCGTAATAAAATAAGGGTGAACAAAATGTACTGTACAATGTATTTGGCTATGAATTAGCTTCACATAAATAAAATTGGACTGTTTTGGTTACTTTTTAGTCCAAACAGTATGTCATAGTCATGTGCATAACCCTCAGCAATGGTAAATTGTGGTCTTCAACTACCAGAAATAAAATTACAAAAAAGCAAATAATACAGCATTAAAACTATGCAAAATACTAAATAGCAACACTTCAGCGATTTAACGCATGCATACGAAACTAATGTGTGCAGTGATAAAATCTCAGATAGGATTTCGAGAAAGCATGTAAAGATGTATTTAGAAAGCACAAAATACCCTGAGGCTTTCAGATCAACACACTTCCTATATAATTTACTAGTGGCTACACTTTTTCTTATAATCGCATTTTATATGGAATAAAAATAAAATCTGAATTTGTACCATAAAGTTCGAGGTCAAAGTTGGGCCATTCCTCGATATCAAATCCCCGAGGCAATTATCCTCTTCATGAATTCTTTGCATTCCATTGGGATTTTGCATCTGATGTATGGAATACTATTTTTCAAGTTCTGTTGAACTAGCGTGTAAGCTAATGTGTTGAAACTTCGAAGAAGTTGTTTTCAAGTAATGCTGATTTTCAAGTCTCGCAGTATATAGTCGACAGAAGATTGAGAGTCCTGTCGTTATTTACAATGCTGATATTACATCATTACATTTAGTTAGAAATTACGTTTTAAAAGTACATTGTAAGAATTCCTTGATATTTCGTTATTGGAAAGGAAAATTATAATATTTTCTGTTAGGCAACACGAATGTTTAAGAACAAATAAATAGCTTAAGAAATTTCCTAAAGTCCCAAACGAATTAATTTTAATCGTCGTGACATTAACTTAAGCTGAAAGACCAACATATGGCCAATTTGTTAAACTCTGAACGTCAGTTCCCAAGACGTAATGTTTTAATATCCAATTGAAACTGCAACTATAGGTAAAAATAGACCTCGTTAGTAACCACGGACACTTAATGTGTCAAAATGAGCCAATCTAGTGCAATCCTAAAGCAACAAGTCATTGACAAAGCAGTAATTCCTTATTTAAAAGAAAAGTTTCATAATACAGAGGCAGAGTTCTAAAATGATTCTTATTTAAGTTTGGAATCATATTTTTACGGTACAAAGAAGTACACAAACTTTCCCGAAATCGCTAAAAATAATAGTTAAAGTTTACATAGTATCACATTTCTCTTTAGTCCTTTTCAAACTACTCTTCTCGAGATTCAATACATTTCTTTGTACCGACTCATTTCTCATTACCGGAAATCATTTTCAGAACTATTTTAATACGCTATTTAGCGACAGCATCGCTTGTACTTTGATTCGAAAAAATAATAAAAAAAAATATCTTCTTCAGATCTTCATCCTGGATAATAAGAAATAGTGCGATGCTAAGTCGGAAACTTAGACCTTAGAGAATGTCAGACAACTGTCATTTATGTTTTGCCAAAAACAATTTAGCTGTGTGCACCGGTGCATTGTCATGATATATAAAATCGTCCTGAGTGATATCCGAAATCTCACTACTAGTGCGACGACGATACTCGCGTACAACTTTACGAATTATTTTCCAAAATGAAAACAAAGAAAAAACATAAAAGTTGTGAACAAGCACTCACAAAAAAAGTTTCAAATCATATACCAGATTCAATTTATGTCACGCCACTTGGCATACGATAAGTAGAAACTTTAACTCATGCTACCTAATGGCTAAAAAGTAGATAATTTCAATAAATAGAAATCATTCCATCTCCATAATACCTGTACTACAAATCATTACACTTTTTGATAAGTAGCTTGATATCTTCAACCTAGTAATTTCAAACAAATAAGTAGTGTGCAAATGAGAGAGCTGGACCACAGCCATAAACCTCCCATTAAAAACCACACCCACTTTTAGAATGTAATGGCTCTATTTCATCCACACCATTGTGTAATCACAATGGTATGAAACCTCCCATTAAAACCACACCCACTTTTAGAATGTAATGGCTCTATATCACCCATAAAATTTCCACCCACTTTTAGAATGTAATGGCTCTATATCACCCATAAAATTTCCACCCACTTTTAGAATGTAATGGCTCTATATCACCCATAAAATTTCACATGAGAGAGCTGGACCACAGCCATAAACCTCCCATAAAATTTCCACCCACTTTTAGAATGTAATGGCTCTATATCACCCATAAAATTTCCACCCACTTTTAAAACCAATGGTGCGAAACCCACCCATTAAATATCCACCCACTTTTAAAAACAATGGCTCACAAAACCCCATAAAAATCGAACCCACTTTTAGAGATCAATGGTATGAAAACCGCCATAATTTCCTTACCCCCCTTTAAAAAAAAAATGGCTCTCAAACCCCATAAAAACTAAACCCACTCTTAGAAAGTAATGGCTCTATTTAAGCCATACAAATTCGATTAAACAATGGCTCTCAAACCCTCCATTAAAACTACACCCCCTCCTAGAAAAGTGATGGCTCTATTTCGACCACACCAATTTTCCGGAGCGAGCAAGCGAAAAGTCGTTGGGAGGGAAGGGTACCCCCTTCGGCGAGCACCCCCTTTTAGAATCTGCGGGTCCGTTAAAAAATGATACCCCAACAACATTTTAAGCACTTAAAGAAAAGAATTCTAATGTTGAGAAAGAACAAAAACCATGGAACTGTTGAACAAACTAAACGCAGTTAGTACATTGGAAGGAAGTTTCAAGAAGATGCATGAGCTCAATATCGACGTAAAATACCCTGTCATGGAAATTAAACAGATCACCACCAAATATGGTAATAAACTAATAGTGAAGTTAGAAGACGGCTCAAATTTGTATCTGCCGAAACGATGCGACGAAAATGCGTCCGACTATATGAAGCTTAATGAGATTAAACCTCTATTCTTTGTATATTTGGGAACTAAAGATGTCGGGAAAGCACTACCAGCGCAAATGTTTAAATTTGAACAGTAAATTTTCTTTTAATGGTATAATAACCATTAAAAAATATACACCGATTTTCAGGCGGCAACTTTTACGAGATAAAAGTCAATGGCCCTGTCTACAAACAGCTCGAAAAGGAGGCTGCACGGGACCCACTGGATCTTCAGCCAGCACACTGTCAAGAATGGATGAGTAACCCCACTGTCAATCCTCGAACTGGCCGGACGATAAAGAAGAACGGCCCTGTGTACAAGCAGCTGCAAAAAGAGTGTGAGGATGCCCTTGCGGCCGTGCCGCGGCCACAATTGGCAAGAAGACCATCATATTGTAACGAGTGGCTCAAAGATCCCACAGAGAATCAGTTGAAGAAGATGAAAAAAGATGCCTTGAAGACACTCGCCCTGCAGCTCCAAATCAACCCGGGAAATCAGAACAAACCAGTTATCATACAGCTGATCCTCGATAAACAGAACATCAGACAACCCAGCATCAAACAACCCAGTCCCACTCCCTGTCTTATTAAATCGCGGTCCGGATCACTAACTCCATGTCTTGTTGACCCCTCGCCTAGGCCAAGATCGAGAACTTACTTTAATGACTCCACCATAACTCCTAAAAATTTTTGCAAAATGCCCCCCGGTAGGCTCAGAGTATATTCAATCTCAAATTCGACCCACCAAGGGGCCCTTCTTGATGAGCCGAATTCAAGACCAAATACACTCTGAACCTACCGCCACTGAGGCTTACAAACAACATATAAGGACAACACTGTAAGACTTTGACGCCTAGCGTCGGGCCCGCCCACCACTTTTTTATCGATGAGTGCTTGCTTTATTGGAACAACGACTAAAGCAAGCCGACATGTCATTTTTGGCTCGGTATAGTTCAATAAACCATCAACCCGGATTGATTAACAACCTGGGAGAGGTCGGGATTTGAACCTGGGACCTAGATGTTAATAGGTCTGCGCGCTAACCGTTTGCCATGGGTACCCATCTAAATATACACATACCTTTAATTTAACCATTACACCACAGGCGAAAATCTTCAAAAATAGCACTTTAAACAAGTTATTTCCCTCTTATAATGTAAGAATTCTTCAAAATATCTATCACTATTGTATATCTGATTAAAAAATATAGAATAAAATGCTTAAAATCAATCGCGAAAAATAAATTCCACTCCTGTCCATATAGTGCTTCCTCCCCATATAGTGCTGCCATCTCTCTTTGATTCTCGTAATCTCCGCTTTTTTCTACCGCTACCTCTGAGAGTACTCTTTAAAGAGGAAAAGATGTTAGGCAAGGTCAGCGCTCGCTACAGACGTTATGAAAGCAGGAAGTAGAAAACAAGGTCGAAACTCTCCAAGCGGAAAATAATACTGCTTCGTATTTTATCTGAGTTAAAGAAAACAAAGATATATATAAATGAATGAAATTGAGTCTGAGATATTTTGCTATAGAATTCTTTATCAGTATGTTCAATTAGATGTTTATAGCGATGACATTTCAGAAGTGAAAAAATCCTTAAAAAAGTTGCATGATCAGTTTGAAAAAATTGTCAAACTTATAAAAGATGATCGAAGCATCGAAGGAAATGTTGGAAGTAATAAGAATGTTAGGTCTGGACAATAAAGTTTCCTCAGACGGAGACTTGAAAACTCATGAATGTGAACACGAATATGTAATTCAAAATGATGATGGCTGGTACATTTGCCAAGCATGTCACGAAGAGCTGAGGTATAATCCAAATGAACCCCCTATCAATAATCTCGATATGTATTTAAACATGCAGAAACAACAGAGGCGAAAACATCGAATGAAAAATCTGGCTAAATGGTTAGGTTTGCATAACCTACCCTTTGAAGAAGAAGAGCTTTTGAACGACTTTTCTTCTTATATCCATAAATATGAGGAGATGTACCCAGAGCGAAAAAACATAATCAGCAAAGACTATATCTTATACCATATGTTACGGAAAAGAGGTTACGACATCTATATTTCACGCCTTCTAGTTAAGTTACCTAAACTCAAAAAGACGCTTATTCAGAATGAAGAAATCTGCAGAACCATCTTCGAAGCATTAAATTGGAGTTTTTACCCTATAAATTAAAAAAACGGCTGATACGTCTGAACAACATGTCACGAAGAGCTGAGGTATGACCCCGATAAGTGATTATAATTTTTAATAGCCGAATAAGCTATTAAAAATTAATTAACTAAATCTTTTTTATCAATCCAGCTAGTCTCAGGATAACCTAACCATTTAACTAGATATTTGTCCCCTTTCTTTTTGATGATTTTTTCAATCTTATACACATTGTCTTTCTTATCATATTTTACTAATTCATATTCATAAAAAGTGCCTTTAACCTCATCATTATTTAAATCCTGAACTCTATAAGTGATTGGGTCGGTTTCTAATACTTCAGAAATGACAAATATTTCATCTGTAAAAGTTGCTTGATAACCCCTTCTGAAGGTAGACTTATATATAGATATTCTTACTTTATCGCCTACCTGGTATTTATGTTTACGTATGACCTTTTCTTTAAACAAATTGCGGTAGACTTCACTACTGTTTTCTTCTAGACTGGCTTCAACAGGAGTCATTTTTATACTTCTGTGGTATGAGTTGTTGTAATTCTTCACTAATTGACCCAATACATCTATGTATCTTTCAGTGTTATTTGCACACAAGTAGAGCTTTATTTTATTACCAAGAGTGAGATTAAATCTTTCAACCATAGCAGCTTTTATTTCAACATTTTCTGTTGTGAACCATTGGATATTATTTTCTTTGAATAATTTTTGAGTTGTTTTTCCGACGAACTCTAAACCCTTATCTGTTTGAACCCTTTCAGGTATTCTTTCTTTGAAGATCTTTTTAAATGCTTGAGTTACTTCTTCTGCTGATTTATCCTTTAGAGGAACAGCCCATGCATATTTACTGAAACAGTCAACAGCTGTTAATATGTACTTGATACCATCATTAAACTTACTTCTCGCAAATTTATAGACAAACAGTAAATCAGCTTGCCATTGGTCGTCGATATGTGACACGTAAATTCTCCTTCTTTTGAACTTACGGATAAGTGGTTTATGCTTTGTGTATACATCCTGTCGGTGTAAAAAATCCGAGACTTCTTTTCGACTTAAACCAGTTTTTCTGCTCAGTACATTTATGCCACAAAATCCTGTTTCGGGATCGTAATAAACCTTTTCGGGGCAACCCTTCTCAGTTACCCCTTCAGCGGTAAAAAACGGCACTTCTTAGAACCACAACCCACACAAATACCTTTCAACATAGGTCTAGCGTTTTTAGAGGTGACATGCTGTTCATCTTTAGTGTCGGTGTGTGTTTTACATTTGAGACAATATATTTTTGAGCCCATTCCAAATGTCTTCTTTGCTTTGATAATAGGCTTCACAACAGCTCTATCTAGCCTTTCACGAAAACTTGGATTGGGAATGTCGTCCAATTCTTTAATCATGTTTGAGTCACACACTTTGTTTCTGGTTTCGGTATCTTTGTTTTTAATGTAGCACACGTCATGTTTATAGGCACTATCATCAACCCTATTAATAGGCCTACTCCATTCTTTGTATGTTAAATCGGGGTTCAGTCTAGTTTTTCCTCTGAGCAGTTGAGTTCCTGGTCCTGTAAATTGATGCCCTGGCAGATGCATTTCAAACGGTAAATTATTAATTGCTGCGTTAACAACACCTTTTCCTTTATTGCAAGTCTTTTTACCACACATTTATTTATATATAAAAAATTATTTACTCACAAATTGATATCCATTCAGCAGGGTTTGTTTCATATATTTTTCTCTGGGTAAGTAGACTAAATTATTGATGAAATCCTCCTCTCGCTTATACACTTCCTCTTCTGATAGGGTATTCGATTTGTATGAATTGAGCAGCTGTTTGTAAAACTTGTAAGACTGTTTGTACTCTTCTTTCCTTTCCGCGATATTCAAAGCTTTATCAATAACTTCAACAATACCGACGCTTAAGCTCAGAGCAGCTAAGGGAACAAGTACAAAAGCTGATAAACCCAATGAACTTAAAACGAACTTGCTAACGGTCATAGTGACACTAATTTTATGGTAGTGGTGGTAGCTCTTTCTATATACGTAAATTTTCTTTTGCAAGTATTCTTCCATCTTTATTTATAGGGGTGAAATATTTCTTCCGATATCTCAGAGCCGGATTAACTAAATCAAGCATAAAGAAATCATACGGCTGTTGCATGCACTTTTTATATAATCTACTGAATTCTTCTTTTGTCAAACTACCATCTATCTCTCTTATGATCTGTTGAATCTCCCTCGGTTGAATATTAAAAAATATCAAGTAATTACAGTTTCTTCTGATAACGATGGGTGTTCTATAATAAGATTGAGAAAGATAAATGATTGAGGCGTTTTTCTTCCGACCTCTGATGAAAAAATCTTCTATGCTCCTCTGGTCCTTGTCAGTCATGCAGTCATCAAAGACAACAACATTTTTACAAGATGGGTCCAGGTCATCCACTTTTATAAATTCTTTTGTATCAGAGGAGAATAAAGTTCCTTTCTTGCCGAATCTTTCATATAACTCTAGGATAATTTTCTTCTTCTTTTTGGGGTACTTTATCGAGTCAATATCCACGCCCTCAAACATTGTGTACTTTTCTTTCAGTTTACCATACTTGGGTTCGTACATATCTTTTGCACAAACGAACAAATTATCAAATTCGAGATAGTCGTATATAAAATTCAACAATAAGTTCGTTTTACCAGTACCTGAAGCTCCAGCGATTAGAAGTCTGAAAGGGTGTTTAGGTAATAAATAATGTTGATTTGCATCGACAAGTTCTTCTGCTTCTGTATAATTTTTAATTTGAATCATCTTTATTTAATGTTAAAAATTTGCTTCAGTAAAAATTTAATTTGCTTAAGTAAAAATTTTTTTGCATAATAATAAAGATGAATGCTATACAAAAAGAACGAAATAAGAAATTAAGAAAGGAAGTTGAATATGAACTTAAAGTTTATAAGCTTCAGGCTGAAATTAGAAAAAACAACGAACAACAACTTGAGCAAAAATTAGGTATCCAGAAAGCACTATCGGACTTTCACAAGCCTGTAACTGAAAAGCTACAAGAACAAGAAATTAATCGAAAGGAGAATATTCAGGCTATAAAAGATGCTGTTGATCACATTCCTCTAGCTATTGAATCGCCTTTAGAAGTCTATGATTTTGATAAAAAATTGGATGTAGAGTTTTTAGAGAAAAATAACTTTCCAAGACCCTCAAAATTGTACCATGAGACCAAGGAAACTTTGCAAGAAATTATGAGTAAAGTAAATGATACTTACCTAAAAATGTCTCGTCAAAAAGGAAACATTATGAGTCAGATGTCTCGAATGACTAAAAAGGATGAAGAAAGAGAAGATCGCTTATTAGCTAAGGCTGATTATTTGAGAGATCATATGACTACGTTAGGAGATTATCGGGATCGACTCAGAGACTTGCAAAGAAAAGGAATTTATATCGGTAAAGGAGTAGAAGACAAAATGGAAATTTTAGCCCGATTGACTGATAAGATATGTAAAGGGTCCAAAAGTAAAAAGTTACACAATCAAGTCGTCGATTTATTGGATGCATTGTTGAGAGAAGGAACTATGACCAACGAGCAAGTAAAACAATACTACAAAAATTTTTCATTGAATAAATGAGTAATTACATAAAAACTAAAATACATTTAAGCGATCATCAGATTGCTAAGCTAAAATCTGCATACCAGAAAGGAGAAGAAGTATCTCTACAAATAGATAAGACAAAAGCCCCCAACAAAGATATACATTTAACTCGAACACAGATAGCTCAAATTGGGAAGGGGAAGCGTATCACTATCAGTAAGACGCAGCTCCAGAAAACGGGTGGTTTTCTACCTTTTCTATTACCTGCGTTAATTGCTGGGGCCAAGGCTTTAGCACTAGGTGCTGCAAGTGGGGCGGCTGGATATGGAGCAAAGAAAGCTTTGGAAAAAATTTCAGGATCTGGATGTGTAAAAAAAAGACCCATTGGAAAGGGCGTCTATCAAAACTGGGAATATCAGACGAAGTAATTGAACAAAATATGAAACATGAACAGGGGTTTAGGGGCGTCTTTACTTCCGATCTGTTGCCTAAAAAGATGAGTCGGTTTGAAAACGGTATTATTAATCTGGACATTGTCACAGGACCTGGTACGCACTGGGTCTGCTACTATAACGATCCTAAAAATAACTTTGTTGAGTATTTTGATCCTTTTGGAGAACACGTATACAAAATTCATCCTAACATTAAGAAGTATCTACTGACTTCTGGAAAGAAAAATATCGGGTGTAACTCGAGCTTTCTACAGCACCCTGCTTCCGTCAAATGCGGCTACTTTTGTATGAAGTACATTCGTGAAAGAAACAAGGGTAGGCCAGTTGTAGATGTGCTATATTCTTTTACCCAAGAACCCAGCGACTTCAATGAAAAAAATGTTCTCTATAAATAAAATGGTTCTATTGATATTAGATTCTAAAAACGCGGAAAAATCAGAAGATTTTACGATTGAATACACTAGACCTTTCACCTTTAAACAGATTGCCCTTCAGTCCTTTTCGATGTACGTTTCATGGGACAATATCAAAGATGAGGAATTATCATACTTTGATGGTCAGCAGTGGTTAAATTTGACGATACCAGATGGAAATTACACTATCAAGGGGCTGAATCGTTACATGATTAATTTTTTTGGAAGCGATCCGCCGATACAATTCGGTATAGTGGAGGAACGACAGCGAATAGCCATTAAGTTAATAGACGGGTATAAGATCGATTTAACGAAAACCAAAAACCTGCATAAACTTTTAGGTTTCGAGCCTAAAATCCACGAAGAGCTTGAACAAGTAGGAAAGTACATTGCTGACTTATCTGGGGGAAACGATAACATTTATATACATTGCGATGTCGCAGAGGGGGCGTATATCAACGGTTTCAACTCTACAAACGTCATCTATTCATTTACAAACAGTAATCGTCCAGGTAGTCAGATTATAAAATCATTTGACAAACCTCTGTTTTACCCTGTTCGAATGGATAGTGTTTACCGAATCAGAATGCAAGTAACCAATCATAGAGGTGATTTAATTCCGCTCAATAAGCAAGAAGTACAATACAATTTTATCGCCCTATAATAAAGAAATGAATAAACACAGACTTCAAAGAAAGAGTAAGAAGATACAAGGAAGAGGGTTCTTTTCCGACGTCCTGCAGGAGGCCGAATTAGAAGGTAAGTATGTGCAGGATAAAATAAAGGAGATATTATCAAAGCAGAAAAAACATGGAGCTGGACTAAAGTTTATCTAAATTCGATTTAATAGCCATATAGCTATTAAATTGAGGAGAAGAAAAAAAATTTATTTCATAATAAATGAATAAAATATTTGAATTAAACAGCACCAATTATTATTACGATGATGACATCGAAAGTTTCGAATATAGAGAGGTAAGGCATGAAAATAGTGATAATTCTATGGAAAATGCCTCTTACCATTTCTTTATTCAAGACACCAACGCCAACATTTTATACTCTAACGGTTATTTACAGCAAAAATTGAAAATTGTTAACAACGATGGTACTGCCATAGTGAATGATAATGTAGCTCTCGTGAATGGAGGTGGTTTGATCAATGCTAACAGGTTTACATTAGGAACCACTGAAATAGAATCCAACATTAATTATACCGCTCTTATGCGACAAGTGTTGGGCTTAATACATTTTACGCCTGACTATTCTTCTGCCGAAGCTACAAATATGCTGTTCTACACTGATACGTCGGACACAGCTGATAGAGAACGCTTGAAATATGATGGCACGTTAGTAGATACCACAAAGATTACTGAGTTTTTCGAAAAATTCAGAATTAATGAGAACCATAACCAGGGATTTACAGAAAGAAGCGAATTTACTAAAAATAGCAAGGTTGTAACTATATGGATCCCACTAAAGTACGTGTTTGATTTCTTCCGTGAATATAAAAAAGTAATCACGGGGTTCCAAGTCAAATTTGAGTTCCAGAGAAATCACAGTCTAAACATGCTGTACACCAACGAGCAACATAAGATCTATAAAGTCGTTGTAGAAGATTTATCACTCTGGCTACCTTACGTACGATTTAAAAATGCGGCGGCTTCAATATTTAACGAATTAAAGTTATCGAATAAGGATGTAGAAATAAACTGGAACCAACACAGCATAGTAAAGTCTAATATTTTCTATAAAAACGCTAGCGGCTCTTATACCATAAAAGCTACTTCTGATGAAGTCTTATCTTTGTACGTAATTCCTCAGTACACTGAAAGATACGAAAATTCGAAGCACAATAACATGCTGTTTGATAACTTAGATATGACGGAATGTTGGTTAATGATCAACAATGTAAAAGTGCCAACTGTCAGTTACATGATGGATTTTGAGAAAAGTGATTATAATCGATTATACACAGCCTTTTTGGAATCTGGACTCAACACCATCACGTCTGAAACAGGTTGTATGGTCAATTATTCGAATTTTGGTAAGTTGTATCCAATCATCTGCTTTAATCTCTCTCATCATCAAAACTATACCGATACGAATAACTTAATGATTGAGTTTAACTGGAGGTTAAGGAACGCTGCCCCCAAAGATTATGTTTTTTACTTCATCTTAAAAGAGCACAAGAAATGCCTCTTAAATATTAACAATCAAAATATTACCATGATCAAGACTTTGAAATTATAAGCCATTTTTATAGTCCATTTTTAATTTTTATAGTCCATGACTATAAAAATTATTTTATATTTAAATAAATGGCTGCCTACTACCCGCTTTTCGATGAAGAATTAGAACAAGGACCTCCTGGTATTCCAGGCATAGGGTTTAAACTCACACACGACGGTAACTACGATATGGAAAATAAGATCTTGAAAAACTGTCAGACACCGATTGAGAGTCGGGATGTAACTACTAAAAGTTATCTGGAAGCTGAGTTAATTCGTAACTCCACTACCGTCACTCACACGCTGAGGGTTGAACTCCGAGAAGAGATAGCAAAAATTCTGGAAGATTTAGATCAGAAGTACCTGAGGTTACATGATAGAAGACCCATTGACGCTAAAGGTAAAAGGATAGGCAATGTCGCTGACCCTATTGAAGACATGAATGCGGTTAATAAAAAGTACTTGGAAAACTATGTTGACAATAAAGTATGTTATGCAACCACCACATCAGGATACATAACTATTAGACCTAGTACCAATGCGAATGCCGTTATTTTTACGAAGTTTTCCGGTGATGCTTTGAACTCAGATTGTAAATTCTCTCGGGACGGTTTTTTTAGACTGGGATTGTACCTTGATCCTCAAAAGATAATCGATGAATTAATCGTTGTTAAGTTATACATTAATAACAAGCAATACGTTCACAAGATAAAAGTAGCCACTGAATTCGTGTTAATTCTCGGAGAGGTTAAAAAAGATGACCAATTAAAAATTTTCTTACGATGTGATGCTGAGTTCACAGTTCAACCATTTCTAAAAATTGAAGAAATCAAGTGGACACTCCAGCTGCCGTAAAAAAAATTGTACATAGAATAAATGGCGTGGAACGAAATATCTAAAAGCGGTTTGTCGGAAGAACAAATCAGAGTTAGTAAAAATTATGTTAACTGGTCGCTCATAAGTCAATATACAACTTTATCGGAAGAGTTTATCGAAGAATTCGAAGGTTTGGTAAACTGGATGGTCATCTCTCAGTATCAGAAACTTTCGGAGCCTTTTGTAGAAAAACACAAAGGTCTATTAAACTGGTACTATACATCCAAATATCAAGTTTTATCAGAGGATTTCATGGACAGAAATACTGAATATTTAGATTGGGAAGTAGTTTCCAGATATCAGATAATGTCAGAACCCTTCCTGGATAAGCATGCTTCCAAATTAGATTGGAGAATGGTTTCTCAATTCCAAGTACTCTCAGAAGAATTTATTCGTCGGCATATAGACAAAATCGATATGGAACTCATTTGCGTCAAACAAAAGCTCACTGAAGATTTTATGACGGAATTTGCAGATTACCTTGAATGGGGTAGAATTGTTCAATGGCAAACCTTTAACGAAGATTTTATTATGAAAAATCTGGATCGTATAGATCTTTGTCACCTCATGACTTATAAAGCCCATTTGCTCTCAGATACCTTTTACGAACTCCATTTTAAAAAGCTGGTTTGCATCCTTCTGACAAACATATGTAATAGATTTGTGGTACAATATGAACCTATCGACATACCTCCCGAGTTGGGTAAAAATGATCCTATCGACATACAACCTGAGTTGGATAAGAATGAACCTGTCGACATACAACCCGAGTTGGACAAAAATGAACCATAAATTTTTATATTCATAATAACATTTAATGGTTGATCAACCATTAAATGTTTAGATACCCTTTGTTACCTTCCTCAAGTTTGAATATATTTTTCCTTTGAATAAAGAATATGGATCGTATTGTAAAAAAATTAAACGATTTGAGTACTGATAACTTTGAGTCAGTGGATGGCTTATATTTGGTTTCTGACATTACTGAGCATGGGAAATCTATCCTAATACGTTTGTCGAACAACTCAATTTTATTTTTAAAAAATGATATACCCAGGGTTGGTATGATTTTGACCAGGGATGAAATAAGATTATTAAGATTATATGTTGGCTTCAGGGTTTTATATTATTGTACACCATTAGAGGGTTTCGTGGTAAAAAAACCACCTTTTCGAAACCTCTACGAAACCTTTTCAATATATCAGGCTGACAGTGATAGCGATAGTGATAGCGATAGCGATCGACCGACAACGATGACATGCCCTTCCATAATTTAATAGATGTAGATATGACTATATTTTTAATGATTGAAATACTCATTAAAAATTGAATCGTTTAAAGGAGGGCAGACATCATACCCCTTCAGTAATAAAAGCATTTAAAGAAACGATTTGTAGTTCTAAAGAAAGACAAAATGGATTTTCAATCTAAAACCGTTCGACAGTTGCAAGGCTACTGTCGTGAAAATAGTATTCGAGGTTACTCGAAACTTAAAAAGTTGGAGCTGGTCGACCTTATTCAATATCATAACGGGTTTTCCAGTTTCCACAATGACTTGTTTAGCAAGCCAAAGAAGAACAGAGTGCGTAAGATCAGGTGTTGCGGTAAGTTATTTAAGGGATCAAGCATGAATAAGCACCTACAATCTAAAGGGCACCTAAACTATAAACCAAAGAAGGCTCTCCCAGAGTGTGGAAGGGTGGAGCATCGACTACATCACATGACTCTCCCTCAACTACGGGAATTTTGTCGAACGCATGGCATTAGAGGCTATTCCAGGTTAGGAAGGAGGGCAGACATCATAGCATACATAGAAAGCGTGTTGTTCAACCGTCATTTCGGGTTTGACTCAGACCTGTTTTTAGATACGCGAGAGAGAAGGCTCTACACCCTCCACAAAGTTAATACAGCCTTTGAATCTCGCTTGAAGACGTACGACATCCAAAATGAACACAACCTGATGCTTCCCAACGACTTTTTGAACGATGTGGCATCACTAGTCCGGGGACTCATCACTAAACACATAAAGAGGCTGCATGGTTTGAAGGTTAATTTCGAATTCCTCTGTGACTATCAAAAGGGTAAAGACGATGCTATTATAGAAATGGAGAAAAACTTCAAAACAGAAAACGCAGTCATCTTAGAATCAACTGATTTGGTAGCTTATTACAGATCGGTTATCCAAAAATTATTGACAGAAATGGAGGAGTTTGTTGCTAAGGGTTCGGGATGGACGCTTGTTAGAATTAAAAGCCTTGAGGTGAGGATCAATAAATACAACCCGCTGAGAGGATCATCCTACATTGATTTACCGAAAAGAATTAAAGATAAAAAGGCAGTCATTAACGTGAAAAATGAAAATGATAACGAGTGCTTTAAGTGGGCGATACTGTCTGCTATTTATCCAGCTGATAATCACGTAGATAGAGTCTCTAAATATAAACCGTATGAGAATGAGCTAAAGTTTGAAGGCATTGAGTTTCCAGTGAAGATGGAAGATAGAGTATTTAACAGGTTCGAAAAGTTGAATAACATATCGGTGAACATATATTCATACGAAGGTAATGATATTTACCCATTGAGAATCACTAAAAATAAGGAAGACAAACACATCAATTTGCTGTACATAAAGAATAAGGAAGGAAACAGTCATTACTGTTGGATAAAAGACCTCTCCAAATTGATAAGCGGACAAGTGACTAAACACAACGGTAAGATATTCACCTGTGAGAGATGCCTGCTGTATTATTACTCCGAAGAGGACCTCCAAGCTCATGAAACGGATTGTAGGAAGAATACACCAGTAAAGATTGTAATGCCCGAGGAGAACGAATCTCTGCGGTTCAAAAACTATCAAAGGTCTTTACGATTACCCTTTGTGATGTATGGAGACTTCGAGTGCTTGACAAACAAGATAAACACCTGCCGCCCTACAAAAGACAGCTCATTCTCACATAAATATCAAAAGCATGAACCTATGAGCTTCACTGTCTACATCAAATATAAACACGCAGACTATAAGGCACCAATCACATACAGAGGACCCAATGCCACCAAGCTGTTCTTTGATACAGTGAAGACTGAGGCGCTAGCGATAAAGAACATTTATGATAAGAAGCAACCCATCAAAATGACCACCGAAGATGAAGAGCATTTCCAAAGGACCCATGTTTGCCACATCTGTGACGAAGATATCAGGAAGAAACCTTCACCCTATTCGCCCAAGGATGAACCTGACTTCCGAAAAGTTAGAGATCATGACCATCTTCTCAATCCGGCGAAATGTGAATCGAACTACAGAGGACCTGCTCACAACCTTTGCAACCTAAAGTATCAAGAGCCTTCGTTCATTCCAGTGTTTATCCACAACTTATCTGGCTACGACGCCCATCTCTTCATAAAGGAGCTCGGTAGAGACCAAGGTGATATCGACGTCATCCCGAACAACGAGGAGAGGTACATTTCCTTCAGTAAGGAGGTCGGGGCAAAAACTGTAGAAGTAGGCGATGGGAAGAAAGTAAAGGTACCTGGTATAAAGTTGAGGTTTGTCGACTCATTAAAGTTCATGGCCGCTAGCCTCGACAGTCTTGCGAAGAACGTAAAGGAGTTCAGGGAGACAGCCAAGTACTTCCCCAAGGACAAACTGGACCTCGTCACCCGAAAAGGCGTCTATCCATACGATTACATGGACTCGTGGGACAAATGCGAAGAAACCAAGCTGCCCCCAAAAGAAGACTTTTACAACCAATTGAATGAGTCACACATAAAGGATGAGGACTACGAGCACGCTAAAAGGGTATGGAAGGCCTTCAACATTAAGACATTGGGTGAATATTCCGATTTGTATGTGAAGACTGATGTACTCATCCTAGCCGACATCATGGAACACTTTAGAGATGTCTGTCTAAAGACCTATAAGTTGGATCCTGCATGGTACTTCACTGCACCCGGACTCTCGTGGGACGCCATGCTCAAAACCACAGAGGTTGAGCTAGAGCTGTTGACAGACTATGACATGATACTCATGCTAGAAAAGGGGACCAGAGGAGGCATCTCTCAGTGCTGTAACCGATATGGGAGGGCGAACAACAAGTACATGAGGGACTATGACGAGAACAAGAAGTCTAACTACCTGATGTACCTTGACGCCAACAACCTTTACGGATGGGCCATGAGTCAATACCTACCGCATGGTGGCTTCAAGTGGAGCTCTGTGTCAGATGTGACCCAAGTAGAGGATGACTCAGACAAAGGATACATCGTATATTGCGACCTACAGTACCCGACCCATCTGCACAACCTCCATTCAGACATACCTCTAGCACCTGAGAGCAGGATGCCCGATGGCTCAAAACAGCCAAAACTACTGACGACCCTCTATGACAAAGAGCATTATGTGGTTCATTACAGGGTTTTGAAGCAGCTGTTGCAGTTGGGGGTGAAGCTCAAAAAGGTGCACAAAGTGTTGGAGTTTCAGCAGTCTCCCTGGTTGAAGAGGTACATAGACCTGAACACTGATATGAGGACCAAGGCAACCAACGACTTTGAGAAAGACTTCTACAAACTTATGAACAACTCGGTCTTTGGCAAGACGATGGAAAATATCAGGAAGCGACTCGATATTAGGCTAGTGTGCGATCCCCAGAAAGCGGAGAAGCTAGTTGCTAAGCCCAACTTCAAGGGAAGGACCATTTTTGACGAAAGATTAGCCGCCGTGCATATGAACAAGACGAAAGTGATTTTTAATAAGCCAATATACGTCGGCATGAGTATATTAGATCTATCGAAGCATCTGATGTATGACTTCCATTATAATCTTATGAAGCCTAAATACGGGGACGATATCAAGCTATTGTACATGGACACTGACAGTTACATCTATGACATACAGACCGAGGACTTTTATGAGGATATGAAAGGAATGATTGACTACTTTGATACATCAGATTATCCAGAAAACAATAGGTATGGTATGCCTCGAGTAAATAAAAAGGTCTTGGGGAAGATGAAGGATGAAAATGCAGGGAAGATCTTAGAAGAGTTCGTTGGCTTAAGATCTAAGATGTATGCCTGTAAAACTGAGGTTGACCTGGTGAAAAAGTCGAAAGGAGTAAAGAAATGTGTCGTGAAAAACAGGATATCCTTCGAGGACTACAAGAACTGCCTATTCAAGCAAGAAGTACAGCATAGAACCATGAATCTCATCAGGAGCACAAAGCATGAGATTCATTCCATACAAGTCAATAAGATTGCCCTATCAGGAAAAGATGACAAGCGCCATATATTGGAAGATGGTATCCATACCTTGGCTCACGGTCACTATGCAATAAAGGAGTAGGCGATCATAATCTTTTAACAGTTTTCGAACTATTAAAAGATAATTAATGGTCCTCAGTTCGAAGGACACATTCTTCTGTTCTGAATGCCTCTTTTATAGTGTCTATATCACATCTAAAGTGCTGATTGGAACCGTCCTCCTCCTCCATATAAGAGTCTAACTTTTCGCAGATTCTAAAAGGGGGTGCTCGCCGAAGGGGGTACCCTTCCCTCCCAACGACTTTTCGCTTGCTCGCTCCGGAAAATTGGTGTGGTCGAAATAGAGCCATCACTTTCTCGGGAGGTGCTTGCGCTAGAACCTTGCTAATGGATGATTTTGATACCATTGATTTGTTTGATTTGTATGGTTGAAATAGAGCCATCACTTTTCTAGGAGGGGGTGTAGTTTTAATGGAGGGTTTGAGAGCCATTGTTTAATCGAATTTGTATGGCTTAAATAGAGCCATTACTTTCTAAGAGTGGGTTTAGTTTTTATGGGGTTTGAGAGCCATTTTTTTTTAAAGGGGGGTAAGGAAATTATGGCGGTTTTCATACCATTGATCTCTAAAAGTGGGTTCGATTTTTATGGGGTTTTGTGAGCCATTGTTTTTTAAAAGTGGGTGGATATTTAATGGGTGGGTTTCGCACCATTGGTTTTAAAAGTGGGTGGAAATTTTATGGGTGATATAGAGCCATTACATTCTAAAAGTGGGTGGAAATTTTATGGGGGGTTTATGGCTGTGGTCCAGCTCTCTCATGTGAAATTTTATGGGTGATATAGAGCCATTACATTCTAAAAGTGGGTGGAAATTTTATGGGTGATATAGAGCCATTACATTCTAAAAGTGGGTGGAAATTTTATGGGTGATATAGAGCCATTACATTCTAAAAGTGGGTGTGGTTTTAATGGGAGGTTTCATACCATTGTGATTACACAATGGTGTGGATGAAATAGAGCCATTACATTCTAAAAGTGGGTGTGGTTTTTAATGGGAGGTTTATGGCTGTGGTCCAGCTCTCTCATTTGCACACTACTCAAATAAATTATAAAAAACTAAATAATCAACACTTAAGTAAATATCAAATAACAAATCATAACGTTGTTCTATTTTGTGAGACCAGAAATAGATCTCACATTTGATGAGACACTTTTATGTACAAATTTATGGTGGCCAAAACGGCGAACAATGCTTGTAGTCTGGCTTCCACCGAGTTTTATAACCCCGTGAACTTAAAGGTCAGAAAACCACAAATTTAGGGGTGCCATGACAGAGGGGGACGAGCTGGGCCTTACGAGATGTGGAATGGTTCCATTGGTTAAAGGAGTAACCAATAAAAAAAAGAAGATTGTTACTTCAAACTCAATGCAGCAAATGGAAGAAAAGGGGGAATTCCCCCCCCCCAACGAGGGAACCACAGCCTGTGACCCGAGAACGATACAAGAAGATAACTTGCGCACAAAAAGGAAAACTAACACGGCTTGGAACAGATAACTTCGACATTATGACTTGTGCAGATACTACAGCGATGACTTGATATACTAAGAGAATGAAATAAGTGCGAGTGCAGAGTTGCAGCAGACAATATGTTCAACAAATTTACGCGTCGAAGCATTACACCAAGGGTTAACGCGGAAAAAGAACGACATTAAATACAAATGCCTATCAAATTCAACCTAACAAATTCAAATAAATAAATTATAAAAATCTAAATAATCAGCACTTAATTAAATACCAAACAGCAAATCATAACTTTGTTCTATTTATTCAAATAATAAATCTAAAATAATAATAAACTCTTAAACAAGGGACTTTTCACTAAAATATAAAAAGGCATATTTCGAAAGTACAATATTCCCCGAGGTCCATCCGCTTTCATATCAACACCTTTTTCCTTGCAATTTGACTGACTTTTACCACTTTTCTTTTAATCGCATTTTGTGGGATGAAAAAATTCTGAATCTATATACTGATGTTGGAATCGTGTGCCATTTCACGATATCAAATCCCTAAGGCAATTATCTCCTTCAAAGATTCTCTGAATTCTGTTGGGATTTCATTTTTCACAAATCGAAGTCTCACATATTTATGTTACGTACTTTCAGCATGTATTAAGTAATTAAGTAATGGTTAGAACATGGTGAAGTTGTTTTAAGTGCATGATTTCTTTTAGAGCTGTAGATCTACAAGAGAATTTGAATTTCTTTTAACCGAAATATGGTATAAAAACTTTTAGATTAAAATTTCTGTATTGAAATGCACGGATACTCAACAGGTAAGCAACCAATGCAAGTCTAATTTCATAACAGAAGTGTCTAACCATGTGAACAATTGGAATGTTTAATTAGAGTACTAATTTACATTGCTTCCATATGTAAATATTCTGCAGACAATGGCCTTTTCTTCGAAAAATTTTATTCAAAGATGTTATGCAAAGATGAAAATTTATGTTAAACCCGCCATATAGTACGGTGGACATATTGAATCTATGGAAAACTGTTCTTCTATTCTCCTGCTTGCAGTATATACGCTCCTAATATCTTCGGACACATGATGATCACGTACTTCTCCTGATTAATTACAGCCCTCAAAGAAAAAGAATCACTATATCACCCTCTAACGAAAATACAATCACTATATCACCCCCTAACGAAAATATAATTACTGTATCACCCCCAACGATAGATAATTACCCTCTAATAAAACTCAAGAACAGTGAACTCACGATATTTTCGATCAAAAATATTAAATTAATAAATGCCATAAAGCCACAGGGTTTATTAAAAAATTATCAAAGAAATTACACTTTGTTGAAAGTCCATCAATTTGACCACATTTTCCAAATGTCGCCAATATAGCGATATTGCGCTAAATTTGTCGCTAAGGTTGTCCATTCGACGCTAAATGTATTTCCAAATTGGACAGAGATAATAGCATATATTATAGAGTTGAATTAAACACATACAATTTTTCCATCAATGTTTACAGGTGTTACAATGTTTACAGGTGTAAACATTTGACTAGATTTAATTATTTTGATAACTAGCATCTTTTTACTTTCCTTATATACATAATGTATAAGGAAAGTATTGTGACGTGGTCGAAAATTCAAAATCGAGTTTTCGACGGGAGAGCACGTTTCAAGCATACCTGATCACGAATCGAACATTTTTGAGGTGATGTCTGTGTGTGTCAGTGAGTCTGTAGAGACGATATATCACGAACGAATGGAGCGATTCGAATGAAATTTGGTACAAAAATCACAATCCATGAATACTGGAAGCCTATTTTTTAAAACACAATCGACTGTTCAGAACCCTCCTAAATTTTTGAGTGAAATTTAAAAAAAATTATCAAACAATCAAAACCTTTAATAAAGTTACACAAATAGACATTTCTTATGTAATTTTTCCTTAGAAAACGATTGACATAAACTTTAGAACGCTAGCATGAACCGTTCTCGAGATATTGCCCATTTTACAAATAAATTTATTAAAAAGTCCCATAAATTAAAAAAAATACTAACTGTTAAGAAACATGTTCACTTTTCATATGTAATATCATGCGATAAATTTGGTGACATCATTCCCGTGGATCTAACTCGTTCCATTCACGAGAAAAGATACTTTGAGTAGTACTTTTGTATTTGAACTCCAATAGTCATTTATCTGCTGTAAGAATAACTTATTTCTCCGTCCATAACGCTTGGCGAGATTTTGGCGACGAATTTAGCGGAATGTTGCCAAATTAACGAAAATCTCGCCAAATGGATAAAAATGACGCTAAATCGATGAAAATGACGACTAATTCAAGAAAATTCAATATTTTTGAAAGAATATAAGTATCTACTATAAGAATAAAATTTTTTTAACTCGAATACATTCATTGTAACTCCAGTAAATTCATTGCATTATATAACGAAAGTCATTTTTTGCCCACATCAGATTTTTATTCATATGAAGAGTAAGTACTTTCACGGATATCTAGTTTAAAGCAACTTCCGAACACGCATGGAGACACCAAACTCGCCACATGGTTGGCCACATGTGGGCTCTAAAACTCACGAAACGACACATATGGGTAGAATATCGGTATTTGCGACTTTAGAAACATTTTACTTCCAAAACGAAAATGACTAACTTTTCCGAATTTTACCCATACATAAATTCACATGAATTTGTTTGCACTGCAGCATATTCGTGTGCTTTGTTAAAAAAATGCATAACAACGATTTTCTTAATACAGTTAAACATGTTAATTCTGTTACTAGTCATTTCCACACAGACTAAATGTGATGCAGACCAAAAAATTTCTGAATATCAAATTGCGTTTACAAAATTAGTCATCAAAGTGACTCACATTTTATAGCATGAAAATGGTGTATATGACACAATAATCTATGTCCGATCACTGAATATTGCCTTATTTCAAAATTTTCAAAAATATTTATCTAATTATCAAATTACTTGTCAAATATATTTTGAATAATTTGGTTAGATTAATAACCGCGCAGACGATTTCTGTATTGGAAGCGTAATTCTGTTACTATGGAATAAAAATTGTATATAAATTGATTAATTTCTGTACAAATGGAACAAAATAATGCATAGAAATTGAATTCTATAATATAATAAAAAAATCGTCTGCTGTTAATATGAATAATTAAAATACCTCATGAACTGTTGGTCGTAAACTAATAGAATTAATTAAGAGGATTTTTCTTTTCTGCGAATCTATATAAATAAAATTGAAAATCTGTCTGTCTGTCTGTCTGTCTGTTTGTCCCATCATCACGGGAGAACGGCTGAATCGAATTTGATGAAATTTTGTGGGTAGCTTAGAAATAGCCCCACTTAAAATTTAGTCCATGTTTGGAGTTTCCATACCCAGTGGTTCTCGAGATATTAGTGAAAAACGAATATTTCGTTTGTCTCATCATCACGAGAGAACGGCTGAATCGAATTTAATGAAATTTTGTGAGTAGCCTTAAAATAGCCCCCCATAAATTTTGCCCAAGTTTCGAGTTTCTAATACTAGGGGTTGTCGAGATATTAATGAAAAACGGAACTTTATCCTAGGAGATCTACTCTCTAACTCCGTGGTTTATCCAAACGGAAAGGATGAAAATCGTTTGTTTAAAACGTCAAACGTGAATTAAAACTTCATTTCTGAGCTTAGTGCAGGATTTTTGCATTAATTAGTCACTATCTGAAAGCATGAATTGTTTGAAACATGAATTTTAATGGAAAATCTAACTCCATGGTCAAGCATTTACTAAACAATGGAAAGTATAAAGAAATCAAAATGGTTATTATTTTTGCATTTTATGGGGAAGAGATCAAAATGGTTATTTAATTTCGCAGTTTATGAGGAAGATTCTTTATTATATTATGTTGCTCAGCAACGCAATTAAATTAAATGTGTTTCTTAATATTTGTTATTATTTTTTCTATTTGAATAATAAATAAATAGATGTATAAATATATTTTGTAAATGAACGATTTGATTTTTCTTTTAATTATATTGATTACGGACTGCGTACATCACTTTCATTTGACAAAGAGTTTTTAAGCTTTTATATTGTGTTTAGCTAATAAACTCACATTGTGTTTACCAATAAACTCATTTATCCGATTGTTGAAACAGAAAAAGAGTAGAAAGGGTATATCTTCTAATAATATTTTAGTGTTTTCATTTAGTATATACAAACTGGATCACGATATTTTATTCAGATCTGCGAATTTAGAGCTACGAATTTGGCTGGATATCGCTAACTTGGCAAATTTCTTAAAAGTTGCCAAATTGATTGAAATGTCCCCAAATTGATAAAAATGACGTAAATGACGTATAGCAAAGTGGTTTCTAGCTCATATATTGTGTTTAGCTAATAAACTTATATATTGTGTTTACCCAATAAATTCATTTAGCCGATTGTTGAAGCAGAAAAAGATTAGAACGGGTGTATCTTATAATACAATTTTAGTGTTTGCATTTAGTATATACAAACGGGATCACGATGTTTTATTCTTCAGATCTGCAATTTCAGAGCTACGAATTTGACGGAATATCGCTAACTTGGCAACTTTACTTAAACTTTGCCAAATTGACGGAAATATCGCCAAATTGCTAAAAACGACGCAAATCAATGAAATTAAATTCGTTTTTTTTTTAGAAGACAGTACTGAAATGATGTTTCGGTAGCATTTGTGGGTCAGTCTATCCATCCTACTTAGTAACACATTTATCGAATTTTTAAAATATCACCAAGTTGATAAAAATGTTTGTGAATCTATAAAAATGTCATGAAATTGATAAAATTGCGCTTAATAAATGAAATTAATTGTGTTTTGTTAGGGGATAATATTATGATGATGTTTCGTCAATTTGTCGCAAAATGGGACTATCAGTTTTACAGTCCCACTTGGCGATAAATTTGGCGATTTTTCAAGTTATCGCTAAATTGAAGAAAATATCGCCAAACCTTTCATGGAGATAGCATTATTCAGACGATATGATTTCCATCATTTTATTTGAAGCAACTGATATCATGTCGTTTAGCAATGGATATAAATCCAATGTGTTATGTGGCATGCGATTTTAATTAAATCTTTTCCGATTTGAATAATAAAGATATGTATATAAAATAAATTTCATTGGCATTGCATTTTTGACTGGAAAATATCGATTACGGTCTTCAGGTTATACATTATTATTATTGATATTTTCGGGGATTATTGATTCAGGGATTATTGATATTTTCAAATTATTATACCATTGTTTTATTATGACAAAAATTGTTGAAACTCACATATTGTACGTTGTGCGAGTAATCTGCACGTGTTATCTTCTAATCTACGAGAATATAAGTAGTACAGGTATATAGGCATATATTTTGATATATATTGGCATATATTGGAATCAATTACGAGCTTCTGGTATAAAGATTACGGGGATAATTGAAATTTTCAATTTATAATGTCATCTGTTTTATTTCGGCAAAGATTTTTTAGACTCATATTGTAATAAGGGTAATCTTCTACTAACATACAGGCATATTTTCTAATCTGCGACAATATAAGTAGTATGGGTATATATATATATATATATATATATATATATATATATATTCCCATATAATTTTAGTGCTTTCATTCTGGCATATATTGGAATCAATTACGGGTTTATTGATATTTTCTATTTATGTAAAGTTATTCATGTAATCTACTAATACAGGTTATATCTTCTAATATTCGCGTATATAAGTAGTACGGGTCCTATACAATTTTAATGATTTCATTTTGCATATATTGATTCAATTCCTTTTTTTTTGTAAATTTGCTTTCGAAAGGGGCCAGGATGTTTTATTCTGCAGATCTGCCCGTGGCGATAATTTTGCATGATGAGAACAGATATTCATAAACTTCTCTTTAGGGGCAATAAATTTAATATTTTAACATAATTTGCGTATGAATCTGAATTATAAGTTTCTTTATATTTTATACTCCGTACGAAGAACGGGTATGCTGCTAGTGATGATATAAAAATTAATGTTAAGTGTCTAAATTACAGATGGAATAAAGTTTGAACAAAGAATTCGAAATTTATAAATATTTATTTTTCGACAAAAACTTCTCGATTTTAGATTTTTCTTACTGTATATGGGTCAAGTGCCACGTGTAGGCAAAGTTTCAGATTTATAACATTATAAATTTGGGTTATACAAATACATTTATCAATAACTCCGTCTTACTTAGCTACATGATGTAGATTTCGGTTTTTCCCATTTTTAGGCTAATTCGGAAAGAATATAACTTCTAATTTTTAGATTTGTACCAAAATCTTTTCAATATCATGGTCTCAAGTCCACACAAGTCCGAGTGCTTGCCACACTATATAAAAATCGATAAAAAATTGTTTTGGGGCTATAGTGATTACATACAAAATACTAAGAAACTTCTCCGACGCAAACAGACGTAAATATCTTATATGACTAGATCCTGTGTGTTTTGACTTTTCTTATATTATTTATAGTTACTAAAATGAATTTGTCGCACCAAATAAAGATATGAAACTTTGTTTGCAATTGCAGACGTAAAGATCTTATATGGCTAGATCCTGTGTGTTTTAACTTTCCCTATATTATTTATAGCTACTAAAATGAATTTGTCGCACCAAATAAAGATAAGAAACTATGTTTGCAATCGCATCAGAGGTATATTCTGGAATTATGTCATAACTGAAACATTTTATCACAACTACCGGAAAGGAAACAATATTCATTTATTTTTAGAAAATGCATTAAACTATATTTTTACTTTCCTTATATACATAATGTATAAGGAAAGTATTGTGACGGGGTCGAGAATTCGAATTCGAGTTTTCGACGGGAGAGCAGGTTTCAAGCATTCCTGATCACGAATCAAACATTCTTGAAGTGATGTCTGTGTGTGTGTGTGTATCAGTGAGTCTGTGGAGACGATAACTGATGAACGAATGGACCGATTCGAACGAAATTTGGTACAAAAATCATAATTATTGTTTTTATATGCAGTATTGTTTTTAACTTATTGTTTTTATATGCAGTCGAATGTTTAGAACCACCCTAAATTTTTGACTGAAATTTTGAAAAAATCGTCAAAAAATCAAAACCGCTAATAAAGTTACGCAAATAGACATTTTTTATGTAATTTTTCATTAGAAAGCGATTGACATAAATTATAGAACGCTAACATGAATCGTTCTCGAGATATTGCACATTTTTCAAATAAATTATCAAAAAGTCATATAAAATAAAAAAAAAATATTTCCTATTGTGAAACACGTTCACTTTTCATATGTAATACCATGCGATAAATTTAGTTTTTTAAATCCCGTGGAGATCTAGCTAGTTCTATTCATGAAAAAAGATATTTTGAGTAATAATTTTGTATTTGAACGTCAATAGTCATTTATCTGCTGTAAGAATAACTTATTTCTTCGTCCATAACGCTTGGTGAGATTTTGGCGACGAATTTGGTGGAATGTCGCCAACTTGGCGACTTTTTTAAATGTTGAAAAATTAACGAAAAACTCACCAAATGGATGAAAATGACGCTAAATCAATGACAACACATTGATGATGACGACATGGAAAATGACGACTCATTGACGAAAATTTAATATCTTGGAAAGAATACAAATAACTACTATAAAAATAATCTATTTTTTTACTGTAAAAGTAGTAAATTCATTGCATTATATAAGGAAAGTCATGTGCTGCCTACATCAGATTTTTTAATTTAATTTTCTTTCATAAAATTACTAATCTATCACATTAAAACTGTAAAACTGCAAACTGTAAAAAAGAGATTATTTTTCGTTTCTTCTATTAAGGAATTATTATCTCCTCAATGCACTAAGAACGAAAGTTAACAGAGCTTATTTACATTCAAGTAGATGGGTTTTAATCCCTTTAATGGAAAATATGACATTCGACGCGATATTTGTTTTTCTTAATGTACCCACAACATAAAAGAATGATGAATAGCATGATTGAGACACTTCAAAGAGTTTTTGTTATCCAGGCAATTAAATCAAAGGTTTTAAAAAAAATGTATAAAGGCTGTTTTTTTTAATTCAGAGGACAAGCGTTATAAAACGAGAATTCCGGTTCAGTGCCATACATTTACTTCTGGTAAATTTAGTAAATACTATTTTTCATTCACAGACTTATATCTGTGTTTAAAAACACAAAAATATTAATCGTAAGTTTGAATCAAGCAAGGAGTATTCATAATAATCGGCAGAAGTTATGATGGAGGACTCAAGTACCAAATTTCATAAAATTGGGTCTGATAGTTTTTAAACGGTAATGGATAAATGCGTTGCATAACCACACATACACACACAAAAGTCACATGAAAAAGTGCTAATTTCAGAGTGCTTCAAAAGTGTAAATCTATCACAAGCTCTCCAATGTTAGGCTCAACTTCAATGATTTCCTGTAGATTATATTGTGTACTGTAGAAGATAAGTATTATTTAGTTGCAGAATCAGTAAACATTTCAAGTGAAATTTTATACGTATTATTTTCAACAAATATTGCATCTGTATCAATTTATCTAGTCTTGCCTATATGCACCTAAATAATGAAAGTGATGTTCGTATGTCTGTCTGTGGTCTATTTCTTGTACTACACACGATAGCTACCACAAATATTAATGGATGTCCACGAAACTATTTATTTGGTTCTGTTTTAAAAAAATCTAGAACTTGATAGCATTATTTTTCGAATTTGGGTGAAAATTTCGAAATTTATTAATTATATTCGAATTTTATTATATTTTCTTAACTTGGTAGTATAGGACAAAATTTGCCATAATTAGGTCATAATTAGGTTTGGCATAATTAAGTCATTTATGGGCTCAATGATCATGAAACTTAATAGTTTCAATCATTGTAGTGAAAACTAGTCGTGATACAATTTTTGTTTTCATTTTTGTTCCAGGGGGGGGGGTCAAGTTACCCCCTCCGCCAAGTGGGGTACATTGGCAAACTTGGTATCAACAGTACTGTTTCACGCTCTTTAAAATATAGAATGACATGCTATAATTGTAATCATTTGAACCAACAATGCAGATTTTTCGAATTTTTTCTCAAAATTTGAAAAAAAAAAAAGAAAAAAGGAAAAGAAAACGAAAAAAGTTTCATAAAAAGAAGAAAAGAAATATAAAGAAGTTATAAAAATGGATTCTAGTATGAGAAAGTCTAGTTTAGCCACATTATAGCTAATTTTTATGAGAGTGGCCAGATAAATGCATCAACGGGGTTTATACAAACTGTAAACAGCAAAAAATTTGCATATGTGTTGAAAATTTAGCATCTACTGAATAGAAATATAAAATACAATTAAATTGCACATCGCGGCTCGGGAATTCAAGTACTAGCTGCGGATGCGGGTCAGGTTGCCGATCAGCAATTTTCTTTGTTGCAACTGAGGGTAGAATTAGTCAGGTCTCTAGCTCAAGCTGCTGCTAATGTAATGAAACTAAAGCGGTTTCGTCGAGAGCAACATACAACAAAATATAATAGTATCGATCGGTATCGGAGGTAATAAACAGACTCATTCGTCCCCCCCTCCACGAAACAAGAGAGACCCTTTACTTGGGTACTTTTTAATTGACTTTCTTCTTCTATCTTGCTTTGCAGAGTTTGTTATCCTAACTTCTTAAATTCTCCACTACGGGCGCTGCAATCGCTTTTATTCAATCAGGCATACTCTCGTTACTGTATACAGATCTACTGTGTACAGTCATGGATTTTTCCATGCAAAGTAATCGAGATGCTTAACGATTTTTACAGATAATCTGTAATACCATTTCTTTTAAGTAACTATAAACTACGTCTAAACTTTAATTTTAAATATAGAATATTTCAGTGCTGTCACTATAAATTCAAAACTATAGTACATGTTATTTGAAAGTATATTCTCCTTAAATAGGGAATATGCATCAAAGTTCATTTGTTGAGCTACTACGTTAGGTATATTAAACATCCATTATATGGCTAATGATCGTGTAATAACATATATTTTAAGTAACTCTAAACTATACCTAAATTATAATTTCAAATGTAGAACATTTTAGTACTGTCACTATAAATTTAAAACAGTAGAACATGTTGCTTAAAAGTCTCTTCTAATATAGGGAATATACATCATAGTTCATTTGTTGAGCTACTACGTTAGGCATATTAAACATCCATTATATAGCCGACGAAAATTTCATGATCTTGTTTGGAGGAGAATTCTTCCGTAATTTGACAAACTTTGTAACGTTCCCAACCCATTCGATTATGATTATTAAATTCTGCTCCGCATTAGCCAGAGAACGATTAAGTTTATAAAAGAGAGAATCTTTAAAGTGATTGTTACTATTAACAAATATCTAAAACAAGTTAGGATCTACTTAATTTGTCAACTTTGATACAGTATTTAAGAGTAAGTTTGTGACAGTATTGAAAATAACGTAAAGATGATTGATTTGTATAATTTCAGATAATATCGAGGCGATCGTAGGAAATAATACCAACTTTGGATTATTTGGAGTGGACATGTTTGAAACATATTTGTGACGTTACAACTGGTAATTTTAATCGTGGAAAACAACCAAAGCATTTTACAAAGATAACAATCTGATGTGGACAGAACATGATGTTTGCTACAGATTCAAATCCATTTCTCCTCTCTTCATAATTCATTAAATGTGGTTTATTTGCACAAAATTACACGGAAAGTTATTTGAAATGGCGCTGAATTTGCAGCTTTTATTCAATTTTCATTTTTATTTGGCACGACCGAACGTATTTTAAAAGGCAAAAGTTGCAAAAATAAGATGTGAACTATTTTGCAATAAATAAACAAGTTCTTTTTTTTCCGAATCGTACCAATTTCTAATCAGCACCAGGGTGTCCCACAAGTGACGTATATACCAAAATTTGTGAAATTTAGTCTATTAGATTTTTCAGTAGAGTGGATACGTGAGAACCAAAACTAATCAGCACCATAGTCACACACAAGTGCCACCTACCTGCCAGTTTTTATGACATTTGGTACAATTAGTTTTTGAGTTAGAGTGAATACATCCATTTCCCAGACAGACACACAGCCAGACAGACACACACACAGTCGTCACGCAAAAAATAGTTTTTTCGTATTCTAGAGGTACCAAAACGTGTAGATTCATCAAAAACTCGAGTTCCGATTTTCGACATGACCCCAATACTTTCCCTATACATTACCATGTATTACATGGAAAGTAAAAACTTCTTGCTCATAACCTGTACCTTACTGATGACCTGCAAATAGCATAAGGACGGATAGGTTTACAAGACAAGAACTTTCAAGTTCGTATGCTCAGAAATGTCCATATATAACTTTTTAGTTAGACTTATTTAATTAGAATATTATTTGGTAGTCAAACAATGTTTAATGTAATTATTAATAATACCGCACGTATATATATATAGTGTCAATTACTAATAGAAACTTAAAATACATTCCCAAATATTTTAATAAAATTGAAACTGCGAAACATGATCCTTGATCGACTAATGCTTTCAAAAATTATTATTAATCAATTTTTAGATATCTCTTCTATACTCTTACCTAGACAGATATCGACAAATGTCACACATCTCAGGAATTTTCCTGGAAGAAATGAGCGAAGTGAGAACATGGATGTAGAATTTTTATTGACTTGACACTTTGAATAGCAGGCAATATAAAAATCAATACTGAAGACTGCCAGGTCTATAATTTTTTCATCTAAATGATATTTTTTAGATATTGAACTATCTGTCGATGCTCCCAATCCCATTTTAAAAGCCATATTCAGCGTTTTTGGTAGATAAAATTCAACACATATTTTTCATATTTTTTATACACATGTATACTTGAAGGGAGACCAAGCGTGCTCGTTTCGCGGTCGTTTATTACCGTTTAGTTATAATCCTCATTGATCAGTTACAATTACGGTTAGAAAATAAATATGTAGTAAAATATATAATAACAATTATTTATAACACTTGGGGACACCCTTACTCTCTGGCGCAGAACTTGCTTTTCGAGCTCTTCCGAGCTTTCTTAACCCAGCCGGATCACACAACCATTCTTGTGATCTCAGTCGGCTCGACCAATTAAATCTTTGACCATACTGGGGAAATTTTCACTTGAGATGTGCATAGAAAATAGAATAACTCATAAACTAAATCAAAATAAAAAAGAGCTCCGTCTATCAAAAACTCAACTATTTAGATACATGCCTGCAAAAATTCGTGGTACTGCTACTGCTAATCTGTCCAGGATACGAACTTGCAGCCCAAATACTTTCATTTTTAGTTTGGTATTAAATATCTCTTAAACTAAAGTTTAAATCGAAAAACGATTTTTTACAGCTTATTCTCCTAACATCCCTCTATAAATGTACTAAATTTCATATTTTTGTATACCGCAATTTTCACGGTACGAAACTGAAAATCTCGAGGGTCGCGAAATTTGTCAAACAGCAGCGGCGGACTCTTTGTCGGTCACCACAAAGGTTAACAAAATATCGGTAATTCAGAAGTTTTTTTCTAGCATTACAACTATCACCAATTCTGTGTTGCAGAGCTCTAATAACCCCAGAAACCCAAGTCCACCTACAGCAGGCTTGAAGAAAACTACAGCCCCCTATGCATTCAATATGGTTGGTCCACACAACAAAACCGATTTTTTTTATAAAACTATACCAAAAACAACATTTCCGAACTTGTTGAATCATGCCCTAAGGCATATGGCCATGATTGCATCCTCGTATTTATGTGAACAAGTGTTTTCAACTATGAAACATACATAGGAAAAATGAATTTAGAAGCCGACTTACAAATTAGCATATGTCTTCTCGCGTTAAAAGCACAGTTGATTCCAAGTCATGAAGCAATGCTGGACGCTCAGTCACGGTTTCATTCATCTCACACACCCGTAATTTTAAACATTTCGAATGCATTTGACATGGAATATCAATCATGCAGAAAGCATTCATTAAGAAACACTTTCCAAATGAAATGCAATTTTTTCTTTAAACATTTCTAAAATGTGATACATTCAGAGCTGATACTTTTTACTTTCCCTGCAATACATGGTAATGTATTGGGAAAGTATTGGAATCATGCCGAAAATCGCAACTCGAGTTTTCGACGGATCTACACGTTTCGAGACCTCTAGAATACGAAAAAACCATTTTTAACGTGACGTCTGTGTGTGTGTCTGTCTGTCTGTCTGTGTGTCTGTCTGTGCAATGTATGTATCCACTCTAAATCAAAAACTATTGGATCGAATTTCATAAAATTTGGTAGGTAAGCCACTTGGGTATGATCCTGATACTGATTATTTTTTGGTACGATTCGTAAGAACAGAACTCGCCTTTTTTTGCGAAATGGCCCGTAGAAATTTCATGTATCCACTCTATCTAAAATACTAACTGACCAAATTTCACAAAATTTGGTAGATAAGTCACTTGTAGGATGATCTGGTGCTGATTAGATTTTGGTACAATTCGGAAAGGAACAACCTGCCTTTTTTAACGAAATGGCCCGCAAAAATCGCCAAAATCTAAAATAAAAAACTACGTATGCTCAAATATATCCATTAAATACTTGTTTTATACGTAATGTTTAACGAAGAAAAGAATAAGACCAACTCCATTGCACTAGGACTAGCCGTTCTCGAAATATTTTAGTTTGTTCGTATTTTCTCTACGCCACCTTTGAAAATAGGTTCAGTTACCAAATGAGAGCGAAATTGAATTCAAAGTGAATTAAATTGAAATAAAATAAAGAGAACGTGGATATAAGTCTGCAGGGAAAGTCATGTGTTGCCCACATCATATTTTTTTAAATTACCACAGTACTACTGTAATTTATTATACTTGAAACTTTATAGGAAAAAGCAATACTAGTTACACAAAATGAACTTTATTCAAATGACGTCATCGAAATATAAATCGTCTGCACAAAATTTCCCAGACAGCAGAGCCGGAATCTTTGTCGGTCACCACAAAGTTTAGCGAAATATCTGCAATTCGGAAATTTTCTTTCTGGCATTGCAACTATCACCAATTCTGTATTGAAGATCTCTAAGAACCACAGAAACCCATGTCCACCTAAAGCAAATTTGGACAAAACTACAGCCCGCCGATATGTTCAATGTGGTACACGCAACAAAAAAGATTTTTTTATAAAAACTATACCAAAAACAACATTTCCGAACTTGGCAAATCATGCCCGAAAATATATGGCAATGATTGCATCCTCATAGTCATGTGAACAAGTGTTTTTAACCATGAAACATGGGATAAACGATTTTAGAAACCGACTTACGAATAATCATATTCTTTCTCTCTCGAAAATCACAATTGATTCCAGATCATGAAACAATACTAGAAGCTCAATCACAGTTACACTCATATCACACCCTGTTACTTTAAAACCTTCGGAATGAACTTTACAAGAATGCAAATTATCAATTATGCAAAAAGCATTCATTATGAAACACTTTCCAACCGAAATGCAATTTCACATTTAAACATCTCTAAAATGGGATACATTCAGCGCTGATATTTTTTTTTAATTTTCACAGTGCTACAGTAATTTATCGTATTTGAAATTTCATAGAAAAAAACAATACTAATTACACAAAATGAACTTTATTCAAATGTCGTCATCGAAATATAAATCGTCTGCCTGTCTATGTAAAATCAATGAATATTTCATTGATATCGCTTATATTCCAGACTTCAGAGCTGATTAATTTCCCGTGAAAAGAATTCATCAATTCTTATACAACTCACCTTATAATCGCTTGAATTGTTTGAATTTTGCATGGTATAGTTGAGCGTTAAAATTAGGCTCCGTTGTAGGAATAATCAAAGTTTAATGATTATTTAAAATAAAAAAATATTGTTATTGCGTAGGCACATAATTTAGATACACAGATAATACGCAAAAATAAAGCGGTTTTATGACAGATGCAACACTATATATAAATTTAAACGATTTTTAAACATCTACGGTAACTACGGTAGAATGGAAGCAATATTTTTCTCAATTAATCACGTGATCTCTTCATATAACTAATTGAGTAATAATATTCGAAACTAATATGATAATATTATTCATTATTTTCATACCCAAACATTCCGCATTTCATACCCAAACATCCATTTTCACCGCAGTTACCGTGGAAAACCGACAAACAGAAGAACAGTTATGAACAAATTCATAAACACTTTTCAACTATGTTGGAAAGTGTTAGAAACAATTTAGTAGATATTTATCATTGTTTCATTTTTTGAATTTTCAAGAAAATTAAAAAAATAATAATAATGAATAAAATTAAAATATTTGACCCGCTCATTTTCTTTTTCATTTGACCCTCATGTAAATAAGTTTGCCCATCCCTGACAAAAGAGATACTGTACACACGCCATTATGATAGATAAAATTCAATATAACAGATACTGTACAGTCGCCATTTATGCACCAGAACAATGTTACCTATGCTGCGAAAGAACTGGCAAACATCATCAATCTAAATACTCCCTGCCGATTATTTCACTTTTACCAACTTGTTTTGCAGAAGCGATCTACGGAAAACGCACATTTTTTCATGGTAAATAATGCTTTGCGACGTAAAATAAATTTGAATAATTTAGAATTTGTAAGTAAAACACAAATGGTACTTTTAATGGTACTTATAATTCAGTACTTGTTTGAAAACTTTTTAAAGAGTTCTTTTCAGGAAAGTAGGATTCTTCAAACAGAATTCGTTGAATATGCATAGTTATATTTTCTGCAATATAAATTTAACTGTTTTTCTCTGGGATTATTTCAGTGTTTATAGTTGCTAATTGGTTCATAGTTATTAATTGGTTAGTTATTAAATAAAAAAACTTTTAAATTAAAGCGTTTATTACATCACAAAAGATATAAAATACATTGATTTACCAGAGCGCTTTCCGGCGTAAAACACTTTTCATCAGAGGCATATAACATAGTACAAGCACAATAGAATTTTATACACAAGCGAACTCATAAACTAAATTTTCATATTACGAATTGCCGATCGGCAAAAAAAAATTCATTACGAAGTAAAGGAGCATTCACTATAAGAACCCATTTCTCTATACGTCCATTCATCTCTGTAATGCTTGGCGAAAAGTTTGACAGTGGATTTGCCAGAATATCGCCAACTTGGCAACTTTTTTTAATGTTGCGAAATTGGTGAAAATGCCACCGTAGCGATAAAAATGTCCGCAAATTGATAAAAATGACGCCAAATCAATGAAATAATTGTGTTTTGAAAAGTAATAGTATGGTAATGAGTTTCGGTAGTCATTGTCTGTCAGTCCAACCATCCCACTTAGCGACAAATTTGGAACTTTTTAAAATGTCATAAAATTGATCAAATATCACAAAATTAATTGTTAAATTAATTGTTTTTTGAATGGAGATAGCATTGTAATTATTTTTCGGTGTCGTTTATCTGTCCCTCTAACCATCCCACTTGGTGATAAATTAGGCGGCATATTTAAATGACATAAATAAATGACAATATTGCCAAATTAACGAAAATGCTGACAAATCAATAAAAACGTCGACAAATTTATAAAAATGACACCAAATCAATTATTTGAGTTTTGAAAAAGAGTCATATTGTATTGCTGAATCGGTAGCATGTGCCTCTCTGTCCAAATGTCCCACTTTCCGACAAATTTGGCGACTTTTTTAAATGTCGCCAAATTAACGAAATTACGGCCAATTTGATAACGGGACACTACAATGCTGAAAATGACGTCTAATTGACTAAATGTCAATGTTTTGCAAAATTCAGTTCGATTTTCTTGATAACCCCTGTCGCTTTGTGGAAATTAAATAATATGTTTTGTGCATTTGTTTACAAACCAGGATATTTATTCGTCAGATCTGTTTGTGGGCATGCTTTTTATATAGCGAGAACAGATATTCTTATATATATATTTAGGAAAATTAAATTAAATATTTTAATAGAATATTTTAAATAACAATGTCCTTTAAAATATTATAGGAATTTGCACATAATTGTGAATTTTAAATTTCTTTATATTGTACTAGCAGCGATTAACCAGCGTTGCTCGAAATTTACGATGCAAAACTCTTTCTGTTCAGCCATTCTCCCGTGATGTTGGATCATACATACATACATACTTTTCTTCTTTATGTATATATATATATAGATTCAAATTAATAAAAATTGTTGAGTAAGCCTGTGAAAAATAAACCATGGTGATAGAGTTTCCATTTAAATTACGTTTCAAACCTGCGATTTTCAAAAGTGATTAATACGTTCAATAAATCCCCACAAAACTCGAAGAGATTAATTAACTTTCAGGTTTTAAACCAACGATTTCCAACCTTTTTCGTTGGGAATCATGAAGTTAGATAGTAGAGCTCCTAGGGAAAAGTTTCGTTTTCCATTAATATATCGACAACCCTGGTCTTAAAAACTTGAAACTTAGAAAAAATTTATGGGAGGGGGGGGGGAGTTCAAAGCTACCCACAAAATTTCATTAACTTCGATGCATCTGTTCTTCCGTGATGAGACATACGAAAGTTTCGTTTTTCATTAATACTGCGACAACCCCTGGTGTTAGAAACTCGAAACATGGACTGAATTTTAAGTGGGGCTATTTCAAGACTACTCACCAAATTTCATCAATTTCGGTTCAGTGGTTTACCCGTGATGTTGGATCATACATACATACATTTCTTCTATATATATATAGATAGATATTCCGTGCGAAGAACGGGTATACTACTATTACATAAATAAACGTATCACATGTAAATAAAAATAAATATACAAAGTAAAATACAGAAAAAACGGGATTGGCAAAACTTTAAATGTTTAAGTACGTAAACAGTGGCTTCACCTTTATGAAAACCACTTTAAGAAACCAAGTTTTGGAATTAGGTCGAAATTGCAAATAGAATCTCATAGAGATAAATAAATATGGATTCAAAAAGCAGAAAGTAGAATCTTCTAGAAGTTATTACATCGCATTAAAAGAAAAGTCTTGTCAAGTAAAGGTACTAAATTACCGTTGAGGACAGTCTGGAAAAAAGCTGTGGAAAGTTTTTCGTTTATAATATCACAAGTATGCTCAAATTATCTATTAGCAACTATTCTTTAGCTATTATTTGGATAGTTTGATTATTAGTTAATAGTTGGATACAATTATTTTACTTACTTTCCCTTACTGCCGATCGTAGGTTTTAAGTGAAACATGTTATATTCAACACATATAAGAAGTATATAGCAAATATATTTCAGATATCTTGCATAATAAAAGAAAATGCGTATGTGTCTGTGTGTCCGTATGATCTGTAGAGGGAAATCTAAGCGTCATACGACCATAAAATGTGTTACATAAGTACTTTAGAACTCGAAAAGGTGAACCTCAGCAATATATTCAAATTAATTGTTCAGTTATTTTATTATTTAGCACGATTTTAAACGATATTGGATCAAATTGGTTCTATAGCGATATAAAATATCATCGCAAAGTTTCCATCTTGACACCATCGAAAAGACATAACAACTGTCTTTCCAACAGTGTTTAAATCACACCCGAACAATTCTTACATACTTATTATTTTTTAATGACATCGAAAGTTTCACTTTCTAGGTTATGTGATACTTTTTGAATACAATGCTATAGTTAGGCAAAAAATGTGGTGTACATCGTAGCATTCTACCTGTTATGTTATATTACATAAGTAATTAATTTCTTTTGTCAAATTTAACGCGAGAGGACTTGTAAAATTTTTAATGCTCCGCAATAAAATCTGTACATTTCTTGACCTGCAGACTCCTCATACCAACCGACAATAAAATACATGCATATATATATATATATATATATATATATATATATATATATATATATATATATATATATATATATATATATGTGTGTGAGACAAGTAGAACCTAAGCAGTATAGAACAAGCGTAAGCAAAACTTGAGTGGACTTGCAAGATTTCTTCCTAATATACTGATAATAGCCACAAACAAAACTTATTCTACTCATACTCCAACGCACAACTTGATCCAAATTGATCCGAAAGTTATATCCTCTCAAAGGATTGAGCAATATTGGTTTTCGTGCACTGTCGTTAATATCAGGTTACCTTCACCTTCTAAGATTCATTGAAGATAAAATATTACCCATAATATTGCTTTTGGGAAAAAAAATGTCCTTCAAATATATTTCTTAAGATCTACTATGAATAGAGTTTATATAAAGACGGAACATTAAATTCTAAAGTGGATAGGGTCGTTACTAACGATTTCGTCTTCCATCTCTTTCCCCACTAGCCGTTCAAAAATTTTAATTTCACTTGAAACACATATTTCTCAAGATTAGCTATAAGTAGAGCTTAGATGATAACTGATATGGAATCAGTATTCAATTCGAGAGGAGGAAGGGGACTTCACTAAAAATTTCCACTTTCAGTTTATATTCCGCTTCTTGTTAAATAATTTTCCTTAAAACATCAATTTTTCAGGATGGTTTAGAGATAGAGATTAGATAATTACCTGATGTAGATTCAACACTAAATTCGTGTGGGGTAAAAAGACTCACAAAAGATTTCTACTTCCGTTCCTGACGATCCTAGTTCCAATTCAAAAATGTGCATTTTATTTAAAACATCCATTTCTCGTTATCCACTCTAGATATAGCTAAGATGATGACTGATATGGATTCAGAGTCACATTCTGAAAGGGGTTTCATTAAGGGGGTTCATTAACGATCCCTCCTAAAAATTTACTAAAAAGGCTATTTCTCATATTTGGCTATCGTTAGAGCTTAGGTGACGACAAATGTAAATTCAGCATGAAATTCTATTTGAGTTCGGGACGCTCACTAATGTTTCCCAGTTCCAGATATTTTCATTTTCGGTTCATCAAATTTCTTTTAAACATATATTTCTCAAGATTTGCTATAAAAAAAAATCTGATGATGTGAAATATTGATTCAGAAGGTGGTAAAATTGAATATCGAATTCAAGAAAAGGTTGGAAGATGAATTCACTAAAAAATTCCATTTCCGTTTCTGAAATTAATACCTTCGGTTTTCCTGAAAATTCATATAGAACTATGAAATAAGTATACCAAATAAGATGAAAATACTGATTAGTTGCTTAAAAAATTAAATGTGCACACCATTTACAATCATATGTAGGCTGCTTCTTCTTAATATCTTGTTATTCTAATGTTTAGCTATTCAATATACATATCGCAAAGTCAATAAAATTAAATTTTATTCGCTTTGTTTAAAAAGATATTTCTTCTTTCGAATGACCAAGGTAACGTTGAAGACAGGAATATCACACATAAAGTATCATGCCAATATAAAAAATATTTTATGTTCAATACAGGACTATACGGGGTATCGCAAAATCATTGGCCTCGGTTTCTATTCCTTAGATATTGATCTTAGATACATATACTAAATTACAAAGTTGCGTACAAAAAGGTACAAAATTTTATGAAATCGTTAAAAAATTTCAGTGGATTTAATTTGAGGAAATACAAAATTTAAATTTTTATACGGATCCTGTACAAAAACATTTCCAATAAGTAAAATGTGCCCCATACAATAATAAAGTGATGTACAAAATTTCAGAATTTTATCATAAAAAGTCCCAGAGATATGTTAAACAAAGTTGGTGAGGGATTAATCACAAATTAAAATATAAATATTTACAGCAAGAGTGCAAATGACGCAACGCAGAAATTCGTCATAGGCAAATAATATCTGCCTCTTATCTTTAATGGATCTTTTGAATGGATGGAAAACATTTTGAACAAGCTCTGTAATCTTTGCGTAAAGTTATTATTTCTACACAGTGCAGATACTTTTGCACCAATAAATAGCAAAATTATTATTTATTTATGTAATCATTGTCTTCTTTCTTAATTTGTGTATGATCCCTGAAACGCGATCTGCCGACATTATTTTTCTCCTCTGAGAACCCATGTCGATGCATCGAAAAATCGTTTAAGTCAGCATTTTTGTCTTTTCATATCTCTGGGACTTTTTATGATAAAATACTGAAATTTTGTACATCGCCTTATTCATGTATGGGACATAATTTACTCATTGGAAATGTTTTGGTACGGGGGCCGTATAAAAATTCAAATTTTGTATTTCGTACATTTTAATTCCCTTGAAAATTTTAATCGATTTCATAAAATTATGTACCTTTTTCTACGCAACTTTGTAATTTATTATATATGTCTAAGATCAATATTTAAGGAATAAAAGCCGAGGTCAATGTTTTTGGGACACCCTGTATAAATAAACAAATTTTAACATAATGTTGCAAAAACAAACAAAAGAAATTGAAAATTTACTTTATCTCGATCATGATGAAAATGAATAAGTTTACTTTTGTTGCCAATTAAAATAAATAGAAAAATGTCATGGGAATATTTTTTTTCTTTAGAGATTTTACGTTCAATATAAAAGTAACGCTAGAAATTAGTTTACTTAAAACTTTAAAGGTATACTATATAATAATCAAGATTGACTTTATATTACTTTTATTTGAGTAATTTAGATACAACCTGATACAACTTTTCACTACCCATACCACAACAGCTATCAACTCCAATTGTGTAGCCAGATATCTGAAAATATTAAAAATGTAATAACAACAAGAAAGATCAAACATGCTTTAAGCATTGATTATGAAACACTTTCCAACTTCAATGCAATTTTATTTCAATGCGATTTTTTAAGCACCTCTAAAATACAAAATTCATAACAAGAAATACAATACAGTCCTCGGTAATATTTTAAAACTTATCACAATACTACATTAATTTATTATAGTTGAAAACTTAAACCTTCATAGAAAAAAATGAACTTCATTCAAATGACGGCATTGAAATATAAATTGCTTGGTTTAAACATCTCTAAAATGCGATATATTCCTCGGTAATATTTTTAAAATTATCATAATACTACAATAATTTATTATATTTGAAAACTTCATCGAAAACATCTGACATTCATTCAAATGACGTCATAGAAATATAACACGGCTGGCTCTCTCTATAAAAGCAGAATTTCATTCATAAAATTTTCCCAATCATTTCATTCATCACAGTACTAAAATAATCTATTTTATTTAAAAACTTAAGACCATGGAGCTACAAGTAATTAAACTCTATGCTTAAAACTTCATCGAAAAAAATCATCCTTCTCTCTGTAAAATCAATGAATATTTCAGTCATATCAGCTATGCAGACTCCATGATCTAAATAATTTTGCGTTAAAGGAATACAGCAATTCTTATACAACTCATCCTACATATTTTGCTGTTTACATTTTACATAAGTGAAAAATAGGCTTCGTTGTAAAAATAACCAAATTTGGATCATTATTTAAACTCAAATATATTGTAATTGCGTTGTTTCAGTATGTAGATGCACAGAATTTAAGCACAAATAAAATGGTTTAAGGACGGATACAACACTCAATATGAATAAAAATGAACTTTAAAAATCACGGTTTTGAGACAAGATGGATGCCATATTTCATTTTGAAGTGGGTCACGTGATCTTTTCATATGGTCACGTGATCGCTTCATATAAGAGGTGTAATTATTATTTTAATTTTTAATCAAAAAACTACTGAATGTATTTTGCTGAAAATTTTTCTATATATCTTATAAAATAATTTGAATATTACCTAAAATTTTCGAAGCAATTTGTGAATTTTAAATCCGCTTCAAAAACGTTTGAAAAATTAGGTCCATAGGGTTCAATGTATTTCATTTTTTCAACCCGGGTTCAAACCAAAACTAATTGAGTGATATTATTCATTTATATTCCCATAGGTCCTACGAACCGTCTGAACAACATACTAAAATTTCATTTTGATTAAATCATTTTACTGCAGTTATCGTGCTAACGGTCAGACAGACAGAATGAACAAAGTCATAAAAACTTTTCAATTTTGTTGTATAGTGTTAATAAACACCATAGAATAAATGTTGAGAATAAAAGAATTAAGAAAACTGTATAAAGTGATCCATCAAGTTATTGACATTCGGGGATGAACTGTTAAAAGTCTGAATATAATTTATTCTACTTTCTTGGGGGTAATTTTAAGTCAAACTCTTACTAGCTGATCTTCAGATAAAAGCTTATTTAACTCAACCATCTGAGCTATGAAGAAATTTTGCAGATTTTACTCAATTTTTTTAATAAAATGTATCAAATTATTTTTATCGATTTATCACTTTATCAGTCAACGAATTCCATATATCATCTAAGGATCAGGGGATACAATGCAAGTGTAAAACATAGGTGATAGTTGACATCGATGTGATGTAATATATAACCCAAGGAGGAAATCGACCCTCTGCTAACTGAATATCAAAATAATTTCTGTACTGTTTCCGTTAAAAAGTCTCCGGAACAACCTTATAATCTTCTTCCTTCTAGTATGATACTCATTAACTTTAATGAAACCAGTTTTTATCTTTCTGGACCTCTTTCCCCCATCCTTTCTCCCTCTTGTACTTATATTAAGTTGTTACATTAATTTATTCGCAGCACCTTTACTTCATTTACCAGTTTTACGACACAGCTGGATGTCAATATGACCCAATACAAATTTAAGCTCCGGACTTATTAATGTCGAGACAAGTGCTTGGAGTGACCTAATGAGTTACCTGGCCTTTGTAGTCAAACTCAGAGTTTCTTGTCTTTAATTTAGCTCATAAACTATTTGGCTTCGACGAATTCAGCTGTAATTTTTACACGTCCATGCCCATTCATTATGTATTTTCACTACATTTACTTCATATACCAGGTAGACAACATCGCTTGAGCTTCAGTCCTCAAGCGAATACTGTATACTTATTTATTTCGCAACCAGAACTCCATCAATAAAGCATATATAGAATCTCACACAATGACACAGAGATAAATTGCTCCACCTAATGAGTTACCTGGCCTTTGTAGTTAAACCCAGATTTTATTGTCTTTAATTTGAGTTGTAAACTTTTTAGCCTCTACGAATTTAGCTATAATTTTTATAGTTCTATGACATATTCAGTATTCATCTCCATTGCTTTTACTTTATATACCAGGGGCTTACATACGCTTGGGGCTGTAGTCCTGAAGTAAATGTTTGAACTTCTTTATTTCGCAACCAGAGCTCCACCTACAAAGCATATATGGAATCTCGCACAATACCACAAAGATAAATTGAGTTTAGGTCATTGTGTCCATCGTTTTATCCAAAGATTATATCTTAATTCGCTAATTGCCACGTAAAAACAAAATAATTGTTTTTCTGTTAAAAACTTCGTCCATACAAATTTAGATTTTCAATTAATTTTTAAACTAGAAAATTAGTTTAGAATTCGTTTATTTTAAGCCTTTAACAGCTTTAACGCTGTTCCTGTCAAAAAAGAAGACATCAATTCCATTGTGCTGTCATTTTCCGGAGATTAAAATCAGGATAACAATGGGGACAATCCGTCCATCGAATTTTGAGGGTGAAAGAGCTGAAAAATCAGTGTAATACGATTCATCAAACTATTGGCTTTTGAAGACAACCCGTTTAACGGATCGATGAATCCTATTCATTCGTTGTATATTATTTTCCTGGATTCTTTCCATCTTATCATTTGAGCTTCAAAATTTGCCGGATAGCCGAGATATTTTTTTTACTTTCCAATAAAGGATTGTGAAGTTTAATAAATTATGAATGTAATCGATTCAGTAAATAAATACTTTTAAATCCAATGTGTATGCTATATTTCATAAAATAAAGATGTACTATGTATACGCTCAGCCATGCATCGCGCAATGGAAGAGCATGAATGTGTACGTATTACAGTAAATTTGTTAATCTGAGATCCAATAGTTCGGCATACCCGTTAGTACGACACGCCTCTCGAACATCAATCGGGTCTGTTTAGCTGTACTCAGGTACATGTAAGAAAATAAACTAAATGATTTTATATGCAAAATTTTGTTCATTGAAGTTTATATTATAAATTTAAAATAAATATAAATGTTTTTCCACATACTATGCGCTGTCATTTAGCCTGTGTAACATTTTATGCAAATAAATATCACATTTATTTTCCAATCTTTTGTAATAAATGACTTTTCTTTTTCATTTTTAAACTATTTTAGATTGACATCCGATAATCCTTGAAATTTTGTAATCCAGCTCTGCTGAAGTCATGAACGGATTGTCGGAAGTTTTCTGTATATCTTATATTTTATTTGGATTTTATACTTTTTTTAATATTAATTTTATAAAAATCTGCAAAGTTTTATGTGAATTAGAGTATGCATTCAAAAGTTAGATCCCGTACAAACGAGTCAAACCGTAGAGCTGAACAGTAATAATCGCAAAATTCAGAATAAAATGAAGCGATAAAGCTATACAAAAATAAAGCTACACGTTCATTATCTACAAAAACAAATTACCCATATTTTCCCTTTCAAATCATTCATCGCCATTCCCTGCGACATATTTTTTCTACGAATCATCTTACCATCAACCGAAAATTAATAGTAATTAACATTTTGTATAAACAAATCGATCTACAACGTTTATTGTCGGTTAGAGCATACGGTAAATAGTTAGAGCTGCAAGTCAAATGATTCAGCCGAATTTTTTTTTTATATTTTACATAATGTAAATTCATTCCTTTGATTTCAATAAATCCTGTCAGGGTTTCAGTTCAGTGTTTCTTGTAACACGTAAACTTCTATAAAGTTTTCCCTATTAAAGGTTTTCAAACCTGAACTTCTGTAACTAAAAACAAACACTTTACCCATTGGCCCACCTGGCACAGCAAAAAAAGCTTCCCCTTATTCTCCTACATTGAGGCTTCGACTACTTACTGTAAGTAAATCTATTCTTTTCTCTTTCTGTAAACTTTCCTCACTTTTTTCTAACTACACATATTTGGCGCTACACAGCTTACAACATTATTGGGGGTAAAAAGCACAAAGTCTACACAAGGAAAGTAAACAAACCATAAACCATATCTGAATTTCAAATCCAGCGTCCAACCTACGGAGATACCCATAATCATGAGCAAACTTTGTAATAATTTAAAGTTCCATTTTCTAGAAGTTGGGAAAATTAATATTTGCTTACAGTAGTGTCGCGACTTGAGGGGAAAATATTACCATTAGCAAGGGCTACATACCCTATTGGAAGATCTTAACCCTGATTTAAAGAAGGATTAAGATTCTTCAACAGAGTACCTTAGGCCAGAAAGTATAATTTTGGCCCTGGTGGTACTTGGCGAATACCATTTTAAGATAGTTTTTGTTTTTTGTACTTGGCGGTGAATTTTTCTTTTGTTGTTGTTTTTTTCCATGAAGTGGTGTGTGTTTTTGTGAGATTATCTATATGAAGTATTACAATGATTTGTTATTATCTATATTGTCTACAATACATACTTTTGTTTTACTAAATAAATAATTAAATTTCAACGGAGTGTAGTTTCTGTGCTAAAAAAGGAACTTGCAAGTTAATCCTTACCAGAAAATGGAACTTTAAGCTTCTAGCTGCCCTAAAAACTGAAAGAGAAAACAAATATGTATCATTTTTACAGTCTTATAATTTTATAAATGTTTTCTCAGATCCTTTAAAAAGTGATAGCTGGTCGACATCATACACTTAAATAATAAATTTGCAGTCAAAATAAATTTCTTTGTTTAAGAGATCGTTATATTTATTGGACAGTTCAAATGCTCACATACGAAATGATGACATTTAGAGAAACTTCTGTTATCTCTTAGAAAAGATAAAAAAAATCCTTTATTAGTCTGGGAATATATTTTTATGACAGCATGTTTTATGTGCTTTCTGCGATCTCAAGTACTCTCGCAGTAACTTCATAGATATAAAACTATTTCTTTTTTTCTACAAGATACTTTCTGTGTCTGTGCGAGAGGATTTACAGCTTTATTTATGGTCATCGAACCAATTAATTGTGTTAAAGAAGTAAATAAAAATGCAATTGAATGTACTGTTTCAAAGATGTTCTATATGATATTTGATATGATTTATATTCCAGCGATTTCTATAAGCAAGTAAAGTTAAATGGTATATTTTAGGTTATAACGTGTATGGAGCACGAAGTTTGGCTCCACTCGACTTTCTCATACATCGTTGTCTAAAAGGCGGAACTAAGGATCGAAAACCATCAATCAAACTCGTGATCGGCAGCGTCTTAGACTCGCTTATATGGAAAAGGGGATCTACTGTGCAGTAACTAACGGAAGACTTCAATGAAAGTTCGTCCCAACCAATCCTGACTCGAACAATGCACAAGGAATTGCAGCAAATTGGTGCAACCCTCGGGTCTGGGCCGCGAAAAAAAAAAAAAACCAGTCACATGCCTGAGAGGAAACCTCTCATTTCAGAGAAAGAACCTAAAAATGCGGTTACAATGGTGCTGGCAACGGAGTCACATTTGATGACTGGAAGAAGGTTACGTGGTTGGACGAATCCCACAGCATCTTATTTTATACCAACGGCAGGCAGAGAGTGTGAGAGATCCCCATAAAGCCATACTTTCTTGTCTTGTTCGCAGAGTAGAAGGGTTTCGTGGGGGTACCATAAAGTGGAACAAATTCTGCTGGTTTGGTACTGGTCCCCTGGTGTTTCCGAAAAGTGGGGTGTTGTCCATGGAGTACTTGAGCATTCTTGCCGATCACGACCAATCTACAATGTTGCATCCCCCCCAGACGACGGGTCTTTCATGGACGATTTGGGGGGGTAATTGTTCATTTGTTAAAAAATACGCTTCTTGGAAGCAAAATGCTCCTTCAAAATAAGTCAGGGAGTATTTTTACTCTTCTGGAAAAATTCTGAGGCGCTCTGACCTCAAAACTGTGTATGATAGGAAGTGACAACTCCCTACTTCCTAAAATTATGCCTCACGGTCCGAGTTCAAAAATAGAGTGCAGATTTAGTTTCAAAACGAGCATAGCAAAATTTCAACTTGACTCAAATGTAAACGATTCACTCTTTTTCTAATAATAATGTGGTAGCGGTTTCAGAACCAACTTGTGGGAACAGATTCCGCTACACACAAAAGCCAAGTTTTCGTAAACATCACAGCAAAAAACAACAGAGTAATTAAAGTGGTTTGTGTCATTTTTGTCAACCCAGGTATTATCATTTATGCAAAGATTCCCCAGTCTAGAAGAATTGAATTCTAGATGGTACACAGTGAGAATGGAAAATGAAGGGATACTAGATGGAATACACATTAATCAACTAAAGAAAATCAATTTATTCAAATTATATAACATTACTTTTATATCAATCATCATTAGGAATTTTATCCTTTCATTAAGAGCATTTTTTCCAATATCTTAGTTAACAAAATTAAACATATGCTCATCATAGAATATCAGTACACAAACTACTTAATTTCAAATTAGATATTATAATAATCATACTTTTCTAACAATTTATGTGCCTGTCTTGAAACACTAATCTATTGATTTCCACGGAACTCTTAGTTCCGGAATTTATCATAAAGGTTACCTGTAACCAGATGTACGCCCACCGAATATCAAACCAAAAGTTCCAAAGATCTACAAAATTCACGTGAGGAGAAGGAGCCGAATTTAGCTTCCGAAAAGTTCTTTAAGCAAGATACATCATTAATTTCCAATCAAAATTTAGTCGAATCTCCGTCCAAAAAAAAGATCTCAGCAAGCCGCAAGGCATGAAGACATCACCCGTTCAAACGACAGGAATCGTCCTGGAAAAAATAAAAGGATTTTAGAAAATTTGGAGTAAAAATTGAATTCTGCAGGAACTGTAGATTCATCCTTGGATCTTGAAATGGTTTCTTAACAGAAACAAAGGTACAGCCATCGAATTTTAGCCATTTCGGCCAAAGCCTTTGTCTTAAGGTTTTAAGACAAAAATTCAATGCGTCTTCTCTTCCTTGAAGTTCAGGAGCCAAGCCGGAGCAAAAATGCGAACTTCTCACTTCTCCAAAAAGCCGCTTCCTGATTGGCCAGGAAAAAACGACCACCCAGCAACAGAGCCTCAACACGCGATGCGACGTCACTCTCCGGCAGAGACAGAAATCCTCCTTCGAGCCAACGGTTCCAAACGAAACACGATTTCTCCACGCTCGGCAATCCAAACAAGGCCTAGCAAACTTCAAATACAGGCACAGGCGAGAAAAGAGAGTTTTTCTCTCGGAAAACACAAAACGCTCATGGCGCACAGAATGGCGACATGACAATAATATTAATATTTGTTCTACATTTTTTTACTATGGTCATAGCTTATGCAGTGTTTAGCTGCTTTTATTGATAAAGAGATTTAAATATAATTTTCACTACTCCTTTCTACTTCAAACGCATACACAGTAACTTGAAATTTTTTTTTCAAAATTATTAGTCAAACTCAGATTTTCTTGTATTTAATTTAGCTCATAAACTATTTGGCCTCGACGAATTCAGCTGTAATTTTTCACGTCGATGCCTATTCATTATCTATTTTCACTACATTTACTTCATATACTAGGTAGACAACATCGCTTGAGCTTCAGTCCTCAAGCGAATACTGTATACTTCTTTATTTCGCAACCAGAGCTCCATCAATAAAGCATATATAGAATCCCACACAATGGCATACAGATAAATTGCTCCACCTAATGAGTTACCTGGCCTTTGTAGTTAAACCCAGATTTTCTTGTCGTTAATATGAATTGTAAACTCCTTAGTCTCTACGAATCCAGCTATAATTTGTATACGTCTATGACATATTCATTATTCATCTCCACTGCCTTTATTTTATATACCAGGGGCGCTTAGGACTGCAGTTCTCAACTGAATGTTCGTTTTTCTTTACTTCGCACACAGAATATGGAATCTCGCAGACTGACACAAAGATAAATTGAGTTTAGGTCAATGTGTCCTTCGTTTTATCCAAAGATTATAACTTTGTTCGCTTATTTGCACGTAAATACAAAATAATTTTTTTCTGTTAAAAACTTCGTCCATAAAGATATAGATCTTCAATTAATTTTTAAACTAAAAAATTAGTTTAGAATTCGTTTATTTCAAGCCTTTTAACAGCTTTAACTCTGTTCCTGCCAAAACAGAAGACTTCAACTCTATTGTGCTGTCATTTTCCGGAGATTAAAATCAGGATAACAATGGGGGCAATCCGTCTATCGAATATTGAGGGTGAAAGAGCTGAAAAATCAGTGTAATACGATTCATCAAACTATTGGCTTTTGAAGACTACCCGTTTAACGGATCGATGAATCCTATTCATTCGTTGTATATTATTTTCCTGGATTCTTTTCATCTTATCATTTGAGCTTCAAAATTTGCCGGATAGCCGCGGTATTTTTTTTTACTTTACAATAAAGGATTGTGAAGTTTAATAAATTATGAATGTAAACGATTCAGTAAATAAATACTTATAAATCCAATGTGTATGCTATATTTCATAAAATAAAGATGTACTATGTATACGCTCAGCCATGCATCGCGCAATGGAAGAGCATGAATGTGTACGTATTACAGTAAATTTTGTTAATCTGGCATCCAATAGCACGGCATACCCGATAGTCCGGCACGCCTCTCGAACATCAATCGGGTCTGTTTAGCTGTACTCAGGCACATGTAAGAAAATAAACTAAATGATTTTATATGCAAAATTTTGATCATTGAAGTTTATATTATAAATTTAAAATAAATATAAATGTTTTTCCACATACTATGCGCTGTCATTTAGCCTGTGTAACGTTTTATGTAAATAAATATCACATTTATTTTCTAATCTTTTGTAATAAATGACTTTTCTTTTTCATTTTTAAACTATTTTAGATTGACATCCCATAATCCTTCAAATTTGGTAATCCAGCTCTGCTGAAGTCATGAACGGATTATTGGAAATTTTCTGTATCTTATATTTTAGTTGAATTTCATACTTTTTTTAATATTAATTTTAAAATATCTGCAAAGTTTTATGTGAATTACCGTATGCATTTAGAAGTTAGATCCCGTACAAACGAGTCAAACCATAGAGCTAAACAGTAATAATTGGAAAATTCGTAATAAAATGAAGGGATAAAGTTATACAAAAATAAAGCTACACGTTCGTTATGTACAAAAGCAAATTGCACGTATTCTTTCTTTCAAATCATCCATCGCCATACCCTGCTACATATCTTTTCTACCAATCATCTTACCACCAACAGAAAATTAATAGTAATTAGCATTTTGTATAAACAAATCTATCTACAACGTTCATTGTCGGTTAGAGTATAATTTCAAAGGTTAGAGCTGCCAGTCAAATGATTCAGCCGATTTTTCTTTATATTTTGAGCAATGCAAATTCATTCCTTTGAAATCCATAAATCGTTTCAGGTTATGACTTCAGTGTGTCTTGTAACTCGTAAACTTGGGCCACCTGGCACAAAAAAAAAAGCTTCCCCTTATTCTCTTACATTGAGGCTTCGTCTACTTACTGTCAATAAATCTATTCTTTTCCCTTTCTGTAAACTTTCCTCACTTTTTCCTATCTATATTTGGCGCTAGATAGCTTAAAACATTATTGGGGGTATAACGCACAATTTACACAAGGAAAGTAAATAAACCATAAACCATATCTGAATTTTAAATCCAGCGCTCAACCTACGGATATACCCATAATCATGAGCAAACTTTGTAATAATTTAAAATTCAATTTTCCAGAAGTTGAGAAAATTGAAATTTGTTTACAGTTGTGTCCTGACTTTAGCGAAATATATTACAATTAGCAAGGGCGATCGAGACTCTATACGTTCACAATGAATCATTTCCTTAAGATTTCTTTATTGATTAAGAAAAGAGCGAAATACTCAGCCGTTGTTTTCAGGGATTTCGGAACAACACAAAAAAAACCTCTTAAAAAGATATTTCATAAAATCTCAAATACATACCCTATTGAAATATCTTAACCCTGATTTAAAGAAGGATTAGGATTCTTCAACAGAGTACTCTGGACCTGAAAGTATAATTTCGGTTCTGCTGGTACTTGTCGAAAATCATTTTGAGATTGATTTTGCTCCTTGTACTTGGGGGTGAATTTTTTTTTTTTTTTTACCATGAAGCCGTGATTTTTGTGAAATTGTCTGTATGAAGTATTACAATGATTTGTTATTATCTATTTTGTCTACAATACATACTTTTGTTTTACTAAATAAACCATGAAATTTCAAAGGAACGTAGTTTCTGTGCTAAAAGAGGAACTTGAAAAATAATCCTTACCAGAAAATGGAACTTTAAACTTCTAGCTGCCTTAAAAACTGAAAGAGAAAACAAATATGTATCATTTTTACAAGCTTATAATTTTATAAATGTTTTCGCAGATCCTTTAAAAAGTGATAGCTGGTCGACATCATACACTTAAATAATAAATTTGCAGTCAAGATAAATTTCTTTGTCTAAGAGATCGTTATATTTATTGGACAGTTCAAATGCTCACATACGAAATGATGACATTTAGAGGAACTTCTGTTATCTCTCAGGAAAAGATAAAAAAAATTCCTTTATTAGTCTGGGAGTATATTTTTATGACAACATGTTTTATGCGCTTTCTGCGATCTCAAGTACTCTCGCAGTAACTTCATAGATATAAAAATATTTCTTTTTTCCTGCAAGATACTTTCTGTTTCTGGGCGAGTGGATTTACAGCTTTATTTAAGGTCATCGAACCAATTAATTGTGTTAAAGAAGTAAATAAAAATGCAATTGAATGTATTGTTTTAAAGATGTTCTATATGATATTTGATATGATTTATATTCCCGCGATTTCTGTAAGCAAGTAAAGTTATATGGTATATTTTAGCCTATAACGTGTATGGAGCAAGAAGTTTGGCTCCACTCAACTTTCTCATACATCGTTGTCTAAAAGGCGGAACTAAGGACCGAAAACAATCAATCAAACCCGTGATCGGCGGCATCTTAGACTCGCCTATACGGTAAAGGGGATCAGCAACTAACGGAAAACTTCAATGAAAGTTCGTCCCAACCAATCTTGACTCAAATAATGCACAAGGAATTGCAGCTAATTGGTGAAACCAGTCACATGCCTGAAAGGAAACCTCTAATTTCAACAAAGAACCTAAAAATGCTTTTGCAATGGTGCTAAGAACGGCGTCACATTTGATGACTGGAAAGAGGTTACGTGGTTGGACGTATCCCGCTGCACCTTGTTTTATACCAACGGCAGGCAAAGAGTGTGAGAGAACTCCATGAAGCCATCCATGCCTTGTTCGCACAGTTGGAGGTTGTGGTGGGAGGTACCATAAAGTGAAACAAATTCTGCTGGTGTGGTACTGGTCCCCTGGTGTTTCCGGAAGGTAGGATGTTGTGTATGGAGTACTTGAGCATTCTTGCCGATTACGTCCACCTTACAATGTTACACCTCACCCCCTACGGTCCCTGTGGATGCCACCCCCACTGGGTTCCGGTCTAAATTGGGTGGCACTTCCCGGCCGTCCATACAGTTACCTTACACCTTTCTGGTAGGTCGGACGATCTGGGTCTCAACAACAACACCTCACCCCCACCCCAGACGACGGGTCTTTCACGGAAGATAATGCTATATCCACCGTGCAAAAAACGTGCAAGAGTGGTTCACGAAGCAAGACTCTGGCTTCCACCATATACCTTTTCCCCCGCAGCATCCAGATTTAAACCCTATCGGGAACGTTTAAGGTATGTTAGAAAGCCACATCCGGCTACAATATATTCTGCCATTAACTGTACAGGAACGTAGGATATGCTTGTCCAATGACTGAAATTATCTTGACTTCGATGCACTCTAGTACCTTGTAGAATCCATATCTTACTGCATACGTGCTGTAATTCAGTCTAAAGGCGGTCCAATGAAATATTGAACCAGGGTTTCTAATTCGCTAACCGGCGTGTGTACAATTAAATGGAGTTTCCTACTCATTACACTCCATTTCAGTAGAATTGATTATTCTAGCCAGTTTATTTGCCAAATTGAAGAAAAAAGAAATTATACATCTGCGTAATCTAACATCGATTTGTCATATCGCTTTCTTTCAATTCCAAAGACCAGAGGTGGGCCAGCACAGCGATTAAAGCACGGTGTTTGCCCTGGAACGACCAGAGTTCAATCCCCGGCCAAACTGTCACCGTGTTCAAGCGGAGTATGGGCACTTTAAATATGTGGGCTCGTAAATCCTTCCGAGAGGTTTATGGTAGAGAATTAAGGTACAGTCCCTGTGTATGCCGCCCCTACTGGGTTCCGGTAGAAATTGGGGAGCGCTGTCCCTGCTGTTAAAACATGCGTGTTACACTATAGGTTTGACAATCAAGTTCTAACAAACAAACATATCTGAAAGCCATGAGTTCGACCATTCTCAAACCGCAACACATTTTACATGCAACACATTCATTTAGTTATTCTCTACGTTATATTTAAATGCAAAGAAATTGCTCATGACTTCGTGTGGTCGAGTAGTTTTAACAAAGCCTGTGAATTCGATCCATGCTACTGACACTGATTAATTTTAGAACGTGCTTTTACTGGTCAGTTTTTTAGATAATAGGTCCCTGTCGTTGACAATAATTCATTTTAGGACGTTGTTGTTGTTGTGAGACCCAGACCGTCCGACCTACCAGAAAGGTCGTTTTAGGACGTGTACATTTCCTTGTCAGTCTCTTTATTAAATTCGATCATTTTAAATATCACAAAACTGTCCTCAATTTTTTATTTATACAAGTGAGTGGAGTGGTCCTATTACCTTGCCTTGAATTAGAAGGCCGTAAGTTTGGTCCTTTCGATGGGTTTTTATCCATTTTCACGCTTGTTTCTTTTATTATCAGCTTCTTCATAACTTTCAAATAGAAGGAAAAAATTCTGATCTACATGGCCGGATTTGTCATGACACCCCTCTGAGAATCGGAAGACTTTGGGTTCGGTCCCTGTTGTTGACAGCAATTCGTTTTAGGACGTGTACATTTTCTTGTCAGTCTCTTTATTAAAATCTAAACAAGAAATTCCTCAGTTTATAACCTACCTAGCTTAGTAGTCATGTCACATTTTGTCAAACATTGCGATCATGGAGTTGCTTTATGTCGCATGTTTCAAGGCATTTTAGCACTTGTGCTTTCACTGCTTAGTCTCTTTCTTATTATGTCAATTTCAAATAGAAAATTTAAGCTTTCACGCGTGTGACTGATCTACACTACTGGTCACCTCTGCCACTTCAACGTCTGAGTCTATAGATTCGATCCCCACTGAATACGTGATGTTTCAAAAGTTACTCCGCGTTAAATTTTATTGTTTGGAATGTCAACATTAGAAGGGACCTACAGGTTATTATGTCACAGGAAGTACTAACCGAATGTATTGCAAATTCCGGTACGTCACTTCCCGTATCGTATTTAAATGCTATATGAAAGCAGAGAAGCATTTTTGTAAAATAATTGGAACTTCGTTAGCAGAAGTAACGAGGACCAAAAAGACCGTGCACGAACTTCGAGGAAGGGTGCATAAGACACCAAAGCCAATAGTAAAAAAAAAACACCCACCAGCCTCAGTGGAGCTCATACGTCGCTCGTCCTCCAACACGTGCATATAAATAAGAAGATGATCGAAAAATTAAAAGAAAAACATGTAAAACTCCCAACTGCTCTTATACCGCTTTGTAACACATCTGCTCCACAGAATTCTACGCCCCTTAACTCTCAAGTACTAGTACTGGCTATTATTTAACCGAGACAGGAATGGAATACGATTCTATTACCTCGTCAAAACGGAAATCAAGAGTCAAAAACGGGATATGTCTAAACCTTTCTTTTTGGTTTATTATTTATTATTTTAAACGTTTTCTTTTAAATACTTTGAAATAACTTAGCTAAAAATTAACATGGACATGTGTATGTTGTCTATTATATGTGAGGCAATCATTTGATCCAAGGTAACTGATAAGAAAACGCACAAACAACAGACAAACTGGGATATGGAGCTAAGATCAAACAGTATTCGCACCTGAAATCAAGTGCCATAACCACAAAGCTAACCAGGTCAACATCTCTATATCTTAATTCTTCTATCTGAGCTTAGCGAGAAAATATATATATAGTGCAAAAATTGTCTACTTCTGGCTAGTAAAATAGAACATACTATTTCTGGATTAAAATAATAGCAACTTAATCACTGTGCAAACTTCATCATTATTCGGTAATTGCAGTATTTTAACAAAATTAGAAACTTCTCAGAAGAAACCACATACGTTAAAATATTGGCTAGAGTCGAACTTACACTTTTTGGACTCGAAGGCAAGTGACATAACAGATTCCCAAACGAACCATACTGTCGGAGCTAAATTGTAGTATTTTAACTTGACTAAGCAACTGATGATTACAGCACAAAGACTAAAACAATCCGCAACCCACGGATAGTATCGAACGCTAAAAACTCGGTTTTTCATAACACTGACATAACCACTAAGATAATTACCATCAATTACTGTTGCCAATTGTGATGATATTAATCTGGAAGCAAATAAAAAGCAATAGACTAAAATGATTATTGAAACATTTCACATCTCTCAAAGTGTATTTAACTGATATTATTTTCCCTAGCTATTAAACAAAACAAGCAGCAGCAATCGCGACAGAACTCAAAAACTCCATCACAACGTTTTAACCATTATACGATATCTGGAAAGTCCAGCGCTGTTAGATTTTATTTAAGTGTTACCTATTTTTCATTAAGTAGTTATAGAAGCATTAAATTGAACATATTAACCAAAATCCGGTTTGCTTATTTATAAATATTTTACGAAACAGGATTTATCAGACACTGAAGATAAATTTCACAATTAACAGTTTTGTAGATGTAAAATCCAAGGAATTGAATACTAAACTGCGCCAACCACGTTTTAGAATCATTTTAAGAATAATTAAAGACTATTTCTTTATTATTTATTGAAGAAGAGTAATTTTTGCATTTCATTAAACATTTTATGATGTTAAAATTGTATTTATTTTTCTAGGAATAAAACAAAGCAGGAGTTTTGTACGCCCAAGGATCAAGTTTTAAAGCAACGAATTAAGACACGTTCACTCAAGATTTTTTGATTAGTTCACTGCTTCCCGTACGAAAATAACCAAAGTTAGAAACTATTTATGTTTTATCTTTATATATTAACCATTTCCTTGAAAATGAAAATTAAATGTCGTACATTGAATATAACACCTTTTAGTTTGCTTTTTTTCTTTGTTTATAAAGATTTTTAACAAAAGATTTTTGCTTTATTGAAAATGGAATGCGCAATCAACAGTTTTACACGAGCAAAAACCAAGTATTTATCCACTAGATCACTTCAGCCGCAATTAAAAATGAATTGCAGACTTTATATTTTTCATTATTACTATTTAGGACGAAAAATCTGTTTTATTTAAAACATCTTGCTTTTTTCAATGTGTTTTTAAGAAATAATTCTTTCAGTTCAGTGTGTGTCTAAGAATAAAACAAAACAAAAGTTTTGAACTTTTTGGGATAGAAATCACACTTGGATATATAAATCAATGCCGTCCTATGGCAACTCCACGCCAAGCGAGTGGCGGAAAGGATTGATGACACTTATTGGGCGGTCATCGAAACAACAGTGACTGCGCCCTTTCGCAATACATGGCCACATATCTCTGGAAATAGATATGCGGCCCTGCATGGCCAGACCACACTACAACTAAGCCGTGACAAAGGTCTAGAGTAAAATGGTAAATGGAATCGTTAATATCACAGTGGTTACTTAAATACACCCGGGTGACTATATTCACTGACAGAGTGTTTGCGATGTACCAAACCTGGGCATCTACGCAACAAGTAACAAGTCTCATCTAAGGTACTCAACCGCCATCGTTTATTTTAATGTAGTATTCAACCATACTTGAATTATTAGATCTGAACCAATAGACAGTATATCTGCCGGAGTACAACTCCCGGATATCTGAATGCGCAGCGAGATACCAGGCAATGAACAGTAGATACTGAGTGAGTTTACAGTACTGAGTGAGTTTATAGTAGACACCAGTAGACACCAGCTGACTTTGCCTCACAAGCGATCCTTTGATAGATTCCAATACTCCGTGAAAGGATTATAATGAAAACGAGTAGCCAGTATTTCCTGTTCCTCATTGCCTATCCTTAGCATCTCACCATATAATTACGTTGGAGGTAAATTCACAGGACTGGACATTCATTTCCTGTATAAATAATGGAGGTATGGCATTGAATAATTGTTTTTATATCTTGTTGTAATTAAACGTTAGATTTAAATTTATATTCATAGCGCTCACCAGTAATTAAAATTCACAAGTTCGAGTAAGGTAATTATTCAATCATAATATTAGATAATGTAAGTACTGGATAATCAGTACAGCCGGAAGTCAACTTAGGTAATTGAAAAATGTATAGTGTTTGTTTGTTATTTAATTGCTTTCATAATATACATGTAATAAAATTATTGGCCACAAAATCATCTGGGTCTCTTATTTAAAATCTATGCAATGCACTTAATTTTTCAGCTGTCACCGCTAACAATCTCTGAGCAAACTGGGGACACTATGTATGATAAATGATAGTTGTGCATTTATGTGAAATTTCACCCCGTCGCACCCTACACCTTTCTTTTGAAGTTAGACTTGAAGTTACAGAAGTTTCACTCCGTAAAGAGATCTGAAAATAAAGGAAATAATTAAACCAAAATTAAGAGCACATTAAAATTATAATTTTCGATTTTATATACCGTTTACAATGTGCTTCATTCTTGTGTACATCCACAGTTATTAAAATATAGAATTGTATATTTTTATTAAAAACACCGAGCATAATGAAATAAAAATTCTGCTTGGATCTTGATTATATGAACTTTCAGAGTAAGAGTATTAACAGAAAAAATTGTCTGTTTCTTTTTCTTTTATTTTCTGAATTAATACTTTGAATTTCAGAAAATAATTCAGTACAATCCCCGTTATATTTTCCGTCTTAGCTACAATTTCCAATTTTTCTCAAAATTATTTAAGTACTATATTGCCCTGTTTGTGAGTCAAGTATGTGACATTGATATCACTATGGGATTTAAAAAAATCCATTTCGTTTACTTATCCAGATGAAGCATTTCTATATAAGAATAGCACATGCAATTATTTTAGGAAAGTTGTCCTGATTCAATTTATAGATCAAGCTTATTTTTCCAGCTTGTTTGCACTTCCTTTATCCGAACAGCCGCCTCACTGCTCCCCATTGCTCGAATTTAAAAATTCGAAATTTTTGCTCGAATTTAAAAATTCTATCTAGTTCTGGTAGTTTTTATATAACAAAGCAGGACAAAAAGTTTCGTGAAAATCCACTAATATTTGTGGCCGCCATCGTGCACACAAAAAACCAAACACAGACAGACGGGCATCATTCCAAAAAAAAATCAAAACGTGTTCATGAAGTCTTAAAACATATATTGACATTAAAATTTCGAATTCAAAAATTTTCCGGAAGACAATACTTTCTCTATATTCCTTAATATGAGAAAGTGAAAATCGACCAGGGATATTTTCAAATATTGAAATAACTATTTAATGTAGATTTCGTATCAGCGCTAATTCAGCTAAATGAGTCTAAATTTTAATTTCATTTAATGTATGACCCAAAAAGTTTTTAGTGAATTTTATTGACGGCAGTAATTTGGACTGTCATTTGTTACCTAAATAAGTAACAGCTATTGCTCTCACAGAGCATGATATTGCTAAAAATATAAGAAATATTTATGCAGACTATTAATATCTACCGGTAATATTTTATTATTATATTCTATATAAAAAAATGATTTCGTTTAATCGTAAATTGTGTACAAAAAAAAGAGTATTCCTGAACGCTGCGCCAAATAAAAAGCGCAGCTAGTCAAAAAAAGGTGAGAAATTGTTCACTAACCCAAAGATCAAGATTAAGCCCCTGCGCGTATTTCACGCTATAAAATAGAAAAATACGCTTTAAAAATTAAGTAAAGGGTGTTTTTACGCATTGATTTTGAAAAAAAATCTCCAATCACAATGTTTACGAAGTTTCGAAAAAGTCATAGAAACGGAAATCGGTCACGCATTTCCTGAAAATGTTACGAATTTGAAAATAGACGCTAATTTTGAGTTCGAAGTTTCCTCATTCTTCTGGTAACCCGTTTCCGGGCGATTGTGAAAATCCAGCTCGCAAACGACGATTCCCATTGCTCCACTCGAGAGCAGAGATGCCGATTTCTACTGATTCTCCGTAGTTTATACGAGATACAACCTCATACTACGGATTAAGGAATTTGCTAATTTCCTACGGAAACTTACCTATCTGTCTAGGGCATAGGTCCTCAATGTGGGCGATAACGCCCCCTTGTGGGCGTTTGAGACTTTCAGGGGGGCAGTAGAAGACCCAGAGAAAATTAGGGGGCGTTAGAGATAGTACGGAGAGGCGGTGGGCAGATTAAAAAAATATAGTTTAAAAAAGACAAAAAAACACGCTAATCACGTACTAACTAAAGTAAACTTTAATATTAGTTAATTTTTGTTATTGTATGTATTTTAATCATTTTTATCACGAGTGCGAAAATTCACATATTTCGGTAGTTCGGTAAGTGGATGAAAATTGAACTTAAAGATTCCATTACATTCAGATTTTAATTAAATTGAATGATATAAAAATTTTTAATTTTAGATTTGAATTAAAAATTTTCAAATCTTTCAATTTCACGTGAAATATCTCATATATAAATACAGGTAAAGTTAACAAAAGCCTGTTAATAAAAAATAGCAAAAAATATGCTTGTAGCAATTCAGTTATAACAAGTTTTTGTTAAATAACGTGATTTTTGCAATCCTGCAAGAATTGACAGTATTATCTGTGCCTCTTCTAACCCTTCACTCTGCTCCCGCATAACCCTTGCCCCGCGCTTTACTTCGGCGCCGGGAGTTATAAACGAGTCACTGCATATTTATCTTATTCTTGTCGATGCGTGTAATATGTCTCCAACCTATATAAAGGCAGTGAGTGTCCATTTTATTTTCATTAGCATTATCGCGCGCAATTGATGACAGGGTTTTAAAAGTACACTAATACTACTCACGTTGGCCAACTGCCGTACCGTGCTGAAAACACCGGTTCTCGTTAGATCACCGAAGTCAAGCAGCATCGGGCGCGGTTAGTACTTGGTGGGTGACCACTTCGGAACACCGCGTGCTGTTGGCCATCTCGGGTGCGGTATCCCCGTGGTTTGCGCGCTAGATTTGCACGCTACCACAAATGCCGCCGTGTTCATGCGGAGTACGATCACGTTAAACATGTGGGTCCGTAAGTCCTTCCGAGAGGTTGGTGGTAGGGGAAGGAGGGGACGGTCCCTGTGGATGCCACCCCCACTGGGTTCCGGTCTAAATTGGGTGGCACTTCCCGGCCGTCCATACAGTTACCTTACACCTTTCTGGTAGGTCGGACGGTCTGGGTCTCAACTAATACTACTCACGTATCTGTAAAGTAAAAACCATGTTGGAAGCAAAACAGAAGAGGCGGTAGTATAGTGTGGATTATAATAAGTACGGATTTATCGAAAATCCCGCAAATCCATCATCACCAATGTGCCTTATTTGTCAAAAAACATTTTCAAATGAAGCGATGAAGCCTTCTAGGCTTCAAGATCATTTTAATAAAATACACCCGGATAAGAAAGACAAAGATGTGACCTATTTTCAAGACATAAAAAAGAAGTACGAAATTCAGCCAAATGTATCAAAACTTTTTTCATCAGCTTCTAAGCAAGACGATGACGGACTTCGAGCTTCGTACAATATATCATTGTTGATTGCTAAAACATGCAAACCACATACTATTGGGGAAGATTTAATTTTACCAGCAGTAAATGAAGTAATAACCACTGTGCTCATTAAACCAGCTGCAGATATTATCCGAAAAATTCCTTTGAGCAATAGTTCTGTGCAAAGACGAATTGATGAGATGGCTGAAAAAATTGAAGAATCATTGTGCAATCATCTGCAGACTTGTCAATTTTCAATTCAGCTGGATGAGTCCACTTTACTAACCAATGAAGCATTGTTATTGTCATACGTGAGGTTTATCAAAGATGAGAAAATATGTCAAGAACTATTGTTTGCTACGAATTTGGAAACAGATACAAAAGGAGAAACCATATTTAATACACTTGAAAAGTTTTGTGACGAAAAGGAAATTCCTTTTAATAATATTTTGTCAGTTGCTACGGATGGCGCACCGGCTATGACAGGGCGTCCGTCACAAAGGCTTCATAGCGTGCTTAAAAAATAAAGTTCCTGACGTGCTTGTTGTGCATTGCGTAATTCATCGCCAGCATTTGGTTGCGAAAAATTTGAGTGAACACCTCCATACATCACTGCAATATGTTATCAGAGCAGTTAATAAAATCAGAAGTAACTCGTTGAATGACAGATTATTTAGTCAGCTTTGCATTGCCAATGATGAAGATTTCAACCGATTACTGCTTCACACAGAGGTGCGCTGGCTGTCAAAAGGTACTTGTTTGACTCGATTTTACAATCTGTTTGGGTCTGTGATAGAGTTCCTAGGAAACAAAGACATGGAATTGCGCGACAACCTTATCTCAGCAACGAACGGTATTGCGTACTTGACAGACCTGTATAAATTGTTTAATGATGTCAATCTCCAACTTTAAGGCGACGACTTAAACTTGATTAAGACAAAAAATAGCGTTGCTGCTTAGGTGTCCAAACTGCTATTATACAAAAAAAATATCGGCAGACGCGAATTCAATAACTTCCCAAATTTATCAGCAGTATCATTCAAGCACGACGACTTGCTTGTTTACTGTCAACACTTGGAAAACCTCCACAGTGATTTCAAGGAACGATTCTAGGACATTTTAAACATGGACATACCAGACTGGGTTTTGGATCCTTTTTCAAATGTCAACACAGCAGGATCATCCCAGTTAGAAGAAGAACTAATAGAACTGACGACAAATGAGGAATTAAAAATTAAATTCAAGAATGGCTACCAAGAATTTTGGCTGCAGAAGCCGATTTTGCAACTGTACTCAGGATTATGGTCGATTGTTCAACGATTTCTGATAGCATTCCCATCTTCCTATTTAGCTGAACGTGGATTTAGTGCTGTAGCAACGTTGGTAACTAAAAAGAGAAATCGGCTCCATGTTACTGAACGCGGCGACTTACGGTTGTTTTTAAGTAAAATCGAGCCTGATATTACCAAACTCCTTAAAATGCATCAAATTTAACCTTCTAATTAGATAGGTTATAAATTCAAAGTATTTTGAATGTTAATAAAAATACTTTTCAATATAATTAAGCATGCGTTTTTTAATTGTTCTCATTGAAACAGTATTCTTTAAACTCATAAATAGGATAGGGCCATATCCTATCTTACGACTATAGTATATAATATTACACGTCTAAATATAATCGTGCCAATAGCTGTTTCAGATTCGCAAGTAAAAAAAATTGGGGGGGGCATTAGGAAAAAAAAATATTCTCAAAGTGGGCGGTGGGCAAAAAAAGGTTGAGAACCTATGGTCTAGGACAATGCAAATTTACGGCCATATGCACGTTATTGCCTATCAAATTAACGTGACAAAGAGGATTTAAGACCGGGTGTAATGTAAATTAAGACTGAGATCGCTTTTCTCACGAATGTAATAAATATGTTCCTTAAAAAGTTGTCATTCGGCATAAATATCTAAACGGTTGTTATTTTTTTTAATATTTTTGCCTACATAGTGTGATTATGCAATTCTTTTTGTTCTCCTGAATTACCTAAAGTACATTGGTATCTTTTTCCATCCATCTCCATCTTTTAAATATTGTATATTAGATTGGCAAAATAAGTTTATTTTCATATTCTAGTTAATTGTTACGGCCTTTTCTTTAAAATCATTTTCGCATAAAGAGTGAGGTTTTCCAATTCAGTTTGTTCTTTAGAATTGCCAAGAATACATTTGGCATCTTTTTCTACCCATTTTCATCTTCTAAATATTGAATACTAGATTGACTAAACTAGCTTATTTTTGTATTTTGGTTAATTATTAAAGTCTGAATATATATTTTCCTATTTTGAAAAATGAGTATGAACGCTGTGAAGAGATATTTTCGAAAAAAATCGTATTCAAACAATTATTTAGGCAAATGAAAATCAAACATAAAAAGCAACCAGCACGCACAGCAATCGTTTGTAAGGGCTCTCAATCTGGTGGGAAAAGTGCAGTGGCAAAAATGTGTGACAAAAATATGAAACTTATTGAATTAACTTAAAACAGTAGTTTTAAGTGATCTTAGTTGATTTCAAGACTTGCATGCTTATTTTTCATTAGATGTTGTCATTAAAATATCTAACAGGCCGGCAATGTCACAGTAATGTGTTTTATTTACTTTATTTATGTGTTAAAAAAGCTTTTAACCGGTATTGTCTGCCAGTCTTTAAAGTTTCAAAAACAAACCATGGAAAAAATTGTTTTAAAACCCTATTAAAGGATATTTGTGCATCAATTCAATTTGTGAACGCTCTCTTGATCCATGAATTTTGATGATCAGAAAAGTCAGAGAAAGTGGTGTAAATCAGGGAATTTGACAATTTTTTCGTCCTAAATTTAAAATTTTAAGAACCAAAATTTTCTTTTGTTTGATTAGATGAAGTACTGACAATATTTTTGTAATTTAACATTTTTATAGAAGGGCTATATGAAAAGTGAATTTTGTTAATTTTCTACAAATATATTGAACCGCATTTAAATTACTATTTCATAATTTCCTACCTTATTTAAATCATTTTTGCGATTGGAACTATGTATCTACAACCAACGGTTCAAAAAATCTTCCACTGTTCACTTTCTATGGAATAACTTGAACACTGGGGGTTTCAATTAGTTGGCGTGTGCGTGTACAAGTACAAGCCCTCATACGCACACATTCGTAATAAAAATTTTAGAATTTTTACATTAAGCATATTTTCATTTGACCAGATCCAGACATCTAGATGCTGAACATCCAGGTTTTTATTAGAATGGGTGTAAATTGACCAAGAGAGTTGGGAACTTTCAAAAATTACCCTCAATGGGAGTGTGATTTTTATTATTAAAAGAAATTTGCAAAAAATTAAATATATTAAAGGAGCCCTTACAAACTTTTCTCTTCCTCTAGATATACTTCCTATTCCCAACCATAAGCGCCGCGACATGTCTGTGCCGCCTAGCACATTTCATTTCGCCACCACACTTTTTCTCCCTATTTGTTGACACGACAAATGTCTCGGCGTTCTACCTCCAATTTAGGATGCAATCGATTCTGCGTTGGGCTTCAGGTAGGGTCCTCTAACACAGAATATTCCCGAAAGTCTGTATTCAATTCAAACAACCATAAGCAATGGAAATTATTCATAATCGATCATTTTCAAATGTGGAGATAAATTTCTCAAGCACATGATCGGACCGGCAGATTCCTATCAATATAACTTGTAAACCAACACGACTAGTATAAATTCTGTCATCCAACTAATTGAAAACACCAGTGTTCGAGTGGTTCCACATAACTAAATGATTCGAATAGAATCAATTGTCATTTGAATTTTCTTCAGTTAAGTTAATTGAAATCAATCGCTCCAAATCAACTCAATAGAAATTCCCCGCACTGTCCGAATTCAATCGAGATGGAATAATTCCAAGATTATATATGTTCGATATGAAAAAAAGCAGTCGTAAATTAGCACGATTTCGGACCTATTAATGATATAATGCTTCCTTTTTTAAAAGTAGCTATTATGGCACCTATAAAATATACTGGTAGTTAAGCAAACATTTTTTTTTAAGTTCAGCGTGTTCAATCTGCATAAATGAGCAAGGAAAACACAAAATAACATAAATTCTACGCAAGAGATGACCAAAGATTATCTTTCTTCCACTTCTGAAATCTATTTAATTGACTGAAATTTTTATACTAATCTCGTGTTATATAGAAAACAAATTTTTCAAACGTATCATTAATGAAATGAAGGGCTATTTTGCAGCAATACCACGAAAAACAAACTGAAATGCACTCGATTCTCAACATATTTTTCGCTTATACAATCTGTTTGCATCGACTATATTTTTACTTTCCTTATATACATAATGTATAAGGAAAGTATTGTGACGGGGTCGAAAATTCGAATACGAGTTTTCGACGGGAGAGCACGTTTCAAGCATCCCTGATCACGAATAAAACATTTTTGAAGTGATGTCTGTGTGTGTGTGTGTGCAAATTTGGTACAAAAATCAAAATCCATAAACACTGGAAGCCTATTGTTTTTATACGCAATCGAATGTTCAGAACCCTCCTAAATTTTCGAATGAAATTTTGAAAAAATCGTCAAAAAATTAAAACCACTAATAAAGTTACGCAAATAGACATTTCTTACGTAATTTTTCATTAGAAAACGATTGACATAAATTTTAGAACGCTAACACTAACCGTTCTCGAGAAATTGTACATTTTTCAAAAAAAATACATTTCAAAATACATTCAAAATACAATCATTTCAAAATACATTCAAAATACAATCATTTCAAAATACATTCAAAATACAATCATTTCAAAATACATTCAAAATACAATCATTTCAAAATACATTCAAAATACAATCATTTCAAAATACATTCAAAAAATGTACATTTTTCAAAAAATCATATAAAATAAAAAAAAATATTTCCTATTGATAAACATGTTCGCTTTTCATATGTAATACTATACGATAAACTCATTCACGATAATGCATCATTCTCGTGGATCTAGCTCGTTCCATTAATGAAAAAGATACTCTGAGTAATACTTTTGTATTTGAACGCCAATAGTCATTTATCTGCTGTAAGAATAACTTATTTCTTAGTGCATAACGCTTGGCGAGATTTTGGCGACGAATTCGGCGGAATGTCGCCAACTTGGCGACTTTTTAAAACGTTGCCAAATTAACGAAAATCTCGCGAAATGGATAAAAATTACGCTAAATCAATGAAAATAACGACTAATTGTCGAAAATTCAATGTTTTGGAAAGAATATTAGTATCTACTATAAGAAAAACCTATTTTTTTACTGTAAAAATAGTAAATTCACTACATTATATAAGGAAAGTCATGTGTTGCCCACATCAGATTTTTTTAATTATAGCATATTGTATAATAGCCGTTTTTCAAACTTTTTATTAATGAAATGAAGGTATATGTTGCAGCGGATTCATCAAAATCAACATTTGTGCGAGATCCTCCGTATACTTCATTTTATTGTGAAAACATTTTTCACTTTCGCGTTATGTTTTCATCGCCTAATATTTATGTTATTTTGTGTTTTTAAAGAAATTATTTTTCAAACGCGTTATTAATGAAATGAACGTCAATTTTTGAATAATGAAATTTCATTAATGATTTGGATACTTAGAAAGGCAACCGTTCCAATAACATAAATTAGAATTTGATGCATTTGCATTTAAATTTGTATCTTTAGAATTTAAATTAAAAATTAACATTTGTTTCGTCCTTTATTTTTAATAAAGATAGCAATCCTAATAACTTTAATTTAAATCAGTTCAGAAAATAATAAAAATTTAAGAAAATCTAGCTGGTTTGGCAATAACATTTACAAGAAAATTCTAATTCTTTCAAATATACAATGTAATTTGATTTTTTCCAGACAAGTAACAAATAAAACGTGCACGTCTTAAATCGTTTTTTTAAACAAATAAAAGTCAAAATTTTCTTCTATTGGGTAACCCTGAAATTGTTTTTATAATATCTGGAAATTTGGGGGGTAATTGTTCATTTGTTAAAAAATACTCCTCAGGGAAGCAAACTACTCCTTCAAAATAAGTCAGGGAGAATTTTTACTCTTCTGGAAAAATTCTAGAGCGCTCTGACCTCAAAACTGTATATGATAGGAAGTGACATCTCCCTACTTCCTAAAATTATGCTTGACGGTCCGAGTTCAGGAATAGAGTGCAGATTTAGTTTCAAAACGAGCATAGCAAAATTTCACCTTGACTCCAATGTAAACGATTCACTCTTTTTCTAATAATAATATTAATATTTGTTCTATAATTTCTTACGATGGTCATATCTTATGCAGTGTTTAGCTGCTTTTATTGATAAAGAGGTTTAAATTTAATTTTCATTACTCCTTTCTACTTCAAATGCATACAAAGTAACTTGTAATTTTTTTTTTCAAAATTATTAGTCAAACTCAGATTTTCTTGTATTTAATTTAGCTCACGTCAATGCCTATTCATTATGTATTTTCACTACATTTACTTCATATACCAGGTAGACAACATCGCTTGAGCTTTAGTCCTCAAGCGAATGCTGTATACTTCTTTATTTCACAGACAGAGCTCCATCAATAAAGCATATATAGAATCTCACACAATGACATAGAGATAAATTGCTCCACCTAATGAGCTACCTGGCCTTTGTAGCTAAACCCAGATTTTCTTGTATTTAATTTGAGTTGTAAACTCTTTAGTCTCTACGAATTCAGCTATAATTTGTATACGTCTATGGCATATTCATTATTCATCTTCACTGCCTTTACTTTATATACCAGGGGCTTACATGCCCTTGGGTCTGCAGAATGGACCATGGAAAGTGAATGGGAAGTGAATGTTTGCTTTTCCTTATTTCGCAACCAGAACTCAACCTACAAAGCATATATGGAATCTCGAACAATGACACAAAGATATATTGAGTTTAGGTCAATGTGTCCTTCGTTTTATCCAAAGATTATATCTTAGTTCGCTAATTGGCACGTATAAACAAAATAGTTTTCTTTTTGTTAAAAACTTCGTCCATAAAGATATAGATTTTCAATTAATTTTTAAACTAGAAAATTAGTTTAGAATTCGTTTATTTCAAGCTTTTTAAGAGCTTTAACGCTGTTCCTGCCAAAAAAGAAGACTTCAACTCTATTGTGCTGTCATTTTCCGGAGATTAAAATCAGGATAACAATGGGGACAATCCGTCTATCGAATTTTGAGGGTGAAAGAGCTGAAAATTCAGTGTAATACAATTCATCAAACTATTGGCTTTTGAAGACAACCCGTTTAACGGATCGATGAATCCTATTCATTCGTTGTATATTATTTTCCTGGATTCTTTTCATCTTATAATTTGAGCTTCAAAATTTGCCGGATAGTCGCGGTATTTTTTTTTTTTTACAACAAAGGATTGGGAAGTTTAATAAATTATGAATGTAAACGATTCAGTAAATAAATACTTATAAATCCTATGTGTATGCTATATTTCATAGAATAAAGAAGTACTATGTATACGCTCAGCCATGCATAGCGCAATGAAAGAGCATGAATGTGTACGTATTGCAGTAAATATTGTTAATCTGACATCCAATAGTACGGCATACCCGATAGTGCGGCACGCATCTCGAACTTCAATCGGGTCTGTTTAGCAGTACTGAGGTACATGTATGACAATAAACTAAATGACTTTATATGCAAAATTTTGTTTATTGAAGTTTATATTATAAATTAAAAATAAATAGAGATGTTTTTCCACATACTATGCGCTGTAATTTAGCCTGTGTAACGTTTTATGCATATAAATATCACATTTATTTTCCAATCTTTTGTATTAAATGACTTTTCTTTTTCATTTTTAAACTATTTTAGATTGACATCCCATAATCCTTCAAATTTGGTAATCCAGCTCAGCTGAAGTCATGAACGGATTATCGGAAGTTTTCTGTATATATCTTATGTTTTTAGTTAGATTTTATACTTTTTTTAATATTAATTTAAAAAAATCTGCAAAGTTTTATGTGAATTAGAGTATGCATTCAGAAGTTAGATCCCGTACAAACGAGTCAAACCGTAGAGCTGAACAGTAATAATTGCAACATTCATAATAAAATGAAGGGATAAAGTTATACAAAAATAAAGCTACACGTTCGTTATCTACAAAAGCAAATTGCGCGTATTTTTCCTTTCAAATCATCCTTCGCCATTCCCTGCGACATATTTTTTCTACCAATCATCTTACCACCAACAGAAAATTAATAGTAATTAGCATTTTGTATAAACAAATCTATCTACAACGTTTACTGTCGGTTAGAGTATACTTTCAAAGGTTAGAGCTGCCAGTCAAATGATTCAACCGATTTTTCTTTATATTTTGAGAAATGCAAATTCATTCCTTTGATTTCCATAAATCATTTCAGGTTATCACTTCAATGTTTCTTGTAACTCGTAAACTTCTATAAAGTCTTCCCTATTAAAGGTTTTCAAATCTGAACTTCTGTAACCAAAAACCAACGCTTTACTCATTGGGTCACCTGGCACAAAAAAAAGCTTCCCCTTATTCTCTTACATTGAGGCTTCGTCTACTTACTGTTAATAAATATATCCTTTTCCCTTTCTGTAAACTTTCCTCACTTTTTCCTAACTATACATAGCTTAAAACATTTTTGGGGGTATAACGCACACTTTACACAAGGAAAGTAAACAAACCATAAACCATATCTGAATTTTAAATCCAGCGCTCAACCTACGGATATACCGATAATCATGAGCAAATTTTGTAATAATTTAAAATTCAATTTTCTAGAAGTTGAGAAAATTGAAATTTGTTTACAGTTGTGTCGTGACTTGAGCGAAATATATTACAATTAGCAAGGGCAAACGAGACTCTATACGTTCAATATAAATCATTTCCTTAAGATTTCTTTATTGATAAAGAAAAGAGCGAAATACTCAGCCGTTGTTTTCAGAGATTTCGGATCAACACAAAAAAAACCTCTTAAAAAGATATTTCATAAAATCATAAATACATACCCTATTGAAATATCTTAACCCTGATTTAAAAAATCTGATGTGGGCAACACATCACTTTCCTTATATAATGAAATGAATTTACTACTTTTAGAGTAAAATAAATAAGTTTTTCTTCTAGTAGATACTAATATCCTTTCCAAGATATTGAATTTTCGACAATTAGTCGTCATTTTCATTGATTTAGCGTCATTTTTATCCATTTGGCGAGATTTTCTTTAATTTGGCAGCATTTCAAAAAGTCGCCAAGTTGGCGACATTCCGCCAATTTCGTCGCCAAAATCTCGCCAAGCGTTATGGACGAAGAAATAAGTTTTATATATATATATATATATATATATATATATATATATATATATAACTTATTAAATATTGAATTTTCGACATATATTATATAACTATTATTATATACTAGCCGCCTTTGGCGACCAGCCTGTTCGCTACCCTTGAAAATTCTGACCGTGGCAAACTCGTTGGCGCGACCTACCAGAAAGGTGTAAGGTAACTGCTTGGAAGGCCAGGAAGTGCCACACAATTTAGACCGGAACCCAATGGGGGAGGCATCCAAAGAGACCGTACCCTCCTTCCCCTACCACAAACCTCTCGGAAGGACTTGCAGTCCCACACGTTTAACGTGATCGTACTCCGCGTGAACACGGCTGCAGTTTTGGCAATGGCGGGAATCGAACCCGGGCCTACCGAGTGAAATTCCCGCGCGCTAACCACTGGGCTACCGTGCCATCCGCGACAATCCCCATAACTTTATTTTTATTCGGCAATTTTGGGAATCGAACCCGGGCCTACCAAGTGCAAATCCCGCGCACTAACCACTGGGGTACTTCACCCTCCGCGATATTCTTCATAACTTATTTTTTATTCACCCAATTTAGACCGGAACCAAGTGGGAGAAGCATCCACAGGGACCGTACCCTTCTTCCCCTACCACCAACCTCTCGGAAGGACTTACAGACCCACATGTTTAACGTGATCGTACTCCGCGTAAACACGGCGGCAATTTTGGGAATCGAACCCGGGCCTACCGAGTGCAATTTCCGCGCGCTAACCATTGGGCTACTTTGCCCTACGCGACAATCTCCATAACTTTCTTTTTATTCATCCAATTTAGACCGTACCCTCCTTCCCCTACCACCAACTTCTCGGAAGGACTCACGGACCCACATGTTTAACGTGCTCGTACTCCGCGTAAACACGGCGGCAATTTTGGGAATCGAACCCGGGCCTGGTAACTGGTTGGACGGCCAGGATGTGCCACCCAATTTAGACCGGAACCCAGTGGGGGAGGCATCCACAGGGAACGTACCCTCCTTCCCCTACCACCAACCTCTCGGAAAAACATACGGACCCATATGTTTAACGTGATCGTACTCCATGTCAGTGGCGGAAATCGAACCCGGGCCTACCGCGTGCAATTCCCGCGCGCTAACCACTGGGCTACTTCGCCCTCCGCGACAATCTCCATAACTTTCTTTTTATTCACCCAATTTAGACCGTACCCTCCTTCCCCTACCACCAACCTCTCGGAAGGACTCACGAACCCACATGTTTAACGTGATCGTACTCTGCGTGAACGTGGCGTAAGTTTTGGCAGTGGCGGGAATCGAACCCGGGCCTACTGAGTGCAATTCCCGCGCGCTAACCACTGGGCTGCCGCGCCCTCCGCGACAATCTCCATAACTTTCTACATATTCACCCAATTTAGACGGGAACCCAGTGGGGGAGGCATCCACAGGGGCCGTATCCTCCTTCCCCTACCACCAACCTCTCGGAAGGACTTACGGACCCACATATTTAACGTGATCGTATTCCACGTAAACACGGCGGCAGTTTTGGCAGTGGCGGGAATCGAACCCGGGCCTACCGCTAACTTCCCGCGCGCTAATTTGCAATTTAAAATGACCATATGCTTAATTCCATCATCCTCATTCCATTGTTTCATTGTTCCATCATTTAAAATATCCATAAAATTAAAATATCCAAAAGTTAAAATATACATTTAAAAAATCCAGATCGTCCCATCATTTAAAATATAAATATAATAATTTATATAGAGCAAAGGCGCTCTATTCAGAACCGTGACGTCACCTCCACCTTGACGTCCCCACCCACCACCTTCCTTGCTTCAGCGGGGGAGAAACGAAGCGTCACGCCGAGCGGAACGGCGAGAAATTTAAAATCATGACGTCTTTAAAATTGCGATCCTGAAGGCAATTTTCATTATTTCTGGACCAGATTGGACTTGTAAGAATGCCAGATGTTTGACCTTTCTGAAAATGTAAATTATTAGTCGAAATTATGAGTACTTTTCACGATGCGAGAATTTAAAAACCAAAAATCGTTTTCTTGAGCAAAAAGTGACTTTTGTTTTAAAATCTTTAAAAAATATTAGAAATCGAAATTGAGAGTTGAAATTGATATATTTTTACTCGAAATTCTCTGCTCTTTCCGATGGTGTAATTTGTTTTTTTCTACGATGTCTGGATCGTGGAGAAAAAAGGGCAAAAAGATCAAAAAACGGTCGAAATCGCGTAAAACATTAAATAAATAAAAAAATAATTAAAATTTTAAAAATCGGTTTTCACGTGTCCCCTTTCCTCCCCCCCGGGTCTCCGATTGCCAAATTTCGTAGCTCTCCGACGCGCGGTCGCGAAACGTATAGTGTATAAGACAGACACACAGACACACAGACATTGCCTTTTATTATATAGATTTATATATTATATAACTTATTAGATATTCAATTTTCTACAATTAGTCGTCATTGTCATTGATTTAGCGTCATTTTTATCTATTTGACAAGATTTTCGTTAATTTGCCAACATTTCAAAAAGTTGCCAAGTTGGCGACATTCCGCCAATTTCGTCGCCAAAATCTCGCCAAGCGTTATGGACGAAGAAATAAGTTGTTCTTACAGCAGATAAATTGGCGTTCAAATGCAAAAGTATTACTCAAAGTATCTTTTTTCATGAATGGAACGAGCTAGATCAACGAGAATGATGTCACCCAAGTTATCGCATGATATTATATATGAAAAGTGAACATGTTTCTCAATAGGAAATATTTTTTTTCTATTTTATATGACTTTTTGATAATTTTTTTGAAAAATGTGCAATATCTCGACAACGGTTCATGTTAGCATTCTAAAATTTATGTCAACCGTTTTCTAATGAAAAATTACATAAGAAATGTCTATTTGCGTAACTTTAATATTTATTTTGATTTTTTGACCTTTTTTTCAAAATATCATTCGAAAATTTAGGGGGGTTCTGAACATTCGATTGCGTATAAAAACAATAGGCTTCCAGTGTTTACAGATTGTGATTTTTGTACCAAATTTAGTTCGAATCGGTCCATTCGTTCATCAGTTATCGTCTCCACAGGCCCACTGACACACACACACACATACTTTCACACACACACCCACAGACATCACTTCAAAAATGTTTGATTCGTGATCAGGGATGCTTGAAGCGTGCTCTCCCGTCGAAAACTCGAATTCGAATTTTCGACCCCGTCACAATACTTTCCTTATACATTATGTATATAAGGAAAGTAAAAAGGATTAGGATTCTTCAACAGAGTACTCTAAACCTGAAAGTATAATTTCAGTTCTGCTCGTACTCGTCGAAAATTATTTTGAGATTGATTTTGTTTCTTGAACTTGGCGGTGATTTTTTTTTTTATTTTTTTATTTTTTTTTTTTTTCCCATGAAGTGGTGATTTTTATGAAATTGTCTGTATGAAGTATTACAATGATTTGTTATTATCTATTTTGTCTACAATACATACTTTTGTTTTACTAAATAAACCATGATATTTCAAAGGGACGTAGTTTCTGTGCTAAAAGAGGAACTTGAGAAATAATCCTTACCAGAAAATGGAACTTTAAACTTCCAGCTGCCTTAAAAACTGAAAAGGAAAACAAATATGTATCATTTTTACAGGCTTATTATTTTATAAATGTTTTCTCAGATCCTTTATAAAGTGATAGCTGGTCGACATCATACACTTAAGTAATAAATTTGCCGTCAAAATAAATTTCTTTGTCTGAGAGATCGTTATATTTATTGGACTGTTTGTTCACATGCCCATATACGAAATGATGACATTTAGAGAAACTTCTGTTATCTCTCAGAAAAAGATAAAAAAAATTTCCTTTATTAGTCTGGGAATATATTTTTATGACAGCATGTTTTATGTGCTTTCTGCGATCTCAAGTACTCTCGCAAGTAACTTCATAGATATAAAAATATCTCTTTTTTCCTGCAAGATACTTTCTGTTTCTGTGCAAGTGGATTTACAGCTTTATTTATGGTTATCAAACCAATTAATTGTGTTAAAGAAGTAAATAAAAATGCAATTTAATGTATTGTTTTAAAGATATTCTATATGATATTTGATATGATTTACATTCCAGCGATTTCTGTAAGCAAGTAAATTTATATGGTATATTTTAGACTATAACGTGTATGGAGCAAGAAGTTTGGCTCCACTCGACTTTCTCATACATCGTTGTCTAAAAGGCGGAACTAAGAACCGAAAGCAATCAATCTAACTCGTGATCGGCGGCGTCTTAGACTCGCTTATACGGTAAAGGGGATCAGCAAGTAACGGAAAACTTCAATGAAAGTTCGTCCCAACCAACCTTGACTCAAACTATGCACAAGGAATTACAGCAAATTGGTGCAACCAGTCACATGCCTGAGAGGAAACCTCTCATTTCAGCGAAGAACCTAAATATGCTTTTCAATGGTACTAAGAATGGCGTCACATCTGATGACTGGAAGAAGGTTACGTGATTGGACGTATCCCGCTGCACCTTGTTTTATACCAACGGCAGGCAAAGAGTATGAGAGAACCCCATGAAGCCATCCATGCCTTCTTGCCTTGTTCGCACATTTAGAGGTTGTGGTGGGAGGTACCATAAAGTGGAATAAATTCTGCTGGTTTGGTACTGGTCCCCTGGTGTTTCCGGAAGATGGGATGTTGTCCATGGAGTACTTGAGCATTCTTGCCGATTACGTCCACCCTGCAATGTTGCATCCCCCCCACCAGACGACGGGTCTTTCACGGACGATAATGCTATATCCACCGTGCAGAAAACGTGAAAGAGTGGTTCACGGAGCAAGACTCTGGCTTCCACCATATACCCTGTCCACCGCAATATCCAGATTTAAACCCTATCGGGAACGTTTAAGATATGTTAAAAAGACACATCCGACTACAATATATTCTGCCTTTAACTGTACAGGAACGTAGGATATGCTTGTCCAATGACTGAAATTCTCTTGACTTCGATGCACTCTAGCACCTTGTAGAATCCATATCTTACTGCTTACACGCTGTATTTCAGTCTAAAGACGGTCCAATGAAATATTGAACCAGGGTTTCTAATTCGCTGATCGGCGTGTGTACAATTAAATGGAGTTTCCCATTCATTACACTCCATTTCAGTAGAATTTTAGGTGTGATCCGGTGGTGACAGAATAATTTTGGCGTTTTCTCCATGACTCGGTTGGTTCTCGAAAAGCGAGATAAAAAATAAATTGCATATTGTTGTGTTGTGCATAAATTGAATGTAATATAAAAACTGTTTTTCTTACATGTGTATTGGGATTGTGGAATTGGTCATCCTTGCTTTCGGCCTTTTTCGAAACTTTTTCCCTGCAGGTGTTGAGTGTTGGCCGCATTCTGATCTTGTAGGTGTGGTGGTGTGGACGTGTACACACTGCCTTTCTGCTAAATTTTACCTGAATTGCGGACGGCAACTTGGAGCCTGTTGTCTTTTGCTTCTGGGATGTTCCAACTTCACATAGTGTGGTAAAAAGAGAATGATTATGGAGTGAGAAGTGTATATATAAATGTGTTTGTGGAGTAAGACCCTCCTGTGTTTTGTGTTCATATATATCCTTTGATGTTATTGGGAGAAAGAATCTCTTGATAATTATTATTTGCATATTTAATCACATATATTTCAGTGCATATTTTATATTTCATATTTAAACTTTTGATGTTGGGAAAAATTTCTTGACATATTTATTTAGTGTATATTTTCATGTTTCCCCTTTTTGCGAGTCACAGGACTTTGGAGAAAATGATTTTGAATTTTGACTCAAGGACTCAAGGACGGGGTTAGTGGAGTACCCAGGAGAGGAAGATTCCTCCCTTTAAACTCCAGGCGAACAGAAAAGAGACAGAAAGAGAGAGTAATAAAAGGCTTTTAACGACTAAGAGGAATTCAAATCTAAGATATTTTGAATTTTGAGAAAAATAATTTCAGAAATTTGTGTTCGGTTCTGTCACCCGGTCACCTTTTTTGATTGCTTGCCACAGTTGTCCACAGTTGATTATATTTGAAAAAGAAAAGAAATAATTTAATTTCGAGCTTGAAATTTTAAAATTGTGTGGATGTGTTTTTCGGCCACTGATCCCCCTTTTCCGCCACATGATTGGTTGAATAGTTGAAATAAATAGTAGTGTTTGTATTTATGGAATGATTATTTGAAAAAGTGTCAATATTTGATAAAAAGAAATGATTTGAATTGTGAACATTAAATGAGATTTATAATTGATAATAATAATGATTTTGGAAATACTGTTGAAATATTGAAATGCAAAGACAATTATAAATGAAAATTGAAATGGTAATTAATTAATAATTTAAATATTTGATGTGAAAATTATATAATATTATGAAAAGTTATTATTGTAAGAATACCTGTGTCATCTGAATGTTGCCTGCTTGTTGTGTCTTTGCAAGAGGAATGAAAATATTTTTGTGTCAAATGGACACTTTCTGAAGTCAAGTGATGTTGTGTTCTCCACTGGACCAGGTTGGTAAAATTTTATTTGCTCTTGGTATGGTCATATAAATTGAATCTGTTTTGATATTTATATTGTTATTTAAAAATAGTTATTTATAATTCTGTGGTGTCTATTTAGACAAGTTTTTGAGCCACAAACTGACTGCTGTATATTTTCTGAAGAGAAACTTTGTGTGGTCATTAAATTTTATTGCAATATATTGAAGAAAGTAAAACTTAATATAATAATTGAAGAATATTTCTGATGACCACTTGTTGATATTTTAATTGCTAGAATTTTAATTACTTAAAGAATGTGAAATACTTTGAAATTTAAATGCAGATAATTGAAAATATTTATAACTTGCAATTAATTGGCAATTTTATTTGGAAAATTTATTTTACCTTTTGTGCTGACTTGAGAGTTATTTTGTACATATTTATTTGAAATCTTGAATTTAATTGAAACTTTAAATTTAATTGAAAATTGGAATTTAACTGAAATTTTGGAATGCAGTAATTTAATATTTTGAATATTCACATAATGTGAAAATTTTTGTGAAGGACTTGTATTCATTAGGATTTTTGACTCATTGGCAGTCACTTTTGGGTTTCTTTTGGCCCTGGTTCTTCGACATGGGTCCATGCGGGATGGTGTTTGTGTCAAGAACCCTTGATGTAGTTTGCGCGACAGCATCTTCCCAAAATTTTTGCTGAAATTTTTCTTGAAGGTACCTTGGACTTCAAGGAGCCTGATGTCTACTTGCTCCTGCTGGCTTGTTTGAAAAAAATCCTGCTATGTCGAATTTTTTTTCCCCGGAGGGAGGGAAAGTTGTCGTGACGGAATTCATCACTTTTATGTAAATTGTAAAATTACATTACTTTTTAAGCCTTTATATTAATATTTATTTAATTGTAACCCGGAACCCTCATGTTGTTGTATATATATTTTATTATCTTTTAAAGTATCTAATTCTGTGCTGAATTGTGGCCATTTTCATTTCGTATAATAATATTCTTTCACACTCGAGGAACAGCGTCCGTTAGTTCAAGGTCGCACTTGTTTACTGGCGGAGACAGATGTCTTCGTTCTTTGCTCTGTTTTGGGGTGACGAAACCTTGTGCTGAATTTCATGTTGTGATGCACGTGCCTTGTGAAATTGTCATTGGATGGGCTGATCCCTGGATGAATTTGAAAGACAAGTGATTTTGTATTGGTGGAAAGGAGAAGAGGTGATCGCTTCGTGATTTTTAATTGGCCGGGTTCTGAATCCACCCGGAGTGCTTAAAAGCGGTGTGAATTGTGAATCTGGGCTCTCTCCCTGGAAAAACATCTTCGAACTCACGTGCGGCTCGGGACTCAACCCTCAGGTTGGGTTACTGTAGCTATGGGTCGGGAGAGTCACCACTGCCGCTACCGTCGCCACTGCTTGACCGGACCTTTGCTGATGTCGAGTTTCGACAATCGTGCTTGCCGCCGTTGACCGTCCGGGAACCTCATGTTCCGGATGCCTGTAGACAGTTTCCTGACAGCGTTCTTGATCAAGCCTGTGCCCTGTGCGGGCCGCTGCATGTATCCTGTCTGCTGCGAGCTTGCCGCCTTCCTTGATCGGGGAAGATTTCTCCACGAGGGTTCGATGGTGGATGTTCGACGATATACATTCTTGTGTCCTTCTAGACATGGAGGTCAGCGTCCTTTGTGGTAAATGGAGGCTGTGGTGCCTTCGTCTGTCCTCGTGTCATCGGACTGGTTCTCCTGATGTCTTCTCAAGATCTTCTGAGCTAAATTGTCAAATTAAATTGACCTTCTAAAGTAAAATTAAATTGGACTTGAAATACAGTTAATATCTAAGCCTTAAGCTTTCCTCGAGTGTGCTTCCCCTCTTTTGACCATACCATTTTATTTAATAATAGAATGTGTGATATTTATATGTTATACTGTTGCTAATTGATTTATAGAAATGAATATTTAATTCCGGCAAAGAGCCGATGATTTTAGTAAAGTGTGCTCCAGTGGCAGTTAGTTGACTGAGAATCAGCAACTGTAATTTATGTTAACTCCAAATTTTTAGCATATAGTAAATTAACATTTAAATGAAATTATGAGTATTTATTTGTGCTGATTTAAGTGTTTTCAGCTGCTGGTGAGACCTTCAAGGTAAAGGTATTTCTTTGTTTATTTTGGAATTTGTTGGGTTTCCTTTGCAGGTCATCAGTTGGGATTCTCCAACTGACGGGAGGTGTGCTTTGATCCTAGGTTGTAAATTCTCTGAGAAAGGTAGACTTTCTCGGTCTCTGGCGGGAAACCGTTGCGACTTTTGATGCCATTGGATCCCGTTGTGACAGTGGGTAAACAAATAAAATATAATATTATTTATTAATATATTATTGCTAAATTGACATGGTCGTAAATTGCTCGTATAAAGGTACTTATTATTAAATTGTACATTGCTTTGTTGTGCCGCTATTAAAACCCTCTAATTATCTTTCGCGCGAGTTCTGTAAAACTGTCAAACCTGGCGTCATCCAGACTGGAAGTATTGTTAGCCGTTTCAGACACAATAAATAGTGTACATAAAACTTACTCACCAAAACAAAAGTGAGATCTATTTCTGGTCTTACACTATTTTTCAAACAAGTTATTCATTTTCCATTAAGTAGTTGCCATCGGGCAATGTCGAAAGCCCAGGCCAACCGACTCGTCCGAAGACATAGAGCAACAAGATGGATGGCCGGGCCATCGGGCAATGTGTAATATTATTTCAAATTACACGACCAACACTAAATTAACATCTATTCATATTCTATATATTAAAATATAGGCTATATATTAAAATATTTTAATAATTAATTCATCAATTAAACGTCATTTCATTAACTTGGTTGATCGGGTCGACCCACTCAACCAGCTGCTCATACCCTAGGGTGAGTCGGGTGGCCTGGGTCTTTCACGTTGCCATCGGGAAAAGCGCCATATGTACAATTCAACGTTAAAAACCCTGCACCGTGGATTTTATACATCATTGTTTTCACTGTGAAAGAAGTAATGCATTACATTATATAAGGAAAATCATGTGCTGGCCACATCTGGATTTTTTGTAATAGTTTGGGAAATTTATTAATTTGTTCTTATTTGTTCAAATATAGAACTCATCAAAATATTCCTGTGATACAATCAAATTATTATATTAGTATTATATTATATAGTATTTAATTTATCCGGTATTTCCATAATTATTTTATAAAAAATAATTGAAAACTTCGAAATGAATTTCGAAGTTGTGACTCGAATTTAGAGAAAATCCTAGATTTTTTTTAACAATGGATATAAAGTTTGGTTAAAATCTATACATAATTGTGGCCGCAATCGGGTACACAAGAAATAGACCACAGACAAACAGACGGATGGACATCACTCCATAAATAGTCAAAAAAAAATTTTTTAATTAAAAAGTTTCGTAATTGTTTTTACATTTGTTTTACATTGTAGTAAGTAAAGGATTTTAATGATGTTTTAGAATAATCTAAACTTATTTTCGTAACAATGATTATTCTTGTTGTTTCCAATCCCGAGCAACTTTAATCAGTAAGTACGTGGCGGCAAAATTCAATTTGCCTTGCCTCTTTTATTGCAGTTAGTTTCCGTACGAATGAATTAACTGTTTTGTTAAGGGTTGATGAACTAATAAATGAATGGTAAAGCAAACAAGCTAAAATTTTAACTAAATGATTTTTTTTTATGTAATACATGATTAAATATCTTTTTCTCTACACTATACTCTATGTTTCTTCTTTCTTTCAATATCTTTGACACGCTCATTCTCGGCTCTCAGAGCACGAATGATGAAACTCGGCACACACTTTTATTTTGCAGAATATTTCAATCTATAAAATTTCCAAGTGTTACGCCTGCGAATAGCCGCTATTCCTCGATCGTGGTGGAACGGTTTGAACTCGGAACCTGTAGCTTGCTAAGCCTCCACTATACCCTGTGGCCCAAAATAATTCTTCGGGCCCGAAGGAAAAATCGGGGATATCTTTCGTAGCAGTGAATGGCGCAAGAGCAACCCCGCCACACACTGGTCTAATCTTATAATGCCGGTCTTGTAAGTTCTAGGTCCCATGTTCAAGCCTGGTTTAGGACCCACATTAACAATTCGAACAATGACGAACTGGACAATTAATGCACATGATTAACACAAGATGGCAGCACCACACAAAGCCAGAGGCGAGCGCGGTATCCAAGTGGTTAGCGCGCTGGAATTGCACTCGGTAGGCCCGGGTTCGATTCCAGCCACTGCCAAAACTGCCGCCGTGTTCACGCGGAGTACGATCACGTTAAACATGTGGATCCGTACGTCCTTCCCAGAGGTTGGTGGTAGGGGAAGGAGGGTACGGTCCCTGTGGATGCCTCCTCCACTGGGTTCCGGTCTAAATTGGGTGGCACTTCCCGGCCGTCCAAACAGTTACCCTACACCTTTCTGGTAGGTCGGACGGTCTGGGTCTCAGCAACAACAACTAAGCCAGAGGCACAGACCACTCCTGTCTCCAGAACGACAACGACTGACCTGACGTAGTCGTACAATGAGGTACGACACGCCTCCTGGCTGGATCTCTGGATTAAGTTTCGGACTGGGGACGCGGCGGGGGTTTTCTGGGTCACCACCAAGGGCGTAGGCAGATGGGAGGTCTTTGGGACCATCCCCCCTGAAATCAATCCCAATCAATTTTTCTCAATTTAACTACGATAAGTAATAATTATATATATTTTTATTCAACTACTGGACAGCAAAAATGCACATAATTAATTTTCACTGCTGAAAATTTTAATTTTCAGACAACTAAGAAAATGCCCCCCCCCCCCCCCGAAATTAAATCCTGGCTATGCCCGTGGACTGGCCACCTTCCTCACCGAAATGCGACCAAGCTTCTCACCGGACGGGTGGAGTGTGTGGCAGCAGCACACTCTGCAAATAGCAATAATTGAAGATGCGTCCAATAAATGAAAATAAACCAATAAATGAAATTTTTACGTCCGAGACGTTACGTCATAGCGTAATTTGCGTACGTCGCAAGCTCGGCACACTGTTTCAGCTATCAGATTTTCACATCATTCTGTTATGTCATTTACGTACGTCAGCTTTTACACGCTCGTTCACTGTCCCAAGAGCACGTAGCAAGCTAAAACTCAGAAACAGTTTTATTTCGTGGAACATTTTCATCTAGAAAATTTTACGTCATCACGTTACGTAGTTACGTCATTTGCATATGCCATGACTATGCTTTTGCTCTTTTCATGCATTTTCTTTTTGAATTATGGTTCAGTGTCTTTTCTTGGTCGATCCATGTATAATATACTGCATAGGCCAGAACTTACGTCAAAAAATGAAAACTAAATAGCAAAACATAAATTAAGAGAAAAACAAGTTTTTCAACATTCTCATCTATACAATAATAGCCCAAGGAAATATAGAAAGACAATTTTATCATACACAGAATTGAACTAAATTGAATGTCTATACTAAATCAATACAAAACAACAATATATTAACCTTACTATTATCCAACATTCATATTGTGCAAAATTGTCGAAGGGAAATGAGGGTGTAGCCTGATTCAATTCAAAACAGTACTATAGAAATCTTAATTCAAAAGTGATGCTATGCAAAACTGTCGAAAATATTTCATCTGCCTACAGCTTCATTTCCGTTCGGCAATTTAGCATGATATCAATTTTGGATAGTGATAAGATACAGTATTATTTTGAATTGCTGGTATTGTTTGCTGGCTCCGCTTCGATTTCCATCTCACAAGAATTCAGCATCAAAATTTAAAGCAAATAGGGTGATGCCCCAATAATTTCCACTTCTGCTTCAAAAAATTTCCTAGAATATCTCAGGATTGACTACATATAGAACTTGGATAATGACTGATATGGAGTTACCATTAAATTCTCGAGATGGTAGGATGACTCACTAAAGTTTTCCACGTGTGTTTCAAAAGATCTCAATTTCGATTAAAAATTTTTAATTTTCTATGCAACATCTATTTTACACAATTAGTTGTAAATAAAGCTTAATAACTAACATGGATTCAGAATCTATTTTTGGAGGGAGTAGGGATTCACTAAGGATTTCCATTTCCTATTCTGGCACTGTCATTTCCATGGTTTTTTTATTTTTATTTTTTCCGACAATTCTCGCGAGTGTAAATAATTAAAAGAAATGTGTAAAAGGGTACAAACATTCTTAAACATTCCGTTTAAAATAAAATGTACTCTTTATTTGCCACCAAATGAAAGATCCTTCTAGAATTTATTGTTGCGATTATTTTTCTGTGTTGCTTCTAATTTATAGCTGCACTGGAGTATATACTGTGAAACATTTTCTAAAGTCACATCAATAATCCCATGATCTTTTTACCCGTCCAATAATAGTATTGGGGTTCTGTTTTCGGAATTTTAATAATATATTCAAATCACCCTCCACTGAAATTTCACCTTCTGAAAGTATGCATGGATGTTTGTCTGTAGTAGAAAGATCCAGTGTAAGAAAGGATACAGGAAGATTTAAAAAAATCAATTTAAAATTTTGGAAAAAAGTTTGGAGGATCTAAAATTTGGGGAACATTGTTCTAGAGACCGAACAAGTGATTATCTAAAATCAATAATTACTTTTTATTCATTATTAAAAATAAATGGCAACCATTGTAAGAGACAGTTATAAACAATTGTCAAAATATTGAAAATATTTTGAATATGTTTATAGGGAAGTTACATCAAATTTAAAAAAGATATATTAAGTATCATTAGATGTTAGCTTTTCACATGCAATACGGCGCGATAAATATATTGCGATACAAATTTATTCACATTTGGGTGAATCTAGCAAGCACCGTCCACAAGAAAAGTTGCTTTATAATTGCTTGTATAATATTTGGCGCCAAAAATTTCTACCAATTTCATTAGTTCATCAAATGGCAATGACATTTTCATGTGTATATTGCACGTATAAAAAGCCATCTTGTTTGGAACACTAAAGTTGACAAAAGCGCTATATTTCAAATTTCTTGAAGTTAATTCCATACTAATAGTATTTTGCTGTGAGTTTGGGAAGTAAATGAAGTGAAATATATCTCACGTTTTTGCAAATTTATCTAAAGCAACTTCAAGACGGAATAGGAAAAGTCACACACTGCATGCATCAGTTTTTAATATCGTTTAAGCGTTATAAAATTCCAAACTGTAGAGCTTATTACACGATGGCAGCTCCAATACAGAAAGATGGATAACCAGGATATAATCAATCAGCTCAGCTCAACTCATCGAGGATGAGTGAGTTGAAAAATCAATGTAATGCGATTCATCAAACTATTGATTTTCATTGTCAGGGTATTTAATGGATCAGTAAACCTCATTCATCCGTCTAACATAGTTTTCGGGAATTTTCTGGAACTATTTATCAATCGAAATATTATCGAATTTCAGAAGATTTAACCCTTTTTAATGCCCCAGAAAGGGGTTTATCAGAGAAGTATTTTTTTGATAAAGTTTCATAATAAGTGTAAAATGGGCTTTTCCCCCCATGAATTTCCTAACTCCTGTATTTATTTTTTCACTTCCTACGCAACACATGATATAGTAACCTATATTGAGAAAAGATTGATAACCTATATTGAGAAAAGATTGATAACCTATATTGACAAAAATTGATAACCTATATTGAGATAAAGAAATACTTTCTCTGTTTCAGTGGATTTAGACATTTTGGTCACTTTGAAATACAAGTAAACAATTTTTAGCATATCATGGGTTTGTTTATCTGTCTATTTCAAGCATGTATTATTACGAATACCTAAAATGTATTTACGACAGACCACACATTGTTTTTATTTGAAGGCCTAAATTGCTTAGCGTTAAATAATTTGGTGTAATATCGCCAACTTGGCGAGTTTGGGGAACTGCTCAAATTTTTATAGATTGTTTAAAATTTTCAGTCGATATTTTTTTAGAAATTTTGACACAGGGTATGACAGGGTGATTCAAAACGATGGGGCAACATTTTAAGGGGTGATAGAACACGCCTGAATAAGCACTTTTTGCCATACAATGAATGATCGTAGCTCAAGCACTATGGTTAAGCTCGGTTAAGCACTATGAGTTAATACGTACTGTTGCATGAAGTGATGGAACACAAGAATGACGGATGAGGTATGAAGAAAGTGAAGAAATTACAGAACACATTTTAACGAACAACTTACAGAAACTGCTCAAAACAAGAAATCGAAAAAATTACACAACACATTGTAATGTATAACTTACAGAAACTGTTCAAAACAGCGACCGACAACATAAATGTAGACCTCACACCTGCGACATAGTGATCGTCGTACATTGGCGAAAACACGAGTAATGTTTCGTACAGAGGCAGAAGCAACAGAAATCCTGGCAACAAGGTCCTCAATGAAATCAACGGGACTATTGTAGTTGAGGCTTTCATATGGACTCATAGGAGAAAGTTCAGGGCGATCATGCCGACTAAGTGTTGGGACTACCCTGACCAATCCATAAAAATATTATGACATTAAAATATTTTATATACCCACCACAGAACTTTACCCACAAATTAAAAAGTTGGGTATTGTTGGAAAACAATAAAATGAACATCAATGCACAATTTTAATATTTTATAATTAAATGAAATAATAAAATAAATGTTTAAATTTTTAAATGTGTCTAATTTTGATGTACTATTATTTGACTTTGCAGCAATATGTCAGATTTCACCTTCGACCCAGACCGTCCGACCTACCCGAAGGCGTGAGGTATCTGTTTGGACGGTTGGAAAGTGCCACTCAATTTGCACAGGAACACAGTGGGAATGGCATCCACAGGGACCGTACCCTCTTTTCCCTACCACTAACCTCTCGGAAGGACTTACGGGCCCACATGTTTAACGTGATCGTACTCCGCATGAACACGGCGGTAGTTGTGGCAGCGTGCAAATCCAACGCGCAAACCACCGGGCTACCGCGCCCGAAATGTGCCAACAGCACGCGGTGTTCCCAGGTGGTCACCCACCCAAGTACTAACCGCGCCCGATGCTGTTTGACTTCGGTGATCTAACGAGAACCGGTATTATCAGCACGGTACCGCCGTTGGCCCCCTCCTCTTGAAGGTGAAGAAGAGGAGGAACTACTCGTCCCCTCAATTGAACATCGACCGCCGATAGAGGAGGATGAGTGATTGAGGGAGAATTCTCAACAATAACATTTTTGTCCGTCTCATTTATATCAAAAATTTATATCAAACCAGCCGCTCGGAAAGACATACAGACCCACATATTTTACATGCCCGTACTTTGCGTGAACACGGGTACAGTTTGAGCAAGGCGAGACTCGAGCTCGGGTCTTCCAAGTGCAATCCCCGAGCTCTATCTACTGATCTGTTCCACCCTAAGATTTCAGGTTATCATCTCTTTTTAAGAATCAAAGTGGAGTGTATGTGGTCAGGACCTGAAACGAAATGCACGGAATTTTATTAATTAGTAATTAACGCCCATATTGTGCATGCAAATATATTATCAACACAAATAATTACATTCATCGTTGCAATAAGCAGCAGATAGCTAGTTTGTAATGCTTAAATTCTTAATGCTTTAATTACAGAATTTATACATTGTTATCTTTACATCGTATTTATACATCGTATCCTTATGAGTTGTAAGTTTATTCGCAGGATACAGGGACGAGTCCGAATATCTGAATAACTAACGCTTTATTTAAAACACCAATAAGCATAAACATGGACTAAAAACTCTTATCAAACTCTAATAACTCTAATTGAACTAATAACTCTAATAACTCTACAACTAATAACTATTTATATATTTTTAAGGTCACCAAACAACAATTAAATTCTCAACTAATTCACAATTTACTTTTACTCATATCACATTAACAAACCAACTGAGCGATGATGAGCTTATAAAGCCGATATTGAAGTTCTAGAAAAGCAAGTATCATGAAAAGTTGCTTAACAATCTACAAAATTTTAATATTTTCTAGAACTTGTCAAAAGTCAAGTTAGCGTTTTCTAGAACTTGTCAAGTTGGCAATATTTTTTACAAATATTTTGCCACGGTCAAGTGACCTAGCCAATCAAATCATAACAATTGCCTGTTAGGTTATCGTAACAATATTATCTGAGCCATACGCTTCTACGCTTTAACTTATTTTAGAGTTCATAAAACTATATCTATTATTTTAAACAATTATCTGTGCTGCTTCCTCTAAAAATGTAAATATATACTCGCTTTAAAAAAACAAAAGAGTCCATTAAATGTAAATACGACATTGTCGAAAACGTTAATCAGATTTCAGAAAGATAACTTATAAACAAACAAAACGCAAAACTAAATTTAGGAAAAGAATAAATAATGAATACGAAACTGAAGCTTACACATAATTCAACTACGAGAAATGCAAATAATGTGACTGAAATTAAAGAAAGTTTAAACATAGATAAACTATTTATTTTGATGATCACAAAACAAAACAATATCAGTTAAAAAAACATAACAGTGAATACTTAATAATTAGATTTTTCTTTTTAATAAAACATTGTAAGAAGCAATAATTTTCAAAATAAAGACGAACAATTCATAAATAAATAAAAAGAACGTATTGAAACGTTGAAAAGTTTAACAAAGAGATCTTTATTTCAATAATGGGATTATTTATGCGTCTCCCCACTTATTTATAATATATCTTTCTTTTTTCTTTATAATCAAATAATGACACTAAAGGCTTTTTTCACTTCTAAATAGGATATTATTTGCACGTAAGAAAAGAGCTTTAAAATGCAATGTGATTACTTTTGCACTAAATGCAATTCCTTTCAGACTTTTACTGGATTCTATACAGATGATCGACAACGGAATGAATGCCAGTATTGAGCCAGCATAAGTTTTTATCACAACTTGTGTTCATTATTGAATTCAATTAAATATGTCCAGAATTATTTCTAGAGGAATTTGAAGTTATACTTCTTGAATTAGTACCTCAATGGCATGAATTTATAAGATATCTGTCTCTACTTTTCATCTTTAAAATATTTATAAAATATCCAGTCAACTGTCGTGTAAAATCAATTACCACAACTTCTCTGTAGATTGAAGAACATTTTGTTAAAATAACCTGCTCATTGTTCGATGACTTGCATAGCTCGGAGTAGACTGCATTGAATTATTTTGTTACTTGATCATTTTGCACTTGAAGGCAACTTTGACTTCAACCTACAGTTATTATACTGAACGTTTAACCATGTCGAATATTGTTAGCTTCCTTTCAAGTTTTTATATCTGTGAAATTACGTTAGTGAAGAAAATGTGGTGATGGTAGTATGTGCAAGACTACTGTTTCTTCAAGAATTCAAGGGTAGAATAATATTCCACCCTTGAAGGATATAGTATCGTCACTTTTGTGGATATCTACTGCGTGGTAAAGGTTTTTAGTTCTAAGGTTTTTTGTTGATAAAACAAGAAGTGCCTTCACGGCATCAAATTATGAAACCGGTTTTGGTTTTAGATTTATTAAGTGGTAAAGAAATAAATTAACATCACACCAATTTTGGTATGGGTTTAGGATTTACCAAAGTAATCGTACAAGCGTTGTGCCCAGGCTCTAATCCTATGGCCAGTTCCATGAACTGGTTGGCCAGCCGATCTACGAAACTAGAAACTAAAGGTAAGAGCATACATTCTATACTACAACTTGCGGTAAGCAAAACAAATAGTCCATATAGAATTCTATTCATTATTCACGTGATCAACTGATCTTATACAAATATATATATACAAACATTTATGGTCCTTCATTACGGACTCATAAATCGATACTAAGTGACTTCTTCCTTCACATTAACATAAGGAAAATATTACTTACAGTCTCAAATGATGAAACAAACAACACCAAGATGAGTTAGTTGATCTAGAGAGGAGAGTGGAACACGCTTTCGAATCCGCCTTGTGCATGGGCCTTAGACAGCCAAAAAAAACGAATATAACACCCCAGAGATCGACAACCACAGATTCCTTCCATGATCATAGTTCTCATGATACTCCGCTAGAGATGCGCGGAAATCGCGTGTCAATACCATTTCTGTGTTTGGCATAATTATTCCACTTTATCGGTGTAGGCTTCATCTTAAGAACTTGAACACTGGTGTAAATAATTTAGATACAGGCGAAATAGGCACAAAGCATTCTCTGCTTATCCAGATTCTCTCCAATTCGGAAACTCAGCCAGGTATTTTGAATATCAAAATTTCGAACTAAAAATACGTATTTTTCCCACGCCACGTGCACACCGTCACCTTCATACCTCCCGGGGTCAAGAAAAGAAGCCACAAGTTTTCGGCTCTTGCAAAACGATGCTCGTCAGCTATCTTTCCTTTTATAAAACTTACCCCGCAACCTTCTAAACTTCTACAATTCCAGCTTATTTCCTTTTAGAAATAATTGGTTGGTGGCTAGAAATTTATTTTGAGCCATGCATTAGCTTTATGTAAATATATATATATATATATATATATATATATATATATATATATATATATATATATATATATATATATATATATATATATATATATATATATATATATATATATATATATATATATATATATATATATATATATATATATATATATATATATATATATATATATATATATATATATATATATATATATATGACCTACAAAATTCAATTTACAAAAATCTCACAAAATCCACTTAATAAATGAAGTTACCCATTGACAATATGTATTATTTCGTCTTTACTTTAAAATAAGCTTGAAAGTAATTGGCGTTTTTTTTATTCGAGTAAAGAAAAACAAAAGCCATGGTGAACACACTAACAAAAAATGTAAAATAATAAAACGAGCTTAATCCCAGTAAATTCCAACTAATCCTCTTGTCTAATTATATTACGTCTAATCAGACATACTTTTGCCCCTCTGTGAAAAAAAATCTGATGTGGGCAACACATGACTTTCCTTATATAATGCAATGAATTTACTACTTTTACAATAAAAAAATAGGTTTTCCTAATAGTAGATATTCATATTATTTCCAAGATATTGAATTTTCGTCAATGAGTCGTCATTTTCATTGATTTAGTGTCATTTTTATCCATTTGGCGAGAGTTTCGTTAATTTGTCAACATTTAAAAAAGTCGCCAAGTTGGCGACTTTCCGTCAAATTCGACGCCAAAATCTCTCCAAGCGTTATGGATGAAGAAATAAGTTATTCCTTTAGCAGATAAATAACTATTGGTGTTCAAATACAAAAGTATTACTCAAAGTTTCTTTTTTCATGACTGGAACGAGCTAGATCAACGAGAATGATGTCACCAAATTTATCGCATGATTATGAAAAATGAACATGTTTCTCAACAATTAATATATTTTTTATTATTTATGGGATTTTTTGATAAACTTATTTTTAAAATGTGCAATGTCTCGAGAACGGTTCATGCTAGCATTCTAAAATATATGTCAATCGTTTTCTAAGGAAAATTACATAGCAAATATCTATTTGCTTAACTTTATTAAAAGTTTTGATTTTTTGATGATTTCTTCAAAATTTCACTCGAAAATTTAGGGGGATTCTAAACAGTTGATTGCGGTTAAAAACAATAGGCTTCCAGTATTCACGGATTGTGATTTTTGTACCAAATTTCATTCGAATTGCTCTATTTGTTCGTGAGATATCGTCTACATAGACTCACACACACACACACACACACGCACGCACACACATCACCGCGAACACACAGACATCACCTCAAAAATATTTGAGTCGTGATCAAGAATGCTTGAAACGTGCTCTCCCGCCAAAAATGCGAATTCGAATTTTCGACCCCGTCACAATACTTTCCTTATACATTATGTATATAAGGTAAGCAAGCAAAAGTTTGATTTGGGTTTGCATCATCGTAACTTGTACAATGTAGTTATCGGCTGTTTTCATCTTCTAATTTAATTATTATATACTAAAATGTATGCCCGTTAAATTCGAATATGCGGCGAAATTCATTGAAAGAATTCAAAATTTGTAAAACATTACCTCCCATCTACTCTCCGGCAGCACGTAAGGTCTTACTGTCTATGTACACATGATAACCACGTACCTCTCCTAAACAAGAGTTCATATATGATGTTCTATCAACACATACATACTATAGAATTCCCTAAGGAAACGCAATTTATTTACGAACCCCAACAAAATATATCTGCCTTACAAGCACTTAAATTTCAATCAAGGTCATGAAATAATTAATTCCCACAAATCGACAGGAAACAAAGAAATGATGACATTTTTGCAAAACATTGAATTTTCATAAATTAGGCGTCATTTTTATATCGGTAGTACTAAACGTACGGTTAGTTTGTCCGAACATGCAAGTGACATAAAAAATGGTAAATTAACGACTGCCCTTGCCCAATTCGTGAATAAAGATAATTTTTGCCCCTTTTTTGAAAAATATTTTCTTTTAATTAACTGTAATAACCCCCGTTCTATCTTACTTTACGAATTCGTTTTTAACACTTTACAACAAAGTTGAAAAGTGTTTATGACTTTGTTCATTCTGTCTGTCTGTCTGTCTGTCTGTCTGTCTGTCTGTCTGTCTGTCTGTCTGTCCGTTAGCACGATAACTGCCGTAAAAATGACTTAATCAAAATGAAATTTTAGTATGTTGTTCAGACGGTCTGTAGGACCTATGGGAATCTAAATGAATAATATCACACAATTAGTTTTGGATTGAACCCGGGTTGAAAAAATGAAATACATTGAGCCCTATGGGACCTAATTTTTCTAACATTTTTTAACCGGATTTAAAATTCACAAATTGCTTCGAAAATTTTAGGTGATAGTCAAATTGTTCCATAAAATATATAAAAAAAATTCAGCTAAATATATTCAGTAGTTTTTTAAATAAAAATTGAAATAATAATTACACATCTTATATGAAACGATCACGTGACCATGATATAAAACGATCACATGACCCACTTCAAAATGAGATATGGCATCCATCTTGTTTCAAATTCGTGATTTTTTAAAGTTCTTTTTAATTCATATTGAGTGTTGTATCCATCCTAAAACTAGTTTATTTCTGCTTAAATTCTGTGCATCTACATACTAAAACAACACAAAGACAATATATTTGAGTTTAAATTCTCATTCAAATTTGATTATTTCTACAATTAAGCCTATTTTTCACCTATGTAAAATGTAAACAGCAAAATATGTAGAATGAGTTGTATTAGAATTACTGTATTTCTTTAACACAAAATAATTCAGTCCATGGAGTCTGCATGGCTGATATGAATGAAATATTAATTGATTTTATAAACAGAAGGACGATATTTTTCGATGAAGTTTTAAGCATAAAGTTTATGAATTGTAGCTCCATGGTCTTAATTTTTAAATAAAATAAATTATTATAGTATTGTGATGAATGAAATGGAGAAAGTTATGAATGAAATCCTGCTTTTATAGAGAGATCCAGGCGTGTTATTTTTTCTATGACGTCATTTGAATTAATTTCAGTTGTTTTCGATTAAGTTTTCAAATATAATAAATTATCGTAGTATTATGATAGATTTAAAAATATTATCGTGGAATGTATTGCATTTTAGAGATATTTAAACCACGCAATTTATATTTCAATGCCGTCTTTTGAATGAAGTTCATTTTTTTCAATGAAGGTTTAAGTTTTCAAATATAATAAATCAATGTAGTATCGTGATAAGTTTTAAAATATTACCGAGGAATGTATTGCATTTTCGACTTTTTTAAATAAAATTGCATTGAAGTTGGAAAGTGTTTCATAATCAATGTTTTAAGCATGATTGATCTTTCTTGTTATTTATTTATATCGTTCTTCTATTTATAATTATGATCCTGTTCAGGTCTTAAGTTATGCCTGGCGACTTGTTCACGATTCCCTGCTTGTTAAAACTTTGCATAGTTACATTAATTTATAAATATTTTCTGAAATACTTATTATATTTTTAAACTGCTTTTTGAAATATTTATCTTTGAACTTTGTATAAATTACAATATAAATCTGATTTATAATCCACCATTCTATGCGGCTGATATTTTCATGATATGCAAATTTTACTTAACAGTATTGAATTGTATTTAAGCACGTTGGCATCTATTTCTAATTGTATCGCCACTGAGGATGAACATGGAAGATGTTCGAAAGCGCATTGGCTGTATTTACGTCTGTAGGATGATTGTACAATAAAATGACTTTTGAATCTGTTTGAGATTTGTCATTTGTTAATTTAGTCATTTTCATTAATTTACCATCATTTTATATATTTGGCGACATTTTATTGACTTGACGGCATTTTCATCAATTTGGCAATATTTTAAAAAAGTCGCCACGTTAGCGATATCACGCCTAATTTGTCGCCAAACTTGTCGCCAAGCGTTACTGACGGAGAAACGAAGATATGAGTTACTTTTTACAGTAAAGGCTACATTTTCATCAATTTCGCATCAGATTCGCACCGAATTTTTTGTCAAACATTACAGGTGGACAACCAAAGAAATAGGTTCTTTTTACAGTGAATTTTAATATTATGTGTGACAAAAGAATAGTATGTGTATAAAATGTGACAAAGGCTTAAAAATTACTACATGGGCCAAGCATGCAATAAAAAAGCAAGAAGAAGCAGGAAGTTTTTTTTTTTTTAATTTTCATTTAAGAGAATGGATACTCTACACAAAATAGTTCGAAAGGTGAAATGATAAAAAAAAACAGTCTTTAAATTTGGTGTAACGGTAAATAGTTGGAAGAGAAGAAAGTATACAATTTTAATTTCACATAATTTTATACATTAGAGGCTATACGCTAAAATGTTCGATTTGCCGAATAAATGGAAAACGTATTTTTTAGGTGAGACAGAGTCTTGTAATTTGGTTCGCTGGTCAATCGTTGAATAAAACCCTAGGAAAAAATAAAATGTTTAAAATAATTAACAATATGTTTTAACTGTTTGAAATTATTAACAACATGTTTAAACAAATGTTTTAATTTTTAATAAACGGGGGTACTCCAAACCAAAAAGTTCGAAAGATGAAATCATAGAAAAATATACTTCATGATCAGATGTAGATTATACATTTGATGTGAGGGTAGATAGTTCGAATGGAAGTAAGTGTACAATTTCAGTTTTCCAATTTTAACTTCTTTAGGAATGCCATACAGCAAATAGTTCTATTTGCGCAATATATGAGTAAAGCATTATTTTAACTGAGATATAGACTTGAAATAGGATACACGGATCGATAGTAAGATTAAAGAAAATTCGAGTTTTTCAAATATGTTCTGTAGCGGAGGTTACTCCCCACCAAAACGTTCGAAAAGTGAAGTGAGAGATAAAGACTTGAAATTTGATACACGGCTCAATCGATAAAGCCTCCGGGAAAAAAAACCGTATTTTTCAAAAATGTACATTTAATGGATGTTCCAAACAAAAACGTTTGAAATGTGAAATGATAGGAAAACGGATTTTATAATGAGATAGATACTTTAAAATTGGTACAAATATAGATCGTTAGATAGGAATGAAATGTATAATTGCAGTTTTCTAATATTTGCTAATTTAGGGATGCCACAAACTTAAATATTTAATTGGCTGAATAAATGAGAAGTGAACAGTCTAAAGTGAGAGGGGTATTTGAAATATGGTGCACAGGTGAACAGTTTGAAAAGGACCACTGGAAAAATCGAACTATTCAAACATACACGTTATTCGAGGTCTGCTTTCCTTAGACCGTGGAATTTTAACGGGTATTCGGCTAGTATATTTTATTTCACCTGTCAGCACATCGGCTGGGCAAAGGACCTGTACCAGGATGCAGTACACAATCAAAAACGTATTTCTACAATAGATATCTTTCGGAAGAAAAAGCTGTTATATCTCAGCAGTATTGGAAGTTAATCACAGTGTAACCGGCCGGTCGTTGAAGACCATAAATTACGACACAAAGCAAAATACAAATATTCCAATACGTGTTTAGTTTACCAGGTGTTTATCTGAACGATACGTGCTATTAGCATCCACTACGAAAGGGAACCTCTAAATCCGTTAATCCTCATATTTTGTGTGCAAAAATCGGGGTAGAAAAGACTGTTAATGATGAATAGCGACACATATTGGAATTCTCCTAGTTCTTATTACTTTTCTCCCGTTGAGCCAAAGAAAAATATGGTGATGGTGATTGTGACTTGCACGCCTTTTCTTTACAGATAGGCTTATAACAGTGGACGAAGTAACATTTTTACTTTTACCATTACAGCCTAAGAGAAGTATGGTGAACATGATTTAATCACAACTCAAGTTTTCACAGAAAACATTGTCAATTAACGCCAGACATTACTTTTGTTGGACTGTGAGTGGGTGTTGTGGGACGCAAAAGAAAATTCTAGAGCTTAAAGAGTTAAAGTTTTAAATATTAAATTCATTAAGATATAGACATGGCCGCTAATTCTCGTATTAGGGGATTTATCATTGAAATCGTACATTGCTAGTTGTGCCGCTATATAAAACCCTCCAATTATTTTACCTTTCGTGTGAGTCCTGTAAAGGAATAATTAATTAATAAAATGCTAAATTGATCACACCATTTAAACTTAAACAATAAAACACTTATTGACAACATAAATCTTAATTAAATTCAATTACACTATTTAATTATATTATTTTCAGCGGAGGGGACATGTGTGTGACCAAAACGGAAAATCCTAAATAATGTTTATCCGGATATCATTTTCAATGGGCACATTACCTTCAATTTTTGCCTTGGGCTTTGATCATATCAAATGCTTACATCAGTTATTAGTACTGGCCATAACTCTTTGGTGTGTGGCTCCTCCTCGTACTCTGATTGCACTCGCACATTAATATATCTCCATTATTTTGGAACCTCTACGGCACACTCTACAAGTCTGAATTCACCAAATCCAGTCATCGTCTCCAACTTACCTTAAGTCGTATTAGAACATATTGGTATCTCACTCTCTCAAGTCATGTTATGTTTTTCATTCTTCTCTAGTCGTGCTCTTAAGTCAAAATTCCATAATTGTCTACTGGTATGCTCAAGTCAAATCGTGATAGTTGTCTGCTGGTATGCTCCTAAGTCAAAATTCAATTACTGTCTGCTTGATTCTCGGGTCACAGGCTGTGGTTCCCTCAGTGTGTCTGTGTGTGTGTGGGGGGGGGGGAAACTCCTCCTCTTCTTCCATTTGGCGCTTATTGGTTACTCCTTTACCCAATGGCACCATTCCACATTTCGTAACGCCCAGCTCAGCCGCTCTATCATGGCCCCCTAAATTTATGGTCTTCTGACCTTTATGTTCACGGAGTGATAAACTTCGATGCCAGCCAGACTACAAGCTTTGTCCGCCGTTTTGGCTACCATAAATTCACATAAAAGTGTCTCATCAAATGTGAGATCTATGTCTGGTCTCACAGGTGGCATATCATTGGCCTTTCGTAATCTTAAAAACTACCGAACACCGATTTCTAGCCAAATTCAAAATCATTGAAAAATTCAAGATCTTCAATAATGTTAAATAAATAGTCACATCTGGCATTATTAATAGAAAGCGAAAGACACCCATTTTAGAACGCTGGAATAAACCGTTCTCGAGATATAACACGTTTCCAGATAAATTTGCCGAAAAAGTTACGTTAAATTAAAATAAATAGCAAATGGCCTTAAATACGTTGACCTTGGTGATAAATTTATAAAAATTCTTGGCAACTAGGCAAAAGCACTAGACAACTAGGCAAAAGTAACTAGGCAAGAGCACTCAATGAGCAAATATTCTTTTACTTTACAATAAATTCACAACTGAAAGTATTCTCTGTACACATCTTCATTTGTGTACAGTTACAAAACTGTTCGATCTTCCATGAATTAAAATGGCTCAATGAGCAAATATTACAAATATTCTTTTACTTTACAGGTGAAATTCATAACTGAAAGTATTCTCTGTACACTTCTCCATTTGTTAACAGTTACAAATCTATTTGATTTCCATGAGTAAAAATGGCTCAATAAGCAAATATTCTTTTACTTTAGAGGTGAAATTTACAAATAAAAGCAGTCTCTGTACACAAGAAAAATATTCAGTTAACAATTACAAAACTGTTCGATCTTACAAGAATGACAAAAGCTCAAAGAACAAACATTCTTTGACTTTTACATTTAAAATTCAGGACTAAAAGTAATCTTTGAACACTTAAAAAACTTCATTTGTTAACAGTGATAAAACTGTTCTGTCTTCCAAGAATAAACGTGGCACAATAAAGAAATATTCAGACCTGCAGTCATGTTTCTTTTTCTGAGGGATCATTTAGTCTATCACCGTTGCTACGCATAAACAAAAAAGTCTCTTCATTTCTATTTTTTTTCGTAAAGAAAATAGTAAAAAGAATATTTTCTAATGATGAATATATCCACCCATTCAAATGCTTACAGTACTTATCAGATTCATCGTTTACTTTAGATGATGAGCTGATTCGATGACAAAAAGATGTATGCAGCACATGACTTTCTCTTCATAATCTAATACTTTATTTCTTTAACAGCGAAATAATGGTGTACAAGATCCAAGGCTCCATGCTTTGGGAATTGCATTAATACCACCTGAATTAAAATTGAGCTTTTCTGGCAACTTACTGGTCCAAATAGGACGAATTATTAAAATACATGTGCGAAGTCTTCATTAAAATGCAATTGACGTTTAATTGCCTCGAAATATATGACTATTGACGAATTCTTTGGCGACAAAATATAAAACTATTACAACAAGCATCTTCTTCCGGCCGACTAATCGGTTGCTCATGTCCCTGCTGACGAGCCGGTCGGTCTGGGTCTTCAACAAGCATCTTCTTTGTCTGGTAGGTCGGACGGTCTGGGTCTCAACAACAACAAGAACAACAACAAGCATCTTCTTGGGAATGGAATAAACTTGAACCACGATCATGGCGTTACCTGATTTGTCACATAAATTTATACATGGAAAGTGAACATATTGGATAAAATTTATTACCTCTTAATTTAATATAATTTTGTAAAAAAATTATTTGAAAAATTTGCAATATCTCGAGAAATTTCCTGCTAGCATTCTAAAGTTTGTTTCATTGGTTTTCTACTAAAAACTAACGTATGACATGATTATATTACAGATTTGAATGTCCTAATTTTTGTAATATATTTTTAATTATTTTTGAAAATCGTACAATATTTATAGATTCGTTCATTCTAGCTTTCTAAAATATATGCCATTCGTTTTCTAATGAAAAATTACATCAGAAATACTTTCTTATTTATCATTATTGAGAATCTGTGTTTTTTATGACTTTTTTAGAAATTAGTTCTTAAATTGAGGGGGGGGGGCGTCCGAGCACTCGATCGCGTTAAAAATCAGTAGAGTTTCAATAATCACTGATCGTAATCATCGTGTCAAATTTCGTTCGATCCGGTCCACCAATGACATCGCTAAAGGGTTTTTAGGGATTCAAACCACATTCCCGCAGAAATCCATTGAAGTTCATATATATATATATATATATATATATATATATATATATATATATATATATATATATATATATATATATATATATATATATATATATATATATATATATATATATATATATATATATATATATATATATATATATATATATATATATATATATACATATATATATATATATATATACATATATATATATATAATAAGAAAAAATGAGATAGAAAATGGATTAATACAATGAGAAGTTGTGTGTTTAAGGGGTTGTAGAGAGGTCAAGGGGGATTGCGACCCCTTTTCCTGGTTAAAACATGCTTTTAATCTCAGGAAACACTCCCAGAAACCACTACACGCCCGAAACAACACTCAACAGTATGCCATGGGAAAAAAACGGAATCCCGAAATGAAGATCTTAAAGTCACAAGAACATATAAAAGCATATAAAATGAAATAAGTATGAATAAAAACATATTCTAACCATGTATAAAGTTTTAAAAAGGATGTTCGTAGATGCGCTACGTCGTTAGAAGTCCATAGAAGAAATTCATGATAAATTCCAGATGTAGAGATAAATAAGCTCATGGTTACAGAGTATCTAATTCCAAACGGGTAGAGTTGAGTTATAGCAAATCATCAAAATTAGCATATATTTCTTTACGGTACTTTTTACAATATGCCATATAATAATGTCTTATGAAACGAGGTGGGTATGAATGTTTTAAGGCTTCCATTATTAGACGTCGCATGCAAATATCAATCTGTTTATCAGTTGAATTTAAACGTCTGTATCTTTCAAAATGATTAATTATCACATTACGTTGTACATTTATACTGATATTAGTATTCCAATGAGTGAAGTAATTGATAGTGCAATTAAAATTACGTCTTTTATCAAATATCTTATAACACAGTTTTTCTTGATGATCATAATATATAGTGATATCCAAGAAATCTATTTCTTCTATGTTGTTATGTTCAGATTCTATGAGCTCCAAGTTAGATGAATAAAAACTGAAGTCAAATATAAAAGTTCTATCAGATATTCCAATTAAAACATCGTCCACGAAGCGTCTGAATTCATCATCAATATTTGGTGGGGAGGTAGGGAATAGGAAGAGAAGACTATTTCACATAGGAAAGCATGGGCGCAGACGTCATGTAGTAGGGCAACATGAGCCCGGTTAAATGATGGAAAGAAAACATAACAAGAAAGTTGTAAGAAAAAAAACATTTATTTGTGCATCGTTTGTACAAACTTACAAGAGATGCTCGAAATGCCGACCATTTGCTAGAGTACATGCCTCACAACGACGTTGCTTGGACAACCGGACTTTCTGGAATATGCCCGGCATTTCCCGGATGTTTGCGGCGGCAACCGATATGCGTGCCACAAGGTCCATAGCAGTGGTAACAGAGGTCTCGTACACCATGTTTTTCATCGTACCCCATACAAAGAAGTCGATTGGAAATAAATCCGGTGACCGTAGTGGCCAACAAACCGATTCACCGAGACCAATCTATTGAGCTCCAAATTTTCTGGTCAGGTAACCACGCACATCATTTGCGAAATGTACTGGAGCGCAGTCATGCTGGAACCACACGTCAGATAGCTTTGCGCGTAAATGGGAGTTGTGGACACAAAGCGCCCTCTACACCGTCATGCGTTCGTTTGCGCCTATGCTTTCCTATGTGAAATAGTCTTCTAATCCTATTCCCTACCTCCTCACCAAATATTGATGATGAATTCAGATACACCATATATATATATATATATATATATATATATATATATATATATATATATATATATATATATATATATATATATATATATATATATGTATATATATATATATATATATATATATATATATATATATATATATATATATATGTATATATATATATATATATATATATATATATATATATGTATATATATATATATATATATATATATATATATATATATGTATATATATATGTATATATATATATATATATATATATATATATATATATATATATATATATATATACATATATATATATATATAATGTACAATTTTGCAGGATGAAATTAATATAATTCAATTCAATAAAAATAACTAGTGCAATTGAGGTTATAAACATTTTGAAAGGCATGGTTTTGCTACATCAGATTATCAGATATTTAAAATAACTGATAATCTGAATAAAATTATAATATATATAATTTGATAATATAATTTGATAATAATTTGATAATCTGAATTTAAATAACTATCATTCAATTATTACTTAAAAATTAACGAATAAACTGATGGCATTTGATTACAAGAAATTTATGATCTCGTAAAATAAAATATAAAAGAATTAATAATTATTTTATTAGTTCGGATATAACTTTTTATGACGACGTTCGAATGGCATTGTTGTTTTTATTTTCCAATCCCGTGTTTGCTCAGTAACTCCACAGATAAAAATATCCTTTTTTCTGCAAGTTACTTTCCATTTAATCGAAACGGGGTTTACAACCTTATTTACGGCCATCCAACTAGCTAATTGTTTAGTAAGAGTAAATAGAATGTTTTAAGACATATGTGCTTTTTTTCTATATGTAAAACATTATCTCTGTATTAAAATAAAATCTGATATGGGCAGCATATGATTTTCACTACAGGATCAAATTTAATTTATCCTCTTATCTTTCATAATTTATTAAATTAAGTTTAAAGGAATAAAATGGCACCGATACTTATTTGAAATTATGTCATAAATTATTAGCACTTATTTGAAATTATACATGTTTAGTTTTAATTCAATTTTAGTTTCTAAATGGCAACTAGACACAATTTCAAATGATGGCCCTCAAATGCGAAGAGGCCCCAAACTGAAACATCTCGAATACGGTTAATAAGTGATGAGATTGGTCTTATTCCTTTGGTCGTCAAAACTTACGTATAAAAACAAACACTAAATTAATACATTTAAAAATATCTAGTCTTTTATTTTATATTTTGAGGATTTTTGAGGGCCATAGTGTTGAAAACCCAGGCCGTTCGACTCATCCGAAGGACTTGAGCAACTATTTGAACGGCCGGGAAGGGAGGGCCATAGTGTAAAATAGAAAATGTTTTTCAATCTTATCAACACCAAAGTAATCCACGAGTGCCTATCAAATTTTGTGAAATTTCGCCCAATATTTTTTAAATTAAGTGAATACATACATTGCACAAACACACACACACAGGCATCACATTGAAAACGATAGATTCGTATTCTGAAGTATCCGAAACTTAAGAACCGTCAAAAACTTCAGTTTCGATGTTCGACACCATTCCAAAACTTTCCCCATGTATCACCATGTATTGTACGCAAAATAAAAATCTAACGCTTCCAATGAAAAACTTTGCCTACAAATTTACAGATATTGTGGGGAAATATTGACAAAAAATCAGAATATCTCAATAATTTGATTTCGCTTTAATTAAAAGGATTTTTGCGTTTCCCATAAAAATAAAAATAATATATTTCATGTAAATTACTTGATTCTTTCAAGAGATATTGTGCTCCCGTGAAAAAATAAAATTTATTTAAATATAGATCACGGTAATAACTACATATTACCTCCACCGCTTTTGGTAAAAATCGTTTTAAAATTATTTACACATTTTATAATTGTGAGACCAGGACTTCTGTATAGTGCCCAAATTATATTTTCGACCTATTTTTGCGTTTGCAAATCAAAATAAAAATATTGCATTTCATGGAAATTACTTGTTTCTTCCAAGAGATATTGCTTTCCCCGTGAAAAGGTAAAATTTATTTAAATCTAAATAACGGCGCGCAATAACTACACATTATTTCCATCGTTTTGGGTAAAAATTGCTCTAAAATTATTTACGCATTTTATAATTGTGAGACCAGGACTTTTATATAGTGCCCAAATTATATTTTCGACTTATTTATACAATGCAGATTTGCACATACCTCTGGTTGATGTCTTGGACATGCCTAGCCCCCAACTGACTTTGAAAGATGATTATGCATTTTTTATTTTATATCAAATAGTGAAATATCTCAAAAACGCCGTTCCTTAACATTCTGCATTCATCAACGGGCCAGCGTTCCGCCTTTAAAAGTCGTCGCCATGTCATCATTTCCGAGTCTGTTACTGGGATGTCCATATTACATGACTTCACATAACCCCTTTTTCCTGAGCCTGTCCTTTAGCCCCCAAGATAGTTATAGACTTGATCTTTTTACTTTTCTTATATACATAATGTATAAGTAAAGTATTGTGACAGGGTCGAAAATTCGAAATCGAGTTTTCGACGGGAGAGCACGTTTCAAGCATCCTTGATCACGAATCAACCATTTTTGAAGTGATGTCTGTGTGTGTGTGTGTGAAAGTATGTGTGTGTGTGTGTGAAAGTATGTGTGTGTGTGTGTGTGTGTGTGTGTGTGTCAGTGAGTCTGCGGAGACGATAACTGACAAACGAATGGACCGATTCGACCCAAATTTTGTACAAAAATCACAATCCGTAAACACTGGAAGCCTATTGTTTTTATGCGTAATCGAATGTCCAGAACCCTCCTAAATTTTCAAATAAAATTTTGAAAAAATCGTCAAAAAATCAAAACCACTAATAAAGTTACGCAAATAGACATTTCTCATGTAATTTTTCATTAGTTTCATCAATTTGTAATTTTCATTCTTCGTCCATAACGCTTGGCGAGGTTTTGGAGGCGAATTTGGCGGAATGTCGCCAACTTGGCGACTTTTTGAAATGCTGCCAAATTAACGAAAATCTCGCCAAATGGATAAAAATGGCGCTAAATCAATGAAAATGACGACTAATTATCGAAAATTCCATATCTTGGAAAGAATATTAGTATCTACTATAAGAAAAACCTATTTTTTTACTGTAAAAGTAGTAAATTCATTGCATTATATAAAGAAAGTCATGTGTTGCCCACATCCGATTTTTTATGTAATATGACCACGACGCTGACAAAAACGCAACAAACAAGTTACATTTGGTAACGTAGCAGTCGAGAAAAAAAATCTCTAAAAAGACACGTTTTATCATTTCCTGCCCGAACTTTTTATCTTTAATGTTGACGGATCTATACTCTCCACTACTGAACCGATTATAATTAATTCTGTCTCATTTTGTGTGCTGTGGTTGGAAAAAGATACTCCTCTTTTGAAACTTGAAGGTAAAATTAATTTAGAGTTTTCAGTCCAAATTTAGGAAACATTAATAAATAGTGGTCGGCGGAAAAGTAAAACTTACAATACCTGCCATATTGTTGTTGAGTAATCATATTAATAAGTATTTCTAATAAAATTAAAATCTCACAAAAACACCAATTCATAGTAAGAAAAACCGCCAAGTACAAAAGCAAAAACATCCTTAATCCAAAATAATCCAACTATTTTCGCCATTTCATTTATTTCCATGAGAACCATTTTTCACAGAACTTTTCATTAAATTATATCACGATTTTCTGAAAGCCATTTAAAAACTTCAAGAATTTTCAGTTAATCAGGGAGACTCTGAAATGCTAGAAATATTTATGAATGCACGATTTTTAACTGAAAGTCGCATCATCCGTACATATCCAAGAAACCATGTTGTATTATTTTTAAAGTTTACCTCACATATTCTTTTATATTAATTTTTGTTTTATGGTAAATAGTAATATTTTGTTTGTAAGTCAATTAATCTAGGTTTTAAGGTATGGTAATAAGGTAGCAGTTAAGGGCATGGGGTACACTATGTTTTTATTTACATATACTCCTGTGATCACAGTATGCAAAAATGTACGTAAATACATATTTAAAATAATTACACTAGCTATTATGGTATACTATAGTAATAATCGGATTTATCTAAATACACTTTTCAGCATTTTTAAAGTCAGATGTATAGCTAAACAATTGCATATGAACTATCAGAATTCCCAGCTAAACTTTTAAACTTATCATTTCCTAAAATGACCTGCATGAAACGGAAGCCTTTTCGAAGCGAAAATACTTCCGGACCACTGAATTCCATTTAAGGCAGATTCGACTGTATTTGAAACAAAATACCAGGGACTCCAAAAACCATCGCGGTGACTTAGAAGACTGAAAATCTGCAGACTTATCGACCACAAGAAAAAGAACCGACATTTTTCTTCTTCCTCGAAAGCAGATAAAATGGTAATGATGTAGAAGAGACTATCTAGATCGTTTGAAGCGACTGAAGCTTTGCATACTTTAAGTATTGACCACGTATATAAACTTTTGTGAACCAATTTTCTATTAAGACGCCTATTTTTGACGCTAAGCTGCATATATTGTTAAGCAAAATAAAACACATAAAAGGTGCAAATTAATTCTTTAAGACTGTTATTATAATTATTAAAAAAAATAGAACGAAATACCCGGATCCTAAATAAGCACTCACTACATAAATACCCCCCCCCCCCTTAAGTTTCTAAATTAGAAAATCAGTCTCTATCCAAATCATCACGAAATGCGAAATGGATAGCGTCTCCGGCTGCTGTTTAGTGGTGTGGTAGCGGTTTCAGCACCAAACAGCACCTACTGACTCCACTACGCACAACAGCGTGATCGTACATTTAATATACCAAAAAGAACTGTAATTAACATATTTAACTTTTTCATAATTACCAAAATAAACACCAGGTTCAAATTTAGAAGAGATTCCCAGTTTAGGAGAATTAAATCCCAAATGATGTACAGTGAGTAAAACATGAAGGCATACACAAATAAACAGGCTCATTTATCACACAAAATAATATTTTATTTTAAGATTTTCAAAGGGACTAAATGTATATTATATTTCAAATTATCACTTATGGAACTCAGAGCTTCACTTTATCAATTAACATACTTACTTTTATGCTCTGGTCAAAATTATATAGCAAACAATATTTAACTTATTCATCAAGCATATGATTTCTTTAATCATAAAAATCAACTCAACATAAAGTTATTTCAAATCTGAGCCAATATTAATCAATTAAATTGTATTCATTGTGCCTGTGATGCGACGGAACTTCTTGTTCCGAAAAAGAAATTTTACCTGAGCGGTAGAGCAATTTTACAATACGAAGAATGTCCTATTCAGGATAACACGATCTGAGGTAGAATCAAAGCGTTTCCAAAGGTGGACTGTTGAGGAAAATTGTCCAAAATTTAGATGACCGGACATCATTCAAACATGGCAAGTAAGCCGAACCTTCACGAACAAAACTCATCACCAGTCATCGAAAACAAGACTCCTGGAATAAAGAAAATAAATTTAGAAATGATGAAAATGAATTGCCGAAACTTCCAGGTTCTTCACATTCTTCTCCATTCAGCTCTAGAAGAGGCAGGGCGGTTTCCCTTAGAAACAAATGCCCAACTCCGCCAGCTTAGCCATTTTGGCCAAAATCCTTTGTCTTTTTAACAAGACAAAAATTTCGATGCGACCCTTCAGTCGGAATTTCCAGCTCCAAACTGCCGTGAGTCGCTCGAGCCCACGCCAAAGAATTTCTCCTTGCGCCTCTTCCTGATTGGACAGGCGCGCTCTCCTTCGCAACAGCCGATCACACGTCACGCATCTGAGCCAGACACAAATCCTAGACATTCTCACGAATTCTCGACGAAACTCGCTTTTCAGTGCAAATTCAATAGAAACAAGTCTTAGCAAAAAAACACAGCACAGGCACGGAGGGAAAAAGATATTTCTCTCCTCGAAAATAAGAAAAAGGCTCATGGCGCAGAAATGCGACATGACAAGTGGGCTTGGGTTCAAATCCCGAGTAAGGCATGGGTGTTTTCATGAGGATGAAGTCAGTCTTCTGCCTTCTGGATCCTCGGCAAAATGTGAAGCTGCACCCCCCATTGACCCTTGTCAGTGATGCTTGTTTGTGTTAATAAACTTTGTGTGATCTCGTCTTGTGTCATTCTTTGTCCTTCTTCTGGCATCACTGGTCCTGTTTGCGGTTAGACCGAAATAGGAGGTTATAAGTAACAACACAGGTCAAAGAGCAAAACTCCACAAAATGTCCACATAACGGAATCACACTCAAAGGAACTATGAAGAAAAATGAAGCGTGGCTTAAACCTTCCTTAAGGGCCATGGGCAGTAAAATCTCCTGGTAGAAAAGTTGAACAAGGGGACTTTAGCGGAAGTTGTGTTCGTTTCTTTCATTTAATGTGGTTATTAAACAAATTACCCAAATTAAATTAACTTATGAAATTGAAAAAAAATGTTTTTGATAGAATCCATATATATATATATATATATATATATATATATATATATATATATATATATATATATATATATATATATATATATATATATATATATATATATATATATATATATATATATATATATATATATATATATATATATATATATATATATATATATATATATATATATATATATATATATATATATTATATATATATATATATATATATATCCATGGTGTTCCTCAAGGTGGCTGTAGTAGCAGTATGTTAGCTAATTTATACCTATATCAATATGAAAAATTCTTTACTTCAACAGATTATAAAATTTACAGATATGTAGATGATCTGATTTGTCTTGTATTTACTGATTACTATGTCATAGATATAGATTTCTATCCGGATAATTTGGAATTAATACCTAATGAAACTTCTATTAGTAATAATATTTATTATTTGGATTTAAATCTAATTCTAGAACCTGCCCATGGGATAGTTACTAATTTATATGATAAAAAAGATTCTTTTAAATTTAATATTAATAAATTATTACCTTTTAATTCCTGCAACTCGATTCAATTGTTTAGAAATATTATACTTAATCAACTTTTTAGAATTTATAGATTATCAGATAAAAAATGTCATGCTTTGCACATTAATAACCACAAAATTACCAGTAAAATGTATAAATATCCTGCATATTTAGTAAATGGTATAGTTAATAAGTTTCGATTAGCCTAAAATTCACATATTCTCTCCTTATTATCTTATTTTAGCCGTACTTATTCATTCTCTTGAATTTATATTTTCATCTTTTTATCTTAAAGCTTTAACTGTTGAATATCTCTTTTTATTGCTTTTACGCAGTACAGTTTTTATTACTCTCTTTTGCAACAGCAAATCACATCTTTTCATTTCTGCATATGGCAACATTGGTCTAGCCATATTTTGCTTGTCATGGTTGCCTTAATGAAATGTATTTCAAGGTATTTATGTTTCCTTTATTGTTCCACTCTATATGCTTGTCGTCCATATAACACAAGTTTATAGATAAAATCTATCTTGAGTTTCAGAAACAAGCATTTTTGTGTTCATTTCGAAGGGATATATGGACCCGAAGAGAATTTTTTCGAAATGAACTTATCGTAAGCCTAAATCTCTTCTATGTGCAAGCTTTTTTGCTTGATTTTATTGTGTTCTTATTTGCATTCCTCATTTTTGAAATTTGTTGATTGTCTTTGTCTTTATGACCTGCATTACGCTTTATTATTTCCTCTTTATGTCTTAATTTCTTTTATTTCTTTGTATTTTGTAGAAAATTTTGGAATAGTGTATTATGAGTTACTACATACATTCTAACTTTGGATTTACTAATTTATATTTATATATATATATATATATATATATATATATATATATATATATATATATATATATATATATATATATATATATATATATATATATATATATATATATATATATATGTATATATATATATATATATATATATATATATATATATATATATGTATGTATATATATATATATATATATATATATATATATATATATATATATATATATATATATATACTGAACTTTTTGCAAAAGTATAGAGTGTTAATCTTATATTTCGGACTCCACAATAAATATATCAGATAACCTAAAACAATGCAAATTGATGTATTTTTTAAAAACTAAATAAATATAAAGGAATTGTCCTACAGATTCGATTTAAATATCATTGGAAAGAACGTTTCTCGATCTTTTCGTTGGTGTTAAGATAGAAACTTTGTATACTATTTTCGATCGCTAAGTAACCAGTTTGTATGGAAATATTAAAACATAAAATAACTAAAACACTTTGTGGATTTTAAAACAGAATAACGCCCATGTGCACCATTGCGGGTCATGAAGTACCAGTGAAGGACGTATCCAGAAATTTCATTTCGTAGGGCAGGGGGGTCCAAAGTATAGTGAACTTTCAATCCAAAAAAAAAAGTTAAAAAAAAACTAACTAAACTTGACTAAATTGATACTGGATCACAATTGAACGAGAAAACACGAGAGCACAGGCAAGGACGTATCCAGAAATTTCATTTCGGGGGGGGGAGGCGGACCCACCGGACCCCCTCTATGAATACGTCATTGGTACCAGTGTACCAAAATTCATGACCGTACGACGCTCTAATTGCCCATTACAGACAACGTAGACACACACATAGCATATATAAAGTAAGACAGTATTTGATCTTAGAATTAGAGTATTAAATAAATTGCAATCTTATATCCCTGAAAATCCTCTGAAATGTATCGATTGATATAATCAGATTTTTTTTCTTATCACCCCATTTATTTGAGAGATAGCTACCATTTATTTGAGATGATGTATAAAATAGGCAGACACCCATCATTCAAAACATGGTTTGTTTGTATATACCAAGTTATATACACCCATCAAAATCCGTGAGTCATATTTTGAACATTTCACAATACTGATAAATTATTCCATCTATATTTTCCTGTTGTAAAAGCTTCCTAGCTGGAAAGCAACATGCATGGTATCCAATCAAGGTGAGCCTAGCGACAAATTAGATGAAATGCCTGCAACTGAGACACATTTGGCGTGTTTTAGGAACATCTCGAATTTTGTAGTTTGGGTAGGAATTTACAGATTTATGTAGATTTTTCAATTATTCCTCAGAAGTTAATACGAGAAGTCATCGTTCTGAGAGAATGAGACGAGAAAAAGTTAAGTGCACGGTTTTAAGAAAGGAATAGTTAGTTTTGTGAAGCAATTGAGCATTTTAACTGCTTACACGTAAATTATATGTACATCACTTATGTGTACATCAGTTATGTCTACATATAAGATATTTGATCTTCAAAAAGAGTATTAGATCATAGAGTACTAAAAATTTTTCTTGTTGATATTGCAGATAACAGGCATATCATGCTCACAAACTCGTTCAGCAAACAAGAAAGATCAATCATGCATAAAGTTTTGATTACGAAACACTTTCCAACTTCAATGCAATTTTATAGAAACATCTATAAAATGCGATACATTCCTCGGTAATATATTTAAAATTATCACAATACTACATTAATTTATTATATTTGAAAACTTCATCAAAGAAAATGAACTTCATTCAAATGACGGCATTGAAATATAAATTGATTGGTTTAAACATCTCTAAAATACGATACATTCCTCGGTAATATTTTTAAAATTATCATAACACTACAATAATTTATTATATTTGAAAACTTCATGGAAAACAAATGAACTTTATTCAAATAACGTCATCGAAATATAAATCGCCTCTATATAAAAGCAGCATTTCATTCATCACAATACTATAATGATTTTTTTTATTTAAAAATTTGAAAAATTGTTATTCTACCATATTTATTTTAAAACGTGAAACCTTTTTCATATGTAAAATAATTAAGCTCGTGTAAAGATATTTATTATATAATATATCTCTTTTTTATTTCTGGAGGATATAACGAGAGCCAGAATTTAATTGAATTTGTTTTTCTCCCGATATTAAGTAATTTTTATTTAAAAAACTACCTAACATATTTTACTAAAATTTTTTTTATATAATTTATGGGATAATTTGAATATTTCTTAACATTTTCGAAGCAATTTGCGAATTTTAAATTAGCTTAAAAAATGTTTGAAAAATTAGGTCCCACAGGGTTCAATGTATTTAATTTTTTCAACCCAGGTTCAATAAAAAACTAATTGGGTGATATTATTCATTTATATTCCTATAGGTCCCACAGACCGCCTGAAAAACATACTAAAGTTTCATTTTGATAAAGCCATTTTTACGGCAGTTATCGTGCTAACAGACAGACAGACAAACAGAATGAACAAAGTCATAAACACTTTTCAATTTTGTTGTAAAGTGTTAAAAACCAATCCTAAGATACTGCTAACTACAACGGGAACTTAATTTTTGTTCAGTCATGTTTCCAGGTGTCTCAAAACATATGGTATAAATCCAACAAAATTCAAATTAACATTTTCAACCTCCATTAGTTTCTTTTTCGATTAATATGCTACATATTGCTGGGAAAATAAACAAATGCATAAAATTATGACTAACAAAAAAAACCATAAAAAACAAAAATCAAATCGTTTCCACTTGCTGACATTATTCAACAAACTACTGCAAAACTTTTTGCATCAAAATTGCTCTTCGTTTGTTATTTTTAAAAAGTTTCATTTCCTCGCAAAAAAGGGGAGAGGGAGCAGAAGAGACATGATCTTTTATTGGCGTTTAAGCTTCTTTTTTTACGACTGTATAGTTTTTCCCTTAATAAGATCGTGACGGCAAAATTAAATTTTGTCTTCCCCTCACCCCCTCACCCTCCTCTGCTGCAGTCACTTTCCGAACCAATGCGTCCATTGCTTTATTTACGGTTGATGTACCTATAAATGGACTATGAAATGAATGAAAAAACTTTTTTTTTAAAGAATTAAACAAAAGGATTACATTGTTATTTATCAGAATGGAATTTTAATGATAGAGATTATTATAGTTTTGCAGCGTTTGTATTGAAATATTAACATGTCCACGTTTCCTTCCTGTGTTCCCTTCAATAATTTTTTCTTTCTCATGCGTAGACTGAAAATTTTGATTGGCACTAATTGGAAATTTTCGTGGAAATTTTCGATTTCGAGATTTTGATGGCAATGCATGTTTCAAGACCTCCTGAACAAGTTCTGACTATTTTTGGGATGATGCACGTCTGTCTATCTGTCTGATGCATGTGGTTGATTTTTTTGTACACATAGTAGCCACAAATACACTGGCTTCCAAAAGTTAAGCACGGACGGTTAAATCAACAAAAATGGAAAAGTAAAGCTTTAATTAACTCAAAATTGTACATGACGGTAGCAAATGTGTTTATGTATTAAAGAAAACAAGAATTATGTACAAATATGAATAAAAATATTTACTTTTCGTAAGTCAGATGATGACATCACATTTGGGTCATTGACGTCAAATTGATGTTTAAAAGTAAACAAACCAAACAAAACTTAATAATATGGCATGTAACCACCCCGGACCTTCACACAAACTTCACAAGGATTTTCCATGCTTTCAATGAGGTAATCAACCATTGCAAATTAGAGCAATGACCATTCCTCCAATAGGGCAGTTTCCAACTCTCGGAGACTGGCTGGAGGAGGTAAACGTGCAGAGACAGCACGCCGGAAGGCATGGAAGGTTTTCGATGGGATTAAGGTCGGGGAAATACGCCGGCCACTCCATACGAGAAATGCCCTCACAATCCAGGTATTCGTTAACGATGTTGGCCCCGATGGGGACGGGCATTATCGTCCATAAGGAGAAAATCAGGACCAACTACAGCAGCGTAGAGTCGCAATGTAGTCTAGGACTTCATCCCGATACCGTGCAGCCGTCACAGAACCGCCTTTAAAGATGTGCAACTCTGTGCGATATCCTATTGAAATTCCAGCGCACAGCATTACGCTGCCACCTCTGAATGTGCGATGTTAGATGATGTTCTTGTCCTGATTGCGTGTGACTCGTTCTCTCCAGACTCTTACACGCTTATCATCTCGTCAGTGAACAGGACGTTGCATCAATCTGAGACAATCCAATTGACATGATGGGGACACCACTTTAATCTTGCCCCTCTAGCTGGACGGTTAGCAGAACACAAAAACGTGGCACTCGGATGTACAGTCATTTTACGTGGAGCCTTCGACGCATAGTACTGGCAATGATTGTCTTAATAAATGTCGCTGCAACAATGGATGTAACGGTTGTGGGGGGTCACTCGTCGATTCCGCTTGGCTACTATAGAAATATACCGATCATCAGAGGGGGTGGTAACACTTGAACGACCGGACACAGGTCTCCGGACAACTGTTTGACTTGTTTGGAATTGTTCCCATAATCGAGAAATTACACATTGATCAACGCCAAAGAAAATAGCGACATCTTTGATTGACTGCCCTGCTTCAATGCATCCGAAAGTACGACAGAGCTCACTATCTGTCATTCGTCTTCTTTCAGCCATGTAAACACGAATATCATCAAAAATAATCCTATAAAAGTTATAAACACTTCGTATCAGCATTTAAATGCACCTCCTCAAACCCTTCAGAATGCTGGCGTCTTCAACGACTGCCTAATTAGCATATATCACTCGTGACAGTCACCCGGACAGTCACTCGTAATTGGCTGTAACATACAATATTTGCATACAGCCATCTACATCAGCAGCGATTTTCAGCCACTCAAATTCAAATACACTTTCGAGAAATGAAAATTTGCTTTGCGTGCTTAACTATTGGAAGTCAGTGTATTAATGGGTGTTCACAAAATTTTATATCCGACTTTTTTATTAAAAAAATCTAGAACTAGATAGAATTTTTCTAAATTCGAACGAAGCCTTTTTATTCGGGAAATTTATATTTTTTAACATGGCAACATAGTACAAAATTTGATAGAATCATGCATAAAGGGGTTTATTTATGACCCAATGATCACAAAACTTAATAGTTTCGATCATTGTTGTAAAAAATAGCCACGATACATTTTTTTTGTTCGTGACGTCATTAGTCTCCCTTGGGGAGCAAGTTACGCCCAGTGGGGTACATTGTCAAGTATGGAATCAATGGAAATATTTTCTTCAAACTCTTTAAGGGGACGGTGGACGTTGAATTTTTTTATTTATTTATTAACTTAGAAACATGACAATTTGTATAAATATTCCTCTTAACATTATTACATAAAATACCATTAAATTCGTTTCAATTTTGTTATAATTTTGTATTTATTTTTAATTTAATTTTTTTAACGAAAATTTGAAAATGCTCCTAGCGTGCCATTTGTTCACATTTTTGATTAATTTTACATTATGATCACTCAAAATCATATTATGAACAAATTTGGGTATTCATTTTTAAATCCTTTAGAAAGTTAATTTTTAAAAAATATTTTTCTGCACTAAAACTTCATTTTCATCATTCAATTAGGTTCTTATTCACTTTTAATTACCTTAATAAAGTCCAATTATAAAATGCATGGCCAGTTTCATTAAAAGGTATGAAAGATGTCTTCTTGTCAAATTTCATGCACCTCAAATAAATATTAAGACGCATGGAGCATTTTAAAAATGCAAAACCTTTGAAAATTTCGTTTCGAAAAAAATGCATTTAACCTTTATTTTACGGGTGGGACAGCGTCCATCCCAAACGAAGAACCTTCCAAAAAGACAGGTATTTGACATACCCTATCCCAAATAGTTCGATCCCTTTTTGCAGGCATTGGCGTCCATGGAAATCGCTGACAGAAACTTTGCACCTGGTGCAGCAGGTGCAATGTTGATGACACTGTTTAAGAAACGCTTAACATGGACAGATGCATAGGTAATGACACACGTTTTAATAGTGTAAATAATTAGAAATAATTGGCATTTGATTTCAAAGAGATTTGTTATCTAAAAGTGAATTTGATGATTTTGAAGATGAATTTGTTATCTAAAAATTTGTTATCCAAAAATGAATAACACTGTTTAAAAGACGCTGAACATGACAGATGCATAGATAATGACACCAGTTTTAATAGTGTAAATAATTCGAAATAATTGGCAGTTGATTTCTATGAAATATGTTATCTAAAAGTGAATGACACTATTTAAAAGACGCTGAACATCGACAGATGCATAGATAATGACACAAATTTTAGTAGTGTAAAGAATTAAAAAGAATTGGCAGCTGATTTCTATGAAATTTGCTATCTAAATGTTACTTACACTGTAAAACAGACGCTGAACACGAACAGATACATACATAATGACAGACATTTTGATAGTATAAATAATTAGAAATTGTTGGTGTGGCAATACGAAAAAGAATAGGAAACTGTTAATTTTAACTTACAATTAACATTAATTGTTATTAATCATTAAAAACATGGCCGTTGATCTCATAACGTGGAATTAACATTTAAATCGTACATCGCTCGTTGTGCCGCAATAACCCTCCAATTATTTTTACCTTTGGTATAAGTCCTGAAAAGAATTCATTAATCATTATAAAAAGACTAGCCTATTTAACTTTAACAATATAATTTATTTACAACATCAATTTATCACTAACAACAATTTATCATAATTATCGACTATCATTTAATTACTCTAGTAATGGGAGATATGTGACCAGCAAAATTAGATTTCGATAATGTCTATGACCTGGGGAAATGAGCCCATACCTTACAGTTTAATCTTCGGCTCATCACGCTGAGGCTTGCATCCGTCTTATTGCTGACCGTACGGCCACAACTCTTTCGTGTGTGGCTTGCATCTCGTACTTATAGTCAACTGCAACCTCTTTCGTATGAGTATCTGCTCCCAACTCCTTTCGTATCCGTCCAACTGCTACAACATTTCGCATCCGACTTGCTTCTGCAACATTTTGTATAAGAGTTACTTCTACGACATTTTGTATCAGAGTCCCGCAACAACATTTCGTATCAAACTTGCTTCTACCACATTTTGTATCAGAGTGACTTGTGGTTCCTTTGGCGGGGGGGGGGGGAGGTAGCTCCACCCTTCTTCCCCTTGGTGCTCATTGGTTCTTCTGAACCCAATGGCATCACTTGACATTTATCAAGGCCCCTCTCAGCCCCTTTGGCCTGGGACACCTAAATTTATTGTATTTGACCTAAAAGTTCACGTTGTTGTAAACTCCGGCGCCGGCCAGACTCGAGCTTTGTTAGCCGTTCTGAGTACCATAAAATATTGCAATAAAAATGTCTCATGTGAGAACATATTCTGGCCTCACAGTTGGCAGTTGATTTTTATGAAATTTGTTACCTAAAAGTGAATGAAACTTTTTACAAGACGCTGAACATGAACAAATTCATAGATAATCACACACGTTTTAATAGTTTAAATAGTTAAAAATAATTAGCAGAATGATTTCTATGAAGTTTGTTATCAAAACGTAATTGGTCATGTTTAAATCACGCTAACATACTCTGTACTTCAGACATTCAAAACTACTATCCACATATTTACTGACATTATTACTTAAACCGTATTACAAGCTGTTCTCGAAATATTATAAATTTAATTCCAACCCTACCAAGAGTGTTGCGTTTCTGGAAAGAATAGAGACTTATATGAAATATTCAGTGTTGTCATTTTAATTGGAAATTAACAAAAGCCTTTAGTTTCTCATCAAAAGTGAATCTTAAATACGTACAATCTTAATTAGTCTTAATATAAGAAATAAGCACAAATCATTTACAGTTAATATCAGCCATTGAACAACAGAGTCAATTTCATTCCCGTCTGTACTTATGTTTTAAACAAATTTTATTTCCTCCCTCCCTCCCATCCCCAAAATTAATTTTGTCATATTGTAGATTGTTTTAAATATTTTTTCATTTAAAATGTCGTAATAAAATACGTTCCCTGGAATACAAATTCCGTTACCCTGCTGAAATCTGGCATATTTATCCTCTGAAATCCAGCATATTTCATTGACCCTCTGAAATTTACATTTTAATTGGCCCTCTTTAATTGACCCTCAGAAATCTGGCATATATTTAATATCTCAGCTTTTAAACATCTAAGTTCTATTCTGAAGCAGACACGCGGAGATTATAGTATGGATAACAATAAAATAATGAATCAATTCCACGCCGAGCATGAATGCGTTCACAAATCAATACAATGTCATTCATCAATCCATTGATTCACTTCTCTGGATATTTAATGGATCAATAGATTCCATTTATCCATCTTGCATAGATTTCCGAAATTCGTTTCAACTATTTATCATGCGAAATATTATCGATATCCAACCTTTATTCTCGCTTTCAATTCATAGGAAACAATTTATCGCTATGAACGCTTTTGAAGTAATATATATATATATATATATATATATATATATATATATATATTACTTATACGATGTGGTCAACACAAGACTTTCTTTACAGACTGACATTTAGTATTTCGTTCCATATATATTCATTTGATCGATATTTATACACCACTAGTATTTAAGCCACTTAAAGATAGGAAAACTAATACGCTTAAGAAATTATGCTGTAAAATGTTTTAATAAGATTTATTTTGTTTGACAATGTATGGTGCTTAGCGTCGGAAAGAGTTATCGCAATTTAAAATTAGCCCAGCTATGTTCTGTCGCATGGTCGAGTTTCAGCCTTCGATGCCAATGGTGGGAGCTTAAGGAGGATGGATTCTAAGAGACTCTACCGACCTCCCCCCCCCTCCTATTTTGTCCACTCCGGGAGGAAAATAAGAAATCGGACTCTGTTAGGTTTGCTCCGGTGGTCAGTACTATAAGTGTTGTTGTTGAAACCCAGACCGTCCGACCTACCAGAAAGGTGTAAGGTAACTGTTTGGACGGTCGGGAAGTGCCACCCAATTTAGAACGGAACCCAGTGGGGGAGGCATCCACAGGGACCGTACCCTCCTTCCCCTACCACCAACCTCTCGGAAGGACTTTCGGACCCACATGTTTAACGTGATCGTACTCCGCATGAACACGGCGGCAGTTTTGGCAGTGGCTGGAATCGAACCCGGGCCAACCGAGTGCAACTCCAGCGCGCTAACCAATGGGCTACCGCGCCCAGTACTATAAGTGTGAAGTAATTCAACCTTCTAAATGACCGGAGGGCTGCCTGAGGGTCAAGAAAGACATTTATAAAAATAACACATAATATCCACCCTGGAGGATTGAAAAATCCCTCTATCCGATAGTAGACACTATACGTGTGCAAATATTCGGACTTTTAGGTCTTCTTCTTCTTCTTCTTCTTCGACCCACACCTACCCGAAGGGGTAAGGTTTCTGTTTGGACTGCCAGGAAGTGCCCTCCAATTTAGACCGGAAACCAGTTTGCTTGGCTACACAGTGACCGCGTCTTCCTTTCCCTACCATCAACCTCTGGGAAGGACTTACGGATTCTCATGTTTAGCGTAATCGTACTCCTCGTGAACACGGCGACACTTTGGGCAGAGGCGGGATTCGAACTCGAGTCGTCCTAGTGAAATCCCCGCGCACTAACCACTGGGTCTCCAGATTATTAGGTCATAAAAAGTGAGCTTCAAGAGGATTTGAAAATACTTTTCTAAATTAAGCATTTTCTCCTCCCTCAGAGGGTAAATCGAAAATCCGTCTACGTTTAGTTATGTCCGTCAATCAACACTATAAGTGTCCAAAGATGCAGCCTTTTCGGTCTTCAGGGGGTTTCTGGACCGTCTGAAAAACTTTTAGAGGCCCACCATTTTCTAAACTCTTAAGGGAGAAAATCAAAAATCCGGCTCAAGTAGCTTCTTTACCGTAGTCTGTGCTATAAGTGGACATAAGTATCAAATTCAGCTGTGTAAATGCAATACAAAATCTCGGGACATTCATAAATTCTATAATTGAGAAAATGATCATAATTCGAATTTGAGAGGCACATTACGGACAAAGTCACATAGAGCTGGTAAGTCTCGAAATACAAATTGCAACGAGTATCAAATTGTAATCTAGTTACAATTGGTATCGAGATACAAATTGTAACAAGTATCAAATTGTAATCTACACTCATGTCCAAAAATTAAGCATAGTTGCTGTTTATGTGAAAATTTTAGGAAATCTACATCGGAATAGAAGGAAACTCGGTATGCGGGTGTAATTGGGTTATAGAAGAAGAAAACAATACAAAACAATGATAATAAAGCCTTTTATTATCCAAAGAAAAGGGTTGAAAGAAAAAGGGTCACAATACGGGTGCCAACCTCAGTGAAACAGAATGATTAAAACAATGTTATGCTGCAGTTTAATACGGAGTGTGGGGACCTCGAGTAGCCACGCATGCTGCACAATGATTTCCCATACTTTCGATGAGGGTTTGGATGAGTTGTGTGCTCAAAGAGTTCCAAGCCTCACGGAAAGCTGTTTTCAATCCCGAAACGCAGCTTGGTGGATAGCGGAGGGCTACAACATGTCTCCTGAGCATATCCCACACATGCTCTATTGGATTCAAATCAGGAGAGTTGATAGGCCACTGCATGTGCTGGATATCTTCAGTTTGAAGGAAGTCGTCGACCAAGGCCGCACGGTGAGGAGGAGCGTTATAATCCATGAATATGGAATCAGGACCAACAGCACCTCAAAAAAATGAACGGTAGGCTCAAGGACTTCGTCGCTGTATCTTTAACCGATAACCGACCCCGTGTCGAAGATGTGGAAGTCTGTGCGGCCGTCCATAATGATGCCTGCCCTGACCATGACGGGATTCCCCAAAGTGAAAACGATGTCTATCCGTGATGTTACCCGGGTGAAAACTCGTTCCACGTTCTCTTCAGATCGTGGTATGACGAGAATCAGTTTGCAAATTAAACCTGGACTCGTCACTGAACATGGCATTGCCCCACTTTTGTCCACTCCACTGCCGATGTTCCAATCCTCACTGTAAACGCGCGCGTTTCTGTGCAGATGTCAGGAGGATACAAACTGCTGGTCGTCTGGCATAGAAGCCAATGTGCCTGGGTCTCCTGTAAACAGTTTGTCTCGAAACAGCCTGTGGGAACTATCAGGGCTGAACCCAGTTGTCTGGCAGAACAGGTCCTCTGACGTCGCACAGTTATCACCAAATATCGGTCTTCCCGAGCGGTTGTTACCCTTCGCCGACCTGGAACTGGTCGTCGAGTAACGTCTCCAGTGGTTTGGAACTTTTGCCGCAGTCTGGAGATCACACACTGAGGCACATTCAGAATTCGAGACACTTCAGTTGGGGATCGACCGGATTCTAGCATTCCAATAATTCGTTCCTTCAAATACATGTCCAGTTGGTATCTGTGTGACATCTTTTGTCCTTTTTTATTGTTAACAACGCTCCGTACCACAGCAATTGCAAAATTCTGCCTCAACTAGCCATGCCGCTCGAGGCCGTTTTATACTCGTTCCGACGTGCGCCGGTGCTTTGCACATGTCGACATCGACTGAACTGTTTTGCATATGCACAATTATTTACCTTCGTCCCACGATTCAGCACAACTTATTGTTAATCACTGTATCCATATTAACACCGAATTTTTCGCATTTTAAGAATTATGCTTAACTTTTGGACATGAGTGTAGTTACAATTGGTTTCGAGATACAAATTGTAAAAAGGGAAATATTGCCGATACAAATTGTAACGAGTATCGACCCTAGACTATACGTGAAACTTAGATTTTGCTTTGAGATACATTTTACTTTCCCTGCAGTACATGGTACAAATTCTAATGTACAGGGAAAGTATTGGAATCGTGCCGAAAATCTGGCTGGTTCCATTCATGAGAAAAGATACTTTGAGTAATAATTTTGTATTTGAACGCCAATAGTCATTTATTTGCTATAAGAATAACTTATTTCTTCGTCCATAACGCTTGGCGAGATTTTGGTGACGAATTTGTCGGAATGTCGCCAACTTGGCGACTTTTTTACATGTTGCCAAATTAACGAAAATCTCGCCAAATGGATAAAAATGACGCTAAATCAATGAAAAGGACAACTAATCGTCGAAAATTCAATATCTTGGAAAGCATATAACTATCTACTATAAGAAAAACCTATTTTTTTACTGTAAAAATAGTAAATTCATTGTATTATATAAGGAAAGTCATGTGTTGCCCACATCAGATTTTTTTATATGTCAGCAAATCCTGGACACTTAACAAATTGGAAAAGAAAAAGCTTTGCATATTTGAGAGAGAAATTGTTTGAAAGATTCAGTATGTGAAAATGGACTATTGCACGTACATTTCAACAATGAGCTGTACAAAGTCCATAAAGAGCTGCACATCACTAGAGTTATTAAAGCTGGTAGAGAATTAGATGACAGAGATACTTGTGGAGATCGCAAGACACACACTATAGCAAAAAATGACCTTTCTCAAACCAAAAGGATCTAAAAAGAGGGGAAGATTTCCCTCCCCCACAAGATGATTGGACAGCGTCTTAATGGATCTAAAGACGCTTGGAGTTTGGCGCTGGCAAACTGCCACTCTGGATAGGATACTATAGAGACGCATTACTAAAGCGTTCGGAACTTGCAGCAGTACTTAACACCGCAGATGTACGTGTGTGAAAGATACTCCCTACTTAGTATGCGCTCATCAGTTTTCCATGCTGATAAGCACATAATAAATGCGAAACCGGTCCATGAATGCTGTCATCTACATAATAAATTAATAATGAAGAAAAAAGATATGGCAATAATGAATTGACAAAATTAATAACTTAATGTCTTACTACATCTCAAAATTCCTCCACGGTTCAAGTTACTAAGCTATAAATGCATTAAAGTTGTAAAATTTAAATATAAATGATAAATACCTTAAATTGAATTGTACGTAATTATTGGCCTCCCCACTAATGAAATATTATTACAATGAAGTTTAAGTATGCAAAACACTGTACAAGTACCAGAAAATAGATGGATTAAGACAGAACGCAATACCTATGTAATGTTTAATTAATATTAAATAGAATTTCAGCACCTTGATACCTATTTATTTACACCATATAAACTGTCACACATTAATGTTTGATTTATTCAACATTAATTATTTACACTATTTTTTTCCACATAAATATTTTACTTTAAAAAAATTATTATCACCTAGAACTAATATCACATAACGGTACTCACATATAATTTATATCACGCAATCTTTATTGAATTAAATGGCCACTGGTGCTATGTTTTTGTAACTACTTAAATCAACATTTTTTTAATGTCAAAACAAAATCCTTTTTAATGTCAACTTAAATCTGAAACCTCAATTGAATGTTATGTATGATTTTTTTATGCATTTTTGAAATATGAACATACTTTTGGGGAAACCTTGTATGTTTAAAATTGGTTAAACGAGAAATAAATGACAAGATCAAAACAAGGTCAAATAAAGTCTATAAAAATTATCAGTCTTATTTCTCTTCAAATACTACATATTCTCCGAGTTTCTAAAGATCAATATAATCTCACTACATTTAAGAAGAAATTAATGAAAGTGTATTTAAAAATTTTAAGAATTATGACATACAAATAAACTAAACCCAACACAAAAATTAAAGAAGTTATGGACGATAAATGCCAAACGATGACTCGAATATAATTAAAAACAAGAAAGATAATGTTAAAGTGGGTATTAAAATAAATTTAAACGAAGATAAACTATTTATCTTCAAAACCAAAAATTTAATAAAATGATGTTCATTTAATAAAAAGATTGGAGTACAGATGCAATAATCTGATTTTTCTTTTAAATGATACATTTTAAATGAAAAATAGTTTTAATCAGCAAGTTGTAAGAGAAAACATGATGCATTACAACTTTTCAAAAGTTATGTTAAACAATCAAACCATTCATAACAAATGTGTATTTTCGTTACGTATTCATACCTTCTTTCTGAAATTGGAAAATAAGAATTATTCGCTAAAAAGTTGACTGTATGTTATAAACAATTTCTATCCAATTAGCGAAAATGCTTCCTGTAATTCACACTGCATAGTTTAACGTCACAGTAAATATACATTTTCAAGGTTTGCGAGGACTTTGCCCTGTTGTATGACATTATAATGTTCATATTTGATTATTCACAACTACTCACAATTAATTCAAACTGAAATGTAAACTATCTTTAATCAGCAATGGCTTTTGCCACACAAATTGCAGGTGTGGTTGGGGCAAAATATCCTTGGGCCAAAACTCAAACTAAACTTCATTGGAAAGTGAAAGAGCCAATAGTGCAAAACTACGACATCACATTGAGGAGCATCCAATAAGAGCAAGGAGGGCGTATCTGAACCCCAGGCAAAATGTTGCGGCTGCAAAGAGGAAAGTCAACGAAAATAGATTAAATGATTATTGAAGAGGTGAAGAGAGAGAGCGTCGTGATTTCAAGCAGTGCTATTCAGAGAGACTCGTTATTATTTGAGTATTGAGAATGTTATATAAGAAGACTGTTATATAATTGGAAGAATGTTATATAATTGGAAAGGGTAACAATCATGCCGAGCTACAGACCCGAAGTACAAAGGTAGGTGCCAGTCTTTATGTATGTTAGGTTAATTTTTTATCTCTGGAATAAAATTCAAAAGACCTGGTTTCACACGGTGTTTTTCTACTCCTTAAACGCATATTAATAACTTCATGTAATTTCAATTACAGTGATATAGAGGTTTGAATAAATGATAGTTTATTTTAAAGGTTAAAATGTGGATTTTAATGTATAGTGTTTTGATTTAATGATAATGTTAAGGAACTCATATAAAGAAGTAATGGTGGATTTTGTGGCCATGTACAAATGTTTTTATTCACGACCACTTTAATTAAGATTAAAAATTCAATCCACAAAATTTATTTAATTTTAAACTTAATTTAGATGTTTTTTCACCACAGTTTTAAATAGCAAGTCAGTTTAGAGTTTCAATTACAGATCAAGTTTTTAGACTTGATCTGAAATTGAAACTCTTATCTGACTTCAGTCTGAAGCAAGCGTCAATTTATCGACAAAATAATCACATCGATTCAAATCTTAATCTTTATTCACAGCTCTCTTTGCTGGAAACCCAAAACATATGTACCTGACAGGGCATATAAATCTATATACCAATGTATTTGCAATGCTAGAAAACTATCCGTAATCAAAACGCACCAATTGAACATAATCAATGCATAATTCGTAACATACTTATTCAACATATTAAACATATTTACCTTACATTGCTGAACCTAAACCAAACATGGAAACGACTGATGCAATAACTTACGATACAATGATCCACACACCAAGCGGTAATGTAGCAGAATGACCAATTCCTTGGTCCCTTACCAGAATACACCGAACTAACAGAACACGTGCCGAATCAGTGCAGGCCGAATTATTGCAAAACAACTGCCAAATTAATGAAACTCCAAAATTCTGCCAGGAAATAGATCTGTACAATCGCAAATTGCGATTCTTCTGACCGGAATTTGAAAATATTTGCATCTTCTTACTTAATAAAGGAAGATGTATGTGTGTTTGTCTGTCTGCGCCGACTGTAGTGGGAAATCTAAGCGTTGTACGACCATCAAATTTGGTGCACATGCACTTCTGGATCCAAATAGGTGGGCCTCGGCGTTATTGTTTTTTAAATTCGAATTAGTTCCTTAGTTATACATTTCTAAAGCCTATAATCAAAATTTTCCACCATTTTGTCAAATTAAATTTATTCCATCTTCGCTGCTGCAGTTTCGCTGACGATCGAGTAGTTTGACAGACATTTAGACGCACAGCTGATCATACCAAGCGCATTTATATATTTGAGTTTTCTGAAACAGTCATCCTATTTTTTTGTATTTTATATTATATTATCATTATGAGTATTGCACTAAAATTTATCTGAAAATGAATAACAATCCGTTGACATAGCAATAATTTTCGGGTTTAAAGAAACTTTTTTGCCCCGAAGAATGTTCATGTATGTTCATTTATTTGTGTCGCGAGAGAATGAGTTTAATTCAAAACAAACAATTTGGAAAATGTGTGCTGTTATCTAAATTTGCATTATTTAAGTTTGTAGTGGGCGCATATTTATTGAAAACTAGAAAATGTATCCGGCGTTGCCCAGTAGTGTCCGTGGCGTAGCGGAGTGTGCATCCCCACAACAGTTTTTATTTTATTTTTGTTATAAGCAAGCGTATTGTTGAAACGTTATGTGGTATTCCATTTGCGTCGCTAGTTTGATTTTAGTTCAACAGACTATTTGGAAATTGAGTGCTGTTATTTGTATCTATATGATTGAAGTAGCGGGAGGAGTTTATGCATTGGAAACTAGAAAATATACCTGCATTGCCGGGATTTAAAGTAAGCGGTCGCGGCGAAACCGTGTGTGAATCCACGCAACAGTTAATTATTCTATTTTTGTTATAAGCAAATTGTTAAAACGTCATTTGGTTTTTCAGGAAATTCACTGGGAATTTGGATATGTGTAGTTATCAAATCTTTGCATCCTAAATCCCGGTAATCTAATATGACATAAAGGAAGATATATATGTGTGTGTGTGTGTGTGTGAGTAGTAAAGAAGTAGCGGTTTCACCCCAATGCGGTATAGCGGTATGGGTGACGTCATCCCCGATGACGTCATCGGCTTATCTTATCGGATGACGTCATCGGCTTATCTTATCAGATAAGCTTATCTTATCGGATGACGTCATCGGCTTATCTTATCTGATCTTATCAGATGACGTCATCGGCTTATCTTATCAGATAAGCTTATCTTATCAGATGACGTCATCGGCTTATCTTATCGGATGACTCACTCGATAAGATTATTGGATGACGTCATGTACTGACACAGACAGTGGGGTTGAAGAACTTGGCGGCCATCTTGGAAATTTCGGTGGCGCCCTCTATGGGCAGGTTTGAGAACTGTGTTGGCTAAAAGGAAAGAATTGGTTCTGGACTGAGCTGGATTCGAACTGGGGACCTCTTGCACCGTAGGACAGTGTCTTACCCAGTATACACTTTGAGACTTGTAGGCAGATGGTGAATGAATGATATCTTTCCTGCGAAAAAAGTTGGGGACTTAGAATATTTTCTGAACTTTTACGAGGGGATGGTTCGAATGAATTAAGATTTTAATTAATTTTTAATAAATAAATAGAATATATTATGAAAAAAAAATGGAATATAGTCATAATTTAATTTTAATAAGGGGATTATTTTTTTAAATGATTGGGTAATTATTGTTTTTATGAAATGTTTTGGAAAATGCTTGAAGATATTTACAAAATTTTAGATGGCGGTGATGGCGCCATCTATTGGCACTTGAATGAAATAATGAATGATGTCTTCCCTGCGAAAGGAGTTGGGTACTTAGAATATTTTCTGAATTTCTACGAGGGGATGGTGCGAGAGAATTAAGATTTTAATTAATTTTTAATAAATAAATAAAATGTATTATAAAAAAAAAGTGGAATATAGTCATGATTGAATTTTAATAAAAGGATTATTTTTTTAATGATTGGGTAATTATTGTTTTTATGAAATGTTTTGGAAAATGCTTGAAGACATTTACGAAAGTTTAGATGGCGATGATGGCGCCCTCTATTGGCACTTGAATGAAATACATGCGACGAATAATAATACAATTAATTTTTTTAATGTGGTTTTTGTGTTCTTTTAATTCGATAGTCGAACGAGGACTTAATAATTTTAGCTTCACGCTCATACATGTTCTAATGAAGATAATTTTTTTACATTGACCATTCGTCAGTGATTTTTAAGGACGGGGTGTATGTTTTTGAATTTTAATGAAATGATTTTTGGGGTGTTTTTGAATGAAAGAATGGGGGACTCCATAGTGAACTAGAATATCGCATTTTTGATGTTAATAAATTTTTACTACAAGTTGGGAGCAGGATTTGACCCTTTTAGAAGAGGTGTATCAGCCAAGATTTATGTTTTAAAAGCCTGTGAGATTTTAGGAATAAGTTATACTACTCGCTGAACACGTTTCGACAATTTTTTCAGCTAACAAGAATGCATTCATGGAGTTCTGCGATGATTTACTGCGAATATAGTAAAAGTACTATGCATGATTTTTTTACATCCTTTTTAAAATTTTACATGCTACTAAACACGAATTGACTATTTTTTTTTTTCGGTGGCCCATAAATTTTTCGCAAACTCATTCCTGAAAGAAACGTGATTAATACACATCATTAAAAAACTTACTTTTTAAACTTACCATGACTCTCACAGCTGAAAAACAAAACATACATTAAAAATTATAATACCAGAAACTTGTTAAATAATATACATTGATAGTAACAAATATTTTTTTTTTTAGGTTTAAGCCCACCATCCACCCGGTGTCTTCGCACCGCCTCAAACCTTGTACATTTTTTTTTTTTAAATTTTCTTTTCAATTAAATAAATCTAACAGCATATACGACTATTATAATAACGAAATGATTTTTTTTTCGTTTTATAAAAATAATAATGAAACTTAGAACTCACATCCAACGTCTTCACTAGCTGCTGGCTAAACTCCAAATGATTGACACACTCTCATTACGCTATTAAGAATTAGATCTTATCTATAATGACGTCAGCATTATGAGGTGTTGCCACCTATTTTTTCTAATAATATATTTCTAGTAACTGGATACTTCAGGGGTCTGATTTGGTACACATAATCTGAAATACATCATTTTAATTATATTGTGCATTGAATATGATTTGGCCATTTTTAAAGTGGTGGATGTAATTGAAATATCGAAGTTTAGAATTTAACAAGCTAACGAATCGAATATTTTCACCCACAAAACTTTAGCTTTAAGTTTAAATAAAATAAAAGCCAGTGAATATCATTTGACCATTTTAACAGTGAAGGGTATAATTTTTACTACCATTATAGAACTTAGAAGTGAGTGTACAGTTTCGATTATTTTTACAGAACACCAACACATTTTAAAATCTATTGAATAGGAATAGGCCATTTTGCACATACATGTACCTAGATTTCAACACCCAGTATTAAAACCTACTAAACATGAAACGTGTAAGTATTGTGTGAGATTTTATCGCACTAACTTTTAAACTCTTTAAATTTTTAAAAATGTCCGAAATAGTTGTATTTCATTGGTAGACATAAATTGTATGGCGTACATTTTTTTTTTTTTTTTTTTTTGAAAAAATATATGTTTCCACAGCTTTTAAAATAGATTTCTACAGTTGTACACTACGGTTTTAGAATTTTCTAAATACGAATCGACTGTTTGAACTACCAATGGTGTTTTTACCGATGCAAATATTTACAACACAAATATTTCGATGAAACCGAACTTAGTTGAAGCTTCTAAGTATGAATATTTAGAATCATTCCATATAATTCTTATATTCACACTGAAAATAGTTAACAAAATTAGAACTCACGGAGCGACATCTTCACAGCTTACCGCCAACACTCCAAATGAGACACACGCACTCATTACATCATTAAAAATTAGATCTTATCTATAATGACGTCATTATGTTGACGTGTTGCCACCAGGCAGTTATTCTTTCTTAATTATAGCGCATTGTATACGATTTAACCATTTTTAAAGTGATGGATGTAATTTTAGCACCGAAGTTTAGAATTTAACAAGCTAAGGAACACGAATCGAGCATTTTTACAGACATGATTGTTATATTGTAATTTTCAATTCCCAATATAACATTGCTCTTTTGAAAGAGGAAGTGGACCTTAGAAGACGGTCCCTCATGAAGTGAGGCAATTTTTGTAACATTTCCTCTAACGCAGCTGCACCGGACATTCATTTCGAAAAGAGAGGGTGCTTCTCAAGTTCATGTCAGCGTTAGGTGTTACAACAAACGGAAGGGGTTGAACTTCTTGACCCCAGAGTCAATTCATATCACTTGAACCTTGGGAAAATTCTCGTGAGAACTTTCAACGATTTTAAAACTGGAGACTGCATATCTCATATTTCAGGGGGGCCTTGACCAATAATATAGCCTGAAGGGCGTAGCCCTTAATTTACTTAGCCAATTATGGACAGGGGCGCCTTGTTAAGGGGGTAGAGACAGAGAGCAACTTTGGACTTTAAGTTTTTGAAATCGAAGACTTGAATTTTGTGAGTGAAAAGAAGAGGTCGCAAGAGCGACGGATCTCGGAGAGAGCGAGCCCGCGGGACAGAGCCGGAGCGCGCCGTCATAAAGTCCGACATCGGCAGTGATGATCGAGGTAGGACAATTCTACACATATTTTTGCACTTTGATTATTATTATCTCTCTGACCCTCCTAAATAAGGTTAACCTGGGCCATTAAGACGTAGGCTTGTAAGAATAGTGAGTTAATGTACATTAATAGGTTAATAATTGTAATGCTCATATTATGATCATAGAATGAGGGGATTTGATTGTCTTAATGTACTACACTAAAGATGTTGGTATATGAAATTTACCAGATGTTAATAGTTATTAAATAAGGTTTTATCTTAATGAAATAAATTCTTTGTTATTGTTTAAAATTAAGCCTCTTCATTTTAATTACTGGTATTATGTATTTCTTTATTTACTCCACTTTACGAGATCGGTCTATATAGCGCCAATACCTGGCGTGTGACGACTCACATATCAATGATTGTATTTTACTATTTTACCGAATTGTTTGCATCTTAGCGAATGTTTGATGAACTAGGATTTTTTTTTTTTTTTTAATCTTACTCAATGCCTAAGACTCCTTTAGCGCATAAAATTATGATATTTTAATAAAATTTGCAAAAATTGCACAATACTTAGTGGATAATTACTGAATAAGAGATATGTTTTTAATGTTACAGCAACATCTAAAGCCCCTTAAATCGGCATATTTTTAAAACTGTCATGAATTTTAGGGGAATAGAATATCACTTAACGATTTTTTTTAAGGACATGCGATTGTCAACATTGAATTTAAATGAAAGACTGACCCTCTAGGCCAAGTGTAGTACATTGCAATAATATTAAAATATGAAAGATATGCATTTAACTCTTTAAAAGAAACATGTAATGAGTTTTGATATCTTAATACGAGACATTATTGACATGCACATAGAAATGTCATAATCTCGCGGGTGTAGGCGCACCATATAATCATTCAATTCATAATGAATGTCCACATTTGAATGTACATATTTAACATCACCTGGAAAATGATAGGGCGAAACTGAGATCTGAGACAAAATTTTACACTTCCTACGAAATAAATCCCAAACTTCGTAGACTTTTAGGAAGCTAGGGCTAAATTTTCAACTATTCTTAGAGATTGAAACACAACATTGGTTACGAATCTTCATACTTTAGAGAATGGAACATAACTTAGCATTTATTTTGAATGAATTCAGAATTTTGGCATTGATTATAAATTTTATGATTTAAACACTGAATATAAATTTTATAAATTAATCTCTGTAAAGTGCAAATATCGTTCATTACGAAACTCACGCTGTAATCATTTTATATGATTCGAATAAATTTATTTTTAATTTTTTTTTTGTATTTTATTTTAAAAAGCGATATTAGTAAACCTGTTATACTTGAATGTATAGATACATAACCTACGAGTACATAGCATTTTTAAATAAAACATGTTAAAAATGAGTTGATGAATGTAAATAAGGAGTTCAGTTTGAAAGATAAAAATCCATTTAATGAATCTATTCTTCATAAAATACACATTAAGCATTATTTGTTGCACATTTAATCAAACAAGTTAAAATAATTTCCTTATCGCACATTCATAGTCCTCTGATTTAAATGACTTGAAAAAATTTCGATCATACCAGTAAAAGACTTCTTCACCACGCAACAAAACTTTCTTTGCTATGTTATTAATGTCAAGATGTAGAAGTACCTGTTCAGCCACTCTGTTGTACATTTCTAATGGAGTACTGTAAAGACATTCGTGGTAACTTTGTTCTTCAATTTGACTAACACAGCCAACACATTTGAAAAGTTTTCTTACATGATACATCATGCTCTCATGAATACAAGAGATTAATTGTTCGAATGCAAAATTTTTGTCACAAATAACTGATGGTAGAAAGGTTATCGTGTCCTTTATTTTTAATATTTGACCAGGAAGCCACTCTAGAAATATACTTTCTCGAAGTTCCATACTAATGTTGTTGACACAATTCAGTAAACATGCTATTTGATTTTTATCTAAGGTAATATGACACTGCGTTAGACAAAATTTTGAATCATATAATTGAATTATCTTCTGTAAATGAAGTTTTCCATTGTCATTGAAACAGAACAACTCATTGCGACTGACGAAAGTGGTATCCGCATATAGACTATTGAACGACCACAATTTTTGTGAAAATTCACTCCAAGTAGCAGGTGACAATGTAACCCATTCCCGCGTAGGCACTAGTTCATTTCGTTCGTTAGAGATATATCTCCATATATACACTTTTAGCTTCTCATGGCGAAGTTTCAAATATACATAGACACCAGAACCTAAATGCCAACGACGGAGTGCATCTTGCACGGAATCTGAAGAAGTAAATTCAGTCGAAACAGATTCTGTAGTGGTGGCTAACACTCCGCTGTGTGTTAGAGCACAAGAAAGCAGATCTTGAGATGAGTTTCCGACGTCGGTGAGGACTTGTGAATCGGCAGTGGTAGGTGTTTCTGCTGGGGGTATGGAAGACATAAGATTGGTGTCTAACCAATCCACCACAAAGTTTGATGAAGGTGAATTAATCACATTTGAGACGATATCCACAGATTTTGTTTTGGGTAGGAACCGACATCTCCACACTATTTCCACTAGAAATTAACTGTTCGAGTGATGGCATACTTTGAATTTTAGACATTACTTGCAGATAATAACATCCAAGTACCACATTCACAGTATAAGATTTATTTTTAAAACATTATGATCTTAAAATACTATAAATTTCTCGCAGCTATGAACGAAACGAACCTATCCACGCAACGTCCAAGGTTGAAATGGCTTATCGGACCACGTCATAAGACTAATCACGTGACCTAAATAGAGTGTCGTGTGCAAATAGATTACATAAGATAAGACATGAAGGGGTTAGAACTTGTAATTTTCAATGAATCGCACAACATCGGTTTGTGTCAAGCGCAATTGTTATCTACGTGGGAGACTGTCTACATTATTTTATTCATCTTCGAAATCATAAAGTGGAAATATGTACCAAACTTAGTTAAAATTCATAATTTTTAATCACACTATCATTAAATACATAGGAAAATTTTGTATATTTTTATATCTTTAGGGGATATGCTTACCACATCGCACAGAATATACAAGAATAGTTAGCAAAAACATGAAAATAAACTTACAGAATGAGGTCTTCACCAGCCGACATCCAAACCCTAACTGCAATACTAAAATGAGAGCTTATCTTATCTAAGATCTAACATATGATGACGTCATCGGTCCAAAGTTCACAAGATGGCGTCATAGTCCACAGCAGATCTTTCTTAATTACTTATTTTTTAATTACGGCTTATTGTTTTAATTACTCCCTATTTTTAATTACTGCTTAATTTTTATAATTATGAATAGGTGATCATAAGTAATTACTGCTTAATTTTTATAATTATGAAAATTAAGCAGTAATTAAAAATAGGGTCGTCAATATATCACAATATATATACTAATATCGCTTTTTAAAATAAAATACAAAAAAAAAAATTAAAAATAAATTTATTCGAATCATATAAAATGATTACAGCGTGAGTTTCGTAATGAACGATATTTGCACTTTACAGAGATTAATTTATAAAATTTATATTCAGTGTTTAAATCATAAAATTTATAATCAATGCCAAAATTCTGAATTCATTCAAAATAAATGCTAAGTTATGTTCCATTCTCTAAAGTATGAAGATTCGTAACCAATGTTGTGTTTCAATCTCTAAGAATAGTTGAAAATTTAGCCCTAGCTTCCTAAAAGTCTACGAAGTTTGGGATTTATTTCGTAGGAAGTGTAAAATTTTGTCTCAGATCTCAGTTTCGCCCTATCATTTTCCAGGTGATGTTAAATATGTACATTCAAATGTGGACATTCATTATGAATTGAATGATTATATGGTGCGCCTACACCCGCGAGATTATGACATTTCTATGTGCATGTCAATAATGTCTCGTATTAAGATATCAAAACTCATTACATGTTTCTTTTAAAGAGTTAAATGCATATCTTTCATATTTTAATATTATTACAATGTACTACACTTGGCCTAGAGGGTCAGTCTTTCATTTAAATTCAATGTTGACAATCGCATGTCCTTAAAAAAAATCGTTAAGTGATATTCTATTCCCCTAAAATTCATGACAGTTTTAAAAATATGCCGATTTAAGGGGCTTTAGATGTTGCTGTAACATTAAAAACATATCTCTTATTCAGTAATTATCCACTAAGTATTGTGCAATTTTTGCAAATTTTATTAAAATATCATAATTTTATGCGCTAAAGGAGTCTTAGGCCTTGAGTAAGATTAAAAAAAAAAAAAAAAAATCCTAGTTCATCAAACATTCGCTAAGATGCAAACAATTCGGTAAAATAGTAAAATACAATCATGTCTGTAAAAATGCTCGATTCGTGTTCCTTAGCTTGTTAAATTCTAAACTTCGGTGCTAAAATTACATCCATCACTTTAAAAATGGTTAAATCGTATACAATGCGCTATAATTAAGAAAGAATAACTGCCTGGTGGCAACACGTCAACATAATGACGTCATTATAGATAAGATCTAATTTTTAATGATGTAATGAGTGCGTGTGTCTCATTTGGAGTGTTGGCGGTAAGCTGTGAAGATGTCGCTCCGTGAGTTCTAATTTTGTTAACTATTTTCAGTGTGAATATAAGAATTATATGGAATGATTCTAAATATTCATACTTAGAAGCTTCAACTAAGTTCGGTTTCATCGAAATATTTGTGTTGTAAATATTTGCATCGGTAAAAACACCATTGGTAGTTCAAACAGTCGATTCGTATTTAGAAAATTCTAAAACCGTAGTGTACAACTGTAGAAATCTATTTTAAAAGCTGTGGAAACATATATTTTTTCAAAAAAAAAAAAAAAAAATGTACGCCATACAATTTATGTCTACCAATGAAATACAACTATTTCGGACATTTTTAAAAATTTAAAGAGTTTAAAAGTTAGTGCGATAAAATCTCACACAATACTTACACGTTTCATGTTTAGTAGGTTTTAATACTGGGTGTTGAAATCTAGGTACATGTATGTGCAAAATGGCCTATTCCTATTCAATAGATTTTAAAATGTGTTGGTGTTCTGTAAAAATAATCGAAACTGTACACTCACTTCTAAGTTCTATAATGGTAGTAAAAATTATACCCTTCACTGTTAAAATGGTCAAATGATATTCACTGGCTTTTATTTTATTTAAACTTAAAGCTAAAGTTTTGTGGGTGAAAATATTCGATTCGTTAGCTTGTTAAATTCTAAACTTCGATATTTCAATTACATCCACCACTTTAAAAATGGCCAAATCATATTCAATGCACAATATAATTAAAATGATGTATTTCAGATTATGTGTACCAAATCAGACCCCTGAAGTATCCAGTTACTAGAAATATATTATTAGAAAAAATAGGTGGCAACACCTCATAATGCTGACGTCATTATAGATAAGATCTAATTCTTAATAGCGTAATGAGAGTGTGTCAATCATTTGGAGTTTAGCCAGCAGCTAGTGAAGACGTTGGATGTGAGTTCTAAGTTTCATTATTATTTTTATAAAAAGAAAAAAAAATCATTTCGTTATTATAATAGTCGTATATGCTGTTAGATTTATTTAATTGAAAAGAAAATTTAAAAAAAAAAAAATGTACAAGGTTTGAGGCGGTGCGAAGACACCGGGTGGATGGTGGGCTTAAACCTAAAAAAAAAATATTTGTTACTATCAATGTATATTATTTAACAAGTTTCTGGTATTATAATTTTTAATGTATGTTTTGTTTTTCAGCTGTGAGAGTCATGGTAAGTTTAAAAAGTAAGTTTTTTAATGATGTGTATTAATCACGTTTCTTTCAGGAATGAGTTTGCGAAAAATTTATGGGCCACCGAAAAAAAAAAATAGTCAATTCGTGTTTAGTAGCATGTAAAATTTTAAAAAGGATGTAAAAAAATCATGCATAGTACTTTTACTATATTCGCAGTAAATCATCGCAGAACTCCATGAATGCATTCTTGTTAGCTGAAAAAATTGTCGAAACGTGTTCAGCGAGTAGTATAACCTATTCCTAAAATCTCACAGGCTTTTAAAACATAAATCTTGGCTGATACACCTCTTCTAAAAGGGTCAAATCGTGCTCCCAACTTGTAGTAAAAATTTATTAACATCAAAAATGCGATATTCTAGTTCACTATGGAGTCCCCCATTCTTTCATTCAAAAACACCCCAAAAATCATTTCATTAAAATTCAAAAACATACACCCCGTCCTTAAAAATCACTGACGAATGGTCAATGTAAAAAAATTATCTTCATTAGAACATGTATGAGCGTGAAGCTAAAATTATTAAGTCCTCGTTCGACTATCGAATTAAAAGAACACAAAAACCACATTAAAAAAATTAATTGTATTATTATTCGTCGCATGTATTTCATTCAAGTGCCAATAGAGGGCGCCATCATCGCCATCTAAACTTTCGTAAATGTCTTCAAGCATTTTCCAAAACATTTCATAAAAACAATAATTACCCAATCATTAAAAAAATAATCCTTTTATTAAAATTCAATCATGACTATATTCCATTTTTTTTTTATAATACATTTTATTTATTTATTAAAAATTAATTAAAATCTTAATTCTCTCGCACCATCCCCTCGTAGAAATTCAGAAAATATTCTAAGTACCCAACTCCTTTCGCAGGGAAGACATCATTCATTATTTCATTCAAGTGCCAATAGATGGCGCCATCACCGCCATCTAAAATTTTGTAAATATCTTCAAGCATTTTCCAAAACATTTCATAAAAACAATAATTACCCAATCATTTAAAAAAATAATCCCCTTATTAAAATTAAATTATGACTATATTCCATTTTTTTTTCATAATATATTTTATTTATTTATTAAAAATTAATTAAAATCTTAATTCATTCGAACCATCCCCTCGTAAAAGTTCAGAAAATATTCTAAGTCCCCAACTTTTTTCGCAGGAAAGATATCATTCATTCACCATCTGCCTACAAGTCTCAAAGTGTATACTGGGTAAGACACTGTCCTACGGTGCAAGAGGTCCCCAGTTCGAATCCAGCTCAGTCCAGAACCAATTCTTTCCTTTTAGCCAACACAGTTCTCAAACCTGCCCATAGAGGGCGCCACCGAAATTTCCAAGATGGCCGCCAAGTTCTTCAACCCCACTGTCTGTGTCAGTACATGACGTCATCCAATAATCTTATCGAGTGAGTCATCCGATAAGATAAGCCGATGACGTCATCTGATAAGATAAACTTATCTGATAAGATAAGATAAGCCGATGACGTCATCTGATAAGATCAGATAAGATAAGCCGATGACGTCATCCGATAAGATAAGCTTATCTGATAAGATAAGCCGATGACGTCATCCGATAAGATAAGCGGATGACGTCATCGGGGATGACGTCACCCATACCGCTATACCGCATTGGGGTGAAACCGCTACTTCTTTACTACTTGTGTGTGTGTGTGTGTGTGCGAGTGTGTCTGTGCGTCTATACAGTCTATAACGGAAAATCTAAGCGCCATACTACTATGAAATTTGGTATACGGGTACTTCAGGATCCGAACAGTGCACCTCGGCGTCTTTGTTCTAATTTTTATTTAGGTATTTAGTTATTTTATGTTTTAGCCCAATTCACAGCGATTTTGAGCGATATTCGTACAAACGGATTCCTCGGCGACATAAAATATTATCACAGACTTTTCCATCTTGACACCGTCGGAAAGATCGAAAAATTCTCTTTCAAACAAACTGCGAATGAAATACATACGATTATTTGACGGTGATTTTTAGTGAATTTAAAAGCATATGTACTTTTCGTGTGTTTTGGACCTCTCAAATTTTCATATTACGATACACAGAAATTGACTTGCCATCCATCGTTCAATTTGTTTCAGTACTCACGTAAAATATTACAGATTACTCCAGAAAAATAAATTTCAAAAACCCATCCGTTGATTAATTTTTTATCCGAGGCTTTGATTTTATCAGGCCGCTACCAGATATTAAAGGCGCCTGATATTGCCTGATATTGAGCGATATATATATTAAGCCAAATATTGCAGGCGCCCTTATGCCAATTGAAACCATTTAAATTTTCAATCAACAGAGCAATTGCAGCTAAATGTAAAAAAAAATGTATAAATAATAATATTAAAATACAATAAAGATATAAAGGGCAGTGGAAAGGACTGACAATAGAAATGCAGCAACAAACAACAAATAAATATATCCATCAGAGCAGAATGCCCAATTAAAGGCAATATTCCGAAACTATACAAAATGTTAGCAAGAGTGAAAGAACAGCAGTTTTTCTTAAAAAATTTTCAAGAAAAATAAAAATTTATGTATACGGGAGTAAAAATACTTAAACAAACTTCGATGTTTCTAAGATGTTCGATTCCCTATAAAACAGTAATCAGGAAGCTAAGAACCTAAACAAAGACCAATTAGTTCTGTAGGGGAAATTACGTCAGAACCGTAATAAGAAAAGCAAAGAAAATTCAAATTAACTTTTATTAATTTTACTGTCCAAAAAGTTTTTAAAACTTAAGGAATGAATAATCAAAATAACTGAAAAGACGAAAAGGGGGATCTCAACAAAATAAGATCAGCAGGGGAGGGGGGTAATACCTAATGCAATAAATGCACATCATTTAAACGAATTAAGCAAGGAACTAAAAGCTGATTAAGCAAGACAGGTTTTAACAGGGTTTTCATAAAATATAATTATTACAGAAAATCTATTAGTTTCCTCGCTTAACTTTTATAGTTTCAGCATTTTATCGGGCTCCGTTTATATCTCCTTAAAACATTATTATCTCTTGAAACGCGAAAAACGCTTCAAAAAGTTTCGCAATGTGAAAATACTGTTATGTAAAATTTTTAGTAAGTACATAATAAATCTCAACAATTCTAAGGAGCGGACAAAGAGCATGATGAAAGTATTTACCAATTATTTGCAACAAATGTTAAAATGCCTACATATGCCATTTTAAAGAAATGTAAGAAAATCCATAAATTCATTTCAATCCGTTGAAAATAAATTCAAACTTGTATTACTAAGTAATATTAGTTAATAAGTTTTTATTTATGAACCAAAAAATAATTTATTTATTGTACCTTAAAGGAATTAAATTCCGTTCCTTGCAGTGCATACTTAAATGTAGTACTTTGTAGTGTATATTTTAATGCAATACTTCGTGGTGTTTATTTAAATGCAGCATTACGTAGCAGAATAAAAAATTCTATGGGATATTTTAAAGGCACTGTATAGATTATTAGGATTTGTGGCATCGGCGAATATCAGCATTCAAGATGCTAATTTCAGCATTCCAAACACGTTCTAGTGTGCCCATGTGCGAGTGACTATGCTGACTAGGTGAAGTAGCTATATGAAAAGCCTTTTCCGAAAAATTTTCTTCGCTCTCTTAGCTCTCGAATGCTCGCAGAAGCATTTATTTTTCATTGTAGTACCCCAGTTGTGGGTGGTCAAAGTTATGTTATGGCTCATGTTATTCTTACATACGGAACTTATCTTACGCAAGAATTCAGGTCTTACCTCCCTGATGTACTAGCCAGCTGTAATGAAATTGAATAAAATATTTATTTTAAGTTCAATGCATCTGTCTTTCAGAGTGCTGGTGCACTGTCTCCTGAAGCTTCCTGGGATCCTGCCACAGCACGCGAGCAAAACAGCACTTCTTTAAGGTATAGTCAACAAGAGCTTTTGACCCGGAATAAAAGTGAAAACAGTTCCGAAAACTCTAAATAAGCACTCTTAATTTCGAGTGAGTCGAGATCGACTCGAGTTGGATAAGTAGCGACCTGGATGTGCAAAACTAAAGATTTATATTCATTTTAAAATTATCTCAAGTATGAATCTCAAGTTATTATCTATTCATATACCATATTGAACACATTTATATAACAATCAGCATCAGAGCAAAAGATATATATCTCTTCACGAAATTTTATTTGCAAGTTTTTCTTTTGAGAATTTTCTTAAAATTATTCTTAAAAATTTTCTTTTTTATGTTGACAACATGTCAGGGACATCGGTGATTTGAATCATTTGGCTGATTTGTGATAATATGTACAATTCATATCGTGGTTCTGTGATAAAGCTATTCCATATTTTTATACGTAACCCTGGGAAGAAAAGGACAGTTGTAATGTATTTGAAATGTATATAATGGTTTTGTATTATGTATAGCTATGCATCTGCACAGACGAAGTTGGGATTGTTGGCGCCTTTGGGGGACATCCCAGGTATTTTATATGATGTCTGATTCCACTTTGAAAATAATTTTTACCGATAGTTCTCAGAATATTCTCCTCTATCATGAAAGCGGATTTCTTTAATCTCCAAAGAGAAAACGACATCTCATTTGAAATAGTCCAGAAGGTAATCGGATTATATGTTTTGTAGTTGACAGATAAATATCTATATTTAGACAAACGCTTGAATAAACCGCTTGTTACTGAGAGTCAGTGCCGGCATTTTAAATCTTCGAATTATGAAGAGATTCTATGTAGAATATTCAAAGATATTATATGTCAGTCACATGATTTTCTCTGCGAATAAACAAATATTAAATTTTAGGGGAATCAATAACAATTGAATAGCAGATTTAGAAAAGTTCGGAAGTCTGAAAATAAGCTTTGTGAATAACAAAACAAGGAAGATCAATCATGCATAAAGCATTGATTATGAAACACTTTCCAACTTGGCCAACGGCCGTACCGTGCTGAAAACACCGGTTCTCGTTAGATCACCGAAGTCAAGCAGCATCGGGCGCGGTTAGTACTTGGTGGGTGACCACCTCGGAACACCGCGTGCTGTTGGCCTTCTCGGGTGCGGTATCCCCGTGGTTTGCGCGCTAGATTTGCACGCTACCACAAATACCGCCGTGTTCATGCGGAGTACGATCACGTTAAACATGTGGGTCCGTATGTCCTTCCGAGAGGTTGGTGGTAGGGGAAGGAGGGTACGGTCCCTGTGGATGCCTCCCCCACTGGGTTCCGGTCTAAATTGGGTGGCACTTCCCGGCCGTCCATACAGTTACCTTACACCTTTCTGGTAGGTCGGACGGTCTGGGTCTCAACAACAACACTTTCCAACTTCAATGCAAATTTATACAAATATCTCTCATATGCGATACATTCCTCGGTAATATTTTTAAAATTATCACAATACTACATTAATTTATTATATTTGAAAACTTCATCGAAGAAAATGAACTTCATTCAAATGACGGCATTGAAATATAAATTGCCTGGTTTAAACTTCTCTAAAATGCGATACATTCCTCGGTAATATTTTTTAATTTATCATAACACTACAATAATTTATTATATTTGAAAACTTCATCGAAATCAAATGAACTTTATTCAAATGACGTCATCGAAATATAAATCGCCTCTATATAAAAGCAGCATTTCATTCATAATCATTTTTCCAATCGTTATATTCATCACAATACTATAATAATTTATTTTATTTAAAAATTTGAAAAATTGTTATCTACCATATTTATTTTAAAATGTGAAACCTTTCTCATATATAAAATAAAATATTAAACTCTTGGAAAGATATTTATTATATAATATATCTCTTTTTTCTTTCTGGAGAATATAACGAGAGTCAGAATTTAATAGAATTTGTTTTTCTCCCTATATTAAATAATTTTTATTTAAAAAACTGTCTAACATATTTTACTGAATTTTTTTATATATATTTTATGGGATTATTTGAATATTTCCTAAAATTTTCGAAGCAATTTGTGAATTTTAAATTGCCTTAAAAAATGTTTGAAACATTAGGTCCCATAGGATTCAATGTGCTTCATTTTTTCAATCCGTGTTCAATAAAAAACTAATTGGGTGATATTATTCCTTTATATTCCCATAGGTTTCACAGACCGTGTGAAAAACATACTAAAATTTTATTTTGATAAAGCCATTTTTACGGCAGTTATCGTGCTAACGGACAGACAGACAGACAGACAGACAGAATGAACAAAGTCATAAACACTTTCAACTATGTTGTAAAGAGTTAAAGTCATAAACACTTTCAACTATGTTGTAAAGAGTTAAAGTCATAAACACTTTCAACTACGTTGTAGAGTGTTAAAAACATAATAAAGTAGCACAGTGGCAACTGTGCCGGTGACAGTTGTAGAACTGTCACTATTTCATGGCACTAGTATTTGAAAATTAGGATCGATGATAACAATCTCAGTCTGCTGTTTGTTCTCTCTGCGCAGGTTCAATCAGTGCAGTTAAAGTGAAAAGTTGTAGCTTTAGAGTCAAACTAGGATGAAGCGTTTCCTGGCACGGACTTTTAATGTTTACGACATTCCCGTGACCTTACTGTTGAAAACTTTTCGAAACTTTTGGATTTTTGTAGCTCTCTAGCTGTTTCATTTTTCGTCGGTTCTTAAAGTAATTTTCCCTAGAATTTCGCAGCGTTTCAACATTTTCTTCACCCAATTTCTTATCTAAAAAGTAAACAAGTTTTAAATCCATTTTTAACACTTTACAACAAAGTTGAAAAGTGTTTATGACTTTGTTCATTCTGTCTGTCTGTCTGTAGGTCTGTCCGTTCGCACGATAACTGCTTTAAAAATGACTTTATCAAAATAAAATTTTAGTATGTTGTTCAGACGGTCTATAGGACCTATGGGAATATAAATGAATAATATCACCCAATTAGTTTTGGATTGAACACGGGTTGAAAAAATGAAATACATTGAGCCCTATGAGACCTAATTTTTCAAACATATTTTAAGCGGATTTAAAATTCACAAATTGCTTCGAAAGTTTTGGGTAATATTCAAATTGTTCCATAAAATATATAAAAAAAATCAGCAAAATATATTTAGTAGTTTTTTAAATAAAAATTAAAATGTTAATAACACCTCTTATGTGAAGCGATCACGTGACCATGATATGAAAAGATCACGTGACCCACTTCAAAATGATATATGGCATCCATCTTGTCTCAAAATCGTGATTTTTAAAGTTCTTTTTAATTCATATTGAGTGTGATATCCGTCCTGAAACCATTTTATTTTTGCTTAAATCCTGTGCATCTACATACTGAAACAACGCAATTACAATATATTTCAGTTTAAATGCTCATCCAAACTTGATTATTTCTACAACGAACCCTATTTTTCACCTATGTAAAATGTAAACAGCAAAATATGTAGAATTAGTTGTATTAGAATTGCTGTATTTCTGTAACACAAAATCATTTAGTTCATGGAGTCTGCATCGCTGATATGAATGAAATATTCATTGATTTTACAAAAAGAAGGACGATTTTTTTCGATGACGTTTTACGCGTAGAGTTTAATTCCTTGTAGCTCCATGGTCTTAATTTTTAAATAAAATTAATTTTTATAGTATTGTGATGAGTGATATGAATGGGAAATTATTTATGAATGAAATGCTGCTTTTATAGAGAGAGGCAGGAATGTTATTTTTCTATGACGTCATTTGAAAGAATTTCAGTTGTTTTCGATAAAGTTTTCAAATATAATGAATTATCGTAGTATTATGATAATTCTAAAATTATTACCGAGGAATGTATCACATTTTAGAGATGTCTAAACCAGGCAATTTATATTTCAATGCCCTCATTTGAATGAAGTTCATTTTTTCCGATGAAGATTGAAGATTTCAAATATAATAAATTAATGTAGTATTGTGATAAGTTTTAAAGTATTACCGAGGAATGTATTGCATTTTAGAGATGTTTAAATAAAATTGCATTGAAGTTGGAAAGTGTTTCCTAATCAATGCTTTAAGCATGATTGATCTTTCTTGTTTGTTTATCTATCCGTTAGCTCTGACCGTGCCCTAGAGCATGCGAGGATGAGATCATCGCTATTATTACCTATTTACTAAATATCAACCTTGAAACGGCGTGGGGCGAAACAAAATCACGCGGAAATTGGGTTGAATTTCTAGCACTACTACAATGGTTTAAATGGTGGACGATTGAAATTTATTTTTTTTTATAAATGGTACACTACAAACTATCTAATGATGTATTTTTAAATTTTCTACAATAGTCAATTTCGAAGATAATTAATTTCGGAACTGGAACATATTATCGTTGCATCCATGTTCCCGATTTTACCTCCAACCCAGCGCAGGGAAAAACGTGGTTCTATGTCAAAATCTTTTCGTTCGACCACTTGCGGGATTATTAAAATTCGAAATATATATCCCTTATAAGGTTGATCGATTGTGCTCATAAATTTGTAATTAGTTTTCTATACTGGTGGAATGAAATATTCAGGATATTCTCCATTTTTAAAATCAAAAATGCTAATATTGTTTTATGATATGCTATTATTTTTAGTAAAAACAGTAGTAATAAAAATAAAATTTTAAATAAAAAAATGCTACAAACAGGAAAAATGTGTACATTATACAACAAAATTGTATTCTATCGACTTGTTAATGTCTACACGTCGTTGCCCACTTCTCTGTCGTAATCGGCAATCATAATGCTAAATTAAATCGCCAAAGTAACCAAATCAATTGCCAAATATTACAGATGGAAGTTAACATAGATAAGTAAAACATGCATATACTACTTTATTTGGATAAATTTATGTGGTAAACTTGCAATATCTCGAGGAATGTCCATACTAGATTTCTAAAGTTTGCATCATTCGTTTTCTAATTAAAAATTACGTTTCACATGATTATTTTTTTATCATTATCAAACCTGCTGATTTTTCTTCAAAAATGTATTCGAGAATGAGGTAGGAGGATCTTTCGAACATTAAAACCAATAAGATTCCTGTATTCACAAATTGTAATAATCGTTCCAAATTATATTCGAAACGCTTCATTCGTTCATCAAATATCTCGACTACAGACTCGGGGGGACACACACTAACATACACCCTAACGTGCATACATACATACATACATACATACATGCACACACACACACACACAAACATCACCTCAAAATGTTCGATTCGAGTTCAGGAATGCTCTTTCGTCGAAAACTTGAAAATTCAAATTTCTGACCCTTTACAATATTTTTCCTATGTATTACTAAGTATGTAAGAAAAAAAATCTGATGTGGGCAGTACATGACTTTTCTTATATAATGCAATGTATTTACTACTTTTACAGTAAAAACAAAATAGGTTATTCTTATAGTAGATACTTATATTTTTTCCAAGATATTGAATTTTCGTCAAATAGTCGCTATTTTCATTGATTTAGAGTTATTTTTATCCATTTGGCGAGATTTTATTTGAATTGGTAACATTTAAAAAAGCGATATTCCGCCAAATTCGTCGCCAAAATCTCGCCGAGATCTATGGATGGAAAGATAATTTATTCTTATAGCAGATAAATTACTATTAGCGTTAAAATACAAAAGTATTACTCAAAGTATCTTTTTTCATGAATGGAACAAGCTAGGATCCACGAGAATGATGTCACCAAATTTATCACATGATATTACATATGAAAAGTGAACATGTTTCTCAATAAGAAATATTTTTTTTTATTTTATATAATTTTTTGATAATTTTTTTGAAAAATGTACAATATCTCGAGAACGGTTCATGTTAGCGTTCTAAAATTTATGCCAATCGTTTTCTAATGAAAAATTCCATAAGAAATGCCTATTTGCGTAGCTTTATTAGAGGTTTTGATTTTTTGATGATTTTTTCAAAATTTCACTCGAAAATTTAGGGAAGTTCTGAACATTCGATTGCAAATGAAAACAATAGGCTTCCAGTATTCACGGCTTGTAATTTTTGTACCAAATTTCGTTTGAATCGGTCCATTTGTTCATCAGTTATTGTCTCCACAGACTCACTGACACACACACACACACAGGTATCACCTCAAAAATGTTCGATTCGTAATCCGAAATGCTTGAAACGTGCTCTCCCGTCGAAAACTGGAATTCGAATTTTCGACCCCGTCATAATACTTTTTTTATACATTACTGTATATAAGGAAAGTAATAATAAACTGAGCCCCATAAAATCATGTTTAAATTTTGTATTTTTTTTATAATTAAAATTTTGTCATACAATTCTCTTTACAAAAAGTTTCTTTGAAACACATATCTCTTAGGGTCAACTGTAGATAAAGTGATGATGGCTGATTAGGTTTTGCATCAGATATCGGAGGAGAATAGGAATTACAAACTTTTAATGATTCCGTTTCTCTCTCGCTTATCATTTCCATTTCAGTTTTTTTTTACTTCATCTATTTCTCAAGATTGGCCACAGAGAGCTTAGATGGTTAATTATATGAATTCAGCATCAAATTCCTGAGACTGTAGGGTGGTTCACTGAGAATTCCCCCTTCCCTCTTTTTATCCCACTGCCGCTACAAAAGTTTTCCTTGAAACATATATATCTTAAGATTGGATAAGTATGTAAAGAGAATAAAAAACTTAATAGTTCCTTCAGAAATAAAGTATCTACACTATTTGACATCATCATAAATTTCTTGTTCTTATTTTGCATGGTTTCAGAAATTGCCTCTCTTTAACATTAATTTTTTCTAATACATCTAACTTCAGATCACACTCCTCATTCTTTCACAACTCAAATACACTCTTTTAATTAGCATTTGAAATCATAATTTCACGCTTTTAATACTCATTTTTGATTTCGCGATTTACAATTGGATAAATTAGAATCGAGGCGCAATTTTAATTCAACGCACAAACATATATTTCATTGAAATTATTAATTCATCATCTTCACCGAGCTTCTCAACCAAATCATTTTAATCTCAAGTTGTTGTTTTTTTTTTTTGAAGAATGTCGGAGCTAAAAATTCTTTGATAAAAATAAAGTGAAAATAAATAATTCCGAAATAAATAAATTTGCCTTTTTTGTCGTGACAAACACACTTCTTGGAGTTTTTAATTAACGAAGAAACATTTTTTTTTTCTCAGAGTCAGCTTGAAATTAAAATTCCCTTGCAATGAAGTGTTTCGTGTTTTGTTCTCTTTTAATGCGACATTTCTTGGAGGTATTTTTCCGTCCTTGTAATTAATTAAGAATGCTTGTTAAGTCAGTTTATATTATGGAAGTCAAAGCAAAAAAAATTATTTCATCAAATTGGTTTGTTAACAATTTTCTTGCCCTTTTTTTTTATTTTATACTAATGAGACAAAAGGGCAAAGTTTGTAATTTTTTAACTTCTTTGTAATTTGTTCTTTATTACGCAATAAGTATATTAATTACACAAGCGTCGTGTGTTGAAATGTAAAATGACTTCTGGTATAGCAACAACACCAAATTGACTCTTAATAATAGTGGATTGTATTACATTCGTTTATGACATAAACAAGCAGTTAGGCCTATCAAACACACGAGAACTAACATTCCTAAAAGATATGTTCATTTTTTTAATACGTTTCCTTTTGTTTAACAATGTATGGCCCCTAGCGTCTAGAAATCATCCTAATAAAAAATGGAGATGGTTAGTTTCAATCCCGATACTATAATTGTACGGATTCAATGTTCTAGGTTAACAGAAGCTTCTAGAAAGTCTGTAAATGCTAAAACAGGTTAAACAATTACTATACAGATTTACAGATGCAACAATAATAAGTTCAGAATTGAATTATTATAATAATGTTTAAAATTGCACATTTCGAATTGAAGGATTTTTCTTTTGCTTGACCCAAAATACATGGTATGTCTATCTTACATAATAAAGAAAAATATGCGTGTGTGTCTGTCTGTGTATGTGTGCAGTCTGTAACTGAAAATCTAAGTGTCGTATGACAGTAAAAATTGATACACAGATACCTCTAAGACAAGAGAAGATGCAGCTGAGAGTTTTTTTTAAATTAGTTTCTTTGTTATTTTATGTTTTAACATTTTTACACAAATCGATTCCTTAGCGACCGAAAATATAATTACAGAACTTTCATCTTCACGCCACCAGACAGATGAAAGGACGTTCTTTTCAACAATGTCTCCAGTGAATCAGTAGGACAATTCTCTCGTATTTCTTTTTTAAACCTTAACTCTCGAAAGACTCCGCTGGATACATATATTAATGCTACAGAAATCGGAAGGCTCCGATATGGAGACATTTCTGTTATCTCTTATATCTCTTATATATATAGATAAATGAATCATTTTTATAATGTAAAATTGGTACGTTCGTAAGTTTACGGTCCCAGCGATAACACGCCAATGACAAATAGAAAAGGTTTGCTTGTAGAAATAAAAAAACCAACATTTACCGCAAACAAGCAAATAATGCATTGCTGTAAAAATAGTATTTTGCTATCTCCCTGGAAAGACAAGCGAAGTGTAACATTACTCAGTACTTAAAACAAAGCAGGTGGGTGCAAAATGTCAGCAGAATAATTCAAGGTGGTGATGCTCAATATTTTGATAAGCCCAGTCTGGTTTTGGACTACACTACATATATAGCCGGCGTCGATCGAGCAGATCATGGTGCTGCTTCCTATTGTTTATTACACAAAAGCCTTAAATGGTGGCGAAAATTGTTCTTTTGGACGATGGAGGTTTGTGCAGTTAATAACCACACCACACCCCCTCGATCTGCCGGCCACATATTAAGCTGCCACAAGCCTTAGGGTTGGTCATGTGGTCTGGGCCTTCAACCCCCTCGATCTGTTGGAATATATTATACTAATAAATCTCGAGCATTAAGGGTTAACACATCGAAATTTGCATTTTTTTATCCTACATGATATATACAGGGTGGGTTAGAACTCTTGGGCAAAACTTTAAGGGGGTGATAAATCACATATAAACAAGCAATTTGTGTTATACAAAGCAGGGTCGTAAAGCAAGAGGTGAACCGCTAGCAAGAGGTGAACCGCAAGATGTGAACCGCTAGAGGACGGCAGAACATACCTCCTATTTTTACAGGAGGTATTGCCACAGTTTCTGCAACATTTTCTGCCAATATTAAAACATGTAGTGGTTCCAACACGAAGGAGCACCACCCCATTTCATCGCGGATGTGCAGCACACCTCAGATGCTACATTCTTAGGGCAATGGATTGGTCGGGGTGGTCCCATAGCTTAGTCGGCACGATCGCCTGATCTCTCCTGTCTCGACTTTTTCTTATGGGGCCATATGAAAAGTCTCATCTACGATAGCCCCATCGACTCCGACGAGGGCCTTGTTACTAGGATTGATGTTGCTGTCGGCGTTGTCCAAGATATGATAGGTGTTTTTGCTAACGTGCGCCGCTCGCTACTTCGCAGGTGTGAAGCCTACATTACTGCTGGTGGTCGCACTTTTGAGCAGTTTGTGACTTTGCCCATGCATTCTACAATTTCTGTCAGTGAAACGTACTTCGTGCCTACTCTGTCATTTTTGTGTTTCCTCTTTTTACGAAGGACTCATCATTTCCTCATTTCATGGGCTACCACCTAGCAATTCACCTCTTGCATTACGACCCTACTTTGTATAACAAAAATTGCTTGTTTAGATGTGATTTATCATATCTTAAAGTTTAGCCAAAGAGTTCTGATTCACCCTATATATATATATATATATATATATATATATATATATATATATATATATATATATATATATATATATATATATATATCGGCCCATTCAAACATTGGCACAATCATTTAATTTGCATAAGTTTCTCATATATCTTAACATTTTAACATAAAACATCGATTTCATGAGCAATTTTACTTGTAGTAATTTTTTATAATCATATTATATGATCGTAAAGCATCTTCCGCGATGGTCCCCACAGGTTCCACGAATCCACGTTCTACTCTACGAGTAGATTTTGCTGCTGGGAGTTTAAGCCACGCCCTCCTTCCTAATATTTGTGTGCAAGGTATTATTTAAACAGCGGCCGCATATTTAATTATTTATTAGCAGTTGCCACTTATTTGGGACACGAACAACGGCAACAAATTCGTTCTAGTAGGAACGTAATTATGAAGTTAAGATGATCGCCATTACTGCGGAACTATGCAGGTTGTTAACTTGACCCAGCCAAAGCAATTTCTGCACATGTCTGTGATAGTGAACATAGGTTTGCCACAAACACCAGCATTATACTACGTTTAATACGAGCTTCATACGAGTTCCTACTACCTGCCTGCCAACTTTTTTGCATATCATATAGCATGCAAGACGTTTAAAACTGCACTAGCGAGCTTTTCCCGCTAAATATATAGCAATCCGTTTCGCAATCTAATAGTAACCAGATGATAGAGGATCAATCCAAATTATCCGGAAAAGGGGAAGTATGCGTTTCCTCGAGGGGACTAATAGCGTCACAAATACAAAAATTGTATAGCGGCTGTTTTTCCTTCAAGCCTGTTTTTCCGTCAAGCCTTCTGAGAGCTTGTTTAATCGGGAACTAGTTGCTCGTGTCGATTCTATGTTTAGTTATCCGGTGCGTCCCACATCTTTTGAAGAAGTCGAGAGGATTGCACTAAATTTAGAAATGAGGTTTATCCACGCGTCCTGTTCTGCACGATTTAGTTCACCGATATTGCGTACGATGTTTACATATTCGGGACTGGTGCTTCTATCATTTGGACAAATCGTTTGGCTGATGATTGCTATTCGGACGGATTCGGGACTGTTGCTTTTACCATTTGGAAAAATCGTTTGAGTGATGTTTACTATTCGGACAGGTATGTAATCTCCGGAAACATCCACGAGAGCCACGGCCTCAAGAATATATTTTTACTTTCCCTGCAATACATGGTAATGTATGGGGAAAGTATTGGAATCATGTCGAAAATCGCAACTCGAGTTTTCGACGGATCTACACGTTTCGAGACCTCTAGAATACGAAAAAACTATTTTCAGCGTGACTTCTGTGTGTCTGTCTGTCTGTGTGTCTGTCTGTATGTCTGTTCAACGTATGTATCCACTCTAACTCAAAAACTAATGGACCGAATTTTATAAAATTTGATAGGTAAGTCCCTTGGGTGTGACCCTGGTGTTGATTAATTTTTGGTACAATTCGGAAAATAAAAATCCGCCATTTTTTGCAAAATGGTCCCCAAAAATCTCATGTATTCACTCTAGCTGAAATACAAAGAGACCAAATTTCACAAAATTTGGTAGATAAATCACATGCGGAATACTCTGGTACTGATTAGATTTTGATACGATTCGGAAAAGAACAACCTGCCTTTTTTTACGAAATGGCCCTCAAAAATCGCCAATATCTAAAAACAGACTACGTATGTTCAAATGTATCAATTAAATGCTTGTTTTATACGTAATTTTTCACGAGGAAAAGTATAAGAACAACTCTATTACTGTAGGACTAACCGTTCTCGAGATATTTGAGATTTTTCGCATTTTTTTAAGTCGCCTTTGGAAGAATGTCGAATTACCAAATTAAAGCAGAAATTGAATAAGGCAAATACAGTGTCATTTTGTGCAATTAAACTCAATTTAATGAATTCTTAAAGAAATAAAGAAAAATGAATTTGAGTCTGCAGGGAAAGTCATGTGCTGCCCACATCAGATTTTTCTTTATAGTCCGGAGATGGAAAATCTTTTATTGGCATTCCACGTATGCTTAGGCCTTTCGGGATGCATCTCACGAGACACTCGCTTCGTGCGGGCAGCGAAACGATTTCGACAGTAACTATGCACTCAAATGTGGCTCCCGTTTCTGTTCCAAATTAAAGGAATCTCTTCGGTGGCTGTCCTTAATTCGTTCTTTTTGAAGTCTACGTCAAATCCGTGTTTTCTTTAAAAATCCAGTCCGAGAATGCATGGCTCATAAATGTCCGCAACATAAGCAACATGGTGATAAAAGTTCGCCCCGGCAGAAACAGTAAGTTTTATTTTTCCATGCACATTCGCTGTTTCTCCAGTAACTGTGCGTAGAGATATGGAGAATGCCGTATAAAGAAGTTGAACGTTAATTTGGTGAGCTATTTTAATTTTAATGATGGTCACATTCGCACCCGTGTCTAAAAGCATTTAGCATTCGATGTCGTTTATACGACCCATGACGTAAAGTTCATTATCTCCTTCCTTGTATCCATGAAATCTGATATGTCTTTAATGGGGCATTTTCTTCATAAGTCACCTCCTCCCCACCCCCCGCAAGATTGCTGCTAATTAGTTTTCCTGTGGCATTTCTGTACGAAGCGCTCAAATAATAATAACTTGCTCAAATAATGGACACATTTTCCTTGTCACTTTCTCTGCTCTTTCTCTGCAGGCCCTTCTCTGCAGGACACTCTTTCTCTGCAGGCCCAGCACACTAATCCTGTCGCAAATGAACCAGCTGACTGCTTGAAATTATCTTTACTTTGTCTTTGCTACATGCCCTTTATTTCTTTTATACTGAGCACCATCTCAGATTCTGCAGTGTTATAAGTCACAGCAGCGCCGCCACGTACACTTGATCGATGAATCCCGCGGTATGCTTGTGGAGAGGCTTCAAACTTGCTAACTAGAAACAGTACAGCTCTCCGATCCTTGTATTCGGCCATAAGAACGGAATATTGAATTTCTGAGTCACGAATGGCATGTATAAAATACTGCGCTGCAATTCCTTCACGAACATCCATAGGGCATTCTGCAAAGGATAATTATGAAAGTCAATAGCCAACGCCAGCTTCTGTACACTCTCTCCAGACTTTTGGCGGCAAGACTTTAATTGAACTCTCCTGATTACTTTCAAATAATTTTCCCCATATCGGAGCTCTAGGGCGTTCGTCACGGCTACGAAGTGCAGTCGTTTCTCCGTCGGGAGCGTCTGTAAAATATCAGCTGTAGGACATCGAAGGGGAGCGACGAGTTTGCAGGCTTCTGTCTTTTCGTATCATTCGTTCACTTCTGCAATAATGTCAAACTGTGCCCGGAAGTTTGTCCATATGCTTTGCCTGTCATATGTAGGAGATTTTACTTTGCATACTGACAACATGCAAAAATCTGTATTGGTAACTGACGATTTTCAGTACGCAGACAGTAATCTACTTTCTAGCTTGTTCACAGTTTCATTAACCTCTCCTAATTTCTGTTGAACCCCTTCTTATACCGTTTATGTCCACTTTCACGTCCTCTACAATCTCTTCTTGTCCGGGTTTCTTTTCGTTTTGTACAGTTTTAATTTTTTTTAATTTCGGCTTTAATTCCTTTCTTCAATTCGGCTTGTCTAACTTTCATTTATTCTTTGATATCGTCTTTCACAGCATTAATCTCTTGTTTCATCTCTTCCTTCATATCTTCTTGTCCGACTTTCATTGCTTCTTGTCCGACTTTCATTGCTTCTTGTCCGACTTTCATTGCTTCTTGTCCGACTTTCATGGCTACTTGTCCGACTTTCATGGCTTCTTGTCCGACTTTCATTGCTTCTTGTCCAACTTTCATTGCTTCTTGTCCGGCTTTCATCCCGTCTCGTACAAATTTCATAGTTTTCTTCATCTCGTCTTTACTTTAATCTTATATTCCACTGCTGCTTGTCGGTCTTCGTCTTATAAAACGTTCATTTATTTATTTATTTATTACCCAGGTCGTCCAGCTCACCCAAAGTGTGTGGAGCAGTTACAAAGGAGGGTCGGGGAAAACACAGAAATAACAATATATGTAATATAATAGTAATACGGCTCTCATTGTTTCTTGTCTTTCTTTCATGGCTTTAATCAAAGCGATCACTCTTTAAACTGTTTCTCCATCGATTTTCTAGTCACTACTATATGCTTGCCATGTTTCCATAAATCCCACGTCTGACGCCAATTTGTTACAAACGTATCCTCTGGAATCGTGGGTGTGCACTCAGGATACAAGAGTGAGTCCAAATTTCAGGATAACTAACACGTTTATTTACAGGCACAAAGTAAACAGGAACAATATGCAGTAAAACAGCATTTAAATGCTCCACTAATTTCACACTATAACTGATATTATTCTCAAAACATTGACAAAGTAATTTCACGAAACAGCAGCTACTATTCTCCAAATATTGGCAAAAAACACAGTTCAAGGAAGTTTGTATCATGCCAATTCTTCTCCAACAGAGTGATGACTCCTTATATAGTCTCGCTATAGAAACTTCTGGAATTCTCCATATCTCATAGAATACTCGTAATTTCACAGTCTTTCTCGATCCGTCGAGAAGTCGCCAAATGTCTCCAAATTGGGGATAAATCGCCAAATCTCTTCTCCTAGCTTCATCTTCTGATAACCCTAGGCTCACGCCATGGACTGCATGGGTATATTCTCCGTCTAGTATGCGAAAGAGATGAAAGAAAAGACGCCTGTGAGGGAATATTGCACGTTTGGAACAGATGCAATAAGATAAACTGGTATTTTGTTTGTCTAATATTTCCATAATTATTTTATACCCTTCCCTATATATTGATTTCCTTACATATATAGTATTATGTATAAGGAAAGTATTGTAATGGGGTTGAAATTCCGATTTTGGGTTTTTCACGGAAGAACACGTTTTAAGTATCAATGAAATTGAATCAAGCGTTTATAAGATGATGTCTGTTCATATATATGCATTATTATGTGGGTCTGTCAGTCTGGGTGCGATTACTAAAAAATGAGTTAAGCGTTTAAAAAGTAATTTGATACGATTATTACATTCGGTGAATATTAAAACTCTAAGGATTTTAAACGCAATCGAATGTTTCGAAGGCCCTCCCCCCTTCCCCCCAAATTTTTGAATTAATTGTTGAAAAATCTAGAACCTTCACTAATGATAAATAATCATTACAGCCATAATTTTTCATTAGAAAACAAAGTATACAAATTTTAGAACATGAGTATAAACCGTTCACAAGACATTGCACGATTTACGAATTCATTTTTGATGAAATCATTACAAAATCAGGATCTTCAATAACTTTCGTAATGTGTGTAATTTATCCATTGAACTTTACTATATTTATGTATCTTGCAAGAATATCAGCTTACATACAGTGTTTGGTGTTACCCCTGGTTTCGCACAATCGCGGAAGGTTTTAGAATGTAATATCCGCGGATAGGGGGGGGGGGGCACTACTGGATATTAAAATATTTTAATGATTAATACATCAATTTAGCTTTTTTTGTTAATTTAGAGTTATTTTTGCAATTTTGGTGATATTTTTATCAATTTAGGGTGAAATATCCAAATTTATATTGCCAAATGTTGCTAATTTATCGCCAGACGTTACAGACAAACGGAGAGAAGACCTTTCCTTATAAATAAATATTGGTGAACTGTTGGGCCTCAAAATGCAAACCTATTACCCAAAGTACCTTCTCTCATGAATGGAACGGACTATATCTACGAAAATGATGTCAAAAAATGTATCGCATAATAATTACATACGAAAAGTAAGTTCACACTAGTTAATACTTTTTTAATTTTACGTGAATTTTTTATAAATTTATTTGAAAAATGTACAATATCTCGAGAACGGTTCATGCTAGCCTTTGAAAGTTTAAATCAATCGTTTTTCCAATTAAAAATTACATAAGAAATTATCATTTACGTAACATAATTGAAGGTTCAGATTTTTTAATGATATTTTCAAATTTTCAAAAAATTACATAAGAAATTATCATTTACGTAACATAATTGAAGGTTCAGATTTTTTAATGATATTTTCAAATTTTCATTCGAAAATTTGGGGGTGTAACGAAGAATCGATTGCGTTTAAAATCTATAGGATTCCAGCATTTACCGATTGTAATATCTGTGCCAATTCCTTCGAATCGTTCCATTCATTGTTGCTATATCACCTTCGAAGATCAGGGTCGCCCATACAAATTTTGGGCCCTCTTCAAACATTTATCGTAGGTCCAAATTATTACAGGGTTGAAGATTAATTTGAGTAATCTTCGTAACGTTTACGTGTTACCAACTAATTGAAAACAAGATGAGAGATGACGAATAAATGACTTCAGAGTATGCTAAATCCGTAAAGATTCTAGCAGAATTATTGTCTCCAAACAGTTTTGAAGATTTTAAAAAAAACCTAAAAAGAATGCTTTAAATTCCTAACCAATGGTAACAGATTTGTGAAAATAATAAAATTATAGGAAAATAATAAGTAATAATGTTCAGCAATAACAGAATACAAACCATGTGTTTTACATTATATACTCCCTATTCTCAAACATTAAAATAGTGCGTTTTCTGAGCAATTTAGACCAGAACACAGTGGAGACAATATCCACAGGGATTTCTTCCCCTGCCCCCATCTTCTCAGGAGAACTTTCGGACCCATAGATCTAACGTTCCCTTTCTCCGCGTAGATACGAGGATAGTTTAGGAATCGAACTCTATTCCTCAGAATGCAATCCCCGTGCCTTAACCACTGGGCTATATCGCCCTGCGTGCCTCTAACTGTCTCAAATGTTACCCATGATTCAGAAAAGGGTGAAGTCCACTGGTCTAAAACAATCAGCAGAGTGCCCATGATGCCCCCTAGAAGACAGGACTACTTACTATTTCTGGTACTATGCCTGGTCGGGAAAATAATTATGCAATAATATGTTAAAAGCAAATATTTTGACAAAAAAAAAGTACTTTCGATTTCTCTTTGAATTCTTCTGAAAAGTTTTAAAATTTACTTGTACCTAAAACTTCATTTTCATCCTCCAAAACGAGTTTGAATGTAAATAAAATAACCTCCTACTTCTGTTTAACTTGTTCGCCAGCTTTAGATCTGTTTCAAGTGAAGTGAAAGTTTTTAATTAAAATTTTAATTAGAATTTTATAATGAAATCGACTATTGTTAGAAGAACTTACTGCAGTGGAAGCTTCGCAAATTATCTCGGAAGAAGAATTTATTGATCTCTGTATAATATGTATAAATATGTAGAGTATGTTGACGCTCTACTGGGTTTTCTCATGCACACATATTGGACGTGTATTAATTACACATGTATCATAATCTATTAGGAGGGGGAAATTCTCACAAATAGCACATGACATCCTTCAGATACAAATTGAGTTCCTCTTCAAAGTTTACCGAATTCACATGTTCTCAAAGTTATTATTTCGCTCTCATTGCAGCTTTAGACGAATTTCTCACTTGCTCGTATTAAGGCACTCACCATCATGGAACAACCGATATACGCTACGGGGGTAAGTAATTATTATTTCAATTTTTCTTTTGAACACTACCCACCATATCTTGCAAAAAGAATTTTGCACATTTTAATGGGATAGATTGAATATTTCTTGTAATTTCCGAGGCAATTTGTTAATTACTTTCCTTATATACTTAGTGTATAAGGAAAGTATTGTGACTGGGTCGAAAATTCGAATTCGAGTTTTCGACGGAAGAACACGTTTCAAGCATCCCAGATCACGAATCAAATATTCTTGAGGTGATGTCTGTGTGTGTGTGTGTGCGTGTGTGTGTGTGTGTGTCTGTGTGTGTGTCTGTGTGTGCGTGTGCGCGCGCTTGTGAAAGCATGTGTGTGTGTCAGTGAGTCTATGAAGACGATATCTCACGAATGAATGGAGCGATTCGAATGAAATTTGGTACAAAAATTGCAATCCGTGAATACCGGAAGCCTATTGTTTTTAAATGCAATCGAATGTTCAGAATCTCCCTAAATTTTCGAGTGAAATTTTGAAACAATCACCAAAAAATCAAAACCTTTAATAAAGTTACCCAAATAGACATTTCTCATGTAATTTTTCCTTAGAAAACGATTGACATACTTTAGAACGCTAGCACGAACCGTTCTCGAGATATTGCACATTATTCAAATAAATTTATCAGAAAATCCCATAAATAGAAAAAAATATATTAACCGGTGAGAAACGTGTTCACTTTTCATATGTAATAACATGCCATAAATTGGGTGACATCATTCTCGTGGATCTAACTCGTTCCCTTCATGAGAAAAGATATTTTGTGTAATGCCTTTGTATTTGAACGCCAATAGTCATTTATCTTTTATAAGAATAGCTTATTTCTCCATCCATAACGCTTAGCGAGATTTTGACGACGAATTTGGCGGAATGTCGCCAACTTGGCGATTTTTAAATGTTACCAAATTAACGAAAATCTCGTCAAATGGATAAAAATGACGCTAAATCAATGAAAATGACGACTCATTGACGAAAATTAAGTATCTTGGAAAGAATATAAGTATCTACTATAAGAATAACCGTTTTTTTAACTGTATAAGTAGTAAATTCATTGCATTATATAAGGAAAGTCATGTACTGTCCACATCATATTTTTTTAACTTCGCTTGTTCTATAAAAAAGTCCCATAGGGATCAATGTATTTCATTTCTTCAACCCTCGTTAAATCTGAAACTAAGTGGGTGGTAATATTCATTTTTATTCCCATGTGTGCCATAGACCGTTTCAACAACATACTAAAATTTCATTTTGATAAAGTCATTTTTACGGCAGTTATCTTGCGAACAGACAGACAGACAGACAGAATGAACAATGTCATTAGCACTTTACAACTATGTCGGAAAATGTTAAAAATACATATGAATAAAATTTTTATCGAAATTGTATTTTTGTCTGGAATATATCAATTAAGACATTCGGGTTTAAAGATTACGGGAAAATTATTGGTATTTATTTTCAATGTCTTAGGTCACCTGTTTTACTCTGGGAAAGCCTTTTTCAAAGTCGTATATTGTGTTTAACACATATATTGTTTCCAGCCGACTGTTGAAACAGAATAAAAGTATACTGGCATATCTTTTAATACGATTTCAGCGCTTTCATTTTGTCATATATTGATCTCATTTCATATTTTTATAAATTTATTTACAAACGGGTCCAGGATGATTTATTCTTCAGTGAGTTGCACGTGAAGATAATTTTATATATCAAGAACAGATATTCTAATACTTTTTAGGAGAATTAAATAAAATATTTAATACAATGGTTTGAATAACAATGTCATTTAGAATACTATAAAAATTTGCACATTATTGTGAGGGGTTATTGGTGAATACTGTCTTATTCAGGAATACTAAATAATTAAAATAAGCAATACTTATATAGAGAGGAATCTAATGTAAATCCTGTACAAAATTTCCTCCGTCAGCAACAATGCACATTTGAATTTGAGAAAGAACATTAACGCATAGTTTGCCAAACGTAGCAAGTGCCGAAGTGTTGCAGCCTTACAGATACGACTTTTTGAAGATATTTATTGCCTTCTATACGACCGTTTCGTGCGTTCTCATTATCGATTCCTACTCATTAGACGCTTCTCTACAACTTTGTAATTGTATTTCTTCGTCTATCTCGCTTTATTGCCGAGTCGGTTATCCTAACATTTTTAATTCGCTAGGGAGGTGCAACAACCACTTTTATTCTTTCGGATATGGTAACTTCATTATAAACAGACTTAACGTATACACTCATGGACCGTTCGTTAAAATTATTGATGTGCTCAAGGACTTTTCTACCCTGTATTTTATTATTTTTGAAATCACCAAAATATCACTTTTTATATAACAACTCAAAGAAATTTCTGTAATACGATATCTGAAACGTTTTACCACAGTTAAAGTACCACAGAAATTGGCAACACATATAACAAAAATTCTGATGTGCGCAACACATGACTTTCCTTATATAATGCAATGAATTTACTATTTTTACAATAAAAAAATAGGTTTTTCTTATAGTAGCTATTTATATTCTTTCCAAAATATTGAATTTTCGTCAATTAGTCGTCATTTTCACTGATTTAGTGTCATTTTTATCCATTTGGCGAGATTTCCGTTAATTTGGCAACATTTTAAAAGTCGCCAAGTTGGCGACATTCCGCCAAATTCGGCGCCAAAATCTCGCCAAGCGTTATGGACGGAGAAATAAGTAATTCTTATACATAGCAGATAAATAACTATTGGCGTACAAATACAAAAGTATTACTCAAAGTATCTTTTCTCATGAACGAGAATGATGTCACCTAATTTATCGCATGCTATTACATATGAAAAGTGAGCATGTTTCTCAACAGTTAATATATTTTTTTTAATTTATGGGATTTTTTGATAAATTTATTTTAAAAATCTGCGATATCTCGAGAACGGTTCATGCTAGCGTTCTAAAGTTTATGTCAATCGTTTTCTAGGGGAAAATTACATAAGAAATGTCTATTTGCGCAACTTTATTAAAAGTTTTGATTTTTTGATGACTTTTTCAAAATTTTACTCGACAATTTAGGTTGGTTCTGAACATTCGATTACTTTTAAAAACAACAGGCTTCCAGTATTCACGGATTGTGACTTTTGTACCAAATTTCGTTCGAATCGGTCCATTTGCTCGTCAGTTATCGTCTCCATAGACTCACTGACACACACACACACACACATACTTTCACACACACACACACATACTTTCACACACACACACATACTTTCACACACACACACACACACACACACACACACACATACTTTCACACACACACACATACTTTCACACACACACACACATACTTTCACACACACACACATACTTTCACACACACACACACACACACACACACACACACACATACTTTCACACACACACACATACTTTCACACACACACACACATACTTTCACACACACACACATACTTTCACACACACACACACACCCGGCCGTCCAAATAGCTGCTCTTAGTCCTTTGGACGAGTCGGACGGTCTGGGTCTTCAACACACACACACACACACACACACACACATACTTTCACACACACACACACACACACATACTTTCACACACACAGACACACATCCGGCCGTCCAATTAGTTGCTCAAGTCCCCAGGATGAGTCGGACGGTCTGGGTTTTCAACACACAGACACACACAGACAGACAGACATCACCTCAAAAATGTTTGATTCGTGATCAGAGATGCTTGAAACGTGCTCTCCCGTCGAAAACTCGAATTCGAATTTTCGACCCCGACACAATACTTTCCTTATGCATTATGTATATAAGGTAAGTAAAATTTTACACACATATAACAAAAAATTGGACACACATATAACAAAATATTCCGAAAAACATTGAAAAGTTATAGCTGTCATTTTACTTTCTAAAGTATGGTAAAACACGTCTAAAATACCTTTATATTTTCAGCAAAGACTACAAGTATTGTAAACTGTAATACACCATCTTGACCTACAGGAAAAGTTTTCAAAATGCCATAGTGCTCGTCTTCGAGAGATCTACACGTTTCAGGTACTCTAGAACACGATTTATGTTCAGCATGGCATCAGTGTGCGTGTCTATCTGTGCGTGTGTCTATCTGTGTGTCTATATGCGTGTTTGTCTCTGTGTGTGTGCGTCTGTCTGTCGGTCTATACGTCTATCTAGTGCGTGTCTAATGTGTGTCTGTCTGTCTGTATGTCTATCTGTATGTCTGTCTGTCGATCTGTGTGTCTGTCTGTATGTCTGTGTGTCTGATGTCAATTTCCCAAAATTTAGTATGCAAGTAAGTAAGTTTTGCGACAATCTGGTGCTGAGTAAATTTTAGTTCAATTCCGAAAAACAGAACCGGCTTATTTTTACAAAACGACCCCCAAAAATCGTCAAAATCTAAAATAAAAGGCAATTTATGCTGAAATGTATTACTTAAATGATTGTTTTATGCGTAATTTTTGGTTACAAAACAAATAAAAGCAACCCCATTGCTCAAGAATAAATCATTTCTGCAGATATTTAGGCTTTTGGAATTTTCAGGAGCTGGCTATGTCTTAAAATGAGTAAAGATATCAAATGAAAATATATATTGAAATTGCAAAATGGATATAATTTCAAATAAGTTTCTGTGTAAGTTCGTGCCTTTAAACTCAATTTAATGGAGAAAATATGATTTTGATTCTATAGAGAAAGTTTTGTGCTGCTCATATAATATTTTTTTCATTCAAGTCACTTCTGCTGAATGGATTTAACGTCGAAACAAGCAAATAGTTTTCGGCAAGTTCGATACTAGAAAGCATATATTTGGAAAACTCATACGATAGATCTTTATGTATAAGATCGATTCTGAAAGTTTTACAACAGATTTCTTTAGTACTATTCATTACTTGAACTGCAGAAATACTTATTCCGTCTTCATTATTCACCAAAGTTAATTCTCCATCGTTTTCAAAAGTTCTATCGAAAATTCACCGAGAAAATTTCTCGACTTTTAAACGAGCGTATAGGATATTTAACCTTTGATGTTGAAACTTGCTGCTCAGCGAGTTATTCGTTTGATGATAAGTTCAACCCAATATCGAAGTCGGTATTTATTTTAAGCGAAAAAGCAAACTAGCATTCAAAGGCAGTAGTATTCTTCAAGGAGAGTTTGTCCCACTTTTCAAAGTTCGAAACTTCGTTTTATTTTCATTCATGCTGTTGTCATAACGATATTGTTTCCCAGAATTAATTTTTTATTGTTTCCCAGAAAATAATAATACCCATAATTATTTTTAATTACACTGAATTTACAGTTTCAATTCAATTTTCGCTTTCATTTGGTAACTCGAGTTGTTTTCAAAGGCGGCGTGTCGAAAATGCGAAAAAACTAAAACATCTCGAGAACGGCTACTCTTAGAGTAATAGGGTTAGCCTTATTGTTTTCATCGTCAAGAATTACGTATAAAACAAGTATGTATTTAATATTCTTGAGCATACGTAATCTTTTATTTTAGATTTTGACGATTTTTACGGGCCATTTCGCAAAAAAGGCATGTTCTTTTTTTCTAACTCGTACCAAAATCTAACCAGCACCCGGATAATACACAAGTGACTTGCTTGTAAAATTGCCTGAATGCAAACAATTTTTGCGAACTATTTCGCAAAAAATGGTAGATTCTTTTTTTCGGAATCGTACCAAAATCTAATCAGCACCAGGATAACCCACAAAATTACTATAAAATTTTATGAAATTTGACCAATTAGTTTTTGAACTAGAGTGGATACTAAATTTGTACAAACAGGCTGACTGACGCACAGACACACAGACATAGACACAAACGTCACGCTAAAAATAGTTTTTTCGTTTCTAGAGGTCTCAAAACGTGTAGATCCGTCGAAAACTCCAGTTTCGATTTTCGACATGATTTCAATACTTTCCCTATATATTACCATGTATTGCAAGATGAGTAATATTTTTTTAACCTACAAATTCGATGTTATTTAAAGCAAGTATGTATTTCATTTTGTTCTGTCGTTGTTCTTGTGCAATAAAACTCAATCAATGTCTTTAACCTACAAATTTGATATTAAAGTAAATATTGATTTCATATGTTATTTTGTGTGATAAAACTCAATGTTTTTACAAAATATAGAATATTTAATTTGAAACTATGAAGAAAACCATGTGTTACCCATATCGTTAAAAAGTTCTATAGAAAGATCTTCATCATGATAGAGTGAATGGTTTCGCCCTTGATTATTAAAATAAACTATTGAATGGACAAACTATTATAGACAATAACTAATGAATAAAACAGATTCGCAATAAACAGATGCATATTAAAAATTTAACAATGTTTAAAATAAAAGTCGCAAATGAATGCCCTGGTGTGCAATAAAAATCATGAATTTTAACGGATGATGCCATTTTCAATTTTAAAGTAATTGAGAACCAAGAAATTAGGATTATAAACTAATACGTTTTGTACTATTTGTTACAGTATTTTTTTATTATACTTCACATTTTTTTTCAATTTAAAACCTACTTCAATGAGTTTTATTTCCCTTCAATTGTTAACATTATCAAATTTTTAGCACCACATTTATCACATTTTTAAAAATATTTTGAATATTTAATTTTCCGAATTAAATTTAAGATTTTTTTAAATATTTCACGGCTTTGCGCGCAAGAGGTCACTAAATATATAGCAACTAGTGCTTGCTGTGTAACTTTAGCCTGATTAAGTGGGTGAGTGGGTCCATTTCAGAGTTAACAAGAAAGATCAATCATGCTTAAAGCATTGATTATGAAACACTTTCCAACTTCAATGCAATTTTATTTAAACATGTCTAAAATGCAATATATTCCTCGGTAATATTTTAAAACTTATCACAATACTACATTAATTTATTATATTTGACACCTTAAACCTTCATAAAAAAAATTTAACTTCATTCAAATGACGGCATTAAAAAATAAATTGCCTGGTTTAAACATCTCTAAAATGTGATACATTCCTCGGTAATAATTTTAGAATTGTCATAATACTACGATAATTTATTATATTTGAAAACTTCATCGAAAACAACTGAAATCCATTCAAATGACGTCATAGAAAAAATAACACGCCTGGCTCTCTCTATAAAAGCAACATTTCATTCATAAATAATTCCCCCATTCATGTCATTCATCACAATACTATAATAATTCATTTTATTTAAAAATTAAGACCATGGAGCTACAAGTAATTAAACTATATGCGTAAAACTTCATCGAAAAATATCGTCCTTCTCTTTCTAAAATCAATGAATATTTCATTCATATCAGCTAAGCAGACTCCATGGACTAAATGATTTTGTGTTAAAGAATTACAGCAATTCTAATACAACTCATTCTACATATTTTGCTGTTTACATTTTACATAGGTGAAAAATAGGCTTAGTTGTAGAGATAATCAAATTTGGGATGAGCATTTAAACACAAATATATTGTCATTGCGTTGTTTCAGTATGTAGATGCACAGAATTTAGGCAAAAATAAAGTAGTTTTAGGACGGATACAACACTCAATATGAATTAAAAAGAACTTTAAAAATCACGATTTTGAGACAAGATGGATGCCATATATCATTTTGAAGTATGTCACGTGATCGTTTCCTATCATGGTCACGTGATCGCTTCATATAAGAGGTGTTATTATTATTTTAATTTTTATTTAAAAAACTACTAAATATATTTCGTTGAATTTTTTTTTATATATTTTATGGAACAATTTGAATATTGCCTAAAATTTTCGAAGCAATTTGTGAATTTTAAATCCGCTTAAAAAATGTTTGAAAAATTAGGTCCCATAGGGCTCAATGTATTTCATTTTTTCAACCCAGGTTCAATCCAAAACTAATTGGGTGATATTATTCATTTATATTCCCATAGGTTCTACAGACCGTCTGAACAACATACTAAAATTTCATTTTGATTAAGTCATTTTTACGGCAGTTATCGTGCTAACGGACAGACAGACAGACAGACAGAATGAACAAAGTTATAAACACTTTTCAACTTTGTTGTAAAGTGTTAATGAACAAAGTCATAAACACTTTTCAACTTTGTTGTAAAGTGTTAAAAATACAACATCTCAATTGCGAAAATTGCCTCTATCTTTTTCACCACTGACTTCCTACTCCATAAACTGTATCACATGACTTGAACTCCATAAACTGTGTCACATGACTTGAACTCCATAAACCGTGTCACATGACTGGCCACATCTACCCTGAAGAGCGTATAGGAGACACAGCGACTTTCCATACGAAAGCTATCAAATGATGAATTTAATTGTAAAAAATTAACAAATAAAGTTACAACATAAGGAATTGAAGTTTCGTAGGCCTAAAACACGGCACATCACGATGGTGAAACTTGAAGACTCTACCTCCAAGAGTTAATGATTACCTAATTTTAATTCTGAGCATTACGTCGATTTCAAATCATAGTTATGAAATAGTTATTTTATTTTATTTTTTAAATAACATATACATTTACGACGAAAATAATAAAAGCTCTCGATAGGCAAGACTTGATACTTCACATTGACAAAGGTTGAAGAAAGTACCTGGAAAGTGTATATTTTTTTTCAATTTTAATTTTGAGCAATAACTGAAAAAAAAGCGTAAAGCACGAAGTTATCGTGAGAATACCATGATTTCATCAAGGAATGCTTTTAATAACTTTAAATATTGTATTTAAAATTTAAAATTTCTATCCGTAAACCTGGAGATTTTAGAAATTTGTACTTTACTCGCCTAGTTAGGTCGACGCCCGCTGCCTGACTGCCCCAACTCCGCGAGCCCAGAGGATCCATAAACAAGACTACAGAAATGATTATTTGTTCGGAATGTGTTTGTTCTTTCACTTTTTACGGAATTTTTAAAAATCTGTATATGAAAACCATGGACTTTATCAAATGTTCGGAATCTAGAGGCCCTTCGGAATTCATCTATCAATAGTTTAAAAAAAAAGGATTCTAACTCCATTCTTAACTGAGAAGATAGGTTTTTCGTACACCCTTCTTTTTACTCCCAAAAACTGCTTTTTACAAATATTTAGAAATCTGTCAAATGTTTCGAATTTTCGCTTTTAGTTCCATCTTAGTTTCGTTCTTCTGTTCGATACCTATGTTTAGAAAAAAACACGCTTTTAAGCCTAGTAGGGGCTTCTCAATTCGATTTACATACATACATACATACATACATACATACGCGAGCACTTTGGATATATAAGATATATCATCTTATATATTCTTCGGATATACAGGGTGTTTCAAAACTAATGCAACAAACTTTCAGGAGTGATGGAACATATCCAAACAAACACATTTGATCATAGAATGCATGGTCGCAAGTGAAGTGGTTACGCCCTTTCAATTTCTCCACAAACACGCAGTCTTACGTAACGCAAGAACAGGACTGACACTAAACATCAAAACAAAGCTTTATTTAAGACAAAATAAATACTTAGCAGCTCTGAAGGATCCTTTTACAGAGAGTTGGTGGCGCAAGCAAAAAAACATTCCGTGATTGAGAACACGCCTGTTGGGGAAGCGCCATCGGTAAAGCCTTTGGGCTTCCATGTTATTACCTTCATCGAGACCGTCAAAATGCATCTCAGCCTTCTCCACATTAGTATATCAAGTCGCTAATGACCTTACATGCGAAAACCTTTTATACTCGTGAGAGCCCTCTAGCTCTCTAAAAGAGCCCTCTATCGCCTGAAAGAGCGCCTGAGAGAGCAGTATAGAGAGTAACCGCTTCACTTGTGACCATGCATTCTATGATGAAAAGTATTTGTTTCGATGTGTTCTATCATCCTTGATAGCTTGCTGTATTAGTTTTGAAACACCCTGTATAAGATGATCCAAAGAAAACATTGTGAATTAATTCTGCGCAAAATTTTACTGTATCTGTTGATTATTGTGGATATGCGAGATGAAAATACCCGTAGAAGTGGCACATGGGAATAGACTCCATAAAAATCTATGATTCGTTTTCCCTTTACACATACTATGCACTGCATAGAAAGTGAGAATGAGTATTAAAAAAAATTACTTTCTATTTTATTATTTTACTAGAGATTGTACCAGGTGTTTCCTAGGATTTGAAGCAGGGAATCAACAAATTTATTCATTAAATTTTTCAAAAGATCACAGGGCGATTATTGGATAATTGAGACCGTGCTGTAAATTACGTGTAACAACGGTTGCAAAGTAAACTTTAAATAATCAGATTTTTGCGGAAATCTATAGATACCTGACATCTACTGGTCACGTTCTTGTTCTGGTTTGACACTTTTTTCTATTCAGGTTCGAACCCGAGCCCACCTGACAGCAGCCGGAGACGCTATCCACTTCACCGCCTGGGCGGCAATACATTAGGCAAAGACGCATTATTAAAAAAAGAATTAAGTGCGCTTTCTGATGACATGAATATTTAATAAAATATGCAAATTAATTTAATTAAAATATTTGGTCTGAAAGAGCACTCGAATTATCAATAAATTCTTATAACTGAAAAAATTAATCGGGATGTTTTAAATTTAACGCCGTTACAATATAAGATATCGAACTATGATGTTTTAGCCTTAAAACAACACTATAAATAACGGCAACACCGAAATTTAAGGCAATTGAAAAAATTGCCAAATCCCACGAGTGAAAGTTGCGCTCAGGCCTGAACACAGCCGGCGGGATCGCTGAAGATTTCCAGGTAAGCCCGATCTCTGGGATGTAATTTATTTCATATAGATAATGTGTACGATAGATCGGTGAGCCCTTGATTCTGGGCCGATCTCGGACTTCGTATCCGAGCCTGGTTGAATGAACCAAAAGGGATGTTTTATACCTTCGAAATCGGTCAAACTATTATTTTGAGTTGGACGTTGTTCTTAACTAAGTTATTTTAATTTTATTATATTAGCAGCAGTTTAATATGTACGTAAAGTTCAAAAATATTTGTAAGTTTTAGAAACGTGCAATAGATAGATCGAACGTGCCAATCAATATTGGCTGCTCTATTGGAATTGGGTCAAATTTCGACTAAAATTTATAACTTTTAAAGTAATTTCAAAATATAAACGTTAATTTAAAAATTTAATCCTTTCGGGAATCATGGTGCCTTTGTACCAAATTTCATGGCTATGGGTGGCTTAGATTTTCCGCTGTGAGACGGAAAATCAAGCAGACGCATATCTTCCTTTATTGTTATATGTTGAGATCTCATAGAAAACTGAATTGCTCATTTGAAATACTCCCCATTTTCACAGGAATTTGAAATGCAAAATATGCAGTACTATATATAACTCATTTTTCAACATGCTCAGAACAAATAGCTCTAAAAAGTCAAAAAGTTGAAAGTTACGCCATTGCTATGCTAGGTCATTAGTAGAAAATAAAAAACACAAAAACTTTCTTAATATGCTAATTAAAAACATAATACTTTATAGAATTTATAAACTATAAACTGCTTTAACAAGCTTCTTTAATTTATTATAAGGACTGAAAATTACCTCAGAAAAATATCAAATTAAAAAATACAAACTAAAGAACACTTCGTCGCAAAAATATTTTAGTTTTAAATTTTTGAAAGGAAAAATAATTTTCAATTAGAATCTTCAAAGTAATATTTGTCGTAAACTGGATTTTTATACTTCTATATAGAGTTTTGAAACTCACCGGCATATAGCAAAAAAGCTTTAGAACAAATGGCTTATAAAGAAAGATGTATTAAAATTTGTAATTAAATATCTTATCTTAAATTCACAGAATTGAATATATAGTGCAAAAATTTTATTTTTGTTAATATACTTCATACAAAAGTACTAAAAAAAATGCTGCAATTTTACAGAAAAAGTTTCAAAACGTGCGATGCATGCAAAGATGTTATTTCAATTACATTTTCTTTATAAAATTCAAATAACTTCGCAAAAAGCAGCATATAATGGAAAAGTATCGACCGATTTCGATGGCGATACCAAGCGCAACCTTCACTCGCCGGAGACAGATCGGCAACTGATGCAGAAACGGCAAACGTGACAGAAGTATAGAAAAGGTGTTGTCAACAGCGAGAGAAGAAAACAAGGATAAAAATCCAGAAGGCAAGAACCAGAGATGGAACATATCAAATAAACTGCAAGTTATGTATATTAAAGTATATTAAACGGCAAGTCCTAAGAGGAAAGTGAACATCTAGCAAAGGATCCAAATCACTTGATTATAAAATCTCAATTAAATTAATAAAAACAGGAAAAGTTCGAAAATTACCGAAATAAGAAGGAAGCAAACAAAATCAAACAAATTCAGAAAGGATAATTGACATTAATAATGGATTTTCAATAAATAACAGTGAAGCATTCAAGAAAGTCCATTTAAAAAGTGTAATTAGGAGTAAAAACGATCTTAGCTTTTTAACACTTTACAACATAGTTGAAAAGTGTTTATGACTTTGTTCATTCTGTCTGTCTATCTGTCTGTCTGTCTGTCCGTTAGCACGATAACTGCCGTAAAAATGACTTTATCAAAATGAAATTTTAGTACGTTTTTCAGACGGTCTGTGGGACCTATGGGAATATAAATAAATAATATCACCCAATTAGTTTTTTATTGAACCCGGATTGAAAAAATGAAATACATTGAACCCTATGGGACCTAATTTTTCAAACATTTTTTAAGCACATTTAAAATTCACAAATTGCTTCGAAATTTTTAGGAAATATTCACATTATCCCATAAAATATATAAAAAAAATTCAGTAAAATATGTTAGGTAGTTTTTTAATTAAAAATTATTTAATATAGGGAGAAAAACGAAATTAATTAAATTCTGACTTTCGCGATATCCTCCAGAAAGAAAAAATAGATACATTATAATAAATATCTTTCCAAGACTTTAATTATTTTGTATACGAGAGAGGCCTCACATTTTAAAATAAATTTGGTTGATAGCAATTTTTCAAATTTTTTTTTAATTTTGCATAACTCTTCATGATATACTTATTTGATGGCGTTTTTATTGCACTTTCCTACGTCCTAGAGAGTTAAAATTTGGTACACAGCTTAAATTTGTAGAACATTTTATTCTACAACAATTTGGTGGATCTTTAAATATAGATCCTACATTTTTTTCGAAATGGCCTGCAAATAATCCCCGTTCCCTTCTATAAATCATTGTTGTAATATTGTTAAAAATTCTGATGTGGACAGCAAATGTATTTCTCTGCAGACTCATATTCACGTTCTCTTTATTTCTTCAATAATAATTTGAGTTTATCTGCACAAAATAACAGCCATAAGTATTTTAAATGACATTGAATTTGCACGTTAAACTTAAATTTAGTTCTCATTTGATAGATGGACTTATTGTCAAAGGTGGCGTAGCAAAAACGCAAAAAAACTAAAATATCTCAAGAACGGCTAGTTCTAGAGTAATGGGGTTGGTCTTATTCTTTTTGTTGTCAAAAATCACATATAAAATTGGAATTTATATAGGACATTTGATATAATTGAGCACACGTAGTCTTTCATTTTTATAATTAACGATTTTTGCGGGCCATTTCACGATTTTTGCGGGCCAAAACAGCCCATTCATTTTTCCCTAATCGTACTAGAATAACCTACAAGTGATTTATATAACAAATTTTGTTAAATTTGGTATATAAATCACTTGTAGGTTATTGAAATATTATACACAAAATTGTGGTAAATTTAGTCCATTAGTTTATAGCTAGAGTGGATAAAGGAAATTTCTGCCGGCCATTTCGCAATGAAGGCAGATTCTTTTTTTACGAATCGTACTATAATCAAATGAACATCAATCAGGGTTTCCCACAAAAAACTTACCTACCAAATTTTATTAAATTCGGTACATTAGTTTTTCTGTTAGAGTGGATGCAATATCCTTACAGACAGACAGAAACACACACAGATACACCCTTACACACACAGACGTCTTCCTAAAAATAGGTTTTTCGTGTTCTAGAAGTCCCAAAACGTGTAGATCCTTCGAAAATTCGAGTTCCGATCTTCGGCACGATTCCAATACTTTGAATACATACATACGCACACACATATATTATCTGTGTATCTGTATTATCTGTGTATCTAAATTCCGTGCCTACGCAATTACAATAGTTGTGATTTTAAATGATTCCTAAACTTTTATTATTTCTTCAACGAAGCCTAATTTTAACTTATGCAGAATGCAAATATCTCAAGCGATTGTAAGGTGAGTTACATAAGAATTGCTGAATTCCTTTTCACACAAAATTATTTAGCTCTGGAGTCTGGAATACAAGTTGTATGAGTGAAATATTCATTGATTTTGCATAGAGAATCAGATGATTTATATTTCGATACAGTTTTAAATAATTAAGTATAATAAATTAGTGTAGTACTGTGATAATGTAAAAGATATCACCACTAAATGTATCACATTTTAGAGATTTTTAAATGAAATTAGATTTCAGTTGGAAAGTGTTTCATAATCAATGCTTATGCATGATTGATCTTTCTTGTTAAAAAATTAAAAACGTGATAATACTCCAAAAAAGTTCAACAATTGAAGACTTCTTATTTAGAAACATGGCTCATGTATTCCTTAATACGAGATTTGAAACATTTTGTCTGACCAACATAACCAAGATCGCATTAATAAGGAATGTAACAAGCACCATCAATGATTTAAGGCAAGTCTGTAAGGGAAGGATAATTCATTTTGTTAAGAGCTTTTAGATAGTACACCTAAAATTGAAACGGGAAATTGGCGACCTTATAGCTAACCGATAGCCAACCGAAGAATTCAACAAGTCGAATTTGTTTTCTAATCTTCAATGTCAAGAAGTTGGCCTACATAATTCTATCGGTTAGCTATAAAGTCGCCAATAGTATTTCCCGCTCCAATTTTAGATGTGTTTTTAAACCTCTTAACAAAATTAATTTCCTCTTTTTTAAAGACCCTATTCCCATCTTGAACCTTTGGTGTGTTTATCACATTGCTTGCGAATATGGTCTTGGTTATGTTGGTCAAACAAAAAGAACACATAAATATTGTATTAATGTACATATGAGCCATGTTTATGAACAAGAAGTTTCAAAGTCGGCAATTGCTGAATTAATTTTTTAACACTTTTCAACATCGTTGAAAAGTGTTTATGACTTTGTTCGTTCTGTCTGTCTGTCTGTAGGTCTGTCCATTCGCATGATAACTGGTTTAAAAATGACTTTATCAAAATAAAATTTTAGTATGCTGTAGAGACGGTCTGTGGGACGTATGGGAATGTAAATGAATAATATCACTCAATTAGTTTTGGATTGAACCCGGGTTGAAAAAATGAAACACATTGAACCCTATGGAACTTAATGTTTCAAACATTCTTTAAATGAATTTAAAATTCACAAATTGCTTCGAAATTTTTAGCAAATATTCAAATTATCCCATGAAATATGTAAAAAAGATTCAGCAAAATATGTTCGGTCTTTTTAAAATAAAAATTAAAATAATAATTGTACCCACATTATATGAAGATATCGCATGGCCCACATCAAAATAAAATATAGCATCTATCTGTTTTCCAAGCGTAAATATCGTAATTTTTTAAGTTATTACTTTCCTTATAAACATATAATGTACCGGGTGGTCAGAATTAAAACACCCCTACTTTGAGCTCTCCATACATCGAACTACTCAGTGTAAAGGCTCCAAAATTGTTGAATCTACTATTCAAAAGACATGGGGAAAGGGATTACACGAAAAAAAATCAGTTCTAGCAGCACCGATAGGTGGCGCTGTACAACAGAAAATATGCTGAAAAGACACAAAATACACATTTGTAACACATTTTATTCGAACGTACCAAACATTCATATCCCAAGGACCTTATAGATGCAGGGAATGCTGATCAATATGGTTCCCTTCTTCAAGATGTAAAATCTGCAGTCTGTGGACAGCTAGTTCAACTGCAGATCATAATTGGTCGATTGAGATGCATCTCACATGCAGAGTGATACTGTCTTTCAAATCTGCCAAGGTTACCAGACGTCCTCGATAAACAAGATTTTTAAGTATCCCCACAGCCAAAAATCACAGGAATTAAGATCTGGAGAACGAGATGACCAGGTTGTCGGAAACGCACAACTAATTACTATACCATTAGTAAAATGTTGCCGAAGAAACTGCTGTACCTAAAGTCCAATGTTTAGAGGCGCTCCATCTTGCATTGATGGTAATTGATCAGGTAATTGAATCAAGACATTGATGCTGTTGCAGTTGGGGTACAACAAAATTTTCGAGCATGTTTTTGTACTTCCTGGCCGTCACGGAGCATGTCACAGAGCCATAGGGAGTAGCCTCTTCAAAAAAGAAAGGTCCAAGAGTGAATGTGGCTGTGAATCTACACCAAACTTTCGGTGAGTGAAGTGGAATCTCTTGGAAGGTACGAGGGTTTTCCGTGTCCCAAATGCGACAGTTATGGGTGTTGACTGTTCCACTTAGATGGAAATGCGCTTCATCGCTCCATAGAATCTGCCATGGCCACGATGCATCCACTTCAACTCTAGCCAGAAATGTCAATACAAAGGTCAGTCGCTTCTCCCTGTCGATGGTCAGCAAGTGGTGATTGTGACTAATTTTGTACGGGCAAAAATGCAGTATGTTTCTCAGTACGTTCCGCACTGTGCTGTAGGGAACACCCAAGTGTCGTGACACTCCACGTGCACTACTACAGCCTATAACGTTATCCATTGATTGTTCAACAATAGCGGTGGCAACATCGTCAACGACATCTAAACGGGTCGATTTGCTTCCTCGACCCGGCTGAACTCTAAGATGTTCAGTTTTCTCGAATCGAGCGATCATTCTCCTAAGAGCTTGTGGAAGTAATGGTCTTTCTCGCAAATACTTAAGTCGACGAATCTCTTGAAGTGCAGCTGCAGCATTTCCTTTGTTTTCATAAAACAGCTTCACAAGCAAAGCGCGTTCTGGCAGTGTGACAGCCGCCGCTGATAAGAATGAAAATTTCCCAGTTTTATTCCCTTTTATGTCCAGAACATAGTAGCTGCAAACCAAGGGTTTATGCACATTTTTGTGTTTACAGTGCGAAATTGCAGTTACAATGACAGTTTAAGTTTCTTCACTTTTTTATCTTCTTTTTTTTTTCATATCAGCAAAAGAAATTAAAAAGGAAAAATTCCATATCGCATGTGTTTTTTTTTTTTATCATTTTGTGTCTTTTCAGCATATTTTCTGTCGTACAGTGCACCTATCGGTGTTTCTGGAACTAATTTTTTTTTTCGCGCAATCCCTGTCCTCATGTCTTGAATAGTAGGTTCAACAATTTTGGAGCCTTTACACTGAGTAGTTCGATGTATAGAGAGCTCAGAGTAGGGGTCTCCTGCTATTTTTACCTCAGATTAGCCTCCTGCTATTTTTACAGGTTAGCCTCCTGCTACTACTATTTTTACCCCAGTTAGTATCATGTGTGGTAGTTATCAGATTAATTTCAAATCGGCGCCCAATCTTCCCGAGTTCAGAATCAGTACTAAGGTAAGTTTCAGACCTCCGACATCTTTGCACTAAACTACACAGTTGATTTGTTCGGGCGTCATTGCTGCCCCAACCGAAAATCGATCTCTGAATCTCCGAATTGGTCAGCTGACTCTCTACCGTTAAGCTACTGGGACGAATTCGCAAGCTCTTATCGCCGAAGTGGAATCTGCAAGTTATATAACGAGAAGCCAGCAGAACAACTGAATCTAAGATGAATCAACTTCAAATTTGCCATTGCATTTTTAATTATGGATTTTTTCGTAACACAAATACAATAACAGTGCCTGATACTCGTAACACAAATAAAAAGTGCTCAAACTTTGCATTGCACTGAAATTTTGAAAATTTTCTTCCCAGTATTTTCAATCGGCAATTGTTGGATAATCTCCAAAAAGATTACAAATGAAGCAGTTTTCAATATACATCTGTTTTTCAATAAGTACTAAGAGAAATGAACTGAAACTTTGCACACAAAGTTTTCCGACATCGCTGAATCAGTTGTCGTTAAAATTTCTCACGTTTCAATTCTCATTTTGTTTTTCAAATATGGCATTCATAATCAATAATTAATATTAAACATTTGCCTAAAGATAAAAATTAATATACATTTTGTTTGGTTTATTTAGTATCATAATATAAAATAGGAATTTGCTTGATAGGCTAATCATTTCGAAAAATATAAAAGAAAAGCTGCAGGACACATTTAACATGAGGAGCTAGAAATTTCAAGCAGTCGAAACTCTCCAGGGGCTTGAGTAATGTATATAAATTTTATATTAACTTGGGGTGCTTTAATCAGGAGAATCTGTCAGCAAAAGTGAATGTTGCCCTTAGACAAATCGAAATGGTGCAAAGTTTAATATGAAGAGCAGTATGGAAGTTAGTTACTCATTTATTTATAACTCATTTCCTGCAAGCCTTTTAGACGTATTACCCGGTGAAAGTTAGAGTCCATCCTGTGCGGCTCGACTTTGACCCAACTCGCTACCTGGCCCGAACCAGCAGCAAAATTACTTATGAAGATATTTTGGAAAAAGCTGGAAATTACCGGGTGGTATCTTTCTAAAAAGTTCGATTAAAGTACTCCATCGGTTTAACGTACTGCGAGTAAGAAATGCCTTTCTTTATCATGTTTTAGAAACTTCCGGATGGTAGAAATTACATCTACTAGTGCATAACATTTTTTGTTCATTGTTATTTTGTCATACTTTTAAATGTGATAAAAGAGAGAATATATACCGTATAATTCCGTCAATCCGTTCTCTCCGATAATGCCCCCCCCCCTCTTCCTTTACTATCACAATTTAAGATTCTGAAAAGTTTCAGTAAAAATAACCCTCCTCTACCCATAAACATCGAAAAAAATTCGAAAAAAAAATGTCTTTGTTGACTAAAATAAATATATTATTAAAATGTACTTTATTCCTACTGGAGATTCCGAGTAAGCCCCCTGTCCACCATATACTCCGCGTGTTTTCATCGCATTTGAAGAGGCGGATTGACGAAATTCGAATTTTTATACTTAGTAAAAAATTCCTAATAAACTCCCCTCCTCCCCAACATTTTTTGCGATTTTCAGTCAGATTTGAGGGGGCGGATCAACGAAATTCTAGGGTAGAAAATTAGTATTCTCGCATTTTTTTAATATGGAAGCCCCTAAACAAATGTTGGTCCTGGGTGCCCCGCGTATGTTAAGACGGTCCTGTATATATTGAGAATATATTGTCATTTGATCGAACAATTCAATGCCATATTTCGATGGCTATACATGAAGTGCCCTTTTGTGCCTCAATAAAAAATCCAACGGTTTATTTATAAGTATTTCAGAGATAAGTATTTCACATCCAGTTACTCACTAAGGATTATTCACTCACCAAAGATTACTTTTGGTTCCCTTGGGTAGCATCACAAATATCAACTGTCAAACATTTTGTATTATTTTTCTTTACTGATAGAGTTTCCTTTTTTCACTATATCCAACATAATATATTTAGACAGATAAAATATTTTCACATTTTTAATTAATAATACTATTAACGATTGTAAAATGAATGTAATTTTAAGCATGTATATAATTAAAATTCTTAAACTTTTATTTTATTTACATAATGACAAAGGGTGTTCAAAATTAAGTAATATGCAAGTTAGGTAGCATTAACAAAAACATTCAACACCACTAATGGAACACCACTAATGTGGAATCAGCAACAAATTCCGCAGAAGATTAGGGATTTCTTAAGAATTTCCACTACCGGTTAAAAAAAATTTCTTGGAACGTTTATTTCTCAAGACTATAGATAAAGTTTAGATGATAACCGTTATGAATAAAACGTTAAATTCTGGAAGAGACAGGGGGTTTGCTACAAATTTCCACTGCCAATTCAAACAATTTTCTTGAATCATCTATTTCTTAAGATTATAGATAGAGCTCATATGATAACCGTTGTGAATAAAACGTCAAATTCTTGAGGAGATAGAGTATTGTTACAGATTTCTACTTCTAGTTCAAAAAAAGTTCTTGAAGCATCTATTTCTCAAGACGATAGATAGAGATCAGATGGTAACCGTTATTAATAAAACGTTAAATTCTGGATGAGATAGAGTGATTGCTACAGATTTCCACTTCCGGTTCAGAAACCATTTCTTGTAACATCTATTTCTCAGGACTATAAATAGAGCTTAAATAATAACCGTTGTGAATGAAACACTAAATTCTTGAATAGATTGATATAAATTTCTACTTCCGGCTCAAAAATTTCTTAGAACACCTATTTCTCAGGACTATAGATAGAGAGAGCTTAGATGATAACCGTTGTGAATGAAACATTAAATTCTGAAAGATATAGGGGGTTTACTACAGATTTCCTGAAAACATTTATCCCTCAAAATTGAGTATAAATAGAGCTTACGTCATTACTGATATGGATTCATCGTTAAATTACTAAGGGATGTAGGGGGGAGGGAGGGGTTCATTAAGAATCTCCATTTCTGGCTCTAAAGATGTCATTTTTGGTTGTTATCGAACATTGGTCTGGCTGTACGAAATAAATATGCAAAAGAAACTATGCTTCATTATAAATTTCTTTTTTATCCTTTGCAAAATAATTGACGATGTTGAATATTTTCTTGAATTATTCAGTCTGTACGGCCAATAAAAAACATACATTTTAACATCAAATTATTATCTAGAAATAACATTTTCAACAACCACAGAGATGACTTATAAACTACCATTAAAATGGCTTATAAATTATAAATAAATTTTCTTCCTCGTGTTTTCCTTTGAATTTACGTCAAAAGAACAGAGATAATTATGTTGCTAAGTAATATATATTGTATAATGTTGTTCCTACATCATTTAATTTTATAATAGAATAAAAATGATTATATTATTAAAAAATAGAAACAGTTATATAATTTTTCTGCTATTTTTAACACTTTCCAACATAGTTGAAAAGTGTTTATGACTTTGTTCATTCTGTCTGTCTGTCTGTCTGTCCGTTTGCACGATAACTGAGCTTTCACAACTGCCCATTCACAAATTGCTTCTAAAATTTTATCAAAATATGTTAAATAGTTTTTTTAAATAAAGATTTAAATAATAATTACTCCCATATTATATGAAGAGATCAGGTGACTCATTGCAAAAAAAAATATGGCATCCGATTTTTTTTTTCGCTGTGTGAAAATCTTGATTATTAAGGAACGTTTATATTTATATTTAGTGTAGCATCCGTTCTAAATTCGCTTTATTTTTTCATATTATCTGTGTATCTAAATTATCAACCTACGCAATTACCATATTTTTAATTTTAAATGATCGCTGAATTTCTGCACCGAAGCCTAATTTTAACGTATGCAGAATGTAAACAAATCAAGCGATTGTAAAATGAGTTGTATAAGAATTGTAAATTTTTTAAAGCAAAATTATTTAGCTCTAGAGGCTGGAATATAGGTGCTGTGATTTAAATATTCATTGATTTTACATAGAGAAGCAGACGATTTTATAGCATTGCCTTTTGTTATGAAGTTTTAAGTTTACAAGTTGAATATATTACTGTAGTACTGTGATAATTTTAAACATGTTACTTCTGAATACATCGCATTTTAAAGATGTTTAAGGGAAATTGCATTTCATTTGGAAAGTGTTTCATAATCAATGCTTTATGCATAATTAAACTTTCCAATTTAGTATTAAACAAGAATTAAAAACTATTAATTCGTTCGGACAACAATTCGTAAGCTATGCTCGTTTCCCTTATTTATATATTTTCAAAAAGTGAAAGCAACTATGTATTTACCAAGGACTTACTGAAATCAACATCACTTTTACATAATGAAATTTTTCAACGCCATTCCGAAGTAAAAACAAAATATAGAACCTTTTAAACAAATGAAACAAAAAAGACTAAAACTTTGAAAGTTAAGTGACTAACTTATAAATTCTCTCTAATAATTACCGTTAATGAATGCACAATTAACATATGTCTTAGCTAATTGATTTTTTTTTTTTTTTGCCAAGTTAAGGAAAAGTAATGTGAAGTCATAAATTTAATGTGGATTAGTTATCGATTCCTTTCCGAAGATCTTGTTTCGCGCCATTTTATATTGTATTTTGTTTACCCATGTATGAAAAAAGGGAATAAGTAGAGAGAATTAATTATTTACATGAATTTGCATTCCTTGAAAAAAATGTGCGATATTAAAATTTAACTTTAATTTCAGAGCTATATACAGGGTGTCAAGGAAAATCATCGAATAGGTCCATAACTCGAGACATTTTAGGGTTACCGTACAATTTTTATGCATTTGTATTGTATAGGTAACGCCCAGTAGCCCTATAGGATGAGACAATTTTTGAGGGGTTGACCCCCTCCCCCTTTCCAGAAGGTGAAGAAGAATATCGCGCGTCCTGATAGAAATAGGAAAAATAGCCTACGGTCTGTTTTTAACACTTTCCGACGTAGTTGAAAAGTGTTTATGACTGTGGTCATTCTGTCTGTCTGACTGTCGATCTGTTCCGTTTGCACTATAACTGCCGTAAAAATGACTTTGTTAAAATGAAATTTTAGTACGTTGTTGAGTCGGTTTTTCGAATATCTGGGAATGAAAATTAATAACATCAGCCAATTAAATTTGAATTTAACCCAGGATTAAAACATGAAATACATTGAACCCTATAGGACATAATTTTTCAACCGTTTTTTAAACGGAGTTAAAATTCACAAATTGATTCAAAAATTTTAGGAAATATTCAAATTATCACACAAAACATGCAAAGAAAGTTTGCAAAATGTGTTGTGTTGTTTTTCAAATAAAAACTAAAATAATAACTACACCCATATTATATGAAGAGATCACGTGATTCATTTCAAAATAAAATATGGCATCCATTTTTTTCCCCTGTGAAAAAACCGTAATATTTAAAGATCGTTGAAGTTTATATTTAGTGTTGCACCCGTCATAAAACCGCTTTATTATGGCATATTATCTGTGTATCTAAATTCTGTGCCAACGCAATGACAATATTTTTGATTTTAAATGATCACTAAACTTTGATTATTCCTATAACGATACCTAATTTCTATAGCATGCAGAATGTAAAAAAATTAAGCGATGGTAAGATGAGTTGTACAATAATTGCTGAATTTTTTCACCCAAAACTATTTAGTGCATTAATTTTCAAGCAAAATTATTCGTTCGTTACTAATTCCCCCGTGGTGAAGGAGCGCCTATGCACCACGTCCACAAAACTCCCCAGGATATCCCACGGCGAAGGGGTGGAGATTTGCAGCTTCACTTTTATAGAGGCTCCCCGGAGGGCGAAAGTCTGACTTGGCCTCGACATGACAACATCCATGCCCGCTGGCGGGATTCGAACCCGCAACCCGGCAATCCAGCCATCCGATGGAAACGCATGCCCCGGACCGCTCGACCACCGGATCGGCAAGCAAAATTATAAATGATATGAATTCATTGATTTTACATAGAGAGGCAGACGATTTATATTTTGATGATGTCATCTGAATAAAGTTCATTTTGTGTTACTAATTGTTTTCCACATCAAGGAGTCTGGCACTTCGATGCGAGTGCCGGACATACAAAAAACTCTGAACGCACAAAAAACTCATCACTCTGTAAGATATAGTAATTCATCACCTCACATCTCACAGGTACCATATAAATTTGCCCATTTATCGGGGAATGCCCATTGGGTACCCATTTAGAGGAAAGAAGTGTACATCTTCATTATAAAAGTCGGCCTCCCTCGAAGTTTATAAGAACCCTGAAACATGACTTCTTTACACACTTCTTAAGATATGCAATAGCATATACGTACTCGTACATATGAACAGAAATATTTGCAGTGAATATTAACATATATGACGTCGTGATAGTTATTTATAAGCATATTTCAGTGATACAGGAAACATTTTCATTTTATGGAGATACAATAGAATAAATTAGAGCCTTTCAACAATTTATATAGCTAAATGCCACTTTTATTCAACTTTGTTTAGCTTTAAATAAAAAGAAATTATTCAAAACTGTCCGTTCTATAAAATTGGAAATAGTAATAATATCATGCATTATTTTATACTATAAAACTCAATGGATATAATCAATGTAAGGCAGAAAAATAATAATACATAATAAAAGTCATGAGCTGTTCACATTAAGTTTTTCTCATTTGAAAAAGTAATTTTGATTCGCAGCGAGATCGTAATCATTTTATCGATGTGTGCTGATCTGTAAAGACCACACAACCCATATTAAACAAATCACGACTCTGAGGCGGAATATTTGATCACTGACTTTGTGTCATGTTTATTCTCTAAAGTTCGAACAATTTTGTCTTTGTTTACAGATAAAAAATTATTTTGATGTACAAATATTGCTTTAAGATCTGTCATTTGAATGCAGAAGGTAAGGCAGGTATCAAAATCGCTTGGCATTTATTTTTGTACTGATCTCATTACATATCCTACTTCCCCTTTATCATTTAAAAACCAGTATGCTCTGATCTAAAACTCAAATACAACTGTCAGATCAAATATAAGTGATCGAAGATCAAATACAACTGTAGACAGTTGTATGTAGTCTTTTGATCATTGCAAACTGTTCATGACGTGGCAAAGAGGAATTATAACGCCATTTAAACAACTGTAGTCACCTAATTAATTCTCATGGGCCTTTTTTATCAAAGAAGTACAAAGAATTTGTATTTTCACAATCAGCAGTTTATATTCATTGTATAATTTTGATAAGTCCAAATGAGCACTCTGAAAACGAAACACGATTTTGAGACAGGATATTTAACTCACATCGTAGTGTCATGTGTATACGCACAAAACTGAGCAGTTTTTACATACAATTTATGTTTGGTTGAGCTGCAACTACTAGATAGGTCTGCAAATCTAAATAGGATACTTTAGAAAAAAATTGCTCAAACTGCTATTTTCAATAATCTGATAATTAAAATACCTTGTCTGTAACACATGGCAGTTAATTTTGCACCATACCTTTTGAAGTAAATAACATCTATGGTCGGAGTATTCGGATGAGATCGGAGTGATAAAATAAATGTAAACATTTTAGACGCTTATATCTCCGAACCTAATAGATAAAAATCCAAACACTTTTTTACTTTCTTTGTCAGTACCATTGTCAATACCAGTTGGGTTCCATTTATGAATATGCAAAGACAGCTACAATATTTTATTAACTTTTACTGTTTTTTCTTTTCTTTTTTCTATTCTTTTTCTTTGATTTTCTGTTTATTTTTTCTTTTCTTTATTCTGTTTTTTTTTCTTTTCTTTTTTCTGTGGTTTTTTTTTTTCCGTTTAAGTATTTAGTAGGAAATCCAGTTTCTAAATCTATAATTTGTTTTCACGACGCATTTATAATTTTCTAGCAATCGTCTTGTGAATTTGAAAAAAATTGAAAATTTTCCGTTTTTGAAGTTTGTAATGCTTATATTTCGAAAAATAAAAGTACTTGCTATAAATAATAAGAAATCAATTTGCAGCTGTTTGAAAACCCTACAAGATACATAATTGCATTTCAACTTGAATTCTCAGCTCGATTAAAATATAGCGAGTTAAATAAAAACAAGAAAGATCAATCATGCATAAGCATTGATTATGAAACACTTTCCAACTGAAATGTAATTTCATTTAAAAATTTCTAAAATGTGATTCATTCAGTGGTAATATCTTTTACATTATCACAGTACTACAGTAATTTATTATACTTAAATATTTAAAACTGTATCGAAATATAAATCATCTGATTCTTTATGCAAAATCAATGAATATTTCATTCATATAACTTGTATTCCAGACTCCAGAGCTAAATAATTTTGTGTGAAAAAAATTCAGCAATTCTTATGTAATTCATCTTACAATCGCTTGAGATATTTGCATTCTGCATATGTTAAAATTAGGCTTCCTTGAAGAAATAATAAAAGTTTAGGGATCATTTAAAATCACAACTATTGTAATTGCATAGGCACGGAATTTAGATACACAGATAATACACAGATAATATATATGTGTATGTGTATGTACTCAAAGTATTGGAATCGAGCCGAAGATCGGAACTCGAATTTTCAAAGGATCTACATGTTTTGGGACTTCTAGAACACGAAAAAACTACTTTTAGGAAGACGTCTGTGTGTGTAAGGGTGTATCTGTGTATGTTTCTGTGTGGATATTACATCCACTCTAATTGAAAAACTAATGGACCGAATTTCATACAATTTGGTAGGTATGTTTTTTGTGGGAAATCCTGATGTTCATTAGATTATAGTACGATTCGTAATAAAAGAATCTGCCTTCTTTGCGAAATGGCCGCAGAAATTGCCTTTATCCACTCTAGCTAAAAACTAATGAACCAAATTTAACAAAATTTGGAGTATAATATTTCAATAACCTACAAGTGATTTATATACCAAATTTAACAAAATTTTGTATATAAATCATTTGTAGGTTATTCTACTACGATTCGGGAAAAAGGAACGGGCTATTTTTGCGAAATGGCCAGCAAAAATCGTTATATATAAAAATAAAAAACTACGTGTGCTCAATTATATCAATTAAATTCCTATTTTATATGTGATTTTTGACAACAAAAAGAATAAGACTAACCCCATTACTCTAGGACTAGCCGTTCTTGAGATATTCTAGTTTTTTCGCGTTTTCGCTACGCCACCTTTGACAATAAGTCCAGTTATCAAATGAGAACCAAATGTAAGTTTAACGTGTAAATTCAATGTCATTTAAAATACTTATGTTGTGCAGATAAACTCAAATTATCATTGAATAAATAAAGAGAACGAATATGAGTCTGCAGGGAAAGACATGTGCTGTCCACATCAGAATTTTTAACAATATTACAACAATGATTTATAAAAGTGAACGGGGATTAATTGCGGGTCATTTCGAAAAAAATGTATGATCTATATTTAAAGATCCACCAAATTGCTGTAGAATAAAATGTTCTACAAATTTAAGCTGTGTACCAAATTTTAACTCTCTAGGACGTAGGAAAGTGCATTTAAAATGCCATCAATTAAATTTATCATGAAGAGTTATATAAAATTTAAAAAAAATGAAAAATTGTTATTTACCAAATTATTTTAAAATATGAAGCCACTCCCATATGCAAAACGTTTTAACAAATGGAGAGATATTAATTATATAATATCTCTCTCTTTTCTTTCTGGAAGATATCCCAAAGTCAGAATTTAATTGAATTTGTTTTTTTCCCTATATTAAATAATTTTTTTAATTAAAAAACTACTTAACATATTTTACTGAATTTTTTTTTATATATTCTATGGGATAATGTGAATATTTCCTAAAAATTTCGAAGCAATTCGTGAATTTTAAATTTACTTAAAAAATGTTTGAAAAATTGGGTCCCATAGGGTTCAATGTATTTCATTTTTTCAACCCGGGTTCAATAAAAAACTAATTGGGTGATATTATTTATTTATATTCCCATAGGTCCTACAGACCGTCTGAACAACATACTAAAATTTCATTTTGATAAACTCATTTTTACGGCAGTTATCGTGCTAACGGACAGACAGACAGACAGACAGACAGACAGACAGACAGACAGACAGACAGAATGAACAAAGTCATAAACACTTTTCAACTTTGTTGTAAAGTGTTAAAAAAGTAACTGTGTCTGTTTCTGTATATTTTATTAACACTTTACAACAAAGTTGAAAAGTGTTTATGACTTTGTTCATTCTGTCTGTCTGTCTGTCTGTCTGTCTGTCTGTCTGTCCGTTAGCACGATAACTGCTGTAAAAATGACTTAATCAAAATGAAATTTTAGTATGTTGTTCAGACGGTCTATAGGACCTATGGGAATATAAATGAATAATATCACCCAATTAGTTTCGGATTGAACCCGGGTTGAAAAAATGGAATACATTGAGCCCTATGGGACCTAATTTTTCAAGTATTTTTTAAGCGGATTTAAAATTCACAAATTGCTTCGAAAATTTTAGGCAATATTCAAATGGTTCCGTAAAATATATAAAAAAAAATTCAGCGAAATATATTCAGTAGTTTTTTAAATAAAAATTAAAATAATAATAACTCCTCTTATATGAAGCGATCACGTGTCCATGATATGAAACGATCACATGACCCACTTCAAAATGATATATGGCATCCATCTTGTGTCAAAATCGTGATTTTTAAAGTTCTTTTTAATTCATATTGAGTGTTGTATCCGTCCTAAAACTACTTTATTTTTGCGTAAATTCTGTGCATCTACATACGGAAACAACGCAATGACAATATATTCCAGTTTAAATGCTCATCTAAATTTGATTATTTCTACTATTAAGCCTATTTTTCACCTATGTAAAATGTAAACAACAAAATATGTAGAATGAGTTGTATTAGAATCGCTGTAATTCTTTAACACAAAATCAAATAGTCCATGGAGTCTGCTTAGCTGATATGAATGAAATATTCATTGATTTTAGAAAGAGAAGGACGATATTTTTCGATGAAAATTAACGAATACAGCTTACTTACTTGTAGCTCAATGGTCTTAATTTTTAAATAAAATAAATTATTATAGTATTGTGATAAAAGACATGAATGGGGGAATTATTTATGAATGAAATGTTGCTTTTATAGAGAGAGCCAGGCGTGTTATTTTTTTATGACGTCATTTGAATGAATTTCAGTTGTTTTCGATGAAGTTTTCAAATATAATAAATTATCGTAGTATTATGATAATTCTAAAATTATTACCAAGGAATGTATTACATTTTAGAGATGTTTAAACCAGGCAATTTATACTTTAATGCCGACATTTGAATGAAGTTAATTTTTTTCGATAAAGGTTTAAGGTTTCAAATATAATAAATCAATGTAGTATTGTGATAAGTTTTAAAATATTACCGAGGAATATATTGCATTTTCGACTTTTTTAAATAAAATTGCATTGAAGTTGGAAAGTGTTTCATAATCAATGCTTTAAGCATGATTGATCTTTCTTGTTTGTTCCTGTAGACACACAGTCAAATTTTTATAGACTTGATATTCACTAGGTACTTGGAAAGATTAAAATGTTTCAATAATACCATAGGCACATATTATCTGTTGCAAATTAAACAAGTGTCATTGAAAACAACGAATAAACTTGTTGAACGTTTTTAACACTTTACAACAAAGTTGAAAAGTGTTTATGACTTTGTTCATTCTGTCTGTCTGTCTGTCTGTCTGTCCGTTAGCACGATAACTGCCGTAAAAAAGACTTAATCAAAATGAAATTTTAGTATGTTGTTCAGACGGTCTGTAGAACCTATGGGAATATAAATGAATAATATCACCCAATTAGTTTTGGATTGAACACGGGTCGAAAAAATGAAATACATTGAGCCTTATGGGACCTAATTTTTCAAACATTTTTTAAGCGGATATAAAATTCACAAATTGCTTCGAAAATTTTAGGTAATATTCAAATTGTTCCATAAAATATATAAAAAAAAATTCAGCGAAATATATTCAGTAGTTTTTTAAATAAAAATTAAAATAATAATTACACCTCTTATATGAAGCGATCACGTGACCATGATATGAAACGATCACATGACCCACTTCAAAATGATATATGGCATCCATCTTGTTTCAAAATCGTGATTTTTTTAAGTTCTTTTTAATTCATATTGAGTGTTGTATCCGTCCTAAAACTACTTTATTTTTGCTTAAATTCTGTGCATCTACATACTGAGACAACGCAATGACAATATATTTGAGTTTAAATGCTCATCTAAATTTGATTATTTCCACAACTAAGCCTATTTTTCACATATGTAAAATGTAAACAGCAAAATATATAGAATGAGTTGTATTAGAATTCCTGTATTTTTTTAACACAAAATAATTTAGTCCATGGAGTCTGCATGGCTGATATGAATGAAATATTAATTGATTTCATAAAGAGAAGGACGATTTTTTTCGATGAAGTTTCAAGCATAGAGTTTAATTTTTTGTAGCTCCATGGTCTTAAACAAAATGTTTAAATAAAATAAATTATTATAGTATTGTGATGAATGAAATGTATGGGAGAAAGTTATGAATGAAATCCTGTTTTTATAGAGAGATCCAGGCGTGTTATTTTTTCTATGACGTCATCTGAATTAATTTCAGTTGTTTTCGATGAAGTTTTCAAATATAATAAATTATCGTAGTATTATGATAATTCTAAAACTATTACCGAGGAATGTATAACATTTTAGAGATGTTTAAACCAGGCAATTTATATTTCAATGCCGTCATTTGAATGAAGTTCATTTTTTTCGATGAAGGTTTAAGTTTTCAAATATAATAAATTAATGCAGTATTGTGATAAGTTTCAAAATATTACCGAGGAATGTACTGCATTTTAGACTTGTTTAAATAAAATTGCATTGAAGTTGGAAAGTGTTTCATAATCAATGCTTTAAGCATGATTGATCTTTCTTGTTTATTCTACAAAACGTCAATTACGCTAAAACCACTAGGAACATAGAACATGAAATTCATTTGGAGCTTGGAAAGATCAATTTGTCTCAATAATACCATAGACCCAAATTACCTGTTGTAAATTAAACAAATGAGAATAAAAACATCGAATAAACTTATTGAACGTTATTTTATTCTACAAAACGCTATTCAGGCAAAACCATTTCGGCTCCATCATATTTGAGTTACAGCCGATTTTTATTAACACTTTACAACGAAGTCGAAAAGTGTTTATGACTTTGTTCATTCTGTCTGTCTGTCTGTCTGTCTGTCTGTCTGTTAGCACGATAACTGTCGTAAAAATGACTTAATCAAAATGAAATTTTAGTATGTTGTTCAGACGGTCTGTTGGACCTATGGGAATGTAAATGAATAATATCACCCAATTAGTTTTGGATTGAACCCGGGTTGAAAAAATGAAATACATTGAGCCCTATGGGACCTAATTTTTCAAGCATTTTTTAAGCGGATTTAAAATTCATAAATTGCTTCGAAAATTTTAGGCAATATTCAAATTGTTCCATAAAATATATTAAAAAAAATTCAGCGAAATATATTCAGTAGTTTTTTAAATAAAAATTAAAATAATAATAACACCTCTTATATGAAGCGATCACGTGACCATGATATGAAACGATCACGCGACATACTTCAAAATGATATATGGCATCCATCTTGTCTCAAAATCATGATTTTTAAAGTTCTTTTTAACTCATATTGAGTGTTGTATCCGTCCTAAAACTACTTTATTTTTGCCTAAATTCTGTGCATCTACATACTGAAACAACGCAATGACAATATATTTGTGTTTAAAAGCTCATCATAATTTGATTATTTCTACAACGAAGCCTATTTTTCACCTGTGTAAAATGTAAACAGCAAAATATGTAGAATGAGTTGTATTAGAATCGCTGTAATTCTTTAACACAAAATCAAATAGTCCATGGAGTCTGCTTAGCTGAGATGAATGAAATATTCATTGATTTTAGAAAGAGAAGGATGATATTTTTTGATGAAGTTTTACGCATAGAGTTTAATTACTTGCAGCTCCATAGTCTTAATTTTTAAATAAAATAAATTATTATAGTATTGTGATGAATGACATGCATGGGGGAATTATTTATGAATGAAATGTTGCTTTTATAGAGAGAGTCAGGCGTGTTATCTTTTCTATGACGTCATTTGAATGGATTTCAGTTGTTTTCGATGAAGTTTCCAAATATAATAAATTATCGTAGTATTATGATAATTCTAAAATTATTACCGAGGAATGTATCACATTTTAGAGATGTTTAAACCAGGCAATTTATACTTTAATGCCGTCATTTGAATTAAGTTAATTTTTTTATGAAGGTTTAAGGGGTTTCAAATATAATAAATTAATGTAGTATTGTGATAAGTTTTAAAATATTACCGAGGAATGTATTGCATTTTAGACATGTTTAAATAAAATTGCATTGAAGTTGGAAAGTGTTTCATAATCAATGCTTTAAGCATGATTGATCTTTCTTGTTTTGTTTTCAAAATGGGTTGAGAAATTTGAATCAGCTGTAATATAAGGAAGTATTTTAATTTTGGGGCATACTTCAATTATGATCATCCGGTGCTATGACACTAATTAACTATACTGAAAAGTAAAATTTAACCCTTAAAATATCCATTTTACACAAAAACCGTCCAGAAAGTCCTCCACTCAAAGATTTCCATGAGTTAGAACAGAACCACTTTGATAAATTTTACATTGTATAAGCTGCGAGCAAACGCGCTTTAAGCGTGTAATTATGTAGAAAAATAGTGTTTTAAATTATTCAAAGTATTAGGGAGATGAATTCTCTAAAGTGAGAAATAGGTAACCATTGTGTAGAATATATGTAAAATGCCATGTGTCTACATTAAGATTAAATATGTAGACTTAAAAGATATATGCAAGCGTAGGTTTATAAAGAGGAAACATTAATTTTGTGGCTTGCTGGTTAACTATGCAAAATATAATTTGTGCGATTCTTAATTTCTAATATTACAAGATGAGAATCCTGCATGACGGGGATGCATGGTGTTATGTAAAAGGTTCTCTCTCCTCCACTCGCCCGTGACACTTGAGCTCCTATTTATTACCATACGAGTCCCTAATAAAACATAATTACTAAACTTCTCCCTAACAAAGCGTAGCTTCCTTACGAATAATGAAACTCACTGTATTTGAAATCAAGATTATCAAATGAATGATTCCAACCAAGCGACAGAGATTATCAAAGAAATTATATTTAAATTTTTGAGATAGTGAATTATCGCCAAATTTGGCATCATATCAGAAAATTATTAAAATGTGTTCCCACGGTCGCTACATTTGTCGCCAAGCTGAGCAGTTAAGGACATTGATTTTTCTTATATAGTATTTTCCCCGAAAGTTATTGAATTTAAAATTTTGAATAAAGTACGTATTTTGAAAATATCTTAACACATTTTGAATAATTTTGGACTGATGTTCATATTTATTTACATGTGTGTATCTAAATTGGGGACAGAAAAAGCCATGCACGTATTGTTTATGAAATTTTAATTTTAAAACATCTGTATGAAGATCGAAAACTAAATATCATTTATTATTTTCCTTATATACATATAATGTATATGGAAAGTATTGTGACGGGGTCGAAAATTCGAATTCGAGTTTCGACGGAAGAGCACGTTTTAAGCATCCCTGAACGCGAATCAGACGTTTCTGAGATGATGTCTGTGTGTGTGTTTGTGTGTAAATGTGTGTGAAAGTATGTGTGTGTGTATGTGTATGTGAGAGAGAGTGTGTGTGGAAGTATATGTTTGTGTGTGTGAGTGTGTGTATGTGTGTGTGTCAGAGCGTGTGTGTATGTGTGTGTGACAGAGCGTGTGTGAAAGTATGTGTGTGTGTGTGTGAGTGTGAAAGCCCCAGGCCGTCCGGCTCGTCCAGAGGACGTGTGTGTGAGTGTGTGTAAAAGTATGCGTGTGCGTGTGTGCGAGTGTCAGTGAGACTGTGGAGACGATAATTGACGAACGAATGGAGCGATTCGAACAAAATTTGGTACAAAATTACAATCCATGAATACTGGAAGTACTATTGATTTTATACGCAATCGGATGTTCAGAACCCCCCCTAAATTTTCGAGTGAAATTTTGAAAAAATCATAAAAAATTAGAACCTTTAATAAAGTTACGTAAATAGTCATTTCTTATGGAATTTTTCATTAGAAAACGATTGACATAAATTTTAGAATGCTAGCAAGGACCGTTCTCGAGATATTACACATTTTTCAAAAAAATTATCAAAAAATCATACAAAATAAAATAAAAATATTACCTATTGTGAAATATGTTCACTTTTCATAAGTAATATCATGCAATTAATTTTGGTGACATCATTCTAGTGGATCTAGCTAGTTCTATTTAAGAGAAAAGATACTTTAGGTAATACTTTTGTATTTGGGCACTAATTTTCATTTATTTGCTACAAGAATAACTTAATTATCCGTCCATAACGTTTGGCGAGATTTTGATTTAATGTCGCCAACTTGGCGAGTTTTTTAAATGTTACCGAATTAACGAAAATGTTGCCAAATTGATAAAAATGACGCCAAATCAATGGAAAATGACAACTGGATGATGAAAGTTCAATATCTTGTGAAGGACGTAAGCGTAAACTATTAGAATAACACATTTCTTCGTCCGTCCGTAACGCTTGACGAGAGATTTAGCGGGACGTCGCCAACTTGACTACTAGTTTAAATGTTACTAAAATGACAAACATGTCGCCAAATTGATAAAAATCACGCCAAATGGGTAGTAATGTCTCGCAAATTCTGATTTCCTTCATATGACGGGCATGCCTTCTAGTATATAAGAAATACTCTTCTCTCCGTTTGTGTGTAACACTTGGTGATGCATTTGGTAAACTTAGCGAATATTTTAGCAAAGTAATGCCAACGGGGCGATATTTCCCCCCAGATTGACAAAAATATCGTCAAAATTGAAAAAATGACGTTAAATTAATGAAAATTACGCCTAATTGATGACGCAAGTATTTTAATATCTGGTATTTTATTTTAATATATTGTTTAAAGAATTTTAACATATGAGCTATATCGCTTATTGAGGATGCTCTTAATATTGATGATTGTTTAATTACAGTTGCGCGAAGTATAAATTATTTGAGTATTTTGAAATAGTTTTACATGTTGTCATCCGGAAAATCGCCAAATGTATAGTTCAACAATAAAAACACAGTACCGTGGATCTTATATATTATTTTTTGACTGTCAAACTAGTAAATCCATTGCATTATATACGGAAAGTCATGTGCTGCCCACATCAGATTTTTTAGTTTTCATGATTATTACATTCATTAGAATTTGGTGATTTTTATATTATTCATCAATATATCGGTAAATAATAATGCATGGAAACAATTCCGTCATAACAGGAAAAATTCACTATTACATTACACAGCATTATTTTATACCAGCAGTGTTACTTAAATTTAATTGAAGCAAAATATACTACGTATTTAATAATATACAATAAAATAGTAATACACTAATTTACTAAAATAGCATAAAATAATTTCAATATAAAGCTGAAGGAATGACAAAATACAATCTAAATTGAGCCATCGCTTCAGTATCATAAAATGCGTTTACAAACTTATTTCGCCATTCAATTGATTACACTTGATAAAGTGAAATGAAAATAATTAAGAAAATTCGTAATAAAATGCGACGGAATTAAAAGGGCTTATACTTAATCCCAGAAAATCCCATCGAAACGATCTTGTCTAATTTTATCTGATTCAATCCCGAGATATTTCCAGGTTACTGTTAAAAATAATCTTGCTTGTTGATCTAAGGTCACTTCACTAATTTGGTTGATGTTGTAATCTTCTTTCTTATCTTTCCCGTTATTTGTTTTTCATTTGGAACTGGGATCTCTGCAGCGCCTAATGTATAAAACGGAAAATACAAAAAGACTCTTTTAAGCGAGACATCTAGTGAACTAAGCGATAGATTTCGACAAAGCTGTTTCAAAGCAATGAGGCCAGGTCCAGAGGGATTAAGGGAGTTAATTTAAAAGGTAAAAGGAGATTAAAATCTGATGTAAACCGAAATTCGTTACGTATTGCGTTGGTGAAAAAGTAGCTGCGTTGTTTGTCCCATAAAGAGAAGTATTTTTGATGTGAAACATCTTATGGCGCGGGGTAGAATAAATATTGAAAAAAATGTGACTTAGATGAAACAAAATTGAAAGTATCCAATGAAAGTCATATCATTTGTTACGAATATGTAAGATTCTGTTGATATAATATGAGTTGGTCTGCCTTTTTGTTAGTCTGCCTCCGAATAGTTGTTTGGGTGTCCCGAAGTCATGGGAGTCACCCGTGAATAAGTGACCTTTGGCTCTTGATACAATTCATCTTTTCGAAAATTGCGTGGGATATTCGTATCGGTGAGTGAGCTAAAAACGAAGTAGTTGATTACAATTAAAACATACTCAGAGCTTGATATTTTGAGAATAATTTATTATTCGCAAAACCCATCACATAGACATGCTACGTGTCACATGTACAACAACATCTCTGGACTGGTGAGAGGCATGTAAGTTATCCTACTGCTCTGTATCATCTCTCGCTCACCTCATGAGATCCTATATGCGACTCCTTTGATGTATGTCTCGTAGGTGCCTTCCTCTCATCTCGTATTTTCATATATATGTTTCTCTAGATCTCCCTGAGAATTAGACCATCCTAACATATTTCCTCAAATTTTGTCTGGATATTCATAATACCTAGACCTCCACGCAAACTCAATTATTGGAATCTTAGTCCCCCTCGTCTTTGATGACAAACCTAATACCATTATCCTGTTTCCATGGGCAGATTATGTTGGTGACAAAGGTAGTAATGACTTTGTTTGCATATTTGCAGCTGTGTTGCCTCTACTCGAAGGTCTACGGTTTTACAAGTGTCAAAATATATTTAAAACTTTTTTCTGAGTTTCTCACAGAATACTTCAGAGGGGCTGCATAGCTCTAGTGTTTAAGAAACGGGAATTGCACTCGGAGGACCTGAGGTTGATTCTTGGGTCTGCCCAAACTAACCCCGTGTTTTACGCGGAGTACTTGCACGTTACATTTCTGGGGTCCAAAAATCATTCTTAGAGGCTTAATCCAGGGGAAGGAAGGATGTGAAACCCACTGAGTTCCGGTCTAAATTGGGTGGCAGTGTAAGGGCTTTCCAAACGGATATCTTACACATTCGGGTAGATCGAACGATGTGGGTGGAAAGAAAGAAAGAAAGATGGCATAACAGAAAACCATTGCTGTAATTTTAAAATATGGGTCATTAAACTAGACGTTTAGTCCTAAAAATGGTTAGTTATAACTAAATGTGACACTTGCATGTTTTCCAAAAAGTTCTGAATATCAAAACCCGTTTCAAATTAATAAATAAAAATGTCGTATATTTTTTTTTAAATTTTCTCATACTGCCACAAAACTTCCATCATCTATACACACGGATCACACTTTTCAAAAATATTATAAACTAGCCAGTTTATCCTAAAAATATTTAGTGGTAACTAAATCTATACACTTAATAATAGCTCGGAACAGCAAAAACTGTTTCCAATTAATGTATAAAAATGGCACGCATTTTATAGTTTTGTTAACATGGACATTGCAGTATGTAAAACACGTTCATCTCGGATCACTGCATGGTTTCAGATATTTTAATTTAAAAATAACTTAAAGATTGCATAAAAAATAGAAGAAATTGTCTGTTATATTATAATTTAGAGTATCTCAAGAACGCGTTATTGTACAACCAATGGAGTTAATTAAAAAATTCAGGATGTTTCAGGAATAAAATTCAGGCTATAAAGCTCAAGTCCCGCGTGTTTGCATAATGTTTTCATTGGATTTTGCATAATGTTTTCATTTCATTGTTCTACCTTCAATAGTTTGGGAATCCATCCCTTATCCAGTCAGCAAGTCTCAATCATTTCTTCTAAGGAAAATTGCTACTCCAACCGGGAATCGGAGCCTGGGTCTCCGAATTGGAAAGCCAATGCTCTACGTTGAACTACTGGGACGAAATTGCAAACTCTCATCGTCAAAGTGGACTCTACATTCTCCACCCTCTAGTCTCAGATTGGCGGCTAATTACCAATCTGACTAACCGCCTCCTGCTATTTTTACCTCAGGTTAGCCTCCTGCTACTACTATTTTTACCCAAATTAGTATCCTGCATGGCAGTTGTTCTCCGACATCTGCTAAAACTTATTGACATAAAAAACTGTATTCTTGTTGCCATGGAAATTTCTAATAAACTGACCTAAGCTTATGAATAGATTCTGCTCTCAATTAGTTTTGATCAATGAATCCCTTTATTTCATTCTTATTAATTTATATGGACTTATTGTATTCCCTCCATATTTTCTGTTAAAGAAAAAGCTATGTTAACTGTTCTTAAATTTCTGTTTTTGTTTTTCATGTGCCTAAATTTCTTTCCTCTTCCCATATATTTTATTTTTTATATATATATTTTCTAAATTTCACTTTTAAAATGTCATTATTTTCTTTAATGTTAATCTATTTTCCATTATGTTAATATACCTCACTCTAAATTTTACTTTTCAATGATCTTTTTATCTATATACGCAATAACCCTTTTCCCATTTTTGAAAAATGGAGGTACTTGTCAAGTTAAAATATAATATAAAACTATCTGTTTAACCACAATATTTTTCATCAATTGTTATCTTTTTAGACCTACATAAATCTTCCTTTGGCGGGATGGTAGACCTTGGATGCCTCCTGAGTGCAAGAGGTATCCTTTCCCGTCCTTGCAGCTAGCTACTCTAAACCAACTATGTGAGTCGCACGGTCTAGGATCTTCAAACCTCCGACATCTTTGCAGTAACCTACAGAGTTTATTTGTTCGGGAACCTTGTAAAGAACCTTGCTGCCCTAACTGGGAATCGAACCTGGATCTCTGAACTGGACACCCGACGCTCTACCATTGAGCTACTATGACGAAATTGCAAGCTCTTATCATCGAAATGGACTCTGAACAGTATAATATAGATTATCATATATTTACTGAGCTATAAATAAAGCATAGTTTTGACAGAAATAGAGGACGCCAGCCATATATGTCCAGCCATATATGTCCAGCCATATATGCCAATGTATAGCTAATGCGGGGCATTGAGGGCCACCCAGATCTGGGGGACCACGTTAGAAATAAACGTTTAAAAGGGAAAATATAATGCAAGAAATATAATTTAAATTTCAAATACTATCCTCAAAACTTTAAGTCAGATTCCAGTCCAAATTTGACTAAGACAGGTTTTATATTTTTTAATGTAGAATATTTTAAAATTATATTCATTTTGTTCAGCTTAGGATAAAATAATATACATAAAAGTAATATCTTCACAAATTAAAGTAATATATTTACAAATTTAGAAAACTGATAAATGTAACGCAGTTCCTACTAGACACCGTTCGCAAAACACAGACTTCACTGCCGGGACATCTGCGTCTGAATAATATGAATTTAGAAGCAAAATTTCGCTCAGCAGCGTATTATCGAGAGTATTATTAAGACCATAGATCACGCCATATTAAAAAAAGACGTCATTCATCAGCCAGCAGTGTGTACGGGGCAGTGACAGAATTTTAAATATTTTCTTAAAGTATTATCGTGTGGTTCAGTAAGCTGTCTTAAATTCGTATTGAAATTAGAGATAATAAAATGACAAAATCATTATTATCAAAATGTGCAAACACTAAGAAGTGGTACACTGAAACGAAAAATAAAGCGAAAGCTTCTAAAATAACATCAAATGAACCCCCATTTACATCCCTTGACACTAACAAAATAATCGAAGAAGGCAGATTAAAGATAGCAACATTCAAAAATCGTCTCCAGATGATGATGAATTCTCAGTTGGGCCATATTATATCCTGCTGTAAGCAAAACTGCCATCAGCGCCGCCAACAAAGAAGGGCTAAAGGATGTACTACATGGAGGCTACGACAGGATCTATAGCCCAGGCCGAATAAACAGTTTATGAAAAAAGGTCATAACCTTGCATAAAATAAGAAGTAGTAGGAGGGACATCTAATGATGCTTGTAAACCATTAGGACCTTTTCCGAAAAAGAACAAAATAAGATCATCTACAGTAAACAATTACTCAGCTATTGCTAAATCGGGATTAAAAATGAGTTACAACCTAGACAACGATAACTGCGAGCCATGCCGGTTGTTTTCTTCTTCTGATATAATATGTAATTAGACAAAGGGATTCAGAGAGTGGAAAAATTTATCTTATAAACTTAATAACCATGAAAAGAGCGGTAATGGAAGCATGTATCGTTAACGAAATATAGGAGAAACACAGAGATTAATAAAACTTTGGCAAAACTATGCAAGAAGAAAATAACTCTTGGAGAAAAGTGTTAGAGAGGCTGATTAAAATCATTCTAAAATTGTCGAAAAATTCATTTGCTTTAAGAGGACATCACGAAAGTTCAAATGAATATGTTGGAAACTTCCTGAGGGACATAAAAATATCAGAAGTTTGTGCATGATCCAGTGATGCGTAAAATAGTGGATTTATATAGTGGAAGTACTACAGTGCGCGAAAAATTTATAAGGACAACATATAATTGAATGAAAATATACTTTATTTTCACTTTATCAAAATTAATTTTTGATATTTCTGACCTCTAATATGAAATTATATAATAACATTTACAACACATGAAACACAAATATGAACCTTACTAAAGTTGACCTTATAAAGATTATCACTAAAAAAAATATAGAAAAAAGTATAAGGACATGTTCTAAATTACTTAACATTTCCCTTAATAATCAAGAAAACAACCTTTTATTTCAATTACTTGAATTATTTCAATTGCCGAGAGGTTATCGATGCTGAAAGTTATTTTAAAGTGTCTATGGAAATGTTATTCCAAGCTTTTTTGGTGGCTAACACAAGATCCTGTTCACACAGATATTGTGTGCCATTTTTATAAACTTCTCGGACTAGAAGGCCCCATAAATTTTTTATTGGATTGAGATCGGGATTCCTCGACGACCAATCAAGTAAATTTACTGAATTAGCTTGAAACCAGAGTTTTGCACTCTTAGAAACGCGTATGGAAGGGTTATCCTGTTGGAAAATATAGTCTCCTGAAGTAATTAGTGAGGCCTCAGGTAACAAATGTTCGTCTAACATATCAAAATATTTACCAAAGTTCCTTTTGTAGTTGATAAGGACTATAGGCATGGTTCTGTTTGCTGCAAAAGCGCCCCAAATCATTACTGTGTCCCCACCGTATTGACGTTTGAAAAAAACTTCTTTGGTTTTACGCAGATTATACCAAAAATAGCGAAAACCATCTGGCCCATCAAGATTGAACTTCTTTTCGTCCGAAAAGATTATATCAATCCATTTTGGACCGAGAGAAATGCATTTTTTTTTTAAATTCCTGTCTACGTTCCTTTTTAAGAAGCTGACGTGACATTAACTTTCCATACCAAATATTCGGATGTTTATTCAAAACATTTTGAACTGTTCGTGTGGAACATGGTAAGTCCAAATTTCTTCTAACTTCATTTGCAGTTTATTTTTTCTCGCAAGCTCTTTTTACAACCATTCTTGTCTGTCGATGCTTTAGAATTTCTGGTCTTCCAGTTCGTTTTTCATCCCATACATTCCAGGTTCTTTTAAAAAATTATAAACTGCAGTTTTAGATCTTTTAATTTTTTTCGAAATTTCATGCCCACTCAAACCACATTCTTTAAAAGCAAGAATTTTCCCTTTTTCGAGGTCAGACAGATGAGTTCCATTTGGCATCGTACAAAACTTGTGAAGAAATGAGGCAAGTGGAAATTTTGTTTAGAAACTCAGTCTTTATATTTGAAATGGTCATTTTCTGCTTTCAAATATGCAAATTTTACTATAATTTTAGATGAAAAAACAGTTGTCCTTATACTTTTTTCCAAGATCATATGGGTTTAAAATTTATACATATTTATTTTTGGGGAAATTTAACTAATTTACATGAAAAAGAACTTAATTTTATCAATATTTTTCCTTAGAAATTTACATACATTTCCTTTTAAAAGATTTCTAGATTTGGCGAGTTTTCGCTTGTCCTTATACTTTTTCGCGCACTGTATATACTTGGGTCCTACAATTCAAAATTAACTTATCGAATGCTTGGGCCAACATATAAAAGAAGAATTAAGTAAAGAAATTAAATAAAGAAGCTTCATTTTTCTCATCATAGTGTCACACAGTAACCGTGTCACCCAGGAAAATTCGTGTGTGACGGAAATAAACAAATTCCTTTTATGTGCACCAGAATGTGTATCCAAGGACAGGAGGGCGGAAAGGAGTTATGAAATTAAGCCCCCTTCCAAGAATCACACAGACAGGAATAAATTAGATATTAAGTACGTTTACTTACATTAGCGTTGTGTTTGGCCATAATCTCAGATCCGGCTGCCCAGGCTTACAAAATGCAGACTGGACATACATGCACACAGCAAAGTAACAACAAATATCAGGTTGGGAAAACATGAGTCAAAAATAATCATAAAAACTCTTTTTATTTTAAATATATATATTTATGAAAATATAGAAACATTGAAGATAATTCTGGCCATTTTCTGTATTATATATTGATAAATAACATTTGGCCTTTGAACTTAAATGTCATCAAACTCTATAATACTAGAAGCATTAAACACGACATTTTATAAATATATTCAAATATTGAATATAATTACTCTTTATATGAATTAAATAAGTTTCACTTTATTGACTGAAATTCTGGCCTCAATTTAGATTTAGAAATTCTCCTTTAAGAATTTCGATATTTTCAATAAATGCCATTTAAATACCTGAATACTTCATCACTGTTTCATATTACCAATTTCACACAAGCACTGATTCAGATGAGTACTTCGACTCAAGATCTCAAAGGATCAATAAGCAAATCGTCCACACACATTAGGTTGAGTTCACTTAGCACATAGCCGAATCTATCGACTGAATAAAGATCCAGCTAGCCAGGACGAGTAATCATTAGGAATAATCCACCTGACTCTTTCGAGAAAATTCCAGGCAATCCGCGATCTCGAGTTCGGTATTCATAGGTCTAATTCGATTCTTCCGGATCCCGAATTCTTTAATGCTACAGCCAAATGGTAAGGGATTTTCGTCCAGGTCCTCTGAAATAAATACGAAAAATGTAGAATTTGTAAATAAAAGATAATTGTCTTGGCCCACACGGATTATAAGATTCCTTCTGAATCAAAGTTATAATCCGAGACACAAAAATGACCGTTGGGTCATAAGTTCTTTTGTGTCGCACAATCAGAGCGAGAAATAAAGAGCTCCTTCTCCAACGATAACTCAGGGCCAAGAGAGCCCCTCTACTGTGAAAAATGGTAATATCGGTCGCCTCGACCTTCAACTCCATGCACGAAATTAAAGGTAGCAGCCAACGGTTTTTGTGCGGCAACCTCGCGCCATCGCCTGCAGAAACGAAACCACTGCTCCGGGCAATAAATAAAGAAATAAGAAATTATCTTCGGAACATCTGCCACAGCGAGATCCCACACTTTCTGCATGAAAAGTGCAAACTCGTACAGAATTAAAACCTTGGAATAAAAATGGCTTCCGAAGGAGAACGATTTTGGGAAGAACAGAAAAATGTCGTGTTTCACACTCGTATAGTCATAAATCACTATGACAATCGCTTCACAAGATATTTTTAAATAAATTAATTAATTTTAGTAACTCGCTGCATTCACATTTTAACAGATCCATATGGCGATAAACCTGCAAAAATAAATATTGAAGAAACTTTTATTAGTTTTTCCCCGAGTAGCAGATAGATGCGCTGCTAGAGTGACGTCAGTTGCGACTCTATAGAATGATGTGGTACAAATCTTTTTAAATGCCGAGGACGGGGGTGCGATGGAACAAACACAATGAGTGGAAAAGTGGATATTTGCTTTCGATGTGCGTAACATATATGGTTCAAGTATATCTGGCTTAAATCAGAGCGCTACGTAAAATAAACATTTTGTAGACTTATATCTTTGAATCTAATAGATAAAAATGTAAACAGAATTTACTTGTTTTATTTAATATATGGTACCATTTACAAATATGCAAAAATATTTTCAAAATTTTAATATTTTGAAACTTATTCTTTGAAAAACTAATAAGTTTTTGTTCGAGCGTGTTTTGCTATACTTTGCTTGATTTCAGTCGAAATAGCTTTTAAATTGTAAAAGTTAGATATAACTAGCAAGCGACAACAATGCTCAGCAGAAAATTTAGTTTCTAGATAAATAATCTGTTTTTACAAAGCTCTTAAAGTTTGCGAGTAAACGTCTTGCCAATTTGAAATAAATTGAAAATTTTCCCTTTTTTCCAGTTTGTATGACTTATATTTAAAAACTAAGAAAGTGCTAGTTTTAAACTGTAAGCAGAAATTTGTAGCCCTTTGAAAGCTTTACAAGGATACATAATTGGATTTCATATCATTTTTTTTTTTAAATATATAATTCCCAAACCAAAAATTTTAATTTCACCATAGCATTTCAGTTCTTCAAATTAAAATTTCATACAGCAAATCCTTAGATTCAGGCTAAAAAAATTTCTTTATTAAAAATTTTAATTAGGCATTTTTACAAGACATTTATGTGGACATTCGAGAAATGTTTCATTAAAAAATTCAAGCAACTTTGCACCGGAAAGCATTTTCTCCCGAACAGTTCAAAAGTATGAAAAAATAAACTGCTCACTCCAAACAACTATTTGAAATATTTCATTAAGTCTAAACGCAGAGTAGCTGGTTAAAATGAAAATAGTTTTAGCTCTGATATTTTTTTTTAATATCCATATCTCCATCCTTAAATCTAACAGCGTTTTGAGAGATTACAGTAGTTTTAAAAATATATAAATTTGATAACATTTTTAGATAACAGGTTCTTAGCAATTTAACCTTACCCCCAATTTAATAAATATTAATCTACAAAGGTAAAGTTTATTAATGGAAGAAACATTACAAACAAGTTTTTCTAAATAATCGAATACAGTGTTTACCAAACTGAGCTACAAGTACCCTTAAGGTAAAGAAAACTAGAGGAACGAAAATAAGCACAAATAACACAGTAATGCAGAATACAGTTGTTTCGGGGATATGCTGTATCCCCTTCATCAGTGTAACAGAACCAAGAGGAGCGAACATTCCTTTTACTAGTAGCAATTATGCTGCAAGCGATTGCATCGAAATAAATGTATAAAAGACCGAGAATGTCATTATTGCTGCCATTGGTAATAATGCATTTGACGAATGCAAAGGAACCAAAATTAGTTTAAAAGGACGAAGGATAACATCAAAAACTTCTACCGAAAGACTTTTAAATTTACGTTACTATTTCGAAACCCAGAACATTAATTACAGAGATAATTTAGATGCAAACGGAAAAGTGTTATACAAATGTGTTACAAACTCCATTGTTCAAAAGAAAGTTACAGATTTTTTTCAACGTAAATACATTTTGTAGAGCAATACATTTCAACTTTTCTATAATTATTTTTTGTTTCAAAATGTTTGTTTCAAAATTTGTTTTTTTTCTATAATTATTTTTTGTTTAATTCAAAAACATATTTTTAATCATTTTTCCTTATTAAATACATTATAAAATAAATGGTGCAAGAGCTAAACTTAAATGCGTAATTATTGAGGATAATTATTGCAAAATTATGAATTGGTTGTTTAAAGTTTTTAAACACCTTGACAGCTTTTTAAGATATTTTTTAATTGCGTGACAAAGTAATCGATCATTAAAATATGTTTCAAAGTAATACAGAGATTAAAGAGACGGTTTTTCGTTCCCCCCCCCCTATTTTGTGTTTCTAAATGTTTTCAATTTATTTATTATGTCAGATTTGTCCGTGAAGCTCGCATTCGAGGACATAAACAGAACAATAAAATTTCGCAATAGCCCCCCCCCCATTTATTTATTTATTTATTTATTTTATTATTTTATTTTCTCTAGGAATAATACAGTTATAATGGAGTTTCCCGATTAGTACGTTATTCAATGATTATAGTGTTTTAATCGGTTCCAAAGAGACACTCAAAATCAGGGTTCTTTTGTAATAAAATTGCAAAATATCATTAATAAATTTTCATTGTAAATCAATTAGTACAGTAAACTTGCCGAATAAATAGAGGTTTATTTGGAAGGCCCGATAATACAGCGCTCATCTCAAACGGTATTTGCGTCTAGAGCCGCTGACAGATAGTGTCAAAAGAATGCTTTGCATAGGGGTCCGGGAGGCTTGGGACTACGTGCTCATAAATAATTTACAAAAAAATGTCAATAAGCTGTAAAATAGGGATTTGTATGAGCGGGCATTTATATGGGGTTCGAAAATTCTGTCGATGGCACCATTCAGCTGTATTGGAGTACATTTACTGCTAAATGCTTTTATTTGCAGATTTATGTTCATTAAAGTTTACCTTATAATTTCAACATTAATGTAAATGTTTTTTCACGTACTGTGTAGTGTAATTTAGTATGTATAACGCTTTAAGCAAGAAATTTCACATGTGTCGTTCATTATTTTGTTTTGAATTTTTGTTTCCATTTTTTACTAAAATCCAGCAAATACAGCACAGCTTTGTAATACAGCACAGCTAGAGACCCGAACATGACGGATTATCGGAATTTTACTGTATATTTTATTTTATTTGTAACCCTGAACCTGAAATATACAGCATGAAACTTTATTTGCAAATTTTGGTGCCCGGTTTTCTGTCTCACGAAATTTTTTATCACACATAGCCACTGATCACGTTTAAGGTAGTGTTCAGATTTTTTTAGGTCTCTCTATACAACATGAAGAGCACTATAGTATAAAAAATCACAATTATATTTTTTACTTAAATAATTAATGTACATCAACCGTTTATTTAATCCAAATTTAATGAAATAAATTCAATTTTCAACTTTTCAGATATATAATTTAACAGTTACTCTTAGAAGTCATAAATGTAGTTATTAAAAAAAAGTTTAAATAAATCCATAAAAAACTTCAAGTCAGACATTCTTCTCTTAATAATAGTATATATTTTTTTCTTTCTAATTCAAATTAATTTGCATATATTTTTTTAGATTACATTCTAAAAATAACTTCATTAAAAAACCGAATTCATTGTCCTTTCAAGTCATTAATTTGTGTACGTATTCTACCATCAAATTTTTTTAAATTATTTTCGTAATAAAACTTTTTATGATGAATGCTTAAAAACTGCGGGAAAACACAACTCCAAACACTCTGTAATTATAAAGATTTTTAAAAGTTTCTAATTAACAAAGGCCTTGTCTGAAAAAAAACTGTCTGAAACTTAAAATTATTTATGCAAAGAGATTTTTTGCAGTTCTTGGTTTTTTAGAAGTCTAGCATAATTTAAAAGCATTCCTGCGTCCTGTCATTCTGAATTTATGCCAATGAAATTTACATTTTGAAAGGTTGAAGACGAGAACTTTCAAGTCATTTTATAAAGCATTCTGTCTTTCAGAAGATTTGCATTATCTATCAATAGAGTATGGTTTCAAACTATATATATATATATATATATATATATATATATATATATATATATATTAATAGAGCAACAGTACAATTAAAATTACATCTCCTTATTGCGCTAGGGCAGCATACACAAGATGAAATGTATACGTATTATTAAAATAGAATGATTAATATGATGAATTAAAACATATTTATTGAAGAGAAATAGTAAAGCATCCATAACAGACAATAGCATTCAAATACCAACCAGAAAAAGCTCAAGAGAATGTCAGAATTAAAAACAAAAATATTGAAGAAAAATGGAATATCAATTAATAGGGTGAAGATGATGAGGTGCGACTACTATACTTCAGCTTCAATTAGCACATTTCATTTATTGACCTGTTACTGTGAACAAAAAGTCAATAGTAGCCCCTATGTGCCAAAAATGAAAATTGAGAAATTTGAAAAACTAAAAAGAATTAAATAAACAGAAAAAATAGAATTTACTCACACGTGTGTAGAAGTTAAAGCAACTAAACCATCTCAGCATAATGTGCAAAGAAGATGTTGACAACCCTTAAGAGTAATGTCCATGTTGTCATTCTTAAAAATTATAAATAGTAAATCCATTCTAAAGTACTAGAAAGTATAGAAACCAGAGAATCTGCATTCAAAATACTACGAGTACTTATTAGTTCATATAGATAAGAATAATAATCATTATTAACCGTATAAAATAATTCTTTAATATTTTTTATTTAAATATAATGGGTGATTTCAGACATTCTCTTCCGCTTTTCCTGGTTGCTATTTAAATACTTTTGTTTGTTATGGAAGCTTTACCATTCCTCTTCAATAATTCTATTATAATTCATATATAGTATATATATATATATATATATATATATATATATATATATATAAAATAAACTTACGTGATTGCATATTTGTACCCTCAAAAGCATAGATTTACAGAATCATCAATCAAGTTACAGAATCAACAATTAGCAACTATTTGCATTTTGAATCAACATTTTGCAGTAATTATAAACAAAAAATCAAGAAAAAAAATTTGTATTAGACACAGTGTATAAAACTCAAAGGATCTACTGTTAAATTATGAAAATCGGATTGTCATTTAATATTTCTTTATCGGCATCTTCAAAATACGAAAAGTATATATTTTTAAAAATTCACCAAATTTCGTCTAGAAATACTACGGATTCCGTTCAAAGTTCGTTTGAAACAGAACTCTCCGATATTTTGAATGGTGATGAGGTGGAAACTCTGAGGTAATATATTCGATCGCTAAGAAGTCTTTTTATATGAAAATCGCTCAAAATAAAGTTTTCATATTCAATAACTAAAAACTAGTTTAGATTTAAAAAATATCTATACGAGGAATTTTTTGGAGAGACAAGTTGCCCCTCTGCTAAATTTCATGCATATACGACTATCTCTCTCTCTCTCTCTCTCTCTATATATATATATATATATATATATATATATATATATATATATATATATATATAATATATATATATATATATATATATATATATATATAATATATATATATATATATATATAAATAAAAATTGAAAGATTTTAATCGAAAATTATGCATAAACTACTGTATGTACAAAAAAACCCATCTTGAGCATATCTGTTATAAATGAGTAACTATAGACCAGGACTAAGGATAAAGATAGAAGGTAACATATCACTACAATGGAAAGGGGGATGAGAAGAATATTAGAATACAAAATTCACAATTAAAAGTATATAAATAAAAATAAAAAGAAAACATAGCAAAAATGAGAAAAGGCAATAATAAATAGCTCAAGATAAAAGATTAAGACATAGAGAACCATCAATTGAAACTACACAAAAAATGACGGTTAGTTCGGAATTGCATTCTCATCAGGACAGCCATACAATTCGAATTAAAACCGATAGAATAGCCTGTTTCTGACAATGGCGATAGTATTTAACTATAGACACCATTGGAACTGTCTACTGGCTAGTGGAAGGAGAAAAATAAATCAATTGAATTACAAATCAGAAAGATAATACCTCCACAAACAGAAATATGATCTCACAAGCATTGTTACCACGTGTAAGTTGAACAAGCGACTGAGCATTTCACCTCACTTCGTCAATGCGAGTGGGCACCGGAATGAATACATGTGAAATACATAATATGTATGGAGACTTTCAAAAATAGTAATCAGTATAGGACTCAGGACAAGTGGAAAATAGTTATTCGAAATTAGTAAACAATATTAGACTCAGGCCAAGTGGTAAGTTAGGTGATAAGAATGGGTTAATTCTCAAAAATGAGTTATCCAATCAAAAATAAATAATGCATGTGTAAAATTATTACGTGGTATATTTGAAATTATTAATAATATTATTTACAAATACTTCCGGATATTGGTAATTTTGACAAATGCGTTTAAGATTATTGATGTGGAGAAAGTGAAACCGAGGATCAGAAAGTCGATGTATTCGAAATAGCTGGTTTAAAATGATGTTTCTAAACAATTGAATAGAATTGCAAGATTGATATGATAGCAGCTTTATGATAGTGAAGTTGTAAGAATCTTTTTATCAAACAGATTGGTGATTACATGATTATTGAGGGTTTCTAAATTTAGGTCTAAAAAATTTACAGTTTGACTAACGCTAGGTTCATTAGGAATTAATTCTAGGTTAGATAGGTAAAAATCAATATTAATTGGATAGGAATCATCAATGATAATACAAATTAAGTCGTCAACATATCTATATATAATATATGAATTAGAGTTAAAATGACATTCATAATAATAAAGATATAAGTTAGCGAGTATACTACTACTACAGCCACCTTGTGGTACACCAGATGTTTGTAAATAAATGTTATCACCTTGGATAATATAATTGTTGTATAACACAAAGTTCAAGAGCATAGGAAGGTTTTTGACATTAAATGCAACATTATTGGAAGATAGATAGTCATGATAAAGGGAGATAATAACTTTATATAAATCTTTAATGACAATATTATTAAATAGGTCTTTAAAATCAAAGGTATGGAAACCAAGAATTTGTGGAAGCTTGCTAAGGTGATTAACTAAATCAAAACTATTGTTCAAAATGAAATATCCTGAATTCCTAAATTTAAAAGATTCATTAATTCTATTTAAACAGTTAAGCAAGTACTTATTAGCTGTAGTGGTAAAGGTATTATGTCCACAAGTGACTGTTCTAAAACTGAGAGGTGATTTATGGAATTTAGGAACCAAAGTAACATAAGGAAATTTAAAATACTTACAATTAATATTTAATTGTGTATATAATTTTAGCATTTTAGTTTTGATTTTGATAGACTGATTATTAATGGGTTTAAAAATTTGATTATTTTTTAAGTAATTCTGTAACAGAGAAACATAATATTTTTTACAAATGATGGCATAATTATTAGAAGCTTTATCAACATAAGTTATGACAAAATGTTGTTGTAGTTCTTTAATAGCAGATAGGAGTTGTTTATAAGGATACCTAGGCTTCGTTAATTTAATGTTTATAATATATATATATAACATTTTTAAGTAGATGTAAGGTAGTATACTTCCATAGATGGAATGCTTCAATAGGAATGGAATGTGAACAAGCAAGTTGATATATGAATTTATCAAAATCAAATGATATAGACTGAAGAAGTTGTTTAGGGTGATGGCAGAATGGAATGCGAAATTTGGACCCTTTATTCATAATATCCCTAAGTATATCATCCTGAACTATACTGAGATCCCCAGTAGTAATGTGTCCATGAGAAGAGTTGACATAAGGGGCAAGATTTTTATTGCTGCATATACATGATGTAAGGTCATCGGAGTTTAATGTCCTGGAAACTTCATTGTAATTGTAAATAGTTCTACCAATTGGTAAATTATATTTGAAAGATTTTTGTATTTTGATTTCTTTTACGGGTAACAAGTGCTGATGTTTTGCAAATAAATTATTGAAGTTAAGAGAATTAAGAATAGGGTGTTTAAAAGAAATTACACAGTAAGCTATTTTAGTATGTGGATTTGGTGAATGGAGAAGATGGTAATTTAAAAAATTTGTACGTGAAAGAAGCAAATCATAAAATAAATGTTTAAAATGCTCATGAGTTAATTTTAATTTTAAAAAATTAGTATAAACAATACTTAATTTGCATTTTCTGACTTTATATAACCAAGTTCTAACAGGTAGAAAATTGAAAGTTTGTGAAGAATTATATTGTAATTTCAAAATGTCTGCATTGTAATCAATAGTTTTACTTAAGTTACTTTTTCCTTTGCCGCGCTTATATCGCTTTTTACTAGACGTTGATGACTTTGAATATTGAAAAAGATGTTTATATACTGAAGATTTATTAGAATTGTATTCAAAACTATTGTTAACAACATTATTATTGTTATAAATTTGATTTAAGCCATAGGGGAAGAGAGTTTTATATTTTTTAATGTAATAATTTTCAAATACTAATCTATCAGTGAGTGAAATTTTAATATCTAAAATATGAAGGGATACATTTTTAAATCCGTGTGTAGCAAAGAGCTGATATTCAAATTGATTTTTAGTAGGGAAATCATTAAAGACTTTATGGTCAAATTTTTTAATATGATCCCTGTGGACATTCATTCTCAGATGTAAAGGGTTGCTGGTTTGGCCAATATAGGATAAGTTACAAAAAGTACAATTAAGTTTGTATATGCAATTAAAAACTTTGCAGAATTTTTGTAAAGTGGAATTATTATTAATTTGTAATTGGTCAGCATAAGGACAAGTTTTGCACCTAAGATAATTGCATCTATTATATATATATATATATATATATATATATATATATATATATATATATATATATATACATATATATATATATATATATATATATATATATATATACATATATAATATATGCATATATAATATATACATATATATATATCTACATATACATATATATATATATACATATATATATATATATACATATGTCATAGTGTTTTATGACTGTACGAGTGTGAAACACGACATTTTTCATTTCTTTCCGGAAACGTTCTCTTTCGGATGCCATTTTCATTCCAAGGCTTTAATTTTGTTCGAGTTTGCACTTTTCATACTGAAAGCGTGGGATCTCGCTTCCGCAGATGTTCCGCAGTAATTTCTTATTTCTTTAATTATTGCGCAGGGCAGTGGTTTCGATTCTGCAGACAGTGACGCGAGGTTCCGCACAAAAGTCGTTGGATGCTACAGTTAATTTCATGCAAGAAGTTGAAGGTCGAGGCGACCTGGATTCCATTTTTCACAGTAGAGGGGCTCTCTTGGCCCTGGGTTTTCGTTGAAGAAGGAGCTTTTATTTCTCGCTCCGGAAAATTCGGACACAAAAGAATTCGACCCAACGGTCATTTTTGTGTTTCGGATTATAACTTTGATTCAGAAGGAATCTTATAATCCGTGTGGGCCAAAGCAATGGATTTAATTACAATTTACTAAAATTTTCTTCTCTTTTTCAGAGGTCCAGAAGGAATTGCCGGCCGTGTAATGTTTAACGACTCGGAAGAGAATCCTAACAGTTAATGCCAAGTTTGCCGAAAGGTCCGGTATTGACTCCTCAGTGTCCGGTGTTCTGAAGTTTGAGCCGATCGATGAATTCAGCTAAGAGCTATGTGTCTTCATCAAAAGTGTGTGAACGATTTAGAGCCTTGATCAAAATTTGAGATCTTGAGTCGAAGTACTCATCTCTGAATTCAGTGATAATGGGAAAGAGCTATTTGAAATCAGTGTTTATTCCGTCAGATAAGTGGTGAAAATTTATTTAGTGAGAACATCGAAATTCGACTTAATTGCATCTGGAAGCGATTGCTCCGTAGGTTAAATTCCTTGTGTTAGAAGGAAATTAGGGATGTTGTGTTCCATTAATTATTTGTTGTGTTCCATTAATTTTTGTTTTATTACGTAGACAAATTGATGGAGTGATATCGTGATTAAGTGCAAAGGCCAAATATTATCTAAACATATTATTAATACCAAAATTGGCCAAAATTGTTATCAGTGCTTCTATATTTTTTTTATATATATATATATTTAATTATTTCAATAAAAAGAAGGAGTTTATTTAAGATAATTTGGTCTCATGTTTTCCCAACTTGATGTGGTTACTTGCTTGTGTGCCTGTGTGTCCAGTTTGCATTTTGTAAGCCTGGGCAGCCGTTCCTGGTGTTATTGACAAATCACAACGCAATGCTAATCTAAAATACGTAAGTCGCACATAATATCTAATTTCTTTCTGGTTGTGTGATCCTTGGAAGGAGGCTTAATTTCAGATTTCCTTTCCGCCGCCGGTCCTTGGATACACAATTTAAGTTTTGTCCGTCGCACATGTCTGTTTCTGTGTGACACACATATATATATATATACATATATATATATATATATAGATATATATAGATATATATATATATATATATATATATATATATATAATATATATATAAATATATATATATATATATATATACAGGATGTCTCAAAAATGACTGACACATTTGAAAAATGCATTAAAAAAACGGAAGGAGATAGAAATGTAGCGTTTTTCCTCAACGGCTTTGTTAACAAGAAGAACTGGAGCATTTGGGGCACAGAAGAACCTCATGTTGTCGTACCTTCATCCCTACATCCCGCAAAAGTCATGGTTTGGACCGCCATTTCCTCCAAAGGACTCATTGACCATTTTTCCATCACGAAACGTTTACTGCAGTACGGTATCTGGGCATTCTACATGAATTTGTGGCTATTCAAAATGCTTTGTAGGACGGTAGGAACACCTAGTGTTTCATGCAATATGGTGCCCGGCCCGGCCACATCGAACGGTTGGAGTGTTCGATTTCCTTTAGCAAACATTTCGATGGTCATGCGATTGCCCTCGGATACGCAAGGCATACAGGAAGTGGCATGTATTGGCCTCCCTATTCAGCAAATTTGATGCCATGTGAATTTTTCTGTGGGGGTACCTGAAAGACCAGGTGTATCGCCAAAATCCACAAACGATTGCAGAACTGCAACAATACATCTCTGCTACAGGTGAGACCATTCCGACTAAAATGTTTGCACAGGTATCTACGAATTTTGTTCTCAGACTACGCCATGTTGTTGCTGCAAATGGTAGTTATTTTGAATACATCGTTTTGTAGTTTTTGCAGCATGATCATACCATTTATTAGTTTTCCCATTCAGCAGCGCCATCTGTTGGTGACCATTGTAACAAATTTTGAAAATTGTTGAATAAAATTCCCTGGTTTCCCAAGTACAATGCAGCAAACGCTACATTTGTATCGCCTTCTGTTTTTTAATGCATTTTTCAAATGTTTCAGTCATTTTTGGGACACTATATATATATATATATATATATATATATATATTAAAACAGATTATCTGTCATTATGCGAGTCCAAAATAAGCGCCTGCTACTTAAATGGTACATTTACAGAATTGCTTCTTCAAATTGCCAACAAATCATTTCCTCCTTTAATTTCTAACCAAATGCTCACGAATAAACTCCTCAAACGTAGAAAGTAAAAAAACATAAAGTGTAGGATCATTTCCACAGGAGAGAAGGCGTGGCCTAAACCTCATCTGGAGTTCTATGGTAGGCATACGTAGAAAAGTCTGCAGGGGTGAAAACCAGTGCTACCGTTTTAGATGGCAACACCTTATGGTGCAATCAGCAATAGATCCGTGCCATAAAAGATGGAGGTACAAATCAGTTGTGAACGGGAAGTACTTTCGAGTAAAACTAACTAAATAACTAATTCGAATTAAAAACATATATCGCCGGGGTATATCATCGCGGGTCCTGAAGTACACGTGTACCAAATTTCATGGCAGTACGATGTTTAGATTTTTCGCTACATTTACATTACAGTCACAGGCACATACATCTTAACCTTCTCCCGAGCTTTGAGACTCTTTGGTCAAACGGTTTACTTTCAACCGTCAGATTCGTATTAGACAGGATTAATTTGCTGGCACGAGTAAAATTATCATGTCTGTGGATATTTCAGAATCTACTTTAAACTGCAAGTCTCAGTGGTTAAAGTATGCCTTGTGTTCTTACAAAGTTCTATAGTGTCAAAATAATCTAATCCAATCCAAAGCTAAAGAGCCGACCGAAGAAACTTTTCTTATTACATTTTTTATGCAACTAAAAAACTTTCTGCTTCCAACAGGGACACCGGGTTTCTGTTTACCTCAGGGCAGCATTCTGTCTGTCTGCTTGCTGCAGAGCAATTTTACTTCTCCTCCCTACAATTCGTTTGGGTACACATTTTCACAGTGTACCGTATTACGAGCAGTGGCATAATGTCCATTGAAGCTCAGAAGCTGAGCCTCCCCTGTTCAAAATCTAATTTAAAGATACTTTTATTTATTATACATTTTAAAATAACTTTCGGAATATATATGTCTTTCTTTAGAAAACTTTTACACTTTACTTACTTAAAATGATACGTTTCAAAGTATTTTTCTTATTAAATCTCATATGTAGAAGCTGAAATCATCTAGCCTTTACGGTGCATTGAAATAAGCAAGGTATTAGGACCGCCCACCTGTTAAACTCCGTCCTGGCTGATGAGCTAGAACTATAAGCTTCCAGAACGGTGTGGCTATTTCTTCCACCATTTTCAACACTTTATAAACAGTGTAACTCCATACAATGATTGGATATCCAAGGGGAAGTTTGATCCCCCTTTACCTACCCTATGGGCGACCATAAATGACTTCATATTTAATAAAATGATTGTAAAAGTTCATATAATTTAGAAATAAGAAAGCATTTAAAATGTTATATCTTGTATATATTCATCTTACATAGATAACATCTCGTGCATTTCATCCACTCTTTCCATTTTTATGTAAAATTATTTTATTTTATTCACCATTAAATAAAACTTATTGAAATAAAAGTTAAGCAAACTTCCTATTTTCATGTGCAGGACTACGGATTTGTCGGATTTCCAATTTTGTCGAATTGTCGTATGTTAAACTAAAATAGGACTAAAACAGCGAAAACTCAATTTAAAACATACTAATGAAAGTAAATGCGATATTTTTAACCTAAAATGGATTGCACTGTACAGTATAGCACAAAACATTTCAATTTAAAATTATAAGGTAAGCTTCAATGAACAAAAATCTACATATAAAATAATTTAGTCTATATTAAATGTACCTCAATACAACCGAATGACCCCGAATGCTAAAAGGTATGTCGGACTATCGGGTGTGCAGAACAATTGGATATCGGATTAACAGAAGTTACTGTATTTAAATTTAAACCCACAGAAGGACATCTTTAAGGTAAAAGTCCAAAAAATTTGAGATGATACCTGTCGAAATGTAAAAACCTCTGATCGCGATTTAATAAACTGCCTTAAATCGTTTCAATAAGAAGTGTCTGTCCTCTTAGACTATAATTACTTTTAAATACAAATTTAATTTTACACTGGCTGTGCTATTCAGAAACAGATATAAATCTCTTACGAAGTGTTTATAATCCATGATGAAAAGTTCTTTTATCCTTTTATAAGTTGCATACTTTTCAAATTACTCCTAAAATCATAACACGCCATTCATCATATCTTTCCGCATTCGCCGCGTCCACATAAAACCCATCATTATGCATATATTACTTCATGGAAATATTAAAAGACATTTTGATGAAGATAATTTTTCAAAGAACCTTTTCCCTCTTGGGAATCAAAAGAAAGATTCTTGTAAAAATAGTGAAAACTTTCGTCAAAATGTGTGAAGCTTTTAAAAGCCTGTTCATAAATCTTTAGCAGTAATTACCTTCTATAAAAATGCCATTAAAGATTCTTGCCCAATTAATTTCTCATTCTCTTTTAGAGGGAAATGATTCAAAATCATTACTTTTGAAGTAGAGGAGACAGTGCTAATAAGAGAATTTAGATGTAGAAAGAGTCTAGATTTCAGACATAACTTTCCTTTCTTGTGTTCCATTGAACGCTAGGGCTCAGTGAGATGCAAATATATGTTCTGCGATCAAATCAATAGCTTAAAAAATTTGATCTGGCCAGCACATGACATTCGCAATATAATGTATTGAACTAACTTCTTTCAGAGTGAAATAATGATGTATAAAATCCACGATACAATGTTTTTAATGTGGAATTTTATATTGATCACTCTTCCTGATGACAATATGTAAAACTATTTCGAAGTACCCAATTAACTTATTTCCCACAACTCTATACTAGATGCACATCAATACAGCCAAACGATCCCGAATGCTAAAAGGCATGTCTAACTATCAGGTTGAGACCCAGACCGTCTGACCTACCAGAAAGGTGTAAGGTAACTGTTTGGACGGCCGGTAAGTGCCACCCAATTTAGATCGCAACCCAATGGGGGAGGCATCCATAGGTACCGTACCCTCCTTCCCCTACGACCAACCTCTCAGAAGGACTTACGGACCCACATGTTTAACGTGGACGTATTCCGCGTGAACACGGCGGCTGTTTTGGCAGAGGCAGGAATCGAACCCAGCCTTACTGAGTGCAATTCCCGCGCACTAACCACTGGGCTACCGTGTCCCACTTTCGGGTGTGTGGAACAATTAGATGTTAGAACAACAGAACAACAATTAGAACAACAGAAGTTTACTGTATTTAAATTTAAACCCACCGAAGGACATTTTCAAGGTAAGTCCAATAAATTTGAGATGATACCTGTCAAAATGTAAAAGCCTCTGATCGCGATTAAATAAACTGCCTTAAATCGTTTCAATAAGAATTGTCCTCTTAAACTATTATTACTTTTAAATATAAATTTAATTTTACAATCGCTGTGCTATTCAGAAACAGATATAAATCTCTTACGAAGTACTTAGAACCCATGATGAAAAACTCTTCTATCCTTTTATGGGGTACATGCTCTTCAAATTACTCCTAAAATCATAACAGGCCATTCATAATCGCTTTCCGCATTCGCCGCGTCCACATAAAACCCATCATTATGCATATGTTACTTCATGGAAATATTAAAAGACATTTTGATGAAGATAATTTTTCAAAGAACCTTTTCTCTCTTGGGAATCAAAAGAAAGATTCTTGTAAAAATAGTGAAAACTTTCGTCATCATGTGAGAAGCTTTAAAAGCCTGTTCATAAATCTTTAGCAGTAATTACCTTCTATAAAAATGCCATTACAGATTCTCTCTTGCCCAATTAATTTCTCATTCTCTTCTAGCGGGAAATGATTCAAAATCATCACTTTTTGAAGTAGAGAAGACAGCGCTAATAAAAGAATTTAGGGGTAGAAAAAGATTAAAGTTCAGGTATAACTTCCCTTTTCTATGTTCCATACTGAATACTAGTGCTCAACGAGATGCAAATATATACTCCGTGATCAAATCAATAGCTTAAAAATATATAATCTGGGCAGGACATTGCGTTCCCAATATAATGCAATGAACTAACTTCTTTCACAGTGAAAGAATGATAGGCCAACGACCGTACCGTGCTGAAAACACCGGTTCTCGTTAGATCACCGAAGTCAGGCAGCATCGGGCGCGGTTAGTACTTCGGTGGGTGACCACCTGGGAACACCGCGTGTTGTTGGCTCTTTTCGGGCGCGGCAGCCCAGTGGTTAGCGCGCGATTCTCGCCGCTGCCAGAACTGCCGCCGTGTTCATGCGGAGTACGATCACGTTAAACATGTGGGTCCGTAAGTCCTTCCGAGAGGTTGGTGGTAGGGGAAGGAGGGTACGGTCCCTGTGGATGCCTCCCCCACTGGGTTCCGGTCTAAATTGGGTGGCACTTCCCGGCCGTCCAAACAGTTACCTTACACCTTTCTGGTAGGTCGGACGGTCTGGGTCTCAACAACAACAACAGTGAAAGAATGATGTATAAAATCTACGATACAATGTTTTTGATGTTGAATTGTACATAGAGCACTTCTGCGGATGACAATATGTAAAACTATTTCGAGGTATCTATCTATCTATCTATCTATTATATATATACTAATTGCCAAGTGTCCGTCTGTCTGTCTGTCTGTCCGTCTGTCTGTCTGTCCGTCTGTCTGTCACGCCTTTTTTAGGCACTTCCCGAATAGATAGAGACTTGCAATTTGGTACACGGCTCGGTCGTTCGATAAAACCCCCTGGAAAAATCGAATTTTTCGAAAACGTTCCATAGAGGGGGTGCCCCACACCAAAACGTTCGATAAGTGAAATGACGGGAAAGCATGCTTTGCGATGAGATAGAGACTTCAAATTTGGTATATGAGTAAATCACTCGAAAGGAAGAAAGTGTGCAATTTCAGATTTCCAATATTTTCTGCTTAAGGGGGGGTACCCCACACCAAAACGTTCGAAAAGTAAAATGATAGAAAAGCATGCTTTGCGATGAGATAGTGACTTCAGATTTGGTGTATGGGTAAATCGTTCGAAAGGCAGAAAGTGTGCATTTTCGATTTCCAATATTTTCTACTCAAGGGGGTGCCGCACACCATAACGTTCGAAAAGTGAAATGATGGGAAAGCCTGCTTTGCGATAAGATAGGGACTTCAAATTTGGTATATAGGTAAACCGTTCGAAAGGAAGAAAGTGTGTAATTTCAGATTTCCAATATTTCCTACTTAAGGGGGTGCCGCACACAACAATGTTCGATTTTCCGAATAAATGAGAAACGGCCCCTTTAAAATTTGATGGAGGCTCAAAATTTTATATATAGACTAATCATTTGATGAAAACACCCAAAACGAATATAATTTTTCAAAAATGTTCGTTTAAGGGGTTTCTCCAGAGGAAAACGTTCGAAATGTGAATTGATAAAAAAAACATGCTTCGAAATAAGATACAGACTTCAAATTTGGTGTACAGGTAGATACTTCAAAAGGAAGAACATGTGCAATTTCAGTTTTCCGATATTTTGAACTTTTGGGGGTGCCTCAAAACTAAATGTTCGATTTGTCGAATAAATAAGAAACGCGAATTATTAAAAAATTTACATTATTCAGGAGTTGCTTAATGTGGGGCCGTTGATTTTCAACGGGTATGCGGCTAGTATATACTAATTGCCAAGTGTCCGTCTGTCTGTCTGTCTGTCTGTCCGTCTGTCTGTCTGTCACGCCTTTTTTAGGCACTTCCCGAATAGATAGAGACTTGCAATTTGGTACACGGCTCGGTCGTTCGATAAAACCCCCTGTAAAAATCGAATTTTTCGAAAACGTTTATAGAGGGGGTGCCCCACACCAAAACGTTCGAAAAGTGAAATGACGGGAAAGCATGCTTTGCGATGAGATAGAGATTTCAAATTCGGTATAGGGGTAAATCACTCGAAAGGAAGAAAGTGTGCAATTTCAGATTTCCAATATTTTCTACTTAAGGGGGGGTGCAGCACACCAAAACGTTCGAAAAGTGAAATGATAGGAGAGCATGCTTTGCGATGAGGTAGAGACTTCAAATTTGGTGTATGGCTAAATCGTTCGAAGGGAAGAAAGTGTGCAATTTCAGATTTCCAATATTTTCTACTTAAGGGGGTGCCGCACACTAAAACGTTCGAAAAGTGAAATGATGGGAAAGAATACTTTGCGATGAGGTAGAGACTTCAAATTTGGTGTATGGCTAAATTGTTCGAAAGGAAGAAAGTGTGCAATTTTCGATTTCCAATATTTTCTACTTAAGGGGGTGCCGCACACTAAAACGTTCGAAAAGTGAAATGATAGGAAATCATGCTTTGCGACGAGATAGAGACTTTAAATTTGGTGAATTGGTAAATCGTTCGAAAGGAAGAAAGCGTGCAATTTCAGATTTCCAATATTTTCTACTTAAGGGGGTGCCGCACACCAAAATATTCGATTTGCAGAATAAATGAGAAAACGATCCTTTAAAATTTGATAGAGGCTTGAAATTCGGTATATGGGCTAATCATTTGATGGAAACACCCAAGACAAATATAGTTTTTCAAAAATGTTCGTTTAAGGGGGTGCTCCAGAGTAAAACGTTCGAAAAGTGAATTGATAAAAAACCATAATTCGGAATGAGATAGAAATATCAAATTTGGTGTAAGGGTAGATAGTGTGGAAGGAAGAAAGTGTATAATTTCAGTTTACCAAAATTTTCTACTTTAGGGGGTGTCGCACTCTAAAATGTTCGATTTTCGGAATAAAGGAGAAACGCCCCTTTCAAAAGGTGATAGAGGCTTAATATTTGGTATATGGGCGAATCATCTCATAGAAATCACAAAAAGAATAGAGTTTTTCAAAATGTATAGTTAAGGGGTGGGTACTCCACACAAAAGCATTCGAAAGATGAAATGCTAGAAAAGCATGCTTCACGATGAGATAGAGACTTCAAATTTGGTGTACGGGTAACAAGTTGGAAAGGAAGAAAGTGTGCAATTTCAGTCTTCCAACATTTGCTATTGTAGGGGATGCCGATGTCTCTCTATCTATTCGTTCGAAACGTACGAAAAGAGAATTGATAAAAAACCATGCTTCGAAATGAGATAGAGATATCAAATTTGGTGTAAGGGTAGATAGTTTGAAAGGAAGAAAGTGTGAAATTTCAGATTTCCAATATTTGCTTCTTTAAAGGGTGCGCACACTAATATGTTCGATTTTCTGAATAAATGAGGCACGCTTCCTTTTAAATGTGTTAGAGGCTTGATATTTGGTATATGGGCCACTCATCTGATAAAAAACACAATACAAACAGAGGAAAAAGTGCGAAAATTTAATTTTCCAATATTTTCTCCTTTAGGGGGTTCTGAACACCAAAATATTCGATTTGTCGAATAAATGTGAAACGCGAATTATTATAAAATATACATTATTCAGGGATTGCTTATTGCGAGACCGTTGATTTTCAACGGATATTCGGCTAGTGTATACTAATTGCCAAGTGTCCGTCTGTCTGTCTGTCTGTCTGTCCGTCTGTCTGTCTGTCACGCCTTTTTTAGGCACTTCCCGATTAGATAGATACTTGCAATTTGGTACACGGCTCGGTCGTTCGATAAAACCCCCTGAAAAAATCGAATTTTTCGAAAACGTTCTATAGAGGGGGTGCCCCACACCAAAACGTTCGAAAAGTGAAATGACGGGAAAGCATGCTTTGCGATGAGATAGAGATTTCAAATTCGGTATAGGGGTAAATCACTCGAAAGGAAGAAAGTGTGCAATTTCAGATTTCCAATATTTTCTACTTAAGGGGGGGTACAGCACACCAAAACGTTCGAAAAGTGAAATGATAGGAGAGCATGCTTTGCGATGAGGTAGAGACTACAAATTTGGTGTCTGGGTAAATCGTTCGAAGGGAAGAAAGTGTGCAATTTCAGATTTCCAATATTTTCTACTTAAGGGGGTGCCGCACACTAAAACGTTCGAAAAGTGAAATGATGGGAAAGAATACTTTGCGATGAGGTAGAGACTTCAAATTTGGTGAATTGGTAAATCGTTCGAAAGGAAGAAAGCGTGCAATTTCAGATTTCCAATATTTTCTACTTAAGGGGGTGCCGCACACCAAAATATTCGATTTGCAGAATAATTGAGAAAACGATCCTTTAAAATTTGATAGAGGCTTGAAATTCGGTATATGGGCTAATCATTTGATGGAAACACCCAAGACAAATATAGTTTTTCAAAAATGTTCGTTTAAGGGGGTGCTCCAGAGTAAAACGTTCGAAAAGTGAATTGATAAAAAACCATAATTCGGAATGAGATAGAGATATCAAATTTGGTGTAAGGGTAGATAGTGTGGAAAGAAGAAAGTGTATAATTTCAGTTTACCAAAATTTTCTACTTTAGGGGGTGTCGCACTCTAAAATGTTCGATTTTCGGAATAAAGGAGAAACGCCCCTTTCAAAAGGTGATAGAGGCTTAATATTTGGTATATGGGCGAATCATCTCATAGAAATCACAAAAAGAATAGAGTTTTTCAAAAATGTATAGTTAAGGGGTGGGTACTCCACACAAAAGCATTCGAAAGATGAAATGCTAGAAAAGCATGCTTCACGATGAGATAGAGACTTCAAATTTGGTGTACGGGTAAAAAGTTGGAAAGGAAGAAAGTGTGCAATTTCAGTCTTCCAACATTTGCTATTGTAGGGGATGCCGATGTCTCTCTATCTATTCGTTCGAAACGTTCGAAAAGAGAATTGATAAAAAACCATGCTTCGAAATGAGATAGAGATATCAAATTTGGTGTAAGGGTAGATAGTTTGAAAGAAAGAAAGTGTGAAATTTCAGATTTCCAATATTTGCTTCTTTAAGGGGTGCGCACACTAATATGTTCGATTTTCTGAATAAATGAGGCACGCTTCCTTTTAAATGTGTTAGAGGCTTGATATTTGGTATATGGGCCAATCATCTGATAAAAAACACAATGCAAACAGAGGAAAAAGTGCGAAAATTTAATTTTCCAATATTTTCTCCTTTAGGGGGTTCTGAACACCAAAATATTCGATTTGTCGAATAAATGTGAAACGCGAATTATTATAAAATATACATTATTCAGGGATTGCTTATTGCGAGACCGTTGATTTTCAACGGGTATTCGGCTAGTCCAATTAACTAATTTCCCACGACTTTATTTTGGCAATTATCGATATTGATAGCTTCCATAATAAGCAATATAGTGCATATATTAAAATATTTTAATAGTTAATTTATTAATTTTGCATCAATTTTGTTAACTTACAAGGAAGTTCTCCTGACCGACCCCCACCGATTTTAATGAAAAAATTACTGTGAATAGTATTGGTCTGTCACAACACATTGTGTAAGTACCAGCGGCCCTATAGCAATAGAAACGACACAATGAAATATTGAAAATTGGTTCTGGGTTACCAGAATCTATACGTTATCTCGATTTGGTGATTATTCATTATGATTACTGTTTTGACAATCGTGAAAGGTGAAAGTCTCTGACGATGTAATGCTATAAAAATTCGGTTAATGCCTAGATCCTGGGTATACGAGCGTCGCATTTATAAGTAAGACACCAATGGGAGATTTTGAGTTCTCGTGTTCGATTGATCAGACTGCACAGACTTTTTAGTGGTGTTCTCCACATATAACGTTAATGCGAAGCAAGATCTTTAGAAAGTTCCGCTTTGCCCCCTCTTGGACATTTCTCCCAGCATGAGGAAAGCCCTTGTGCAGTTTTTAACAAAATCAATAGTAATACTAAACAGTGAACACTAACAAGACAGTACCTACTAATACAACTCATCAGCTTTTGAAGTCTCACTTTTTATAAACTTGTCATAAATTAATTTGTAGGACAAATCCTATCTGGTGCCATTATGACCTAAATTAATGTAACTTTAACAGGCTTATTATTTTATGGAATAAATGTATTGTAGAGGTGAGGAATAGTAAAAAATGTTCGAAATAAAAATATGTGCAACACCAATTACATTTTGCAAACCTTTCGAAATAACAATAGGCAAAAGAGCAATGAAAAGAATCTGATGTATGAAAAATAAAATCAACCGGATTTTGAAAATGTCCTGAAAACAGTAAACAAGGCGAAATTGCAAATTAAAAATTATTCAAATAGTTTAAACACTGTTCTATCAGCATTTGATAGTGCAAAAAAAACCAGAAAATCATGCAACAAGTTTGCATTCAAACAAACAATAAAGAGGAATAAACTATAAAAAATGTCGCTGGAAATACGAAATGTGCAGTACTACAGAATAGTAAGCGAATCGAAGAGCAAAGCAAACGAGCCGATGCACTGTTTCCGTACTTATACTCGGGAAATGTGACGTATACTGTACGCCAACGTTGGCGCCGAGTTCTACAGTGGGGTTACATTTGGCGATGAAAACTACTTTTTTTTTCAATATTTTATTATGTCGTTTCTATTGCTATAGAGCCGCTGGTACTTACACCATATGTTGTGATAGACCAATACTATTCTCAGTAATTTTTTCATTAAAATCAGTGGGGGGTCGGTCAGGAGACCTTCCTTGTTAGAGTTATGATTGCAAATTTTAACTGTATTTCCGTCAATCTGGGGCGACATATCACCAAGTTGGCGATATTTTGTCAAAATAGTCATCAAATTCGCCAAATTGATAGCCAAGAGTGTACAGATAAATGGAGAGAAGAGCATTCCTTACATATAAATGACTGTTGGCGAATTGTTAAGCATCAAAATGCAAAACCATTACACAAAATATCATTTCTCGTGAATGGAACGAACTAGTTACCATTATTTAATATTTATAACATTAATTAAATTATTAATTAAACACATGACCTCCAGTAAAGATATAAATTGTAATGCTATACCGATAATTCATCATGAAATTTTTCTTAGTTCATTTATTACCCCGTCATAATAGTAAAAATTAAGAAGTCGGTATTTTACCAACATTTGTCTCAGCTGCCTTCGTGCACCTTTCATCAACAGCATTGTCTAAGTACTTTCACGCAACCATAATCATCATTACGGTATGTTGTTTTCAGTCGGATTTTCATGGCCATTCCAGTCAACATCCAGTGATTCACATTTTGCTCTCTGAAAATTTGTTGCCCTCTTGAATTTTTCGAAGTCTCGTCTGCTCCACCCATACTTTTTTTTCTTGAAGATTCCCACTCCTTCCATTTGGTTCGGTTCAAATGCTCCTTAGACAACATCATGTGGAATAGCCCTGAGGTAAACGCCATAAGGAGTGCCCCGCAAGGTATTTAAAAATATTCATTCCGATATTGTTTTTTTGTTTCTTTTAATTTAATTCCCAATTGAGGCTTGCCGTTTGTTTAGTCTTAACTTTTTGGTCTTTTGTGTTCTTAATGCTAATTTCCTTGGACAAGGAAGCTGCCATTGACGAGTTTCTTATTATAAACTGTATTTATTATTTGCACTTAAAGTTGAGATTTGAAAAGTTTCGTGTTTTAGAATGTTTATATTAACTGTGCTAGTTATCCGTTGCATTGGCATGGTAGTAGCTTAAGTTCTGCTTTATTAAACCATATTATGTTCTCTTAAAATGTTAAAATTTTGGTAATTTATTTCTCCCTTTAAATTTCTAAATTTATTACGCATTTATTTAATGTGGATATATAATTTAAATTGTATATATATATATATATATATATATATATATATATATATAATATATATATATAGAGAGAGAGAGAGAAAGAGAGAGAGAGATTTATATATATATATATATATGTATGTGTGTGTGTGTGAGTATGTGAGCGATTTATCCTGGTGTATTGCAGTAATCTTTATTATGTTTGTCCTCCAAACTCACTTGTATTACAATCATTTAATTAATACATTTCAGCATATTTAGTACTTCAGATTTTGACAATTTTTGAGTGTCAGTTCGAAGAAAAAGGATTGTTCTTTTTTTACGAATTATACCAACATCTAATCAGTACCAGTGTAATATGTAACTTAAATATCCAAATTTTTGAAATTTAGATGGATACATATATTGCTCAAATTGACAGACACGGAGACAACCACACTCAAAGGCGTCACACTGAAAAACAGTTTATTCGTAATCCGTACTTCCCAAAACATGCAAGTCCGTTGAAAATTCAAGTTCTAATTTTCGATCCCATTTTGCACATTATCATATTGTCTAAGGAAAAAATAATAATCTTCCTAATAAGACAATTATATTTAAAGTTTATATTTAAAGTTATATTTAAAAACAATCCATAAAATATACACTCTGTTGCAATAAAACTATATGCACCCATAAAGAATTGAGTTACAGCCGCGAAACTCGGCATGCAAACGTATTTTGCAGAGTTATAGAAATGATAAAACTGTCAACGCCAATGATGTTATAGGGCTCACGCAACGTGCATGAGAACGACACAACTTGCATGAGAACCTTAGTCCAGCAGACGTATCAATCGCCATCTTGGTCTTTGAGATATATTAGTTGCTCGTTGTTGGCAATAGTGGATCAGAAATGGCACATGTAACCGTTGCAGAAACTCATAACGCCCCAAACAAACAACTGCTCGAGAATATCCTGCAGTCAGGAGAGGAGCCACGTCCACGTAAATGACTTCAGTATCATCCATTTGAAGGTATTTGCCATGCCCTGTGCATACTGTATCATGGGATACTATTCGGAGACGACTAGTAGAAGGTTGAATTAGGTGTCGATCAGGGTTCCCATTTCAGCGCGAACTCGCGAGATTCTCGCGCAATCCATGAAAAATCTCGCGTAAAAATTTGGACTGCGCGAGAATTTCTCTCTCTCCAGTTCCGGCCTAAAATTATTTTTTTCTTCAAATTTGATACCGAGAAATCCGATGCCCGATTCCGATCGGGCATCGGCCGAAGGATCGGGCATCGGCCGAAGCAATCGGCCCGATCCAGATCGGGCCGATTGCTTCGCGACCGCAAATCGCGATCAGTTGCCTCGTTGTTGCGAATCGCGGGCCGATTGCCGAGCGGTCGCGGACCGCGATTTCGTAGCTACGTCTGAATCGCAGTCAATCACGATTTGGGTACACTAAAGTACTATGTGTTTCTAATTAGAGAGATATTTTATAGAAAACTATAAGTGTCTCCTCAGCTTGCGCGGGTGGCAAATTCGATCAAATAAAATTTTGCTTTTTTTTTTTTATAGGATTCTTTCACGGATTTGAATTATGCTCTTTCCGCGTACTTCCCGCATTTTTTGTGTTTTGCTCGAGAAATTTTCTTCTTTCCGCGGACGAAAATCCTTTCCCCCGTACACAGTATGGCTACAGGTTACAAAAATCCCGAAAATGTCGTGAAATTGGCCATATATGCCCAAAAAATGTTACAAAATTTGAACAAAGCAACGAATTTTTTATCAGAGACATTCCTTTCTTACATGATCTGAAAATCTGTTTCTCCGCGATTGCGAAAACGGCGTTCGCATACGGCGATTCCCACATTTTCTGACGAGAGATGACCAATGAATATCTTTTTGCCATTTTCACAATATATTTGCATCGACTGAATTTTTTTATAATTATGTCGTTTAATATACAAATAATAAAAACCAAACCATTTTTCTACCGTATTATTAATAAAATGAAAGGTTATTTTGCAGCAGCATCACGAAAATCTGCATTTGTACGCTATCCTCGGCATACCTCGTTTAATTTGAAAAATATTTCCCACTTTTCCAATCTGTTTGCATCGACTACAGTGTTTGTAATTGTTTCGCGTTTCATACAGAAAAATTATTTTACAAACGTATTATTTATGAAATAAAGGGCTATTTTGAAAACAAAAAGAAAAAAGTCTAGTCAAACAAAATGGCTAAAATCACATGACTGGCTTGAGATTCAACAAAAGGACGATGCAATCCTTATGTTCTGCAAGTTTTGTAAAAAAAAAAAAAAATCCATTTTCAAACATAAAGTCAAATTTATTACCTAATTCTATTTTCCTAGTGAAATAGTTTTCGGCGATCAAAAATCGTTAAAGTTTTTAATTGCTATTGCTGCATGAAAATTGATCATAAAATGATTTTAAAAATCAAAATATAAAGTAAATACAGTCGGCCCTCGACTTTTGCAGTTTACAGACAAAAAAATCGTAAATTCGCATGTGAGTCATTTTACATAAAATAACCCATGTAGACGTTTTTATGTCAGCAAATAAAATCATAACGTAAGCATGGGGGAAGTCAGGAATTTGAGTATTTTTGCTAACAAATGGGGATGTGGGGAGCTATGAAATTACCAAAAATGTGCTTACTTAATACTTAAACGACTCCTAATTAATTTTTAAAAAGAATGTTAGTAAGAATGTTAAAAGAATGTTAGTTTTAAGAATTAAAAAATTTAAATGTCGAAGAATATGAGTTATAGTTAATGCTTTCTTTTTTATTACTTTCTAAATTAGCATGTTAAAAAAAAAATGAAATTTTAAGTGTCTCTCCTTATAACAGAAAATCTCTCCCAAAATTTTTTGGAAGGAGAGAAATTCTCCCCCTCTTTTCCTGACTTAGTGGGAACCCTGGTGTCGATATCCATTAAGGTGTCTACCACTGACCCCTAATATACGCAGAGCCAAATTGGTTCCGAGCTCGGTCAGACTGAACAGTGTGCGAATGGAAACATGCTATCTTTACCAATGAATCCCGCTTCTCTCTCAATGTTGATGGCCGCCGCATACGTGTGTAGAGGAAGACTGGGAAGCGTTCTAATCCCGTATTTGTGGTCGAGTAGCACATGTCCTGTGACAGTCTGGGGAGCTATCTCGTAGGAGAGCCGATCTCCTCTAGTTGTGCTACAATCCAATTTGTCGGTTCGCATGTACGTCGACGATACTCTGCCTATGCTGTCAAGCCACCCAGGTTCCATTTACCAACAAGACAACACTCGACCACATACTGCTCGACTTTTAAAACGATGTCATAAAGGATTTAATACACTCCGATGACCACCCAGGTCCCCAGTCCTATCACCAATCAAAAACGTCGGGGACATGCTGGGACGGCAATTGCAGCCTTCTCAGGATATCACTGAATTAGCTGACCACTTGCAACATTTGTGGCAGAATCTTCCGCAGAGAGACATATGCCACGCTGAACATTGGCTTATATAGCTACCAGAGGAGGATTTACCACTAGCTAAAACTCTATCTTATTGTTACCACAATTTCTTAATAAAAAGTTTTTTTTTTGCTCCCAAATTCTAATGATTTGCATATCTTCTAAAACGATATATATGTGCCGAGTTTCTGGGCTGTAGCTCACTTTCTTAAGAATACATATATTTTTTTGCAACAGAGTGTATTTTATTATGATGCCTTTTCTATATTCAAAAAACAACATTCGAAAAGTTGAAGATCGCTACCTTTAGCTTAATCTATTAATACCAATAGTCCTTTTATGTTTACCGATTAAAATACCTATACCAATCTTCATGGAAAACGACTAATTTCTTGGAAAGGTATCACTTACATACATCATATGAAAGAAATAGTTTATTCTTATCCAGGGATTCTTATCCAGGGATAATATTGAGACTAGAAAGATCACAATGGAGACGCCAGTCTAGCATCTTGCTAGAGAAATATTCCATCCTCAGATCTATCCATTTTGAGGCAAAATCTCTACAGTATATGTTATAGAAGCTGAGAAATATCCTCAAAACAGAAATAAAATAAAATGATTTATAGCCAGCTCCAAAAACCTTCTCTCAAAATATCCATTCTAAATACTTAGAATCACGATCCGATACTTGTCGCTGAATTGCAAGAGTGATTTCAAGATTTAGATGTTTTTGTGTAATTAATAAATCCTTTATGAAGCCACACAAAGTAATTTTAGCAGTTATTTACAGCACTAGAGTAGTGTAGTAGATTGAACGTGTAATGGTGTTATTACACAGGGTAATTTTTATTGCCAAACTTCGGCAATTCCGCCCATCAATCACACTTTAGGCCCCTCTTCTTTAACGGGCCTCTCTTCCCTAACAGGCCCCTCCTCTCCAATACCGCCGATTTCATTCCAGGAAACATTCTTTAGTGGGTTTTTATTTTTCGTATAATTTGGATATTTTCTATCTCAGGTGTCTGTAATTTGGTAAAAGTTCTATTATTATTTTTCCATCTCCAGATTCCAACGTAGTGGAGCTGCGTGCAGTCCCCATCGCTATCTTTAATGCAAATGAGGAGAAGAAAGGCAGAGCGGAGGAACGCCCAATCTTATCGTCCTCTGATTGGTTCGCGCTCAGAAATTGAGCAATTTTTATTGTCAAGTTCGAAAGAATTGCGCCAATTCGGCGGCAATATTTCTTCCTATTGGAATGTATAGTGTTGCAAAAATATTGCTGGAAGGAATTGCTATGTTTAATAACACCTTAAGTGTAATCCAACAGACCTATATGGGATCTCTGGTTTTGTCCGTTTGTGTTTTAAGCTGATAAAATTAAGTTTTACTTCTGAACCCAAAATACAGAGAGGTTGACGACTGATGGAATTAGAGTTGTCCCCAATTTTGTTTTGAAAGATGGTATGTGTCAGGTAACTCAAATAATTCCTTACAGGATTATAGTGATACAATAAGTAGCACATCTGGACACAATTCAAAAGGTATTGGCTCCATTCACTACTCTGTTGCTTATTCAGAGACTACAAATACACCTACTGTTACGAACGTATAAAAGACTCTCACTGGAGTGTCTTTTGAAAACTAGGCGGAAAAACACCCGTACAGGTAACCCTTCCTACGATGTGAATCTAGGGTTGATATGTGCTGAAGGTCGGAGGAGGGCTTGACATATTTGTCGATTTATCGCCAATTCGGCGATTCTTTTGGTGGTTCGAAAAACACCTCGAAATAACGAATATTCTACGAGATAGGAGAGATTTCCAGAAGATTCTATAGAAAGTCTATAAAAGGAGTCATCACTCAGTGGGAGAGCAGTTGGCGTGATACAAGCTACATTTAACTGTGATATTCGTCAATGTTTTGAGAATAATATCAGCTGTTTTGTAAAATTAGGGGAGCATTTATTTGCTGTTTTACTGCACCTGATAATTATTTAGTGATCTTGTGAGGTAGTTATCGAGCTATTTACTGTATATTTTTGCTGTTCACGCTGTGCTTATAAATAATGCTACTTAAATTATTTTGTTAACCATTTACTCGTATAAACATTCTTTCTCTGCATCCATGCAAAAATCATCAAATGCATAAAGTACTTGGTGAAACTACAAAACGGCATCATTTTAATGAAGATAAATTATAAAAACAAAAATACCTTTTACCTCAAGAAAGAAAAAGAATGATTCAAAAATACCCTAAATTTTCCTCAGAACGTGTGAAGCTTTTTGAATGCCAGTTAATAAAAACTTCAGCAGTAATTATTTCCTATAAATGTTCTTTTGCAGGTCCTTTCTAGCCCAGTTAATTTCTCATTTTCTTCACAGAAAGCTGAAAACGATATAAAATCATAAGTTTTAAATAAAGCAGGAGGAATTGCGTCGTTAAGAAAACTTTTAGGATTATAAAAGAATCCGGGTTCTAGATAGGGATTCCCACTTTCATTTAAGTAGTAATGAAAAAAATTTGTCGAACCGAATGAATGCAGAACGATCCCTGCTCCGAGATTACAGTAAAAAAAATACCGCGAGAATGAAAGACAATCTGATGCAGACAGTATACGATTTTCGCTACATAATTTTTCAATGCGAAATAATGATGGACACGGCATAATGTTTTTAACGTTGAAATGTACACTTACAGTTTGCGCTTTTCTGGATGGCAATATGCAAAATTATATTGGAGTACGTAAATAACTTATATTTTGCGCAATTCTAACTTCATAAATGGAAATAATGTTGACATCTGTCAAGCTCTATGCTCCATTATCTATATAAATAAAATTGAAAATCTGTTTGTCTGTCTGTCTGTCTGTTTGTTTGTCCCATCATCACGGGAGAACGGCTGAACCGAATTTGATGAAATTTTGTGGGTAGCCTGGAAATATAAAATATATATATTAAAGCCAAGTTTCGAGTTTCTAAGACCAGGGGTTGTCGGGATATTAATGAAAAACGGAACTTTTTCCTAAGAGATCTACTCTCCAACTCCGTGGTCTATTCAAACGGAAAGGATGAAAATCGTTTGTTTAAAACGCCAAAATGAAATAAAACTTTATTTCCGAGTTTGGTGCAGGATTTTTGCATTAATTAGTCACTATCGGAAAACATGAATTGCTTAAAACATGAATTTAAATGCAAAAATCTACCTCCATGTTTCATCTTTCACAAGCTTTTACTCAAATATGTAAAGTATAAAGAAATCAAAATGGCTATTTAATTTCGCATTTTATGAAGAAGATTCTATCTTATATCATGTTGCTCGGCAACTGAATGAAATTAAATGTGTTGTTAATATCTATCATTATTTTTTCTATTTGTATAATAAACAAGAAAGATCAATCATGCTTAAAGCATTGATTAAGAAACACTTAAACATGTCTAAAATGTAATACATTCCTCGGTAATATTTTAAAACTTCTCACAATAATACATTGATTTATTATAGTTGAAAACTTAAACATTCATCCAAAAAAATGAACTTCATTCAAATGACGGCATTGAAATATAAATTGCCTGGTTTAAACATCTCTAAAATGTGATATATTACTCGGTAACAATTTTAGAATTATCATAATACCACGATAATTTATTATATTTAAAAACTTCATCGAAAACAACTGAAATTCATTCAAATGACGTCATAGAAAAAATAACACGCCTGGCTCTCTCTAAAAAAGCAGCATTTCATTCATAAATAATTTCCCATTCATGTCATTCATCACAATACTATAATAGTTTATTTTATTTAAAAATTAAGACCATGGAGCTATAAGTAATTTAACTCTATGCTTAAAACTTCATCGCAAAAAATCGTCCTTCTCTCGGTAAAGTCAATGAATATTTCTTTCATATCAGCTATGCAGACTCCATGAGCTAAATTCTTTTGCATTAAAAAAATACAGCAATTTCTATACAACTCATCCTACATATTTTGCTGTTTACATTTCACATAAGTGAAAAATAGGTTGGATGCTCATTTAAAAGTTGGATGCTCATTTAAACTCAAATATATTGTCATTGCGTTGTTTCAGTATGTAGATGCACAGAATTTAAGCGAAAATAAAGATGTTTTACGACGAATACAACACTCAATATGAATTAAAAAGAACTTTAAAAATGACGATTTTGAGACAAGATGGATGCCGTATTATATTTTGAAGATGGTCACGTGATCGTTTCATATCATGGTCACGTGATCGCTTCATGTAAGAGGTGTAATTATTATTTTAATTCTTATTTAAAAAACTACTGAATAATTTCGCTGAATTTTTTTTTATATATTTTATGGAACAATTTGAATATTACCTAAAATTTTCGAAGCAATTTGGGAAATTTAAATCCGCTTAAAAAATGTTTGAAAAATTTGGTCCCATTGGGTTCAATGTATTTCATTTTTTCAACCCGGGTTCAATCCAAAACTAATTGGGTGATATTATTTATTTATATTCCCATAGGTCCTACAGACCGTCTGAACAACATACTAAAATTTTATTTTGATTAAGTCATTTTTACGGCAGTTATCGTGCTAACGGACAGACAGACAGACAGACAGACAGAATGAACAAAGTCATAAACACTTTTCAACTTTGTTGTAAAGTGTTAATAAATGGATGTAAAAATATATTTTACAAATGAACGGTTTGATTGTTCTTTTAATTATATATATTGCGGACTGCGTACATCACTTTCATTTATTTTAGGAAAGAGGTTTTAAGCTCATATATTGTGTTTTGCTAATAAACTCATATATTGTGTCTCCCAATAAATTCATTTAGCCGATTGTTGAAGCAGAAAAAGAGTAGAATGTGTGTATGTATCTTCTAATACAATTTTACTGTTTTCATTTAGTATATACAGACGGGATCAGGATATTTTATTCTTCAAATCTGCAAATTCAGAGCTACGAGTTTAGAGGAATATCTCTAAATAACTTGGAAACTTTTTTTAAACTTTACCAAATTAGTGGAAATGTCTCCATATTGATAAAAATGACCCAAATCAATGAAATTAAATTTGGTTTTTTTTTAGAATAAAGTACTGAAATGATGTTTCCGTAGCATTTGTCGGTCAGTCCATCCATCCTACTTAGTAACACATTTAAGGAATATTTTAATATCACCAAATTGGTAAAAATATTTCTAAATCCATAAAAATATCATGAAATTGATAAAATCGCGCTTAATAAATGAAATTAATTGTGTTTTGTTAGGGGATAGTATTGTGATGATATTTCGTCAATTTGTCGCAAAATGGGACTATCTGTTCTACATTCCCACATGGCGATAAATTAGGCAATTTTTTAAGTTATCGCTAATTTGACGAAAATGTCGCCAAACCTTCCATGGAGATTGCATTATTCAGATGATATGATTTCCATCAATTTATTTGAAGCAAATGATATCATGTCGCTTAGCAACAGATCTAATATGTTATGCGGCATACGATTTTTATTAAATCTTTTTCGATTTGAATAGTAAAAATATGAATATAAAATAAATTTCATTGACATTGAATTTTTGACTGGATAATATCAATTACTGTCTTCAGTTTTAAACATCATTATTATTGATATTTTCGGGGACTGTTGATTCAGGGATTACTGATATTTTCAAATTATTATGAAATTGTTTTATTATGACGAAAATTGTTGAAACTCATATATAGTACGTTGTACGAGTAATCTTCTACAAATGCATGGGTATATCTTTCAATCTACGAGAATATAAGTAGTACAGGTATATTGGCATATATTTTGATATATATTGGCATATATTGGAATCAATTACGACCTTCTGGTATTAAGATTACGGGGATTTTTGATACTTTCACTTTTTTACGTCATCTCTTTTATTTTGGCAAATATTTTTGAGACTCATATTGCAATACGGGTAAGTTTCTACTAACACACTGGCATATTTTCCAATCTGCGACAATATAAGTAGTTCGGGGTTGCATATATTGATTCAATTCCTTTTTTTTGTAAATTTGCTTACAAAAGGGGGCCAGGATGTTTTATTCTTCAGATCTGCCCGTGAAGATAATTTTGCATAGTGAGAACAGATATTCTTAAACTTCTCTTTATGAGCAATACATTTAATATTTTAACAGAATTTGCACATGATTGCGAATTATAAATTTATTTATATTATATACTCTGTACGAAGAACGGGTATGCTGCTAGTATTAAAATATGTTGATTATAATTGCATCGATTTGGCGTCATTTTCGAAATTTTAGAGTCATTTGTGCCGATTTGGTAACAGTTTCGTCAATATGGCCCAAGATTAAAAGTCAAATTGGCAAAGTTCATCAAGCCGCATTTTTGGTCAAGTGTAACATATTTTACGACTCTACTGCTCAATACTATGTATTATTTTTATGTATATTTATTTGAAAAGCGTGTAATATCTCGAGAACAGTTTAAGCTAAGTTTGTGTCATTTGTTTTAGAGTACAAAGTACTTACAAAAGGATTATTTATTTAATATTTTTGAATGTCCTGATTTTTTTTTATGAATTTTTCAAAAAAATCATTCGAAAATTTGGAGATTTTCCAAAAGTTCGATCGCATTTAAAATTATTTAGGTTCCAGTTCACAGATCGTAACAATCGTGGCAAATTTCCTTCGAAACGATCCATTCGTTGGTGTGCATACACAGACTCACAGACACGCTCACTAACACACATAAGTGCAGACTCGAAAAATTATTGGGAATTCCGGAAATTTTAAATCAACTAACTCATGAGTTTCTCAAAGGACAGTCTAATTTAAATTCATTCAGCCAGATTATTTGGCACAATAAGACGTTTGAAATGCTAACATGAAGCAAATTATAGTTAAGTACAGAAAAATATTTTATTTTTCTTTTACCAATGTTAAAATGTCAACACATTTCTCTTTAAATCATTTCTGAGTTAAATTCTTGTATTCAAAATACAGTAAACAATCTTAGGGGGTGCACTTCTATACACACTTTATAGAGCCAACGGCCGTACCGTGCTGAAAACACCGGTTCTCGTTAGATCACCGAAGTCAAGCAGCATCGGGCGCGGTTAGTACTTGGTGGGTGACCACCTCGGAACACCGCGTGCTGTTGGCCATCTCGGGTGCGGTATCCCCGTGGTTTGCGCGCTAGATTTGCACGCTACCACAAATGCCGCCGTATTCATGCGGAGTACGATCACGTTAAACATGTGGGTCCGTAAGTCCTTCCGAGAGGTTGGTGGTAGGGGAAGGAGGGTACGGTCCCTGTGGATGCCTCCCCCACTGGGTTCCGGTCTAAATTGGGTGGCACTTCCCGGCCGTCCATACAGTTACCTTACACCTTTCTGATAGGTCGGACGGTCTGGGTCTCAACACACTTTATAGAGTAAACAGGGAATGAATAATGAAAATCTTGAAGAATTGATATCTTAAAATAACATTTATGCTTATATGCGTACATACTCCTACTAAAATACTTACGCACAAAAATATTAGAGTTTCGAGGAATCCATAACAATATTATTAAGGGTTCAAAAAGTGCCTCGAACCCAAGAAGTCGCCACGACTGCTAACACGCATACACACACATCAAAAATACTCTTTGGCCATCAAGAATCTGAATGCTCTATCAAAAATGCTCTTTGGCCATCAAAAATCTAAATGCGCCATCAAAAATGCTCTTTGGCCGGGATCTACGACTACCATGTGACCTAATGTTTGGAAGTCCATGTGATACTCCTTCATCGCCTGATGAATATGTACAAAATCTGCGGACATGGTTAGAAGTTCATCATTTCCCTCGTGAGAGGATCGACATTGCTACACATTGCTACACAGTAAAGTACGATTCCAGGAAGGCGACAAAGTGTGGCTGTTCAACCTCGGTGAGAAACAGGATTTTTGCCAAAATTGGAGCACAGCGGGGAAGGACAATACGTCATCAAGAAAAGAAAACGCAGTGCCATTTATCAAACCCAGAAATCATCTTCAGCAAAGTCAAAAGTCATCCATGTCGACAGATGGGCTCCATATTTTGGACCACACTATATTGATACTGCCTGAGACGTGCAGTCTTAAATAGGGAGCAGTATTGCGAACACGCAATATTCGCTGTGGCGCCTCCTCTTTCGTTTGTCTCGAAGGCCAGGTGAAGGAAACACAGCCCATGATATCAACATGACGTAAGGATGACATTCAGAGTTTCCAGGCCTAGGGTTTCCAGGATTTTCTAGTTAGAAAAATGTTTGCTAGATTTAGCGATTTATCGACAATTTGGCGACTTCCGGAATGTTCCAGAAACTTCACGAAATAACGATTAGTCTAGGAGATATGGAGAGGTTTCCAAAAGTTTCTATAGAGGGACTATAAAAAGACTCATCGAGAAAGAGTGGAGTTGACAAATTGACGTAATACGAGCTACATTGGACAATGATTTTTTTTTTCAATGTTTTGAGAATAGTAATAGCTATTTTGTGAAATTATTTCCTTCAGTATTTTAAAAATAATATTGCTTATTCTGGTAAATTAGGGGAGCATTTAAGTGCTGTTTGATTGTGTATTGTTCCTGTTTACTTTGTTCTTGTGAATAAACGTAAGTTATGCAGAAACTTGGGCTCGTTCTTGTATCCTGCGTATACTCCCCATGATTCTAGAGGATATGTTCGTAACAATATAATACATCTGGACATATTAAAAGACATTTTGATGAAGATAATTTTTCAAAGACCGTTTTCTAACTTGAGAACGAAAATAAAGAATGTCGTAAAAAGAACAACAAAATTTCGTCAGAGGAACTTTTAAAAGCATGTTCATAAATCTTCAGTAGTAATTACCTCCTATAGACGTTTCATTAGAGATCCTTTCTTGCTCAGTTTATTTCTCATTCTCTTTCAGAAGTAGGAAATGATTTAGAAGCATAACTTTTTAAAGTAATTAATCACGTAAATGTTTTATAAAGTTTTAATTTTTGCACATACTAATGAGGCACTGATTTATGCATGTGTGAGACCATTGTGACCTCACATTTGTTTCTTCTCCCGTTCCGTTTGTGTAGAGCAAATATTGTGATGAAAATGAACCACTTTTTTATAGATTTGCAATTTGGGAGAATCTCGATAAATACTAATCGATAAATAAGAAATACATTAAATAAAATGTGTTACGATTATTATATAATATATGTATATCGAGAGCAGTGTTAGTTTTCGGCCAAATTAAATATTTAAATGTGTGTTTTGAGAAATGATAAGTAGAATAGAATAACCAATTCCGTTCTATAACAAATCATGTAGTAATCATAGAGTGTTTCGGCATAGATGACCTCTCTGTTCATGCTTCGTTAAACGGTTTTAGATAGATGCTTCCAAATTGACAGTTTGTTATCATTAAATGTGAAATTCTTTCATGTAATTCTTTTCTGTGGAGAAGAGTATTTTCAGAGAAATAGAGGTCTGAAATATTATAGGATTCCATGAGCAAAAAGAAAGTTCAATAGAATTAGTTGTGCTGTATAGCAACTTACCTAAAGAAAAAACGGCACAATTATATGTAATATTCGGCAAGTTACTTTAACTTATTACAACATCGGAAATTATTTTCCCTTTAACAGCTTCAAATAACATTGATCAGATACGTTGTATGCAAAGTCTGTTTTTAAATATGGAGTTATGCCCTGCAGCACGAGTCAACAACCTCGGGAAAATCATCAAATTGGGGGAAAATCCCAGAATCAGGGGGAAATCTGATTCCCATCTATCTATATATACTGATTGCCAAGTGTCCGTCTGTCTGTCTATCTGCCACGCTTTTGTTAGGCACTTCCCGAATAGATAGAGACTTGCAATTTGGTACACGACTCGGTCGTTCGATAAAAAACCCTGGAAAAATTGAATTTTTCGAAAACGTTCTCTAGAGGGAGGTGCTCAACTCCAAAACGTTCGAAAATTGAAATGATAGAAAAGCATGCTTTGCAATAAGATAGAGACTTCAAATGTGGTGTATGGGTAAATCGTTCGAAAGGAAGAAAGTGCTCAATTTCAGATTTCCAATATTTTCTACTTAAGGGCGTGCCGCACACCAAAATGTTCGATTTAACGAATAAATGAGAAAAGGCTCCTTTAAAATTTGATAGAGGCTTGAAATTTGGTATATGGACTAATCATTTGACGAAAATACCCAAGACGAATATAGTTTTTCAAAAATGTTCGTTTAAGGGGGTGCTCCAGAGTAAAACATTCGAAAAGAGAATTTAAAAAAAAAACTTGCTTCGGAATGAGATTGAGATATCAAATTTGGTGTAACGGTAGATAGTTTGGAAGGAAGAAAGTGAACAATCTCAGTTTACCGATATTTTCTACATTAGGGGGTGCCGCACACCAAAGTGTTCGATTTCCGGAATAAAGGAGAAACGCCCTTTTCAAACGTGATAGATGCTTGATATTTGGTATATAGGCGAATCATCTGATAGAAATCACAAAAAGAATAGAGTTTTACAAACATGTATATTTAAGGGGGTGGGTACTCCACACAATAGCATTCGAAAGGTGAAATACTAGCAAAGCATGATTCGCGATGAGATAGAGACTTAAAATTTGGAATACGGGTAAAAAGTTTGGAATGAAGAAAATGTGAAATTTCAGATTTCCAATATTTGCTACTTTAAGGGGTGCCGCACACTAATACGTTCGATTTTCCGAATAAATGAGGCACGCTTCCTTTTAAATGTGATAGTGGCTTGATATTTGATATATATGGGCCAATCATCTCATAAAAAACTCAAGAAAAACAGAGTTTTTCAAAAATGTTCATTTATGGGTGTGCTTCATAGAAAAAAGTTCGAAAGGAGAAATAATAAAATAGGGCCTCGGGATGAGATACACTTTAGTACGGTGTACGGGTAGATAATTCGAAAGGAAGAAATGCGCAAATTAAGTTTTCCAATATTTTCTTCTTTAGGGGGTTCTGCACACCAAACTATTCGATTTGTCGAATAAATGTGAAACTCTAATTATTAAAAAAATTACATTATTCAGGGGGTTACTTATTGCGAGACCTTTGATTTTCAACGGGTATTCGGAGAGTTTTTCCTAATTTGATAACATTTGTGTTACTTCTATTATTAATATATCTGCATGGATATTGCCGGTAGTTGCACCTGGTTTTTTATTTTAAAATAGTTTTTGTATAGCGAAACTTTTCTTGGTGAAACTTTATTGTATTTCCGGACTGTATAAAAAATTAAACCTCTTAATCTTTAGAAAATACCACTTACCGGAAAAAAAACTACATGAAAGAATTTCACATCTAATTTAAACAAACTTTCAATTTGTAAGTATGTGTCTAAAACCAATTGCCGAAGCATGAAAAGCGAGATCAACTATGCTGAAACGCCCTGTATATACTTTTCCATTACAGAAAAAATTACACCAATTTTGGCACTCTATCATGTATCTTTCTACTCTGTAAAATATAAATGCACATCTGTCTTATAGAATGGATAGCCGGCTACTTTGTTTAAAGCAGAAATTATTTCACAGAAAGCAGCTGGCATACACAAAGTTATTTCAAAATTTATAAAAAAATCATAACATTTATTTTAAGCACATGCAATTCTTTTAGCAAGCCATCGGTTGGTCGATAGCGATTGACGAGTTGAAGACTACGGTACTAGTCTAATAAAGGTTTCGAACAATTAAATGTTAATATCACAATCACCATTATGACTCCTGCACACTTTAATCAAAGAATTCTTTCCATCAAAAAAGACAATTCCATCCCATCCTTAGACAAAGCTGTTACCTCAGCGAGAATAAACACAGAATAAAGAAGCTGACATAAAAAAAGTTATTTAAAAATTTATAAAATAATTCATAAAATTCATTTTGAGTGCATGCGATCCTTTTAACAAAACCTCGGTTGGTCGATAGCGATTGACGAGTTGAAGACTACGGTACTAGACTAATAAAGGTTTCGAACAATTAAAATTTATATCGCAATCACCATTATGACTCCTGCACATTTTAATCAAAGAATAATTCCATCCCATCCTTAGACAAAGCTATTACCTCAACAAGGATAAACACAGTACAAAACAGTTGCCATACACAAAGTGATTTATAAATTTATAAAATATTCATAAAATTCGTTTTGAACGCATGCGGTCTCTGTAACAAGCCATTGGTTGGTCGATTGCCATTACGAGTTGAAGACTACGGTACTAAACTAATAAAGGTTTCAAACAATTAAAAGTGTATATCACAATCACCATTATGACTCCTGCACACTTTAATCAAAGAATTCTTTCCATCAAAAAAGACAATTCCATCCCATCCTTAGACAAAGCTGTTACCTCAGCAAGAATAAGCACAGTACAAAGACAAAGAACAAATATTCCGCCCTAGGAGTCATGTTTCATCTGCGAAGTGCTCATTCGGCACGACATCTATTACTCCAGACAAAAAGAATTCTCTTGATCCGATGAGTTTTATTCCAGATTCCATATTTTTTCTTATATATGTGTATATATTTCGCTTAGGTACGTAGGTACGTTGCACGAAAATCAGACATAGTTAGAATGCTAACGAAGTTTGCCTGAATTGCATTTTTAAATTACAGAAAGTAAAAGGACTTAAAACTCTATAAATGTAGTATCTAGTATCCTTTCAGGTGAAAGGTGAATATCTAGGTCCAGAGTTGTATCTAAAACATGTACTGATCATTTTCTTCAGGCTTTCTTTTGCTCAACAATAAAAGAAATAGAACTTCAAAATAGCAATTAAATTATGAGTATTTTATAAGCAGGATTTTGTCATAAATAAATTTGTCATAAATAATTTTCAATTCAAATTATATATTATTTGATCTAAAGTTAATTTATTTTCAATAATATAGTTTTTATATTTCATTATAAGTCCTTTGATAATTAAATATATTGATTAAAAGATATGTGTGACCGGCGTGTGACCTAAGAAATTAGGGGTACAAGCGCTGTAGATGGGTGGGCCGGAGAGAGTTTTTTATATAATTTATGCAACCTTCATTCTGATAATGATTGTGTTCCAATGAATATGAATGTAAGAGAAACGCAGTGGGCCTGACATCCACAGGAATCATACCCTCTTTCCCCTGCTATCAAACTCTTAGAAGGACTTTCGGACCCGCAGCTTTAACGTGCCCGTAGTCAGTGTAGACAATAGTTGGAATATCAAATCTTCATACAACTGCCGCATACAATACAGATTTAGAAGTCAACCGGTTTAGAAGACAGAGGGAACAACCGTATCCCTCAGGGCAAGCAAGAAGTACAACATCACTTGCCCCAGCTAATTCGATATCGGAAATCCTAAATTCGAAAATGTCGAAATTGCTTTAAGTGGGATTGCGCATCATTGCTTGCTCTGAAAAAGAAGGCTGTTTTTTACCTTCGAAACAGGTTAATATCCAAATATGTATTGCATGGTGTATATTTTATATTAATTTAGAATTTCTACAGTCAGAAACACGGATTCTCTACCCATCTCTTACCAGAGGGCTGTCTCACTGTCCTTTAGATACAGAGAATACGGGTTTCTATAACGGGTATTGCAGGGTCCACTTCAATAATAAGAGATCACAATTTCATCCCAGTAGGTTAACGGTAGAGCGTCGAATGGCCAGTTCGAAGATCCAGGGTTCGATTTCCGGTTGTGGCAGCAAAATTCTTTACAATGGCGCCCGAACAAATCAGCCCTGTATGTTAGTGCAAAGATGCCTGAGGTCTAAAAGGGACCATAGTATGACTAGCACGTTTCAGTGGACTTTGGGATATAGAGCACCGATTTCAAATTAGGAGTATAATGACTACGCAGGATACTAAGCTGGATACAAATAGTAGTAGCAGAAGACTATCCAGAGGTAAAAATAGCAGGAGACTAACTTGAAGTAAAAATAGCAGAAGACTATCCTGAGGTAAAAATAGCAGGAGACTAACTTGAGGTAAAAATAGCAGGAGATTAACCTGAGGTAAAAATAGCAGGAGACGGTCAGACAGATTGTCAATTGCACGCCAATCTGACATTAGAGAGTGGAGAATGCAGAGTCCACTTCGACAATAAGAGCTTGTAACTTCGTTCCGGTAGCTCAGCGGTAGAGATTCGGCTGGTCAGTTCGGAGATCCAGGGTTCGATTCCCGGTTGGGGCAGCAAGGCTCTTGGTGGGAGGACTGTGCTGCAGACAAACGTGCACATATTAGTAAATTCACTTTAAAGTACAACACTATGTAAATGTAGATATAATGCGCATAAAAAGGAGGATCAAAATAATCCAATCCAGTTCAATATACATGTTGCAAGCATCGACCAAAGAAAGTTTTTTGTTAAATTCTTTATGCAAAAAGAAAACTTTGTACTTCATATACCAGGCAGATGCATTTATGAGTCCTTCAAGACAGCTGACAGTAAATTGTTGCGAACGTATAATATCACTCTAGTCTTTTCCTTTGAGAACCAAGCGGTGAAGATTACCTTACAGGTTTTCTTATGAAGTGCATTTAAGGTTCCTAAATGATGAAAGCAAGAGGAGAGTTGGCAGATTTTGCGATTTTTCGCCAAATTGGCAACATTTGGCAACTATTCAACGATTCGAGAAAGACCTCGAAATAACCAATATTTTACGCGATATGAGAGATTTTCAAAAATTTCTATAGAGTCTGTAAAAGAAATCATCACTCAGTTGGACAGCAGTTGACAAGAATAGTTCTGAGAATAGTAGCTGCTCTTTTGTGAAGTGAATTTTGTCAATGTTTTGCCAAAAGTATCAGTTATTTTGTGAAATTAGTTAAGTGCTGTTTAACTGTATATTGTTCCTGTTTACGCTGTGCTTGTAGATAAACGTGTTAGTTATCCAGAAATTTGGATTAACTCTTTTATCCTGGGTGCACACCACTATTCCAGAGGATACGTTTTAACAATATTTTTATTCAGTGTAAAATTTGATACCGGTCAAAGTATTCCTCGTCTATACAATAATTTTAACGTGTTTTTATCTTTTCAAATCCCCCAGAAGCCCCCAATAACCTAAAAGGCTGAATTTTTACATACTCTTAGTATCAACCACAGATAAAAGGATATTAAAAAGCTTTTTTATCTGACTGCAAAGAACGTTTATACCTCGAAAGCAACTTCATGGATTTACATATTTATTTACAGGTTCCTTAAGCATATTGAGAGCAAGTTTATGACTAAAATATTTCACATTTTGTACCGCGTTAATGTTATCTCGGCTAATGCAAAGTATTTCTGCTATAATACAATACATCAGGAGCTAAAAATTTCGTATTTCTTTATTGCTGTTGTTACTATTGCGTTTCAGGATAATACTGTTACACATCGCTCGGCGAGCCAGAAAACCGTAACAAGAAACATGAATCGAAGACAAGAACAAATCCGCCCCATGCATCAAGTTACATCCGCTGAGTTCTAATTTGGCGACATCCATTAGTCCTGAATAGAAGGAATATTCTCGATCCGATGATTCTAATTCCAGGTTTGTCAGAATTCGTGCGCTCCCTTATTTAACGAGCATAAAGACTGATAAAAGTCTTATAAATATTGATTGATAAGCTTATCATGATATAGAATAAAGAATTTGTTTGAAATTTTCATGCAAAACGTATAGATAAGTTTTAAATAATGGGAACCTAAAATATAAAATGCAAGTAATTACAAAGTATATAATAATGAATGAGAAAATATTTTCTCTCTCAGTGTGTCTGTCTATCCCATCTGGTAACAATTTGTGATCTTGCCGACAAATTTAGCACAATATAACCAACATGGTGGTTTTTGAAAAAAATGTTGCCAAATTGACGACAATTCAATATCTTGTAGAAAAAAGTTTAATTCATTTAATAATCCCTGTCGGGTTTGTTATGTAAATATTATTTATTCAATATTCTTGATACGAAATATAGTAAGTCTCAGTGTTAATAGGGGACATACGTCATTTAGAGGTCTATATAAACTGATTTTTATTAGAAGGAGATATAGTAATTATGTTTCGATTAAAAAGAGTATAAGAAGCAATAATATTGAGTGGATGGTTCGGATATTTCAAGGGATATTAGAAGCACAACACTCCAGGCGAGCGAAGGGATGGGTATTATTAAACATACAAGCGATCTGTTATAAAACAACAAGAAAGATCAATCATGCATAAGCATTGATTATGAAACACTTTCCAACTGAACTGCAATTTCATTTAAAAATCTCTAAAATGTGATACATTCAATGGTGATATCTTTTACATTATTACAGTGCTACAGTAATTTATTATACTTAAATATTTAAAACTATATCGAAATATAAATCATCTGATTCTCTATGCAAAATCAATGAATATTTCATTCATATAACTTGCATTCCAGACTCCAGAGCTAAATAATTTTGTGTGAAAAAAATTCAGCATTTCTTATGTAACTCACCTTACAATCGCTTGAGATATTTGCATTCTGCATAAGTTAAAATTAGGCTTCGTTGAAGAAATAATAAAAGTTTAGGAATCATTTAAAATCACAACTATTGTAATTGCGTACGCACGGAATTTAGATACACAGATAATACAGATACACAGATAATATATGTGTGTGCGTATGTATGTATTCAAAGTATTGGAATCGTGCCGAAGATCGGAACTCGAATTTTCGAAGGATCTACACGTTTTGGGACTTCCAGAACACGAAAAACTATTTTTAGGAAGACGTATGTGTGTGTGAGGGTGTATCTGTGTGTGTTTCTGTGAGTATATTGCATCCACTCTAACTGAAAAACTAATGGACCGAATTTAATAAAATTTGGTAGGTAAGATTTTGTGGGAAAACCTGATGTTCATTTGATTATAGTACGATTCGTAATAAAAGAATCTGCCTTCTTTGCGAAATGGGCGGCAGAAATTGCTTTTATCCACTCTAGCTAAAAACTAATGGAACAAATTTAACACAATTTGGTGTATTGTACAAAAGTAAAAAATGCAGGAATATTTCAATAACCTACAAGTGATTTATATACCAAATTTAACAAAATTTGTTATATAAATCACTTGTAGGTTATTCTAGTACGATTCGGGAAAAAGGAACGGGCTGTTTTTGCGAAATGGCCCGCAAAAATCGTTAAATATAAAAATAAAAGACTACGTGTGCTCAATTATATCAATTAAATTCCTATTTTATACGTGATTTTTGACAACAAAAAGAATAAGACTAACCCTATTACTCTAGGACTAGCCGTTCTTGAGATATCCTAGTGTTTTCGAGTTTTCGCTACGCCACCTTTGACAATAAGTCCATCTTTCAAATGAGAACCAAATTTAAGTTTAACGTGCAAATTCAATGTCATTTAAAATACTTATGGATGTTATTTTGTGCAGATAAACTCACATTATTGAAGAAATAAGGAGAACATGAATATGAGTCTGCAGAGAAAGGCATGTGCTGTCCACATCAGAATTTTTAACAATATTACAACAATGATTTATAGAAGTGAACGGGGATTATTTGCAGGCCATTTCGAAAAAAATGTAGGATCTATATTTGAAGATCCACCAAATTGTTGTAAAATAAAATGTTCTACAAATTTAATCTGTGTACCAAATTTTAATTCTCTAGGACGTAGGAAAGTGCATTAAAAACGCCATCAAATAAGTATATCATGAAAAGTTATATAAAATTAAAAAAAAATTTGAAAAATTGTTATCTACCAAATTTATTTTAAAATTTGAAGCCTCTCTCATATACAAAATAACTAAACTCTTGGAAAGATATTTATTATATAATATATCAATTTCTCTTTCTGGAGGATATCGCAAAAGGCAGAATTTAATTGAATTCGTTTTTCTCCCTATATTAAATAATTTTTAATTAAAAAACTACCTAACATATTTTACTGAAAATTTTTTTATATATTTTATGAGATAATGTGAATATTTTCTAAAAATTTCAAAGCAATTTGTGAATTTTAAATGTGCTTAAAAAATGTTTGAAAAATTAGGTCTCATAGGGTTCAATGTATTTCATTTTTCCAACCCGGGTTCAATAGAAACCTAATTGGGTGATATGATTTATTTATATTCCCATAGGTCCCACAGACCGTCTGAAAAGCATACTAAAATTTCATTTTGATAAAGTCATTTTTACGGCAGTTATCGTGCTAACGGACAGACAGACAAACAGACAGACGAACACACAGACAGACAAACAGAATGAACAAATTCATAAACGCTTTTCAACTATGTTGTAAAGTGTTAAAAAAGCAATCTCTTAAAAAGCATTCATGTAGTTTCAGTATCTGATGCGCTCACATCTTGTTGTGCTTCTTGCTTGTCTTATAGAAGAAGGCTGTGTTTTGCTTGACGGGTTGACGCCTTAATTTTTATTGTATACTGTAGTTATACGAAGAATGTATTTTAATTTAGTTTTTATCAACCGGTTTTGAGCTTACTTTAACATAACCATCAATAACTTCAGTATGAAGTTCAATGGAGCTAAAGAAACAGTCGCTAAGCTGTTATTTGAGTTAGTTGAAACAACCCACTGAAGTTCAGACTCCTGGCTTTGATCAGATCTTCAAGATTATACTCGCCGAGTTATTTAAGAGGTATACGTCAGATGATCTTGTCGGAAATGGAGCATTTGCTATAAAGATTGAGATCTCAGCTAAATGTTAATAATTTTTACTGGAATTGTAGCACTATTGCAGGTTAGGGAAATTGTGGGCTGTACGTGCAACCTGGGTTTTTTTTAAAACTACATTGAAAATACGAAATATTGATCCTATAACTGTGGCTATTGACATAGAATCTATGATACAGTTGTGCAAAAGGTGTTTTCATGTTTCAGAAATGACTCAGAGACGAGGCGATATCAGCCGCAGATACGACGACGCCTAATTTTATAATGGGTGAACAATTAATTTACGAGCAATACATGAAGAATGACATCATGAGAAATACAACTATGGACTCAAGTCAGCCAGTGCGCATCATGAAATATCCAATGAAAAACAATATAGACCACGCCCAGATGACTGGAGCAAATGGGCACACAGATACGGTAGAGCCAATGAGAGACAAGGGAGGGGGGTGGAATCAAAATTACCCCTGTGCATCAAGTGAAAATTAAGGCACTCTCAAAATTTTGGCTGTGGGCTAAGCACATCAAAGTGTGCTATCTTAAATTCATAACCATCCCTAATTAAAAAATAACTAATTTAAAATTTAAATTAAAATAGCCTAAATAAATTTTGTACACCACAGAATTGAAATGCGGTAAAATTTTATATCCATCTCTTACCTTCAAAATATCTCCAATGCATTATAAAGTATTAAAAGCAATAACAATATCACTTCATCTTTGCCCATACTTTTAAATAATGACTCAGATTACAGATATTATGTTAAAAACACTTGAGAACAATATATTTTAAAAAGAAATAGTTATCTATTATAGATGCCAATTTAAATCTGTCTCCTCCCTGCTTTTACAATGAAATTGATTGGCTAAGAGAAGGCGACTAATTATTTGTTCGTTAAAGGTAATTATAACTAAAGATTTATGGGAGTAACCGTTTAAAAGTTTCAAACATTTTGACAATATTTCGTAATGATCATCGTTTAAGAAGAAAATATTTTAAGGTTGAAACAACAGACGATTTTAAAAATAAAATATGCTCAAAATAAGATATAACAAATGAATTTTATTACGGCAACGCTAAAGAATATGTAATGCAATAACAGAAAAAAAAACTTTAAAAATTAAATACTTTCAGAATACTTTAAAAATTAAATACTTTCTTTTGCATACTTATCTCGTACAGTCATACGAATTTTTGGAAAAGCCGGAATTTACATATCCAGAACCAAATTTAGAAATCCTTAGTAAATGCCTTACCTACTCCGAAATTCGATGATGAATCCACGCCAGCCATGATCTAATCCCTATCTATAGCCAATCCTCAGAAATAGATGTTTCAAGGAAAATTTTGAACCAAAAGTGAAAAGAATCCGGAAGTGAAACTCCTTATTGAACCCCTTCATCCGCTCTGGAAATTGATGCTGAATTCATATCAATCATCATCTAAACTTTATCTGTAGCCAATCTTTAGAAATAGATGTTTCAAGAAAAACATTTAAACCGAAAATGGAAATACTTAGTGATCAAACTATTCTTCTCCGTAATTTGGTCTTGAATCCATATAAGACCTCATCTAAGATTTATCTATAGCAAACCCTGAGAAAGTAGATGTTTCAAAAAATAATCTTTCGTAAAAACAATAGCTTGATAAAAAAAATGCCAATAAAGTAAATTAAAATTAAACATTTGTTATTAGAATTTCTCATGATAAAAAATTGCTTTCAAGTTGTATAAACGGCATTCTATAATATGTCCAATCTTTCTGAAGAAATTAAAATCCCTATAAAACGTCGGTTTAACAAACAAAGCACACCTTTTTTTATCCTAAAGTAATAAAATGGTATATGTTTTTTCATTTTTATTTATTTATTCTTTGTTAAGGAAAATAATTTATATTTTTCGTAAGTGATTTATATATTCAGAATTTTGAACCATTTTTATGTCAGAGTTACAGAAATTTTATTTTAAACTTTAAGTATGTAGAGAATGAAACTACAAAGAATAATTCAAAATCCAATCTCATATTTAAATGTCTGTTACAAATTAAAATTATTTTGTGTAACATGTAATCAACAAATGGCTATATTACACGAAATAAAACAATCTCATGTTTCCAAAAACAGTGCATGACTTCTTTAGCTGAAAACTTATTTTCTGAACCTACAAACTAACTCAGTTTGGTTTTAGTATATTACGTAGTTCCATCTTTAGTATATTACATAGTTATGCATCCGACTAATTAAGATATCAAAGCTTTTAAACGAACTTTATGGTTCTTAGTTATGTCGTTGATGAGGTATGAGCAACAAGATATTTCCAAGAGCAACTTAAAAAGTGACTCAAGCGAAAACTGTTTTCTCTAGCGTCACATTAAAAAAATTGCAAAATACCATCAAGGGAAAAATACATCCCAATTTCCTGCGCAAAGGTATGATTATTTTTCACGGCAATGTCTGATCTCAAAAGTCGCATTAAACACGTAACTTGATGCATAACCATAGAAGGTATTTTTGCTAAAGACCGTTAATATTGGTGTTTATAGTAAGCTGAGACATTCCCGTCTCAGCAGGTAGGTCTTAGCTAATTACAATTGCCTATAGTAAGCTGACCACAGCTAGCATATTGTTATTGCATAAAGTTTTATTATCGTTATTAGATATATCGTACGCGAATTGTATCTGTCTTTATACCGTAAAAGATCCAGACCACCCGACTCACCCTAAGGTATGAACAACTGGTTGAGTGGCCGGAGTCGTTATACCGTGGATTGCATCTATGGACGTACCTAATATTAGCTGTAGCTACGATAAATGTGCCTGCTATATTGCTGGCTGCAGGAACACTCACTTATTTTATATGTTCAACGTTATTTATCATGTTTTATTTTTGTTCAATTTTTGAAAATATGCTTTGAAATTAAAATCTTTTAACTTGTTTAAGCTTCTTTATAATCAGTATGTTTCTAACATATATTGGCTAAAATTTCCGTACTAAATGTTATTCTAACCACCCAATTCTTTTGAGACAAACATGCCGTGACTAGAAACTGTTCATTCATTCTCTAAAACGTATAAATACATTAAAACTCGGAAGTCGTAATTTTCACTCGTTCATAAGGCATAAATGATTCTTATGGAGGAGTTTTCTTTACATAACCATGCATTGTAGGTAGGAGGAAAAAACAATTTTCTGCCTTTTCATAATGAATGGCATAAATTTCATGTTCTTTTTAAAAAATTCTACTTTCAATTTATACTTATGCGTATTTCTTCATACTAAAAAAACAAGTAGCTTCGTTTATGATTCATTAATGCCGTAATGTTTAAATGAGAAAAAAAATCCATGTTTTATGACATAAATGGTTTTGGTAATGATACGTGAGTTACCAGAAGAGATAATTCTACATTTTTTAATCACAAAAACTTCTTTAGTGTTTTTAAAATACACTCCTTAATATAAAGTCCATTATGTTTAAAAAAATATGTTTGTATAGTGTAATTTTTTTTTGGATTTATCTTTACAATAGCATCCTAATCTCTGTTTTCTTTTGGCAAATTTTTTTCCTCTTTTGAAAATGGTATTTTTTTTTATATTCTATTAAGCTTAAAGGAATAACCAGTTTCCTCTTTAAATTCATTTAAAGAAAAACTTTTAAAACAGTTTTATATGCAATTTCGCTTTTGATGAATCCTTGTATTTATATTTAATAAAGAAATATGATGTGTGCTGCACATTTTCCCTACATATTGAAATCAATTTACATCTTTCACAGCTAAATCATAGTGTACAAAATTCAAAAGGCAATAATGTTAGCACTGAATTAACAGCACGTAAATTGAAATTTGCCGCTCTTTGCAACTTCTGGTCCAAACTAATTCATGTTATTGAATGATACTTGCTAGTTTTTGATTTTATGTAATTTATTTAATATAGTTATTTGAAAAATGGGAATATCTCGAGAACGGGTCTTGTTAGCATTAGAAATATGGGTGTCATTCGTTTTCTAACGAAATATTACATCTAAAATGATTATTAATTTCTCATACGAAGTATATAGATTGATTCCATGAAAACTTTCGATTTCGAGATTTTGATGTGGGAAGACTTCCTGAACAGGTTTAGGCTATTTTTTAGAGTAATGTTCGTCTGTCTGTGATCGATTTCTTGTGTACACTATATCTGTCACGGATATTAACGTATTTTTACAAAACTTTACATTCAGTTTTGCTAAAAAAATCTAGAGTTAAGTATAATATTTTTAAATTCGAGCGAAAACTTCGAAGTTTATGCGAAATTTTATATTTTCTTAACATGGCCTCTCAATGATCATGAAACTTAACAGGGTCTGGTAGTGAAAATTAGCCGCGATACAACTTTTGAGTTCATGACATTATCAATCCCCTTGTGGGCAAGTTATCCCTTCCCGCGATGCATTTTGTCAAACTTGTTATCAATCGAAATATTTCTTCGAGCCCTTTAAAATGAAAGCTAACGCTCAATAATCGTGATCACTTGGACCAAAGATAGAGAATTTTCAAAATTTTCTGGTAAAATTCCCCAAAAAGAACTATCACAAGCTACTAAAGCATGAATTCTGATATGAGAAAGTCCAGTGGCGAAAAGCTCCAGTTAATTATTTTTTTACCGTTATTGAAAATGCTTATTATTTAATCGTTTTTTCTTTTTCGTTTTTAAATTCATTCGAAAATTAGGGTGGGGGTGGGGGGTGGGGAGTCTGCCGAACATCCGATTGCTTTTTAAATCAATAGAGTTCCAGTATTCATTGATTGTAATAATCGCGCCAAATTATATTCAAAACGTTTAATCTGTCTATAAAATATTGCGTTTCACATAATCCCGCGCAATCATACGCACACTAATATACATACACTCATTAACGCACACGCACATGCGCAGAGAGAGAGAGAGAGAGACAGACAGACAAACAGGGAGACATCACCTCAAAAACATTTGATTAGAATTCAAGAATGCTTGAAACGTGCTCTCCTGTTCGAAAACTCGAATTCGAATTCTCGATCCCGTTATAATACTTTACCTATACATTATAATATATATGTGTGTAGGGAGGGAAAGCAGCGCCCCACGAAAAAAAAATGTGATGAGGGTAGTTTTATTTAAAAAACATAAATAGCTTTAAACCATTTCTTTCAACATAAATAGCTTTAAACGTGGAAAGCATAGCTTCTCGCAGACGCAATATCGAATTTATAAAAATTTTATATCGAAAATATAAAATTAAGTGTACTTATATCCCTTTTATTACTTTCCTTATATACCTAATGTATAAGGAAAGTATTGTGACGGGGTCGAAAATTTGAATTCGAGTTTTCGACGGGAGAACACGTTTCAAGCATCCCTGTTCACGAATCAAACATTTTTGAGGTGATGTTTGTGCGTGTGTGTGTGTGTGTGTGTGTGAAAGTATGTGTGTGTATGTGTGTGTGTGTGTGTGTGTCAGTGAGTCTGTGGAGACGATATCTCATGAACGAATAGAGCGATTCGAATGAAATTTGGTACAAAAATCACAATTCGTGAATACTGGAAGCTTATCATTTTTAAACGCAATCGAATGTTCAGAACCCCCCTAAATTTTCGAGTGAAATTTTGAAAAAATCATCAAAAAATCAAAATCTGTAATAAAGTTACGCAAATAGACGTTTCTTATGCAATTTTTCTTAGAAAACGATTGATATAAACTTTAGAAAGATAGCTTGAAAGGTTCTCAAGATATTGCACATTTTTCAAAAAAATTTATACAAAAAATCCCATAAATTAAAAAACAATATATCAACTGTTGAGAAACAAATTCATATGTAATATCATACGATAAATTGGGTGACATCATTCTAGTGGATCTAGCTCGTTCCATTCAAGAGAAAAGATACTTTGAGTAATACATTTGTATTTGAACGCTAATAGTCATTTATTTGCTATAAGAATAATTTATCGGTCCATAACGCTTGAAGAGATTTTGGCGACGAATTTGGTGGAATGTCGCCAACTTACCGACTTTTTAAATGTTGCCAAATTAATGAAAATCTCGCCAAATGGATAAAAATGACGATAAATCTATGAAAATGAAGACTAATTAACGAAAATTTAATATCTTAGAAAGAATATAAGTATCTACTATAAAAATAACCTATTTTTTTTTGCTGTAAAAATAGTAAATACATTGCATTATATAAGGAAAGCCATGTGCTGCCCACATCAGATTTTTTTTTATTTTAGAATGTTGTTTTATATTTGAAAGTGGAACAGCTTTATTTATATCAAAAAAATATTAAGTTTAACAGTCGATTTTATACACACTTATCACTTTAAATGTGAATAAATGACTATGATAGGGGCATCTGGTTGAAATCGGGGAGTTAAGAAAAATGTAAATTCTTTGGACTTTTAAAACTCCGAATCTAAACAACAGCATAAACAATTTATACTTATTTTAGTCGGGAAATACAGTGTCGTTCATGAATTTACAAAAACAATTTCAATAGTTTGATATTTTCAACTAATTTTTTTAAATGTATAATAAACTTATTTTAATGATTTTTTGCTTCAATTTTCTTACTTTCACTCGAAATACCTTTTAAACTTTCATAGCAAATTTTTTATATATATCTTTCATAAACAGGAAAGGAGAAGCAGTGCACACATTCTTCCTTAAATGTAATGTTAGGGACACGACAACAACAACAACAGGAAAGGACAAAAATGTCCAACAGAAATACAGTTACTATATTACTAATTTGTTTCTAAAAAGTTCTTATCGATTTCGAGCAATCGTCTTGTCAATTTAGAGAAAACTGAAATTTTTCCAAACTATCTTACAACAATACGATTTTGTAAAGTGAAAGAGTTTTTTCAAGGGGCATTTCGCAAAAAAAATTGCAGTTCTGTTTTTCAAGGATTCACCAAGTTTCACTAAATTAAAAGATTCCTCTGGACTAGGCTGTGAACCAAATTTCATATCTTTGAGACATTGGAAAGTACGTTAAAAATGCCATCAAAGATATTGAAACACACATCTATATAGGCAACTATCGGTCATTTGCATATTCAATAAAATATTTTAAAATGGTTTTATTGAATATCTGGAATATTTGGGGAGAAATTGATAACAAAATTCTATAAGACAAAACGTATAAAATAAAATATTATAAAAGCCTTAAGCTACACGGTTTTAATAAAATGCACTAAAAAGTAAAATATATTTTTTTAGCTATCACAACATACTAGGTCGTATGCGACACAAAATAAAATCGTTGAGCTCGCCCATAAAAGAATTTGGACATTTACAGAATTTTAAGGAACACTTTCCAACTGAAATGCAATTTTATTTAAACATCTCTAAAATGCAATACATTCCTCGGTAATATTTTAAAAATTATCGCAATACTGCATTCATTTATTATATTTGAAAATTTAAAACTTCATCGAAAAAAATGAACTTCAGTGAAATGACGGCATTGAAATATAAATTGCCTGGTTTAAACATCTCTAAAACGCGATACTTTCATCGGTAATATTTTTTAAATTATCATAATACTACAATAATTTATTATATTTTAAAACTTTATCGAAAGCAACTGAAATTTATTCAAATGACGTCATCGAAATATAACACGCCTGGCTCTCTCTATAAAAGCAGCATTTCATTCATAAACATTTTTTTCATTCATTTCATTCATCACAAAACCATAATAATTTATTTTATTAAAAACTTAAAGACCATGGAGGTAAAAGTAATTAAAATCTATGCTTAAAACTTCATCGAAAAAATCTTCCTTCAGTCTGTAAAATCAATGAATATTTCATTCATATCAGCTATATTGCAGACTCCATGAGCTAAATAATTTTGCGTTAAAGAGATGCAGCAATTCTTATACAACTCATTCTACATCTTTTGGTATTTACATTCTCTGTAAGTGAAAATTAGGCTTCGTTGTAGAAATAATCAAAGTTTGATGATCATTTAAACTCAAATATATTGTAATTGCGTTGTTTCAGTATGTAAATGCCCAGAATTTAAGCAAAAATAAAGCAGTTTTAGGATGGATACAACACTAAATATGAATTGAAAAGAATTTTAAAAATCACGATTTCGACACAAGATGGATGTCATATTTTATTTTGAAGTGGGTCATGTGATTTCTACATATAATGGTCACGTAATCGCTTCATATAAAAGGTGTATTAATATTATTTTAATTTTCATTTAAAAACTACGGAATATATTTTGTTGAAATTTTTTTTATGTATTTCATGGGATGATTTGAATATTTCCTAAAACTTTCGAAGCAATTTGTGAATTTTAAATCCGCTTAAAAAATGTTTGAAAAATTAGGTCCCATAGGGTTCAATGTATTTCATTTTTTCAACCCGGGTTTAATCCAAAACTAATTGGGTTATATTATTCATTTATATTCCCATAGATCCCACAGACCGTCTGAATAACATACTAAAATTTCATTTTGATAAAGTTATTTTTACGGCAGTTATCGTGCGAACAAACAGACAGACAGACAGACAGAGTGACCAAAATAAAGTGGTTTTAGGACGGATACAACACTCAATATGAATTAAAAAGAACTTTAAAAATCACAATTTTGAGACAAGATGGATGTCATATTTCATTTTGAAGTGGGTCACGTGATCTCTTCATAAAATTGTCACGTGATCGCTTCATATAAGAGGTGTAATTATTATTTTAATTTTTATTTAAAAAACTACCGAACATATTTTGCTCAATTTTTTTATATATTGTATGGGATAATTTGAATATTTTCTAAAATTTTCAAAGCAATTTGTGAATTTTAACTTCGCTTAAAAAATGTTTGAAACCTTATGTCCCCTAGGGTTCAATGCATTTCTCTTTTCAACCCGGGTTCAATCCAAAACTAATCAGGTGATATTATTCACTTACATTACCATATGTCCCTCAGACCGTCTGAACAACATATTATAATTTCATTTTGATAAAGTCATTTTTACGGCAATTATCGTTCTAACAGACAGACAGACAGACAAAATGAATGAACACAGTCATAAACACTTTTCAACTTTGTTGTAAAATATAAAATATGGCATAATATAAAATGAATGGCAGACAGTTAAATCAAATTTGTTAAAGACAAATTTAAAGGAATTGAAAGCAATCATTCCCATATAGTAATATCTTAATATTATAAGCTCATGCTGGCACTTCCCCTGTAGCATGATTATCCGGACATCACAGTCTTTAGACTTGTAATTCTTGAAAATAAAAGTTTCCTGTTGTGTAACGCCAATAATGTATTTCTCCAAACTAGCTAATGCCTCTTTTTATGAGTCATCAATTCCCTTTGAATTCTTACTTTATTGTTCATCTTTGAAAAATGTTTAATTATATGTCCCAGGTAGCCATAAACAGCGAGAGAGTCATTTGCTCGCCTTTAAAAGCTCTACAAAACTATATAATTGTATGTCGGATCTAAATCTCCGTTTTCGAAATACAGTGGTTTTGACTTGTATCAACTCCTGAAAATTTACTTCTCGTTGTCAAACTAGTGTAGACTTGATAGTTTCTTGTAACTTACAAAGATTATGCATCTTAATTTGGTTACGATAAGCCCATATTATATATTAGAAACGAAACAAATATGACAAAAAATAACGTATAAACTTGTTAAACATTATTGAAGTTTTATTTTACAAGACATTATTCATCCACGGACTAAAGCTACTTCCTATGTTTTCTTTCTTTTGTGAAATTTATAATTCAATAATCGAAGTTTTATGTAAAACGTCAATATTATGAAAAACATCAACCTCTAAAATCTAGATCAAGCCCAAGTGACCTGAATTACATTTAGACATGTTAGTTAATACACCATTCCGGTTATGTAAGCATATTCCCGCATTCTTCTCTCTAGACCCAAAGCCGGGTGTCTTTTCAAACTCCCACCGTCGTGTCCACACTATATTTTAGTTCAAATACTAAATTTTAAAGCATTTGTATTCTTTTTATATAAAATGTATTGCTGGAACCGACTCAAATCAGAGTCGTAGTTCCAATCTTAGTCTATTGGTAGTCGTAGTTCCAATCTTAGTCCATTGGTAGTCGTAGTTCCAATTTTAGTTCATTGGTAGTCGTAGTTCCAATCTTAGTCTATTGGTAGTCGTAGTTCCAATCTTAGTTCATTGGTAGTCGTAGTTCCAATCTTAGTTCATTGGTAGTCGTAGTTCCAATCTTAGTTCATTGGTAGTCGTAGTTCCAATCTTAGTTCATTGGCTGTCGTAGTTCCAATCTTAGTCTATTGGTAGTCGTAGTTCCAATCTTAGTTCATTGGTAGTCGTAGTTCCAATCTTAGTCTATTGGTAGTCGTAGTTCCAATCTTAGTCCATTGGTAGTCGTAGTTCCAATTTTAGTTCATTGGTAGTCGTAGTTTCAATCTTAGTCTATTGGTAGTCGTAGTTCCAATCTTAGTTCATTGGTAGTCGTAGTTCCAATCTTAGTTCATTGGTAGTCGTAGTTCCAATCTTAGTTCATTGGCTGTCGTAGTTCCAATCTTAGTTCATTGGTAGTCGTAGTTCCAATCTTAGTTCATTGGTAGTCGTAGTTCCAATCTTAGTTCATTGGTAGTCGTAGTTCCAATCTTAGTCCATTGGTAGTCGTAGTTCCAATTTTAGTTCATTGGTAGTCGTAGTTTCAATCTTAGTCTATTGGTAGTCGTAGTTCCAATCTTAGTTCATTGGTAGTCGTAGTTCCAATCTTAGTTCATTGGTAGTCGTAGTTCCAATCTTAGTCTATTGGTAGTCGTAGTTCCAATTTTAGTTCATTGGTAGTCGTAGTTCCAATCTTAGTCTATTGGTAGTCGTAGTTCCAATTTTAGTTCATTGGTAGTCGTAGTTTCAATCTTAGTCTATTGGTAGTCGTAGTTCCAATCTTAGTTCATTGGTAGTCTTGGTTCCAATCTTAGTCTATTGGTAGTCGTAGTTCCAATTTTAGTTCATTGGTAGTCGTAGTTCCAATCTTAGTCTATTGGTAGTCGTAGTTCCAATTTTAGTTCATTGGTAGTCGTAGTTCCAATCTTAGTCTATTGGTAGTCGTAGTTCCAATCTTAGGTCATTGGTAGTCGTAGTTCCAATCTTAGTTCATTGGTAGTCGTAGTTCCAATCTTAGTCCATTGGTAGTCGTAGTTCCAATTTTAGTTCATTGGTAGTCGTAGTTTCAATCTTAGTCTATTGGTAGTCGTAGTTCCAATCTTAGTTCATTGATAGTCGTAGTTCCAATCTTAGTTCATTGGTAGTCGTAGTTCCAATCTTAGTCTATTGGTAGTCGTAGTTCCAATCTTAGTTCATTGGTAGTCGTAGTTCCAATCTTAGTTCATTGGCTGTCGTAGTTCCAATCTTAGTCTATTGGTAGTCGTAGTTCCAATCTTAGTTCCTTGGTAGTCTTAGTTCCAATCTTAGTTCCTTGGTAGTCTTGGTTCCAATCTTACTTCCAGGTATGCAAACCACTGTATCAATGTGAGGGCGTTCCCTGCAAATTTCTACTTTTTAACACTTTCCAACATAGTTGAAAAGTGTTAATGACTTTGTTCATTCGGTCCGTCCGTTCGCACGATAACTGCCGTAAAAATGACTTTATCAAACTGAAATTTTAGTATGTTGTTCAGACGGTCTGTGGGACATATGAAAATGTAAATAAATAATATCATCCAATTAGTTTTGGATTAAACCGGGTTGAAAATGTGAAATACATTGAACCCTATTGGGTCTGATTTTTCAAACATTTTTAAGTGAAGTTAAATGTTCCAAATTGCTTTGAATAATTTTCGAAAATATTAAAATTATTCCATAAAATATATAAAAAAATTAGCAAAATATGTTCATTAATTTTTAAATAAAATTAAAATATTAATTACGCTCATATTATATAAAGAGATCATGTAACCCGCTTCATAATAAAACATGGCATGGCATCCATCTTTTTTTCTAGTGTAAAAATCCTGATTATTTTAAATTTACATTTAGTGTTGTATCCGTCCTAAAACCGCTTTATTTTTACGTATTTTCTGTACATCTATATTCTGCGCCAACGCATATAACCATATTTTTTAGTTTAAATGATCATCAAACTTTGATTATTTCTACAACGAAGCCTAATTTTAGCGTATGCAAAATGTAAACAAATCAAGCTGTAAGATGAGTTGTATAAGAATTGCTGAATTGTTTTAACACAAAATTATTTAGCTCTGAAGTCTGGAATATAGGTGATGTGAATTAAATATTCATTGATTTTACATAGAGACGCAGACTATTTTATATCATTGCCTTCGTTTATTTTACTTCAAGTTTTAAGCATAGAGTTAGAAAGTACTTTTGCTTCCTCGATTTTAATTTTTTAAGTAAAATAAATTATTGTAGTACTGTGATAATTTAAAAAATATCAGCGCTGAATGTATCGCATTTTAGAGATTTTTAAATAAAATTGCATTGCAGTTGGAAAGTGTTTCATAATCAATGCTTTATGCATGATTGATCTTTCTTGTTTTTTAATTTAAACTTCCACGTATTTTTATAGTCATTAAACCCTTCATAGTTTCCGAAGTTTGAATTTGCTGTTATTTGCAATAGGAGGGTAATCGATATTTTTTTTTCTATTTCAAAGAAAATATATTTGTTTCATTAAAATATTAAATTCCTGTTTTTATGAAGCATAAATAGCTGCATGGGTGGGTGTTTTAATGAAAAACTTTTTGAAGATTTTACTTCATAAATTTTTCCGGTAATGATACCTCATAACGTGTTTTTAGAGAAAAACACAACTCTAAATTATTTAATCGCGAAAACTTCTTCGGTGTTTCAATGAAAATAAAATCTCCTCCTTAATATACACCGCATGATTTAATAAAATATCTGCATCTTAATGCTTAGTTTTTTTTTATTTCATTTTATGTTTTCTCCTTATACTAACATTCTAATCTCCTTTTGCGTCATTTTTGCTTTTCTAGAAGCAATTTTTTTCGTTTTGCATATTATTAAGATTTTTGTCCCAAGCACTTTTTATATCGTGAACAGAAAAATTTAAACACAGTTTCTATCTTATTTTATTTTTGAGACACCATTTTTTGTTTCATAATAAAACAAGTACAAGCCCCAAAAGAAACATGTTTCTACATTTCTTGTTCAGCTTCCCTTTCATATGTATTACCTTCCCTACCATTGTACAATATAAGACTAAGAATTGGAATCTATATAAATAAAATTGAAAATCTGTCTGTCTGTCTGTCTGTCTGTCTGTCTGTCTGTCTGTTTGTCCCATCATCACGGGAGAACGGCTGAACCGAATTTGATGAAATTTTGTGGGTAGCCTAGAAATAGCCCCACTTAAAATTTAGTCTATGGTTGGAATTTCTACGACCAGTGGTTCTCGAGATATTAGTAAAAAACGAAACTTTCGTTTGTCTCATCATCACGAGAGAACGGCTGAACCGAATTTAATGAAATTTTGTGGGTTGCCTTGAAATAGCCCCCCATAAATTTTGCCCAAGTTTCAAGTTTCTAAGACCAGGGGTTGTCGAGATATTAATGAAAAACGGAACTTTTTTTATAGGAGTTCTACTCTCCAACTCCGTGGTTTATCCCAACGGAAAGGATAAAAATCGTTTGTTTAAAGCGTCAAAGGGAATTAAAACTTTATTTTTGAGTTTGATGCAGGATTTTTGCATTAAATAGTCACTATCTGAAAGCATGAATTGTTTGAAACATGAATTTAAATGGAAAAATCTACCTCCATGTTTTTACATATATTAACCTCCATGTATTTCACAAGCTTTTACTCAACGATTAGAAGTATAAAGAAATTAAAATGGTTATTTAATTTCGCATTTTATGAGGAAGATTCTATCTTATATCATGTTGCTCGGCAAAGAATGGAATTAAATGTGTTTGTTAATGATTATTATTATTTTTTCTATTTGTATAATAAATAAATGGATGTAAAAATATATTTTATAAATAAACGGTTTAATTGTTCTTTTAATTATATATATTGCGGACTGCGTACATTACTTATATTTATTTTAGCAAAGAGGTTTCAAGCTCATATATTGTGTTTAGCTAATAAACTCATAATAAATGAACGGTTTGATTGTTCTTTTAATTATATATATTGCGAACTGCGTACATCACACTTTTATTTATTTTAGCAAAGAGGTTTCAAAGCTCATATATTGTGTTTAGCTAATAAACTCATATATTGTGTTTACCCAATAAATTCATTTAGCCGATTGTTGAAGCAGAAAAAGAGTAGAACGGATGTATGTATCTTCTAATACAATTTTAGTGTTTTCATTTAGTATATATACAGACGGGATATGGATATTTTATTCTTCAGATCTGCAAATTTAGAGCTACGAATTTAGCGGAATATCTCTAAATAACTTGGTAACTTTTCTTAAACTTTACCAAATTAGAGGAAATATCTCCAAATTAATAAAAATGACTCAAATCAATGAAATTAAATTTGTTTTTTTAGAATAGAGTACTGAAATGATGTTTCTGTAGCATTTGTCGGTCAGTCCATCCATCCTACTTAGTAACGCATTTAACTAATTTTTTTAATATCACTAAATTGAAAAAAATATTTGTAAATCCATAAAAATATCATGGAGACGAAAATGTCGCCAAACCTTCCATGGAGATCACATTATTCAGACGACATGATTTCCATCAATTTATTTGAAGCAGATGATATCATGTCGCTTAGCAACGGATCCAATGTGTTATGTGTCATACGATTTTTATTAAATCTAATAAAAATATGTATATAAAATACATTTCATTGACATTGCATTTTTGACTGGATAATATCAATTACGGTCTTCAGGTTTAAACATCATTATTATTGATATTTCGGGGACAGTTGATTCAGGAATTATTGATATTTTCAAACTATTATGCCATTGTTTCATTATGACGAAAATTGTTGAAACTCATATATAGTACGTTGTACAAGTAATCTTCTACAAATGCACGGGTATATCTTCTAATCTACGACAATATAAGTAGTGCAGGTATATTGGCAAAATGTTTATATATATTGGCATATATTGGAATCAATTACGACCGTCTGGTAGTAAGATTACGGGGATTTTTGATACTTTCAATTTATTACGTCATCTTTTTTATTTTGGTAAATATTTTTAAGACTCATATTACAATATGTTTAAGCTTCTACTAACACACTGGCATATTTTCTAATTTGCGACAATATAAGTAGTACGTGGTTGCATATATTGATTCAATTCTTTTTTTTGTGTGTGAATTTGTTTACAAAAGGGGCCAGGATATTTTATTCTTCAGATTTGCCCGTGAAGATAATTTTGCATAGTGAGAACAGATATTCTTAAACTTCTCTTTATGAGCAATAAATTTAATATTTTATCAGAATTTGCACATGATTGCGAATGATAAGTTTTTTTATATTATATACTCCGTACGAAGGACGGGTATGCTGCTAGTCGTTTATAAAATTAGAATTCGATTTTTCAGTGATTTTCACATTTTAAGCAAGCTAGAAAACGAATCGAACATTTTTGAGTGATGCCAATGTGTTGTTGTTGTTGAGACCCAGACCGTCCGACCTACCAGAAAGGTGTAAGGTAACCGTTTGGACGGGCGGGAAGTGCCATCCAATTTAGACCGGAACCCAGTGGGAGAGGCATCCACAGGAACCGTACCCTCCTTCCCCTACCACCAACCTCTCGGAAGGACTTACGGACCCACATGTTTAACGTGATCGTACTCCGCATGAACACGGCGGCAGTTGTGGCAGCGTGCAAATCCAGCGCGCAAACCACCGGGCTACCGCGCCCGAAATGTGCCAACAGTACGCGGTGTTCCCAGGTGGTCACCCACCCAAGTACTAACCGCGGCCGATGCTGGTTGACTTCGGCGATCTAACGAGAACCGGTGTTTTCAGCACGGTAGGGCCGTTGGCTTGATGCCAATGTGTGTATCTGTCTATCAAATTTATATCCGCTTTAACTCCAAAGCTATCCAATATAATTTCAGGAAATTGGACAGATAAGTCACATATGTGTTATCCAATTGGTGATTAGATTCTAGAATAATAGGGGGGGGGGAATCTGGTGTGGACTGCACATACCTTTCTCTACATAATGCTATATCTTTACCTCTTTTCCATTGAAATAATGTTATACCCGTTCCAGAGAACAATGTTTTTGGCATTAAATTAACACCATGTTAATTAAAATTGGGCGCTTTGGATCACTTACTAATCCAAACGAACGACTTATTCATATTCATCAAAATTCTCATCAAAATGCAATTAACATTTAATTAATATCAATTTCATGAAATAAATGACTATCGGCGCATTCATGTGCATCAAATCTCAACTATTAAAAAAAGTATCATCTCTGGTGAGTAAAACGAGTTCACCAGAATGATCTTTATAAGTATGTTATATGGGAGATAAACTTATTTGAAGATACTTATGTTTCTAATTGCACATATTGTATAGAATATAATATAGAGAAAGTATTTGTGAGACCAGAAATAGATCTCACATGTGTTTTGGTGAGACAAGTTTATGCCAGTTATTTATTATGTTCAAAACGGCAAACAATACTGCCAGTCTGGATGGCGCCGAGTTTTACAGCATGTGAACCTAAAGGTCAGGAAGCCATAAATTTAGGAGGGGCAAGGCAGAGGGGGTCGAACGAACCCTTACGAGGATGTGGAATGGATCCATTGGTTAAATGAGTAACCAATGGGAAAATGGGCTGGTTGCGTCACTCTCAATGCTGCAAATGAAAGCAAAGGGAGGGATTGACACCTCCAAGAAAAGAGGAAACCACAGCCTGTGACCAAAGAAGGACACTAGGAGCAGACTTATACAGATAACTTCGACATTATGACTTAGTAGACCTGTGCTAATATTCGAGCGACATTATGAGTTATGTAGATGTTCAGAGATATACTTGTGCGACATTATGACATAGAGATGACTTGTGCAGAGGTACTAGAATGTACGTGTGCGACAGTATGATAGCGCGACGACTAGAGATGTAAAATGTTCCGTAGATGTTCCAAAAATTATGGCTAACAAAGTACAAGACAGATTTGAAGGTATGTGTTCCTCAAATAACTTTAGGTCTAGAAACGTTTAGGCAATTTAAGTGGTCTCACATGTTCCCCCGCCAAAACTAATAATTAATTGTATAATGAATTTAATAAGTATTTTATGTTGTTAATAAATGTTTTATTGTTAAAATGGTGTGATCCATTTAGTATTATATTAATTAATAATTCCTTTACAGAACTCGCACGAAAGTTAAATAATTGGAGGGTTATTGCGAACACAACGTAGTAGTATAATAATTATAACTTCAACTTTAAAGTTTTACTTTTTTTTGTAAATTATGTGCAACAGTAATTCACGAAAATTTTCTATTTCGAGATTTTAATGATAATATATGATTTAGGACTTCCTGCACATGTAGTGACTATTTTTAGAATGATGTCCGTTTGTCTATGGTGGTCGTTTTCTTGTGTATATGATGCTGACACACGTATTAATAGATTTTGATGAAACTTTTTATACGCCTTCGTTAACAAAAAATCTGGAACTCGATAGATTTGTTTAGATTCGAGCGAAAATTTCGAAGCGAAATTTATTTGACATTTTATATTTCCTTAATATGGCGGCAAATTTGTCATAATTATGCGTGAAAAGGGATTATTTATGGCTCAATGATTTCGAAACTTAACAATGATTGTAGTGAATAGTTGTGAATGATTGCAGTGAATGATTTCAATGACTGTAGTGAAAAATTGCCGCGATACAACTTTTGTGTTCCTGACATAATTACCCTCCCCCGATGGGTACATTGTCAAACTTGGTGTTAATAGAAATATTTTTCAGGCCCTTTAAATCTATATAATACTAGCCTTCATACTATAACTGAGTTAATTTGGACCAACGATAGAAATTTTTCAAATTTTTCTTGAGTTGCAGAAAAAGCATCACAAGCTATTTAAAAATAGATTCTGGTGTGAAAAAGTCGAGTTAATCCACCTTTCAGTTAACTTTATGAATTTGTTTTATAAATGTATTTGAAAAGCTTGAAAAACCTCATAAATTATTTATGCTGACGTTCTAAAGATTTCGCCATTCATTTTCTAGTAAAAAATTACGTACGACATCAATATTTATTTAACAGAATAATTGAAAGTCCCCATTTTTTAATGATTTTTTTTCAATAATGGATTCGAAAATATATTACATCATTCGTATTTCTATAATGCAATAACTATATCATTCGTTTTTCTAATTAAAATTTAAATCTGAAATAATTATTTGTTTAATCATTATTGAAGGTTCTGATTTTCTAATGATTTCTTTCTCCAATTACTTTTTTTTTTGCTTTTGGTAGTCACATATTGTAATAAATACCAAATTTTATTCAAAATACGTCAATCGTTTAAGAAATATTGCGCCCACTGAGTTACGGACATACACACACACCGTTAATATACAGACACGCAGACATCACCTCAAAAACGCTCGATTCGTTATACATTATACTATGTATGTAGGGGAAGTAATATACACTCGTCAAAAGTGAAATTCAACACTATGAAGGAATGCACGTAGCCATATGCAACTCACACTAGTGGTAGATGAGAGAGTATTATGTAAATGATTAAAAGAACGAATAGAGATATGCAAAAGAAACCAGTTTATTCAGTAAAGAATATGGCCCCAATGGGCAAATATACCGGCCGCTAAGTGACGAAGCATACTATCGATGAGGCTATCAATGGTTGTCTGAGGTAATATTTGCTAAGCAGCGTCCACTGAGTCACGCAGTTCGTCTACGGTATGTACCGGTGATCCCCGGAACATCTGACGTCCGATGAGGGTCCATACGTGTTCAATGTGAGAAAGATCTGGCGCGACTTCCAGGCAGGAAAGGATGTGAATTCCGTTCAGGCTGTTGAGGGTTCGCCATGCAGTGTGCGGTGTGATATTGTCTTGCTGAAACACCGTTACGGGAATTCGGCCACATACACTGCTACTACTACCCTAGGGTGAGTCGAGTGGTCAGGGTTTTCGACCGTGCCTGGACCTGCCGGCACAAGTGGCCGAACCAGAGGCATCACATCTTGTGTGACGTACCGATCCGCTGTCAGATTACCTGCAATGTGCGCTGTCAGAGCTGTCCGCTGATCAAACTGATAGCACCCCCAAACCATTTCATGATGCAGGGCCGGAATGAAACACGGTGATATGGGATGGCAAGTGGCGTTTTCCAGGAAGCGGCCAATTCCATCTACGGCTGTCATTCCTCTACCTGCAGAAGCGAGATTCATCCGTAAACAATACCCGATGCCATTAATTGGTGCAGTTGAGATGACGACGACACCATGCCACACATGCATCCCTATGTGGAGAGCTTATTCGCAGCTCAGTTGCTGTCCGCCGTGCGCGCAGATGTACTTCATGCAACCTATTGCGAATAGTTTGGGTGCACGCAGGTTCAACCGTTGATTGTGGCAGGCTGTTTTGGATGTCACTTGCCGTTGTGAACAGGTCTCAATGAGCCGTTCGGCGTATCTGCCATTCTGTGCGCCTGTTCAATCCACTCCCTCGGCGTATTCTCTGATGTTCCTGCGTCCATCGTATCACACATCACTGGATGATACTCACCTCGTGCCCAACACGCGTAGCAAAACGCATGGACAACCCACGTCAAGCAGCTCCAATATACGGTCTTGTTCCCCAGTCGTTAACTGCTGGTATACAGCTCGCTGACTTCTTCAGTGCATCGCTTCTTCATTTTTTCGAAAGTTCGGCTGCTGCAAATCGTATAGCTGCTGATAGCATTTACGGGACGAACCGTGTGCTAGTCTTTATCACCCGAAACTGGGTGTCACGTGACCCGATACGTCGAAAACCCAGACCACTCGACTCGCCCTAGGGCGCGAGCAGTACGTGACCCGATACGTGGAAAACTTAATCATTCGCATATGACTATCGCTTCTACCGGTAGTGTGGTTTGCATCTGGCTACGTTCATTCCTTCATGGTGTTGCAATTTCACTTTTGTCGAGTATATATGTCGCCTTTTTTCACAACATCCCGCAAAAATTAACAAAAATCTGAAATTAAACCTTAAATATATGGAATGGTGCAACTGTATCGAAGCAACAGTCTCTTACATCTGAAATATTAACTTATTTACACATATTCTATGTAAATCATGTGCAGGAAGAAAAGCGGTCGCCCTCTATGTCTTTCGCAGTCGGACTTTTCAGAATAGTCTGACCGTTCCTGTATTCAAAGAGTAGAATTCCTTCCAGATATTCGAATGTTGATTAAGGGATTCCTAACAAACACGACGGAGAACGTTCTTGTACCGGTCCTTGGAAAACTACGTACTATTGTGATTCTACAACAAAAAGAGAAGCAAATCAAGAGGGCTTTTAATGAAAAAAAGTTTACGTATCAGACAGATTTCACTGGGTTAATTTACAAATTAGAGCGCTCCAAGAAAGAGAAAACGCGAGTAATAAGTAATTGTAATGAAAAGAGTTTACTATTAAACCCTGAATGGTTTACGGCAAGCAGATTAATACGAAGCTGATAAGATATTTTAGTATATTTGGGTAAAAATAGCGTTGGATGGATATATGATAGAATTACTAAGGGCACAATAAGCACTTGATATGAGAAAAAAATCTGGAATAAGAGTTAGAAAAAAAGGGCATTTTTGATAGGGGAGGTTAAAATTCCTGTGTCATATATTTAAAAATAATAATATGACTATTATGTTTGTCACTAATTTCTAACCATTGCATGATGCCCTAAATGCTATACCTTCATGACGCCATTGAGCACTTACTACCAGCAAGAATTAAAAAAGTGGCTTGCCTCAGATGCTGGTAGTAATCTTCCCTGGTTGTAAACGTAGGCCCTTCTTCTGCCATGACGCCATTCTTTCCCACTTTGCAAACCTCGCCCCTTTCTTTTTATTCCACTCGATGAGAATCACTCGATAAAAGGCCAACTGGTATTAATAAATCCGCACTTCACACAAATACCTTTTATTAGACGAGAACACACAAAATAATATAACAGACACTTAAACATCGAATTCACAAGTTAGATCTTGAAGATTGCCACGATGCCGGATGAACCCTGCATCTACACATCTTCCTCTTCTCTCTTCTCGATCCTGCTCTGCTGCTCTGGAAACCCTTATGTTCTTGCGGATTGATTCCTACTCGCTGATTTGGCGAAGTTCAAAAATTAAATTGTTCAAGTCTTACCTCTTAAATATATTCGCATATATATCAAAATACAATAACAGTAAAACATTATTATTTTCACAGCATTTTAATCCTAATTTTTCCAATTTAAGTGACAGTCTTTGTATTCATCGAAAATAAGTCCGATTTGTTCGGTACGATTGATGTAAGTTCTCAATTTGTATACAGGTAATTATCTTTGAATTCCGTCGTCGTATTCTACAACTACAGAATTTGGCCTGGTAAGCTGGATAACCGTCACAGGACCAATCCAAGTGTTTCGTAAATTATAGCTAGATGAGAGCAAAATTAAACCCTTACCTCCGATCTTAAAATGTTTTTCTTTCGACCTCAAATTGTATCTAGAAGAGTAATTGTCTTAAGCTACTTCAGAGATCGCAGTTGCGATTTCATGTCCTTTTTTTCAATTTCTCTATTAGATCTTGTAGATAGTCCTCAACAGTTCGGTATGCCCTGGTGGGAATTTTCCTTTCATCGATACATGCATCTTTTAGTAAAGCACATGGTCTTGGGAGTAGGCGTCCATATACTAGTTGAAACTGTGATATACCTTTTGTACTATGAGGTACTTCTCTATATGCAAACCGAAGATTAGGAAGGTGTATTTCCCAATTCCGCCCATATTCCAGAATATCGTTGTTCATCATATTTTTCAAATTTCTATTCCATCTTTTCACAGCACCCATGATTTTGGGATGTCCAGGTGTAGAAAATCTGGGAGGTATCCCTAATATACCTATAATGCTTCAGTTAATTTAGCTGTGAAGTTTGTTCCTTGATCAGTGAAGATCAATTTTAGAAACCCGGTTTGAGTAAAAATTTTCATCAATACATTGCATGTTGTTTTTGCACTGATTTCTTTAAATGATATATATATATATATATGTGTATGTGTGTGTGTGTGTGTATGTGTGTGTCCTCGTCCGGAGGGAGGTTCTAACAGGCCATTGCAATCTAAACTCCAAACTTCGAAAGGTGTTTCAGTTCTCGCTATCCGTTGTATGGAACAGCTTTCAGAAAATTCAGCCACATCTTGTTTTAGGGTGGGCCAAGAGAATGAAAATTTAATTCTCTGTCTAGTCTTTCTAATTTAATTCTCTGTCTCTAAATTTAATTATCTGTCTAGCCCCCGCTAATGGAATCTCGTGCGCCATTCTAAGAACATTTTAGCGTTTGCAGATCGGTAAAACTACTTGTTTGACTCTATCACCCGTAATCCATTCAGAATAGACCAACACTTAGTCAATTATCTCGTATGCATTTTGTCCCTTTCTTGCATAGTCCCAGACTTTTATCAACGGCTCACCTTCCTGTTGCAATTGAATAAACGAACTCTTTACTTCGCCATCCTTACTGACTTCTGCTTTTGTTTCCCATCACTCTCGAGCTGAGTAGCATTCATAGTACCATGGATCCGGCACGTATTTTCTTCCTGACCATTTTCATTCATTACTTCCTGTTCAGACCCCACATCCTCCTCCTTTTCACCAGGATCGATAGCATCATAGGTCATGGTATTGTGATCAAATTCATGCAATTATATATTCTCCCACAGCGGCTCAGAAGATGTAAATCACACCAACATATCATTTGTTAGTTTTTTGGAAACTACACATATTATGGGGATTATTCAATGCAATTTGTCCTCAATTTTCATAGGAATCACCTTCAAAGGAGCGATCTCACATTATCTAAAAGCTGAAACAATTTTCATTCTCCTCTCTCCCTCACTTTGAACGTCCATTACTGAATCTTCACGTATCACTGAGATTTGTGCCCAGCGAAGTTTTTCTACAGATATATATTATTTCTATTTATAGTGTGGAGGGTATCCACAATATTCTTGGTATTATCCTGCACTGACACCGGTACGGTAATTCGTACTGTCAGAACTTGGTTGTCACTCTCGTGCTTAGACACTATAGTTCGAATATGATTGGTTTGGGCATTAGTGTTGGGTGATTTTTCTGTGTATTCCTTACTGTACAAAATTTGTAAATATGACCCTGAGCTCCAGATGAAAAACAAGTAGGTTTATAGCTGATTTTAGAAATTTTACTTTTCCTATTGTAACCTGGTTGTCTCTTGTAACTCTGATTTCCACTTCCTGGAGCACTTCCATTTTTCCAAAATTTTTCGCTAAAACCTCTGACGTTTGGTGGTGGTCGAAATTTTCCTTCTCTCTAAATTCGCGTCGGTGATACTCAACTTTCTTTTTCCGGACTATGCCTATTAATTTCTTATAAGTCACACGTATACTTTCATATTCATCTAACTTGTCTGCCAACATATTTGATACTACAATTTTCAACCATTCGTCTAAGAAATGCTCGCGTACCTCCCAAAGTACTCCCTTCTTTAGCTGATCTGTAATCATTAATTTCTTAAGGCTATCAAAATCTCTAATTTCGAGTCCATCAATCCACTCTTCAAAGTAATTGGTTAATTCAAATACGAAATCACGCCACGATTTCTCGGGAACTTTCTGTAGCTGCACGAACTTTTTCCGAAAGCTTTCTAGATTCATCTTGAATCTCTTCAATTGAATACCCTTGATGTATTCATAATCATCAAATTTAATCTCTGACTCCCGTGCAATGAGTTATATGATCTCAGAAGGCAACAGTGACAACAGACTTGACAACCAATCCTTCATGTCTACGTTGGCTCTTTCAGCGTGTCTCTCAAAAAATGCGAGATATAACATAATAACATCATTCTTCAAGTCGAATTTTGGCATCAATTTTATCAATTCGAAACTGCTTTTTGAGCTTTCGCTACTCCCTAAATTTGAAGACGTAGAATCCTGCGTAATACCTCTTTAGATTCTGAGTTTTTCTAACTCAAATTCTATTATAACTTTTCTTTCTTTTTTATCCTTTTCTATTTGATCTTTCTTTCTTTAATAATAGTAAAGAGGAGTTCTTTCGTAAATTTTTCATCATATTCCTCACTTCCGAGAATTTCTCTACGTAAATACGTAAATCCAAAATTTTAAATTTAGGTTTAGTAATTGTCCCCAAATCTTCCGTCAAACACATTCAATCCTCTTTCCTACCTTTTGCAAGAAATGCCATAACTGATCACGAGGGATAGGCGACTGGTTTACCTCTAAATTGCTTAAAGTCACAAAAAATGCCTACGTGGTAAAAATAACAAAATTCTACGTTGTAAAAATAACAAAATCCTACGTTTTAAAAATAACAAAATCCTACGTTGTGAAAAAATAACAAAATCCTACGTATTGCCTTTACTTAAAATATATACTTAATATAACCAGTATAACACTTTTATTAAAACAATTTATAGCAACTCTGCATGCTATATATCACTTTGTTAAAGAACCAAACTGTGTATCAACCATTCACAAAATTATTCTCGATTGTCATTATATATATATATAATCTACGTTTAACTTCATCATACAACATGAATTAAAAATTATACTCATCATATGTTATGATATCATAACAAAATAATTCTCCAATAATCAATTTTTGCACAAAAGATACCATTAACAAATTTATCTAAAATGAAATCATTCATTTAAATATAAAATTCAAATTACGACTATCGTGATATCTGAATACAATTGAAATGTATATAAATTCATTAATGTTGGGCCTAAAGTATCGTAACATGTTTTCTAAATGCAATAACTCTAACATCCGTTAACATTTTTAATGTTCTCAACCTCTACTTGACTCACATATGTTAATTTACCGAACCAACAGTTGATACTCACTTGACCATCTTGCACCCTTTTACGTAATACACTAAAATCAGAAGAATCTAATTTTATTTTAAATTCTGATATATTCAACTCAATGCAGTAAATCATGGATTTAATATTACCCCGCATACTGGAGTATTGAACTCAATACAGTAAATCATGGACTTAAAATTACACGAATACTGGTGTATTCAACTTAATACATTAAATCATAGACTTAATATTACCAGGAATACTAGTGTAATCAAATATCAAATAACATAATGACATAGAACCAATTTATCATGAACACTGGCATAATCAACAAATCAAATAACAATATTAACAGAGAACCCATTTATCATGAACACTAGCGTATTCAAATAACCAAATAACAATATTAACAGAAAATCAATTTATCATGAACACTGGCATATTCAACTATCAAATAACAATATTAACAGAAAGCCAATTTATCATGAACACTGGCGTGTTCAACTAATCAAATAACAATATTAACAGAGAACCCATTTATCATGAACACTAGCGTATTCAACTATCAAATAACAATATTAACAGAAAACCAATTTATTATGAACACTGGCGTATTCAACTATCAAATAACAATATTCACAGTAAACTAAGTTATCATGAACACTGGCATATTCAACAGCACTGATGTACTAATTTTCTATAACGAATACAGTCAATTGACATATCATAACCACTCGTACCATAATGCTAATGCATTAACTAATCGATACCGGGAGTATCCTACTTCTATTAATCAAATATATGCTAATTTAATGTTTCTTTTCATTCCAGAAACGATTATTATTTTCATAACAAGCTATCCTACCATGCTACGCCAGTAAACTTCCGAGGCCTTTCTTCTGCCATGACGCTATTCTTTCCCGCTTTACAAACCTCTCCCCTTCCTTTTTATTCCATTCTATGAGAATCACGAGATAAAGGGCCATGAGATAAAGGGCCAACTGAAATTAATAAGCTCGCACTTCACACAAAATTATTTTTTTATTAGATAAGAACACATAAAATAATATAATCGACACTTAAACATAAAATTCGCAGGTTAGGTCTTGAAGATTGTCCCGACGCCAGACTCGCCTTGCTTCTACACTCCTTTACCTTCTCTCTTCTCAATCCTGCTCTGTTCCTCTGGCAACCCTTATATTCTTGCGGGTTGAGTCCTTCTCGGTAATTGAGGAAGTTAAAATATTAAATTGTTGGAGTCTTACTCTAGCCGATGTTTGTCTATCCACATTTCGAAAATATTTAGAGCAAAGGTTCTCATCCAGTGGTACGTGTACCACTGGGGGTACGCGAGAAAATGATTGGATCGACTTGGATACTGTTAATTTTTACTGTTACGTACAAAGTAAATGCAGCCATTAAAAAATGACTTGATTATCAAAGAATTGAATTAAAATATATTGAGCGTTCTATCAACTTTAGAAAAGTTTTCTTGGAAAAAACAATTCAACGCTGAAATAACACCAAATTCTCATCCAGTGGTACGTGTACCACTGGAGGTACGCGAGAGAATGATTGGATCGGCTTGGATACTGTTACTTTTTACTGTTACGTACAAAGTAAATGCAGCCCTTAAAAAATGACTTGATTATCAAAGAATTGAATTAAAATATATTGAGCGTTCTATCAACTTTAGAAAAGTTTTCTTGTAAAAAACAATTCAACTCTGAAATAACACCAAATTCTCATCCAGTGGTACGTGTACCACTGGGGGTACGCGAGAAAATGATTGCATCGACTTGGATACTGTTACTTCTGTTACGTACAAAGTAAATGCAGCCATTAAAAAATGACTTGATTATCAAAGAATTGAATTAAAATATATTGAGCGTTCTATTAACTTTAGAAAAGTTTTCTTGGAAAAAACAATTCAACTCTGAAATAACACCAAATTCTCATCCAGTGGTACATGTACCACTGGGGGTACGCGAGAAAATGATTGGATCGACTTGGATACTGTTACTTCTTACTGTTACGTACAAAGTAAATGCAGCCATTAAAAATTGACTTGATTATCAAAGAATTGAATTAAAATATATTGAGCGTTCTATCAACTTTAGAAAGGTTTTCTTGGAAAAAACAATTCAACGCTGAAATAACACCAAATGTACAAAACATTATTTTCAATTGATACATAATTTTAAATTGCAATGCCCAGTATATTATAAAAATTTAAATAAATTTACGTGTGAATTTAAGAAAAGTACAACCGGACATAAAAAAACTAATTTCTGTCAAATGAGCACATATATCAAATTAAATCATTTTTTAATTATATTTAATCCATAAATATGCTATTTGTTAATCATATTGATAATTTTAACTACTAATATTTATTATTTTTGACCAGTTTCTTATTAGAAACGAAATAAAATATGTGACTGACTTAATTAAGTATATATATAGTCTTCAAAAATTTCGCATGATTTTCTCATGATTGCAAGCTTAGCTTCTACATTAACTGACACTTTTTTACTAACATCCTTTACTTTTTTTCTACCGTTCGAAAGTATATTTGTTCATAACATAAAATAGTTCATATAGTTAAATGTTAACATAGATCATAATAGAATTAACGTAGATCATAATAGAATTAACGTAGATCATAATAGAATTAACGCAGATTATAATATAATTAACGTAGATCATAAGAGAGTTGTCATAGATCATAAAAAAATTTAAAACATTGGCAATTTTCGCTCCATCTGAAAATTCTTCAGCGTTTCCAGCATTAGCTTTAAACGGCCATCTTTCTTCGTATCACCTAAAATGATATAGCCAACACCACTGACAAGCGAAATCCACCAAGAGGACAAGAGGGGAAAAAACAGCAATTCTCACTTGTTCTCCATACAAAATCTATTTAAAAACTTTTAAATAAAAGTTTTAAAATAAAAGCCAGAATATCATCAAGAGAAAATTTCTTCCAGTCACTCATAATTCCTTAACCAAAATCAGTAGGCCTAAGACCAGTCACATAAGTGGGCGCAAGAGAATCGCTGAGTGGTTTTAAAAACTATCTATTCAACGAAGGGAAAATTAGCTAATCTATCACTCATTGAGACTCAAACACTTCTCATCTTTCCTTTTCTGATTGTTTTGTAAACTGTTGGGACTGCCTTTATGCTCCACTTTATGATACTTTTAGTGATTTGCTTCATCATTCTTTGCCATTTGTTGCGTCATTTTTGGGAGGTTTTTTTCAGATATTGGAGACAGGGGCGGATGTGAGCAAAATAAGCACCACATGGGTGCGCCTTGCCCCGATTGAGTACCCCTGATGGTTATTTCGATTCATGCAGCCCATTTAAACTCGAGATTATATAGACAACATTATCGCTTTGACTGCTGAAAGAATATAAAAAATAAATACTTCGTTAGTAACCAATAAAAAAGGTTCCTTTTTATGCTGTTTATTAAAGAAATATTTATTTTTAATAGAAATTAATTTTTGGCATATTTGACAGAAAGAGCAAAACAGGAACTTTTATGGTAGAATTAGAATTCAAAGTATGGCTGGCTGCATGACTATCTGTATGAAACATCCTAAGAAACCAAATGTTAATGCAATTAAACCAAAAAAAATTCCATCAATATAAAAAAAACACAATACAGTTTTATTGAAAATGAAAGATTTAATTTATTAACACTATTTTGTTTAATAACTGTTAAGTAAATTTAAAGCAAATTGTAGATAAAATGTTTTGCCACCAAATTTAGGTTGACCTTTTGATGAAGAGCTTTTTATAAAGGCTTGTTACTTTTTACCTCTTGCATGATATTACAGGGACTCTAACAATTGCATCCACCATAAAAATGACTGCTCTGCTCTTTCTGTCAGGAATATCAAAAATAAACCTCGAGTTTTAACATTTCCAAGCATTAAAAATTCCATTTTCAAGCACGAAAAGCAAAACTTTAATTTTTATTGTTTATGTATTGTACTCGTGTATTTGTAATAAAAAATAATTAATTGCCTGTTTTTGGATGATTGGGTAGCGAGAGAAGGCGCCGTTTCGACTTTTACATGGAACGCCATATATACTAGGGCCGCCCCTAATTGGATGTCTTATTTTTACAACCTTTGCTATAAATCCCTAGAAGATTTTACGTTAAATCTTAGTTCTACGAAGTCTGGGCTTTTGTCCCAAGCGTACACTTTTATAATCACCAAAGCATCTTCATAATAAAGTTATTTTACGTAAAATTGAATAACATGCTGGCTATAATTTTCACATTAGATTTTCAGTATTACTGTAATTATAAACATTATTAGATATAAATTTTATGTCATCATATGTACCACATAAGATTTTTTTTCTGTGCTTTTTCAAATTAAAAACAGTGCGGGGAAAACTTCAGTCATGCAAAAAAAAAGCAGTTTTAGTTTAATTAAAATTTTTGTTTAATATTTTTACAACTCATTTGCTTTTAACCGCAATACTTTCATTAAAATTTTCAAAAACTAAATATGGAGGTACCTCAGTTTTAATCATAAAAACTCTTTAAAGTTTTAACTAGCGAAAATTATTACATAAAAAAATTTATAAGAAGTACTCTCCAATGATATATTTTTTTTTAATTTCCTGTAATCTGACTTTTTTGCAGACATTTTTATGTCTGTTAATTAATTAAGAACGTAAGATAAGAAAAGTTACATTATAAAAATTTAAACATAAAGGGTTTTTATGGGAATAGTTTTTATAAAGCAGTTGCCTTTAAATAAATACATTTTTTAACTTCCTGCTAGAATTTAATATATATGTGGTCTTGCTTTTTGACTCCTTATCTCTAAAAATATTTTTAATATTATTAATGTTAATACAGAGTGTATACATAAATATTGCTGTTATTGTTGCTAATTCTTCATGGTCTAGTGATAGCTAGACCAAGTCTATGAGTGCATACACCTGCAGGAAGTCCATAACAAGAACAACAGACCGAAGACAATTATTTCTGGTCGAACTAATGTAAGACAAGAGATGGTCAGGAGAGGACTGTTCAAAGTTACATTTAGGACACGTTGTTAGAAGTTGAAGTCTTTGGACAAATGAAAGTGGTCTTATGTGTCCACTGACAAGCCTTGAGATAGCTGTTTGGGATTTACTATCACCCATGAGCTTGAGTGCAGCACCGCTATAGACCCTGAGATACCAACTACAAGCAAGGGACTCTGAATTGTTCTATTTTTTCTGTTTTGAGTAAAGTTTGTATGATTCTGCTGGAAAACATAGTCTATCAAGAAATAGTATGGTAATAACCACACGTTTACATGCGGGTTATGAATTCTTATGAAAGGGGCCACGAGGTGATCGAGAACTCTCGAGAGATCACACGGTGATTTCATTAAATATGGCAACGTGTATGATTTGAGAAGAAAGAGGCCACCCTGAACTCCCAGCGTCTTCCAGGATTTGAGCGATGTGAGTACCAAATGTGTCAACGCCAGGATTAGCGTCCAGACAATTGATAGATCGTTACCCAGACCAGGCCGGTGTGTGTACACTAACACGTCAGCGATGGGGCGTAGGGCCCGGTAAATGAGTTCGAAAAAAACGCCGCTGTGACAGATAACGTCTCAAATTCAGTACCGAGCTTAGGTACCCTTCCTCAGAAGAACAAGGTGTCGGTGAACTGTAAAGAAGCTATACAGGATGTCCCAAAAAGATTGTAACGAGCTTTAATTCTTTACCTGTTGGAGATAAGTGGGCAATGTAAATTGCAAAAATGTTGAAAGTAAGGCAGTAAGTAGGACTACGTTAATGAAATAGTTCTCCCATTAATTTAATTTTCAAAGAATTACACTTTTTAAATTTTTATATGACCCCCTTAAACAAATTTGGTCAATCAGAAGATTTTTATTTTTAATGCAACAAGATCATTAAAAAACCGCATATCCGTATCTATAAATTCAACTGAATTATGATAAAGGAAAAAATCTGACTTTTCCGTACCATGTGAAAGGCTGTTTCATCAGTGAAAATGGGGATCATAAACAAATTGACGATGGAAATTGTTTGGATCAAAAATACGTTAATATGTGTGAAAAATGTTTATCACAAATGCATCTAAATAAAGCATTACGCAGACGGAGATCATATAAAGCAGTGATACTCAATACACGGTATCCTATGTATTATCATCCAGTTTTATCTTTATTGTGATATGTCACAAATTTACATTTCTAATTTGATATATGGTCCCCATTCACAATGTTCAATTTTCTTCCCAGCCGTCCAAACAGTTACTTACACCTTTCTGGTCAGTCGGACGGTCAACTCAACAAACAACAACAATGTTCAATTTTCAATTAAATATAACTCGCTCAACTTTAAAGATACAGATATGCGGGGTTTATTAATGATCTTGTTGCATTAAAAATACAAATGTTCTGATTGACCAAATTTGTCTAAAGAGGTCGTACAAAAATTTAAAAAGCTTTACCTTTTGAAAATTAATGGGAGGACTATTTCATTAACGTAGGCTTATTTCCTACCTCACTTTCAACATTTTTGCAATTTACATTGCCCACTAATCTCCAGGTAAAGAATTAAAGCGCGTTTCAATCTTTTTGGGACACCCTGTATACAGTAAACTCGATGTGTTCAGATGATTCTCTGAGAAACCACGGCTGTAAGTAGCAGCTACTTTAAGAGTGCTCTGGCGTTTTCATCACTGCCAATGCACGAACTTCACTCATGACGGCGTTACATCTGTTTTTAATTGTTCTCATTAACTAACAGAGGGCTTTAATACATAAAAATGCATTTATTTCGCGTAAGTTTAATAAATTGATTATTTTTTAAGAACTCAAAGATGTCTTCAGTCAGGTGCAGTTTGACTTCATATTTCCTGATCGTCGCGGATCTTGCCTAAAGTGCGGACCACTTCGGATCCCACTTCTAACTTAAACACGCCTCGGTTCTTTCAGCTCTAAAAAGAGAAGAAGAGGTGGGTGAAATGATAAAGTTCCCGGTAAGTTAGTAAACCGAGTGAAAACAAACAATCAGAAGATCCCTCCTTAGCTAATCTATTCACAGCCTCATATAAAAGTATTAAAGATCTGAGCGATGATACATTGCTTGCAGTGAAACTTGTAGAGTCCATTTCAACAATAAGAGCTTGAAATTTCGTTCCAGTAGCTCAACGGAAGAGCATCAGCTGGCCAGTTCGAAGATTCAGGGTTTGATTTCCGGTTGGGGGAGAAAGGTTCTTTACAATGGCGCTCGAACAAATCGACCCTGTAGGTTAGTGCAAAGATGTCGAAGATCTGAAAGTGTTCCTAATACGACTAGCACGGATTCACTGGACTCTGGGATACTGAGAACCGATTTCAATAGGATAACGACCACTTAAGAAGCTAACCTGGAGGATACAAATAGCATCAGAAGGCTAACCTAAGGTACAAATAACAGGAGGTGGTCAGTCAGATTGCCAGTTGCACGCCAATCTGACGTTAGCGAGTGGGGAATACAGAGTCCACTTCGACAAAAAGAGCTTGCAATTTCGCTCCAGTAACTCAACTGTAAAACATCAGCTAGCCAGTTCGATGATCCAGGGCTCGATTCCCGGTTGGGGCAGCAAGGTTCTTTACAAACTCTATAATTTACTATATATTGTACTTTATGATACAAAGGAATTCGTTTATCAGCAAGCAATCAAACTACCTATCTCTCCGACTATCTAAACGACAACCTATCACATTAGTTCCGAAATCCTGCAAACCCCTGCGAACCCCTGTGAACCCAAACCCATGTTGTAAAATGGGTCGCTTCAATGCCAAACCTACATACATTAAGTCACCAGATAAATATGTTACGAAATTTCGTGTCACCAGCGAACAAGGTTATCTTTACTGATTAGTTCATTATTCGAACGTTTGCGTATAATACGTTCGAATAATACGAATTCTTGTAATAAGAATTATCAAACATTCTATTTCTAGCTGTTCACTTAATGTATATACGAATAACATTTTAAACAGTAAGTGCATTTGCACTTAAGGTATCGCGTCCACAATTTCAAGACGTCCCTCCCTTCCCACATACGAGGATATTTTTCTTCCAAAAGTGTTTGAAATGGATTCAGGGGATCTTGAAACGTGCTTTTGTATAAAAAAAAAATACAGAAATTAAAGTTTTCTGAGGAAAACTATATTATGTATACAATAGCATGGGAAAGCAAAAAGCAATGCAGTTCATAAAACTATTTCTTTTACTAAGCACATTTTCTCGAATTCAAATCTAAATGGAGTTCTAAACATTTTCGTATTACATTTTATCTGAAAAATACCTCAATAAATACTCGCAAGCTCTGCAAAATTTTCCTTATAAGACTATCATAACGCATCAGCACAAAAAAACATTTTCGTATACTTATCGGACTTCTATAGCCCATTCCGAGTAATACAAAACGTAATGATGCTTAATCAGACAAAGCTTCTTTCTCCATCATTTCAAGTATATTGGAAAAACATTTTGTGATTAAATGGTTTCTTCAGATACATTTCCGTGCACTTCATTTTTATCCTCTGTGAAAACATAATACTAGGCACTGAAGGAAATCGCAAGTACCTAAATTGCTTTCTCGATGGCCTGTTTGAAAATGTGGACGAAACTGTTGTTCCCAACTGTGTAAGGATACGAATTCTTTACAAATCAATGAGATTTGTTTCATTAAAGATATTGCTATTATGTTCTTTGAAAGAGAGTGTTATCTTTATAAAATACCGGGGAACAAATATAAACGTGTTTTACTCTTCAGAGAATATCTTGATAAACTAATCTTTTTCGAACTGGTGAAAAGCCTAGTTGTCTCATAAACAGTGAGACTTGTTATATTTTAAATCAAAATATTGCTATTATTAAAATTTACTATAAATTAAAAATTACTAAAATGTATATGCTTCCCGCATACACTAAAAATTTAAAAATGGATGTAGAGCCCGTCAAATGATAGGCTGAAATGATAGGCTGTATTAAGTTAAATAAAATATCCCCTTTCAAAACTGCCCTCCTATCCGCGCTACATTGCTATGGTGCTACAGCGCAGCGCTACTTTTTACTATACGACTCCCTAATAAAGTATAATTACTATACACGACTACATAATAAAATGAATTACTATATACGGCTACTTAACAAAATGTAATTACTGTGTATGACCCCTAAAGAATCGTAATTACTATATATAGTTTTAACAAAATGCAATTACAATATGCGACTCTTAATAAAATTTAATTATTATATTCGATAAATGTAATGACTATATACGACCCCAGTGAAACGTAATTATTATATTCGAAAAATGTAATTACTATATACGATCCCAAGTAAAACGTAATTATTATATTCAACCACCTAACGAAACGTAATTTCCGAATGCTGCCCCTCCCTAACAAACAGCAATTATTACATACAGCTCCCCAGCAAAATGCAATTTCTTATAAGACCCATAACAAAATATAATTACTATATACGACCTCTAGGAAAATGTAATTACGACAACCTAACAAAACGTAATTCATGTATACGACCCTCTAATTAAACGAACCAAATGTTAACATCCGAATAACTCGAGTTTTAATTGTAATAAATACTAAAAATTATTCTAGTTATAGTATTTCTCATAATGTATCTGCATATGCAATTGGATAGCGATAGGTACAGTTATCATACTCAGACCTCACAAACACACACACATACAAATGAAAATATTTTCAAATGTTCGAAGTGCGTTCAGGAAGTTTTTAAAACAGCATTATATTGCATCTGTCAAATTATATCTAATTAGAAATTTTTGGAGGAAGCAATACACTCCCTTTAAAATAATATGTGAAAATAAAAAGTTAAGATTCAAAATCTATTACTTCAAAAAGGAAAAATTCTCTCATCAAAGTTATTTTCAAACCCGTCAGTTTCACGGCCTAATTTAAAATTGACACTTGTGAGTAAAAAGAGATACATTAAGTGAATATTGATTTTTTCTTTTATTTTCCGTTGTTTGAAATGGACGAAAAGAGTTTATGTATGTCGCCTACGAAAAAACGATAAAAAAAGTATGGCATCGGTCCATTCATTGCAGCTGTGGATTACCTTCAGAAGAATCCAATGATCTGCTGACAGTGAAAACTCAGAAGAAAAAAAAAAATCAGTGAATGCTTTTAACGAGATAAAAAGTTCTTATTTGGTAAAAGAAAATGACGTTCGTGAAGAAAAATGGTTTATCAATCTCAGATACTTAATTTTGAATTGTCAATTTAGATCGAATCTTTCTAATCGATTTTTTTTTTAAATTGCTTAACTCTGGAATTAAATTGTGAGTGGATTTTGGGTTTTTGCAGCACTTTGGGGGCTTTTTAATTATGAAATGGATAAATTGGTGAGATGAAGTATAGTGTCTATATTTCATAGCATATGAACAATTACGATAATAATAAACTAACTACTCTACCAATTTACAGCATGGCTTCAATTTGCCATATTTCCAAATTGCTGCAGGGTTATTCGAATAGACTCAGGATCAATCGTGTGAAGTGCAATATGTTGTACATATATATCATATTAGATAGCTGTATAAACATAAAGGTACTCATGAGGAGCGTAAAGATATGAAGGAAGAATTATAATCAGAAATAGAACAACACCTTTATGATCATAAAACCCACATGTAAGATGCGTTCCCAAAATTTGAAAGACACACCTATTGCAGTTACCAGCATCTATGGACAGTTTTCGCCCTTATCATACGATCGTCAGCATGGAATAGCTGATATCCACAATGGCAGCAAGAAACTTGCCTTAAACCACAATTTCCAAGAACTTCTATGGGAATTTGCAATTTCAGTACTTCGACGCAGCCGACATCAAGATTAATGTGAGTGTGTGAATATTAATGTACATGTTAATGTGTCTTTTCGTGAGTCTGTTAAAGCGAGATCACACTAATTAATGATGTGTTTAGGGCGTAATTTGGTACGATCAGTTAATACTGAAACCTTACTGATTTTAATATAGATGGAATGTTCGGAAGACCCCCTAAATATTCGAATGAATTTTGGAAAAAAATTATTACAAAATCAGAACCTTTAATAGTGTTGAATAAATAATCATTTTGTGCGTAATTTGTCACTAGAAGACGAAGGGTACCAACGTGGATGGAAAACGTAGCTAGCAGGAACTACAGCACATTTTCGGATAAATTTTTCGAGAAAGTTGAAAATTAAACAATATTAAGTATTGCTCATTAGGTTGAAATTGGCGGCTATAAATAACGGCAACTTTACTTCTTTTGAAAATGTCACCAAATTGACAAAAATGTCAGCACATTGGCAAAAATGACGCTTCATCAACGAAAATGACACGAAATAGATGAAAAATCAATATCTTAGAAAATGAAGTCCTAATTCTTAGAAAACCTTTCGCTTTGGGAAATTAATATTCTTCATCTTCTGTACAATTAAACGCTTAAAACATTATTCCGTGGATCTTGTACGCCACAAGTGAAGTCATTGCATTATACAGAGAAAGTCATGTATTGCCCACCTCAAATGTTTATATGAGCAATACAAACTATATACATTTTTGTGAATTTCAAAACTTGCGCAAAAATGTTCCGCTTTGAAGTTTGTTTCAAAAACCGAAAAAGTTAACCTTAGAGCTACTTTCAAACGAATCAATATACACTGTTTCATTTAAAATTTACAGAAATTGCCTCTAAAAAAATAGCACTCGATAGTAAATGGAGTGATATATAAAAGTGAGTATTGGATTTTTATCTTCATTCTTTGCTTTTTTTACAATGAATGAAAACTTTTGTGTGTGTTTTCTAAGGGAAAACGATGAAAAGAATGGGAATATGTCTATTCATTTCAGCTGTAGATTACCTCCTGGACATTCCAAAGATTTCGCAAGTTCAGTTGATGAGTACGAGTACAGACTAAAAAGGTTTTTTGTTGTTTTTGTTAAAGTAAAATGGTGTTTGTTAAGTAAAAATGATTTATAAATGTTATATTATAAAGTTTTCAGTCGATTTTGTGGCAAAAATTATGGGAAAATATCGTAAAGGTCGTATATAAAATATTTAATTGTGTTGCAATAACCCACCAATTTTGCCCAAGTGCGAGCTCAATCACCATAGCTACAAATAAACACATTGATCAGTAAATTCACTATTTATATTTAAAATTATGTTTATTTTATGCACACTCATTCTTTTTTGTTGGCAATCGCATCTCTTCCATGCTCCAGGGAAACACGCCTTTCAGACTTTTATTGGCCTGTGCATTTCTCCAACTTTCATTGGCCTAGCCTTTGCGCAATGTTGGGATGCATCCTAAATGGATCTTATGTAGCTTTTGATATTCTTGTTCGGTTGCATCGCTTACGCCCAATATTGCCATCTTGATTTTTTCAGCTGCTGATGTCATGAATTTGTGGGTCGTAATCTTCTTCGAGCAAAACTGTCAGCCGTTGCGTTACTCGTCTAAGTTCTTTGTTCAGAGACTTAAAATTGCCGAAATGGTCTCATATTCTTTAATTGAAACTGTTTTAGTCAGTTTTGCGAGACATTGAATAAGTTCCTATGTTGCATTTGAAGAGTACAGTGAAAAAGCAAACGTAAGAGGCCCGAATATGAGACAGAGAAAAGTCAACCTCCCGCGGCAACCAGAGAGTTTATGCCATCTACGAGAGGAGTAAGCACAGGCTAACCAAATCTCTTCCAGCAAAGCCGCAGCCGAGGGCCACGTTCTCGACGGGATTATTCACCGGGTAGGGTCACGAAGAACACCCGCCATGCCCGACCCCAGCCACCGATCGGACCTTGGCTCAGGCTATGAATAGGCACTGTCCAGTGGTCATTGCCAAAAGTTGGGCCTGATAGACTCACCGGGTTCGTCGGGCAGTTCGGCTACCAGGTAACCCGATTGATTTACCCCCCCCCCCCAGAGTCGGAGGACCAGAGCTACAAAGCTAAGATCCGTACACCACATCAACGGTGGCGCCGCCCCGGAGGGGAGGACCGAATATGGGACAGGATCCCAATATAGCCCACCGTCGTATTTTCACTTAGTTTTCATGAACTCCCCAGATATCTTAATAAACTAGACCTTCATATGCAGACCTGTTGAATTTGAATTACGTAAAGGACGCTATTAGCAGACAGTGAGATTTTCATAAGTAAGATGTCTTATTATTTTTTCAATGTAAGTAATATTTCGTAACTTTTGTTAATATTTAATCTCACATAAAACTAGATATTGTTGCTCTGTTAACCTGTTTTAAGATCCAATCAGTGCTTTTATCATATCTGATTGTTTCAGGCGTCTATTCGAGTGAAAACAAAAGAAGTTATATGTGTACAATATGGTCCGGTTCCTGTTTCTTCATCAACTTCAAAAGGTGTCAAGCAAAAGACCAAGGACTATTTTATTGCCCCAGATGAGAAATCTCACATTATTAAACAGTTTGCTTTATTAAATTTTTGGTAATCCATGTTACATGCACTTGTGATAAACTCTGAAATTTGTAGTCATTTCTGAATTAGAAATTTTTCGGGAATTTACATTTTTTATAATCTGAATTTTCAACTAATGTGTATCTTAAAATAATAAATACTTTTTGTGGTTTTAGTTACTCCCAGGAGAGTTTTTGCAATTTTTCCATGATTTACAACGTGAGCCATATTGTGAGCTGGGTGCTCGCAATATAGTCCACATGTCACTTTTCATATTTCAGCTTACTGCATTTTGAAAGTTACAGTCACAGAAACCAGATATTTTTTCCACTCATCCGTCTAATCAACAACTTTGAAAAAAATATTTTGTAGTCAGGAAAAAAACAGTTAAACCTTAGCTAGGCTATAATAAATCCTCCTACCTTAGTCTAAAAAATGTAAAAAGGAGATTATAATGGCATTACACTTTTTTCATTCAAGATTTAAATGAGGCAGGACAAAATGGGAACAACTTACTGGGTGAAAACTTATTAAAAATTTAAGTAAGAAAGATCAATCATACATAAGTTACTGGTTATGAAGCACTTTCCAACAGAAATGTAATTTTATTTAAAATTCTCTAAATTGCGATACATTCAGCGCTGATGTATTTTAAATAATCACAGTACTACAATAATTTATGATATTTGAAAACGTAAAACTTCATCGAAAAACATGAACTTTATTCAAATGACGTCATCGAAATATAAACCGTCGGCTCTCTACGCAAAAGCAATGAATCTTTCGTTCATATCACTTTTATTCCTGACACCAGAGCTAAATAATTTTGGGTAAAAAAATTCAGCAATTCTTATACAACTCATCTTTACAATCATTTGTTTACATTCTGCACCCATTAAAGTTAGGCTTCATTGTAGAAATGAATAAAGTTTCATGATCATTTAAACTCAAAAATATTTTAATTGTGTTGGCATAGCCTATAGATGCACAGAAAATACGCAAAATTAAGGCAGTTTTAGGACGGATGCAACACTAAATATTTAAAACTTTAACTTTTAAAATCACGATTTTTACACTGGGAAAAATAATGGATGCCATATTTTATTTTGAAGTGGGTTGCGTGATCTCTTCAGATTATATGTGTGTAATTAATATTTTAATTTTTATTTAAAAAACTACCAAACCTATTTTGCTGAATTTTTTTTATATATTTCATGAGATAATTAGTATATGTTCTAAAATTTTCGTAACAATTTGTGAATTTTAACGTTGCTTAAAAAATGTTTGAAAAATTAGTTCCCATATTCAATGTAATTCACTTTTTCAACCCGAGTTCAATCCAAACTTAATTGGGTGACATTATTCATTTACATTCCTATATGTTCCACAGACCGTCTCAACAACATACTAAAATTTCATTTTGATAAAGTCATCTTTACGGCAGTTATCCTACGAAGGGACAAACAGATAGACAGAATGAACAAAGTGATAAACACTTTTCAACTATGCTGTTGGAAGTGCTAAAACAGGAGTGCAGAGGGAAAGCCTACATAGTCCAACCGAAACAAGGGAATAATTAAATAATTAATTCCGCATGTTTATTAAAACCTAATGTGATTGTAGTTTTAGAGAAAAACAGCAAGCATCGAACCAAGGTTTAAGAAATATTCTTACTGGGAAGTATACAAAATTTTCTGGTTTAGAATGTTATAAAATTTAACTTCTTTCTCCCGGGAAATTTTAGTTTTTAACTCTGGGTTTTTCCCAGAATCCTCCATTTCTTTCGTGTTTGAAGTATGCTTTAAAATCTTGGCCTATTATGCACATTTTTAAAAAATTGTAAATTATAAATATACATTATAAAATACAGAAATATACTTAACATTATACATTACAACGATAAATAATAATTATTCTGTAATTAAAATAATAATTATTATTTCGAAAAGGGAAGATTTTGTTAAGGGAAAAATATTTACGTTTGAGTTAGCACTTTATTTCAAACCAATTACTCTGTTAAATAAAATTATCAGTTTTTAAATAAATAAAATCTCTTTCGTATTTCAGTGTTCAAACTAAGATAAAATGCCTTGATTTCGAAAAAGTAGAAGGGCATTCATGAAGAAAAAATAATAAAACAAAAAAGCATAAAACAGATTATGAAACACTTTCCAACTGCAGTGCAATTTTATTTAAACCTTCTCAAAAAGGCTATGCAATCAGCGGTGATATTTTTTTTAAATGATCACTATGCTACAAAAATTTATTTTACTTAGAAATTTAAAACCATGGAGATAAAAGTACTTTATAACTCCATTCTTAGAACTTCATCGAAAAAGACAATGTTAGAAAATCATCTACTTCTCTGTGTAAAATCAATGAATATTTCATTCATATCGCTAATATAACAGACTCCAGAGCTAAATAAATGTGCGTTATATAAATTCAGCATTTCTTATACAACTCATCTTATAGCTTGATTTGTTTACATCCTGCATACATTAAAATTAGGCTTCGTTATAAAAATAATCAAAGTTTGATGATCATTTACGCTTAAAAATATTGTAGTTGCGTTGGAACAGAATATAACTGCACAGAAAATAAGCAAAAATAAAGCGGTTTTAGGACGGATGCAACACTAAATACAAGTTTAAAAGAACTTTAAAAATCACGATTTTGGCACTAGGAAAAAATATGGATGCCATATTTTATTTCGGAGTGAGTCACGTGATCTCTTCATATAATATAGATATAATTATTATTTTAATTTTTATTTTTAAAAATACCAAAAACATATTTTGCTCAAACTTTTTATATATTTTATGAAGTAATTTAAATATTTCCTAAAATTGTCAAAGCAATTTGTGAATTTTAACGTCGCTTAAAAAACGTTTGAAAAATTAGGTCTCATAGGGTTCAATGTTTTTCAACCCAGGTTTAATCTAAAATTAATTGGGTGATATTATTCACTTACATTCTCATAGGTCTCACAGACCGTCTGAACAATATATTAAAAATTCATCTTGATAAAGTCATTTTTACGGCAATTATCTTGCATACCGTTAGACAGAGAGATAGAATGACTAAACCCATAAACACTTCCAACTATGTTGGAAAGTGTTAAAACAGCCCAAAAATCTGACCTCTGGACCTCTGTCAAGTAAATCAGTGTCTATCTTTTCAGCTTGATTTGAATTTCAGGAGTCCCTAACTATATCACTTTAATACCCGGTAAGGTCCTTTTAATTTCAAACAAGGTAATAATTTTAAAAATATTGGTTCAAATTGCAAAAAGTGGTAGATAAAGTGAATATTGATTTCTCCACATTCTTTAAAATTTTGAATTAACTGAACATGCAAGGAACGTAGCCAATAAATAAACTAAAACCTGAGTATCGTCCATTCATTACAGCAGTTGATTACTTCAGAAAAATCCAATAATCTCCTAGCAATGAAGACTCGGAAAAAGGAGAAAAATTAAAAGCTGATGCGTTTACCTAGATAAGAATAAAATAGATGATGCATTTAACTAATCTCATTTTGATATAGGAAAATGGCGTTCATAGGGGAGAAAATAAATTATGAGAAAAAACAAGTTTCCAGTGTTCTCCCCTACACGGTGGCGCTCGGAAGAGTAGAAAATAAACTTTGATCACACAGGAAATAGAATCAAATTAAGGATGTAGACAAATTAAATTCAAAATAAAACTATATAAATCTTATCATTATCCAAAATCGGTATCATGTAAAATTGACGAAGGGACATGAGGGCGTAAGCAAATTGAATAGTTTCAAAATTTTTGCATTATATCACTTTTAGACAATTATAAGATTTATATAATAATGTTTAGAAATAAATATGTATATTTCCTCAATTTTATTCAATTTCGTGAGTGATTAAAACTTATATTTTACATTTCCGTGCACTACTGTTGTGTAGAGAAGGAGATTAAAAAACTTGTTTTTTCTCTGTTCATTTTTTTAATTTTAAGGAATTTTTCAATTGATTTTCAGTCAAACATATGTGGTATTATACATGGATAGACATGGTGGAATCAGAAGAGTATTTCAACAGAAGATACTGAACAGTAATTTGCAGAAAAAAGTCATGAAAAGGACAAAAACATAGTCATGGAGTACGTAAATGGCGTAACGACGTAACATAAAGAAAATTTGATAGATAAATATGTTCCGCATGATAAAACTGTGTTCTACACTTCAGCTCCCTGTGTGGTCTGAAAGGCCAGAACGAGTCCGTCAAAGATGTTGGACAAGGAATTAAATTGAAGCTAATAAGACGTGGAGGGGGAAAATGATATGGACAGCACAAGATTTTTGCAACAGATCCTTTACCTTTTCTTCAATTATTTTATAAAAATTTAATACTAAACATACGGATATTTAATGTATACTTATTTCTAGCACAGCGGGTCAAATGACCCGTCTTCAAAAAGTCATATATTTTGCGATTCAATAATATACGATGCAATATAGCAATTAATTTTACGATGCAACATGGCAATAATATACTATTTAGTACAATTTGGTGGGTGAATAAAACAATTTTGTCCAAATAACGGCTCTAATTTGTTATTTATTCAATTAAAAAATGAATAAAAATAAGAGAACAAAATCCCCATTTATACCTGAATTTAGAAATAAACAATACGCAAACCATATTCATATTCAGCGGATATTTTGCAAATGATTAGGTTCCTGAAAGACACATTTGCCACACACATACATTTTGCATTTGAAACAGATTTTTGTAGTTTTATTTTCTTTGCAATATCTTTATTGGCACTTGTTTCTCACACATGAAACTGAACCTGAATTTGTTGACGTTTCCTATATATCTTCTTGTTCTTTCTGTTGCGCATCTTAAAAATACGCATTTCGATCCTCTACATCACTTTCACTTTCGGAACTCAATAACAATATCGTTCTCTTTTGTCCTCTACGCACATTCAAAATATTCTCCTCTTTATCATGTGTACCTGAGGATTCGCATCCGTTCGTAGTGTCAAATGAGTCATCATGTTGTTCTGTGTTATCCACTTCACTTTCAGATAGTTCCTCTTCACTGGATCCCGAACTCTCTTTAACTGTATTATTTACATTTTCTAATAATTTGAAATATCTTGAATTTCTCGAAATTCTTGGGATAAAAACTATCAACACAATAATGCAATAAGAATTACTGACTCACAAAATAGCACTATCACTTGAAATTGTCAAACTAAAGCTGAAATCTAACACTCAATAGGTATCAATAAGTATAATGCAAAACAGCAAAATTCTGATGCAATAGCAAAAATTATTTCATCACACAATCTATTACATGGGTCAAATGACCCGTTGGCGTAGGTAGGTCCAGTTGCATATATTTCTCGGTAAAAAAATAAACAAGAGAAAAATAAATATTGAAAAATACATTGAACGTAAATTATAATAAAAGTCTCAAAGTCAAATGGCGATGTGATAACGTTGTATTTAAAAAATTTTGCAATTAAAAAGGGTCATTTGACCCTTCGTGGAAGATTTAGTGTTAATTGAGTTTTATAACACAAATAAAACATCAAATCTAGACTTCTAATTACATCAAATTTTCAGTTTTTAAATATTTTTGACAACTTAACACATTTTTAAATGACGCCAACTTATCAGAACCCCAAAAGAAGTAAATATCTTGAAAACATTTCATATTATAGTTATGAAAGTATTATCATTTGTTCATTGGTTAAATTTGCATTTAAAGCAGACATTTCTTTATAAAGTTCCCCATATTTATTATCTTTATTCTACAATATTTTTTTATTTTACTGGGATATTTCTAAAACAAGTGTAACGCTTACTGTCCCATTTTAACAACATCTACTTAACACAGGAGAAACACATAAATCAACAAACTGGCGAAATTCATAAGAATCAGACACATTCCTTTTGATTTAAAATGTATACATACGCTGTATGGCAGATGCAAGGAACAAGACTTTAATTTGATGTTTTGATATGAAAAATAAAAGCCAAAGGTGAACTTTTAAAAATAAGCATTTATAATGCTACAACGGATACTGAGCGGCAGAGAATAAAATACAAAGCTATCCAACAATAAGAGGGAGACGATGTGTTTGTTCCCTGACTGACAGTAGGATAACTCTAAAATGTATAATAGGTTAATCATCATCATGGAATAGCCACCGACATCCAAGAATATGACTAAATACAGTGCTTGGGGGCAAACAGTTTTTTCAGCGAAGGAGCTTGTGCAGGATGTAACATTGGACTTTGAGCCACTAATAAAGCGGAGTTCACGAAATCTCGAAGGTAAGTTTCGATGAAATATATGAAAATTCAGAAATTTACAAGGAAATTTGGTTTACCCAAAACAAATGGCCCGCACAAATCCATGTACAATTCTTCCAAAGAAGACTAAATGCTTAACTTGCATATCAATATAAAATTATTACGAAGCAAAACGCAGGACGATACTCAGGTTATTTTGCAAGAGAGAGGGAGAGAGAGATGTAAAAATAAGTAATTCGTTTTCAATACTTCCTAGAACATTCAAATCCATCAGAATCTAGAATTCATGTATTTGCTTGCCTTCATCATAATACCTTCCCTTATACATATACTATTTATTATTAATAATACTACTACTAATAATAATAATAATAATAAAATAATATTATAATAATAATAATGATGATAATAATAATAATAATAATAATAATAATAATAATAATAATAATAATAATAATAAACTTCTTGATACGCATTAGAGGCACTTACAACTTTAGCATGTAAATACCAAAATAGCGTGTCATTGAACTACGAGAATAGTAACTTCAACGAACAAAAAACAAAGAAAACCTACTACAAAGAAAACTACAAAGAAAAACTATAAAGCTCAAATCCCTCAACCAAACTAGCAACGAACTAGCAGAAAATTTAATAGAAAACTGCAATGAATGATCCATTGCCTAAAGAAAGGTATTAAAAATAATTATTGAATCTATGTTCATTATTTATTAATTTTTAAAAGGAGGGAAAGTTAGTGTTGATTCTGCAGAATTGTTATTTAAATATAAACTATTTACGCAAGATAGTGAGGACAATAGTTTATTTCCATTTTAAGTATGATAAACATGATTGTGGAAATTTGAAAAATCTATACTCTTGTGTTGATTATGCTGAATGCGCTAAAACAAAAATAGAACCTGACGATAATAGAAAATCCGTGTACAAGGTAAAATCTTATAGCGAAAATCAATTTTATGGTAATGAAGTTGTGATCAAAGGAATCTTTAAGTAAAAAAATAAATTTATTTTGAAAGTATGTAATCTATTTATAGTTTTGGACTGAATTATTTCTAAAAGTAAAAGCAAGATTATAGTATGCTTACAGGCAAGATTATAATATGATAAGTAATTAAAAATGAAAAATTATTATAGAGGGATTAAATATTTTTAGTAAAAACGATAATTTTGCTCTAAGTAAATCAATGCTTTTCCTTAATTTGTTAGAAATAAAGTCAATGTATTTGTTCAATTCAATTTTAAATCATTCTGCAAGGTAACACATGAGAACTTAATATCAAAGAAAATTTTATTATATGACAGCCATTAATATACAGATTTTTTTAATAATTTATAATAAGGAAAGTAAAGCATGTTTTAACGATGTTAGGCAATCGTAGAGGTTTAAACTACTTTTTTAATAATAAATTACTTTAAGATTTTGCAGTATTTAACTTCAATTTTTAAGCAATTTTCAATCTTTTAGCCTACATTTTAGCTAAAGCCATTTTAAGATCATGTATCAACTATGAAACAAATATTAAAAATCATCATTAAAACAATTTTAGCTTGTATTGCAGATTGTTAAGTTTAAAATTAATTCTTCGAAATTAAAAAATTAAAGGCAGAAGCGTTACTGTCTTACAAGAAATTATAATATTTTAAAAGTACTTGAGGTTCACAATGCCCAAATAGATAAGACTTTGGCTTACATCGAAACAAACCAACGATTGCACCCAAGGGCCAAAATTTAAAGCATATTTCGACATTTTCGATAGAATTATCAAAGTAAGTCTTCTGTTAGATACAGTCATCAACATAAAATTGTAAAATAAAAATCACATTGTAACTGTCTGAAAGAAGCATGATAGTCACGTTTTGCCTCTCTTCCGCCAGTAATAAATATAAAAAAATTGCACTTGAAAATAAATATTAAAAATTTAACAAAATTAAAATACGTTTTATATTGTATGTATCCTCCGGGGTTTTCAAACACAAACACAGCACAGGGGCTAGACAAAAAGTCTTATTTTCTTAATTTCTAAGCTAATTTGGAAATTCTTCCAAAAAAGACAGCTAAAAATTTGATTTTCAATCTAACATCAAGCTTAAACAAATTTAACCTCAGAGATACTTTAAAAAATATCTACCATTTCATTTAAAACTTACAGAATTGTTTTTCCCCAAATCACACTCGAAGTGGAAAGAGGGATAAATAAATTTGGTATAGATTATTCTCTCTTATTCTTTGTAAGTGCGTTGCCTACAAAAAAAAGACAAAGAAAACTCATATCCATCCATTCATTGCAGCTGCGAATTATTCCAGAACAATCCAATGCTTTGCTGACAATAAACGTTTGGAAAAAGAAAAAAATCTACTGTGATACATTCAGCGAGATTTCAAACATAAAAATCTGATGTGAGCAGCACATGACTTTCCCTGCGGACTTATATTCACGTTCTCTTTATTTCAATTACATTTAATTCGCTTTTAATTCAATTTTCGTTCTCATTTGAGAACTGGACTTATTTTCAAAGGTGGCGTGGAGAAAATACGAAAAAAACTAATATATCTCGAGAACGGCTAGTCCTAGTGTAATGGGGTTGGTCTTATTCTTTTCTTCGTTAAAAATTACGTATTAAACAAGCATTTAGTGGATATATTTGAGCATACGTAGCTTTTTAGTTTAGATTTTGACAATTTAACGGGCCATTCTGCAGAAAAAGGCAGGTTATTTTTTATGAATCGTACCAAAATCTAATCAGCACCAGGGTGACCTATACGTGACTCATCTACCGAATTTTGTGAAATTCGGTCCATTAGTTTTTCAGCTAGAGTGGATACAAGCTTTTGCGGACCATTTCGCAAAAAAAGACGGGATCTTTTATCCCGAATCGTACCCAAAACTAATCAGCACCAGAGCCGCCCACAAGTGACTTACCTACAAAATTTTGTGAAATTTCGGTGTATTAGTTTCTTAGTTAGAGTGGATACAAAATCTGCACAGACAGACAGACACACACACACACAGACGTCACGCTAAAAATGGTTTTTTCGTATTCTAGAGGTCTCGAAACGCGTAGATCCGTCGAAAACTCGAGTTGCGATTTTCGACATGATTCCAATACTTTCCCTATACATTCCCATGTATTGCAGGGAAAGTAAAAAAGTGATTTAACATTTTTAGATTATTTTGTTTCGATTTGGCACTTTTGTCATACCGTTTTAACGAGTTAATTAAGATATTGTATCAACTATGATGGAAAATGTCTTTTAAAGTTCAAAATGATCTTTAAATACAAAATGTGTATCTAGTTTTATGGATATTTAAAGGAATTAAAAAGAATGAAATTCATAAAGACTCTTATCTCAGCTGGAAATCAAACAATCGCTCTGGTCAGGCAAAGCTTTATCTATTGTGCTACAGAACGACTGACAATCCTCTTACATTGCTTTGAAATATTGGAGTGCTTTTAGTTTGGTCAATTTATTTAATTATAATAATTAATATTTATAATTAGCTATATTTGTGATATTTTTATGTCATAATATTTCATATCAATAGAATTCGAGAAAGATTCATTATAGAAAAAATCAAGAGAAAACCACACACAATACTAGTTTATGTCTCTTGTTCTATATTTCTTATCAATTTTAAAAAACGCAATGACTATCACCAGGAAAAAAAATAAAATAGTCCTTCTAATGATCTGGTTGGAAATATTTTTCCAATAAAACATCCCGAAAAAGGTACAATATAATATTTGTTTATGTCTCTTGATTTACCTTTCTAATCAAATGTATTCGAAAAAAATTTAATACAACAAAATCGCAATATAATACTGTATTATGTATCTTGTTTCATCGTTTTTCATCAACTGGTTTAAAACAAAGTGTTAATAAAAATAATCAGATGTGAGCAGCACTTGACTGTCCCTGCAGACTCAAATTTATGATCTCTTTATTTCATTAATAATTCATTAAAATGAGTTTAACTACACTATTGCACTAAATAACACGCATAATTAATTGAAATTATACTACACTTACACTATTAATTCAGCTTTCGTTTTCATAAGGTAACTGAACTTATTCTCAAAACCTACGTATCAAAAATGTGAAAAAACTAAAATATCTCGATAACGGCTGGTCCTAGAGTAATAAGGTTGGTCTTATTTTTTTCGTCGTTAAAAATGACATATAAAACAAGCATTTCCGCATACGTAGTCATTTATTTCAGATTTTGACGATTTTTGCGGGCCATTTCGCAAAAAAAAATTAGGTTCTTATTTCCCGAATCTTACCAAAATCTAATCAGCACCAGGGTCACCCACAAGTGACTTATCTACGAAATTTTGTAAAATCTGGTCTAATTAGTTTTTCAGCTAGAGTAGATACAGACAATTTTTGCGCGCCATTTCGCAAAAACAGCAGGTTCTTTCATCGTGAATCGTACCAAAATCTAATCAGCACCAAGGTCACCCACAAGAGACTTACCAAACTAAATTTTATAAAATTCTGTCAATTAATTTTCAGTAAGCGTGGATATATACATTGCGCAGACAGACACAGACACACACACAGAGAGAGAGAGAGAGAGACGTCGCACTAAAAATGTTTTTTTCGCATTCAAGAGGTCCTAAAACGTGTAGATTCGTCAAAAACTCTAGTTGCGATTTTCGACACAATTCCAATCCTTTCCTTATTCATTACCATGTATTGCAGGGAAAGTAAAAAAAATCACTGAAAAACACAACAAAACAATATTTCTAATTATCTGCATTCCAAAATGCTTCGAAATAAAAAAAAAATCAGAAAAAAATACAATATAACACTACTTTATGTCTCTTGTTTTATCTTTCGTTTTATCAACTGGATTTGAAAAATTCGTAATAAAAATACATGAAAAAGTTTAGATTTCAAATCCAATTCATGCAACGAAAATACTCTAACCTCAGAACCACTTTAAAAAGAAAATCAATATCCACAATTTCATTTTAAACTTACGGAAATAGTTTGAAAATAAAATCGAACACGATCTTACAAAGGGTGATATTAAGCGAGCACCGACTTTTTTCCCCCTCACTCTTTGGAGTTCCGAATGAAAGAAATATCTTATGTATGTTGTCCATGAAAAACGATTAAAGGACTGAAATCTGTACTTTCAATGCGGCTGTAGATTACTCCTGACGGAAAAAAACCGATGTGTTGACAATGAACAGATAGAAAAAGAAATTTAGTTAGTGCGTTTATCGGGTAAAATATTTTTACGTTCGTGACTAAAAAATTATATGGCAAAGTTAGGTAGTTGTGCTCAGTGGTTTGAAAAACTTCTTTATTATTGTAGTGATCTACAACTACAACTACATTATGACAAATGTAGCTAACTACAACTACAACTACTTTTTTTAAAAAGTAGTGACTACAAACTATTTTTAAAATGTAGTCACTACACAACTACTTTTAAAATGTAGTAACTATACAACTACTTTTATAAGACGAATTTTACCACAGCTTCAATTTTCACAAAACGTTGAGGATATGGGTATACTATAGCAATTTAACATACCGGGTGATTCAAAAGTTCGGAGCAAAAGTAAAATGCTATAAAAAAATATCTATCTGTCGGAGAGACATTGGGTTTGCAGATTAATATTCACCGTGGTGGTGGATTTTGTGTGGCATGAAAAAAAATAGTTCAAACTCTCGACACTCGGGTGGGGGACTGCGGCAGATAAAGCCATGGAGATAACTTATGCAATAAGGTGATTGCATACATGACTTACCTGCAAGATCCCCAGATCTCACACCGACCACTAGGTATCCCCACAACGAGAAATCACATGGTGTGAGATCTGGGGATCTCGCAGGCCAGTCATGTGTGCAATCACCTCCATGCATAAGTCATCTCCCTGGCTTTATCTGCCGCAGCCCCCCGAGTGTCGAGAGTTTGAACTAATTTTTTTCATGCCACACAAAATCCCCCACCACGGTGAATATTAATCTGTAAACCGCATGTCTCTCCGACCCATAGATATCTTTTATAGCGTTTTACTTTTGCTCCAATTTTTTGAATCACCCGGTACTTATTCTGAATAAGTAAAATTTACTGATCAACTTACCAGTCTTTACGCTTTTATCCACTTTTGAAAACAGTAAAATAAAATACAAGTATAAACTTTAAAATCAAATCCAACCAAAAATAGGTTTAAAAGTCCTTTAATAAAAGGAGATATTATTAAAGGACTTTTAAACCTATTTTTGGTTGTCTTTGATTTTAAAGTTTAATAAAGGTGACGTGTATCCATTTTATTTATTAAAAGTATAAAATAAAATAAAAGTAAAAACCATTTATTTAAAAACATGTTTGTTTATTTTTAGTAGAATTTGCATCCCAAAATTGCAATCAGGTAAGCAGGATCTTTTGGGAAATAACACATCTGTATATATATCCACATAAAAAATCAACTTCATGAGGCAATGGCCATCCTAATCCTGCAGCATCGAAAATCTTATGTAGTTTCTCCTCGTTCTTTCTCAGGAACCGATATATGCGTTCGACGGCAGAATACATAAAGTTCTATTTTGTCTTATTTGGTATTATGAAACAAGCACTTAGCTCTGAAGATGTCTCGACAGCTAAAACAACTGACATTTTTTATTTGTTCCAAAGCGCTTGGCACTTTGCAAATCGTACATCGTTGCGCAGAACACTAAATTTCGTACAAATAAAGAAAGGGTGATCACATGATATGTAGAATGGCACCTTGCTTGTTTGCTGAAGTAACGTTAAAAGTAGAACCAAAACTCGATGCAAACTAGTGATTTATTGTATCTCGCTACTCGCTACACTACTTATTTTAAAAAGTAGCGTGTTACACTACAAACTACGAGAAAAAGTAGTGACTACTGTAGTTTCGCTATTTGTAGCGAGCTACTTCCGATCACTGGTTGTACGTACAAGCTTAAACTAATTTAATCACTCTAGTATCTCTATACATAATACTTAGGAAAGCCCTTAAGCCAGCCGAACTTTTCAACGATTCTTCAGTCACTGAATTTGCATATATAGTAGCTGCGCTTCACAGCCAGTGGATACTCATTTCAAAATTCGTTTGATTAAATATACATTTCTCCGAATGTCAGTTAACTAGATGCTATTCTTACATAGCAAAAGAAGATGTTCGTCTGTCTGTCTGTCTGTGTGTATCATTTGTAGCGAGAAAGCTAAGCTTCGGACAGCCACCAAATTTGGTAGAATGTTAGGTAAACTCCAAGTACGACAGACCTCGATGAGATATTTTAAAAATTCGAATTAGTTTAAAAGTTATGAACTTTGAAAGCCAAAATTAACCATTTTCAGCCATTTCGTCAAATCAAATTTATTCATTCATTGCTATTGGAGCATTCATTGCTATTCGAGATCAAGTGTTTTGATTAAATGGTAAACAGTTTCTCTCAACGAAAATAGAACTGTTTCCAAACTACCAGATATCGGGATCAAGTCTCGGAAAACTGCGTGAAACTCTACACTACAGCAGTGAGTCTAGATTTCATTCTGATGGACTTTATCGCTCATCCACACAGAACAGAACTGATGGACAAGTACCTCGAGAGCTAAGGTATTGTTTGTATGTGGTGGCCAATGTATTCTCCGGACCTCAATCCCATTGAAAATCTTTTGGATACCTTTGGAAGAGCTGCCTCAGTCCATTTACTCCCTCCAGCTACCCTCCAAGAGCCAAAAACTACCCTTCTACAGAAATAGCAGTTATTCCCTGCTGTTGCGCTGTATCACATGATTAGAAGTGCTCACGTGCAATATCCACATCGAAGTGTCAATGATGTCGCCCGAATTGGTGAAATTTGTTGCATCAATTGGCTTTGAGACACATGACTATTACAATTAATGCATTTAGCACATTACAATTAACAAATATCACAACTAATAAGGTCCATATTGCAAACAGAACTTGCTAATTGCGCGTGGATGATGTTAAGGGAGATTATACATTGAAGCTGAATGCACTGTACGTCGTGCACTGTGTCTTGTATGTTGCTCAAATATGCACAAGAAACCAGTTTTTGGCGCCTCTAGTGCAGTGTGTGGCTGTGTGTCTTCGGTGTATGGACTGTAAGTAGCAATCATTGTTCAAACCGAACCACCTTCTACACGATGCAGCTCACGTTCTCAATGTGTGGTCTGCCTAGCACACAAATATAAATAGATAACTCTGATCTGAATGTTTAACGAATTTAAAGCCGACTGAATTAGTCAGTTTATTATTCTACATAGTGCTTCATGAAATTGTGGTGCATAATATATTTTCTAACTACCGTTGTTTTCTAACTACCGTACCTATTATTACATACTGGCGAGCGCATAATAAGCGCTAAATTTGTTCACGAATGATCCATGTTTATCACTTTGTCATTTACATTTTTACTCCATTCTACACTGGTGATTGCAAATGACACTATATTTCAACAAAATTCGCAACATTTTTCAGTCATCCATAATCTATATAAATGAAATTGAAAATCTGTCTGTCTGTCTGTCTCGGCTGAACCGAATTTGATGAAATTTTGTGGATAGCCTTAAAAAAGCCCCCCATAAATTTAGTCCAAGTTTCGAGTTTCTAAGATCAGGGGTTCTCGAGATATTAATGAAAAACGGAACTTTTTCCTAAGAGTTCTACTCTCCAACTCCATGGTTTATCCAAACAGAAAGGATGATAATCGTTTGTTTAAAACGTCAAAATAAAATAAAACTTTATTTTCGAGTTTGGTACAGGATTTTTGCATTAATTAGTCACTATCGGAAAACATGAATTTAAATGGAAAAATCTACCTTCATGGGTACGCTTTCATACGCTTTTCATACGCTTTTACTCAACGATGAAAAGTATAAAGAAATTAAAATGGCTATTTAATTTCGCATTTTATGAGGAAGATTCTATCTTATATCATGTTGCTCGGCAATGGAATGAAATTAAATGTGTTGTTAATATTTATTATTATTTTTTCTATTTGAATAATAAATAAATGGATGTAAAAATATATTTTATAAATGAACGGTTTGGTTGTTCCTTTAATTATATAAATTGCGGACCACGTACATCACTTTCATTTATTTTACCAAAGCGTTTTCAAGCTCATATATTGGGTTTAGCTAATAAACTCATATAATGTGTTTACCCAATAAATTCATTTTGCCGATTGTTGAAACAGAAAAAGAGTAGAACGGGTGTATCTTATACAATTTTAGTGTTTTCATTTATTATATACAAACGGGATCAGGATATTTTATTCCTCAGATCTGCAAATTCAGAGCTACGAATTTGGCGGAATATCGCTAACCTGGTAACTTTTCTTAAATTTTACAAAATTGGCAAAAATGTCTCCAAATTGATAAAAATGACGCAAATCAATGAAATTAAATTTGTTTTTTTAGAATAGAGTACTGAAATGATGTTTCGGTATCATTTGTCGGTCAGTCCATTCATCCTACTTAGTAACACATTTAACGAATTTTTTTAATATCACCAAATTGATAAAAATATTTGTAAATCCATAAAAATATCATGGAATTGATAAAATTGCGCTTAATAAATGAGCGATAAATATAATAAATGAAATTAATTGTGTTTTCTTAGGGGATAATATTGTGATGATGTTTCGTCAATTTATCGCAAAATGGGACTATCAGTTCTACAGTCCCACTTGGCGATAAATTTGACGATTTTTTAAGTTATCGCTAAATTGACGAAAATGTCGCCAACCCTCCATGGAGATAGTATTATTCAGACGATATGATTTCCATCAATTTATTTGAAGCAAATGATATCATGTCGCTTAGCAACGGATCCAGTGTGTTATGTGTCATACGATTTTTATTAAATCTTTTCCGATTTGAATAATAAAGATATGTATATAAATTAAATTTCATTGACATTGCATTTTTGACTGGATAATATCAATTACGGTCTTCAGGTTTAATTATTATTATCATTGATATTTTCGGGGACTGTTGATTCAGGGATTATTGATATTTTCAAGTTATTATGCCATTGTTTATTTATGACGAAAATTATTGAAACTCATATATAGTACGTTGTACGAGTAATCTTTTACAAATGCACGGATATATCTTATAAGTAGTACAGGTATATTAGCATATATTTTGATATATATTGGCCTATATTGGAATCAATTACGATCTTCTGGTATAAAGATTACGGGGATTATTGATATTTTCAATTTATTACGTCATCTCTTTTATTTTGGCAAATATTTTTTAGACTCATATTGTAATATGGGTAATCTTCTAACACACTGGCATATTTTCTAATCTGCGACAATATAAGTAGTACGGGGTTGCATATATTGATTCAATTCCTTTTTTTTTTGTAAATTTGCTTACAATAGGGGCCAGGATGTTTTGTTCTTCAGATCTGCCCGTGAAGATAATTTTGCATAGTGAGAACAGATAATCTTAAACTTCTCTTTAGGTGCAATAAATTTAATATTTTAACAGAATTTGCACATGATTGCGAATTATAAGTTTCTTTATATTATATATTCCGTACGAAGAACGGGTATGCTGCTCGTTAATAACATATTAACATTACCTAAATCTATATAAAAAAATTGAAAATCTGTCTGTTTGTCCCACCATCACGGGTGAACGGCTAAACCGAATTTGATGAAATTTTATGGGTAGCCTGGAAATAGCCTCACTTAAAATTTAGTCTATCATTCGAGTTTCTACAACCAGTGGTTCTCGAAATATTAGTAAAAAACGAAACTTTCGTTTGTCTCATCTTCACGGGAGAACGGCTGAACCGAATTTAATGAAATTTTGTGGATATCCTTGATCCCCCCCCCCTCCCCAATAAATTTAGTCCGTTTCGAGTTTCTAAGACCAGGGATTGTCGAGATATTGATGAAAAACGAAATATTTTCCTAGGAGTTCTACTCTCTAACTCCGTGTTTTATCCAAACGAAAAGGTAGAAAATCGTTTGAAAATGAATTAAAACTTTATCTCTGAGTTTGGTGGGAGATTTTTTGCGCTAATTAATCACTTTTTGAAAACATGAATTGTTTGAAACATGAATTTAAATGGAAAATCTATCTTCATGGTTTATTTTTCACAAGCTTTTACTCAACAATGAAGTATAAAGAAATCAAAATGATTATTTAATTTCGCAGTTTATGAAGAAGATTCTATCTTATATCATGTTGTTCAGAAACGTAATTAAATTAAATCTGTCTGTTAATTTTAATTATTATTTTTTCAAATTGAATAATAAATAAAGGGATATAAAAATATATTTTAGAAAAGAACGGTTCGATTTTTCTTTTAATTATATTAATTGCGGACTGCGTGCATCACTTCCATTTATTTTGGTAAAGAGTTTTTAAGATTTTATATTGTGTTTAGCTAATAAACTCATATATTGTGTTTACCTAATAAATTTATTTATCCGATTGTTGAAACAGAAAAATAGTAGAACGGATATATCTTCTAATACAATTTTAGTCTTTTCATTTAGTATATACAAACGGGATCAGGATGTTTTAGCCTTCAGATCTGCAAATTCTGAACTACGAATTTGGCGGAATATCGCTAACTTGGCAACTTTTCTTAAACTTTGCCAAATTGACGAAAATGTCGCCAAATTGATAAAAACGACGCAAATCAATTAAATTAAATTTTTTTTTGTTTTTTAGAAGAGAGTACTGAAATGATGTTTCAGTAGCATTTGTCGGTCAGTCCATCCATCCTACTTAGTAACACATATAGCGAAAATATCACCAAATTGATAAAAATGTTTGTAAATCCATAAAAATATCATGAAATTGATAAAATTGTCTTAATAAGTGGAATTAATTGTGTTTTGTTAGGGGATAGTACCGTGATGATGTTACGATAATTTGTCGCAAAATGGGACTGTCAGTTCTACAGTTCCACTTGGCGATAAATTTGGCGATTTTTTGAATTATGGCTAAATTGACGAAAATGTCGCCAAACCTTCCATTCATTATTCAGACGGTATGATTTGCATCAATTTATTCGAAGCAAATGATATCATGTCGTTTAGCAACGGATGTAAATCCAATGTGTTATGCAGCATAGATTTTTATTAAATCTTTTCTGATTTGAATAATAAGATATGTATATAAAATAAATTTCATTGACATTGCATCTTTGACTGGATAATATCAATTACGGTCTTCAGTTTTAAACATTATTATTATTGATATATCCCTAGCCCAATCTCTCTGAAAATCAAATGACTTTTTGTGTATAGCACTTGCAATAATTATTCCAAATTTCGCACAAATTCATCAAGTATTTTCAAAGATATCGGTCATTTCATTTGCATTAAATTCCCATTAGTTTCAATGTTAACTCCTCCGCTTTAGACCGTTCATTCGAGATCAACCCCGTCTGGCGGAGCGGGGCCAGCGGGATTAGTTCTGCTCCTTATCGGGCCTGTGCCTGCGGCGCTGCTGTAGCTCGTGACGTCATAAAGTACATCCCACAATTTGCAACTTACAGCATGTGTTTGAAAGTATGATCGTGTAAATATTGACGAAGATACAGATGTATCCTAATAAGGTAAGCTATATCGTTAATATTTTTATTATCTAGGTAATAATAATAATGCATGGTGTTGTTAATTTCTAATATTTAAGGGAAAATGTAATCAATTTGTTCAATTTTTTCAAGATACTTAAAGTGATGCACATGCAGTACAGGTCTAATGAACGTATCACCGAAAGGGGTTTTTTCTTTTAAGTGTATTTTTAAAATCTAGAACATGATTAAAGTGATCTAGAACATGATTAGAAGTGATCTAGAACTAGATTCATGGATGTCAAGATTTTAGGTAGCGTAATTTTTTCAAATCCAACGTCAAATTCGCCCGTTGAACGAGTATTTTTGCTACGTAAGAAGCTGATGGAAATCGGGTATAAATAAATATACCTTAATGGAATAAGTAGAATGCAAATACATGTTTTTTTATTTATGCATTAGCATAATGAAATTTTTCTTAGTAAGGTTTGTTGTTGTCAATATAAACAATTGTTCGATTTATATATGTAAAGTGTCAGAGTTAGACATTTCTGCGGATTGTTGTTGCACCCCCCTAAAATTTTTGGTACCCCCCCCCCCCACCACCACCACCACCACCACCACCAAAAAAAAAAAATCATGGATTATACATCCTCAAATTTTTGGGTGTAGGTAATTAAAAAAGTAAATGCGCAGAAAATTTCATGTAAATAAAATTTTTACGTTATCTTGTTCTTTTTGTGTACGTATTTTGATTTTTTATTAGTGAGTCAAAAGGGAATCATTGATCTGCAATTTGTAAATGGTCTATGGGCAATTGTCATATTGTCGTAGCAAAGGCAAGATTAAAATTGAGAATGTTATTGCTACAGTACTATCAATTAATGAATAATGTAACTTTATTCTTTCAATCATCTGACCTCCAAAGAGACTGGAAACCAATGGTTTTATTTATTTCATGCACATGTGTATTAAATATAAAAATGTGAAATACACAAATCATTGTTTTTTTTTGTGCACAATAACAAAAAATAAATATTTTTATATCACAACCCTGCTGTCAATTACAAATGTAACTTCCGAAATAGTCGTTCATAATGGGCGTGATCACTTATTGACGCTTAAAATATAAATCTAATGTCTGTATTATTATGTATGTATATTATTATAAGTATGTATGCATATTATTATTATGTATGCATATTATTAAGTATGCATATTATTATTAAGTATATATATATATATTATTAAGTATGTATTATTATTAAGTATGTGTATATATTAAGTATGTATGCATATTACTATTAAATAAGTATTAATATTATATTAATTAATAGTATATTAAATATTATTATTAAGTATGTATGTATATTAGGATATATGTTATGTAAATTTGACAGTTAAAACTTTTGAAAGACCTTATTACAAAAATGTTTTAGGAGAACTATGTAATTAGAAATTTAATTAACTCTGCCCAAAAGCATTATATATATATATATATATATATATATATATATATATAAGTTATAATATGTTTCTGTGCATTAGGTTATTTAAGAACAAAAGCCAGATTTCTCAAGTAAATGAATTTTATGAAAAAATAAAATTCAAAAGGTTAAATCCTGGCATTGAATCTTTTAGGAAAAAAAAAAAAAACTCGTAACTACGGAAATATTCAGTATTTTTTTACTTTACAATCTTATTTATATTCCTTCTTTATATATATAATTTGTTTTCGTTATATTTATTCAATTAAATCATTTTTACTTCAACCAATTTCTATCACTCTAAAATATCGACTCCATAATCGACGCTGATTAAGAACTGGAGCAAAGTGTAAACGCCGTGGATGGGATGTAAGTTGTGACGTCACGAATCCTGCACCTAGGCCCGATAACAAGAAGAAATCCCGCTGGCCCCGGGCGGAGGCGGTTTTTAGGGAACCTGTTTTTCGCCTCGGTCGACACACTATTCCTTCTAGACACTGTACTCTAGGGACCGAGAAAATATATCGTTATAGACAATTTATCGTTATAGACAGGGCTGAACTTGCTACACTCTATAATGGAAGTTATTTAAAATGGGTGTGACGTTATTATAATAATATATGTTGAACTTGCATTATTGAATAATACTACAGTATTATGTTGAACTTACATTTTTAATTATTGTATTACAGATTAGGAAAAAAATATGAAACATATGTAGTATCTTATGAACCTAAATCATAAGATTCAAATTGCCGTTCGAAAATGTAATACAGCGTATATCTTAACTACATTTCTATTATGCAATTTAAAAATGGATAATTATAATGATAAAAATAAAATTGGAGTTATATTTTTAATTCAAAAATAAAGAATACGTCGAAACAGAAATGAAATACGTACAGTACAGAATTCGAATTATTAAATAGGAAGAACAAAATTTAATATGCGAAGTAATCCGATATTTTCGTTTGCTTGGATTTTGCAGAGAATCAGCCGTCACGCACATATTTTTTAAACCTTCTAAGGAATCCAGATATACAACTGGAACATTTGGTAAAGTAGAAATAAAATTCTGTAATGTTTCGATCATTTTAGCAGCATCTTCAGCTGTTATGTTGGGTGGGGATACCGTTCCACACTCCTCATCTTCCACTTCGCTAACATCATCATTTTCTTTCAGTTCTGCAAATATGTCTGTCCTCATCAGCGCCCCCACTGAGCACTAATACACCTTCATCCAAATTCGAATAGTCTTCTGGATTTATTGAAGAGTGCATATTCGAGGAAACTTTGAATGCATTCAAAGAATGACTTAGGAGCAGCACACAATTTTCTTCTTCAGAAAGATTCTGTTGAGAATTTTAATCTCTGTCAGAGTCTTTCTTCTTCATCACTGCACGAGCGGAAATTAAAACCTGCCTTCCACCAACAATTTCGTATGGCAGATGACTGCATGGAACTCCAACTGCCAGAGATCATATCACAGGCTTGTTTAACATTTATGTAAAAGGATTTGGTATTCTTGTTTTCCAATTTAAAAATGACGGTTTCAATCCTACATTTTCTGTAGTATCTCTTAAGTGCAGTGCCTTCATTCCCAATCCTCATTCTGTTTATTTCATTTATGCTTCGTCTTTACACGGAGCAGCTTTCTTGATACTTCTATGCTTCGTGCAATAATCATCAATTTAACGAAATCATATTTTAATTAAAATTTATCTCTAAAATATTTCTGGTAGTTTAAAAAACATTTTAATTTATATGCAAGTTCGTGTTGAAGTGTTGACATATTTGAAAATTTTTCGGTTTTAGCCAATTCAAGTCAATAGCAATCCGTGAAAAAATTCTTTAACCCCTGAATCAGATACACCTTAAATAATATTGTTTAAATACGAAATAAATTATCGTTAAATTTACTTCAAAATTAACACAAGCTATTATTACTTTCCGTATATACATAATGTATAAGGAAAGTATTGTGACGGGGTCAAAAATTCGAATCCGAGGTTTCGACGGGAGAGCACGTTTCAAGGATCCCTGATCACGAATCAAACATTTTTGAGGTGATGTCTGTGTGTGTGAAAATATGTGTATATGTGTGTGAGTCTGTGGAGATGAGGATATCTCACGAACGAATGGAGCGATTCGAATGAAATTTGGTACAAAAATCACAATCGGTGAATACTGGAAGCCTGTTGTTTTTAAACGTAATCGAATGTTCAAAACCCCCCCTAAATTTTCGAGTGAAATCTTAAAAAAATCATCAAAAAATTAAAACCTTTAATAAAGTTACGCAAATAGACATTTCTTATGTACTTTCTCCTTAGAAAACGATTGACATAAACTTTAGAACGCTAGCATGAATTGTTCTTGAGATATTGCACATTTTTTAAAAAAAATTATCAAAAAATCCCATAAATTAAAAAAAATACATTAACTGTTGAGAAACATGTACACTTTTCATATGCAATATCATGCGATAAATTGGGTGACATCATTCTCGTGGATTTAGCTCGTTCCATTCATGAGAAAAGATACTTTGAGTAATACTTTTGCATTCGAACACCAATAGTCATTTATCTCGTATAAGAATAACTTATTTCTCCTTCTATAACGCTTGGCGAGATTTTGGTGACGAATTTGGCGGAATGTCGCCAACTTGGCGACTTTTTAAAATGTTGCCAAATTAACGAAAATCTCGCCAAATGGATAAAAATGACGCTAAAGCAATGGAAATGACGACTCATTGACGAAAATTCAATATCTTGAAAAGTATATAAATATCTACTATAAGAAAAACCTATTTTTTTACTGTAAAAAAAGTAAATTCATTGCATTATATAAGGAAAGCCATGTGTTGCCCACATCAGATTTTTTTAAACTGTAAAAGTAGTAAATTCATTGCATTACATAAGGAAAGTCATGTGCTGTCCACATCAGATTTTTTTTAGTGTAAAAGTAGTAAATTCATTGCATTATATAAGGAAAGTCATGTGCTGCCCACATCAGATTTTTTTTTGCTGTAAAGGTAGTAAATTCATTACATTATATAAGGAAAGTCATGTGCTGCCCACATGAGATTTTTATATAATTGTAATGAGTCATTCAGCAATTATAAAATATAGCACATAACAAAAACAAAAGACAGATTATTATTGGTCAAATTACATGTAACGGCCATCAAAAATATTTTAAATATTATACATAATTTGGAAAATAATTTATGCAGAAAAGTTCCCTAGTTGTTTATAAATTTTGGAGACAGCTGAACTAAATTATACTTTTGTACAGTACGTATTAACCATTTCCTGTGTCCACTGCTAAGCCTTAGTGGTAGAAAAAGAGGTAATGATGTCATTGTTTTTTATGACATCCACAACAGGTTATCAATTTTAAATTTTTCAACGAATGCATTCTCTGCGATTCAGCTGCACTACTAATTATTATTACTTTCCATCATAATAGTAGTGCTTAAGTATTAAGCACTACTATTATGAAAAAATTTTAGTACTTAGTCATGGTGACAGTAAATCTATTACTATTTTAAAACGCATAGTAGATTCATTATAATTATTACTTTAGATATAATTTTGTGTTGTGCAATCTTGGGTATGGCCGTAAACAAACCCTCCAATTACTTCTGCGGTGAGATACTTACTTCACTGGAATGGTAAGTATTAGTATAGTCATTAATTACATTTTCCTTATTTAATCAAATTATTTATTTAATTATGATAATTAACAAGACATCGGTTACAAAACATTTCTTCGTTTAATTTGTAGTACTAAATGATATTATCGGGGAGATAAGTTATTTAATACGTTTATCGTTACTTTATTCAAAATATGAGACCAGCATTTCTACAAATATGCAGATTTTTGTTCACTGAAGTTTACCATATACATTTTAAATTAATCTAAATGATTTTTCACATACTGTACTGTTTAATTCAGTACATTTAATTCAGTACTGCAATAATAAGTTTAAGCAAATAAATATCACATTTTATATTCATTATTTTGTCTTAAATTATTTTAATTATTTCTTATCCCAGTGTTTATCCTTTACGTTTTATTTTGGCATTCGATAATCCGTAAATTTGATAATCGGGCACCTCTGAAGTTCCGAAAGTAGCTGATTATTGGAAGTTTACAATATATATATATATATGTGTGTGTGTACATATATATATATATATATATATATATTAGAAAAATGTAATAATAAAAAATTCAAGTAATATTAACATCACCATTCACCATAGAAGCAAAATCATGACCATAATGCCGACGATAAGAGAAAAGAACAGCACCGGTTCAAATTCTATGATTGATCAGAATTAAATTCATATTCAGGTAGGTCTGATATATATATACATATATATATATATATATACATATATATATATATATATATATATATATATATATATATATATATATATATATATATATATATATATATATATATATATATATAAATTTCGAAATACGGATCTTGATAGGTCTGGCCACCCACTGCACGAGCACACACTTAAATTACAAAAAGCACGCAAGCACCTAATCACACATCAAATCGCTTCTCGGATATGTAATACGCCTTGGTCCCTGCTCTGAGCACATCGAATGCTACGCCTTAACACGACTGCGTATTACGCCCTAACTACGCCTTTTGCCCTTTCCGCTGGTGTATAAGCTCTTTTGATATGTCCTAAATAAAATACTTTAATATGCATTAAATAAGCTCTTTCGATACGTCTTAAAAAAGCTATTTTGATAAACCCTATGCATCACGCTTCTATACTCTTTTTCGAGATTTCGAAACAGTCACGTTCAATAAATCCATCCGAATATGTTCGAAATATGCATACGAATATGTTCAGTTTACAAATTCACTTAGGACATAAAAATTGCATACGACCCACTTTCGAACAAATCAATACCCGTCGTTTCATTTAAATCATTTCAGAAACATTTTTTTTAATCTTATTGAAAAGTGGAAAGAAAGATATGTTAAATGAATATTGATTCTTTTCCGCATTCTTTATTGCATTTAAAATGAACAAACGATGTTATGTATGTATCTTACCTACAAATAAGCGATAAAAGGGACTGCAGTCATTCATTGCAGCTGTAGATTACTCACAGACCATCGAATGATCTGCTGGCAAAGAAAAAAAGAAAATCAGTTGATGCTTTTAACAGAGGTAAAAAGTTCTTAATTTGGAAAAAGAAAATGGCGTTCGCGAGGAAAAACTGGCAGTCTCAGACTCGTAATTTTGAAAATTGTCAATTTAGATCGAAATATTTTAATCAATTTATTTAGAAATTTCTTAAGTTTAAGATTAATTTGTGTGTGTGTGTGTGTGTGTTCAAAGTAGAATTTGAATGTAAGTTTCTACAGGGGTTTTTTCTAAGATTCTTCATTATAAATTAATTGTAATGCTGCTGAAGAGAAGGGATACATTCTAGACATAGGTACAATTATGATAATGATATGCTATTTTTGAATCCAATAGCTGTATGCTGATCTACTATTCAGTGAACTCAGGATAAGTTTTAGTACAATATTTTTGGGTACATTTGTTCTAATTGTGGCAACCGAAAAAGGAAAAGAAGCTAAACTTTATAATTAACATAAATTATTAATAATCATCATATCTTAACATTGCCATAAATTCTTATATTAGTGGACTTATTGAAATCGTACGTTGCTAGTTGTGCCGCTATATAAAACCCTCCAATTATTTACTTTTCGTGTGAGTCCTGTAAAGGAATTATTAATTATTATAATACTCTTTGACTGCACCATTTAAACTTTAACAATAAAACATTTATTAACAACATCAATACTTATTAAATTCATTATAAAATTAATTCTATTATTTCGGCGATGGGAACATGTTGAAGACCCAGACCGTCCGACTCGTCCAGAGGACTAAGAGCAGCTATTTGGACGGCCGGGATTTGGCGATGGGAACATGTGAGACATGTGAGACCAGTATGGATAAAACTATTTAAAATGTGTGTATGACCTTTGATTATTGATAAACACATACCTTCAAGGCTGTCTTGGACTATTTTCATATATCAAAATCAGTCGTTTGTACTCGCCATAACTCTTTGGTGTTGTTGTTGTTGTTGTTGTTGTTGTTGAGACCCAGACCGTCTGACCTACCAGAAAGGTGTAAGGTAACTGTTTGGACGGCCGGGAAGTGCCACCCAATTTAGACCGGAACCCCGTGGGGGAGGCATCCACAGGGACCGTACCCTCCTTCCCCTACCACCAACCTCTCGGAGGGACTTACGGACCCACATGTTTAACGTGATCGTACTCCGCGTGAACACTGCGGCAGTTTTGGCAGTGGCTGGAATCGAACCCGGGCCTACCGAGTGCAACTCCAGCGCGCTAACCAATGGGCTACCGCGCCCGGTTAACTCTTTGGTGTAGAAGACCCAGACCGTCCGACTCGTCCAGAGGACTAAGAGCAACTATTTGGACGGCCGGTAACTCTTTGGTGTATCGCTCCTCCTCGTACTCAGATTGCACTCACACATTAATATATCTCCATTATTTTGGAACCTCTACGGGGCACTCTACAAGTCTGAGTTCACCAAATCCAGTCATCGTCTCCAAGTTATCTTAAGTCGTATTGGTATCTCTCTCTCAAGTCATATTTTGCAAGTTATCTGTTCCAAGTCATGTTAGTATATCTACAAATCTGCTCACGTCCTTCTTAAGTCAAAAAATCATAATTGTCTTGTCTCGTTCTCGGGTCCCCGATTGTGGTTCCCTCGGAGGGGGGATAATTCCCCCTTTTCTTCCATTTGCCGCATGGAGTTTGACGTAACAATCTTCTTTTTTTATTGGTTACTCCTTTAACCAATGGAACCATTCCACATCTCGAAAGGTCCAGCTCGGCCCCCTCTGTCATGGCCCCCTAAATTTGTGGTCTTCTGACCTGTAGGTTCACGGGGTTATAAAACTCGGTGTCAGCCAGACTACAAGTATTGTTCGCCGTTTTGGCCACCATAAATTTGTACATAAAAGTGTCTCATCAAATGTGAGATCTATTTCTGGTCTCACACTAATAAATAGTAGTATAAACATAAATGTACACATAAATAATATAAAAAAATTAGAAAAGAACACCGAAGTTGCCCGGGATTTAAGATGCAAACCTCTAATAAAAACTACTTCGAAACTCACAGCAAATTCCCGAAAACCAAAGAGCGTTATAACAATGCGCTCGCTTGTAACGAAATAGAATAAAAAACATGTTGCGTGGGTGTCCACACGGCTATGCCACGACCGCTCATATTAAATCCCAGGCAACACCGGGTGCATTATCTAGAAAATGTGTGATTTTTATTTCCTAGAAATTTCTTATTGTACCCGGCGGTCAAGGGAATCTGAAATATACACTTTTGATTAAAATCACATCTGAACTCGCATCGAATTCTCGCAGTACAACAAACGCCTTAACAACAGCTTCAACAACAACAATAAAAAACAAAATAAAACGCTGATCCAATGGTGTTAAGACTGAAACACTGCGGAATATCTCGAGAGAGAGTCGAATCTCTTCACCACATGAAAAGTATATATATTTTTAAAATTCACGTTTATGATATATAGTCTTTGATATATTTAGGAACTGCTATTAAAATATAAACGCTTGATAGCACGTCAAAATTTTTATATCGATGAAGTCTATATACGCACGAAAATTATATATACAGGGTGATTCAAAAGTTCGGAGCAAAAGTAAAACGTTATAAAAAAAAATATCTGTGGGTCGGAGACACATGCGGTTTGCAGATTAATATTCACCGTGGTGGGGGATTTTGTGTGGCATGAAAAAAAAATTAGTTCAAACTCTTGACACTCGGGGCGCTGCGGCAAATAAAGCCATGGAGGTGATAGCACACACGACTGGCCTGCGGGATCCCCAGATCTCACAACCTGTGATTTCTCGTTGTGGGGATACCTAAACTCACGGGTCTATAGAGGGAAGCCCCAGTCCTTACCAGCACTGAAAGACGTCTTACGGCAGGATGTAGCAGCCATTCCCGTTAATACGCTGCTTCATGCTGTATCAGCCGTAATACCGCGACTGCACTCAGTACTGGAATGTGGTGGTGGACACATGAGCACTTGCAGCTGTAAATCATGCTGAAATAAAATATCTCATTTCACAATTATTACCTCGCATTGTTTTCTTCGCAACAGCGCTCCCCTAGTGTCGAGACTTTGAACTATTTCTTTTTCATGCCATACAAAATCCCCCACCACGGTGAATATTAATCTGCAAACCGCATGTCTCTCCGACCCATAGATATTTCTTATAGCGTTTTACTTTTGCTCCGAACTTTTGAATCACCCTGTATTTTTTAAATTCATTAAAATTTAACTATTCGCGTACGGAAAACGTTCAGAGTTTGTTTGAAAGAATTTTTTTCTACCGTTCAGAATTGTATCAAGATGGAAACTCTATGCTAATAGTTTTGATCGCTAACGATGCATTTATGTAAAAATCGCGCCCAAATCGTCGTAAATAGGACTGAAACAAAAACTAACTAAAAACTAATTAACATTTAAAAGAAATAAAGCCGGAGTGCGCCAGTTCGCATCCTGAAGTACCTGTGTAGGCGTACGATGCATAGATTTCTCGCTACAGCCTGAAAAAACACACACACGCATGCATGTATCTTCCTGTATTATCCTAGATCTCAGATCATTGCTTAAGATTTCATTTTCAGAACCTGTTCCCCTCATCTTCTTGGGTTGGGGAAGGACTCTTTATCGACAAGAGGTGATGTGTTTATGATTGTAATTTTTCAATGGCTGGCCAGCTACGTAATTTTCGTTGCATGTGTTCTAGCTCTGTTTAAATTGCTCGCCGCGTTTAGAAAGGTTGTTAAGGACGCATACTGTTCTACTTGTTCTTTAGACCTGAAGAAGGGGGCTTATAACGCCCTTAAAACACTTATCTTCACTTAACTGGCATATGCCTACTCTTTTTAAGGAAGTTTCGTAAGGTATTATCTTTAAGGAAGTTTTGTAAGTTATTGTCTTACAACTTACAAGCAGTACGTTTTTTCATTGTAAACTCTGTTTCATTTATATTATAGTTAGTTTTTAAAAATATTTTTCCAAAGCAGTAGTAAGAGTGATAATATTAAGCGAGTATTCATTCTTTTCCGCATTCTTTGGTTGTTCAGAATGGACACAAGACTTTATGTATCTTACCTACAAATTTACGGTGAAAAGAACTGGAGTAATTCATTGCAGCTGTAGATTACTCAGGGACAATCGAATGATCTTCTGACAAGTGACGGGAACCACTCAGGAGAAGAAAAAGTTCAATTGTTGCATTTGACTGAGATAAAAAGCCCTTTACTTGAATAACGAAAATGCCGTTTGTGAAAGAAAAAAATCTGATGTGGGCAACACATGACTTTCCTTATATAATGTAATGAATTTACTACTTTTACAGTAAAAAAATAGGTTTTTCTTATAGTAGATACTAATATTCTTTCCAAGATATTGAATTTTCGACAATGAGTCGTCATTTTCATTGATTTAGCATCATTTTTATCCATTTGGCGAGATTTTCATTAATTTGACAACATTTCAAAAAAGTCGCCAAGTTGGCGACATTCCGCAAAATTCGTCGCCAAAATCTCGCCAAGCGTTATGCACGAAGAGAAAAGTTATTCTTACAGCAGATAAATGACTATTGGCGTTCAAATACAAAAGTATTATTCAAAGTATGTTTTTTCATGAATGGAACGAGCTAGATCCACGAGAATGATGTCACTCAATTTATCGCATGGTATTACATATGAAAAGTGAACATGTTTCTCAATAGGAATTTTTTTTTTATATGACTTTTTCATAATTTTTTTTAAAAATGCACAATATCTCGAGAACGGTTCATGTTAGCGTTCTAAAATTTATGCCAATCGTTTTCTAATGAAAAATTACATAAGAAATGTCTATTTGCGTAACTTTATTAGCGATTTTGATTTTCTGACGATTTTTTCAAAATTTCATTCGAAAATTTAGGGGGGTTCTGAACATTCGATTACGTATAAAAACAATAGGCTTCCAGTGTTTACGGATTGTGATTTTTGTACCAAATTTGGTTCGAATCGGTCCATTCGTTCGTCAGTTATCGTCTCCACAGACTCACTGACACACACACACACACACACATTTCATTCGAAAATTTAGGGGGGTTCTGAACATTCGATTACGTATAAAAACAATAGGCTTCCAGTGTTTACGGATTGTGATTTTTGTACCAAATTTGGTTCGAATCGGTCCATTCGTTCGTCAGTTATCGTCTCCACAGACTCACTGACACACACACACACACACACACACACACACACACACACACACACACACACACACACACACACACACACAAAGACATCACTTCAAAAATGTTTGATTCGTGATCAGGGATGCATGAAACGTGCTCTCCCGTCGAAAACTCGAATTCGAATTTTCGACCCCGTCACAATACTTTCCTTATACATTATGTATATAAGGAAAGTAAAAAATTCTCCCAGTTTCCAAATGATAATAAAAATTATGTATATAAGGAAAGTAAAAAGAATTATTTAGCAATTTTAAACACAGAGGCATTTTAGTTAAATAAATTTTAAAAAAATAGCTCAAACTACTGTCCAAAATAATCTGAAATGAAATTACTTCGTTTATAACAACATAAGCAATTGATCAAAAGTATCAACTGGTTTCCGAAAAACAGCCTCTTTCTTCATAATTAAAGGACTGAGCAACCAGACAACCATTGGCAAGAAGACGTCTGTTAATAAATAATTTCTTCTCGTGATCCAGTAAAGAAACGATTGCTAAACGAAAAATAGAAGAAATAAAAAAATGAAACCTACAATAATAGAAAAAATAGAAGAATTTAAAAACTTTATCAGTGAATAAAACTACGAACTTAAATACCTGGTGATTAATTTGGAACTCAGAACAATTTCATTTCTATCAAAATATACAAATCATCTTGCTTGGTGCAGATTTTAGATAATCAGATGACACGCAAAAATAAAGCGGTTTCAGGTCGGATACAACCCTAAATATAAATTTAAATAATTTTTAAATGTCTACTGTTACAGCGGCAAATATTGAAGCCATATTTCATTTTGCAATGAGTCAAATGATCTCTTAATAAACCATGGGTTGAAACCCAGACCGTCCGACCTACCAGAAAGGTGTAAGGTAACTGTTTGGACGGTCAGGAAGTGCCACCCAATTTAGACCGGAACCCAGGGGGGGGGAGGCATCCACAGGGACCGTACCCTCCTTCTCCTACCACAAACCTCTCGGAAGAACTTTCGGACCCACATGTTTAACGAATAAACCATGGGTGTAATTATTATTTTAATATTTATTTAAAAACTACCAAATGTATTTTGCTGATTTTTTTTTTTTTTTGCATTTTTTATGTAATAATTAGAATATTTTCAAAAATTTTCGAAGTAATTTGCAAATTTTGGCTTAAAAAATGTTTGAAAAGTTAAGTCCCATAGGGTTCAAGGTATTTCATATTTTCAAACCGGTTTAAATCCGGAAATAATTGGGTGATATTATTCATTTTCATTCCCAAACATACCGCAGACCATCTCAACAACATACTAACATTCTATTTCTATAAAGTCATTTTTACGGCAGTTATCGTGCGAATGGCCAGACGGACGGAACGGCCAAGGTCATAAACACTGTTTGAAAACTATGTTTGAAAACGTTAAAAACACACTATTAAACCCTCCATTGAGATAGCATTATGCAGGCGATATTTATTCCGCAAAGTTATTAGAAAAAATATGGTATCATGTTGCTAAGCAACGGAATTAAACCCAAGTTTATATTTTAAAAAAAGTATCATGTTGCTATGTAACAGAATTAAACCAAATAAATTAATTCAGCAGTAAATATTTTTTTTATTTAAATAATAAATAAACGTATATAAATAAATGTTATAGGAATTGAATTTTTGATTTTATTCCATCCATTACGGCCTTTTGGTTTAACGAGTATAGAGATTATTGATATTTTAAAAATCTTACGTCCTTTGTTTTATTTTGGTGAAAGATTTTTTAAATCCATATATTGTAGTACAGATATAGCTTCTAATACACGGGTATAATCTTCCAATCTATTAAAATATAAGCAGTACAGGTATATCTTCTAATACACGAGAATGTAATTAGTATGGGTACATCTTCTAGTGCAATTTTTGCGCTTTTACTTTGTCACATATTGATTCAATTTCATATTTCTATGAATTTATTTATAAACGGGATCAGGATATTTTATTCTTCAGATCTGCCTGTAAAGATAATTTTGTATAAGGAGAACAGAGATTCCTAAACTTCTTTCTGGGAGCATTGATTTAAATGCTTTAATAGAATGTTTTGAATAATAATGTCATTTAGAATACTATAGGAATTTTTCTTTATATTGTATACTCCGTACAAATGATTGGTATACTGCTAGTTAGAAATATGAATTGATCCTGGGAATAAAGAGACACTTTTTTTAGAGACTTTTAAAGAGACACCTTCTCCAGACGAAGTCTGTTAACAACAAAATGTTTAATTTACTAAATAATCACTACAATTTTCAATTATTTACTCTTTTCAATTATCATTACATAAATTCCGGGCATTTTTTACTTTGCATCATTATATACATCTAGCAATATTAATCTAAATCGAATGATAAGCAAAGTTTTAAAACTTAAAGATAATGACTAATAATGCCTAATTTGTAGCAACCAATGTCTAAATATATGGTTAAATGAATAAGCGTAAATTTTTATGATAACATATTTAAAAAATTGAGGAAATATATACTTAAAATGGTTAAATTTTCAATCCTGGTAAATTTAAAAGATCAGGAATTTAATTCATTACCGTTACCTATTCTACTAGCTTCCTTTTGCTGGAAATTTAAATCGAGCAGCGTCCATGATGATTGATAAACATATTGAAAAAGATACTCAGGAAAAAAAATGTTATTTTAATAACAATTTGACTGTAAAATATTAGTATCAGGTAAAAAAAATATCTTTCAATTTTAATTTATACAAATCTCATGTTGAAATACATAATTTGGATAATTTTCGGCCAATCCCAGCACTGTCAACGAATGAACGGTGAAGTGTGAAGGCACTTTTCATCAGCTTAAGGAAATATTCGTTGTTTTAGATCCCATTCTAGAATACCCTTAACCTACAGAGAGCTTTGTACTAGATACCGATGCTAGTAAAGTACCAAATATATACTTAAAAAGGTTGAACTGGCAAACCTGATAAATTTAAAACATCACGAACTTATTCATTACCGTTATCTACGATTCTATCTAGATTCATTTTGCTACATCTTTATATTGAGCAGCGACCTTGATTAAATACCAACATATCAGCCGACGTACTAAGGGGAGAATCATATTTTAATAATAATTTAATAGCAAAATATTAGTGGTAGATAAGAAAAAGTATCTTTTATTTTAATTTATACAAATATCATGCTCTGGGGAGTTGCAATGCATAATTTGGACAATTTTCGGCCTAGCCCTGCACTGTCAACGAATGGACGGTGAAGTGTGAAGACACCTTCCATCGGCTGGAAATGTTAGTTTTAGCTCACATTCCGGACTATCCTCAACCTACAGAGAGCTTTATACTAGATACCGATGCTATTAAAGTATCAAATATATACTTAAAAAAGTTGAACTGGCAACCCTGGTAAATTTTAAATACCACGAACTTAATTCATTACCGTTATCTAATTTACTAGACTCACATTGCTGCATCTTTCTATTGAGCAGCATCCTTGATTAAATAATATATCAATTGACATACTCAGGAAAAGAAATCATTTTTAATAACAATTTAGCTGTAAAATATTAGTCAAAAATAAAAGAAAAGTATATTTCATTTTAATTTATACAAAGATGCTTTGGGAGTTGCAATGCATAATTCGGACAATTTTCGGCCTAGCCCAGCACTGTAAACGAATGGATGGTGAAGTGTGAAGACATCTTCCATCAGCTTAAAGAAATATTAGTTTTAGCTCCCATTCTGGCATATCCTCAACCTACGAAGAGCTTTGTACTAATACCGATGCTAGTAATTAAAGAATGGGGGCAGTTTCTCCCCTGGAAATAGAAGTGCAGAAACGCTTAATCGCATATTTTAGCAAGTGCTTGTCGGAGTCAAAAAAAAATTATCGAGTGACAAGAAAACTACTGTTAGCTACTGTTAAACCTGTAGATCATTTCTATCATTATCTCGACATAATTAGATCCCCTTTGCAGACTGATCCCGCTGCTTTGAGCTGATTCTTCAGTTTTAAGAACCCTGAAAAGTAACAAGACGGATTCAGAAAAATGATATAACGCGGAGATTCAAGACCGAAAGGAATAGTCCCATGGAAAGACTAATGCGCTTTCTAGAAGACATTGTCTTTTGACCTGTGCACATTGCTCTCGTGACGAGATAAAGTTTCGAAACCGGATTTCAGCAGCGACTATCCGGCAAGTTATTATCGAGCAAGGTTGAAATTCACCTCCAGATCCTTCTTTTTCTTCGACCCAGACCGTTCGATCTACCTGAAGGTGTAAGATATCTGTTTGGACGGTCGGAGGAGTGTCACTTAATTTTAACCGCATCCCAATGGGGGCAGCATCCACAGCGATCGTACCCTCTTTCCCCTATCACCAACCTCTTGGAAGGACTTGCGGACCCAGATGTTTAACGTGATCATATTCCACGTGAACATGGCGGAAGTTTGGACAGAGACGGAAATTGATCTCGGGTCATTCGAGTGCAATCCCCGCGCGCTAATCACTAGGCTGTCGTGCCTACCTCCAAATCCTTGGAGTGATGAAGAACTTTCTTGGACAAAAAGAAAAGAGACAAGAGTTATCCAACCAATCCTGATCTACAAAGAACAAGCCAATGAGAGGCCAACTTGTCAAGAATTTTTTTTTAGTTATCAACTGAAATGAAACGGTATTGGGCACTGTGGGATTCTTTGCACTTAAAAAACGGGGTAGTACGAGTGCAACGTAAATAGGAGAGTGACGATGGAAATAGCAGCAGATGGATATTGTTGCTCTCTCGTTTCAGAGTGTCATATTAAAAGAGATATGTGACAGACCTACTGAAGAGCATTTTGTTATTAGCAAGACCCTGAAGAAAGTTCATGAACGCTTCTTCTAGTGCAATGCAAGGTATGATTGCAAAGAATGCACTGAATGCTGCGCTCGGAAGGGAATGAAAAGATAGCACGTCGCTCTCTTGAATATTACAATGTCGGTGCTCAATTTAAGAGAATTTTACTCAACATTTTGGGCCCACTATCACGGACTTTAGGCAATAAAAAATACAGCTAAGTAATAATGGATAATTTCAGAAACAAAATGACCGGAAGCCTAAGTATAATCTCTGACTAAGAGTCCACGGTCAACAGAAAAGTGCTAACCCGGAAAAGGATATGTCGTTACAAGGTTCCCTCGCTCGTCCATTCTGATCAAAAGACGAACTTTCACTCTAGTATATTTGCGGAACCATGCAAACAACTCGTAATGGACAAAACTCGAACCAGTCCTCTTCATCCTCAATCGAACGGCTTGGTAGAGAGATGGAACAAAACGATACTTACTCATATTACTATATTCGTATCCAGAAACCAGAATGATTGAAACTGTGAGACCTATTAGACAAATTTAATTCAGGCTATGCAACAGCCAAAACAAGTTGAACATAAAACTCAGACAAATGGTACCAGGGTTTACAGTTTTGCTCGGAGAGGTTTACCTCCCATAAATTCAGAATTAGCATCAGTTGGAAAGGTCACGATGGCGACATCGAGTGTAACCGATGCTTCCGAGTAAGACTTATACAAGCTCCATCGAAAACGGGGATCCAATCTGGACCTCAAAAGCTCGTAAAAAGCAAGACTAATGAAAATCGGGGAAAACGTATTTCCCCAAAACAATATAAAATTAAATTAAGTTTGCCAAAAGGGATGATGACAAGATTTGGAGAGATGTGGTAGCATAAAACACGACGACAGCAATGCAAAATGTTGTTTGTGATACGTAAATGGAAGTCTCCTAAAAAGGGAGAATAGAAATATATCTGCTGTGCATGTCAATTGGATATTAGTGTCATATCCCCAAGCCAAACCATGTTCATTAATGCAGTGTAACTGCACAAAATAAGGTATGTACCAACAAAATGTAATTGCAAATGTCGAACGCAAATTCTTTCACTGTTCAGTTAGAATTAAGGACATAACCTCCTAGGTCATTTCTAAAACAAATTAAATCAATGATTTTTGCAAATAAATTAATTTTTAATGCTTATTGTTGAAAATGTATTTTAATAATTGAGTGCTATATAAATAAATGCAATTTAAAAGATAAACTTTGTGATTGGTGGCCAATGTGTTATTTTTCAGCTACGGTAAGTGGGCTCGCACTTGTGAAGAAAATTTGGAGGGTTATTGAGGACAAACACATGCTGTATACTACAATATACGAACGCCTATAAATATTATCTTTTAAAACCCAAATATTAAATGAAAAGTAATTAATTTACCTGCTTATTACATCATTAATAATAAATTATGCCACATTACCTGTCTCCGTTTCTGCTGGCTTACAGAAGTTCTGTCCACGAATCGACCTATTATTCTCTGTCATAAGGTAAACTTGTCCTTATCAAAATTACCACTATAGGACTTACCTATGATGCCTTCGCTAGGGGTGGAGCATGCAAGCTCCAGGTCCTTAAGCTGGAGAAACGAACACACAAAATATAAATAAATACACTTGATTTAATTGATCAATTTATTTTAATATTTTAAGTTATAGATATCCATTGTATCTTGAGTAATGATACTATTATTAAATCTATTATTATAAGACATATAACACTGACAACATTTCATTAATACATATTTGCACACATAATAACATTGACATATATTTTTAAAACAGTTTCTTTTAATTAATCGACACTCAAAATAGTTCTTTTAGCTCAATATCTAAGAACTCGTTAATATAATCTACTCTTATGAACTGATTGTTCATTATTTGCATAATCGATAAAAGTGTGCCTTCCGTGCTAATTAGTGACAAATTGAAAGTTGATTTACCTCTACTCTTTGTGTTAAGTACGTATTCGTGCAATCTCGATGATGTACGAAACTGTTGCACATCTCATAACTGTAACAAGCTTCCATTTTATCACTCACGTTCGATATACCTTTTTTCACAAAAACCAAGAAACATGATGTTAGTTCGTTCGAAAATTTGAAGTCGACTGAACTTTTTGGAATACGGCTTTGGGGCGCTTTTTTCATTCCCCCATTGTTTCCTGCCACATCTACCATTCGTTGTTGATGCAGACGGGGATGACCACTGTTTATGTATGCATGTGTTGTCATTGGCTCCCTCTGCAGCATTTAGATAGTTCATTATTTTGGTTGGCATCCGTAATTGAAATTACAAAATGTCGTGCACGCCGCACGACATTCTCCATCAAAAATGGTATTTGGCATGTATCTATGACTACCGTGTCATCTGATGCTTGGAGAATTATGCGATGCTCTTCCATCATCTCTTGAAATATTCAAGACCTACAGGCACGGTTGAAGGACGTTCATGGTTTCGCTCGTAAAAAAACTAACATTGCTAACGATATAGAATGAAGACCCGATACGATGTCACGGCTAATAAAGGGCGATTGCAGAAAAAATCTATTCATATTATGGCTGTTGAACTCCCGACGACGACCAACATTTTTGACGAAACTACAGCACCACCATAAAAGACCCTAATTCCTAATGAAGACAATAAACAATGTTATTTAACGAATTCATAAATCGTCTTCAACCAAACTAAAAGTCATTCATATCGACAGATTATTCCCATATTATGCACCATAGTAGATTGATACTACCCAGGATGTGCAGGCTTAAAAAAGGGCAGCGTTACGAATATGTAAAATGCTTCACGGAGCTTTTCGTCCTTCCAAGAAGAAAACACTTTTATAGGCAACCACGGTAATTATTGGTGACAGTTTTCGTGAGCGTCAAATTTAGCAAAATGTATCCAACATGGCAACTTTTGGCGAATTTTAGTAGGCATTGGAAAACTCTAAATTTATCTATCAGTTTCGAATATACGACCTTTTACTAGAGATTTCCTCGGAGAGTATATAAGGGAGTCACCGTTCATTCCAATGGGGTTGACGTAATACGAGCCAAATTGTATTGAAGTCAATGTTTTGAGAACAGATCAAACTATTTTTTGTGGTAATTGAACATTTAATTGCTGTTTTATTGAACCTGATAGCTGTTTTATAACCTTGTAAGACAGCTATAGTGATATAAGCTGTAAATTGTTCCTGTTTACTGCTAATGGTGCTTTGTAATTATCCAGAAATTCGGACTCAATTTTTTACCCTGTGAGTACATCCACAATTTGAGAGAATACGTCGTAACAATATTTTTTTAAATAAATGTCTTCTCTAATTTTAGTATCAATTCCTACTCATTAGACAATGAGTAAGTCATCTTTATTACTGATATTTTTCTTTAATCTCTATTGCCGAATTCGTGTTCCTAATTTCTTCAATTCTCCAACAAGGGTGCTGCAATCAATTTTATTCGATCGAACACAGACTCTTTAGTATAGAAAGACCTAACTTGTACTAAGTAAAAGAGGAAAATACAATTTTTTCCTGATATTTTACTTTCTAAGCTATCCAATTTAAGAAATTCAAATAATAATGGAACACGTTATTTAGTTTTAGAGCATTAATAACGCATGAACTTAGAGCTACTTTCTAGTAAATCAATTTCCATCTTCACATTTAAAACTTACTAAAACCATTTTACAAAATCAAGCTTGAAAATGGAAAGAGTAATGTGTTGAGCATTCATTCTTTCTCTCATTTTGATTCATTCGGAATGAGATAAATATCTTACTGTCTTGTAAATAAACGATAAAGAAAACTGCAATCATCCATTCATTTTTTTTTTCTTATTTTGTTTTTTGTTTTACAGATACAGATTCTCCAGAACAATCGAATGATCTGCAGACAATGAACACTCAGAAGAAAATGTCCGGTTGATGCGTTTATTGAAATAAAAAGTTCTTATTTCGAGAAATGAAAATGGCGCTCGGGAAGTAAAAAATCAGTTTAACATTCTTAGATTATTTTGTTCTGTGTGGCCACATTCGTTCAAACCATTCTATTCAGTTTAGTAAGATATTGCAGATATTTTTTTTTGTTTCTTTTTTAATAGATGGAGCATTTCTGTAAAGGAACAAGTTTTAAATTGTCTTTATTTTAAAAGGAAAATCAATTGAGAATTAACATAGAATGCATTTTATTACTTTTTGTGCACTTATTCTACTGTAGAGAAAAAGTATTGTTTTACAGAAGATTTTCAAATTTGAGATTTTAACAAATAAGTACGTTTTAAGGCCTTCTGAATGCATTTTGAACGGTTTCGAAAATATGTCCTCCTATGTGTATGCATATATGCATTTGAGATGTGAACACAATGAATCCAGTACCTATTTGAAATTGTATGTGCAGATAAATTATGCAAAGACTAGAACTGCATCTTGTAACGGTATATCTTGGATAACTAATTTTTATTCACAGGCAGCGTATTTCTGGATAACTAACACTTTTATTCACAAGCACAGCTTAACCAGGAACAATATACAGTAAAACAGCACGTATATGTTCCACTAATTTCACAAAACAATAGATACTATTCCCGAAACATTGGCGTATTTCATTTCACAAAATAGCAGCTTTTATTCTCAAAACATTGACGAATATCACAGTACAATATTATTCGTATCACGTCAGCTGCTATCCGAGTAATGACTCCTTTATAGACTACAGTTCTATAATAACATCTAGAACTCTCTCATTTCTCGTAGAATAGTCTTTATTCCGAGCTGTTTCACAAACCTTCGAAAACTCCCAAAATGGCGATAAATCACTAAATGTGACAAATCTCTTTCGATCTTCATCATCTGGCAACCTCCGATCGCGTCATAGGAAAGGTTGCATGTACGGGTGTTTTCTCAATCTGATTTTCAATGGTGATTCCTATGAGAGCATTTAACAATTTCTTAACAATATAAAATGTTTTAAATTTGACTAAAACGCAGACTGCTCGAAATCTGCGTTTTTCAACTCGTTATTTCTATTGAGGAAATATGCTGATTACCTGAGCATTGAAGGTATAGTTAAAGAGGGAAAATAATAGTTTCAACTTTGCTATGGATCAGCACCGCAGTAATATATTGCGAGTGGTGCCCCCGCACTAAACTCTGTATAGAAATGGAGGCGACATGGTGCATCCATCCAAATATACGGCATATGTGAAAATAATTGCAGGCAAAATTGCTTTGCACTAGACGCTTAATGTGGCACTGCAATTCTATACATGTAAAAGGAAAAGGTTTTAAACAACAAATGAACTAAATGCATTGAATTAATTCATCAATATAACAGACCTGTTTTCAACTTGAAAACATAATTAAGAATTTTTACGAAAAATTCTGCAAACGAATTCTGATAAAATACAGGATGATCCAAAAGTCCTTGACACATTTTAAAATTGAATATAAACTCAAGTAATTGCCGTACGATAGTGAGGTTTGGACTAAAATGGAGTCCACGTTGAAAAGTTTTAGTTAAGCAAATAAAAATATTTAGTTCCAAACTTTGCCCATAGATGGCGCTGTACCTCAAAAATACCAGAAAAGCATAAAAACTGAAGACAAGTAGTTACAGAGCATTTTTTTTTTACTCCAAATTCATTTGTTTATATTGTAATTTAAAATTTTTATGTGTCACTGAAAAGAGCCTTTTTTATCTGGAACTATGGTACCCTGACTGTATTGCAGTCCTTAAGCTTAAACTTAAAACTGTAAACTTGTTAATTATACTCAGAACTTCTTGCTCTTAAACTTTAAATTGTTTTTATCTTAAAATTTTTAACTTAACTTAAACTATTCTTGCTTATTATATTTACTTAAATTAAAGTTTTCATATATTTTAACAGTTGTAGTAAACTTCATCTTCCTCAGAGCTTGCTCTGTTTTTCTATTTGCTGCCCTTAAGACATTGGCCCCTCCCCCTTCCTCCTTGAGATTCACCGACTTGCAGGTCGAAGCCATCCAAGACAAAGACCAATCAGCTTGCAGCACACAGCAACTACCAGTCCAGCGCCCTCAATGGAGCAGAGCGCACATCGCATATTGCTTTATATGAATCACTCACCTACAAGTGAACATATTGCTATTTTCGATGTGGGGTTAAGTGCCTCGTGCACAGGAACCCCGAAAGGATTCGTCTTGGCTTGGCTTTTTTTTTTTATCCGCTACCATATTTCAATATGTACGCCCTTTGTAGCTCAAACCACATCCAAACGGTACTCGATTTCCAACGCAGATATACAAACATTTGCATAAGTAGCGCCATCTAGGGGCAAGATTTGGAACTAAATATTTTATTTGCTTGACCAAAATTTTTCAACTTGAAAAGAATTTTAGTCCAAACCTCACTATCGTACTGCAATTACTTGAGTTTATATTCAATTTTAAAATGTGTCAAAGACTGTTGGATCACCCTGTATATTTTATTTCGTAATTTTGATCCTGAAGACGACACAAATTGGCTTAAGCGCTATAAAAAATCAATGTAAGAGAAAATCACGGGGAGCCTCAGACTACATATATTCCTCTCTACATATATTCTTCTTACATATATTACTCACTACATATATTCCTTTTATATGAGAAATCTAACGAGAAATAAAGAAAAAAAATTTACTAAAATAACTATTTTAAAAAAGTTATTATAATTTGCTTTAAATTATCATAAAATTGATTACTTTTTACGTTCTCATACTATGTACATAAAAAAAATATTTCTATCTGCTTTTTCATCTGTCTGTTACGATTGTTGACAAATCTGGAGCAATATTAACAATTTGGCACCAGTTCCCTATGCATTGTACTGCGTATATATGGAGAGTAGAAATGGAATTCATTTAAAACTGAAAATTCCAACAATATTCAGTAAATTTTCACTTTGTATTATTTGCGAGATAAATCAAAAATATCTTACTTCAATCAGCATAAATAACAAATGAAAAAATTCAAATTTAGCCATGGAAAGAAAGTCATGTGCTGGTCACATCATAGTTTTTTCTTCGTATATATTAAGGAGAAAATGTGTGTTATTTTAACGTGTTGTAATAAACAATACATAAATTTCTGTGAATCGAATTCTTTGAATCGAAAATCGAATTTTGTGTGGAGTAGAGTGCAACTGTGGAGAAAGTCCCATCTCGAGCTATATCGCATTTTTTGTAAAATTTATTCTTCAAAAACTATGGAAACCGATTTTATCATCACATCACTCTTCAACTTTCGGATTTTATTAAATTTTGAAACATTTTTATTGACCGCCAACTACATATCAAAATCAAAAGCAGAGCAAAACCTGGAACGTTCAGTGTCTCGAAATTTTGCTACAAAGCAATATAGAAATACTTTTTGTATAAATTGGGTCACCAACATTTCAACGCATTCTCCGCTATTTCGCTTTTATTTTATTTTCCAACTTCTATACTTTTTAGGCTTTATTCGTATTTTTTTTTCTCCTCCTAATAATTTTCTCTTTTATTACTAGAAGAGAAAAAAAACGAATTTTTATCGAACGTTTTATTTTCGAGGTATTGATATGATAATCTTCTTTTCAAAGCCGACTTGGTATTTTCAACCACTTTAGAAAACAAGATCAGGTGAGATTATCTTTGGATGTAACGTTTAACTTTCAAATTTGTAATTTATTTCCTCTAAATTTAGAGTATTTACTTCAAAAATATCCAATATAGAATAAACATGTGATGTAGATATATTAATTTTCTCACGAACATTTTTACTTTATCATACTAATATACGTAGAGAAAGTATTGTTTCTAAAAAATTAGTCTCGAAAAAGAAGTCTCGAAAAAGTACATTTTAACGTCAATAATAAAATGTATCACAGCGTAAAATGCAGCGCAAATACAGATAAGTAAGCGTAGCAAAAGTTTCGAAAATCATTGGAATTTCTTCTTCGGTGCAACAAACCTGAAGCAGAACGTCCAAACAAAAGAAGACTAAAACGGTCAAAAATAAAATGGCTAAACGACAGGACCCAATATAGTAGCTCCACTTAGTGCAGCGAAAAAGAAATAAAATGAAAAATAAATAAAGGATATATGAACTTGAGAAACAAATGAAAAATAAGAAATAAAATTCGGAGTATAGGAACTCAACTTTCAGAAAAAGAGCGAAATAGAGAAACAAAATTAGGCATGGTCATGCCAAACCTTGGACAAATAGGGTGTTATTAACAAATCATTAGCCAAATTACTGGAATTTTTATTGATATAGAAAACTTCAAATAAAGCGAAATTGGAAACGGGAGAGCATTTTTAATAATGGGCGGGGAAAAAATGGCAAAATTCACACTGGTGATAAGTCATCCAATAATGATTGACTATGAACTTTGATATCTTGGTTTAACTTCACTTTAACATCACCTGAGTTCATTTCGAACCTTTTCAGATTTCCGTAGATATGTATATGTGTATGTATGAGATGTATGAACACGATTATTTAAAAACCAAGTGCTCATTTCATATAGAAATTTTGTTTGTGGATGAACTATGTCAAAACTGAATGAGCTCGAAATTGCTGTAATTCTCATAATTAAAACACGATTTGCTTTTCAACATTTATGATATTTTCATAGCTGTTCCTTATTAGTGTTAAAAATTATTTTACCATTATTTTTACCAAAACAATTTTTAAAGAATCTATTTCTCAGGATCTACTATGAATAGAGATTAGATTATGGTTGATGAAGATTAAGCATCAAATTCTGGAGGAGTATGTCAGGTTTGTTATTTAATATACTTATTGACTGAATCATGAAAAACACCATCAAAGACAAGAGAACAGGCATTAGATGGAAATTTACATCAGTTTTAGAGGATTTAGATTTTGCAAATGACATTTTTCTTTTGGTTTCCAGATTTTGTGATCCACAACAGAAATCTAATGGCCTTAACAAGTTTACTAAAACTACTGGTTTATGAATCAATAAAAGTAAAATAAAAGTCTTAAGAATTAATGACAAATCTTCTGAAAATGTAAAACTAGATGATGAACCCATTGAACATGTAAATAACTTTACTTACCTTAGAGTACTGATGAACAAATAGGGTGGAACAGATGAAGAAATCAAAAAAAGAATTGCAAAAGCTCAGAATTGTTTTAAAAAACTAAAAAAAAAGCATAGAGAGCTACTGACCTTAATTTAAAAACCAAAATCAACCTTTTTAATTCCTTAGTGAAGAGCTTTTAATTGTATGGAGCCGAAACATGGAAATTAACAAAGGCCCAATGCAACAAGTTAAAGACCTGGCAAACTAAATGTCTAAAGAATGTTTTAGGAGTATTTTTGCCTTATGTTATTACTAACACCGAACTCTACAAGAGAACTGGACAGAAAACAATAGAGATGAAAATAAAAAACCGCAGATAGAAATGGACTGGATATGTCTTAAGAATGCCACGGCATAAGATCTATTCTGTGGCACTTACTTGGGCGAGGGAAAAAGTTATCGGGGTCAACACAAACTAAATTTAAGGAAACTAATAGAACGATAGAGAAATCTGATGGGATGGGCAAACTGGCCAGAGGCAAGGACTGCGGCACAATATCAACCAGGGTGTAGACGCAAGCTGAAGGCCTTATATGCCATGATGATGATGGCACTCAACACACACAATGTCTACATACAAAACTGTTCTACAGATATTCATACAGTTAAAGTGAGTAAATGTTTTTACATACATTGATATTTAATAGTTACAGTTAAGTCAACAGTACATTATTTAGCATATGTTGTTGTTGTTGAGACCCAGACCGTCCAACCTACCAGAAAGGTGTAAGGTAACTGTTTGGACGGCCGGGAAGTGCCACCCAATTTACACCGAAACCCAGTGGGGGAGACATCCACAGGGACCGTACCCTCCTTCCCCTACCACCAACCTCTCAGAAGGACTTACGGACCCATATGTTTAACGTGATCGTACTCCGCATGAACACGGCGACAGTTGTGGCAGCGTGCAAATCCAGCGCGCGAAACACCGGGCTACCGCGCCCGAAATCATTTAGCATATGTGACACCCCCCTTTGAAAATTTTAATCATACACATAATCATTTAGACAATAACGTATTCATAGAGGTGGTCGGGTGGGTCGGACCCCCCCCCCCCCCCCCCTCCCCGAAATTAAATTTTTGGATGCGTCCTTGCCTGTGCTTTTGTGTTTTCTCGTTCAATTGTGATCCAGTGTCAATTTAGTCAAGTTTTAGTCAAGTTTAGTTAGCTTTTTCAAGCTTTTTTTGGGGGTTGAAAGTTCACTATGTCGAATGTGGTGTGCTTGTTGTCGGAAAGCTATTATTAGTATTATTAGATTGAGCTACAAGGTGTGGGACACATTTAGAAAATAAAGCTTAACTTTATAATTAACATTAATTATTAATAATCATCATATCTTAACGTTGCCGTAAATTCTCATATTAGTGGACTTATTATTTAATCGTACATTGCTAGTTGTGCCGTTATATAAAACCCTCCAATTATTTAACTTTCGTGTGAGTCCTGTAAAGGAATATTATTAATTATTATAATACTCATTGACTGCACCATTTAAACTTTAACAATAAAACATTTATTAACAACATAAATCTTAATTAAATTCAATTACACTATTTAATTATATTATTTCAGCGGAGGAGACATATGTGACCAGTACGGAAAATCCTAAATAGTGGTTATGACCAGATATCATTTTCAATGGGCACATACCTTCAAGTCTGTCTTGGACTTTGTCAGCATCTGTATTTAATGTCGTTCATTTACCGCATTAACTCTTAGTGCAATGCTCCGACACGTAAATTCGTTGAACATATTGTACTGCTGTAACTCTGCACTCGCACATATTTCATTCTCTTAGTATATCAAGTCATCGCTGTAGTATCTGCACAAGTCATAATGTCGAAGTTATCTGTTCCAAATCATGTTAGTATCTCTGTATAAGTGTCTTGGAGTGTCGTTCTCGGGTCACAGGCTGTGATTCCCTTGGGGACGGGAGTAACACCCCGTTTTCTTCCATTTGCCGCATTGAGTTTGACGTAACGATCTTCTTTTCCATCGGTTACTCCTTTAACCAATGGAACCATTCCACATCTCGTAAGGTCCAGCTCGGCCCCTTCTGTCATGGCACCGCTAAATTTGTGGTTTTCTGACCTTTAGGTTCACGGGGTTATAAAACTCGGTGCCAGCCAGACTACAAGTATTGTTCGCCGTTTTGGCCACCATAAATTTGTACATAAAAGTGTCTCATCAAATGTGAGATCTATTTCTGGTCTCACACAAGGTGATCGGTCATGTCAACATGATCCGCTCTAATCTTCAGGAATATTAGATTACCTTAACACTAAACCTACCACGACGGGTCAAATGACTCTCTTTAAACTTTCTGACAAATTTTCTTACATACAACGTTATTACATCGTCATTTAAATTTAAGACTTTTATTATAATTTACATCCTAGGTATTTTTCAATATTTACACTCACGGACAATGAAAGTTGCGCACCAAGAAGAAAACATAGAACAACCGCGAAATGATGTAAATAGCTAGAGGGCGGGCTAATATGCAAATGATCCCAGTCTGGTGATTGAGCATGACCGTACACCCGTGAGTGGCGCTGCAAGCATGAACCAGCGGACTTATAAACCGACGTGTAGTCAACGCCCCATCAATGCGAGAAACTTCGGCCGACGCAAGTACCAATATGAAGTGAAAAGAATGATGGGCAGATGTCAGAAACGTCAAGTAGATCGTTTGGACTATACCGTCCGACGGTGTTGTTGAGCACTGGTCACGGGACGCCACCCAGAAACGGAGGACCGACTCTGGACGGATCAGGCATACCACGAGTAGAGAGGATCGAATGATCGTGCAGTAGGCACGTGTAGAGCCCACGGCGACACGATCCCCGATACAAGCACACATAGCGGCTCCTGTGTGCCTGCGAACCATATCTAGACGCCTGAAGGAAGCGAATCTGCGATCCCAGCGTCCCTTGCGTGTGCTGCCGTTAACACGGGAACATTGGCGGCTCCGGTTACAGTGTTGCCGGGCCAGAGCAAAGTGGAACGCCATAGATTGGCGATGTGTGGTGTTTAGCAATGAGTACCGCTTTATTTTGGGAGCCGATGATCAAAGTGTCCAGGTGTGGAGGTCCCCTGCACAACGCCACAATCCCAACATCGTTATCGAGCGCCACACCAGCCCAACTGCAGGCATCATGGGCTGGGAAGCCATAGCCTACGACAGCCGATCCTCTCTAGCAGTTGTACCTGGAACACTGACGGGCCATGGATGAGATTCTACGGCCCTCTGTGCTCCCATTCGTTGCTCGGATTCAAGGTGCGCAATTCCAGCAGGATAATGCCCGACCGCACACTGCTCAGATCGCCCAGGCTTGCCTGAATCTTGTCCAGTCACCTCCATGAGCTGCCCCTCCAGACACCTATCCTCTATCGAGCATATGTGGGACCAGTTGAAACATCAGCTGCTTCATTGCCGCAATCTTCGGGATTTGGAACGTAACGTCCAACAGGTGCGGACTCGTCTGCCGCAGGACAACATTAGGCGTCTGTTTGACACCATGCTGGACCGCATTGCTGCTTGTATCGCAGCACGAGGCAGTGCGATGCGCTATTGGGATGACCGGACTGTGTACCACAGCTCGCTCTGTACGTGTTCTGCTGCGCTGTGTTTGTGATCATGTATATCATTCATCTGTATCCTTCCATCAATAAAATTTCAGGTCCATCCTATGCTTCCTTTTTGATGCGCAACTTTCATTGTCCGTGAGTGTATTTTTCTTTTATTTATCTTTTTACCGAGAAATATATGCAACTGTGCAACTGGACCTATCTACCGCGACTGGTCATTTGATCCGTGTAATAGATTGTGTGATGAAATCATTTTTGATTTTGCATTAGAATTTTGCTGTTTTGCATATACTTGATGATAACTATTGAGTGTTAGATTTCAATTTTAGTTTGACAATTCCAAGTTATAGTGTTATTTTGTGAATCAATAATTTTTATTTTATTATTGTGTTGATAATTCTTTTCCCAAGAATGTCGGGAAATTCGAGATATTTCAAATTCTTAAAAAAAGTAAATAATATAGCTGAAGAGTGTTTGGGATCCAGTGAAGAGGAACTATCTGAAAGTGAAGTGGAAAAACGTAGAACAATATGATCACTCATTTGACACTACGGACGGAAGCAAATCCTTATGTATAGATGATGAAGAGGAGAATATTTTGAATATGCATAGAGGACAAAAGAGAGCGATATCGTTATTGAGTTCCGAAAGTGAAAGTGATGTAGAGGATCGATGTATCGAAACTTCGACTAATGGAATAGTTTGGCAAGAAATTGAAGGTTCTACACCTGGACGAACGCCAATTCATAATAATTGCAGGATGGTTGCAGGACCAACAGGATATGCCAAACGAAACGTTATGAAAGGGAAAGTAAGAACTGCATTTTCTTTACTCATTGACAACCGTGTAATAGAACACATAAGAACATGCATAGAAGCAGAGGCATTTCGAGTGTTGGAAACTAATTGGAAACTGACTGCAGCAAAATTCGACGCCTTTATTGCTCTTTTATATGCACGTGACGCATATCAGACAAAAAATGTAAACATTTCATATCTATGGAACAAAAATGAGGTCACCATTTTTTTTTTAAAATTATATATAGGAATAGTTTTACTGAAATTATTCGATTTATCCAGTGCGACAAAAGAAGTACACGAAGCGTTTACAAACTGATAAATTTGCTCTAAGTATGGTACAAATTCCTCGAAAATAGCCAACATTGTTACAAGCCTGGTGCACATTGCTTTTCGCAACCAAAGCGAGGTATAGATTTACTCAATATGCGCTAAACAAACAAGATAAATTTGGAATAAAATTCTGGCTAGCTTCTGATGTCAGCACAAAATACGTTATAAATGAATTTCCATATTTCAGAAAGGATGAAAACAGAGAATCTTCAATTCCACTTGGAGAGCCCTTTGTTCTCAAACAATTGGAACCGTTTACAGGATGTGGAAGGTCCGTCACCACTGATCGTTTTTTACGAGAAAATAAGTAGCTGCAGAATTACTAGATAAAAAATCTACTGTCGTCGAAACCATCAGTGGAAATAAAAGAGAATTACCAAAATCCGCAAAGCAGGCGAAAGGTGGTATGCCACGCTTCTCAACAAAACTGTATAAATCGAACACTTACAGTTTAAAAAAGTAAGCCAAATAAAAATGTGCTTTTACTAAACTCAAAGCATAAATCTATAAGAATTGAAAAAAGTGATAAGAGTATACCTGAAATGATCAGATTCTATAATAGCACTAAATTTGGTGTAGACATGTGGGATCAAATGGCAAGAAAATACTCCGTGAAATCGAAATGTCAAAGATGGCTTGTGCAGGTTTTCTTCAATATTCTTCATCTAGTTGTAATAAACTCGTGAGAGTTATACAAAGAAGCAACCGGAGAAAAATTTCTAGGCAGCAAATTTTATTCAAATTAACTAAAGAACTTGCTGAAGATTTTCAAGATTCGCAACAGAAAGAACAAGAAGATATATACAGGAAACGTCAACAAATTCAGGTTCAGTTTCATGTGTGAGAAAAAAGTGCTAAATAAGATATTGCAAAGGAAACAAAACTACAAAAATATGTTTCAAATGCAAAAAATATGTGTGTGACAAATGTGCCTTCCAGGATCCAATCATTTGCAAAATATGCGCTGAACATGAATAAAGTTTGCATATTGTTTATTTCTAAATCCAGAAATAAATGGGAATTTTGTTCTCTTATTTTTATTCTATTTCTTAATTGAATAAATAAACAAATTAGAACCGTTATTTGGACAAAATTGTTTTATTCACCCACCAAATTGTATATTTTTGTTATACATACATCGTAAAATACATTACATTTAGAAGACGGGTCATTTGACCCGCTGTGGTAAAAATAGGTATACATTAAATATCGGTAGATTTAGTGTTAAATGTACGCTGTTTCTCACAAAGTACTTACCCAAGCTATTTTGAATGACATATGATCTAGAATTTGGACCTTCAGAGATTATCTGGGTTGGTTCCCAAGTCTTTTGGTTAAAGTTGTAAGCAGTTATATTATCGCCCAGGTTTAAAGGTGTTAGTGCAACAGCTCCCCTGTCATAGCAACGTTCTTGCCTTTCCTGTCTAACAACAAATCTTTGTTCTATATTTTTCAATATTTCTGCATTTAATAATTCATTGTGTATGGGGATTTTGGTGTTTAGCCTACGATCAAATAGCAGTTGTGCTGAAGATAAATTCAATCCTGAGATAGGGGTATTCCTATACTCCATTAATCCTACAATGCACTTTTTATCGTCTTCTAATGCATTCCTAAGTATCGCTTTGGCAATTCCTACAGCACTTTCTGCCATACCATTACTTTTGGGATATCGTGGACTTACAGAAATACATTCGAAGTCCCAATCTTTGCCAAAGGCTTTACATTCAAGGCTATTAAATGGAACATCGTCACTAACTAATATCGTCTGTCGCCTAAACAGATACTCGAATCCTCGGATGAGTCGGGCGGCCTGGGACTTCAACGAACTAACACCGAGAAGATGCCATACACTGGCAAACAAACCTTTAATTTCTGATTAATTATATATTAATAATAATATATATTGTTATTTAGTCTCTCTATCTCAATCCACTTTGAATGATAACACATAATGACTAAATAATTAACATTTCTATACTCCATAATATCAATACCCAATTTATCAAATGGCCTATGAGGAATTGCATGTGATAGTATAGGCATTATATACATATATATATAGACGACTCTATGATAGTGTAAAGGGATCACATATTTCAGATATCTTATAACAGTGAAGCTCTAACTTTTGCACTTTTTGTTTATTAGTATAAAGTATATACAAACAAGAAAATGTTGTCTTGGTCATTTTTTCAACATACTTTTATGGGCATCTTATTATTTTACTATTCTTTGGCAAAGTGAATGCAATCAGAGGGTTACACTACTCCATTAAGCAAATAAGTAAAAATTAGTGGTGAGCATATTACAAATCTAATAAAGCCTAAAGTCCCCGCCATAGATAAAAGATTTCCTCTGACCCATTTTTTCATATTTTATGTAAAATTTTCCTTTGTTGTATATAGATATTTGCAATATTCTTTTACAATTTTGTTCTTCTCAAATTTTAAATCAAATCACATATTCGCACTTCAATACATCTTGAACTTGTACAAGAATGTATAAATCAAGCAAATAGAGATATTTATAAAGCAAGAAACAAATGTAGTCAATAACAGTTTGGTCCTAAGGCTATCCGGGGTCATTGAGGGTATTTAGATGTTAGAAAGAAACCCGACCTTTCTTCTTGGGAGCTCCGCAATGCAGACCACGCGTGCAGGAGTCATTAACTCAACCAATCAACAACCAGCATCAGTAGAAATGAATGCTAAACATCGTATTTCTATTAACAAAATGCTATATGGAAAATTGTTACTATTAGACGTTGAGATGCGAGTTGTTGTTGTTGTTGTTGAGACCCAGACCGTCCGACCTACCAGAAAGGTGTAAGGTAACCGTTTGGACGGCCGGGAAGTGCCACCCAATTTAGACCGGAACCCAGTGGGGGAGGCATCCACAGGGACGTTGCGAGTGTTCTTCCTCAGATATTTCGAAACGCAAAAGCCTTGGTTTCCTTGTATAAATGATAGGAAACCCCGTGTCCTGCTAATGGATGACGTCGAAATCAATGTCTTTTTAAAAAGTCAAACGCTCATTTTATAACTGTTTTTCACAGATCTAACATTTCGGGACGTCAGGACATTTGTTTCATATAGGGTATTCAGTTAATGCGGCGACGAACTCAGACGGTTGTTACACATCAAGAGGAATAAAAATTGAAACGGAACATAATGTCGCACATCACGTTTAGTCGGTGAAAATCGCGAAAATAATTATGCAGGTTCTGAAGTCCCGCGGGGACGACAACAAGTACAATACAACTACAACTAAAAAATATTTATTTGACAGCATGTTTACAACACAGCTTGTGGCGCACTGTACAATGCGGGAAAGGGAACGATGGGAATGATGTGAACGAAATTATTACAGGTGTTGTTCGAAATGGCGGCATGGAACGTCGTTGTAGACTGTGCAATGACGTCCGCGGCCGTCACTTGGAACAACATCTGTAATAATTTCATTCATATCATTCTCATCGTTCCCTTTCCAGCATTGTACTGTGTATCACAAACTGTGTTGTAAACATGCTGTCAAATAAATTTTTTGTAGGTATTATTGTATTTTTTGTCGTCCCCGCGTGACATCAGAACTTTCATTTGCGATTTTTACAGACTAAACTTGATTTGCGGCACCATGTTCCATATCAATTTTTGTTCCTCTTGATGTCTACTAAGAACACCCTGCATCTGTCGCACATTAACTGAACACCCTATATAATATTGGTAAATTGTATTATATCTCTATATTTAAACAAAATACAGCTGACGACACCACCGTTTTTTAACAAATTTTGCGTCCCTCAAGATTCTCTGTCTCATACCGCAAAAACTATAGCATACAAAAATATGTCATTTAACATATTTATAGAGGAATGTTAGAGAAAAACGCTGAAATAAACGATTAAAAGTTTTTCGATTTAAACTTTAGTTTAAGAGATGTTTAACGTCAAACTCAAAGGAAGAGTATTTGAGCTGTAAGTTCGCATCTTATTAAAAAAGAAAGACCACGCATTTTTGCAGACATGTCTCTACATGGTTGAAATTTTGTAAGATGGAGTGCGTTTCTTTTATTTCGATTTACTTCGTGAGTTATTCAATGTTTATTTACTTTTGAAGTAAAATTTTTCTTCAGTATGGACATAGATTTGATTGGTTGAGCCGATTGGGAGTACAAAGGCGATCGTATGCACCGGCAGGATTAAAAGAGATCGCCAAGCTCCGGGAGTTAGTGAATGCCAGCAAACAAGGAGCGGATCTCCAACGGAAGTACTGCGCCAACGGAAGTACAACGGAAGTCTGGCGTCCTTCATGCAGTACCCCCCCCCCCCCCCATGAAGGACGCCAGATGGACGTTGGCTTTGTATCCTTCAACCCTTCTCCCCTAGGGGGGAACATAAATCCAAGGGACACAGATGTTGGGCTTTTCGCTTGGCAGTCCGTGACTCGAACTCATCTAGCTGACGTAGGGACAGGCTGTGTCTATTCAGTGCCTGAGCCTAAACTCGTCAGCGACTCGGGTCGAGACTCGGCGGGACCATCTTCGTAACCTCGTCCGGTAAATGATTCCGCTGACCTCGCTCCCCTGGTTGTGTCCTCGCTGGTTAAGAAATTAATACTCTTCAGCTCCCGTCCAAGTTCGTAAACCCTGGATGGTCGAACGGGAGAACAAGAAAGAGTTCGTGAGACAAGTAGCGATCAGAAGGCTGAGCGTCATCGTATAATATATAGAAGTTGTATATGATATTTATACATTGTGAGAAAAAAATATAGAGCCTTCGATCATTTTCCAATTAAGAGATTCATCAAAAGCCAAAATTCGGGAGTCGGGAGACACATAGTCGGGAGACATGTTTGTTACATCGGTTTTCCTCATGGCATGTAATATTGGAATGATTCACATACCTACAAAGATGGTCCCTGTGTTTTCACACAATTTTTATAAAGTTCCCCTTTGACCACCTGCAACGGAAAGGGTCAGTGAATTCTGTACTTCATGCCTGTGGGTGGTCTCGTTCAAGTTGGAAGAAGACTCAACGGGAGGTAAGCGGTCGTTGGGGGCGCAGTTAAGCCCAGATGTTCACACAGGAGCGTGGGACTCCAGTCACCTGCAAATAATAATTCAGGGGCTACAAACCGAGCCCTCTGTCAGGGGCTAGCCACTGGAAAATGAGCACCCTTATATCTTCCAATAATATAAAGGGGGGCTAAAACCTTGCAGCGAATGAAAAAAGAGAGGGAGGAGAGATCGCCTTGGTGATTTTGCGAGAGAGACAATTCTAAGTAAAAAAGTAGAGAGTGCTCTTTGAGATTTGAGAAGGTGAAGTACTAAAAATTTCGCCGGAGCAAAAATGCTCTCCGGCTCCCGACTGTGTATCGCACGAATGGCCGTTTGGCCCAAGAGTAGAGGTAAGGCGTTTAAATACGTACAGCACTCAGATCTCACTCTCTTTCTCTCCTGCTCTTTGAAATAACGCCATACGAGGAATTTTGTCTTACTTTATGGCACAAGCCAAATGCTTTATTGAACATAAGTTTTTCAGAAGTGATTTTTTTACTCTATGATACTTTGAAATTTAGAGGGTATCTAACCTTATAAGTATGTAGATACTAGCAGAATATGAGAACTGTAATTATGAGCGTATTAGAACGTGAGAATAGTAATAATTGTAATTATGAGTGTATTAGGACTTGAGAGTAATAAGAATTCTGATTATGATTTTTGTTTTGGATTTAAGAATAGTAACTTACCTTGTGTGAGAATTTGTACGAGCAAACTTCTTAATCTCATGTTTTAATGTCAAAGCTTTTTCATGTTTTTCAAATGTTAATTGTGTAAATAAACTAGTTGTTTGTTGTTTTAAATATAATCAGTGTCCTCATTTCCAATCCTTTTAATTATTTCTTAATTTTCAGATTTAACCTATACGATCACGGCGACCTTTAACTTTATGTTTAATGAACATACTAGGTATTTATCGCGCCCAAACCGGGCGTGTGGGATTTACCACCCAGCAATATTTAAAGGGCTTGGTAAAAGTCCTCAATATAGCATCCCCATTTTTAACACTTTACAACATGGTTGAAAAGTGTTTTGGACTTTCTTCTTTCTGTCTGTCTGGCAGTTAGCAAGGTAACTGCCTTAAAAATGATTTTATCAAAATGAAATTTTAGTATGTTGTTCAGACGCTCTGTGAGACTTACGGGAATGTAAATGAATAATATCACCCAATTAACTCTGGATTGAACCCGGGTTCAGAAAATGAAATACATTGAACCCTATGGGACCTAATTTTTCAAACATTTTTTAAGCAAAGTTAAAATTCACAAATTGCTTCGAAAATAGGAAATATTTAAATTATACGATAAAATATATATAAAAAAATCAGCAAAATATAGTCAGTAGTTTTTAAATAAAAATTAAAATAATAATGACACCCATATAATATGAAAAGGTCACGTGAACCACTTCAAAATGAAATGTGGCATCCATCTTATGTCAAAATCGTGATTTTTAAAGTTTTTTTTAATTTGTATTTAGTGTTGCATCTGTCCTAAAACAGCTTTATTTTTGCGTTTTACTGTGCATCCATATTCTGCTCCAATGCAGTTAGAATATTTCTTAGTTTAAATGATTATCACGCTTTGATTATTTCTACAACGAAGCCTCAATTTGATGAATGTAAAATGCAAACAAGTGATTGTAAGATGAGTTATATAAAAATTGCTGAATTTTTTTCTCAAAAAATTATTTAACTCTGGAGTCTAAAATAAAAGTGTATGAATGAAATACTCACTGCTTTTACATAGAAAGCCAGACGATTTATATTTCGGTGACGTCATTTGAATAATTGATTGATTGATTGAGTTTCTCCCTGGCTTCGAGAGGAAAACTAAAAACTTGAGGTTTGAGCTTCGGCTCAGAAGCCAGCATTACCTCTAATGATCCTAAAAATCCTTACATCCCACTGGGGACCATCTATCCCAAATCATAAATCTACAAAACAACTAAACCAAAACAGATCAAACCAAGAGGAATCCTGAAATATCGCATACAAAACCCTTATCTAGGGGTCAAAATTCCCTCCCTACGAAAGTAAAAATATAAAGGAAACCTACATCAAACACAACTACTTTCAACTAGCCGAAAAACACTGCGCTAAGACTGACAAACGTATCGCCAATAAAAACAAACGTGTCGATCACAGAAAATTAAACCTAGCCAACAGCTGACACAAACCCAACAAAACACATGAAACGTTTTTTATTTTACTTAGCATGTATTCACATTCACTTCTTAATTAGAAATCAGATCTCAGTAGGTAAAATATTTCTAAAAATAAACTCTCGAAATTCCTTGCCTTTGCTGTCTTTTGGAATTTAAACCGTTACTAAAGTTCGCTTTTCAAATCTAAAATTCAGATGTATGTAACCAATAATAGCGTAGCCACATATCACGAGGTAGATGTTGTAGGTTAAATATTCTTAGGAAAAAATCCGATCCTTTGGTGGTCTGCCTACATTCATTAAGAATTGAATGGTTTTATGACGCAGCTACAGCCACGAAATCCCGACATTCCTATTTGTATGTCCACGATGCCTCTGCAATTAGATATCGAATTAATTACACGTTTTTAGAAATAGTAATCAAGTATCGTTAGATTTATCATTCATATTTTAATGTTGTTGGAACATCATGCACTTTCCGCAGTGGGTCATCTGCCACTCTTTCATTTAAATTCAATGTCAAAAATTAGATATCATTAAAAATAATCACTAAATGCCATCCTATTAATTAACGTTCGTAAAATTTTGTAAAATATACCAATTTATGGGTCTTAGAACCCCTAGTGTTGTTTCCTTCTGTGAAAAAGGCACCATGCATTGAAAAAAAATATATCCATGTCGTTATCGCAATTTGAAACAAAAAAGAGTCTTCGGTCCCCTGTAATATCGGAAATGTAATTCTAGCTCCCCGAACATCTGCTAACTGCCGTTCTATTCTGTATAAAAGACAAGATTTATTTTTAAAAAAAATCGTTATTTCCCCGAGGAGGGTATTAAGCGCACTGGAGCCCCTACTTCCTCGTAAATTTGATAACTGTTGTGCCATTCACTAAATAAATTCAAAAATCCCTATTGATGAAAGAAACTGGGTCTCAGACCTCTTGAAATATCGAAAACGTATCTCTAGTTAGCCGAAATTTCACAAAGTTCCACATAATTCACTAAATTCATTCAGAAATCGTAATTTTAGGGTCTTAACCCCTTGGAATATTGAAACGGACCCCCTAGTTCGTCGAAAATTCAGTAAGTATCATATAATTCACTAAAATAATTCAAATAACGTAATTAAAATAAAAAAGTGTTTTAGCTCCTTTTTTTGAAAACTCGTCCCTAGATCCCCGAAAATCCACTAAGTACCATACAATTCTGTAGAAGAAGGCGCTATTTATTTAAAAAATCTAAGTCGATATCGCAATTTAAAACAAAAAGGGACTCTTGTACTCCCTACTTCCCCCCCCCCCCCAAATCACCAAGTACCATGTAATTTACTAAATTTATTCAAAGAATTGTAATTTTAGGGTCTTAGACCCTTTAGAATATCGAAAACGCACCCTTAGTTTCACGAAATTTCGCTAACTCATTCGAAACTTTCATTTAAAGTTTCGTATTACCCATATTTCACGGGGTCAGTGTTGTAAGTTAAAGATTCTTAAAAGTACGCTCCTTTGGTGGTCTGCCTACGTTTATTGAGAATTGAAAGGTTTTAAGGTGCAACTCCAACCACGAAATCCCGACATTTTTCCTTTGTATGTCAATGATGTCGCTGCAATTAGATATCGAATTAATTACACATTTTTAAAAATAGCAATCGTGTATCGCCAGATTCATCATTCGTATTTTAATATTATTGGAATGCCCTGCACTTCCAGCATAGGGTCGCCTCTCATTCTTCCATTTTAATTCAATGTTAAAAATCAAATATCACTAAAAATAATCATTTGTTGCTATTCTATTCACTAAAATTCCTAAAATTTTGTAAAATACTCTAATTTAAGTCCCTTAGGCCGTCTGGTGCTCCGAAAATCTGCTAAGTGTTATTTCATTTCCTAAAATCGAGTTATATTGTAGAAAACTCAAGTCGTTATCGCAAGTATGTTTTTTTTTAAAAAAAGGACCCTTGTACCTCCTAGTTACCTGAAAATTCACTAAGTGTCATTTCATACTGTAGAAAAAGGCGCCATTTATTAAAAGAAATCCAAGTCGTTATCGCAATTTAAACCAAAAAGGGGCCCTTTTTACCTCATGTACTCCCTACTTTCCCGAAAATTTGCTAAGTACCGTAAAATTTACTAAATTTATTCAGAAAGTGTAATTTTTGAAATTTTAGGATGTTAGACCCCTTGGAATACCGAAAACGTACCCCTAGTTTCCCAAATATCCGCTAAGGGACAGTACCTTCACTAAAATTCAGTCATGTTGGGAATGTCCATTATTGACATTACGTCACCGTTCCAATATTGATACAAAGTTCAGATTACGTCATCGGTTCAAAGTTTACATGATGTCATTGATCACATGACGTCTTCGACCAAAGGTCATCTCTTTCTCCAACATTTCCACCACGATGAGTCATAGGTCAATGTCTTATGACGTCATCGGCAGGAGCAGCTGCTGCCCTGCTGCTCTTGCTGGGGTAGAACATAAACTTTCTATCTACTGATATGACTACATACGTTAGAAGTAAAATTCAAAGCGATTTTAAAAGAAACACACTATTTTGCGATCTTCATAAACCTTCATTAAAAATAAAATGGATAACTTTCCAGAGCACTTTCAACGTGGTACTATAATATGATGCCACCGTTTCAACAAGCTACTTCGGGAAATTTCTGGCGTGTTTCGGCTGCTTTGACCAACTGTAAGCGATGTTATTGTGATGTGGAGTTACTTAGAAGCAAGCAAGACTCATTAAACCTCTTACAGCTGCAATACGAACTAGTAGGCCAAATACAATCTTAGAAAAATTGATGTGGGCAGCATATGACTTTCTTCATATAATGAAATGAATTTACTACTTCTACAGTAAAAAAAAATAATGCATAAAATCCACGTTACTGTGTTTTATCGTTGAATTGTATCGTTAAATTCGCGCAACATTAAATAAACAATTATAAATATTGATAGCATCTTCAATAAGCGATATAGTCTATATATTAAAATATTTTAATAATTAATTCATCAATTAGGCATCATTTTCATTAATTTAGCTTCATTTTTGCAATTTTGAAGATATTTTTGTCAATCTGGTGCGAAATATCGGCAAGTTGGCGATACTTTGCTAACTATTTCGCTAAGTTCGCGAAATGCATCATCAAGTCTTATAGACAAACGGAGTGAAGAACATTTCTTATATATTAGAAGGTATGTCCGTCATATGACGGAAATCAGAATTTGGGAAATATTACTTCCCATATAGCGTCATTTTTTATCAATTTGACGACATTTTCGTCCCTTTGGCAGTATTTAAAATAGTCGTCAAGTTGGCAATGTTCCGCTAAATTTCTCGCCAAGCGTTACGGACGCAAAGTTGGCGATATTCCGCCAAATTCGTCGCCAAAATCTCTTCAACCGTTATGGAGAAATATGTTATTTTTATAGCAGATAATTGGCTATTGGCGTTCAAATTCAAAAGTATTACCCAAAGTATATTTTCTTATGAATGGAACGAGCTAGATACACGAGAATGATATTACCAAATTTATCGCATGTTATTATATACGAAAAGTGAACATATTTCACAATAGTTCATACTTTTTTTTTATTTTATGTGATTTTTTGATCATTTATTTGAAAAATGTGCAATATCTCGAGAACGGTTCATGCTAGCGTTGTAATGTTTATGTTAATCGTTTTGTAATAAAGCAGTATATAAAACATGACTATTAACGTAACTTCATAAAATGTTTTGATTTTTTGATGAATTTTTCAAAATCTCACTCTAAAATTTAGGGGGGGATTCTGCACATTCGATTGCGTTTAAAAACAATATGCTTCCAGTATTCACGGATTGTAATTTTTTGCACCAAGTTTCATTCAAATTGCTTTATTCGTTCGCGAGATATCTTCTCCACAGGCTTACTGACACACACACACACACGCAGATACTATCTCAAAAACGTTTGATTTATATTCAGGGATGCTTGAAACGTGCTGTCCCGTCGAAAACTCGAATTCGAATTTTCGACACAATACTTTCCTTATACAGTATATGTATATAAGGGAAATAATAAGGATCCTGAAGTGATGAAAAGGGGTATTCGAAACGAAATATTATTTTTCGGTGGCAACACTCACTTCCAAAGTTCCTCTGAGAGTTATACCAGTATCAGTGTTTTCATTGAAAAACAAGTGTTTTAATGTTCTAGTAGTCGTACACAAATAGGTGGTCAGCAATAGAAATACCAAGCGTCGGATGGAGAGGTTTAAAATTCATTGCCAGTTTTCACTATTCAGCAATTCTATGAATATTTCCATTATTCATAGAGTTGTTGAATAGTGAAAACACGTTCTATGGTGTGACGAATAGTGTTTTACCATCTTGCAGTATGGTGGACGAGGCAGGGTGTTAAGGGATGTATTGTGTCGACTATGAATTATGTTTGAGGAAATACTTTTATTTGGGGTAGTTTTTCGTGATTCGAGTTAGCTCCAGTCGTTCCAGTGAACAGAAATCTTAACGCTGAGGGTTTTAAAGATATTCTAGACAATTATGTGCTTCCAAAGTTATGGAAACAGTGCGGCGAAGACCCCTTTTCTCTATCAACATAATATTTTTTGCAAATGGGGGAACACCCGTTTAAAAATGCAGGTTCGTGCAGGCATTGCTTAATGAGATTGGTATTCAAGAACTTGATGGATCTAAACAGCTTCCAGATCTCAGTCCCATCAGAAATGTCAAGAACGAATTGGACTGCCGGTAGCGTGTCAGGTCATTAGTGGCGGATTCCACTAATTATTTGGTGGTGGAATAGATGGCAGTTCTTGCAGCAATATTTCAAGTTCTTGAAGAAAAACTTCCTAGAAGAGTGAAGGCTGCTGATAGACGAAAGTCTGGACCAACTTCACATTTATGTCTTTCATATCAAGGTATATTTATGAAAGAGCAATTGCCTGGATACTTTTAGACACATCATATACTTCATATATTCAAGTACTATAGGCATGTAACTTTAGATTATTTTCAGCTCTCTGGAGCTTTTAGTATTTTTGCACCTAAGGACTGTTGTTGTTGTTGACACCCAGACCGTCCGACCTACCAGAAAGGTGTAAGGTAACAGTTTGGACGGTCGGGAAGTGCCACCCAATTTAGACCGGAACCCAGTGGGGGAGGCATCCACAGGGACCGTACCTTCCTTCCCCTACCACCAACCTCTCGGAAGGACTTTCGGACCCACATGTTTTACGTGATCGTACTCCGCATGAACACAGCGGCAGTTTTGGCAGCGGCTGGAATCGAACCCGGGCCTACCGAGTGCAACTCCAGCGCGCTAGCCAATGGGCTACCGCGCCCCCCACCTAAGGACTGTAACAACTGTTTTATTAAACCATTTAAATTTTTTTAATTTTACTGGTAACGGTCAATATGAGCATTTTACAGTGCTCTGAGATATCTCATTACTTTCCTTATATACATAATGTATAAGGAAAGTATTGTGACGGGGTCGAAAATTCAAACTCGAGTTTTCGACGGGAGAGCACGTTTCAAGCATCCCTGATCACGAATCAAACATTTTTGAAGTGATGTGTGTGTGTGTGTGTGTGTGTGTGAAAGTATGTGTGTGTGTGTGTGTGTGTGTGTGTGTGTGTCAGTGGGTCTGTGGAGACGATAACTGACGAACGAATGGACTGATTTGAACGAAATTTGGTACAAAAATCACAATCCGTAAACACTGGAAAGCTACTGTTTTTAAACGTAATCGAATGTTCAGAACCCCCCTAAATTTTGGAGTGAAATTTTGAGAAAATCGTCAAAAAATCAAAACCGCTAACAAAGTTACGCAAATAGACATTTCTTATGTAATTTTTCATTAGAAAACGATTGATATAAAATTTAGAACGCTAACATGAACCGTTCTCGAGATATTTCACATTTTTCAAAAAAAAATTATCAAAAAGTCATATAAAATAAAAATATATATTTCCTATTGAGAAACATGTTCACTTTTCATATGTAATACCATGCGATAAATTGGGTGACATCATTCTCGTGGATCTAGCTCGTGCCATTCATGGGAAAAGATACTTCGAGTAATACTTTTGTATTTGAACGCCAATAGCCATTTATCTGTTATAAGAATAACTTATTTCTCCGTCAGTAAAGCTTAGCGAGATTTTGGCGACAAATTTGGCGAAATGTCGCCAACTTGGCAACTTTTTGAAATGTTGTCAAATTAGCGAAAATCTCGCCAAATGGATTAAAATGACGCTAAATCATAAGAAAAACCTATTTTTACTTTCCCTGCAATACATGGTAATGTATAGGGAAAGTATTGGAATCATGTCGAAAATCGCAACTCGAGTTTTCGACGGATCTACACGTTTCAAGACCTCTAGAATACGAAAAAACCATTTTTAGCGTGACGTCTGTGTGTGTGTCTGTGTGTCTGTCTGTCTGTGTGTCTGTGTGTCTGTCTGTCTGTGTGTCTGTCTGTCTGTCTGTCTGTGCAGATTTTGTATCCACTCTAACTCAAAAACTAATGGACCGAATTTCACAAAATTTGGTACGTAAGTCACTTGTGGGCGAATCTGGTGCTTATTAGTTTTGGGTACGATTCGGGATAAAAGAACCCGCATATTTTTGCGAAATGGCCCGCAAAAGCTTGTATCCACTCTAACTGAAAAACTAATAGACCGAGTTTCACAAAATTCGGCAGATGAGTCATTTGTGGGTAACCCTGGTGCTGATTAGATTTTGGTATGAATCGGAAAAAAATAACCCGCATTTTTTTGCAAAATGGCCCGCAAAAATCGCCCAAATTTAAACTAAAGAACTAGGTATGCTCAAATATATCCATTAAATGCTTGTTTAATACGTAATTTTTAGCGAAGAAAAGAATAAGACCAACCCCATTACATTAGGACAAGCCGTTCTCGAGATATTTTAGTTTTTCGTATTTTCTCTACGCCACCTTTGAAAATAAGTCCGGTTACCGAATGAGAACGAAAATTGCATTAAAAGTGAAATAAATTTAATTAAAATAAAGAGAACGTGGATATAAGTCTGCAGGGAAAGTCATGTGCTGTCCACATCAGATTTTTTTTACTGTAAAAGTAGTAAATTCATTGCATTATATAAGGAAAGTCATGTGTTGCCCACATCAGATTTTTTTAATAGAGTATTTGCGAAAAAGTAATGTTATATATTGATAAAGAAATATAGAAATAATAAAAGTGTATTATTTTTTCTGCGGTTAAAATACATCTGGGTCGATTTATTCTAGAATAATAGTGTTAATTCCATTGGCTATCATAAAAAGTTAGATATTAAACAAGCTTTCAATTAACATATTATTTTTCTGTGGTTAAAATACATCTGGGTCGATTTATTCTAGAATAATAGTGTTAATTCCATTGGCTATCATAAAAAGTTAGATATTAAACAAGCTTTCAATTAACATATTTACTCATATAATTAAAATTTTATGGATTTTTGCTGACTATTTTAAAAAATCTGACGTGGACGAGACAAGGCAATCCCTACAGACTCAAATTCATTATCATTTTCTTTCATAATGCAAGAGTTTAATTTCTAACATTTACATGGATACTTATTTAAAATTCAATTCAGTTTTAATTCAATTTTCTCTTTGATTTGCGACTAATCATACTTTAGAAGGAAGGCGTTGTAAAGTTGGCAAACAACGGAAATAACTTGAGAACGGTCTATCCTAGAGTAAAATTACCCATGACACAAGCATATAATCAATACATTTAGGCATAATAAGTTTGTTATTCGAGATTTTCACAATTTTTGACTACTATTTTGTAGACAAAATGGCAAGTTCTATTTCTCTGAATTGTGCAAAATCTAATTAACACAACGGTAACCCACATGTGACATTACCTGACAAATTTTGTAAAATTTGGTTCATTAGTTTTTGATCTGCAGTAGATATACACATTGCGGAGGCACACACATGCATGCACATATAGAAACAACACACTAAAAATAGATTTTTCATATTCTAGAGTGTCCGAAACGTGTAGATTCATCGAAAACTCGAGTTTACATTTTTGACATAATTCCAATACTTTACTTATACATTGCTATGTATTGAAGGATAAAGGAAAAATGCCTGTTCTATATTCCCCTGCAGTATCTAAATCTAATTAAAACCACCGTAACAGATAAACAGGGTGTCCCAAAAAGATTGAAACGCGCTTTAATTCTTTACTTGTTGGAGATAAGGGGGCAATATAAATTGCAAAAATCTTGAAAGCAAGGTAGGAAATAAGACAACGTTAATGAAATAGTCCTCCCATTCGTTTTCTAAAAGTTACACTTTTTAAATTTTTATACGACCCCCTAGACAAATTTAGTCAATCAGAAAATGTTTATTTTTAATGCAACAAGATCATTAAAAAAACCCGCATATCTGTATCTTTAAAATTGAGCGAGTTATATTTAATTGAAAATTGAACATTGTGAATGGGGACCCTATATCAAATTAGAAATGTAAATATGTGACATATCACAAAAAGATAAAATTGGATGATAATACATAGGAGACATTTTTGCGAATTCCGCATAGGCTCACGATGCAATCACGGATTCTTAAGTACTTTTCAATAACTAAGTACCTTTTCAATAATCTTAATTTTCAATAAAGTACTTTTAAGTACTTTTTGGTTATCTAAACAATTTCCATCGTCAACTTGTTTATGATCATTATTTTCACTGATGAAACATCGTTTCATACGGTACGGAAAAGTGGCATAAGTCGGATTTATTTCTTTATCATAATTCAGTTGATTTTAAAGATACAGATATGCGACTTATTTTAATGATCTTGTTGCATTAAAAAAAATTCTGATTGATCCAATTTGTCTAAAGGGGTCGTTTAAAAATGTAAAAAGTGTAACTTTTTGATAATGAATGGGAGTACTATTTTGTTAACTTAGTCTTATTTTCTACCTTACTTTCAACATTTTTGCAATTTACATTGCCCATTTATCTCCAACAGGTATTGAATTAACGCGTTTCAATCTTTTTGGGACACCCTGTATAAAGTGACTACCAAATTTCACTTCGTCGCATAAATTTTGAGCTAGCTAAGTGGACAAACAGACACTGTACAGACAGCAATACATTTGTCGTCAGGAAAGAGTTAAAACGGAGTCAGATGTTTTTTAAAAATATTAACCAAAATATAACCAACACCAATATAACGCATAACTCTGCTGCCAAATTTAAGAAAATTGAGCTGATGGTTTTAAGGTAGAGTGGACACAAACTACTGCGCGCAAGCACATTCATGTACGCCCCATTATAAAAAAAATCTGATGTGGACAACACATGACTTTCCTTATATCATGCAATGAATTTACTACTTTTACAGCTACAAAAAGTTATTCTTATAGTAGATACTTATATTATTTCCATGATATTGAATTTTCTTCAATTAATCGTCATTTTCATTGATTTAGCGTCATTTTTATCAATTTGGCGAGATTTTTATTAATTTAGCAACAATTAAAAATGTCACCAAGTTGGCGACATTCCGCCAAATTCCTCGTCAAAATCTCGCTAAGCATTATGAACGGAGAAATAAGTTATTTTTACATCAGATAAATGATTATTGGCGTTCAAATATAAAAGTATTACTCAAAGTCTCTTTTTTCATGAATGGAACGAGCTAGATCCACGAGAATGATGTCACCAAATTTATCGCATGGTATTACATATGAAAAGTGAACATGTTTCTCAATACGAAATATTTTTATTTTTTATTTTATATAACTTTTTGATAATTTTATTGAAAAATGTGCAATATCCCGAGAACGGTTCATTCTACCGGTCTAAAATTTATGCCAATCGTTTTCTAATGAAAAATTACATAAGAAATGTCTATTTGCGTAACTTTATTAGCGGTTTTGATTTTTTGACGATTTTTTCAAAATTTCATTCGAAAATTTAGGGTAATTCTGAACATTCAATTGCGTATAAAAACAACAGGCTTCCAGTGTTTATGAATTGTGATTTTTGTACTAAATTTCGTTCGAATCAGTCCATTCGTTCGTTAGTTATCGTCTCCACAGACTCACTGACACACACACACACACACACACACACACACACACGCACGCACGCACATACTTTCACACACACGCACGCACATACTTTCACACACACACACATACTTTCACACACACACACATACTTTCACACACACACACACACACATACTTTCACACACACACACACACAGACATCACTTCAAAATATATGATTCGTGATCAGGGATGCTTGAAACGTGCTCTCCCGTCGAAAACTCGAATTCGAATGTTGGACCCCGTCACAATACTTTCCTTATACATTATGTATATAAAGAAAGTAATAGCTGCTTCGTGGTCTAGAATATTCAAGATGTACACATTTTTAAAAACTCGATTTGTAATTTTATATTCTCTTATATCATTTTCCCCATACATGCATTACATATTGAATAGAAAGAGAAAAGTGTTGGTTTGTAGGAACCGTCATGTTTTGATCACATCAGATATTTTCTGAGGAAATGCCATAAATACTGCTGTAGTAAATTCCGGAATTGAAAGTTAAAGTTAAATCTATAGATAATACTCTCTTAATCCCGTTTCCTAAAGTGGTTGAAAGTATCAAATCTGCTTTGGAGGTAAGATTATCATATCTAATGCCCGAAAAATAAAAACCTCGACAAAAATACGTTTTTTTCTTATAATATGAAGAATAAAATTTTATTTGAGGAGGAAAAATAAGATCCTACAGTAAAGAATAGATGGATAGAAATAAAATAAAATATTAATTCCATAGAATGTGATGAAATGTTGTTCGCCAAATATGTATTTTTATATCGCTTTTTACTAAAGGTGCGAAACAATGAAAATTCAAGATTCTCACTTCTTGCGATATATATATATATATATATATATATATATAATTTGCGATCTAATATACACTTCAGACTTATCTAAAACTGTCGATTGAATCTATAGATGAAATAAGGTGGTATCCCACTTATTAATAAGGTTGAATTTAAAATCAAAATATTTGATAAAAGCGAATATACACTCACGGAAAATGAAATTTGCGCACCAAGAAGAAAACATGGTACAACTGCGAAATGATCTAAATAGCTAGAGGGCGGGCTGGTATGCAAATGACCCCAGACTGGTGTGATTCTACATGACCGTACACCCGTGAGTGGCGCTGCAAGCATGAACCAGCGGCCTTATAAACCGGCGTGTAGTCGACGCCTCATCAATGCGAGAAGCTTCGGCCAACGTAAGCACGAGTACGGTGTGAAAAGAATGGTGGGTAGAAGCCAGAAATGTCGATATACGCAACTGACGGACTTCGAGGGAGACCTGATCATCGATCTGAAAACCGCAGGGTGGCCAGCGCGCCGGATAGCCCGTTACGTGGATCGTTCGGACTATATCGTAAGACGGTGTTGGGAGCACTGGTCACGGGACGACACGCAGGACCGGCTCTGGACGGACCGGGAATACCACGAGTAGAGATAATCGAATGATCGTGCGGAAGACACGTATAGAGCCCACGGCGACCCGATCCTCGATACAGGCACACGTAGTAGCTCCTGTGTGCCCACGAACCATATCTAGACGCCTGCAGAATACAAATCTGCTATCCCAGCGTCCCTTACGTGTGCTGACGTTAACACGGGAACATCGGCGGCTCCGGTTGCAGTGGTGTCGGGCCAGAATAACGTGGAACGCCACAGATGGCGATGTGTGGTGTTTAACGATGAGTGCCGCTTCGTTTTGGGGACCGTTAATCAGCGTGTCCGGGTGTGGAGGTCCCTTGCACAACGTCACAATCCCAATCTCGTTATCGAACGCCACACCAGTCCCACTGCAGGCATCATGGGCTGGGAAGCCATAGCATACGACAGTCTATCCGCTCTAGTAGTGGTACAAGGAACATTGACAGGCCAGCGGTACGTGGATGAGATTCTACGGCCCCATGTGCTCCCATTCGTTGCTAGGATTCCAGGTGCGCAATTCCAGCAGGACATTGCCCGGCCGCACATGGTTCAGGTCACCCAGGCTTACCTGAGTCATGTCCATACACTTCCATGGCCTGCCTGCTCCCCAGACCTGTCTCCTATCGAGCATGCGTGGTACCAGTTGAAACGCCAGTTGCCTCGCTGCCGCAATCTTTGGGATTTGGAACGTAGGGTCCAACAGGTGTAGACTCATCTGCCGCAGGACAACATCAGGCGTCTGTTCGACATCATACTGGATCATATTGCTGCTTGTACCGCAGCACGAGGCGGTATGATGCGCTATTGAGGATGACTAGAGTGTGTACCACAGCTCCCTCTGTACGTATTCTGCTGCGCTGTTTTTGTGATCATGTATATCATTCATCTGTATCTTTCCATCAATAAAATTTCAGGTCCATCCTATGCTTCCTTCTTGGTGGGCAATATTTATTGTCCGTGAGTGTACTATAAATTTCATTACATATTGCTTTAAATTATAGTTAAATGTAAAAAAGTCTTTGAGATTTTTTTTACTGCAGATAAAAAAATTAGGAAATATCTATTGCAATATTTTAAGGGACTTAAAACTTCTGGAATCAAGAAAACTATTACAAGATATTTCCTAGAATCGCACTAACATTTTGTTCATAGGGGAATTTCCTTAAATTGAAAGAGCCATCTGATAAATCTTGTAAGCTTAAAAGAAAGTATAACTTTCTAATAGGGCTTTTTCCTTCGGTTTTAGGACGGATGCAACACTAAATAAAAATACAAGAAAGATCAATCAAGCATAAAGCATTGAATATAAAACACCATCCAACTGTAATTTTATTTAAACATCTCTCAAATACGATATATTGAGCGGCGATATTATTTTAATTATCACAGAACTAAATAATTTATTTTATTTGGAAAATTAAAACATGTTGGTAAAAGTACGTAAAATCATGTAGGTAAAACTCCATGTTTAAAATTTCATTCAAACTTTATTTAAATGAAAAAGAAAAATTATGAAAAAGTTAAACATCCTCAAAGTCATCGCGGGATCTAATTGGGGAGTTAGAAGAGTACGTAAAACTATGTAAGTAAAACTCTATGCTTAAAATTTCATTCAAACTTTATTCAAATGAAAAAGAAGAATTGTGAAAAAGTTAAATATTCTGAAAGTCATCGCGGATCTAATTGGGGAGTCAGCACGCATTACATGTTAAAATAGTCAATACAACGAGTCGGAGAAGTATAGAGTATAGGTGTTCGGTATTCTCAAACAGTAGCTTCACAAATCAAAAAATGATAGACACACTTTATCATGCAGCTTTACGCATTGCTACGGGCCTCCCGAAAAGAACACCAATTGCAGCGCTATACAGAGACGCAAATCAAACTCCCCCTCCAGTACCGATATGCTTACCTTAAGGCAAGTTTGACGATCCAGGGTATATCAACATCCCTATATTCTCCTCTAGAACCTGCCAACCAGCCAAACAATGGAAGTCGGATAATTACATTAACATCGACAAATTTCTTACAGATCCACAAATAGCGAAAAGCAGAATTATAAAAATTTGTTGGCCAAGCTATACCCTAGCAGAACTCAGAGTAATTACCAACGGTCTGCCTTTCCAAAGTAAATAAATTCCTCCTGCTGCTATTCAAGGAGCTTTAGAGGAATATCTGAAATAATATAAACAATACACGATTATTGAAACCGATGCGCCAAAAGACCCCAACAAAATAACTATTGCGGCTATAAATATAAAGGATAGTAAGTCACAAGCCATGATTATCTACAAAATAAATTCAGTGTTCACGGCGGAAGCCCTGGCCATACACATGGCAGTCACTACGTCACATAAATAGAAAAGCATCTACAGTAATTTTAAAAATATACAGGAATCTGATTACTGCAAGCAAGGAGGCAAATATATAGTTGATTTGGATACTAAGCCACGTAGGAATCGCAGCCAATGAAGCCGTAGACCAGCTTGCTAAGTTAGGGCCTCTTACTACAAACTCGTACCCCAGGTTGCACCGGAAGAAAATTAGCACAATATTTATGAAAAAATGAAAACCGAAATAAACAAGAAGTGGAAGCAAAATAAATATGCCAGTACAATGGAATATCTAGGAAAGACAGACTACTCAAAATGGATCCCTAGGAAAACAGAGATTATTATTCTAAAAATCCTAACCAACCAACACGAAGATAAACAATTATATGTTACATAAAATGGGTGTAAAAAACTCCCCGCTCTGTGACGTGTGCCACATTGATGATTCAATGGAACACTTTATTTTTACATGCAGTAAATTCACTGCTTTTCGAAATCAGCTCTGAGTAGAGCTGAATATTCCACTTACCGCCACCCCTACTTTAAGCCATTTTTGACGCTTGTTTTAACAAATAAAAAACGTTTCATGTGTTTTGTTAGGTTTGTGTCAACTGTTGTCTGGGTTTAATTTTCTGTGATCGACACGTTTGTTTTTATTGGCAATACGTTTGTCAGTCTCGGCGCAGTGTTTTTCGGCTGGTTGAAAGTAGTTGTGTTGATGTAGTTTCTTTTATTTTTTTACTTTCGTAGGGAGGGAATTTTGAACCCTAGATAAGGGTTTTTTATGCGATATTTCAGGATACCTCTTGGTTTGATCTGTTTTGGTTTAGTTGTTTTGTAGATTTATGATTTGGGATAGATTGTCCCCAGTGGGATGTAAGGATTTTTAGGATCATTAGAGGTAATGCTGGCTGCTGAGCCGAAGCCCAAACCTCAACTTTTTAGTTTTTCTCTCGAAGTCAGGGAAAAACTCAATCAATCAATTAATTATTCAAATGACGTCACCGAAATATAAATCGTCTGGCTTTCTATGTAAAAGCAGTGAGTATTTCATTCATACACTTTTATTTTAGACTCCAGAGTTAAATAATTTTTTGTGAAAAAAAATTCAGCAATTCTTATATAACTCATCTTACAATCACTTATTTACATTTTACATTCATTAAATTGAGGCTTCGTTGTAGAAATAATCAAAGCGTGATAATCATTTAAACTAAAAAATATTCTAACTGCGTTGGAGCAGAATATGGATGCACAGTAAAACGCAAAAATAAAGCTGTTTTAGGACAGATGCAACACTAAATACAAATTAAAAAAAACTTTAAAAATCACGATTTTGACATAAGATGGATGCCACATTCCATTTTGAAGTGGGTCACGTGAACTTTTCATATTATATGGGTGTCGTTATTATTTTAATTTTTATTTAAAAACTACTGAACATATTTTACTGAATTTTTTTTTATATATTTTATGGTATAATTTAAATATTTCCTATTTTCGAAGCAATTTGTGAATTTTAACTTTGCTTAAAAAATGTTTGAAAAATTAGGTCCCATAGGGTTCAATGTATTTCATTTTTTGAACCAGGGTTCAATCCAAAATTAATTGAGTGATATTATTCATTTACATTCCCGTATGTCTCACAAACCGTCTGAACAACATACAAAAATTTCATTTTGATAAAGTCATTTTTACGGCAGTTACCTTGCTAACGGACAGACAGACAGACAGACAGAAAGAACAAAGTCCAAAACACTTTTCAACTATGTTGTAAAGTGTTAAAAATGGGGATGCTATATTGAGGACTTTTTCCAAGCCCTTTAAATATATTGCTGGGTGGTATAAAGGCTCCTAGACTCTTTGCAGTAAGGAAACATGCATAATAGGGGCATCACATTGTAGCACTGTTTAACACCACAAACTGAATCTATTGCTATCTGTCTCCCGAATTTTAGCTTTTGATGAATCTCCTAATTGGAAAATGATCGAAGGCTCTATATTTTTTCTCTCAATGTATAAATATCATATACAACTTATATATACTATACGATGACGCTCAGCTTTCTGATCGCTACTTGTCCCGCGAACTCTTTCGTGCCGCCTGTTAAGGGCACGAAAGAGCCTGTTAAGGGCACGAAAGAGCCTGTTAAGGGCACGAAAGAGCCTGTTAAGGGCACGAAAGGCGCCATATCTCACCACCACTTATGAGCTGCCTCCATGTTAACCAATGGGGAAATTTTTTTAGAAGATTCCTTCGTAAATTTTACCTATAAATGTTAACAGTTTGTTCGATATTAAAGGAGAAACACATACGTTTCAGTCGAAGTGCGATTTTTTTTAATATTTAAATTAAAAGTGTTTCAAAAATGAATTTAAATATTAACAAGAAAGATCAATCATGTTTAAAGCATTGACTATGAAACACTTTCCAACTTCAATGCAATTTTATTTAAACATGTCTAAAATGCAATACATTTCTCGGTAATATTTTAAAACTTATCACAATACTACATTAATTTATTATATTTGAAAACTTAAACCTTCATCGAAAAAAATGTACTTCATTCAAATGACGGCATTGAAATATAAATTGCCTGGTTTAAACATCTCTAAAATGTAATACATTCCTCGGTAATAATTTTAGAATTATCATAATACTACGATAATTTATTATATTTGAAAACTTCATCGAAAACAACTGAAATTCTTTCAAATGACGTCATAGAAAAAATAACACGCCTGGCTGTCTCTATAAAACCAGTATTTCATTCATAAATAATTTCCCATTCATGTCATTCATCACAATACTATAATCATTTATTTTATTTAAAAATTAAGACCATGATGCTACAAGTAATTAAACTCTATGCGTAAAACTTCATCGCAAAAAAATCGTCCTTCTCTTTATAAAATCTATGAATATTTCATTCATATCAGCTACGGAGACTCCATGAACTCAATGTTTTTGTGTTAAAGAAATACAGCAAATCTAATACAACTAATTCTACATATTTTGCTGTTTACATTTTACATAGGTGAAAAATAGGCTTTGTTGTAGAAATAATGAAATTTGGATGAGCATTTAAACTCAAATATATTGTAATTGCGTTATTTCAGTATGTAGATGCACAGAATTTAAACAAAAATAAAGTGGTTTTAGGACAGATACAACACTCAATATGAATTAAAAAGAACTTGAAACTCAAGATTTTGAGACAAGATGGATACCATATATCATTTTGAAGTGGGTCACATGATATTTTCATATCATGGTCACGTGATCGCTTCATATAAGAGGTGTTATTATTATTTTAATTTTTATTTAAAAAACTACTAAATATATTTCGCTGAATTTTTTTTATATATTTTATGGAAAAATTTGAATATTACCTAACATTTTCGATGCAATTTGTGAATTTTAAATCCGCTTAAAAAATGTTTGAAAAATTAGGTCCCATAGGGCTCAATGTATTTCATTTTTTCAACCCGGGTTCAATCCAAAACTAATTGGGTGATATTATTCATTTATATTCCCATAGGTTCTACAGACCGTCTGAACAACATACTAAAATTTCATTTTGATTAAGTTATTTTTACGGCAGTTATCGTGCTAACGGACAGACAGACAGACAGAATGAACAAAGTCATAAACACTTTTCAACTTTGTTGTAAAGTGTTAACAACACAACGGAATTTACCATTAGGGAGCTTATGTAGCAAGTTTGAAAGAAAATTTGAATATTTGGCCTAAATAAAAAAAATAGTAATACATGTTTCTATTGATATCAGCAAATATTATATTGTTGTCATTATAAAATCAATCTATTTTTAATGATCCAAAAACTATTTCAAGTGCAGATATGTAGAACAGAATTAAGATAAGTTTACGGCAACACTGTAAGTCACACGCTTGTGGGTTGTACAATCTCTGTTTGTCAACAATAGATCTTTATGTGCGGAGGGTGATAAAATATTTGTTTGACTGCCGTAATCAAGGAAAGTACAACCCTCTATAGTTCCCTGCTTCTAGGAGCAACACCTCTCTGGTTCTGTGGTTTCATGGGGGATTGTGACAATAAAGTTTTTTCCCCAGAATTCGTAGAAGATTCCAACGTAGTTTTGTGCAGGATTTCAGTTCAAGCCCTTTTGCTGTTGATGCAAATCTGTTTTTCATTTTTGAGAGAAATATTTGTCTTTCCAATTCAGGCATCCCTGAAATCGAATCGAACGTATTTGAAGTAATCTATGTGAGCCTGTGGCCACGATATCTCATAAACGAATGAAGCGTTTTGGAAATAATTTAATACAACCATCGCACTTGGTAGTTAGTGAAACCCTATTGATTTAAAACTCGGTTAGGAAGAACATCTCCCCCCCCCATTTTTGTATGAATTTTTTAAAAAAATAAGGACTTTCAATAAAAAAATAAGGACTTGTTTCAAAATCGTGATTTCTTTAAGTTCTTTTTAATTCATATTGAGTGTTGTATCCGTCCTAAAACTACTTTATTTTTGCTTAAATTCTGTGCATCTACATACTGAAACAACGCAATGACAATATATTTGAGTTTAAATGCTCATCTAAATTTGATTATTTCTACAACTAAGCCTATTTTTCACCTATGTAAAATGTAAACAGCAAAATATATAGAATGAGTTGTATTAGAATTTCTGTATTTTTTTAACACAAAATAATTCAGTCCATGGAATCTGCATGGCTGATATGAATGAAATATTAATTGATTTCATAAAGAGAAGGACGATTTTTTTCGATGAAGTTTCAAGCATAGAGTTTAATTTTTTGTAGCTCCATGGTCTTAAACAAAATGTTTAAATAAAATAAATTATTATAGTATTGTGATGAATGAAATGAATGGGACAAAGTTATGAATGAAATCCTGTTTTTATAGAGAGATCCAGGCGTGTTATTTTTTCTATGACGTCATTTGAATTAATTTCAGTTGTTTTCGATGAAGTTTTCAAATATAATAAATTATCGTAGTATTATGATAATTCTAAAACTATTACCGAGGAATGTATAACATTTTAGAGATGTTTAAACCAGGCAATTTATATTTCAATGCCGTCATTTGAATGAAGTTCAATTTTTTTCAACGAAGGTTTAAGTTTTCAAATAAAATAAATTAATGCAGTATTGTGATAAGTTTCAAAATATTACCGAGGAATGTATTGCATTTTAGACTTGTTTAAATAAAATTGCATTGAAGTTGGAAAGTGTTTCATAATCAATGCTTTAAGCATGATTGATCTTTCTTGTTTTGTTTTTTTTGTGTGTTATCTCAACATATTTTCAAAGGCGCGTAGCAAACACGCGAAAAAACTAAAATATCTAGAAAACGGCTAATGCTAGAATAATGGGGTTGGTCGTATTCTTTTTATCGTCAAAAATTACTTGCAAAACCAGCATTTAATTGATATATTTGAGAATGCGTGGACTTTTATTTCATATTTTAATGATTTTTGCGTAGCATTTTGGAAAAAAAAAAATACTGTTTTCCCAAATCTTACCAGGGTAACCGACAAGTGATTTATCTACCAAATTTTGTGAAATTTGATAAATTAGTATTTTTAGCTACAGTGGATATATGCGATTTTTGTGGCCATTTCGCAAAAGGAGGCAGGTTCTTTTTTCCCGAATCATACCAAAATCTAATTAGCACTAGGATCACCACAAGTAACTTACCTTGAATAATTTTTGAAATTTGGTCAATTACTTTTATAGTGAGAGTAGATACATACATTGCACAGACAGACACGCACACAGACGTCATGTGTCCTGTGCCGATTATTAATTTTGTTGATTAAAATTAATATTGTCAAAAAATGCATTTTACATTAAATTAATTATTTATTAGTATATTAATTATACATGTAATCTGTTCTAAAACTTACTGCTGTGTACATTGCGTTGGTGGCCGCAAAACCCACCTATTTCTGTGCTTAACGGGATACTAAGTTAACAAACTAAAAATTAAGGTTTATAGTAAAGGAACAAACATTTATTTATCACATACTCAATTTACACTCTTTAGTTTTACAAATTAAATAAATCTCACAATAGTGGAATACATCTCAATGGTAGTTCGGGGGGTGTAATGCCAGATGAATTGATATTTGTTTGGAGCACGTGGTGGGATGCATTAATTAGCTTTTCCTTAAAAACACAAATTTAGACAAAGAGGTTATCCTCATATAGTTTAATTGTACGGTACCTGATCTTCTTTCATATAACTTGGGTAACACCGATGCTTTGTCACACTTTACACTTGCAATACCAGATGAACATGAGCTCTCCTTCGATTTCCTATATCAGAGACGCACACACAACTCTTAACTCTGCTACCGTCGCTTCTTCTTGACTAGTCTAACTCCAACAGCCTGCCTTGACCAATTCTAACTCCCACTTCGAGCAACTCTCACTTATATCCCTGTTTCGGTCGGCGGTCCACGTGCTGAAATGTAGAGCTGAGAGCTCATCCGTAGACATGGCGTCGCCGTCTCGGTTGCCGCCAAACGGCTTAGTGTGGTATGTAAGATATGGGGCCACCTGTATATTATCGCCCATCTGCTTAGCGTGGGGATAATCCGCCCGCATTCCTGGTTCCATTATTTTTTAATCCTTCCAAATATTTATTACTTTACATTTCTGGCATTACATTCTCACCCCCCCGCGAAAAAAAAGTCCAAAAGTTACTCTCCCACAGTTTCACCCCAGTGGTAAGAAATTAAGTTCACAATGGTTCCTCGCAAACACATAACTTCATCCATCGTGAGAAAGGCTGAGTTCCACTTTTTAGCCTCGTACAACTCATAGCTTTGATAGTTCTTTGTAGTCTCTTGATAGTTCCCTGTCAAGTTAGTCCATTATTCATAATTGACATAATGTACCATAAATTACATGAGGATTACCAACATTCACATTATTATTAAATTGTAAATTTTGATATATATTATTTGCAATGCATAATTTTCATTTCTCCTTTTACATAATTATTTACATACGACATATCATTACATAACAGCATTCATTACTTTATTATTATTATACATTTTCTTGTTATCATTTCATTTTGTAACATATTGTAGTAGTGCAACTATCAACTTCCGATTCTTGGTTATGGTTGAATTCCATACCACCATATTATTTATAAATTACTTTGTTATTTCACTTTTTTTTTTTTTTTTTTTTTTTGAACTTGCCATATATGTAATGTCAGAAATACATAACATACTTTTTGAAATATACTTATATCCACAATTTAAAACATATACATATACACTCAATTATCACTTTCTATTTATGACATTAATTACAAACTTTTTACATATTTTTCATATTCTTTGTTTTATGAAATTACTATTTACAACAATTCGAGGGCGAAAATTATACCCTCTGGCATTATAACAAACCTCATCATCATTTCTATTATTTTCACAGTTTAATTGCTTTTCTTTAGTGACCTTCCCTTCCTTAATTTGACTTTGATCATTATTTCTAATCACTTTCTCATTTTGATTTTTTTCTTTGTCCTGTGTGTGTGTGTGGTTTGATTCGCTTTCGTCACTATCTTTCAAATATTGTTTTCGCTCCGCTGCCATGTATAGTTTATTTATGTGCACTTTATAAGTTTATTTTCATCACTTTTAAGACATATTATAACATTATTATTTCGGACTAATTTCGTAATTCTAAATGGTCCATCATATCGATCCTCTAATACCCTTGGTTTTAGGAACTTTTTTAGGTACACTGTCGCTCCTATAAATATATCGTTTTTTCTCACTATTTTATATTTCTTTATTTGTTTGTCATTTATCAGCTTTTGTTGTTCCGATGCGTCTTTCACGACTTTATCTATATTTTTTAAATGCTGTGCCACATAATTTTTATAATTATTTACATCACTATACATTATATCTATTTCTTCCTTACTTGGTATGTTTGTTTGTTTAATATTTTCAAATGGCAATGATAAATCTCTAAGATAGAACAGGAATGAAGGCTCAAATCCTGTATTACTGTTAATAGTGTTATTCACATAAAACTTAAACCATTTTAAAGATTCATCCCATTCAAACGTAGTCTTTGACAAACACATTATACATTGTTTCATGTCTCTGTGTATTCTTTCACAACGACCTAAAGAACTTGGGAAATAAACCGAACTGTATCGCCTTTCAATATTTAATGCATTTGTAAAATCGATGTATTCTTTACTTTTAAAAATTTGAGCATTATCGCTTTGAATAATAATTGGAACTCCATAAGTTGTCACGAAGTTTGTTAGCTTATTCACTATTGTTTTAGCAGTAATGTCTCTGACTGCATAGGCCTCAAAGTATCGTGAAAACATGTCTACAATTGTAATTACAAAATTATTTCCTCCATTACTGCGCGGTAGTTTTCCTACGCAATCCAGTTGTAAATATATTCCTGGTTTTAATATTTCTGGCATAGCCTGAAGTCTGGCTGGTGGTATATTTTTGTGTTTTACTAATAAGCATTGATTACAAGACTTACAAAAATTTTCCACGTCTTGGAAAGCCCCTATCCAAAAATATTTTCTTGAAAGTAATTGGTATGTCTTTTTTACTCCGAAATGAGGGAAATGTGCTATCTCTATTATCTTTCCCTTTAGCGAGTGCGGTATTACAATCTTATTCTCATTTATTTTCCTATACGTTTGTCTTTTATTTTCCTTCTTTACCATTAACAGTTTATTTTGGCTATCAATACAGTATACCTTGTTATTGTGATATCGGTTTCTTCCTTTTTGTAATTCCTCTCTAATTTTACTTAATTTTTCATCTACCATTTGTTGCTCTAATATTTTCTCCACATTTATCTCATCATTTTTAATTAAAGTATTTACATATTTGATTTGGTTATCATTGTCAAATACATATCTCGAGCAATAATCACTTGCGTTATTTTCACCTTTTTGATATTTGAATTTAAAATCATACTGACTTATGTCAATTAGCCACCTCGATATGATATTTGGCATTTTATCTAATTTTATGTGGTACATAAGGGATTTTGCGTCACTCAGCAAGGTGAAACTCCTTCCGAACAGATATTCTCTGAAGTGTTGTAAGGATGCGTGTATAGCTAGCAATTCTAGCTTTATAGCAGGATAACGCTTCTCTGCCGGGTTCACAGGTCTTGAATAAAATTCGATAACATGATCGACTCCATTTACCCTTTGCATCAAAATACTACTAATTCCCTTACCTGAGCCATCCGTAGTTAAGACAAACGGGTTTACTTCATCAGGCTGTCTTACAACTGGTTCTTTAAAAATTGCATTTTTTAATTTTTCAAAAGCTTTTCTACATTCATTATTCCACTCGAACCTAACATTCTTTTTTGTCAAATTTACCAACGGTTCTGCAATTTGTGCATAATTTTTTATCAGACCTCTAAAATAGTTTGTTGTCCCAAGAAAGCTTTTTACTTGTTTAACCGTTTGGGGTTGTTTGAAATTTTGCACTTTTGCACAGTTTTTTATTGATGGGCTTATACCATTCGCATTTACTTTATATCCTAAAAATTCAATTTGCGATTTGCATATCTGTAACTTCGCCGGGTCGAGTGTTAAATTATTTTCTTTCAATCTTTGGAAAACAATTTTGATTTTCTCTAACATTTCGTCGTTATTTTGTGCGCATATGACTAAGTCATCTAAGTAAAAGTATATTTTTAACTCTGATAGATCTCCTAACACTTTGTTCATTAAAAGTTGAAAATATGCTCCTGAGTTTTTAAGACCAAACGGAATTCTTTTAGGATTAAAATTTCCCATAAAAGTTGTGAACGTTAAGGCCTTTCTATCTTGTTTTCTTAGTTCGATCTGAAAAAACGCCGCCTTCAAATCCATAACTGTATAAATTTTACTACCAGCGATATTTTGTAATATATCCTTCACCTTTGGTAAGTTTATTGGCAAAAGTGGTAAATACGCGTTTATGGACCTATAATCAATAGCAAGTCTATATTTAGGTTCTTCATTTGGTTTACTTGGTTTCTTTACAAGAATAATGGGACTAGCGTACGTGCTTTGTGAACTTTCAATAATGTCATTTTCCAATAATTCCCTAATTTCTTTTTGCGCAATTTCTCGTACTGCTCTCGGAATTGGGTATGGTCGACTCTGAATAGGATAATTGTGCATAAGTTCGATTTTCGGTACTATTGCTGATGTTTTACCTAGGGTAGCATATGACTTTGAAAAAACCTCTGTATTGGTCATCATTAATGCAATAACTTTATTTCTATCTTCCTTATTTAAGTGCTGTACTTGAAAATCGTCTGGAGATATTTCTTTCTTTCTTAATTCCCGAATTTGTTGATAATCTGTTTTATTTAAATTTTGAATATTATTAATTTCCAACGTGGGTTTACTGCTTTTATTTTTTGTATCAACAATTTCGATTTGTTCTGTTATTATACCCACGTTCATGTTTTTATTAAGTGTAATTTGGCAATTTTTTTCATTGTATAACAACATTCTAATCTTATTTTTATTTTCTATACTTTGGATCGCTTCCTCCGTGATTAATGTTCTTGCCATTTTTATTGGAGAAAATAAAACATCCTGTCCCTCATTTAATTCCTGTGACAAAATCAATTGGACTATTTCTGACTCCCCTGGCTTTAATGTTATTTTTCTTTTCAATTTAGCGAAAATCTGCTTTTCCTCTTTCTTTTTAACATTCTTATTCTTATTACTTTCATTAGAACTTGGTAACCATTTTTCATCATTTACATTATCGCGAGTGCTACAATTTTGCATATTAGCGTTTTTTCTATCGTTATCGCTTTCATTATCCTCGCTTATTCTACCTTCATTCTCATTATTGAATTCATTACAACAATTATTTATTTCCTCATATTCGTCGTCATCATTATCATCGCTTATTCTATCTTCATTCTCATTATTGGATTCATTATAACAACTATTTATTTCCTCATATTCGTCGTCATCAGTATTATAATTTTCATAATTACTATTATATCTATTTTCATCGCGAATTCCCTGGCTTTGTGGTTTTTGTTTTGAATTCTGTATTGGGTTTGTATTTTCACTTTTATACAATTTAATCGCAGTATTCCCAAATTGTACTTCGTTATCTTTTGTATTTAAAATTGCTTTATGTGAGGATAAAAAGTCGTAGCCTAAAAGCATTTTATATTGCCCCTGTAAGTTCTGTTTTGTCACGAAAAAATAATTTTTGCATGCCTTTTCCCCAATTCTAAATGAAAATTGAATGCAATTTAAAAATTCTATATTTTCTTTAGTAAACGTCTGAAGTATTACTCTTCTGGTTATGTATTTTATTTTTACATTTCTATTCTGTTTTAGTTTTTGAAATGTTTCCAAATCTATAATACTAACTTGAGCCCCACTATCAATTACACTTATTATTTTTATTCCTTTGCAATCTATTTCTACCATCGGTAATTGTGGGCTTGATACGTTTTCACATTCGCTTGAAAGGATACTTTTGGTATCATATTTTGCTTTATCATTATTTTCATAATATTGTCCTCTCTCCAAATTTGTATAGTTTTGCCAGTCATCTCCATTTTTGTTATTTCTATATGTTTGTGAACCGAATTTATTTATTTCTCTGGAATTTGTACGATTCGTTCCTTGGTCCCAAATTCCAGCTCTTAGTTTAAATTACTATTATTATTGTTTCTCTCATATGTGTTTGATCTTATATTTCTTCCGTTGCGCCCCCTAAAATTTCCTCTTATACTTTGCCTCTCTCTATTTTCTACCTTGGTTTCTAATTGATCGTAATAATTTCTTTGATCATTATTATTTCCTTGATATTCCCTATTATTTCTATTATATCCTCCTCGTTCAAAATTTCTGAGATTTTCGTTTCTGTTTCCTCTGATATAATTTGTTTGCTCCAACCCATATTGCTGATAATTCATTCGTTTGGGATTCCTTGCAAATGCAGTATTACACTCATTGTACCAGCAATCTGAGAAATAATGTCCATTTTTTCCGCACCCTATGCAAAAAACAGCTCGTTCCATGGATTGATTTGGTATATTTTGCAATTTTAATTTATTAATTTCTAAAGTCAAATCTTGAACCTGTGTTGTAAGTAACATTTCTTTCAGTTCGTTATGTGATTCTTCTGGAGTCCTATCATTAAGAATTATTTCAAACAGTTCGGCATCTTTTATGGCATCTTCAAACCGCTGCGGATCTTTTTTCTTCACTTCAATTGCCAAATCAGGGCGTAATGCGCTAATGAATTTTCCCAACATTATTTTATTGGTTATTTTCTCTACCTCTCCATCTGTTGTATCCTTAAGGTTCAAAAATTTACGCGCTGCGTTTTTTATTTTTAGCACAAGCTCGTCCACTGACATATCAGGCGTTTGTTTTATTTTATTGAAAGCGTCCTGTTCTTGAATTATCGTTATTCTGTTTGAAAATTTATTTATTAGTAATATTTTTATTTTATCAAACTCCTTTTCGTTTTGTAATTCAGGGTTTTGAATTAAAAACTGCATAGCCTTATCTTTTAATCTGGTTTTAATGATAGCCACTTTATGCTCTTCCTTCCAACTTGCTAACTCCGCTAATTCATCAAATTGTTTTATAAAGAAATTTATATCTTCCTCCTTACTCCCACTAAATAATGGCAGGATCTGCATTACTGGAATATCCATATTTTTATTATTTCTATCCAATTTACTATAATTTTTATTTGATATTTTTTAATCTTCTTTCAAACTTGAACTCCTTGTTATAATTGAACTTTTCACCACTTTTTTAACTGGTCCCATTCCTATATCCCATTTTTCTAATTATACCTTTGATCTCATTTAAAAGAACCATTTTTTCCATTTCATTGATAAAACTTTACATAATCATACATATAACATAAGGAGAAATGAGAATTGTGCACAATATTTTCACAATCATCTATGTCGCCACCAGTTGTCCAACCTTATCAATATTTATTTTTTATTATTATTATTCCTTTTATTTTTATTAATTTCATAAATCCTTATTTTATTCCCGTTACTGCTAAAGTCACGAGCACCAAATGTGCCGATTATTAATTTTGTTGATTAAAATTAATATTGTCAAAAAATGCATTTTACATTAAATTAATTATTTATTAGTATATTAATTATACATGTAATCTGTTCTAAAACTTACTGCTGTGTACATTGCGTTGGTGGCCGCAAAACCCACCTATTTCTGTGCTTAACGGGATACTAAGTTAACAAACTAAAAATTAAGGTTAATAGTAAAGGAACAAACATTTATTTATCACATACTCAATTTACACTCTTTAGTTTTACAAATTAAATAAATCTCACAATAGTGGAATACATCTCAATGGTAGTTCGGGGGGTGTAATGCCAGATGAATTGATATTTGGTTGGAGCACGTGGTGGGATGCATTAATTAGCTTTTCCTTAAAAACACAAATTTAGACAAAGAGGTTATCCTCATATAGTTTAATTGTACGGTACCTGATCTTCTTTCATATAACTTGGGTAACACCGATGCTTTGTCACACTTTACACTTGCAATACCAGATGAACATGAGCTCTCCTTCGATTTCCTATATCAGAGACGCACACACAACTCTTAACTCTGCTACCGTCGCTTCTTCTTGACTAGTCTAACTCCAACAGCCTGCCTTGACCAATTCTAACTCCCACTTCGAGCAACTCTCACTTATATCCCTTTTTCGGTCGGCGGTCCACGTGCTGAAATGTAGAGCTGAGAGCTCATCCGTAGACATGGCGTCGCCGTCTCGGTTGCCGCCAAACGGCTTAGTGTGGTATGTAAACATGGGCGTGGTATGTAAGATATGGGGCCACCTGTATATTATCGCCCATCTGCTTAGCGTGGGGATAATCCGCCCGCATTCCTGGTTCCATTATTTTTTAATCCTTCCAAATATTTATTACTTTACATTTCTGGCATTACATGTCCAAAAAATGGTTTTTTCGCGTTCTACTTCTAGGAATCTCGAAGCGTGTAGATCTGTTGAAAATTCGAATTGCGATTTTCGATATGATTCCAATATTTTTCATGTATTGCAGAGAAAGTAAGAAGGAAATGAATATTAATTTGTAGGCAAAGTCAAGTGCTGCTCACATTAGATTTTTTATTTTCCCTACAATACATGGTATATAATGTATAGGTAAAGTTTTGGAAACGTGTCAATAATCGCAACTCAAGTGTTCGAGTGATCTATAGACGATTTGGACCTCTAGAACACGAAACAAATATTTATAGCATGACGTTCCCGTGTGTGTGTCTGTGTAATGTATGCATCCACCCTAACTTAACTAAGAGACTACATTTAATAAACTTTTACAGGTAAGTCACTTGTGGGTTACCCTGATGCTGATTAGATTTCGGTACGATTCGGAAAAAAGAACATGCTTTTTTAACGAAATGGCCCACAAAAAATCTTCAAAATCTAAAATAAAAAATTATGCATGTTCAAATGCTTCAATTAAATACTTGTTTTATATGTACTTTTTGACGATGAAAGGAATAGGACCAACCCCATTACTCTAGGACGCTAGAAAATTAAAAACAAATACAAAAAATGTAATGTGGGCAGCACATGACTTTCTCTGTAGACGCATATGTGAGTTTTCTTTATTTATTTTAATTCATTAAATTGAGTTTAATTACACAAAATAAAACAGCATTTGCACTTTTAATGCAATTTTTATATCTATTGGGAAACTGTCCATATTTTGTAACAAAAATGCGGAAAAACTAAAATATCTAGATAACGGTTGGTCCTAGAGTAATGGGGTTGGTCTTATTCTTTTGCTCGTCAAAAATTACGTATAAAACAAGCATTTTATTGATAGATTTAAGCATACGTAGTCCTTTATTTTAGATTTTGACGATTTTTGCGGGCCATTTTGCAAAAAGAGACAGGTTATTTTTTTCCGAATCGTACCAAAATTTAATCAGCACCAGTGCATTATGAAATTTGGTCATGAAATTTTGGGTTAGTTATGAGATTTGGAAATTTGGAGTTTTTTAGTTAGAGTAGATACATACATTGCACAGACAGACAGACAGACAGACATACAGACACACACACAGACGTCACGCTAAAAATTGTTTTTTCGTATTCTAGAGGTCTTGAAGCGTGTAGATCCATCGAAAACTCGAGTTGCGATTTTCTGCATGATTCCAATACTTTCTCTATACATTACCATATAGGGAAAGTACAAAAAGCAGGATCTGTATATCCCGAATCGTACCAAAATCTAATCAGCACCAGGGTCACCCACAAGGGACTTATCTATCAAATTTTATGAAATTCGCTCAATTAGTTTTTCAGTTAGAGAGAACACAATATCTGCATACACACACATTATGCTAAAAAAAAATTTTTTCCACGTTCTAGAGGTCTCAAAACGTGTCAATCCGTCTAAAACTCCATTTTGCAGAAAAAGGTAGATCACTTTTTTTCCGAATACATGCTAAGAAAAATAAAATGATAACATACCTCCAGATTTTCGCAACTTTTAAGAGAAAAAATATTTTTATCCATTCGTTTCGTAGCTACATATCAGTTGAAATTCCAAATCTCTTGTAATCATTTATCGCGTGACATTCTTGACCATTTCGAGACCGATTTCGAGTATCTGCAAAAGTTTTGGATTATATTTCATGTTAGTGAGTGGAACGCATTCTAGCGGTGATTTTTAACGAGTATGGGGAAAGAATTATAGAATTTTTGACATTGTACTCAAATGAAAGTATGCCAAACGCTTACCCTCACAGAGACGGAAGGTGGAGCCCATTTAAATGTGTCCATTTTAATAAAGTGTGGAAAATGACAAGGTGAAATTGTTATCTACAACAAAATTTTCATTTCTTACAGAGTGGATCCCCACCTAGTCAATTTTTAGGAAACTAAGGTCGTGTTTCCTGCGATCAATAGAGTTTCAAACCTCCTTCTTTACAAATCTTCATGCCTTTTAGAGAATAGAACGTAACTTAGCAACTATGCTTTAATGAATAAGAGGAAATATTTTCAGAATGTTAATATTGATCATAAATTAATGAATGGAACCTTGTGTAAGGTACAAATATCTTTCGTTAAGAAAGTCACACTGTGAAACAGTGGATATTTGATAGGATTCGAATAAATTTCTTTTTAATTAAATAAAATTATCAAAACGTCATACAAAATTTAAAAAAAATATTTCATATTGAGAAACATGTTCACTTTTCATATGTAATACCATGCGATAAATTTGGTGACATCATTCTCGTGGAACTAACTCGTTCCATTCAGGGAAAAAATACTTTGAGTAATACTTTTGTGCTTGAACGCCAATAGTCATTTATTTGCTGTAAGAATAACTTATTTCTCCGTCCATAACGCTTGGCGAGATTTCGGCGACGAATTTGGTGAAATGTCGCCAACTTGGCGACTTTTTTAAATGTTTCTAAATTAACGAAAAAATGATGCTAAATCAATGAAAATGACGACTAATTGAAGAAAATTCAATATCTTAGAAAGAATATAAGTATCTACTATAAGAATAACATTTTTTTAATTGTAAAAGTAGTAAATTCATTGCATGATATAAGGAAAGTCATGTGTTGCCCACATCAGATTTTTCAATTTCAGCATCATTGAAATTTTTTTTCATAAACATATCAAAATTAGTTTACTTCGTGAAATATTGTTGTTGTTGAGGTCCAGACCGGTCGACCTACCAGAAAGGTGTAAGGTAACTGTTTGTACGGCCGGGAAGTGCCACCCAATTTAGACCGGAACCCAGTGGGGGAGGCGTCCACAGGGACTGTACCCTCCTTCCTCTACCACCAACCTCTCGGAAGGACTTACGGACCGATATGTTTAGCGTGATCGTACTCCGCATGAAATATTGTGAAAGAGGTTATTGTTTTCGGAAAATTTGAATACATTTTAAAGGGATTTTTACGGTACTAAAATAATTTTTGTTATTTGATTGATCTTTATTTATGAAGCCATGGAATTTTTTACAAGTTAGAGTTTCTCTTGAAATTTTTAACTTATCTTTTTAAATCAGGTTAAAAAAGGGTTATTCGTTATCTATATATTTATCTAATAACATTTTAGAGATTGTTTTAACCGATGTGACTGTTCACAGTTTGGTGTTAATTGATTTGATTTAAACTGTAAAAGTATAATAAGCAATTGGAAACGGAAACCAATTCGGAATTTTTTTTATCGTGTGAGTACATGTTATGAGTAAACAGCACGTCTTTCCATACTAAATAGAGAACACTCTACAACTTTATAATTCGAAATCTTCGCCTATCTTGCTTCGTTTTCGAGATAAAAATTCTAATTTTCTCAATTTGCCGCTAGAGGTGCTGAAAATTTTCTTAATAAATAACGCATAGCCGTTTTCCTATCGGTAAACACCGCTTCTGTAGATTTTGAGCACTGCAATCGAAAATTTAGGGGATGCATAAGTACTTATAAAGGAAATATATTTTTAAAACTCGATTTTACTTCAAATAAATCATTAACTTGAATTTTTAGCTAATATAAGGAGATAAAATCATTTCCACTTCTTTTATGAATTTGATTTTTCCAATTTTTAAGTTCTCAGTATTATTGGGGAAAATATACTTTAGCCTTTCTGGTGAATGAGCTAATTACTAGTTTTTCTGCTGAAAGCTAATAACATTAGATGTTCTGGTGAATGAAAAAAAATAATATTCTTGTAAAACTTGCGATATAATTAAAAGTATTCTTTACAGATTAAAAAATGTAGATGCCTTCTGATCACTTCATTAATGAACCATTTTATGAAGGAATTCATGCAAATACTTTTGCAAACTTGAGTTTCTTAAGTTCTTAGTCTGTATTATGAAATTTCAATTAATTAAGCCAGGTGAATTACTTCCGTTCTACTTCATAGAGAAACCTCTTCATTTGAAGTGAATTGGGCTTTATTTGCTTCGGAGTCTTTCATACCTCCGTTTATCCACTTCACATGCAAGTACCTTTTGATGTTTTCGTCTCTTTCTCAGCTATTCAGCCAGACTAAATCATCAGAAAAGGGATTGATACCTTAGCTACCACTTAATCAAGAATCTATTCAGAAGTGCATTTACTCGATAAGACTCGATATACAGATTGATCTTGCTTCATTCAGAATTTGGAAAAATTAAATCTTAATAAATATTAAGATAGGAATTAATTTAATCGTAATAATGTTTTTTTATTTTGTGTGTTTTAATAAACATAGTGAATTGAAAACGAAAAATCTGATATGGGCAGAACATGACTTTCCCTGCAGACGTGAATTCAGTCTTTCTATATTTCTTTAAGAACTCATTAAATTGAGTTTAATTGTACAAAATAACACAACATTTTCATTTTTAATTCAATTTCCGCTTTTATTTGGTAATTGGATATTTTTCCAAAGGCGGCATAACAAAAATGCCAAAAATCTCAAATATCTCGCAAACGGTTAGTCCTAGAGTAATAGAGTTGTTCTAATCCTTTTCCTCGTGAAAAATTACGTATAAAACAAGCATTTAATTGATACATTTGAACATACGTAGTCTTTTTTTTATATTGGCGATTTTTGGGGGAATTTCGCAAAAAAGGGCAGGTTGTTCTTTTCCGAATCGTACCAAAATCTAATCAGCACCAGGGTCACCCACAAGGGACTTATCTATCAAATTTTATGAAATTCGCTCAATTAGTTTTTCAGTTAGAGAGGACACAATATCTGCATACACACACATTATGCTAAAAAAAAAAATTTTCCACGTTCTAGAGGTCTCAAAACGTGTCAATCCGTCTAAAACTCCATTTTGCAGAAAAAGGTAGATCACTTTTTTTCCGAATACATGCTAAGAAAAATAAAATGATAACATACCTCCAGATTTTCGCAACTTTTAAGAGAAAAAATATTTTTATCCATTCGTTTCGTAGCTACATATCAGTTGAAATTCCAAATCTCTTGTAATCATTTATCGCGTGACATTCTTGACCATTTCGAAACCGATTTCGAGTATCTGCAAAAGTTTTGGATTATATTTCATGTTAGTGAGTGGAACGCATTCTAGCGGTGATTTTTAACGAGTATGGGGAAAGAATTATAGAATTTTTGACATTGTACTCAAATGAAAGTATGCCAAACGCTTACCCTCACAGAGACGGAAGGTGGAGCCCATTTAAATGTGTCCATTTTAATAAAGTGTGGAAAATGACAAGGTGAAATTGTTATCTACAACAAAATTTTCATTTCTTACAGAGTGGATCCCCACCTAGTCAATTTTTAGGAAACTAAGGTCGTGTTTCCTGCGATCAATAGAGTTTCAAACCTCCTTCTTTACAAATCTTCATGCCTTTTAGAGAATAGAACGTAACTTAGCAACTATGCTTTAATGAATAAGAGGAAATATTTTCAGAATGTTAATATTGATCATAAATTAATGAATGGAACCTTGTGTAAGGTACAAATATCTTTCGTTAAGAAAGTCACACTGTGAAACAGTGGATATTTGATAGGATTCGAATAAATTTCTTTGAAATTTTTGAAAAGACAGATTAGCAAATCCAATACATGCGAATGAATACATATGTAACCCCATGAGGGATGATAGTAATGAACAATGTGTGAAATCTACTTTGAACTTATTTCTTTTTTAATTTGGAAAAAAGACAGATAAACCAAAACAGTTCTTTAATGCTCTTCGAATAGGTCTTTTAACAGGGTTATTTTAATAGTCCTGCAAACATACATAACCTTCACCATCAGCAGTTTTTGGATAATGAATTGATAATTTCATAAAAACTTTTGATAATTACATAAAAACATTGATAATTTTTTATGAATTGATAATTTCATAAAAACATTTTTCTTGCGAAGTATGATTTTAGATTTTAAGACATTTTAATATTTGAAATAACGCTATTGTAGGGATCTAAACTTAACTTTCGATACTTATTCTTTTTATTAGATTCCTAAACTAAGTTTTTATGAAATTATCAATTCATTATCCAAAAACAGCGAATTGTGGAGGATGTTATATGTTTGCACTTCCCTGTTAAAAAACTATTTTAAGAATATTAAAAGAAAAATACGTTGCTTTGGCTGTCTGGCTTTATTTGGGTTTTTTCCAAATTACAAAAGAAAATAAGTTGACAGCACATTTCACACATTGTTTATTACTATCACCCCTCGTGGGATTACATATTTATACATTCAAATGTATTGGATTTGATAATATGTCTTTTCAAAAATTTAAAAGAAATTTATTCGAATCCTATGAAATATCCACTGTTTCACAGTGTGACTTTCTTAACAAAATATATTTGTACCTTACCGAGGGTTCCATTCATTAATTTATGTTCAATGTTAAAATTCTGAAATTATTTCCCCTTATTTATTAAAAAATCTGATGTGGGCAACACATGACTTTCCTTATATAATGAAATGAATTTACTACTTTTACAGTAAAATAAATAGGTTTTTCTTCTACTAGATACTAATATCCTTTCCAAGATATTGACTTTTCGACAATTAGTCGTCATTTTCATTGATTATCGTCATTTTCATTGATTATCGTCATTTTTATCCATTTGGCGAGATTTTCGTTAATTTGGCAACATTTCAAAAGGTCGCCAAGTTGGCGACATTCCGCCAATTTTGTCGCCAAAATCTCGCCAAGCGTTATGGACAAAGAAATAAGTTATATATATATATATATATATAACTTATTAGATATTAAATTTTCGACATATATTATATAACTATTATTATATATTTATATATTATATAACTTATTAGATATTGAATTTTCCACAATTAGTCGTCATTTTCATTGATTTAGCGTCATTTTTATCCATTTGGCGAGATTTTCGTTAATTTGGCAACATTTCAAAAAGTCGCCAAGTTGGCGACATTCCGCCAATTTCGTAGCCAAAATCTCGCCAAGCGTTATGAACGAAGAAATAAGTTATTCTTACAGCAGATAAATTGGCGTTCAAATGCAAATGTATTACTCAAAGTATCTTTTTTCATGAATGGAACGAGCTAGATCCACGAGAATGATGTCACCCAATTTATCGCATGATATTATATATGAAAAGTGAACATGTTTCTCAATAGGAAATATTTTTTTTCTATTTTATTTGACTTTTTAATAATTTTTTTGAAAACTGTGCAATATCTCGAGAACGGTTCATGTTAGCGTTCTAAAATTTATGTCAATCGTTTTCTAATGAAAAATTACATAAGGAATGTCTATTTACGTAACTTTATTATTGGTTTTGATTTTTTGACGATTTTTTCAAAATTTCATTTGAAAATTTAGGGGGGTTCTGAACATTCGATTGCGTATAAAAACAATAGGCTTCCAGTGTTTACAGATTGTGATTTTTGTACCAAATTTGGTTCGAATCGGTCCATTCGTTCGTCAGTTATCGTCTCCACAGGCCCACTGACACACACACACACACACACTTTCACACACACACACACACACACACAGACATCACTTCAAAAATGTTTGATTCGTGATCAGGGATGCTTGAAACGTGCTCTCCCGTCGAAAACTCGAATTCGAATTTTCGACCCCGTCACAATACTTTCCTTATACATTATGTATATAAGGAAAGTAAAAATATTTGCTAAGTTACGATCCATTCTCTAAAAAGCACGAAGATTTCTAAAGAAGTGGGTTTGAAACTCTAAAGATCGCAGGAAACACGACCCTAGTTTCCTAAAAATCGACTAGGTGGGGATCCATTTTGCAAGAAATGCAAATTTTGTCGTAGATAACAGTTTCACCTTATCATTTTCCACACTTTACTAAAATGGACACATTCAAATGTGTTCATCCTTCCCTCTCTACGATGGTTAGCATTTGCCATACTTTCATTTAAGTACAATGTCAAAAATTCTAAAATTCTTTCCCCATACTCGTAAAAAATCACCTCTCGGTTGCGCTCCACACACTAACATTAAATATAAATGAAAAATTTTGCAGATACTCGAAATCAGTCGGCCAATAGTGTCATGCGATAAATGATTATCAGAGATTTGGAATTTCAACTGATAAGTAGCTATACACGAATCAAATGGATACAAATAATTTTTCTCATGAAAGTTACAAAAATCTAGAGGTATGTTAACACTTTATTTTTCTTAGCATGTATCTATTCATATTCACTTCTCAATTAGAAATCAGATCTCAGTAGGTAAAATATTTCTAAAAATAAACTCTCGAAATACTTTGCCTTTGCTGTCTTTTGGAATTTAAACCTTTATGAAGGTTCGCTTTTCAAGTCTAAAATCTAAAGGTATGCAACTAATAATGGCCTAACAATGTGTCATGAGGTCAGTAATGCTGGTTAAAGATTCTTAAAATCAAATCCGATCCTTTTGCGGTCTGTCTACATTTATTAAGATATAAATGGTTTTACGGCGCACCCACAGCCACAAAATCCCGACATTCCTATTTGTATATCAACAATGTCTCTGCAATTAGACATCAAATTAATTACACGTTTTTAAAAATAATAATCATGTATCGTCAGATTTATCATTCAAATTTCACCCTACTTCCCCGAAAATTCAAGTACAATGCAATTTGCTAAATTTATTCAAAAAATTGCAATTTTAGGGTCTTAGGCCCCTTGGAATACCGAAAATGCACCTTAGTTTCCCGAAAATTCGCCAAGTCATTCCATACGTTCATTTAAATTTCCGCATTGCCCATATTTCACAGGGTCATTGTTGTAGGTTAAAGATTCTTAAAAGTACGCTCCTTTGGTGGTCTGCCTACATTAAGAATTAAATGGTTTTAGGGCGCACCTTCAGCCACGAAATACCGACATTTACCATTTGTATGTCAACGATGTCGCTGACACTAGATATCAAATTAATTACGCGTTTTTAAAAATAATAATCTTGTATCGCCAGATTCTTCATTCGTATTACTTTCCTTATATACATAATGTATAAGGAAAGTATTGTGACGGGGTCGAAAATTCGAATTCGAGTTTTCGACGGGAGAGCACGTTTCAAGCATCCCTGATCACGAATCAAACATTTTTGAAGTGATGTCTGTGTGTGTGTGTGTGTGTGTGTGTGTGTGTGTGTGTGTGTGTGTGTGTGAAAGTATGTGTGTGTGTGTGTGTGTGTGTCAGTGAGTCTGTGGAGACGATAACTGACGAACGAATGGACCGATTCGAACCAAATTTGGTACAAAAATCACAATCCGTAAACACTGGAAGCCTATTGTTTTTATACGTAATCGAATGTTCAGAACCCCCCTAAATTTTCGAATGAAATTTTGAAAAAATCGTCAAAAAATCAAAACCGCTAATAAAGTTACGCAAATAGACATTTCTTATGTAATTTTTCATTAGAAAACGATTGGCATAAATTTTAGAACGCTAACATGAACCGTTCTCGAGATATTGTGCATTTTTTAAAAAAAATTATGAAAATGTCACATAAAAAAAAATTCCTATTGAGAAACATGTTCACTTTTCATATGTAATACCATGCGATAAATTGAGTGACATCATTCTCGTGGATCTAGCTCGTTCCATTCATGAAAAAACATACTTTGAATAATACTTTTGTATTTGAACGCCAATAGTCATTTATCTGCTGTAAGAATAACTTTTTTCTTCGTGCATAACGCTTGGCGAGATTTTGGCGACGAATTTGGCGGAATGTCGCCAACTTGGCGACTTTTTTGAAATATTGCCAAATTAATGAAAATCTCGCCAAATGGATAAAAATGATGCTAAATCAATGAAAATGACGACTAATTGTCGAAAATTCAATATCTTGGAAAGAATATTAGTATCTACTATAAGAAAAACTCATTTTTTTACTGTAAAAGTAGTAAATTCATTACATTAAGGAAAGTCATGTGTTGCCCACATCAGATTTTTTTAATGTTATTGAAATGCCCTGCACTTTCCGCAGAGGGTGTCCTCCTATTCTTTCATTTTAATTCAATGTTAAAAATCAGATACCATTAAAAATAATTACTAAGTGCCATTCTATATATTAAAATTCTTTAATTTTTGTAAAAAAAAAAAACTCCAATTTAAGGGTCTTAAGCCCGCTGGTGCTCCGAAAATCTGCTTAGAGTCGTCATTCCATTTAATAAAAATGTGGTATATTGCTGGAAACTCAAGTCATTATCGCAATTTTTTTAAAGGACCCTTGCACCCCATAGTTACCTGACAATTCACTGAATATCATTTCATACTGTAGAAAAAGATGCCTTTTATTCAAAAATCCAAGTCGTTATCGCAATTTAAAACAAAATGGGGCTCTTTTATCTCCTGTGTTCCCTTCTGTCTGAAAATTTGCTAAATACCATGCAATTTACTAAATTTATTCAGAAATCGTAATTTTTGAAATTTTAGGATGTTAGACCCCTTGGAATACCGAAAACGCCCCCCTAGTTCCCTAAATATCGGTTCAAAGTTTACATGATGACTTCAACGGTCACATGACATTATCTGCCAAAAGCCATCTCTTTTGCAACATTTCCACCACGATGAGTGACCAAGACGTGACCTAAGACGTCATCGGCAGGAGCAGCTGCCTTTCTGCTGCTCCTGCTGGGGTAGAACATACACTTTCTATCTACTCATATCGACTACAGAAAAGGGGATTCCAGGTACTTTTGATCATATATCATATCTATAAATAATTAAGCTGTTTCCGTGAGATGTTATATTCTTATCTAAATCAATAACAAAAGCCGAATGATTTTCAACAAGTTTTAAAAAATCTAATTTTATTGTTTTCCCACAATATCAAAATTTGAATATCTTTAGCAAAAGTCATGTTATACCCGTTGATTATTTTCTATTTAGCTTTATATGTTTCTGTAAAAACATTCTTTATAAATTTAAGCGTACTTCTTGAAACAATGCAAATGATCCAATGTTAAAATCAACATTTATTGAGCAGAACAAAGCTGAAAAACGAGTTATACTCTTTGATGATTTTTCCTCGCATAAAAGATAAATATTTGTTTTTGTTTTGTTTTTGTAACATATATCGAATGCATCCACTTTGTCCCTAACTACGTTTCGTCTCAAGTGCCTTGCGAATATTATTTGAAGGACTCTTCAAATTGTTTCGAGTTGTTTGTCTTGCCTATTTGCTTTGATATGCGCAAATAAACAGCTTGAATATCGCTTTGGGAATATCATCATTTTTATTCCCAAATATATTGCTGTTTTTATGTTAGCATTAGTTAAATGAAGCTAATAAATTTTATGAATTTTCAATTTGGTATATTTCATATCTTCACGTACTAATAGCACTCTTTGTGCAGCTTTCTCTTGCCTTGCTACAGAAAAGTATTGTTTTCGTATCGCATACATTTTACAGTTAAATTAAAAACCAAACCAACAATCAACCTGTTGTTGTTGTTTTTGAAACCCAGACCGTCCGACCTACCAGAAAGGTGTAAGGTAACAGTTTGGACGGTCGGGAAGTGCCACCCAATTTAGACCGGAACCCAGTGGGGGAGGCATCCACAGAGCCCGTACCTCCTTCCCCTACCACCAACCTCTCGGAAGGACTAACAATCAACCTGTGAGGTAATTCCAGCTAGTGAAACAGGCCTTCATTTGTAGCCCTTCTACCATCTAGAATAAGAACTTGGATTTAATCTTATGACGTTCACTTAGGAAAAAATAATCGAAATGTTAGGTGATTTTCATGTGAGGTGCAATAATTTTGGTGATTTTGAGATCACAGCATGTATGTTCAGTTTCTCTTTTAGAGGTAGCTAGACATCCTTGTCGTTATAAAATTTTATAGCAATGAAATAAACTGTGTATATACTCAGTTATGTATCGTGCAATGTATAATGGATAAACATGCGTGTATCATTATACTTCATATTTTTGTTCTTGACGCCTTATAATTTTTTCAAATATTAACAAACTATAAACAGGGATTTATTATAATTTGATTAAATCAAAAATGTATTTATGAATCAGCTCTTAATTATTCAAAGCAGCTGTACTGAACAATTCTTAAAATCGAACTAAAGTATCAAAGTCAAAAATTATTGCTGAAATGTAGTATGACAAATTTGACTAAATAATATTTCTACCCTGACACTCAAACATCAATCCGGAAAAGTTTTGACACGTGATAACCAAACATAGTCCTACCGTAAACTCTAAGATTCCATTCCAATATCAGTAACTGCTTTATCGAGCACCAGTTCTTCCACTTATGAATGGTTAGAGTCTTGTATAGAACTAATAGAGGTTGCTGTCTGGTGTACTTCTTTTTACCATCATCATATGATCATTGAATTGGTTGTATTGGTGCCTTATAATTGCTTTTTCATGGCCCACTGTATCACACCATTTCTTTACAGATTACTTTGCGTCATCGTTTCCTGGTGACAATTCCTTTCTTCAGCGATCATCTTAAACATCAATATTTTGTGTTAAAAGTTGATCTGCAAAATTTGGTGGCGATTGAAAACCGAGTTCAGAAGTTAGAACCCGTACAAACGAATCAAACAGTTGAGTTGAATGGTAATACTCACGCACTACAAATTCTCGTAATTATAAAATTTAAAGTTTTCTTTTCTTTTTTACTTTCCCTACAATACATGGTAAAGTGCCGGGAAAGTATTGAAATCGTGTCGAAAATCGCAATTTGAGTTTTCGATGGATCTACACGTTTCGAGCAATATAACTAACTATATAACTAACCGAAAAAACTATTTTTAACGTGGCGTCTGTGTGTGTGTCTGTACGTCTGTCTACCCAATGCATGTATCCAGTCTAACTGAAAAACTGATTGACGAATTTTCACAAAATTTAGTAAATCTCTTGTTAATTATTCCTGGTGCTGATTAGATGTTGGCTTTTTTTTTTTTTTTTCAGAACCAGTCTTTTTCTGGGAAATGGCCCACAAAAAATGTATATATTTACTCTAAGTAACTAATCGACCAAATGTCACAAAATTTTGTAGATAAATAGATTGATGAACCCTTTGTAGATTGGTGCATTCTTATGCTGATTAGATTCTAAAAACAGAACCTGCCTTATTGATTGCGAAATGTCCCGCAAAAATTTAAAACTAAAAGCTACGTATGCTCAAATGTGTCAATTAAATGCTTATTTTATACGTAATTCTTGACAACGAAAAGGATAAAACCAACTCCATTACCCTTGGAATCACCTTTCTCGAGATATTTTAATTATTTCGCTTGCCACACCACTTCCAGAAACGAAATAAAAGCGAAAATAGGTTTAAAAGGGCGAATTCTGTCTAAATTCAAATAATTGTGCATGTTATTTTGTGAAATTAAACTAAATCAAGTGCATTATGAAAGAAATAAAGACAAAATTGATTTGAGTCTGTAGGGAAAGTCAATCGCTGCCCACTTCAGATTTCTTTACTTTACATTTAAAAGTTGAAACAATGTTGCAGCACACGCGATAAAATGAAATGTTATAAATATTTTCTCATTCATTTATCCATTTATATTGAAGTTTTATTTGTTACTAGAAAATGTACTCGATCTTGCCAGGGATTTGAAGCAGAGATTCGATGAATTCATTCATTAAATTTTTCAAAGAAAACGGCAGGACTAATATAGGGTAAATGAATCACTTCTGTAAATTACAGACGACGCCCGTTACAAAGCAAATTTTAAATGTTCGGACATTTAGTAAAATCAGACATTTCTGTAAATTCGGACTTTCTGCAAATTCGAATAATTTAATAAAGATTTAATAAAATATGCAAAATACATTTATTAAAATTTACATTCGGTCTGAAAGAACACTGAACATATCAATAAATTCTTGGAATTTAAAACATTTATCAGAATATTGAACGCCGTTACAATATAAAAATTCGATGAAGCCAAATTGAAGCCAAATTTTATACACATATAGAATGTTCCAAGAAGACAAAATGTCACAATTTATTTATTTCCCATTTCACGCTAGATAGCAATAGCTCAACTAAATAGTCGATTTATACCAAATATGGTATATTTATGGACACGTATATAAAAAATCTGATGTGGGCAACACATGACTTTCCTTATACAATGAAATGAATTTACTACTTTTAGAGTAAAATAAATAGGTTTTTCTTCTAGTAGATACTAATATCCTTTCCAAGATATTGAATTTTCGACAATGAGTCGTCATTTTCATTGATTTAGCGTCATTTTTATCCATTTGGCGAGATTTTCGTTAATTTGGCAATATTTCAAAAAGTCGCCAAGTTGGCGGCATTCCGCTAATTTCGTTGCCAAAATCTCGCCAAGCGTTATGGACGAAGAAATAAGTTATATATATATATATATATATATATATATCTCTTATTAGATATTGAATTTTCGACATATATTATATAACTATTATTATATATTTATATATTATATAACTCATTAGATATTGAATTTTCCACAATGAGTCGTCATTTTCATTGATTTAGCGTCATTTTTATCTATTTGGCGAGATTTTCGTTAATTTGGCATCATTTCAAAAAGTCGCCAAGTTGGCGACATTCCGACAATTTTGTCGGCAAAATCTCGCCAAGCGTTATGGTCGAAGAAATAAGTTGTTCTTATAGCAGATAAATTGGCGTTCAAATGCAAAAGTATTACTCAAAGTATCTTTTTTCATGAATGGAACGAGCTAGATCCACGAGAATGATGTCACCCAATTTATTGCATGATATTATATATGAAAAGTGAAAATGTTTCTCAATAGGAAATATTTTGTTTCTATTTTATATGACTTTCTGATAATTTTTTTGAAAAATGTGCAATATCTCGAGAACGGTTCATGTTAGCGTTCTAAAATTTATGTCAATCGTTTTCTAATGAAAAATTACATAAGAAATGTCTATTTGCGTAACTTTTATATTGGTTTTGATTTGTTGACGATTTTTTCAAAATTTCATTCGAAAATTTAGGGGGGTTCTGAACATTCGATTGCGTATAAAAACAATAGGCTTCCAGTGTTTACAGATTGTGATTTTTGTACCAAATTTGGTTTGAATCAGTCCATTCGTTCGTCAGTTATCGTCTCCACAGACCCACTGACACACACACACACACAGACATCACTTCAAAAATGTTTGATTCGTGATCAGGGATGCTTGAAACGTGCTCTCCCGTCGAAAACTCGAATTCGAATTTTCGACCCCGTCACAATACTTTCCTTATACATTATGTATATAAGGAAAGTAAAAAGCATCCCAATTGAAAAGAAAAAACTTGTTCGTATCATACACACTAACGCTTTTTCCCATATTTTAAAATACCTCTAAATGTGTTTCCTATCACATTTGCATTATATTCTTTTTTAAACATTTAGAAAAAAATAATTTAACATATTTAGCAAGCAGAAAAATTTTCATAATTTTTATGATTGATTTAACGCATTTTTACTTTCCCTGCAATACATGATAATGTATAGGGAAAGTATTGGAATCATGTCGAAAATCGCAACTCGAGTTTTCGACGGATCTGAACGTTTCGAAACCTCTACAATACGAAAAACCTATTTCTAGCGTGACGTCTGTGTGCGTGTCTGTCTGTCTGTGTGTCTGTGTGTCTGTCTGTGCAATGTATGTATCCACTCTAACTCAAAAACTAATGGACCAAATTTCATAAAATTTGTAAGACTCTTGGGCGTGACCATGGTGCTGAGTAGTTTTTGGTACAATTCGGAAAAAAAGAACCCGCTTTTTTTTGCGAAATGGCCCGCAAAAACCTCATGTATCCACTCTAGTTGAAATACTAATTGACCAAATTTCACAAAATTTGGTGGATAAATCACTTGTAGGATACTCTGGTGCTGATTAGATTTTGGTACGATTCGGAAAAGAACAACCTGCCCCTTTTTACGAAATTACCCGCAAAAATCGCCAATATAAAAAAAAAGACTACCTATGTTCAAACGTATCAATTAAATGGTTGTTTTATACGTAATTTTTCACGAGGAAAAGGATAAGAACAACTCTATTACTCTAGGACTAACCGTTCTCGAGATATTTGAGATTTTTGGCAGTTTTGTTATGCCGCCTTTGGAAAAATGTCCAATTACCAAATAAAAGCGGAAATTGAATTAAAAATTAAAATGTTGTGTTATTTTGTACAATTAAACTCAATTTAATGAGTTCTTATAGAAATATAGAAAGACTGAATTCACATCTGCAGGGAAAGTCATGTGCTGCCCATATCATATTTTTCGTTTTCAATTCACTATGTTTATTAAAACACACAAAATAAAAAAACATTATTACGATTAAATTAATTCCTATCTTAATATATATTAAGATTTAAGTTTTCCAAATTCTGAATGAAGCAAGATCAATCTGTAAATCGAGTCTTATCGAGTAAATGCACTTCTGAATAGATTCTTGATTAAGTGGTAGCTAAGGTATCAATCCCTTTTCTGATGATTTAGTCTGGCTGAATAGCTGAGAAAGAGACGAAAACATCAAAAGGTACTTGCATGTGAAGTGGATAAACGGAGGTATGAAAGACTCCGAAGCAAATAAAGCCCAATTCACTTCAAATGAAGAGGTTTCTCTATGAAGTAGAACGGAAGTAATTCACCTGGCTTAATTAATTGAAATTTCATAATACAGACTAAGAACTTAAGAAACTCAAGTTTGCAAAAGTATTTGCATGAATTCCTTCATAAAATGGTTCATTAATGAAGTGATCAGAAGGCATCTACATTTTTTAATCTGTAAAGAATACTTTTAATTATATCGCAAGTTTTACAAGAATATTATTTTTTTTCATTCACCAGAACATCTAATGTTATTAGCTTTCAGCAGAAAAACTAGTAATTAGCTCATTCACCAGAAAGGCTAAAGTATATTTTCCCCAATAATACTGAGAACTTAAAAATTGGAAAAATCAAATTCATAAAAGAAGTGGAAATGATTTTATCTCCTTATATTAGCTAAAAATTCAAGTTAATGATTTATTTGAAGTAAAATCGAGTTTTAAAAATATATTTCCTTTATAAGTACTTATGCATCCCCTAAATTTTCGATTGAAGTGCTCAAAATCTACAGAAGCGGTGTTTACCGATAGGATAACGGCTATACGTTATTTATTAAGAAAATTTTCAGCACCTCTAGCGGCAAATTGAGAAAATTAGAATTTTTATCTCGAAAACGAAGCAAGATAGGCGAAGATTTCGAATTATAAAGTTGTAGAGTGTTCTCTATTTAGTATGGAAAGACGTGCTGTTTACACATAACATGTACTCACACGATAAAAAAAATTCCGAATTGGTTTCCGTTTCCAATTGCTTATTATACTTTTACAGTTTAAATCAAATCAATTAACACCAAACTGTGAACAGTAACATCGGTTAAAACAGTCTCTAAAATGTTATTAGATAAATATATAGATAACGAATAACCCTTTTTTAACCTGATTTAAAAAGATAAGTGAAAACTTTCAAGAGAAACTCCAACTTGTAAAAAATTCCATGGCTTCATAAATAAAGATCAATCGAATAACAAAAATTATTTTAGTACCGTAAAAATCCCTTTAAAATGTATTCAAATTTTCCGAAAACAATAACCTCTTTCACAATATTTCACGACGTGTTCATGCGGAGTACGATCACGTTAAACATGTCGGTCCGTAAGTCCTTCCGAGAGGTTGGTGGTAGAGGAAGGAGGGTACAGTCCCTGTGGACGCCTCTCCCACTGGGTTCCGGTCTAAATTGGGTGGCACTTCCTGGCCGTCCAAACAGTTACCTTACACCTTTCTGGTAGGTCCGGCCGTCCAAATAGGTGCTCTTAGTCCCCTGGACGAGTCGGACGGTCTGGGTCTTCTACACCTTTCTGGTAGGTCGACCGGTCTGGATCTCAACAACAACAATATTTCACGAAGTAAACTAATTTTGATATGTTTTTGAAAAAAAATTTCAATGATGCTGAAATTGAAAAATCTGATGTGGGCAACACATGACTTTCCTTATATAATGCAATGAATTTACTACTTTTACAGTTAAAAAAATGTTATTCTTATAGTAGATACTTATATTCTCTCCAAGATATTGAAGTTTCTTCAATTAGTCGTCATTTTCATTGATTTAGCATCATTTTTTCGTTAATTTAGAAACATTTAAAAAAGTCGCCAAGTTGGCGACATTTCACCAAATTCGTCGCCAAAATCTCGCCAAGCGTTATGGACGGAGAAATAAGTTATTCCTACAGCAAATAAATGACTATTGGCGTTCAAGTACAAAAGTATTACTCAAAGTATTTTTTCCCTGAATGGAACGAGTTAGTTCCACGAGAATGATGTCACCCAATTTATCGCATGGTATTACATATGAAAAGTGAACATGTTTCTCAATAGGAAATATTTTTTTTAATTTTGTATGACGTTTTGATAATTTTTTTGAAAAATGTGCAATATCTCGAGAACGGTTCATGTTAGCATTCTAGAATTTATGTCAATCGTTTTCTAATGACAAATTACATAAGAAATGTCTATTTGCGTAACTTTATTAGCGGTTTTGATTTTTTGACGATTTTTTCAAAATTTCACTCGAAAATTTATGGGGATTCTGAACATTCGATTGCGTATAAAAACAGTAGGCTTCCAGTGTTTACGGACTGTGATTTTTGTACCAAATTTCGTTCGAATCAGTCCATTCGTTCGTCAGTTATCGTCTCACTGACACACACACACATCTGATGTAGGTAGCACATGGCTTTCCCTGAAGACATATTACATCTCTTTATTTACGTTCAGACGTTCTCTTTATTACGTACAGACGTTCTCTTTATTTTAATTAAATTTAATTCACTTTTAATTCAATTTTCGTTCTCATTTGGTAACTGGACTTATTTTCAAAGGTGGCGTAGAGCAAATGCGAAAAAACAAAAATATCTCGGGAACGGCTAGTCCTAGTGTAATGGGGTTGGTCTTATTCTTATTATCGTTCAAAATTACGTATAAAACAAGCATTTACTGGATATATTTAAGCATACGTAGTTTTTATTTTAGATGTTGACGATTTTTGCGGGACCATTTCGCAAAAAAGGCCAGTTCTGTTTTCACGAATCCTACCAAAAACCAATCAGCACCAGGGTCGCATCCAAGTGACTTACCTACCAAATTTTATGAAATTCGGTCTATTAGTTCTTGAGTTAGAGTGTATACATACATTGCACAGACAGACAAACAGGCACACAGACAAACACACAGACACACAGATGTCACGCTAAAAATAGTTTTTTCGTATTCTAAAGATCCCAAAAAGTGTAGATCCGTCGAAAACTCGAGTTGTGATTTTAGGCATGATTCCAATACTTGTCCTGTACATTACCATGCATTGCAGGGAAAGTAAACATCTGATCCGGGCAGCATATGACTTCCCCTGCAGACTTAAATTCATATTTTCTTTATTTCTTTAATAATTCATTAGATTGAGTTTAATTGCACAAAATAACACTAAATTTGCATTTTTAATTCAATTTTTGTATTATTTGGTAATTGAACATTTTCCCGAAAGCGGCATAACAAAAATACAAAAAATCTCAAATATCTTGAGAACGGTTAGTCCTAAAGTATAATGGAGTGTGTTATATCCTTTTCCTCGTCAAAAATTGCGTATAAAACAAGAATTTAATTGATACATTTGAGCATACATAATCTTTTTTTTTTTTTAGATTTTTGCAATTTTTGAGTCCCATTTCGTACAAAAGGCAAGTTGTTCTTTTCCGAATCGTACCAAAATCTAATCAGCAACAGAGGATCCCACAAATAACTTATCTACCAAATTTTGTGAAATTCGATCAATTAGTATTTTAGCTAGAGTGAATACATGAAATTTTTGCGGGCTATTTCGTAAAAAAAGGCAGGTTTCCGAATTGTACCAAAATCTAATCACCACCAGAATATCCTACAAGTAACTTATCAACCACGTTTTGTGAAATTTAGTCAATTAGTATTTTAGCTAAAGGTAGATACATGAAATTTTTACGGACCATTTCGCAAAAAAAGCTGATTTTGTTCTTACGAATCGTACCAGAAACTAATCAGCCCCAGGGTCACACCCAAGTGACTTACCTACCAAATTTTATGAAATTCGGTTCATTAGTTCGAGTTAGAGTGGATACATACATTGCTCAGACAGACAGACACACAGACAGACAGACTGACACACAGACAGACAGATACACACACGCACACACAGACGTCACGCTAAAAATGGTGTTTTGTATTCTAGAGGTCTCGAAACGTGTGGATCCGTCGAAAACTCTCGAGTTGCGATTTTCGGCATGACTCCAATACTTTCTCTATACATTACCATGTATTGCAGGGAAAGTAAAAATAATTTTCTATATTAATCATGCATAAAGCATTGATTTTATGAAACCTTTTTCAACTGAAATGCAATTTCATTTAATCATCTCTAAAATGCGATACATTCAGCAGTAGTGTTTTTAAATTTTCGCAGTACTACAATAATTTATTTTACTTGAAAATTTAAAACTGCATCAAAAAATCTGATGTGGGCAGCACATGACTTTCCTCATACAATGCAATAAATTTACTACTTTTACAGTTAAAAAAATGTTATTCTTATAGTAGATTCTTATATTCTTTCCAAGTTATTGAATTTTCTGCAATTAGTCGTTATTTTCATTGATGTAGCGTCATTTTTATCCATTTGGCGAGATATTTTTATTATTTTCCTTGATTTTTTGATAAATTTATTTGAAAAATATGCAATATCTCGAGAACGGTTAGTGCTAGCGTCCTACACTTTCTGTCAATCGTTTTCTAAGGAAAAATTACATAAGAAAGGTCTATTTGCGTAACTTTATTAAAGGTTTTGATTTTTTGATGTTTTTTTCAAAATTTCACTTGAAAATGTATGGAGGTGCTGATCATTCGATTGTATCTAAAAACAATCGATTGTGTCTAAAAACAATCGATTGAGTCTAAAACTTCCAGTATCCACGGATTGTGACTTTCGTACCAAATTTCATTCAAATCGCTCCATTCGTTCGTGAGATATCGTCTCCACAGTCTCACTGACACACACACACACACACACATACTTTCACACACACACACACACACACACACACACACACACGGACATCACCTCAAAAATGTTCGATTCGTGATCAGGGATGCTTGAAACATGTTCTCTCGTCGAAAACTCGAATTCGAATTTTCGACCCCGTCACAGTACTTTCCTTATACATTATGTATATAAAGAAATTAAAAAGTCATTGCTATAAAATCGTCTACTTCTGTATGGAAAATCATTGAATATTTCATTCATGTCGCTTATATTCCAGACTTCAGAGCTAAATACTTTTGCGTTAAATAAATTCAGGAATTCTTATACAACTCATCTTATAATCTCTTGATTTGTTTACATTCTGCATACGTTAAAATTAGGCTTCGTTGTAAAAATATTCAAAGTTTAGTGATCAATTAAAATCAAATATATTGTAGCTACGTAGGCACAGAATTTATATACGCAGATAATATGCAAAAATAAAGCGGTCTTAGGACGGATGCAACACTAAATATAAATATAAGCGTTCCTTAAAAATCATGATTTTCACTAGGCGAAAAAAAATGAATGCCATATTTCATTTTGCAATGAGTCACGTGATCTCTTTATAATATGGGTGGTGTAATTATTATTAAAATTTTTATTTAAAAAACTACTTAACATATTTTTATGACATTTTTTAGCACATTTTACGCGGTAATTTGAATATGTCCTAAAATTTTCAAATTTGTGAATTTTGACTCCGCTTAAAAATGTTTGAAAAATTAGGTCCCATAGGGTTCAATGTTTTCAATTTTTCAACCCGGGTTCAATCCAAAACTAATTTGGGGATATTATTCTTTTATATTCCATATGTCCCACAGACCGTCTCAACAACATTCTAAAATTTCATGCTGGTCATTTTTACGGCAGTTATCGTACGGACGGACAGACAGACGGAATGAGCAAAGTCATAAACACTATCATCATCATCATCATCATAACTCATCGTGCCTAGTAGCACAAAAGGCCTTCGGCTTGCGTCGCCATCTTGGTCGATCCTGTGGCGCAGTCCTTACTTCTGACCAGCTCGCCCATCCCATCAAATTTCTCTGCTGCTCCACCAGTTTTCTCCAAGTTAGCTTGAGTTGACCCCGAGATCTTTTTCCTTCAGGCGCCCAAGTAAGTGCCACAGCAGGGCTGTTATCCTGCGGCATTCTTAAGACATGTCCAGTCCATTTCCATCTACGTTTTTTTTATTTCCATCTCAATTGCATCCTGTCCAGTAGTCGTGTAGAGTTCAGTGTTAATAATAACATAAGGCCAAAGTACTCCCAAAATTGTCCTCAAACATTTAATCTGCCAGGCATTTAACTTGCTGCATTGGTCTCTTGTTAATTTCCATGTTTCGGCTCCATACAGTAAAACGCTTTTCACTAAGGAATTAAAAAGGTTGATTTTGGTTTTTAAATTAAAGCTCTCCATATTTTATTTAGTTTTCTAAAACAATTCTGAGCTTTTGCAATATCTTTGTATTTAAATGATCAAATTTTGATTATTTCTACAACGAAGCCTACTTTTAATGGATTCAGAATGCAAATAAAATTAATTGTGAGATTAGTTCTATAGGAATTGCTGAATTTTTTCACGCAATATTATTTAGCTCTGGAGTCTGGAATATAAGTGATATGAATAAAATATTCATTGATTTACACAGAGAGCCACGCTCGGTTCGTTACGAAAATGTATATACTGAAAATCGTTTTTGCTTTAAAATATGTATTTTATGACCTAAAAGAAATGTTGCAATAAAAATAATTCTAACTCATCGTTTTAATTAAAAAATAAATGTAAATGTGATCCACGCAAAACGTGATCTTTAAAACATATCAATATTTCTACAGACATTCCATCTGCTTTGCTTGAAACCGCTAAAGATAATATTTCTTTGAATTCAAAATGTAACTTTTTGAAATGTACATCCTCAAATTTAAAAAAATTGAACATTTATATTTAAAAGGTTTTCTTTCTCTTTCCTTGAGAAGAAGTTATCTGTTTCTTTGACTTATAATATACAAATTGCTAAATAATAAATATACCAAATATCTATTTGTTTACTTCTGCAGTAGCATATCTAAGTTCGAAACTATTTATCAAAACACAAGTATGTACTTTGTTATGCTTTATAAATTACATAAGCAAAGAGAAATATGCATAAAATAGAATATGATTTAACCAAGTAAAATGTTCAAGTTTAAAAAAATAAAATGAATCGCTGCGCAAAAAAATAGCTATGAATTCAGTAAATATTTTCCCGACCTTTTACATGTTTTTCCTTTAGTTGTATAAAGACGATGAAAAAGGAAAGCTTTAAATCGATGATATTTAATCGAAGACCCACAAAAGAAATGGTTTGAAACATATTTAAGTCAAAAGTCGTTTTTCATTCGAAATGGATCAGCATGGCATAAGCGAACAAAATAAATATGTTTGCTTTCATTCTTTGGGTCTTCAGCGCTCCAAATCTGTCACTTTGTAAGTCCTTGGATTTCATAAATAAAGAAAATTATATATTCGTCAATTTATAATACTTCCGAAGCTTCCTTAATTCTAGTGATTGACACGTTGGGTCGACTCTAATGAATATCTTCAAATTTATTTTTCTTATTCTTATTCTCATGAATATATTTCGAGATTTCAAAGATATTCAGGGAAAATTTACAATTGATGGAAAATGCATAATTCATAATATTTGAATTCCCTGTCCATAAATTGAAAATGAAATTTCGGTTGTAATATCTCTACCAGTGCAGCTATCAGCATCGGTGGACCAGTTTTGCTCTTTTTAGCTCTCTGTTGTTGTTGTTACCTGCTCTCCATTGTCTAGCTGCAGCTAAACACTGAAGAAGGAAATAAAGCAGCTTTTATTTGGCGGAGCACCCAAGAGGTAGAAGTCCGACTTAGCTATAATGCCTACTGACTTTAGTTGAGTATAATGGTCAGGCTTAGGGTGATCCTACCATGAGTATACACTCCCTTCTTCACTAGACCGTCTTCAGACTGTTCTTCACTAAACCGTCCAGTGACACCCCCTAGCCACACTCTTCATCGCTTTTTTACTCTCTTCTTCGCTCTTTAACGCTCTTCTTCACTCTTTAACGCTCTTCTTCGCTCTTTAACGCTCTTCCTCACTCTTTAATGCTCTTCTTCGCTCTTCAACGCTCTTCTTCGCTCTTTAAAGCTCTTCATCGCTCTTTAACGTTCTTCTTCGCTTTTTAACGCTCTTCATAGCGAAAGAGGCGATAACTTCTCTCGCAGCAAGAAAGTGTGCTGTGTGCTGCAATTTTACAATCCTGCGCAATGAATTACGAAGTCATACCACTCAAGCGGAAGAAAAGTAAAAGACAGAGCTCATTACACCGAGACTGCAATCAGAGGCGCCATTTCAAGAATTTCTTGTGGGGAATGAAAGTATTTATTGGGAGGGATGGGGAGTTGATGTAGTATTGGTCTAATGACAGAAATATATTCGGCAAGGAAATATGTGATTTGGCTGAAATCTAATTCATTCTAAAACATAGTAATTGCACTTCCTGTAGGGCTACAAGTATTTATAAACATGTGTTACATTTTCAGCGCCCTTACAAGGAACAGACAATAATTTCGCAGACAGCAAGGAAATTGGCTGCGTGTCGTGATTTTACGAAGCCCCTATGCTGACCGACGAAGACGGTCATACCATTCAATGTCTTCAAATTTAAAGAGGATTGAACTAATAATTGAACGATATTTCAATAGAACAATCCATAACAAGTTTTCTATATGCCAATGGAGTCATCGGTTACCCGTTTAGAAGAACGCCAAAACGCACAAAATCGATTCATGAATGCTGGTTGCTGCACTGGAAGCGCGATTCTTATTTATAAGAAAGCTCCCCTGATCGGGTTCTGTGATTATGGGACACAAAAAACAAATTATGTTATGCAATGCTTACATTCTGTAGATGTAGATGTGTAGAATTAGCAAACGAAGGATTTGCCAACAAAATGGGGTATACTTTGAGTGATTATTTTACTAATATTTATCATATTTCCATTTGTCACAGTATTCGAATACTTTACACTAAAATTTATCTGAAGAAGTTTCTCAATTCGGAATGTTTAGCGATGGGGCAGCCCAGTGCTTAGAGCGCGGGAATTGCACTTGGACGATCCCTCGGTTCAATACCCGGCTCTGAACAAACTGTTCCCGTTTTCACGCGGAGTACGGGCAAGTTAAATATGTGTGTCCGTAAGTTTTTCCCGTTATTAGTGGTAGAAAAAGGATGTTAAGGTCCCTGTGGTTGCCGCCCCCACTGAGTTTCGGTCTAAATTGGGTGACACTATCCCGGCCGTCCAAAGATATGTCCGATACCATCGGGTAGGTCGGACTAATTTAATATAATAAGATTTATATTGTGTATATTATATTGTTACAAGAACCTAAGATGTCTTCACAGCATATAGCCGATATTTGAGGGAAAAAAGCATTTACAGCCAGCCTTATTATTATTCAAATGTCTTTGTTGCTTGACTCTGGCGATAAAATTGGAGAAATATCGCCAACTTGGTGAGTTATGGCAAGTTTTAGAAACTACTAGAATTTTATACATTAGTTAAGTATTTCTCAAGTTATGTGTCGTACGGCGTGCACGACATTTTGTAATTTCAATTACGGATGCCAACCAAAATAATGAACTATCTAAATGCTGCAGAGGGAACCAATGACAACACATGCATACATAAACAGTGGTCATCCCCGTCTGCATCAACAACGAATGGTAGATGTGGTAGGGAATGAATGGGGGACAGAAAAAAGCGCCCCAAAGCCGTATTCCAAAAAGTTCTCAGTCGACTTCAAATTTTCGAACGAGCTAACATCATGTTTCTTGGTTTTGTGAAAAAAGTATATCGAAAGTGCGCGATAAAATGGAAGCTTGTTGCAGTTATGAGATGTGCAACAGTTTCGTACATCATTGAGATTGCACGAATAAGTACGTAACACAAAAGAGTAGAGGTAAATCAACTTTCAATTTGTCACTAATTAGCACGGAAGGCACACTTTTATCGATTATTCAAATAATGAACAATCAGTTCGTAAGAGTAGATTATATTAACGAGTTCTTAGATATTGAACTACAAGAACTATTTTGAGTGTCGATTGCTTAAAGAAACTGTTTTAAAATTATATGTCAATTTTATTATGTGTGTAAATATGTATTAATGAAATATTGTCAGTGTTATATGTCTTATAATAATAGATTTAATAATAGCATCATTAATCAAGATACAATGGAGATCTATAACTTAAAATATTAAAATAAATTGATCAATTAAGGCAAGTGTATTTATTTATATTTTGTGTGTTCGTGTCTCCAGCTTGAGAACCTGTAGCTTACATGCTCCACCCTTAGTGGCGGCATCATAGGTAAGTCCTGTAGTGGTAATTTTGATGAGGACAATTTTACCTTATGACATTATGATTTTTACAGACCTTCTCACAGAGGGTATTTAAGCTGGTCGTCATTCAGCTAGGAATGAGTTAGCGTAAAACAAGTAAAAGTAAATTGAAAATACGTCAGTGTTTTGAGAATATAAATATTTTATTCTGTGAATGAGCTGAGTATTAAATGGCTGTTTTATATTGTACCTGACATTTATTTTGTATCGACGGTCGTCAACTCTACTAGTGAATCCCGCAGGCATTCTGCCAGTAAGTGATTTAAAATACCGGTATATTCATGAAATATTTTAGGGTAATAAAAGACAACACTCAATCACTTGCTGAGTAGCCACATCACAAAAGTAGGTATTATAACATCCATTGTTGTCAATAAATTAAAAAATCTGATGTGGGCAGCACATGACTGTCCCTACAGATTCAGATTCAAATATATTTTCTCTTTATTTCTTTAAAAATTCTTAAATAAAAATTAAACTAAATTGCACAAAATAACACGTATGTATACTTATTTGAAATTACACTGATTTTACACTGTTAATTCAATTTCTGGTTTCATTTGGTAACTGGGCGTATTCTCAAAAGCGACGCAGCAAACATTCGAAAAAATTAAAGTATCCCGAGAATAACTATTCCTAGAGTAATAACGTTGATTTTATTCTTTTCACCGTCAAAAATTGCGTATAACACAGGTAATTAATTGATATATTTGAGCATACCCAATCTTTTTAGATTTTATCGACTTTTGGGGGGCCATTTTACAAAAAAGAAAGGTGTCTTTTTCCGAATCTTACTAAATTCTAATCAGCACCAGGGTAACCCACAAGTGACATATCTACCAAATTTTGTGAAATTTGGTCGATTACTTTTTTAACTAGAATGGTTACAAATGACTTTTCTGGACCATCTCGCATAAAAGGGCACATTATTTTATCACGAATCATACCAACATCTAATCAGCACCAAGGTAACTTACAAGTAACTTTATAGTAACTTTATAGTAATTCACAAGTAGGGTTATAGTAACACCAGGGTAACTCACAAGTAAAATTTTAGTTTTTAATTAATCAATTAGTTTTTTAGTTAGAGCGGATACATATATTGATTACACACAGAGAGAGAAAGATAGGGGCATCAGGCAAAATATAGTTTGTTCGTATTCTAGAGGTCTCAAAACGTGTAGATCCCTCGAAAACTCGAGTTACGATTTTCGACACGATTACAATACTTTCCCTATACATTACCATGTAGTGCAGGAAAAGTAAAATAAATCCAATATCCAGCTTCGTTTTCAGTATTTGATGGCATACACATAGTAAAGATCTAGAATTCTCTTTTGGTATAAAATGAGAAAAATATCAATCTTCGTTTTTAGTATCTGATGGTATACGAAACGTATAACTCCAGAATATATAGCTATTGTTACTGCTTACGGTTTTCAGTGCATTTAATAAAAGCTTTAGTTATCCAGAAATACGGAATCGTCCTTGTATCCTGCGATTAAATGAACATTTCTTATATAACTAAGAATAACAATTTGGGAAAAAAAGCTCTTATCTCGAAACATATTACATGCAACATACAGACTTCTGCACCGCGTAATCCATTGAGATAAAGTTCAAATCTGAACTCGAAGTATTTTAGAGCTTTCAGGAGCGTCTTCACAAAGAAAGGAAGTATAAAGTCACTCTAGAACAATTCTGATGGCTGTCAACCCCCGACTTCTGCTGTTACCCATTTCCCCTGGAGCGTTATTTCCTTTCTTCGGTATTTTTCTTTTTTTATTTTCTTTAACGCTGGTGGGAGGAGAGATTGCCATGAAATTTATCTTCTCTGTGTATGATGGTGTTATAATGTCGGGTTTGAGAGTTCATATATTGGTGCCCCTGTCGAATATTTAAAAACAAATCGCCAAAATTTCTGGAATGAATTCCTAATTGACTTCATCATACATGCCAGTATGCGTGTCTGTCTGTCTGTGTGTGTGTGCAGACTGTAGTGATAAGTATAGACAAGGTACGTCCATGAAATTTAGTACACAGGTGCTGGAGAACCCGGGAAGGTGCACCTTAGGGTAGTTACTTTCCCCGCAATACATGGTAAAGTATAAGGAAAGTATTGGAATCGTGTCGAAAATCACAACTCGAATTTTCGACAGATACACACGTTTTGGGACCTGTAGAATACGAAAAAACTATTTTTAGAGTGACGTCTGTGCGTGTGTCTTTCTGTGCAATGAATGTAGCCACTCTAACTCAAAAACTAATGGACCCCATTTTATAAAATTTAGTAGGTAAGTTACTTGTGGGTGACCCTGCAGCTGATTAGTTTTGAGTACGATTCGGGATAAAAAAAAAAACTTGTTTTTTCCACCTGTAGGTTACCCTGGTGCTGATTAGATTTTGGTGCAATGCGAGAAAAATATAAGCTGCCTTTTTTGTCCGAAAAGGTCCGCAAAAATCGTCAAAATCTAAAATAGAAAAACTACGTATGCTCAAATATATCAATTAAATGCTTGTTTCATACGTAATTTTTAACGGTAAAAAGAATAAGACCAACCCCATTACACTAGGTCTAGCCGTTCTCGAGATATTTCAGATTTTTCGCATTTTTGCTAAGCCACCTTTGAAAATAAGTCCAGTTACCAAATGAGAACAAAAATTGAATTAAAGGTAGAAATTCAGTGTATTTTTAAATAATTATGAGTGTTGTTTCATGCAATTAAACACAATTTAATGAATTATTGAAAAATAAAAAGAACTTGAAAATGAATCAGATTTTTACTTTCCTTATATACATAGTGTATAAGTAAAGTATTGAGACGGGGTCGAAAATTCGAATTCGAGTTTTCGACGGGAGAGCACGTTTCAAGCATCCCTGATCACGAATCAAACATTTTTGAAATGATGTCTGTGTGTGTGTGTCAGTGAGTCTGTGGAGACGATAACTGACGAACGAATGGACCGATTCGAACGAAATTTGGTACAAAAATTACAATCCGTAACCACTGGAAGCCTATTGTTTTTACACGCAATCGAATGTTCAGAACTCCCCTAAATTTTCGAGTGAAATTTTGAAAAAAATCGTCAAAAAATCAAAACCGCTAATAAATTTACGCAAATAGACATTTCTTATGTAATTTTTCATTAGAAAACTATTGACATAAATTTTAGAACGCTAACATGAACCGTTCTTGAGATATTGCACAGTTTTCAAAAAAATTACCAAAAAGTCATATAAAATTAAAAATATATTTCCTATTGAGAAACATGTTCACTTTTTATATGTAATACCATGCGATAAATTTGGTGACATCATTCTCGTGGATCTAGCTCGTTCCAATCATGAAAAGAGATACTTTGCGTAATACTTTTGGATTTGAACGCCAATAGTCATTTATCTGCTGTAAGAATAACTTATTTCTTCGTCCATAACGCTTGGCGAGATTTTGGCGACGAATTTGGTGGAATGTCGCCAACTTGGCGACTTTTTTAAATGTTTCTAAATTAACGAAAAACTCACCAAATGGATAAAAATGACGCTAAATCAATGACGAGTCATTGATGATGACGACATGGAAAATGACGACTCATTGACGAAAATTTAATATCTTGGAAAGAATATAAATAACCACTATAAGAATAATCTATTTTTTTTTTGTAAAAGTAGTAAATTCTTTGCATTATATAAGGAAAGTCATGTGCTGCCCACATCAGATTTTTTTAGATGTCGTTAAAACATTTATCCTTTCCTTTAAATATCCACTGTACCATGTGCAAATGCTCAGTACCTTGGCGTTACTCTTTCATCAGAAACAGTATTTCTTTTTTCCAAAGTAAGTAAAACTCAGCCAAGAGAAAAAAGCATTACAAGGAAAATATTATTTATATATATGGAAGTTGATGCCGGATCTAACTAACTTTTCAATTAATAATACATGTAGAAAGTAAGAAAGAGAACAAACATATCTCCACATTTCCCACAGCACAAATAATATTTGTTTTGAACTTAAATGTTGTCTAGAATTAGATGTAGTCTAAACATGCATTTTGTCTGTGAGATGTGTATGCGACGACGCAAGCTGAACTACAAAATTTCACCCTCGTCCATTTATATTTACATTTCAGATATATTTTTGGTGGATATCAATTCATTTTTTGATGTTTAAAGATGATTTCATATCTTTTGAGCTTCATACGGAGAATATTATTGTCATTTTTTTTCTGGTCGCACTTTAAAGAATAAATTGGTAATACTCACTTGACTATATTATTTGTTACGACCTTTAAATATCACTAATACACTTCGCAAATAATAATATACAGGTTAAATAATAAAACTGTAAGGCATGTGAGACCAGAAATTAATCTCACACTTTGGTGAGACAGCTTTATACCGTTTATTTATTATCGTCAAAACGGCAAACAATACTGCCAGTCTGGATGGCGCCGAGTTTTACAACCCGTGAACCTAAAAGTCAGAAAACCATAAATTTAGGGGCTCCAAGACAAGGGGGCCGAGCTGGCCCTTACGAGGATGTGAAATGATTCCATTGGTTAAATAAGTAACCAATGGAAAAAGGAGCTTGTTGCATCACAACTAACGATACAAATGAAAGCAAGGGAGAAAATGACACCCCCCGAAAAAGGAGGAAACCAGAACCTGTGACCGAAGAAGAACGACTAGTGGAAAAAAGATACTGGTGATGACTTAAGAACGAGGAGAGAGATACTAATATGACTTAATAACGGCTGGTTGGAGACTGATGAATACTTCAGCAGAGATGACTTAATAACTACTTATGCAGGTAACTTAATTATGACATAACAACGATGACTTGTCTGACACTTGCCCAATATTATGATAGAACGACAATACTAAAGATGCAGAGTGCTGAGTAAGGGTTCCCAAACAAATTATGGATGCAAGCATTATGGTCTATGTTAAAGGCCGAAATTGAAGATATGTGTTCCTCAAATAATGTCAGGTTATAAAGGTACTTTAGGCGTAATATCACTGGTCTCACATGCTATCTCACATGCTATCTTCCTAAATAATTAATATGATAAATTATTGTAATTGAGTATTTAAGTATGTTAGGTGTTAATAAATGTTTTCTGTTAAAGTTTAAATGGTGTGATCCATTTAGTATTATTTTAATTAATAATTTCTTTACAGAACTCGAGCGAAAGTAAATAATAGGAGGGTTTTTGCGAACACTACGTTGTAGTAATAATAATGTTAATTTTAACTTTAAGTTTTTATTTTATATTAAAACTCATTCCCACAGAATGGACTGAAACTATCAAAATATTGTATCATTTTTTAACAAATCGCAATTAATTTACGACCCCTGGACACCCTAACGAAACGGAATTGGTAAAAAAAAGTAATAAACATATTTTATCACATAATATGCTTTGGGACATCCAGATTTTTCCTTCGTAGAACATGTTTGAGATAGGCTCAAATTTAAACTCCAAGAAAAGTCGATTAGGACGTTTTAGAACGACTCCTCGAAGAAGTATAATATCACTCTCCAACGATTTTGAAGGCTGTCAACCCCGACTTCGGCTGTTACTTCTTTCCTCTAGACAAGTCTCCCTTTTCCCATGATACAAATTCTTTTCTTTAACGCTGGTAAGTAAAGATCTTCGGAAGAAAGTTATCTTTCGTTTTTGAAGATATTATGACACAGGTTTGAGCTTTCTTATAATGGTCGTCTTATCTCATGTCTTGAGAAAATTTGAAAAAAAATTAATATATTTGTCTTTGGCCAAATATGTCTATCCATTCCTAGCTTCTTACGATGCGGTTTAGTTTTATTAAAAAAATGAAGATATGCCTGGCGTTGCACGTGGTTTTAAATATGTGGACATTTTAAAACAATTTATATAGTTTTTAACACTTTACAACAAAGTTGAAAAGTGTTTATGACTTTGTTCATTCTGTCTGTCTGTCTGTCTGTCTGTCTGTCTGTCTGTCTGTCTGTCCGTTAGCACGATAACTGCCGTAAAAATGACTTAATGAAAATGAAATTTTAGTATGTTGTTCAGACGGTCTGTAGGACCTATGGGAATATAAATAAATAATATCACCCAATTAGTTTTGGATTGAACCCGGGTTGAAAAAATGAAATACATTGAACCCTATGGGACCTAATTTTTCAAACATTTTTTAAGCGGATTTAAAATTCACAAATTGCTTCGAAAATTTTAGGTAATATTCAAATTATTCCATAAAATATATAAAAAAAAATTCAGCAAAATATATTCAGTAGTTTTTTAAATAAAAATTAAAATAATAATTACACCTCTTATATGAAGCGATCACGTGACCATGATATGAAACGATCACGTGACCAACTTCAAAATATAATACGGCATCCATCTTGTCTCAAAATCGTCATTTTTAAAGTTCTTTTTAATTCATATTGAGTGCTGTATTCGTCGTAAAACCTCTTTATTTTCGCTTAAATTCTGTGCATCTACATACTGAAACAACGCAATTACAATATATTTGAGTTTAAATGAGCATCCAACTTTGATTATTTCTCTAACGAAGCCTATTTTTCACTTATGTGAAATGCAAACAGCAAAATATGTAGGATGAGTTGTATAGGAATTGCTGTATTTTTTTAACGCAAAGGAATTTAGCTCATGGAGTCTGCATAGCTGATATGAAAGAAATATTCATTGACTTTACCGAGAGAAGGACGATTTTTTGCGATGAAGTTTTAAGCATAGAGTACAATTACTTATAGCTCCATGGTCTTAATTTTTAAATAAAATAAATTATTATAGTATTGTGATGAATGACATGAATGGGAAATTATTTATGAATGAAATGCTGCTTTTTTAGAGAGAGCCAGGCGTGTTATTTTTTCTATGACGTCATTTGAATGGATTTCAGTTGTTTTCGATGAAGTTTTTAAATTTCGATGAAGTTTATCGTGGTATTATGATAATTCTAAAATTATTACCGAGTAATATATCACATTTTAGAGATCTTTAAACCAGGCAATTTATATTTCAATGCCGTCATTTGAACGAAGTTCATTTTTTTCGATGATTGTTTAAGTTTTCAAATATAATAAATCAATGTAGTATTGTGAGAAGTTTTAAAATATTACCGAGGAATGTATTGCATTTTAGATATGTTTAAATAAAATTGCATTGAAGTTGGAAAGTGTTTCATAATCAATGCTTTAAGCATGATTGATCTTTCTTGTTTTAATTAATTCCTTCAAAATATTTAATTTTCCTACAAAAAAAGATAAAATGAAAAATCTGCATTCTGACTATATAAAATTATTTACGCAATCAAATCAGAAGACTAAAACATCGTGGTCTTATTTGTAAAACAATTTACAAAAATTTAATATTTGATCAATATACGGATTGTCGCTGAAATGGTAGCAAAAGTTATTCCAGTTTTATAACGTTGAACGGCAGGTACCTACATATAGTTGTAGGAAGGAGCTTTTTTTTTTAATTTCGATGCAATTTACGGACTTCTGAAGTGAACATTTTTCTTTCTCATTTTCACGACCCTCGACATTCTCTGTCTCGTACGATAAAAACTATAACATGCAAAAATATGACATTTGGTACATTTGTAGAGAAATAATGGGGTAACACGGTGAAATAAACCATTTACCGATTTAAGCATTAATTTGGCTTAAAATAGCTTGCGAAGCGAGCTTTGAGAGAGCAGCGAGTAGGACACACATAGCCTCCCGACTCGCGAAGCGAATTATGGGGTTGACGAAGAAGTAGCGATCAGGGGGCAGAACCCCCTAGCTAGTAGTTTAAGAAATATTTAATGTCAGAGGCAAAATATTTGAGCTGCGAGTTGGCGTCCTGGAAAGACTAACAATAGCAAAACTACGAATTTTTACAGGCATATGTCTACATAGTTTTATTTTGAAGGACGGAGCCTCTTTTTACTTTCCTTATATACGTAGTATAATGTATAAAGAAAGTAATGTGACGGGATCTAAAATTCGAATTCGAATTTTCGACGGGAGAGTACGTTTCAAGCCTCCCTGAACACGAATCAGACATTTTTGAGGGGATGTCAGTCAGTCTGTAAAAGTTTGCGCGCGCGCGTGTGTGTGTGTGTGTGTGTCAGTGAGTCTGTGAAGACGATATTTCACGAAGGAATCAAGCAATCCAAACAAAATTTTATACAAAAATTACAATCAGTGAATACTGGCAGTTTATTGTTTTTACACGCAATCGAATGTTCAGAAATCTCCTAAATTCTGAAATGAAATTTTTAAAAAAATCATCAAAAAATTAAAACATTCTATAAAATTACGTAAATAATCATTTCTGATGTAATTTTACATTGGAAAACAATTTTCATAAACAACACTAGAATGAACAGTTTTCGAGATATTGCACATTTTTCAAATAAATTTATCAAAAAATCGTATAAAATGGAAAAAATACATATTAACTTTTGTGAAATCTGATCACTTTTCCTGTATAATAATATGCGATAAATTTATTGTCATCATTCCCGTAGATCTAGCTCGTTCCATTCACGAGAGAAGACACTTCGTGTATTTGCTTCGTAATTTGACTAACCTATTTCTCCCTAAATAATGCATGGCGAAATTTTGGCGGTGAATTTGGCGAAATATTGCTAATTTGGCGAGTTTTTAAATTATTGCCAAATTGACAAAAATATCGTTAAATTTAGAAAAATGTCACCAAAGTGATAAAAATGACGCTAAATCAATGAAAGTGAAGACAAATTGATGAAAATCCAATATCTTGAAAAGAATAAGAATCTACTATAAGAAAATATACTTTGCGTGATAGTTTTGTATTTGGACGTCATTAGTCGGTTATCTGCTATAAGAATAACTTATTTCTCCAACAATAATGCTTGATCAAATTTTAACCAAAAATTTGACGGAATATCGCCAACTTAGGAAATTTTCAAATGTCGCCAAATTTATGAAAATATCGCCAAATTGATAAGAATTAGGCTAAATCAATGAAAATAATAACTAATTGATTAAAATTCAATATTTTGGAAGACTCACTTTTTTAAATGTTGCAAATTGACAAAACTGTTGCCAAATTGATAAAAATGTCGATAAATTGATAAAAATGACGCTAAATAGGATACACTATTTTGTAAATTTTTAATTTCGTCCATATGATGGCCATACCTTTTATAAGAAATGCTCTTCTAAATATCGCCAACTTAGCGATATTTAGTACCACATTGACAGAAATATAGTCAAAATTGCAAAAAGGACCCCAAGTTAATAAAAATGACGCCTAATTGATGAATTTATTATTAAAATATTTAAATATAGGGGCTATATTGCTTGCTTATTGAGGGTGCTATCAATATTAATAATTGTTAATTTGGAGTTGCGTAAATAGGTACGAAATACTTTTAAATGTTGTCATCCGGATGTACAATTTACAGCGCCAAATATACAATTTAACGTTACAAATACCGTGCCGTGGATCTTTCCATCCCTTTTTACAACAATGTTGAAAAGTGTTTATGACTTTGTTCATTCTGTCTGTCTGTCTGTCTGTCTGTTCGTTAGCACGATAACAGCCGTAAAAATGACTTAATCAAAATGAAATTTTAGTATGTTGTTCATACAGTCTACGGACCTACGGGAATATAAATGAATAATATCACCCAATTAGTTTTGGATTGAACCCGGGATGAAAAAATGAAATACATTGAACCCTATGGGACCTAATTTTTCAAGCATTTTTTAAGCGAATTTAAAATTCACAACTTGCTTCGAAAATTTTAGGTAATATTCAAATTATTCCATAAAATATATAAAAAAATTTCAGCAAAATATATTCAGTAGTTTTTTAAATAAAAATTAAAATAATAATTACACCTCTTATATGAAGCGATCACGTGACCATGACATGAAAAGATCACGTGACCCACCTCAAAATGAAATATAGCATCCATATTGTCTCAAAATCGTGATTTTTAAAGTTCTTTTTAATTCATATTGAGTCTTGTATCCGTCCTAAAACCACTTTAATTTTGCTTAAATCCTGTGCATCTACATACTGAAACAACGCAATTACAATATATTTAAGTTTAAATGATCATCCAAATTTGATTATTTCTACAACGAAGCCTAATTTTCCCTTATGGAGAATGTAAATACCAAAATGTGTAGAATGAGTTGTATAGGAGTTGCTGGATTTCTTTAACGCAAAAGTATATTGCTCATGGAGTCTACATAGTTGATATGAATGAAATATTCATTGATTTTACAGAGAGAAGGACGATTTTTTTCGATGACGTTTTAAGCATAGAGTTCAATTACTTGTAGCTCCATGGTCTTAAGTTTTTAAATAAAATAAATTATTTTAGAACTGTGATGAATGAAATAAATGGTAAAATGTTATGAATGAAATGCTGCTTTCATAGAGAGAGAGCCAGGCGTGTTATTTTTTCTATGACGTCATTTGAATGAATGTCAGATGTTTTCAATGAAGTTTTCAAATATAACAAATTATTGTAGTATTATGATAATTTTAAAAATATTACCGAGGAATGTATCGCATTTTAGACATGTTTAAACCAGGCAATTTATAATTCAATGCCGTCATTTGAATGAAGTTCATTTTTTTCGATGAAGGTTTAAGTTTTCAAATATAATAAATTAATGTAGTGCTATGATAAGTTTTAAAATATTACCGAGGAATGTATTGCATTTTAGAGATGTTTAAATAACTTTGCATTGAAGTTGGAACGTGTTTCATAATCAATGCTTTAAGCATGATTGATCTTTCTTGTTCACCGTTAAAGAAGTAAATTCATTGTTATATACAGGGAAAGCCATGTGCTGCCAACATCAGAATTTTTTAATTTCAGTTTAGTTTAAGAGTTATTCTACTTTTTATGCACGTCTGAATTAAAAAAAAAAATTCCCAATCGGCGCGTCTCTCGAGTTCCTCTGTCTTGTACCGTAAAAATTATACCATACAAAAATATGAAATTTGGTACATTTGCAGAGAAATAATAGAGAACTATGGTGAAATAAACCGTTTTCCGGTTTAAACATTAGTTGGGCTTGAAATAACTCGTGAAATGAGCTCTACGAAAGCGAGCAAGTAGGAGGCGAGGCATAGCGAGCGTGTGAACCCCGTAGTATTATTTAATAAAATTTGAATTAAATACATCATACAAAGAAAATAGTTGATATAAAGAAAAAAAGTACAACACAGTGCTGCTTTAACTAGCATTGCAAGCCTGCTCTATTATTTGGAGCAGCAAGAGGATAGTATCCCTGTTTTGTAATAAGCTAATGTCGCGAAATCTGCATTTGTCCAGAAATGAACAGAGAAAATAAACTTCTTCTCTATCGTATTTTAAATAGAAAAATATAAAGGTAGTCGATAATATTATTTTAAATGTTATAAACGTAATAGTGTTAAATAAATAATAATTTTCAAGTTAAAATTGTATAATTAATTATCAATGTATTATTTATTTTTAGTTCAGGTAAGTGGGCTCGCACTTGGGTAAATTTGGTGGGTCACTGATGCTACTACTATGGATCTGTACTCGTTAATTTGGTGGGTTATTACAACTACTGCGTATATGTACTCCTTAATTTGGTGAATTATTGCGGCTACTACGTATATGTATGTACTCGTTAATTTGGTGAGTTATTGTAGCTACTACGTATATGTACTCGTTAATTTGATGAGTTATTGTAGCTACTACGTATATGTACTCCGGTATTGTAGCTACTACGTATATGTACTACGTATATGTACTCCGGCACTTCCCGGTCGTCCAAACAGTTACCTTACACCATTCCGATAGTTACTCGTTAATTTGGTGAGTTATCGGTACTAATCACTTAATAATCAAATAATAAATGTTAAGAAATTAAAATTCCACACCTGGAATCGAGTTCGATTCCAGTTCGTAAACGGGTTTGATTTCAGCCAATGCCAAAACTGCCGCTGTGTTCACGCGGAGTACGATCACGTTAAACATGTGGGTCCGTAAGTCCTTCCGAGAGGTTGGTGGTAGGGGAAGGAGGGTACGGTCCCTGTGGATGCCTCCCCCACTGGGTTCCGGTCTAAATTGGGTGGCACTTTCCGGCCGCCCAAACAGTTACCTTACACCATTCTGGTAGGTCAGACGGTAGGGGTCTCAACAACAACAACACCTGGAAACGAATTTTTTAGTGTAGTCTCGGATTTTTATAGGCATATGGCTCAGTAAGGAAGTAACTCTTAATTGAATAAGCAGCATTTTGGGAGCCGTTACGCTTTCATGTGGATTACTCAAAAAACGTGCTGGGATATCAATTAGTCGTCCTGGTACTGGCGAGTTCCTTCCTGGCCATGGACGAGCGTGAGAAAATCCAGTAGATTGCAAAAACCGCTTTAGCCGATAAACCAACGTAGAGAAAGGCTGAGGTGTATATGGAAATCGGAGTCAGAATTTTCGCACAATTTTGTCATTATTTCTACTGCATGCTACATATACCATAGCCAATTTAAAGAGTTGCACATTGCTGCAAAAAGATTTAATTTAAGCATTCTTCGAATTCTCAGCGAGTTATGCTTAAATTTCAGAAAATGACGTAGCCAAACTAGTTGATTCGCAAAAACTCTATACAATTTACATGGCACACATATACTAGTAAAAGGTAAATGTGCATATCCGTTTTTTTTTTCATGCAACTTCCCAATAAAACTCAAAATTTTTAATTCTGGCTATCTTCATACCCTAGTAGCAATCCAATAGTGGGCCAATATTGACCCCAATATTACATCAATAAATGCTTATTATTGACTCCAATATTGGACCAATATGAAAAATCTGATGTGGGCAGCACATGATTTTCCCTACAGACTTAAATTTATATTTTCTTTATTTCTTTAATAATTCATTAGATTGAATTTAATTGCACCAAATAACACTAAATTTCCATTTTTAATTCAATTTTTGTTTTTATTCGGTAAATGGACATTTTTCCGATAGCGGCGTAACAAATATGCAAGAAATCTCAAATATCTTGGGAACGGTTAGTCCTAAAGTATAATGGAGTGTTGAAGACCCAGACCGTCCGACTCATCCTGAGGACTTGAGTATCTATTTGGACGGCGGGATATATGGAGTGCCGGATATATGGAGTATAATGGAGTGTCGAAAACCCAGAACGAATGGAGTGTGTTATAACACACTCCTTCGATTCCGGCCACTGCCAAAACTGCCGCCGTGTTCATGCGGAGTACGATCACGTTAAACATCTGGGTCCGAAAGTCCTTCCGAGAGGTTGGTGGTAGGAGAAGGAGGGTACGGTCCCTGTGGATGCCTCCCCCACTGGGTTCCGGTCTAAATTGGGTGGCACTTCCCGTCCGTCCAAACAGTTACCTTACACCTTTCTGGTAGGTCGGACGGTCTGGGTTTCAACAACAACAACACTCCATTATAGTGTTTTCCTCGTCAAAAATTGCGTATAAAACAAGAATTTAATTGACACATTTCAGCATACATAGTCATTTTTTTTAGATTTTGGCGGTTTTTGCGGGCCATTTCGTAAAAAAAGGCAGGTTGTTCTTTTTCGAATCGTACGAAAATCTAATCAGCACCAGAGTGTCCCAAAATTAATTCATCTATCAAATTGTGTGAAATTTGGTCAATTAGTATTTTATCTAGGGTGGATACATGAAATTTTTGCGGGCCATTTCGTAAGAAAAGGCAGGTTCTTCTTTTCCGAATCGTAACAAAATCGAATCAGCACCAGAGTGTCCCACAAATAACTTATCTACCAAAGTTTGTGAAATTTGGTCAATTAGTACTTTAGCTAGAGTGGATACATAAAATTTTTGCAGGCCATTTCACAAAAAAAGGCGTGTTCTGTTTTTACGATTCCTACCAAAAACTAATCAGCACCAGGGTCTCACCCAAGTGACTTACATACCAAATTTTATGAAATGCGGTCCATTAGTTTTTTAGTTAGAGTGGCTACATACATTGCACAGACACACAGACAGACAGACACACACACAGACACTCAAACACACATACAGACGTCACGCTAGAAATATATTTTTCGTATTCTAGAGGTCTCGAACCGTGTAGATCCGTCGGAAACTCGAGTTGCGATTTTCGACATGATTCCAATACTTTCCCTATACATTACCATGTATTGCAGGGAAAGTAAAAATCTGATGTGGGCAGCACATGACTTTCCCTGAAGACTTATATCCACGTTCTCTTTATTTTAATAGAATTTAATTCACTTTTAATTCAATTTTCGTTCTCATTTGGTAACTGGACTTATTTTCAAAGGTGGCGTAGAGAAATACGAAAAAACTAAAATATCTCGAGAACGGCTAGTCCTAGTGTAATGGGGTTGGTCTTATTCTTTTCTTCGTTAAAAATTACGTATAAAACAAGCTTTTAATGGATATATTTGAGCATATGTAGTTTCTTATTTTAAATTTTGAAGATTTTTGCGGGCCATTTTGCAAAAAAGGCAGGTTATTTTTTTTCCGAATCGTACCAAAATCTAATCAGCACCAGGGTGACCCACAAGCGACTTATCTACCAAATTTTGAGAAATTCGGCACATCAGATTTTTAGCTAGAGTGGATACAAGCTTTTGCGGGCCATTTCGCAAAAAAACACGGGTTCTTTTATCCCAAATCGTACCCAAAACTAATCAGAACAAGATTCGCCCACACGTGACTTACCTACCAAATTTTATGAAAATCGGTCAATTAGTTTTTTAGTTAGAGTGGGTGCAAAATCTGCACAGACAGACAGACAGACAGACACACAGACACACAGACAGACGACAGACACACAGACACACACACAGACGTCACGTTAAAAATGGTTTTTATCGTATTCTAGAGGTCTTGAAACGTGTAGATCCGTCGAAAACTCGAGTTGCGATTTTCGACACGATTCCAATACTTTCCCTATACATTACCATGTATTGCAGGGAAAGTAAAAATCTGATGTGGGCAGCACATGACTTTCCCTGCAGACTTATATTCACGTTCTCTTTATTTAATTAAATTTTTTCACTTTTAATTCAATTTTCGTTCTCATTCGGTAACCGGAATTATTTTCAAAGGTGGCGTAGGGAAAATACCAAAAACTAAAATATCTCAAGGACGGCCAGTAGTATAATGGGGTTGGTCTTATTCTTTTCGTCGTTAAAAATTACGTATTTAACGAGAATTTAATGGATATATTTGAGTAAGCCTAGTTCTTTAGTTTAGATTTTGACGATTTTTGCGGGCGATTTTGCAAAAAAGGAAGGTTGTTTTTTTTCGAATCGTACCAAAATCTAATCAGCACCAGGGTGACCCACAAGCGATTTATTTACCAAATTTTGTGAAATTCGGTCCATTAGATTTTCAGCTAGAGTGGATACAAGCTTTTGCGAGCCATTTCGCAAAAAAAGGCTGATTCTATTATTCCGAGTCGTACCCAAACCTAATCAGCACCAGATTCGCCTACAAGTGACCTACTAAATTTTATGAAATTCGGTCAATTACTTTTTTAGTTAGAGTGGATACAAAATACGCACAGACAGACAGACAGACAGACACACAAACACACAGACACACACACACAGACGTCCCGCTAAAAATAGTTTTTTCGTATTCTAGAGGTCTCGAAACTCGAGTTGCGATTTTCGACATGATTCCAATACTTTCCCTATACATTACCATCTATTGCAGGGAAAGTAAAAATCTGATGTGGTCAGCACATGACTTTCCCTGCAAACTTATATCCACGTTCTATTTATTTCTATTAAATGTAATTCACTTTTAATTCAATTTTCGTTCTCATTCGGTAACCGGGCTTATTTTCAAAGGTGGCGTAGGGAAAGTACGAAAAACTAAAATATCTCGAGAACGGCTAGTCCTAGTGTAATGGGGTTGGTCTTATTCTTTTCGTCGTTAAACATTACGTATTAAACGGGCATTTAATGGATATATCTAAGTATACCAAGTTCTTTAGTTTAGATTTTGAAGATTTTTGCGGGCCGTTTTGCAAAAAAAGGCAGGTTATTTTTTTCCGAATCGTACCAAAATCTAATCAGCACCAGAGTGACCTATACGTGAGTCATCTACCGAATTTTGTGAAATTCGGTTCATTAGTTTTTCAGCTAGAGTGGATACAAGCTTTTGCGGGCCATTTCGCAAAAAAAGGCGGGTTCTTTTATTCCGAATCGTACCCAAAACTAATCAGCCCTAGCCCCGCCCACAAGTGACTTACCTACCAAATTTTGTGAAATTCGGTCGATTAGTTTTTTAGTTACAGTGGATACAAAATCTGCACAGACAGACAGACAGACACACAGACAGACACACAGACAGACAGACAGACAGACAGACAGACAGACAGACACACAGACACACGCACAGACGTCACGCTAAAAATGGTTTTTTCGTATTCTAGAGGTCTTGAAACGTGTAGATCCGTCGAAAACTCGAGTTGTGATTTTCGGCATGATTCCAATACTTTCCCTATACATTACCATGTATTGCAGGGAAAGTAAAAATCTGATGTGGTCAGCACATGACTTTCCCTGCAAACTTATATCCACGTTCTATTTATTTCTATTAAATGTAATTCACTTTTAATTCAATTTTCGTTCTCATTCGGTAACCGGGCTTATTTTCAAAGGTGGCGTAGGGAAAGTACGAAAAACTAAAATATCTCGAGAACGGCTAGTCCTAGTGTAATGGGGTTGGTCTTATTCTTTTCGTCGTTAAACATTACGTATTAAACGGGCATTTAATGGATATATCTAAGTATACCAAGTTCTTTAGTTTAGATTTTGAAGATTTTTGCGGGCCGTTTTGCAAAAAAAGGCAGGTTATTTTTTTCCGAATCGTACCAAAATCTAATCAGCACCAGAGTGACCTATACGTGAGTCATCTACCGAATTTTGTGAAATTCGGTTCATTAGTTTTTCAGCTAGAGTGGATACAAGCTTTTGCGGGCCATTTCGCAAAAAAAGGCGGGTTCTTTTATTCCGAATCGTACCCAAAACTAATCAGCCCTAGCCCCGCCCACAAGTGACTTACCTACCAAATTTTGTGAAATTCGGTCGATTAGTTTTTTAGTTACAGTGGATACAAAATCTGCACAGACAGACAGACAGACACACAGACAGACACACAGACAGACAGACAGACAGACAGACAGACAGACAGACACACAGACACACGCACAGACGTCACGCTAAAAATGGTTTTTTCGTATTCTAGAGGTCTTGAAACGTGTAGATCCGTCGAAAACTCGAGTTGTGATTTTCGGCATGATTCCAATACTTTCCCTATACATTACCATGTATTGCAGGGAAAGTAAAAAGTGGACATTTTGGCGGAATTGGCCCAATATTGGCTTAAAATATTGATAGAATATTAAAACACTATTCCCCTAATATTCCCAATGTAACACCAATATTGGCATAATATTGTAATGAAAATATTATCCAATATTGGAGGTCAATGTAACCCCAATATTTGTCCAATATTGGGATTACATTGGAAATATTTACAATGCAATGCCAAGATATACAATATTGGTCCAATATTGGACCAATAATAAATGCTTCTAGGGTAAATTTTGAAGATAACTTTTTTGTTATAAAAGAAGGTGAGAAATAATTTTTTAATTGGGTATTATCAATATTGGGTCAGTATATTTTATATATTGACTTTTCTTCTAAACACTTCCATGAAGATCAAGCTGTGCTATTCAAATTATTTACCTAACTTATGTTTCTAATTTACATTATCTATATATCTCTAGGTAAATAAATGAACCTCGTAACTATTTTTTATAACACCCTATATTTTACTGTTTAAAAGTCATATTTTTACTTCCTGCAATAAACACATCTGATAAAGTCCGAATCTATATGCGAAAGAAAAGTCGATTAGAATTTTCTGAAGACTCTTCAAAGAAAGGAAGCAGAAAGCCATTCACGAACAATTTTGATAGCCGTCAACTCTCCACTTGGTCTGTTACTTCTATTCCCCGAAGTCTTCTTTTCCTTCCCTGGGTACAAATTCATTTCTTAAACGCCTGAGAGTGAAGAGTTTGCAGCAAAGAATATGTTCTTTTTCTGGTGGAATTATTACGTTTAATTTTCGTGTTCATATACTTGTGTATCTCAAGGAAATATTTAAGAGTAAAACTTACATAAATCAATACATGTTTTCCAAATAAAATTATTTATTATTTTCTGGTTTTATATATTCTGGTTTATATATGAATTATATATTCTGTTTTATTTAAGAAATTACCTTGAATGAGGTATTAAAAGAGAGTGTAATCGTATTTTACCCGGATCTAAGTTGTTAATATTTCTAAGTATAATCGCAATATCAAATATACGTATATATATATATATATATATATATAATCCAAGAAAAAGAAGAATTAAAGGAACTTGGGATAACCAAATGCTTTGCATTTAATGGTTGGGGAGGATTGCGACTCCCCCTCCCGTTTAAAGCTGCTTTTCCAGCCTAGGCAAACGCTCACGGTACCAATACAAAGCAAAGGTTGGTCCCCATTGCGTGCTAATACGAAGGCACCCGAATACGGAAGAACAAGACCAACCAAACAGAAGGAAACTGGACCAAAAGTGAATCCTGCCCAACTCGCTATCTTATATATGTTCATCTTACGCATGCGTGCAATCTTAGCAGGTACGCATAAACTTTATTTACTTGCAGATTGAAGAAGTAAACTGTCAAAATCTGCCTGATCCTTGAAAATCGATCTATAACAATCCTTTAAGAAATATAAAGGATAATGTTTATATAAAGCCTCTTTTATGATTTTTATATTGCTATTATTGCAATCTTTTTTAAACGTGTTGTAAATTTGATTTCTCTTGAAGTGTCCGAGTATGATGTTTCTGAAAATATTTTTGGTAAGATTTGTTTTCCAATCGATGAGATGATTGATCTTAATTTTATATAATTCTCTTTTGTCATATAACGTTGTATAATGACCATATAATCCATGTTTTTTTATTGAGATGTCCAGAAAATTTACCGCTTCATTTTCTTCTTTACAATTTTCTATTAATTCCAATTCCGGTGGGTAAAAAGTGAAATCGAAATTGGTGGTGGCTTCATAACACCCCAATAGCACATCGTCAACAAACCGGAAATATGGTATCTCAGACAAAATATGGGTTCCTTTTTCATATGTTGTGAGGTAAATATCAGCCAAGATTGATGAGCAGGCTCCTCCCATTGGAATTCCCTTTATTTGTCGGTAATAAGTTTTTCCGTTATATAGAATATTTTCTTTTAATACTAGTTCAATAAGGTCAAGGTATCTTCGATAAGTAATAAAATCCTTCAAATTAAATTCTTCATATAATTTTTTCAAGATTGAGTATAAATTAGATAAATCAATGTTGTTAAATAGGTCGCGGAAATCAAAGCTTTTAAAACATATATCTTTATTACAATGTTTTAATCGATCGATAATTTCTATTCCATTTTTGATCATGACATGATTCTGTTTTTTGATATTTTCCATCACAAACTTGAGGATGTTCAATAGTCGTTTATTAGCTATTGTAAGATATGATCCACAGCCTACGGTAACTGTACGGAATTTTACAGGCTCTTTATGCATCTTTGGAATGAGGATTAAATATGGAAATTTAACATTTTTTATTTCATTACCGATTCGTTTGTACATAGCTTTAATCCTTTTGGATAGAACATTTCCATTATTGTGTAATGGGGTGTACATAGTACTGTCTAGATAGCAGTGGAGAAGTGTATCTATGTAAAACATTTTGCATGTAAATGCAAAATGTGATACCATCTTGTCTGTATAAGTTATAACAAAATTTTCTTTTACAGTTTGTATAGCTGCAGGTATTGAAAGATTCCTAATTCTGGTATCTTGTCTGATGTAATGAAACTGAATTTCTTTTAAAAAATTATATTTCCATTCTTGAAAGGCTTGGATAGGTAAACTGTGTTTTACTGCTATTTTATAAATGAATTCTTCTAGATCTTGATTGAGATTTTCGACTACTTGGTTATATTCTTGTGATCTGTATTTAGTTCCGAGTTTGAAAATATTTTTTAGAGTGTTATCTGAGATAATATTCAGATCACCTGTAATGATGTGATTGTGATAAGGATCTTTAAGTTTGCTATCATGGCATTTGCATTCTGTTGTTTTAGTATCCAATTTTTTACATATATTGCTGTAGTTGAAGAATCTTCTACCGTTTGTGCGTACAAAGCGGTAAGTCATTTTTACCTTAAGGTCCTGAACAGGTAAGAAAGTTTTAATACTATAGAGTATCGATTTAAAGGGAATTCCATCAAATTTCTTATTTCGGAATGTGGTTATAAAATATTCTATAATTTGTTTGTTCTGTATTCTGGGATTTAATCTAATTTGAAATTTTCTGGCCCTTAATTTAATTAAGTCTAGCATAATGGCTATATATTTATGTGTTTCTTCAATCTGAAAGTCTATAGGTTCTTCCAACGTATATTGCTGTAAAAAAGCCCATATACGAGGTAAATATTTGATTTTTATACTGTAAATGACATCCTTAATCCAACTGTACTTGATTCCGTCTTTGGTTTTAAATGATTCTATAAATATGGAGATTTTTTCTTCTGTGTCTTTATAGCTATAATGGTGTTTTCCTCTTTCTCTATGCCATCGCTGTGACTTCCTTGGTATCAATGAACTTGCTAATGGATAATTGTCAACATTTCTACAATAATCTAAATTGTAACTTTCTTTAAAATTGAGGGAATTCAATCCATAAGGGAATGTCGTTGAGTACTGTTTAATATGTGTGGCCTCCCACCACAATCTTTCCATCAATTGAGGTACTATATCTAGAATGGTGATGATGGTTCTGGAAAAATCATGTTGTCTGAAATGCCTAATTTCCAAACTGCTTAAATGTCGATCGAGTTGTCTTTTGTTACATACTTGACTCCTGTGTAAATTGATTCTTATATTAAGTGGGTTCTGAGTCTGTCCAATATATTTTGTATGACAAGTAAGACAAGTGATACAATATATTGTGTTGTAAGATTTACAAAATATTCTGTTCGGATTAGCATGTTGCTTAATTTGAAGCGGGTTGGCCACAGGACACAGTTTGCATCTTTTTGATAGGCATTTTTGAAATCCACAATATCCATATGGATTAAATTCCATATGGATTAAATCTATATCTCAATGGTAATATTGTAAAAAATAATTTTGTAGATAATAAATATTCCATATTTAATCACCTTTTTTTGAATCCTCATTTACATAATAGAAATTCGGCTAAACTCAAAAGATTTAAAAGCGGTAAAGGAAGCTCCCCTCATCATGACTTTAAAGCTGAGATTAAAAGTATGCATCAACATTTTAACAACTCATATCAATGGAAATTTATAAAATCATGAGTATTTTCCGTTAAGAAAAAACAATTAAATGCAGTTTATGCTATTTTCTTAAAATTAAATCCAACTAATGAACATTTAAATCATGTTTTCTATGATTTGCTCATTACAAGATCAAAATATTTAAAAGTAAAACTTAATCATTTTCATAATAATTTTTTCTAATTCTTATTGTGTAATATCTTTTAAGCATCCCATTTATAATTCTATCAATTTTAGGAATTTATTTAATCGGTTTCATCATTTATTGCCTCTTAAGGATTTGAATGTTATTAAGACTTTTAAATACCACAAGCCTATTGGTAGAACAATTCTTAATTACAATGAAATTTCCCAATCTCTATCAGACGATAAAGATTCCTCAATTAATTTGAATGGTGGATGTATTTGTAGAGTTGATAATTTTGCTAATTTTATAAAACCACACTTGGGGCATGCAGTTACTGGAGACTTAGCCATAGTTAAATATAATTCTTTAAGCACCTTAATGTCATTCGGTACAAAATTCAGGTTACCTTCTTGTAATAATTCTAATTAAGTCTTAAAATCAATAAATCTTGACCTTGATAAATATATTTATGGATTAGCTTCTAAATACGCTCAGCCTTTAGAGGCGTTTAATATGTGGAAATTTACTATTTTAAAGTCTATTAAAAATGCCATTTGGAGTATCAATTTTTTAAGATCTATATATAATATGGATAATATAAAACACTCTTTAAATGATTTTCATAAATCTTTTGTTATTACTTATGTTGATAAAGCCTCTTATAATTATGCTATTATCTGTAAAAAATTCTATATGCAATATCTGTAAGATTATTTAAAAAATAAGTCTATTTAAACTGGATTCACACTCTGTTAATAGTATCAAATTGAAAATTATTAATATGTATAGTGATTTAGATATTAATAATAAATTTTTGAAATATCCATATATTGTGCTTATTCCTAAATTTCATAAAATCCTATTAAATTTAGAACTGTAACTAGTGGTCATAATTTATACTCTACTACTGCTAGTAAATTATTATTAAATTATTTAAATGTACTAAATGGTAATTTACGTGATTCTAGTGATAACTACATTATTCTCAATAATAGTAAAGAATTAAAAAAAAATTAACATCCCTAAGTAAAATAATATGATTTCAAACTTTTGATTTTAAAGATCTATTTAATAATATTAAGACTACTGATTTTTATGATATCATATTAGCTTTATATAATGCCTATATTGCTAATCATTCTCACCTACCTAAATTTACCAATTTTCCTAAACTTCTCCATTTTGTTCTTTTCAATAATTATATTTTTTAAGGTAATAAATTATACTTACAAGTCTCAGGTGTTCCACAAGGTGGCTGTAGTAGCAGTTTGTTAGCTAATTTATACCTATATCATTATGAAAAATTCTTTACTTCTACAGATTATAAAATTTATAGATATGTAGATGATCTGATTTGTTTAGTATTTACTGATAATTATGTCATAGATATAAGTTTCTATCCGAATAATTTGGAATTAATACCTAATGAAACTACTATTAGTAAAACTATTAATTATTTGGCTTTAAATCTAATAATGGGATAGTTACTAATTTATATGATAAAAAAGATTCTTTTAATTTCAATATTAATAAAATATTACCTTTTAATTCCTGCAACTCGATTCAATGGTTTAGAAATATTATACTTAATCAACTTTTTAGAATTTATAGATTATCAGATAAAAAATTTCATACTTGCACATAAATAACCTCCTACTTACCAGTAAATTACATGAATATCCACTGTATTTAGGAAATGGTATAGTTAATAAATTTCGATTAGGCTAAAATTCTTAATATTCGCGCCTTAGTATCTAATTTTAGCTTTACTTCTACATTCTCTTGTTTTTACTTTACAATATATATTCATCTTTCTATTTTGCAGCTTTTACTGTAGAATATCACATTTTACTGCCATTTCGTAGTACGGTTTTTATTACTCACTTTGGCAACGGTAAATCACTTCCTTACTCTTCAGAGTATGGCAACATTGGTCTCGTCTTTTTTTGCTTGTCACGGTTGCACGTTGGGGTGCATTTTAAGGTATTTATGTTTCCTTTCTATTTTTTCAGTCTTTATGCTTGTCGTCCTATTAACACATGTTTTTAGATAAAATCTATCTTGTGTTTCAGAAACAAGAATTTTTGTGTTCATTTCGTTTAAAATATTAGGACTTGATAACGAATTTTTTCGAAATGAACTATTCTTAAGCCTGGAGTTCTTCCAGTTGCAAGCTTTACTGCTTGATTATTTTGGTATTCCTTTTTTCGATTCCTCTCCATTGACATTTGTTGATTATCTTTAACTTTCTGTACTGTAATGTATTATAATTTCCTCTTTTTTGTTGAATTTCATTTTATTTCGTTGTATTCTGTAGGCAAAAAAAAAATTTTTTTTAAGATAGTGTATTATGAGTTACTTCTTCCATTCTACCATTGGATTTACTATTTTAATATATATATATATATATATATATATATATATATATATATATATATATATATATATATATATATATATATATATATATACAGGGTGTATATAAACTGTTTTGACAAAATAAGAGGGGTGATAGTACCCATCAAGATGCACAATATTTACAATGGAACGTAGGGTTGCATTCCACTTTAAGTGTCAGAAAAGCATAAAGTTAAAGTTGAACTTTCAACAGTGAAAATAAGGAGAATTAACGTAATCATAAATTGCACAATCCTATTTATTTACACCAGAGAAAGACTCAAAGTAGATGCTCAAAGTGACGGCCAAGGGTGCCGTTGCATAATTCACAATGGCGAATGAACCACTGGCGCACCCTGTCGAAGACACCTGGTGTCGTGTTTATCCTGTCCGCTGCAACAACGATTCTCGCGACGAAATTTTCTACGGAGTCCACAGGCGTCTCGTACATCAATAATTTTATGTGCCCTCAGATGAAGTCCAGTGGGTTGAGGTCCGGTGAGCGTGGAGGCCAAGCCACAGGTCCACTACCTCCAATCCACCGTCCGGGATATGTGGCATTCACGTGTCGAATGACTAAAAATGACGGTGATGTTCTGGAGATGTGATACTTCTCCGGAACGACAGCTTTGTCGTCCGAAATGGCGACTTGTGCTTGTTGGACGTGTTTCGAAGTTACTTTTTCTGACACTCAGAGTGGAATGCAACCTTAGTTTCAATAGTAAATATTGTTCGTCTTGATGGGTACTACCATACCTCTTATTTTGTCAAAACAGTTTATATCCCTGTATACATATTCAAGTTGACATATTATAGAACTCCGTCAGTCATGTGAAGTTCTTAGATGCTAGATGTATGTTTTCGATGTAACGATGCTTTGAATTTTACGACGCGATGTAAATAAAAAAGTATGTATTTGTTAATATTTTGTTAGAACTAATTGTTTATCGAATTTCATCTGTCCAATCTCTTTACACACCATCCGAACGTGTGATCGCACTCAAAATCAACAGAATTCTAAGACTGAATTTGTCACAGTTTCCCCTTTTTCGTTTTCTTTCTTACTCTCTCTCTCTTATTTTCTGTTTTTCTTTTCTTTTCTCTCATTTTCTACTTTTTCCCTCTCTCATTTTCTATTTTTCTTTTCCTCTCTCTCATTTTCAATTTTTCTTTTCCTCTCTCTCATTTTCTATTTTTCTTTCCCTCTCTCTCATTTTCTATTTTTCTTTTTTTTCCTCTCTCTTCAGTTGCATAACAGGATTTGCAATCCCTTAAGCAAAATATGTAAAATAACCCCCTAAATAATAATACATCTAGATCTGTTCTGATAAATCTAGAATATGGGGCCAAAATTTTAGTTCTGCCCTTCCCCTCAAAAAATATCATTTAAGAATAACTTAAATTTGGATAGCCATTTGCATAAGTGAAAATATTTGAAATTTTTGATATTTTTTTTAATTTCTCTTATTTTTTCTTTTACTCTTCTTCTTTTTAAAACGCTACTTGTTTCATTTCAATTTTTTGTCAGTCATGTAGGTAATTGAATAATTATTTTTTTCGTATGTGTTAAAATAATCTGAGAAACTATTTCCTGATTAAGCAAGAAACCGTTGGAATCTTAGCATTGGAGCATTTACACTTCGTATGCTACTCTCCGCTGTGAAGTGAAGGCACATACGAAGTGAACCAACCCATCGTTAAACACACCCGAACGTATTTAGTCTCATCCTAATTTCCATCTCACGCTTGGTAGACTCCACCTTTTTCAAACTTTGAGAAACAATTCTATTCATTTATGACAGGTAATGAATATTTCGAGGAGCAATGTTTTTGTATTTATCATAAAAATTAATTAAATGAATCATAAATAACTTAATACGTATAATTTCAAACAATAAAATACTTTTAATTTTCACTAAACATTTTTAAAGAAAAATATTTGCCACTGCAAATATCACAGCTCGCTTTAGGCCCCTATGCTTCTTTGGTCCTTAATCATCGCTAACCAGCACTTAATGCTAGTTAAGTCTCCCTCTCTCTCTCTGTTTATCTATCTATCTATCTATCTATCTATCTCTATCTCTATCTATCTATCTATCTATCTATCTCTATCTCTATCTCTATCTCTCTCTATCTCTCTTACTTTCTCTTCTTTTCTTTTTTTATTTCTTCCTCTCCTTCTCTCTTTTTTATTTCACTTTCTATTTCTTTGTACCGCTCTCTCTCTCTTTTTCTCTCTATATTTATATTTCTTTCTATCTTTCATTTTTCTTTTTCCTTTCACTTTCTTACCCCCCTCTCTTTTTTTTTCTTTTCCTCTTTCTTTCTTCTTCTCTCTATTTATTTATTTCCCTCTGTCTTTCTAACACCTAGACAGAGATGGTGAGAGGAGGGAACTAGCACTGCACATTTCTGCTTATTTAACCGTTTGCTTACGGGTGGGATAGAGTCATCTCCCTTTGCAGACATTGGCGTCCATGGATGCCAATGTCTGCAAATTGAGATCGAACTGTTTGAGATAGGATATGTCAAATACCTGTCTTTTTTAGAGGTTCTTCGTTTGCAATTGAGGCTGTCCCACCCGTAAGCAAAAGGTGAAGCCGCTTCCTACACGTGCTCAGTCTATTTGTCAGGTAGTTTTTGACCTGCTTTCACTGAAGAATAAAAACTCATTGTTTTCGAAACGATCATCTGCTTTTCACAACTCATTTGTTCGATATTTGTTTACGTTGGATTCTATTTAATTACATTTTCTTCGCAATACAAAAATAATATACAGTAATTTTCTTAGCAACAACTTCTGAAAACGATTTCATTCACTTGTACATGAAATGACTTCAAATAACATCCTTAATATATAATTTAATAAAAGACTTGCACTAAGAAATTGCTATTAAAAATAACATTTTTCAAACAGAAAAATTTAACTTCGACTAAAACTTTCCGGAGTTAAGAATGTTCATAAACATTGTATATCAAAAAGGAAAAAAAATCGAAATATATATCGGTATTCCCGGTCCACAAACATTTTTCCGATATCTTTTGAAAGAGATTTTTTATTCAAACGATGTCTTTTGTGAAATGTTTCATTTTAAGAGCATTTTTATTCAGGGATTCGTTTCATGAGTCCTCTCCCATTGAAAGGTCGAAGGTTTTTCAAAAATAACCTCATCTGGAAAAATGCAAAGTATTTATTATGATTCTATTCAAACATTTCCCTTAAAAAAAAAACTTAGTTTCTTGGTAGCTTTCAGTTATAAACCTATCGGGAGGAACTCTCTTTATTAATCTAATATTTGATATGATAATAAAAATAAAATTTCAAGTATCTTCAGTTTTAACATAAGAATTTTCGCTATTTTTAAGAAGTATTTCCTAGAGCTCGTTTCCTCAAACTATTTTCTCGTTTTCCGAAGCAGTTCAGATTAAAATATCTTATTTTGTGAACACTATTATTTTTCTTTGATAAAAAATGGGGGAACCATTTTTAATTTTAATTTAGATGTACTACAGGTCTTCACTCTTAAAATTTATTGGATTTAAATTTCTCCTCGCTATCTTCCTTCTCGTATCACAAACTGTGTTCCTAAACTTGTGGTTTTTACCTTCTTTTAAATACCCTGCAAAATGGTGAAAAATAAGAAAGAACAAAAAACAGTATACTTGAATATATATTTATACGCTTGCGTTTTCTGATTAATCGTTGCGTTTTCTGATAAATAAATAAAATTGACTCGCAGTTATTATGAAATCTGTTTTATACTTACTATACAAGTTATATATATTTCACTTACTATACAAGTACTCTTTACATTACTCTTACTATACATTAGTAGTACTATACATTAGTATACATTACATTATATTATTATTACATACATTAGTATACATTACTCTTACTATACAAGTAAACATAATAAACAAGATGCATCACCCCCTAACAAAACGTAATAAGTTTTCAACCAGCCTATTAGACTCCGTAAGAAGCCGTACCTATGCCACGAACCTTATTTCCCCTCTTCACTGCAGCAACGTTCTATTTGATAAAGTTTTCTACATTACACCAAATCATATTTCACCTTTTTACTTTTTTATGCATAGAAAAAATATCGTTTTCTCCAAAATTTTCAAATTCAAGATTTTGACGAATAGAAAAATTTCAAAACCTCTTAAATCCATTTCGAATACATTTAGTAAAATGTCCGCCTGTGTTTGTGAAAATTTGAACTACACTGGTATCAAATGGTATCCAAATTGTGGATACCATTTGATACCAGTGTAGGTATCAAATGGTATCCACAATGTTGATATAAACAATTTGGATACCTTCATGGTATCCAAATTGTTTATATCAACAGATAACCCAAATACATCCATGAATCACTAAGTTGTTACCAACTTGAAAAAATTAACTTCAAGGAGGTAAAGCTATATGAACACTTAATACTTGGACACTTAATCTGAAATAGGTCTATATTAATATTTTCCCTACATTACATGGTAATGCATAGGGACAATACATTGTAATATATTAGAATCATGTCGAAAATCGCAACACGAATTTTTGACGGATCTACACGATTTAGGACCTCTAGAGTACGAAAACATTATTTTTGGCATAGCGTTTGTGTGTGTCTGTGCGTGTGTCAGTGTGTGTGTGTGTTTGTTTGGGCAATGTACGTATCCACTCTCACTCAAAAACTAATAGACCAAATTTCATAAGATTTTATGAAATTTACTTATGAGTTAGCCTGTGCTGTTTAAATTTTGGTACGATTGGGGATAAATAAACCTGTCTTTTTAGGCAAAATGATCCGCAAAAATCGCATGTATATATTCTAGCTAAAAAGCTAATTAACCAAATTCACAAAATTTAGTAGATAAATGACATGCAGGTTGCCCTGGTGCTGATGAGATTTTGTTAAGATTCGGAAAAAAAGAACCTGCCCTTCTTTGCAAAATGGCCCGAAAAAATCGTCAACATCTAAAATAAAAAACGATTCTCAAATGTTTTTCATTTTAGATTTTGACGATTTTAGATGTCTCAAATGTTTTTTATTTTAGATGTTGACGATTTCAGATGTTGACCAGGTTGCCCTGGTGCTGATTTTTATTTTAGATATTGAGGATTTTAGATGTCTCAAATATTTTTTATTTTAGATGTTGGTGATTTTAGATGTTAACGATATTTTAGTTGTTGACCAGGTTGCCTTGGTGCTGATGAGATTTTGGTACGATTTGGAAAAAAAGAACCTGCCCTTCTTTACGAAATGGCCCGCAAAAATCGTCAGCGTCTAAAATAAAAAACTATTCTCAAATGTACCAATTAAATGCTTATTTTATAAGTAATGTTTAACGATGAAAAGATTGAGATTAACCCCATTACTCTAGGACTAGTCGTTTTTGAGATATTTAAGTTTTTTCGCATTTTTGCTTTGCCAGTTTTGGAAATACATTCAATTACCAAATGAAAACGAAAACTAAATTAAAAGTGCAAATTCAGTGTAGTTTCAAATAATTATGCGTGTGTTATTTTGTACAATTAATAAATTATTAATGAAATAAAGAGAAAGTAAATTTGAGGCTGTAGGGAAAGTCATGTACTGCCCACATCAAATTTTTTTTTAATTCTGGTAATAATAATGTATGCAAGTTAAACTTAATGGAATATAAATATGAGAAATTCAAATGAATACTTACACTACAGATATTTTTTCAGACAAATTATGTATCTATTTATTTCAGAAAACCTCGATCATAATGGCAAGTTACTCTTACTATTCTACTCAGTTTTAACAATGTTGGCATTTGTTAGAGAAACCTTAGTGAGTTTTTTAGGTCCTTGAAAGAAGGGGTAGATCAAACATTTGCAGTAGTAAATATTTGCCACGGAATTCGAGGATTGTTTCGAATTCTTTGCAGTCCTCTCATATGTTTTATAGAATTAAACAAATAAGACTACCATTAGCTGGGGTTTATCTGGGGCAGTGCCGATTTGTTCCGGTTCACTGAATGGGAATAATATGATTAAAATATATATCCCAAGTGTGCGTCTACTTGAATTTATCATAGATCCATATCCTGCATTTATTTTCTTCCGTCTATATACCTCAATCAGTATCAGAGTTTAAGGAATATTTCAATGTTTTTGACAACCGTCTGTCATCATAAACGCAATTCCGCTGCACCAGTTAGGACGAGACAAAATTAATAATTTAATTATTTAATTATTAATACAATTTAAATAATTATTTAACTTAATAAATTCATGTAAATAATTAGTAATTATATTAATAATTATTATTTTTTATTTAATTATAATTATTATCACTATATATAATTGGTTAACGTGTGCAACGTGTTTTTGTTTTTCTAGACACTCTAGAAATCGCCAGTGACTTAGAAGGCTGAATCGCTGAATCTTTGATTACCTGTAGTATCGACTACTGTATAGAATCTAACAGCGTCAAATTTTCAATTTTACCCCCGGGGATGGAGAAAATGAAGGATTTATAAAAGTCTTTTAAGACCCACCACAGACCCCCTATGGTGACCTCGAATGAGCATTTCTTGTACCGACATTGAACAGAAAACGTAGTTGCATTTTCGATTTACCCTCCGACGAAGAAATCAAAGTTTTTTATATTTTTAAGCCCTCCAGATACCCCCTAGTAACCTACCTATACTGCTGAATTTTTACACACTTATAGTATCAACGTTGAACAGAAAACGTAGCCACATTTTCGATTTACCCCCGGAAGTGGTAATAAAAAAATAGTTTTCCTATATCTTTTCACACCCTTCATATGCCCCCTGCTGACCTAGAAGACTGAATCTTTGCCTACTTATAGCATTAACCATTGAAGAGAACCTAACGTAGTTGTGTTTTTGATTACCTCGCCCCGCCCCCCTCCGCGACGAAAATTATAAGATGTTTCCCTCAACACCCTTAAGCAGCCCTCTGGTGGCACTGAAATCTATTTGTTTTTCCAAACTTATGGTATCGATTACTTGACCAAACCTAACGAAGCCCGATTTTGCATTTATTTTTTTCCAGAATTCACGAAAAATGGGAAGTAAAGCCTTTTAAAACCTTCCCGAAGTTCCCCCCCCACACACACACACACACACACACACACCGGAGACATAAAAGGCTGAAACTCGACCACGGGGCAGAACCAAATCAGGATAATTTTCAATCGAGACAACGAACCATATATTGTTAAAATAAAATTTATTAAAAAATTTAATATTAAAAATGTGTTAGTCTCCCTGTATTTGACATTCTTAGATACTAGATATAATTACCGTGATTAGTAAATATTGGTGATGGTTTGTTCTTAATTATTTTAAAATTAGTCGCATTTTACTCATGCAAATTACAAAAAAGTCTACCAAGTTCAAGTGTATGACATTATATTAACATATAAAATATACATAGTATCAACATATAACGGTATATTATTAACATGTAAAATTTCATAGTGATACATCTTTAGCTACCGTGTTTGCACACTTCTTCATAATTTTTAATAGTTCATGATCTAAAGAAACGATTCAAAAAAAATTGTAGACAAATTCAGTTTTTTTATTCTATATCTACACATAAAACTTTATAGTTGTACGTACATTCTTTCATGAGTTATTATGTATACACCTCAGATACATACAGGGTTAGCAAGAAATAAGTTTCCCACTTCAGAGGGCTCTAGAATGCGTTCTATTGGTCCAAATGAGATAAAATTTGAAATACAGATAATTCAAATGATGCGCTTGACATTTATTAAATCAAAAATTTTAGTATAAACATTCACCTATAGATGGCGCTATAACACAAATGGTATTTATTTGCATATATTGAAATTGTGAAACATTATTTGCGTTACAGCGCATGCCTAGTAGCATTATTCTTTGGATAAAAAGAAGGCGGATTCTGCACGAGCATTAGTTACTTCTCAGCACATCATGCCAACGTTGCAAGAAAAAGCGCGACTGGTCAAATTGTTCTACCAGAACCAGCAGAACTCCGTTGCAGCTGTAAAAGGATTCCGTCGTATGAAGCAGATACTAGGAAGAGGTCCAATGTCTCCATGTGCCCTACGCAAGATGATAAAGAAATTTGAAACAACTGGGCAACTTGGCATTCTTCCAGGTAGAGGATGAAAGCCAATCGAATCTTTTAGCGTCGAAAATGTTGCTACCGCGGTCGTTGAAGCCAGCAGTCATTCGCCGCATCGTAGTGTGAGTGTGGCCAGTTGTTTCCCGTGTATTGGATATGCCGTATTCCCACTGTACGAAAAATCTTACGGCGGATTTTGAATTTTTATCCCTACAAAATCAAGCCTGTGCACCTATCGCTGAACGGAGACTCAGAGGTTCGTAAAACTTTTGCACTTCAGTTCCTTGCTCGAATGGTGATTGACGTCAGTTGGCCATGGAACATCCAGTGGACTGACGAAGCTCACTTTTGCCTCAATGGGCAAGTTAACACCCACAATTGTCGAATTTGGACCGCGGGAAAACCCTCACGCTATCCAGTAACAACCATTGCATCATGAAAAAGTGACAGTATGGTGTGGTTTTCCGGCTACCTTTATCATTTGATCGTATTTTTTGAAGAGGTAACTGCAACTGGAATCAAAACCTGTTCCGTCACAGGACTACGGTATCGTGATATGCTGAGGGATTTTGTAATCCCATAACTTCAACAGCGTGGATGCCTTCAGGACATCATTTTCATGCAGGATGGCGCACCTCCTCACATTGAGCGTAGTGTAAAGCAATTGCTAACACAGCATTTCACAGCTGAACGGGTGATCAGCCGGCATTTTTCAACAGCATGGCGTCCTCGTTCGCCAGATATCACCACCTGCGACTTTTTGTTGTGGGGTTTCCTCAAGGACAATATCTACAGTAAAAGGCCAGATCTGAAGGACAGCATTCGGCGCCATCTTCTTGATATTCCGGCAGACTCATTCCGGTCAGCTGTGGAAAATATGGTTCTGCGATTAGAGCACATTGTTGAACATGAAAGGGTACATATTGAGCAATTTTAAAGCTACTTTTTTAACATAATTTAACATTTATAAAACCTATTAAATATTGTTATGTGTATTACAGCGTCACCTATCGGCGGATTTTTGTACTAAAATTTTTGATTTAATAAATGTCAAGCGCATCATTTGAATTATCTGTATTTCAAATTTTATCTCATTTGGACCAATAGAACGCATTCTAGAGCCCTCTGAAGTGGGAAACTTATTTCTTGCTAACCCTGTACACTTACAGAGAGAAATAAACATTTTCCAGAAAGCGTGTGAAATGTATCCAGGGAAGTTAAAATGAGATACATCAAAATACATCAAAATCAATACATCAAAATCTCGAATTCCACAATTTTTGATTAATAATAGTAAATTTAACACTGTTTATGTGATATTCAAAGAAATATTATTTATAATATCATATATTATAAATATTATATATTATAAGGTGAAATTTAAATATTTTATATTAAGTGTTTACATGTTGTAATCAAATTGTTTTAATATAATCTAGTTATATTACTTTCCTTATATACATAATGCATAAGGAAAGTATTGTGACGGGGTCGAAAATTCGAATTCGAGTTTTCGACGGGAGAGCACGTTTCAAGCATCCCTGATCACGAATCAAACATTTTTGAAGTGATGTCTGTGTGTGTGTGTGTGTGTGTGTGTGTGTTGGCGTATGGTGAGAAGTGGGGACATTCATATGTTTACACACCTTCCAAGTGGTGGTTCTCGAGTGTCTGCTCGAATAAAACTTCAATTAACAAAATTAAAAACTGTATTCTCATAGCGAGAGAAATATCCAACAAAATCACTTGAATAGCCTGAGAGCCATTGCTGCTTTTAACTTTTTCTCTGGTTGTTGATCCCCTTGGTTTTTGCTTGCTCCTCCCCGGTGGTGCCGCCTTCCCTTTTATTTTGGTTTGCTGTGTTGTTTTGGTGTTGTGTTTTGTTTTTGATTACTGCTTTGTTTGTTTGCTGTTTTGTTTAGTTGTGTTTTTTCTGGTGTTGTCGCCGGATATCTTCCCGGCCGTCCAATTAGATACTCAAGTCCTCTGGATGAGTCGGACGGTCTGGGTCTTCCCACTCACACACCTTCCAAGTGGGGACGCACCGGCAAGTGGGGACGTCCTCGCTTTGAATTTTTGCAGAAATGTGGTATTTAATGACAGATAATATTCTGAAAAAAGTTTGGTTGACTTTTGGCATAGGTCCCCAGTTAGGTTGTATATGTATATAGTCTGTGTATAACTGTGTATAGCTCGCGAATATCTGTGTGTGTCTTGCAAAAAGACACGTCCGCGGTTTATCAGAATTGCAACATATTGTGTGTATGCGGAACTGGTTTTCAGAGGGAAGGCGTTAACTGCCCTCTAGCTAAATCTTCGAAACACCCGTGTTGGTTTTTGAGGGAAACCGAGGACAACCCATAGAACTATCAAATTGAGGTATTAGCTTATTGGGAGCCCCTAGAACCACTAGAGCCCCCCCCCCCCCCAAAGAGATATGCATACATTTTTTTAGCAGGCACTACCCCCTCCGCAAATTGTTGTAGTTTTGATTTTGAAATATATTTCTAACTCGCCAAAAGAGAAAAATATTACACTTCTGAAACTAATGTAATTTTTTTTTTCTTTTGAGGTCCCATTTATAGTTTGGGAGCCAATGTTATAAGAAACAGATTCTAGCTAGACTGTCTTTTATTATTTCCCATATGTCAAGAAATATTCCCGTCCAGGAAGCTAAAAATGTTTAGAGATTAAGTATATACAACCATCTTCACAGCATATTTTTGCATAGTATTTATAGAAATACAGTGTGGTTCAGTTTTTGAAGAGTTGTGTGTAATTGTAAAATACAGTCTTTCTCTCTGTATGTATAATCTGTCTCTGTGTAAGCATTTGCCTGGTAATAAATGGAGCACAGGTTCGGAATTCAAAACACGGATAAACTCAAACCGCGAAGCGCACTTTTTTTTTTTTTAATTCAATTATAACTTATATTTCATATACTTTTTTTTATTTATTTTAATCCTTAGACTCTTGACACTGCATTTTCTCTTCAGTGAGTTAGAAAAACATATCTCCTGAGATGGTTCAACAGTTTAATTGTTGCTGCTAATGCGAGTTTTAAAAAGACTTCATAAAATCGGAAAAATGGATGTACTTTATTTTAAATGTAAGCAGTCTGAGAGCAAAAATTTTGTTCTGTCTTTAATATATGCACTTTTAAACTTGCTTATACACTTTTAAAACACGGACCATGCATATACACCTTTAAAACGCGGACCATGCGAATACACCTTTGAAACGTGGACGATGCATATACACCATTAAAACGCGGGCCATGCGTATACACCTTTAAAACGCGGACAATGCATATACACCGTTAAAACGCAGGCTATGCGTATACACCTTTGAAATGCGGACGATGCATATACACCGTTAAAACGCGGACGATGCATATACACCGTTAAAACGCGGACCATGCGTATACACCTTTAAAACGCGGACAATGCATATACACTTTTAAAACGCGGACCATACGTTTATACCTTTTAAATGTGAATTATTTTCAAAAAAAGATAAAAAAAATATCTTGAGTGGGGCGCATATTATCATCTTGTGTTTTTATATTATTTATTTAATTTTCTAAAATAAATATTTAGAACTAGATTGTTTTCTATTTGGTTCGTTTCCTCCGAAAATTAATAGGTCTCGGAGTGATGTTCATCGATTGAAAAATACTCACCAAACTTTATTCGATTTATTCAATTTGTTCGAAAGATATGGCACTACATTAAAAAAATATAGATGAATAAATGTTTTAATATTTCGAGAGCAGATCGGGATAATTTCTAAATAATGATGTCCATTCATTTCGGATTTAAGCTGTTTGTTTATAAAGCATTCACTCATTTGATAATAGGGAATTTATATTTTTTTTTTCGAATTGTTCCATTTTTGACCAAAACCATAAACTATCTCAAGAACAGTGCATATAAACCTCATGTAAATGATGACATTCGTGTTAAAAAGCTGACATTATAAATACATAAATATTTCTGCAACATTTTCATATGTTTAAGTTTACTTATTTTTCCGAATTTGAAAAGCATGATAAAAAAATAAGATTTATTCTTTGATCCGTTTACCCCAACAGGTAATAGGCTTCTAACATTGACCGATTGAAATAATCGTACCAAATTTTTTTTCTGTATTATCAACTTGTTCGATACTATTGTACCCACAAAGAAATAGACAGATGGTTAAAATTGGTTAATTCGTATTCAGGGATGCTCCAAAACGCGTGTAACCTATAACCTTCAAAATAAATACAAGAATTTGATTTTTGAGTCATCAAAAGTGTTTTTACATATAGTCGTATACTATGTGCTGAAAGGAAAAAATAGTCATATGGGATTAATTGATTTTAATGAAGGGAAGGGTAGATATGGACATACTAATAAGGGAAAAATTACTTAATAAGAGAATATGCACCACGTTCATGCTCCATACTAATAAAACCACAGAAACCCAATGGGCACAGTCTTTTAATACCATCTGAGTTGAGCCCCTTCCCACACGTTTGCATATCCGTTTAATTCGAAAAGTATCTATGCTTTAACAATGGAAGCCAAAATATAGAACGCTAAACGCAAAATACATATGTTTTAATATGCGGAAAAAGTACAAATATTGCTAAATTCTCCTGTATAGATATTTAAAGACACCATATGTACAAATTTGTTATGGCAGTTCTGTCCACAATAGAACAGAATATAGAAATACGTATATAGAGCAAATAGCTGAGGTTTAAGAAGTTAGTCGGTATGAGTAGAACTGCCTATTGCACGATAATTTATATGATTATTCTACCAACTAACCAAAAAACTACTTTCTGACAAGCGAATATGATAAAACTGCATACATTTGACACAAGCACATTCTCCTGATAGTTTAGAGTGCTTGTCTCGAGATCAACAGGCTAGGGGTCTAAATCCTTATAGTCGGTACAAGACTTCATACAGACTCATGCTCGGTATTGTCGACTCTAGTATATTAAATGAATATAAGTGCAAGTATGTGATAATTTTTAAAAAATATATTCATTTGTTAAGTCCAAGAAGTATTTTCATCGAATTAGTAGGAATATATTCTGAAGTGTTTGTTATGCGGTCAGGATAGCTCAGGCAGAGGCATATATGAAAAATATTTTTAAAAAGACTGAGTCACATGTACTTGACCTCAATTTTTGCATAATATATCCAAATAAAACATGCTTTTCTGGAAAAGTTTGTTTCCTACTGTAAACATATAGCATATATATATGATCATTGTATAGGAGTGGAGAAAATTTTAGTCTCAAGTTCCAAACAAATATATCGATTGATTGGAGTAGCACAATGTACCCCAGTTTATTCCCAGTTAAAATTGAGACGGAAATACTCTGATCTCAACTCATTTTTGATTCGAAGTACTTAAAAAGCATCGACTTATTTTATAATACTGAAAGTACTTAAAAATCATCCATTTACTTTGCAATACTGATCATTTAATTATACGGTCTTCTCATTTCAGAACAAAAAACGAGCAATATTTAAAAAAAAGGCACATCTTTGCATCCTAAATGATATTTACTTATAAATGAATAATTTTATGTAAAATGGCCAATTTCAAAAAGTTTTTCAATACAATTATTGTTTATAAGGTTATTTTAATTATCGAAACAAAATATGTTTGAAAGATTGAGTATACCCTTCCCTTGTCTAATCTCTCTGACTGCTTATCAGTCAAAATGTATCCGTCTGTTACTGATTATAGTCAATTATAGAATATATGTTTATCCAATTTATGAAAATGAAATAGATTAGATCTTGTTTATCTGATACTGGAAATAAAGATTAAATGGAAATTTTGTAAAATTAGAGTAAAATAGCTTTTTCTTTCTATTTTTTTTACATAAAAATGAAAAAGAAAAGTACAAAATCATGAAGGATACAAATTATTGTGTAAAATTTGTTGATCAGTAAAATTAATGGGCCACTAAAGTTTACTGATTGAAATAGCATTACGAAATTCCGTTTGGATAGCATAATTTTCCAAGGGATATCGTGTCTACAAGGAAGCATCATTAAAATGATTGATTTGTATTCAATAATGCTCAAAATGTTTAAATTCATCCAAATCGAAGAGTCTAATTACTTACCTGTATGTAATGTATAGTAGGATAAGTAAAAACAAAGAAAATCTTTAGAGATTCTGTGGAGAATCAATTACTTGAATTTTCATACATAAGCGAAAATTACTTCTCCATACAAAGAATGCTGTGAATCCTCGATTGTACAAGTAATACAATTTGATATAAAAATGCCAAATACTATTTTTATTTAAGTGTCCAAATTTAGTGTACTTATACGACGCTAAGAATGTGCCCAATATTGATGATCAGAATTTTTTCAAAGAAGTTTTGTAGTTAGAAATGTTTGCTTTAATAGTTCGAAATGTAACAAGTGTGCAAGTTTGCTTCTTGCTAAGCCCGCGAGGTGCCTTAACTGCAAAGGGATATATAAAGTTCAAATTAATGTATTGTGAACAATGAACTTGATTCGAGGGTGATGGCCCTTTCTTCTATCCCGATTCATATGGTGCTTTAAATATGTGAAAGTTTAAATATTTTTCTCGAGCAATGTTAATCTTTATTTCTATCCCTCATGGCGCCTTAAATCGAAAGGAAAACGATATTATTTAAGTTAATTTGTTTCCTGAAATCTAGTATTAATTCTTCGTGCTTTAATTTAGGTATCGTCTTAATTTGAGAAAAAGGCAATTTTCAAAAGTTATAATTTCCTGAAGGATTACATTTTTTATTATTATTTAATTACCTAATTCAAGTTGAATCCCAGTTGTTAGAAGAAATACTATTAAAATTATATGTTTGTATTTTCTTATTACTGAAGCACTGTATTTCTGTTGACACTCCGGTTTTAGAACTAATATGTGAGAAAGTAGAGTGCTTTGTTTAAAAACAATTTTTAGTTTTTTGAACTATAATAAAAATTTCAATTTCGACGCCCCTGTAAGACGGCGCCTGAGGAAATCATCTCGCCGTCTTACCTCTCGTCACGGCCCTGAAGCATTTACTATTATATATTCCTTTTTTACTTTTAAGAAGGCCGGCCACTAATTTTTCTTTAATTTATGAGGTTTTATCAATTAGTTTTGCGATTTTTAATTAATTTATATTCCTGTTTCTACCTTTTGATCACTTACTTTTAAAACATCGCGATTCCGATATTTCGATCATTTTCCCCGTTATATTATCGGACGTTATGAATTGAGTAACCCTTTTAATTGTAAAAATTCCCCAATATGTTTATTTCATAACAATTAAATAAATTATTTATCCTTTTGAAGGAATTTGATTTTTCTTAATATTTCGACGTTTATGAATTTAAAAATATCACTTTGTATCGCTAAACACATATGACATTTTACTAATTTACTCGAATTTTACTGATCAACAGAATGGGAGAGGGGGAAGGGGAGGAATAAACCAGTTTTGTCTGTGTATGCAGGTAAGTTGAAAATCGATCGAATTTAACTTTGAATTTCTGAAATTTCTCCGAGCAAGAAACTGTCGGACACTGAAACTTAAAAAAAAATGCGAAAATCTTACGATCTATAGCTTCAAGATGAATAAAAAGTATGGCTGGGCAGAATAGTAGCCTTTAAACGCTTTATTTTTACCACCCTCCTTCATATTCGCCGTATAGTCGTTTATGGACAATACATATGTAGGATAAAGTAAAACAACAATACTTCGTCACAATATCAGCAATTTGGCTCGGAAAAGCTCCCCCTCCCCCCCTCCATTCCCAAGGTTGATGTCCTTTATTTGCTTTCGGCTGCAGCGTATACTCAAAACTAAGGTACCTTATTCAAATATAGGAGTTTTACCCGAAACTATTGCATATAGATTATTTTTTTTTTAATTTATCATAATGCAAAATATGTTACAATGAATATTTAACCAATAGATAAATTCACAAGTCAAAGGTAGCGGGTTTGATTTTCGCGCAACATTTTAATTTTGATATGCACAACTTTAATTCCGATTACACATCCGCTTTCGGAAACCCTTTAAAATTTGAGGCAGTTATAAAAACGATGAAAGCCCTTAGTACATCGTGTAAAGTTCAGGGAGCTGGTGGGGTCAAAGGATAGAATTGCGACTTCCGCGCCAGGTCATGTATCAAAACGCATCCTATATATCTAAGGAGTTAGACGTCTATAAAATATAAAACGGATATATTAGACGAAATATCTACGGATAGAATATCTAAGGACTTTGGCCGGTCATTTCGTTAATCGCTAGTTTTTTAAATTGAATCGCCGACGTGGGAATACCTTAGAGCAGGAATAAGAAGTATGTCTTCGTATCTCTCCTCTAAGGGGAATACCTGGGCTGGGGAGAATGAATGTTCCACCCCAGGCACGGGAACAATGAAAACCCTTTACGATAACGGAGTGTATCCTGCATCTTGAGTGGTCATGCTCAGAGGGTTATGATTTCACCCGTGGGACGGAGAAAACCGACAAAGGGCGTAGCACTCACCACTCATTTGGTTGTAAATATTGCTGTAACTCTGCGTCGCTTTCAGTGATCGATAGGTATCCTTACAATTCTTTCTCCCAGATACTTCTGAAAACATTCTATTGTAAGTCTTAAAAGTGTTGAACATCTTAAGTTGTTCACAGAAAAAAAATTGACTTAACTACAAATGTGGCGTCCACTTTAGCCGGTTCATATCAATAGCTCGTGAAAATGTATTTTATGCATAATTTTATGCAAAAAAAAAGGTGATGATTTTTAGAATGCTAGAACTGGCTATTTTGTAGGAATTCTACACATATAGGCGTTTAGAAAAATTGTTAATGTGACGGGATCCTTCAAAAGCAAAATTCGGCAACTATTAATTCATTTCTGCAGTGCATATGCTTCAAAATGCCTTGTTAAAAATCCACTTAATTTTTTTTTAAAAAACTCGTTTTAAAAACAATCACAGTCAAAAAATTTTATAAAAATATTAATTTGTAAAACTAATATATTGATAATGACTAAAACTGGAGTTATATGAAATTCCATATTTGCATACGCAATTGTATATATAAACACTTACAGAACATGTAAATGCATAAAAGGCCTTTAAATGCATATTTCAAGTGTTTTATTTTCTTTTAGCTTGCATTTTTTTATTTTAACTATCTTTTCTCCTTCTTTAACACTTTACAACAAAGTTTAAAAGTGTTTATGATTTTGTTCATTCTGTCTATCTGTCTGCGTGTCCGTTAGCACGATAACTGCCGTAAAAATGACTTAATCAAAATGAAATTTTAGTATGTTGTTCAGACAGTCTATGGGACCTATGGGAATATAAATGATAAATTTCACCCAATTAGTTCTGGATTGAACCCGGGTTGAAAAAAATGAAATACATTGAACTCTATGGAACTATGGAACCTAATTTTTCAAACATTTTTTAAGCGGATTTAAAATTCACAAATTGCTTCGAAAGTATTTGAAATATGCAATTTATCCCATAAAATATATAAAAAGACTTTCAGTAAAATATATTCAGAAGTTTTTTAAATAAAAATTAAAATAATAATTACCCCTTTTATATGAAGCGATCACGTGACCATTATATGAAGAGATCACATGGCCCACTTCAAACTGAAATATGGCATCCATCTTGTGTCAAAATCGTGATATTTAAAGTTCTTTTTAATTCATATTGAGTGTTGTATCCGTCCTAAAACCGCTTAATTTTTGCTTAAATTCTGTGCATCTACATCCTGAAACAACGCAATTATAATATATTTGAGTTTAAATGATCATCCAACTTTGATTATTTCTACAACGAAGCCTCCTACTTTTCATTTATGGAAAATGTAAACAGCAAAATATGTAGAATGAGTTGTATAAGAATTACTGCATTTCTTTAACGTAAAATTATTTAGCTCATGGAGTCTGCAATATAGCTGATATGAATGAAATATTCATTGACTTTACAGAGAGAAGGACGATTTTTTCGATGAAGTTTTAAACATAGATTTTAATTACTTGTACCTCCATGGTCTTAAGTTTTTAAATAAAATAAATTAATATAGTATTGAAATGAATGGAAAAATGTTTATGAATGAAATGCTGCTTTTATAGAGAGAGCTGTTATATTTAGATGACGTCATTTGAATAAACTTTATTTGTTTTCGATGAAGTTTTCAAATATAATAAATTATTGTAGTATTATAATAATTTTAAAAATATTACCGAGGTATGTATTGCATTTTTGAAATGTTTAAACCAGGCAATTTATAATTCAATGCCGTCATTTGAATGAAGTTCATTTTTTTCGATGAAGGTTTAAGTTTTCAAATATAATAAATTAATGTAGTATTGTGATAATTTTTAAAATATTACCGAGGAATGAATCGCATTTTAGAGATGTTGAAATAAAATTGCGTTGAAGTTGGAAAGTGTTTCATAATCAATGCTTTATGCATGATTGATCTTTCTTGTTCAATAGCTAGATAAGTTAACATCGGACGAAGCTAAACATATTTCTCATTCAACACAAATTCCGTGAGCTACTAAGGTCATGCAATTATCCTAAGAAATGGTGAAATCCTTCTAGGGTAAAATAACAAGAGGCATGTCTGGTAAAAGAGAGGGAAAATCAGATGCGAGTATCTGAAGTTTTGCATGCGTCTTTTTCAAAGAGCTGTTCTGTAAAAGTTTCTGTATAAGCATTGTGAGTAAAAATGCCTAAAATTAAATCTAATAAATCGATCCGAATAAAATCTTGTATTTATATTCATAGAAAAATCTGCATACAGATGGTGTTATTATATTGTGTAATATGCGAGAAAAAATTATTCAGAAAAATATCAGATCAACATGTAATAACTGCTATTTACATTTCAGAGAAAAAAAAAAAGAAGAGTGAACACGCAGTTATAACTAAGCCGTTTTCAGCATGAAATACTGAAGAACTAAATATCACTTTCAGTTCAAAAGATGACAAGTACTGTTCAATAATATCAGTTGATATTAAAAGAATATTTTTGGCATTAAAATGACAAAGCAAATAAACGACAAAGTCTACGTGTCAAGAACTTAGAAAAGCACATTAGTTGGTTACACCAATAAAATTTACTCACTATATGAAATTTTTAACTACATTTGAACAATGATATAAAAACTTTTGATTTGCAATAATAGTTTGCTTAAGTTTGGGTGAAATTCCCCGTTTTCAAATGCCTTCAGAAACATTAATGATATTCGAACAAAATATATAAATATATGTATTTTATCTTATAACGTTATAAGTAATTATTTATTAAATTTTAGGTGCATATTTTCATGCATATTTTGACAAATTTTAGTGCATATATTAGTTATGGAATTAATGTAGTATTGAATGAGACATATCTGTGTCTGCAGTTACGTAGGAAGCGTCATAAGCATTCATTGATAATGATTACGTTAGTTCTCCATATATAATTGCATTATATTCTTCACAGAGTATTGGTGTATTAAATCCGACACTGTAAACAACCACATTTGATCTTCGACCTCCCTTCCCTGTTCGAGATCCTGACGACACCAATATACCAATCTTGCCACTTTTTAAAAAATAAAAAAATTTTGATTTTCATAAATTTCATTGAAATGTCGGCAAAAAAATCAATATTTTCCCTGAAAAGGCTCTCTCTCTCCCAAGAATGCCTTATCAGCAAGCACTATTGAGAGGGAAATTATACACTCTTATTAAACATCGTGTTTTTGCAATAAATTAATTTTTAGCATTTGGCAACAGAAGTTTGGATTCTTTAATCTCTATTGTTAAATTATTACAAGATATTTTTAGATATCTATCTATCTATATATATTAATTGCCAAGTGTCCATCTGTCTGTCACGTTTTTTCAGGCACTTCCCGGATAGATAGAGACTTGCAATTTGGTACACAGGTCGATCGTTCGATAAAAACCCCTGGAAAGATCGAATTTTTGGAAATGTTCCGTAGAGGGTATGCTCCACAGTCCACACCAAAACGTTCGAAAAGTGCAATGATAGGAAAGCATACTTTAAGATGAGATAGAAATTTCAAATTTAGAGTATGTGTAAACCATTCTAAAGGAAGAAAATGCGTAATTTCAGATTTCAATATTTGCTACTTTAGTGGGTGCCGTGCACAGAAATGTTCGATTTTCCGAACGAATGAGAAGCGTTTGCTTTAAATTTAATAGAGGCTTAAAATTTGGTATACGGGTTAATCATTTGATGAAAACACCCAAGACAAAAGTGTTTTTCAAAAATGTTCGTTTAAAGGGGTGCCCCAGAGAAAAGCAAAATGATGAAAATTCATGTTTTAAGATGCAATAGAGACTACAAATTTGGTGTGCGAGTTGATAGCTCGAAAGGAAAAGCAAGTATAATTTCAGTTTTTCGATATTTTCTACTTTATGGGGGTGCCGCAAGCTCAAATTCTCGATTTTCCGAATAAATGAGAAACGCCTCCTTTCAAAATATAGTAGAGGCTTGATATTTGGTATTTGGGACAATCATCTGATAAAAAACACAAGAATAGAGTTTTGAAAACTGTTCATTTAAGAGGGTGCTCCACGTAAATCGTTCGAAAGGTGAAATGATAGCATTGCATGCTTCAGAATGAGACAGGGACTTCAAATTTGGTGTACGAGAAGATAGTTCGAAAGGAAGAAAGTGAGCAATTTAAGTGTTCCAATGTTTTCTTCTTTAGGGGGTTCCGCACACGAAAATTTTCGATTTTCCGAATAAATGTGAAACGCGAATTATTAAAAAATTTACTTTATTGGGGGGGGGGGGGTGCTTATTGTGGGACTGCTGATTTTCAACCGGTATACGGCTAGTATATACTAATTTCCAAGTGTCCGGTCACTCTTTTTATAGGCACGTATTGAATAGATAAATACTTGTAATTTGATACACGGCTCGGTCATTCGATAAAACCCTCTGGAAAAATTGAATTTTTCGAAAATCTTCTCTACAGGGGGTGCTCCATACCAAAACGTTCGAAAAGTGAAATGATAAATAACCATGCTTAGCAATAAGATAGAGACTTCAAATATGGTGCATGGGTTAAAACTTCATCAAAAAAGTCAATGCTATAAAATCGCTTGCTTCCCTATCTAAGTAAAATCAATGAATATTCCATTCGTATCACTTATATCCCAGACTTCATAGCTAAATAATTTTGCTTTGAAAAATTCAGCAATTCTTATACAACTTATCTTACAATCGAGTTTACACTTTGCATAAGTTAAAATTAGGCTTCGTTGTAGAAATAATCAAAGTTTAGTGATAAAAAATAATAAATAAAAAATTAAAATAAAAAATATTGTAATTGTAAAGACACAGAATTTAGAAACACAGATAATACGCAAATATAAAGCGGTTTTAGAACAGATGAAACACTAAATATACATATAAGAAAGATCAATCATGCATAAAGCATTGATTATAAAACAATGTCCAACTGTAATTTTATTTAAACATCTTTAAAATACGATACATTCAGAGATGATATTTATAACACTTTACAACATAGTTGAAAAGTGTTTATGACTTTGTTCATTCTGTCTGTCTGTCTATCTGTTCGCACGATAACTGCCGTAAATATGACTTTATGAAAATAAAACTTTAGTATGCTGTTCAGACGGTCAGTGGGACATATGGGAATGTAAATGAATAATATCACCAGATTAGTTTTGGATTAACCCGGGTTAATAAAATGAAATACATTCAACCCTATGGGACCTAATTTTTCAAATATTTTTTAATCGAATTTAAAATTCACAAATTGCTTCGAAAGTTTTAGGAAATATTTAAATTATCCCATAAAATATATAAAAAAAAAATACTTAAGCAAAATATATTGAGTAGTTTTTAAAATAAAAATTAAAATAATAATTACACCCATATTATATGAAGAGACCACGGGACACACTTTAATATAAAATATGGCATCCATCATGTGTCAAAATCGTCACTTTTAAAAATCTTTTTAATTAACACTTTTCAACAAAGTTGAAAAATGTTTATGACTTTGTTCATTCTGTCTGTCTCTCTGTCTGTCCGTTAGCACGATAACTGCCGTAAAAATGACTTAATCAAAATGAAATTTTAGTATGTTTTTCAGACGGTCTGTAGGACCTATGGGAATATAAATGAATAATATCACCCATGTAGTTTTGAATTGAACCCGGGTCGAAAAAATGAAATACATTGAGCCCTATGGGACCTAATATTTCAAACATTTTTTAAGCGGATATAAAATTCACAAATTACTTCGAAAATTTTAGGTAATATTCAAATTGTACCATAAAATATATAAAAAAAATTCAGCGAAATATATCCAGTAGTTGTTTAAATAAAAATTAAGATAATAATTACACCTCTTACATGAAGCGATCACGTGACCATGATATGAAAAGATCACATAACCCACTTCAAAATGTTATATGGCATCCATCTTGTCTCAAAATCGTGATTTTTTAAGTTCTTTTTAATTCATATTGAGTGTTGTATCCGTCCTAAAACCACTTTATTTTTGCTTAAATTCTGTGCATAATATTGTGATGAATGAAATGAATGGGAATATATTATGAATGAAATGCTGTTTTTATAGAGAGATCTAGGCGTGTTATTTTTTCTATGACGTCATTTGAATGAATGTCAGTTGTTTTCGATGATGTTTTCAAATATAATAAAATATCGTAGTATTATGATAGTTTTAAAAATATTACCGAGGAATGTATCGCATTTTAGAGATGTTTAAACCAGGCAATTTATATTTCAATGCCGTCATTTGAATGAAGTTCATTTTTTTCGATGAAGGTTTAAGTTTTCATATATAAAAAATAAATGTAGTATTGTGATAAGTTTTAAAATATTACCGAGGAATGTATTGCATTTTACACATGTTTAAATAAAATTGCATTGAAGTTGGAAAGTGTTTCATAATCAATGCTTTAAGCATGATTGATCTCTCTTGTTTATATTTAGTATTGCATCCGTCGTAAAACAGCTGTGTTTTGCGTTTTTTCTATGCATCTGTATTCTACGCCAACGAAATTATAATATTTTTTAGCTTAAATGATCATCAAACTTTGATTATTTCTACAACGGAGCCTAATTTTAACGTATGCAGAATGTAAATACATCAAGCTGTAAGATGAGTTGTATAAGAATTGCTGAATTTTTATAACGCAAAATTTAGCTCTGGAGACTGAAATAAAGCTGATGAAAAATGAATATAACTGATGTAAAATGAATAAAGCTAATGAAAAAATGAATATAACTGATGCAAAATGAATAAAGCTAATGAAAAATGAAAATAACTGATGAAAAATGAATAAAGCTAATGAAAAATAAAAATAATTGATGAAAAATGAATAAAGCTAATGAAAAATGAATATAACTGATGAAAAATGAATAAAGCTGATGAAAAATGAGTAAAGCTGATGAAAAATGAATAAAGCTGAATAAATCCGTTGAATGAAATTCATCAACTGTAAAATCATCAAAAACAATCATATGTAAAATCAATGAATGAAATTCATAGATTTTACATAGAGAAGCAGACGATTTTTTAGCATTGCTTTTTTTTTTGATAAATTTCAAGCAAAAGTTTTAAGCATAGTAGAGTTAGAAAGTACTTTTACTTCCATGGTTTTATGTTTTTGAGTAAAAAATATATTATAGTATTGTGATGAATAAAAGGAATGGAATAAAAGATTTTGAATGAAATATTTACTACATTTACATAGAGAGCCAGGCGATTTATGTTTCGAAGATGTTATTTGAATAAAGTTCTTTATTTTTTCGATGACGTTTAAGTTTTCAAATATAATAAATTGTTGTTATATTGGGATAATTTAAAAAACATTACAGCTGAATTATAGCGTTTTATATATGTTTAAATAAAATTGCATTGTAGTGTTTCATAATCAATGTTTTATGTATGATTGATCTTTTTTGCTTTAATTATCACAGAACTACAATAATTTATTTTGCATGGAAGATTAAACCACGGAGATAAAAGTATTTCCTAACTCCATGCTTAAAACTTCTTTCAAACCTTATTCAAATGACGTCATCGAAATATAAATCGCTTAAAAAATGTTTGAAAAATTAGGTCCCATAGGGTTCAATGTATTTCATTTCTTCAATACGAGTTCAATCCAAAACTAATTGGGTGATATTATTAATTTACATTCCCATATGTTCCACAGACTGTCTCAACAACATACTGAAATTTCATTTTTATAAAGTCCTTTTTACGGCAGTTATTGTGCGAACGGACAGAGAGACAGACAGACAGAATGAACAAAGTCATAAACACTTTTCAACTATGTTGCAAAGTGTCAAAAATAATTTCATCATTTGAATGTTGGATACTATTCTATATCTACTTATAAATAATGTGAATGTAAAAGAAACTTGCGCAATATAATTCTGCACTATACACATTACACATAGACCAACATTAGTAGATGTAGAAGATGGTAGTTTCATTTTATGCAGTATGCATGGCTTGCAACTTTCTGATGTCACAGAACAGGTTTCCCTTTGAAGTATGGGGTTGTACAGGTGATAGCTCTGAGCCCTGAGCGTCGAGAACCAGATACTAGATATATTATCAGCAGTATTGTTCACGAAGACATCTTCCACTAAGGGGACCATAGCCTGGAGGCATGCTCTAACTTGTGGCAGGAGTATAGAGCGTGGAGGGACTCCACGCTATAGAAGTAATGGGTTAGGTCTTAGCACCTTCTCCCTTGAAACTGGAAAAGCTTGTTAATGACGTCAATACATTGCATGAGGAAAATTGACATTCATAGGATTTAATGGAAAATTTGTATTTAAAACTAAAAATAAGCTCATGTAGAACACAGAAAATGAAAATCAAACATTTGTAACTAGAGCTCCAAATGAATTCTATTGTTAGGGCAATGTCACATGCGTTTTCTTGACACGAAACAATATTTTTAATTGTTTTTTTTTTAAACATTTTCAAATATTTTTTCAATCTGGTTGTTACAATTAAAAAGCAAGTTACAATTAAACAAGAAAGATCAATCATGCTTAAAGCATTGATTATGAAACACTTTCCAACTTCAATGCAATTTTATTTAAACATGTCTAAAATGCAATACACTACTCGGTAATATTTTAAAACTTATCACAATACTACATTAATGTATTATATTTGAAAACTTAAACCTTCATCGAAAAAAATGAACTTCATTCAAATGACGGCATTGAAATATAAATTGCCTGGTTTAAACATCTATAAAATGTGACACATTCCTCGGTAATAATTTTAGAATTATCATAATACTACGATAATTTATTATATTTGAAAACTTCATCGAAAACTACTGAAATTCATTCAAATGACGTTATAGAAAAAATAACACACCTGGCTTTCTCTATAAAAGCAGCATTTCATTCATAAATAATTTCCCATTCATGCCATTCATCACAAGACTATAATGATTAATTTTATTTAAAAATTATGACCATGTAGCTACAAGTAATTAAACTCTATGCGTAAAACTTCATCGGAAAAAATCGTCCTTCTCTTTGTAAAATCAATGAATATTTCTTTCATATCCGCTATGCAGACTCCATGAGCTAAATTCTTTTGCGTTAAAGAAATACAACAATTCTAATACAACTCATTCTACATATTTTGTTGTTTACATTTTACATAGGTGAAAAATAGGCTTCGTTGTAGAAATAATCAAATTTGGATAAGTATTTAAACTCAAATATATTGTCATTGCGTTGTTTCAGTATGTAGATGCACAGAATTTAAGCAAAAATAAAGTGGTTTTAGGACCGATACAACACTCAATATGAATTAAAAAGAACTTAAAAAATCACGATTTTGATACAAGATGGATGCCATATATCATTTTGAAATGGGTCACGTGATCTTTTCATATCATGGTCACGTGATCGCTTCATATAAGTGGTGTTATTATTATTTTAATTTTTATTTAAAAAACTACTGAATATATTTCGCTGAATTTTTTTTAATATATTTTATGGAACAATTTGAATATTACCTAAAATTTTCGAAGCAATTTGGGAATTTTAAATCCGCATAAAAAATGTTTGAGAACTTGGATCCCATAGGGCTCAATGTATTTCATTTTTTCAACCCGGGTTCAATCCAAAACTAATTGGGTGATATTATTCATTTATATTCCCATAGGTCTTACAGACCGTCTGAACAACATACTAAAATTTCATTTTGATTAAGTTATTTTTACGGCAGTTATCGTGCTAACGGTCAGACAGACAGTCAGACAAACAGAATGAACAAAGTCATAAAAACTTTTCAACTTTATTGTAAAGCGTTAAAAATATCTGGAACGTGGAGATATATTGACGTGGGTAAAAAATATATATATATTTCAAATTTTGTACCCAAGTTATTCTTCTAAAATATAACATATAAATACCACTTTAAAAGTTATGTTTTTAACACTTTACAACAAAGTTGAAAAGTGTTTATGACTTTGTTCATTCTGTCTGTCTGTCTGTCTATCCGTTAGCACGATAACTGCCGTAAAAATGACTTAATCAAAATGAAATTTTAGTATGTTGTTCAGACGGTCTGTTGGACCTATGGGAATATAAATGAATAATATCACCCAATTAGTTTTGGATTGAACCCGGGTTGAAAAAATGAAATACATTGAGCCCTATGGGACCTAATTTTTCAAACATTTTTTAAGCGGATTTAAAATTCACAAATTGCTTCGATAATTTTAGGTAATAGTTAAATTGCTCCATAAAATATATAAAAAAAATTCTGCGAAATATATTCAGTAGTCTTATAAATAAAAAATAAAATAATAATTACACCTCTTATATGAAGCGATCACGTGACCATGATATGAAAAGGTCACATGACAAACTTCAAAATGATATATGGCATCCATCTTGTCTCAAAATCGTGATTTTTTAAGTTCTTTTTAAGTCATATTGAGTGTTGTATCCGTCCTAAAACCACTTTATTTTTGCTTAAATTCTGTGCATCTACATACTGAAACAGCCCAATTACAATATATTTGAATTTAAATGATCATCCAAATTTGATTATTTCTACAACGAAGCCACTTATATAAAATGTAAACAGCAAAATATGTAGAATGAGTTGTATTAGAATTTCTGTATTTCTTTAACACAAAATTATTTAGCCCATGGAGTCTGCATAGCTGATATGAATGAAATATTCATTGATTTTACAAAGCGAAGGACGATTTTTTTCGATGAAATTTTAAGCATAAAGTTTAATTACTTGTAGCTCTATGGTCTTAATTTTTAAATAAAAGAAATTATTATAGTATTGTGATGAATGAAATGAATGGGAAAAAGTTATGAATGAAATGCTGTTTTTATAGAGAGATCCAGGCATGTTATTTTTTCTATAACGTCATTTGAATGAATTTCAGTTGTATTCGATGAAGTTTTCAAATATAATAAATTATCGTAATATTATGATAGGTTTAAAAATATTACCGAGGAATGTATCGCATTTTAGATATGTTTAAACCAGGCAATTTATATTTCAATGCCGTCATTTGAATGAAGTTCATTTTTTTCAATGATGGTTTAAGTTTTCAAATATAATCAATTAATGTAGTATTGTGATAAGTTTTAAAATATTACCGAGAAATGTATTGCATTTTAGACTTGTTTAAATAAAATTGCATTGAAGTTGGAAAGTGTTTCATAATCAATGCTTTAAGCATGATTGATCTTTCTTGTTTTAAATTAGCAACAGCTTAATCACGTCGATAAATGTACGTTTATCTTAGTAATATTTAAACATATACAACTTATACATTTAGTATAATTTAGGGAAAAATAATTATATTAAAAACAAAATATTGCTATAAAATCTTAAAGTCCTAAAAAGTTGAGTTCTTTCTAGGAAAATTAAAAAAACATGCTATCAGATTCCACATAATAATTGATTAGTAGCTGTATTCCTTATTATTGTGTTCTTATCTCACACATTCAATAGTATTCAAGATGGGCTCAAAAGGTTTTGAAACCTGCTTATTTGTAAATATCTCGAATTCGAATAATTTCGAGGGAAAGAAATTATTTTTATACAATTAGAGAAAAATATGTCATTTAAAAGGAAAATTATTTCAAATAGAAGATTTGTTCCGTTTTTTAAATATAAAGGATATGGAGTTTAAGTGTCCAGGGGACTTTTTTGTATATTCGTAATATCGCATTGGTTAATTCTACTTCTCTTGCAATTGTCATTAGAATACAAAAAATATGTTTTATTTTTACATACTATTATATAGAATAGGTACTGTTTCCTTGAGAATTTTCGAATTCAAAATTTTGATGGAAGATATCCTGACGGAAGACAGTTATTGAATTTGATAATTTGATGAGATAATTTTTGAAAATAAATAATATATTAATACTAATCAAATTGTTTCTGGCTAAAAATATAATTTTGAAAAATATATGAAAGAAAAGAGGGCACCATAAAATATTCTTTACATAAAAATCCAGAAAAATTGAATGCTTTAATGACATATATTAAGATAGTTTTTATTATTTTTTATGCTATTCTGTAAAATAAACCGAAAATATACAATTGTTTAAAGAATATGATACCCCTTATGAATGAGAGGCTATGGTACAGGCAGAGGCTATGGTACTTAAATGGCAGGTGTTATAATGACTTGGAATATAAATAGAATACATATTGAATATATATAGAATACATATAGAATATATATAGAATACATATAGAATATAAATAGAATACATATAGAATATAAATAGAATACAAGTATATAATCTTATCTATTGCTATATTAGCTGCAAATATTCAGTGGGACGGTCTATTTGGACGGCAGGGGTAGTGCCACCCTATTTAAACCATAACCCAATGGGGCGACATCCACAGGGACGGTGTTCTCCTTCGTCTAATATCAACTTCTCGGAAGAACTTTCAAACCCACATATTGAACGTGCTAAACTCTGCGTGAGCAGAGGGTCAGTTTAGGCAGAGCTAGGAATCGAACTTGGGTTCTCCTAGTGCAATCCCCGTGCCTTAACCACTGGACTATCCCACCTCGAAGTTCATTAATCTGTCCTTCAGACCATATACAGCAAAATCCACCTGGTTCGTGAATAATAATATGTATATAGAGCATTTAGCGAAAGTTTTGTCATGCCAAAATAACATTTTTTAAATAAGTTAACATTTTTTAAAACATTTTTATATAGGAGAGAGACACTTCTCATTGCAGATACTATCTTCCACGGACGTGTTTCGCTCTTAATATGCACTCGTCAGCAGAGAATAGCAGAAATCTGTAATGTTTGCAAGAAATATGTTACAATTTTTTGCGAGCTTCTATGGGAACTGACAATTTCAGTCCTTTCACGTGATTGGCATAACATTTTCTTACAATTTAACTCAGCTGCAAAGGCAAATTTCATAAAACACAAATCCGCCTATAAGGGATGTTCTCAAAAATATGAAATACACCCCAGCCACATTTTTTATTCAATTTTATGCCTGCCATATGGAAGGATTGAAATTGTCATTTAACATAAAAGCTTGAATTGTGGATTTTAGCAAGTTTTGTACTACCATTGCATCTAACGAGCTGTAACTTCCATGCTGACGAGCGCATAATAAATGCGAAACCGGTCCATGGATGTTGGTATCTGCAATGAGAGATCCATCCTTATTTTGAGGGGCGCCCCTTATAAGTGGGTTTTGTGCATAATACACTTTTATATGTTTAATCTTTTTACTCAATATTGCATTCATTCAGTTATGTGTTAGAGCATATGTTACAGAATGTATAATTTCTTATGTTTCTTATCTTCTTATTACGAGCGCATCTTTTTTTAGGTAATTTTAGCTCACTTTTCAACTAGTTTTGAATTAAAGAAGTTAGAACACATCTAGCGTACATATATAAATATTACACAATTATCAGTTTTAAATACAGTGTCCTCAGTAAAAATGTGTATTCACGATCCTTAGTTAATAGATATACGGACCCTCGTTTTCTTAGTTATTAGATATACATACGGTAAGAACCTGTATATCTAATGCCAAGCATTACCCTCATTCTAACGGTGTATACGCATGGACCTCATTCTAATGGTGTATATGCATCGTCCGCATTCTAACGGTGTATATGCATCGTCCGCATTCTAACGGTGTATATGCATTGTCCGCATTCTGACGGTGTATATGCATGGTCCGCATTCTAACGGTGTATAAACATGGTCCTCGTTTACCTTGCAAAAATACATACTTGAAATTTACCTATTTTTAAAATTTTCTTATCACATATGTCATTAACTTCCTTCCAGGATGCATAAAATGTAAAAATTTTATCAGAAAAATCATTAATTCGGGAGGTCCTCAGTTTGGTGGGTTCCCCGCAGCGTCCTCGTTTTCCACCAAAAACCAACCTGTGTGTGTGTGTGTGTGTGTGTGTGTGTGTGTGTGTGTGTGTGAAAGTATGTGTGTGTGTCAGTGAGTCTGTGGAGACGATAACTGACGAACGAATGGACCGATTCGAACCAAATTTGGTACAAAAATCACAATCCGTAAACACTGGAAGCCTATTGTTTTTATACGTAATCGAATGTTCAGAACCCCCCTAAATTTTCGAATGAAATTTTGAAAAAATCGTCAAAAAATCAAAACCGCTAATAAAGTTACGCAAATAGACATTTCTTATGTAATTTTTCATTAGAAAACGATTGGCATAGATTTTAGAACGCTAATATGAACCGTTCTTGAGATATTGTACATTTTTAAAAAAAATTATGAAAAAGTCACATAAAAAAAAAAAATTCCTATTGAGAAACATGTTCACTTTTCATATGTAATACCATGCGATAAATTGAGTGACATCATTCTCGTGGATCTAGCTCGTTCCATTCATGAAAAAATATACTTTGAATAATACTTTTGTATTAGAACACCAATAGTCATTTATCTGCTGTAAGAATAACTTTTTCTTAGTGCATAACGCTTGGCGAGATTTTGGGGACGAATTTGGCGGAATGTCGCCAACTTGGCGACTTTTTTGAAATGTTGCTAAATTAATGAAAATCTCGCCAAATGGATAAAAATGATGTTAAATCAATGAAAATGACGACTAATTGTCGAAAATTCAATATCTTGGAAAGAATATTAGTATCTTCCATAAGAAAATCCTATTACTTTCCTTATATACATAATGTATAAGGAAAGTATTGTGACGGGGTCGAAAATTCGAAATCGAGTTTTCGACGGGAGAGCACGTTTCAAGCATCCCTGATCACGCATCAAACATTTTTGAAGTGATGTCTGTGTGTGTGTGCGTGTGTGTGTGTGAAAGTATTTGTGTGTGTGCGTGAGAGAGTCTGTGAAGACGATAACTGACAAACGAATGGTCCGATTCGAACCAAATTTGGTACAAAAATCACAATCCGTAAACACTGGAAGCCTATTGTTTTTATACACAATCGAATGTTAAGAACACCCCTAAATTTTCAAATGAAATTTTGAAAAAATAGTCAAAAAATCAAAACCACTAATAAAGTTACGCATATAGACATTTCTTATGTAATTTTTCATTAGAAAACGATTGACATAAATTTTAGAACGCTAACATGAACCGTTCTCGAGATATTGCACATTTTTCAAAAAAATTATCAGAAAGTCATATAAAATAAAAAAAAATATTTCCCCTTGAGAGACATGTTCACTTTTCAGTAATACCATGCGATATATTGGATGACATCATTCTCGTGGATCTAGCTCGTTCCATTCATGAAAAAAGATACTTTGAGTAATACTTTTGTATTTGAACGCCAATAGTCATTTATCTGTTGTAAGAATAACTTATTTCTTTGTCTATTATGCTTGGCGTGATTTTGGCGACGAATTTTCGCGGAATGTCGCCAACTTGGCGACTTTTTGAAATGTTGACAAATTAACGAAAATCTCGCCAAATGGATAAAAATGACGCTAAATCACTGAAATGACGACTAATTGCCGAAAATTCAATATCTTGGAAAGAATATTAGTATCTACTATAAGAAAAACCTATTTATTTTTCTGTAAAAGTGGTAAATTCATTACATTATATAAGGAAAGTCATGTGTTGCCCACATCAGATTTTTTAGTTATGTAATCACTTAATACTAAAGGACACTTAATGTATCTAAAGTATAATTTCATACATGTTTGTCAATTGCCGTACAAATGTATATTATGCAGTATGAATAATTTATTGCAAATCGAAGGGTTTGCATTTGTTTTAATATTACACTAATAGAATATGTTTTCATGTCCAAATAATTATTAATTTAAACATGTTCAGATTGGTAGCAAACATTTTGTTATACTATTGTTTTTACTAAAAAGTTTACCTTGAAACATCTACTTTTCAGACTATTCTACAGATAAAGATTAAATGATTAAAATAGAGAAGTAGGGGGGGGGGGTATTACTAAGGATTTTCACTTGGTTTTCTTTTTCCATTTCCTATTCAAAAAATTTCATACTTGAAACATCTATTTCTCAAGATTGTCTATAGATATAGCTTAGAATCTATGCTCTATACCCAACCTGTAGCTCTTAAATAATAACTGATAAACTTTTAGCAGAATAAATTCTCTTGAAACATCATTTCTCAAGATTAGCTATAGATAAAGCTTAGATAATGATTTATATGAATTCAGTATTAAATTCTAGAGAAAGAAGAGGGGTTTTCTATGGGTTTCTGCTTCCGGAAATTTTTCCCTTCTGGTTCAAAGAATTTCCGTTTAGCATCTAGTTTTTAGGATTGATTATAGATATAGCTTCAGCTGTGTTCCAAAGAGGAAACCACTGGTTACTGAGAGTAATCTGAAAAAAGACTCTAATTCACCAAGGAACATAAAGAATGGACTACTGAGCAAAGGGGGAGGGGGGGGGGGGGAATCGTGTGATCCGATGAGTTCAGATTTGCTCTCTTCCAACATGATGAACAAACTCATCAGGATTTGAAGGGAACCGCATGAAGCATTAGACCCTTCCTGTAGTGTACCCACGGTACAGGCCTCAGAAGGAAGTGTTGTGATCCGGAGTTGCTTCTGTTAGACTGGTCTTGGTACAGCAACACTATGCAGCAATAAAATAAAATCAGCTAAATATCTGATCATACTCAATGAACATCTTATTCCATCAATGGCATTTTTTTTCCTTGAGGGCAATGGCATATTCCAGGATGTCAATACCACGATTATCGCGCTAAAATTGTGAAAGATTGGTTCGAAGGAGCTCGAAGCCTCATTTGCACACTTGAATTGGCCACCACAAAGCCCTGGCCTCAACCCCCATTGAAGATATGTGGGATATACTGGAGAAGGAGTAATTTTACTCTTCCTTCATCAACCAAATAACTTGGCAAAATGTTACACAGCACATCTGGTCACAAATAAGTTTTAAGACATTACATGATTTAGACACAATGCCACGACGGATACATGCCGCAAGTTGTGTTAAAGGTGGTCCAACGAACGAAATATTAACATGCACGACGTTTCTTTTTTTTTTAGCCAGGCAGTGTATATGCAAACGAAAAACAACGTGATGAGGTTTAAAATGTGACTCTCGGAGATATTTAAAGGTCTACAAATTTTATGACTTGCTGAATCAATCGATTTTTCAGTTGTGCTTCTGTTTGTCTTAGTCTGTGGGTAAAATATCTCTCAAAAACAAATTGCAGTTCCAATGAAATTTGCTAAGACAAATTAATAGATTAAGAATCTTGTTAATTTTTGACATCGTATACCAGGAGAGAGCCTTAGATCATTTAAACATTTGTTTTCAAAATTTGAAAGATTATAAATATCTGTTAAAAATTGTTCCAAAAATCGCCATTTATTGTGTAATTTTTACTTATAAGCGTATACCATAATTTCTAAGATGCTAATATAGGTCTCAGAGAAACATCATAATTTTTTTTTAAATGATCACTGTTAATAAATGAGTGAAATCTGTGCAAGTACTTTTACCCAGAAATGAATGTGCACCATTATTCAGAAAACAGCATTTGGGAATCATTTCTGTGATGCAGTTGTCCAAAAAGGTATTTATATTTTTAACACTTTACAACAAAGTCGAAAAGTGTTTATGACTTTGTTCATTCTGTCTGTCTGTCTGTCTGTCTGTCTGTCCGTTAGCACGATAACTGCCGTAAAAATGACTTAATCAAAATGAAATTTTAGTATGTTGTTCAGACAGTCTGTAGGACCTATGGGAATATAAATGAATAATATCACCCAATTAGTTTTGGATTGAACCCGGGTTGAAAAAATGAAATACATTGAGCCCTATGGGACCTAATTTTTCAAACATTTTTTAAACGGATTTAAAATTCACAAATTGCTTCGAAAATTTTAGGTAATAGTCAAATTGTTCCATAAAATATATAAAAAAAATTCAGCAAAATATATTCAGTAGTTTTTTAAATAAAAATTAAAATAATATTTACACATCTTATATGAAACGATCACGTGACCATGATATGAAACGATCACATGACCCACTTCAAAATGATATATGGCATCCATCTTGTTTCAAAATCGTGATTTTTTAAAGTTCTTTTTAATTCATATTGAGTGTTATATCCGTCCTAAAACCACTTTATTTTGTTTAAATTCTGTGTATCTACATACTGAAACAACGCAATTACAATATATTTGAGTTTAAATGCTCATCCAAATTTGATTATTTCTACAACGAAGCCTATTTTTCACCTATGTAAAATGTAAACAGCAAAAATATGTAGAATGAGTTGTATTAGAATTGCTATATTTCTTTAACACAAAATAATTCAGTCCATGGAGTCTGCATGGCTGATATGAATGAAATATTAATTGATTTTATAAACAGAAGGACGATTTTTTTCGATGAAGTTTTAAGCATAGAGTTTACGAATTGTAGCTCCATGGTCTTAATTTTTAAATAAAATAAATTATTATAGTATTGTGATGAATGAAATGAATGAAATCCTGCTTTTATAGAGAGATCCAGGCGTGTTATTTTTTCTATGACGTCATTTGAATTTATTTCAGTTGTTTTCGATGAAGTTTTCAAATATAATAAATTATCGTAGTATTATGATAGTTTTAAAAATATTACCGTGGAATATATTACATTTTAGAGATATTTAAACCAGGCAATTTATATTTTAATGCCGTCATTTGAATGAAGTTCATTTTTTTCAATGAAGGTTTAAGTTTTCAAATATAATAAATCAATGTAGTATTGTGATAAGTTTTAAAATATTACCGAGGAATGTATTGCATTTTCGACTATTTTAAATAAAATTGCATTGAAGTTGGAAAGTGTTTCATAATCAATGCTTTAAGCATGATTGATCTTTCTTGTTTAGAAATGACTCTGATAAAATGGCATCAGATACAGACTCAAACACGCCTAATTTTACAATGGGCTGACAATTCATTTATGATCAACAAATGAAGGATAACATCGCGAGAAATATAACTATGGACTCAAATGAGCCCGTGAGCATCGTGAAATATCTAATGAAAACCAATACGGACCAGGCCCAGATGACTGAAACAAATAGGCATACAGATACGGTAGGGCCGATGACAGCCAAGGGGGATCAAAATTACCCCTGTGCAACAAGTGAAAGTCAATACAATCTCTGAATTTTTACCGTTGATTAAGCACATAAAAATGTGCTCCTATGACTCTTTCTAACAAAATTCGCTGTTGACTAAGACATCAAAATGTGCTCCTAACATACGCTGCAATTTTGCCGCTGACTGAGCACGTAAAAATGGGCGTCTGTAAATCTCCTGTGAATCCATTGATTAAGCAAGTAGGAATGTGCTTCCACCATTCTTTAATATAGAATCGCTCATTAAGCAAGTCAAAAAAAATGCTTCATGCAGTGATGCAGATATAAACCGCTGTATGCCAAAGAGCAAACAGGTAACCCTTTTATGTCAGAATATAAGGATTCATTTAACCTGACTAGAAGTCAGTAATAGGTCGCCAACTGTAACACTGCCTACTCAGTTAAGCAAACAGACCGTAACGTTGTGAGAAAATAAGTTGTAAATATAACTAGTGATTGTGAAGTTACGCAATGCTGAATTTTAATATGAATTACAGTATTAATAAAATTTAGTTTGTGCAAGTTAATGTCTACTTATTGAACGAATAAAATTAATTTATGCCTATTAATCAATCTTCCAAAATAGCCAAGAGATTTACATGAAATTCGGCATGCTTTCTTCAGGTGTTTTCAGTAAAAAGTCTAAAAGTATTTTTGGAAATAAATTTTACTAATCATTTCCAAACACGTACTGTGAGGGTAAAATAGCTAGTGGTCACAATGCAATACCTATACATTTAATGTTCTGAATATCAAACACCGGTTCAAATTAAGTATAAAAATGGTGCACATTTTATAGTTCTGTTGACGTGCAAATTGTAATATGGAAAACAACATTTCATCTCCGATTGTTGTGTGTTACCTTATTTTCAACATTTTGCGACATTTTAATCTAAAAATCAGTCATTAATAAAAAATATTTTTACTGACAATTTTGGTATTTGAATTGAAACTCTACTACTATGGCGGCAAATGGAATCAAAATTTACATAAAAAATTTAACTATAAGATATAAAAGTATCGTATGCTATAGCTATTAAATTATCTCAAAACCGGTTGATTGTAGACTAATAGAGTTAATTAAGAAATTTTAGCATATATATTTTTGCGCATGATAATATGGAGAGGTGCTATGTGGAAATATATGATGAGAAGAATATAGATAATAGCTAACTTTATTTACAACGTGTAGCTTAAGTTATACAGTGCTACTTGCAACTACCAAAGTGCGTAGCCATCAAACATTGGTCCAAGGTTGCTTATATATATACGCACTGGCATCGCAAATTCAGCGTATGCAAATAATGGCATCGTTTCCAAGACACAAAGTTCAATAAAGTTTATGCGATTGAACTTTGGGATTTCCTCCCTAATGGTATACAGACTAATTTTGTGTGAATAGATGTTCTTGAGTTATAGCTGAAAGAATGTTAGAACAAACCATTCCACGATTTATTAAGTTATTTAAAAAAAAATTGAAAAATTGGTATTATGGGTTCAAATGATTACAATTATAACATGTTGCCGTTCACTTTAAAGAGCTTGAAAAAAATCTCTTGATTAATAATATACTTGACAAAATACCCCCTCCCCCTCCCAAGAGGGCTAATAACAGCAAGAATGAAAATTGTATCGCAGCTATTTTTCACAATGATTAAAACAATTAAGTATCTTGATCATTAAACCATAAATAAACCCTTTTATGCATGTCAAATTTTATCCCTTGCTGACATATTAAAAAAATATAAAATTTCGTATACATTTCGCAGTTTTAGCTCGAATTTAAAAGAATTATATCTTGTTCTAGATATTTTGATAACAAAGTCGGATATAATGTTTCATGAAAATCTATTAATATTTGTGCCCGCTATCATGTACATCATCGATCGCAGACATACAGACAGACGGACATCACTCCAAAAATAGTCAAAACGTGTTTAGGAGGTCTTAAAATATATATTTGCATTAAAATATCGAATTCGAAAATTTTCATGAAAATAACATTTTCTCTTTACTATATTACATAGTAAAAAAAGTAAAACGTCCGCGATTTATAATATTTTCGAACAAAATTCAAAGAATTAAAATTTTTCTCATTGCCTGTAGGTCAAGTCCCACGTGTATGCAAAGTTTCAAGTTTCTATCCTTAATAATCTGGGTTGAAAAAGTGTCCCTTAGTCAGTCAGTCTCACTCATTTATATGTATATAAATAAGCTCTTATTTACATTATTGTTTCGCCACAATATCTAAGTTTGTTAATAAACAGTAAAAGACTTTTTCTTTTGTTAAATAACTGCACGTTTTCAAAGACATGGAATCCATGCAGTTTCAGGCAGAACGTTTCATTGAATCTACTTTCTATCTAATAGGAATTTCTATTTTCAACATAACCGCGCCTGTGTTTCTCTATTTATTCTAATTTTTCGAGGAATAGAAATATCCATTTACTTTAGAAACCTCTATTCGAAAGATGATAGCGCGCGTAGCCATTACCATTCCGATCGGTTTTAACAATGTTGACCTTTGCGTTTGTTTGAGGGAACTAAGTGTGTTTCTGTTCGCTATTTGCCCGAAAAGGGGAGGTTAAACATTGGCAGCGGTAAATATTGGCCGTGCTTTTTGAGGATGTCGATTCCGGGCTTATATCTGTTGATTCTGCTTCTCTTTTTATTTGGAATGCTTCGCGGCACTGCATTCCGGAGGGCGTAATTGGATAAATGAGATACATGGAGAAGCTCCACTCGACTTTCTTATGCAGTTGGGAGGCGGCAAGAAGGCACATAAATGCATAAAAATGAAATCAATGAGAGAGGTGAAGGAGAACATAGGTCGTAAAGTCAAGTGGAAAGGTGATCTGTGTACGTAAAAGTAAAGGCATCAGCTGGGGAAGAGCTGCCTTGGATTAAGTCCACAGCTTCTTAACTAGACATAGGTCTGGGAATGGTGAAGATGAGCATGTGACTAAGCTCGAGAAGTGGACCAGGTTGGATGAATTTCCCCGTGCTGGGAATAAAGGAATAACTGAAGGGAAAAGAACGAGTTCTTACATTTGCCATCATATACGTGTCTATTGTTGAAAGCTGCATCTACTGTATATATTAGATAATCTATGGTTAGAAGTACAAATAAAATGCAAAATTAGATAAGAGACCATCGACGACCTATCAGAGAGCGGCTGACACAGTATACATTTGAAATGTATAAAAAGAATTAACAAACCACGAATGAGAAGTTAATGTGGGTCGTACATGTGACGTCCGTAATACACGTTCTGAAAAAAGGGGAGACAAACACACTTCGAAAGTACATACTTTACTTAACTCAACATTTCTGTAGTAAACTGTTTTTCCATTTAATGGATGAAAATCTGGTTTAAGGTGTGATACATTTCGCGTGAGGTGTTACGATGTTTGCATCGGTCCACCGTGGTTGCGCCACTACCAATCTTGATGATTATTAACTCGATAACCAGGCAAAGTCAGTCACCTGTGAATCTCTTTAGTACAGATTCCTAAGTCTGGATATATGGATAACTAGAAAGTTTCCAAAACTGATGTAAAATTTTCACCTGACTACGAACCTCAAATGGGTGTCTTCGTCCAAGGTCCCAAGCAGTATTTTGGTCTCTGTTTCAGTTCCCAAGCCGTAATGCTTCACTGTTCACTGTTTGTGATTGCTTAAAGTTTGCTGTCAGTATCACTTGCGATAAATTTTTTGTCTTATTATTGCTACTGTAACTTGTAATATTGGCAATTATCTGCCGCTCGGGAATCCAAGTCTCGACTGGTAGGCTAAAATGACCAGGATATTCCACGAGAATGCATGAAATTGATCAAGGTATAATGCTCTTCAGTTAAAATTTCGTAAATATTTCCAATAGAAAATGTACCCGAGATATAAAGCAGGAATTCAATAAATTAATTCATTTAAATTTTTCAAACACAACAGAACTGATCTGACTAAGCCTCAAGTATCTTCTTCGTTTTTCAGTTTAACATCTTTTTTATTCAGGTGACAGGCTCAACTCCCCTCCCTCTTTCAAACATGATGTCAGTGAACAAAACATATTAGTTCTCGTTTACAGCAAGGACTTTAGTTTTAAAGATGATGCAATAAACATTCATTTCCTAAGCGATTTAAACACGCATTAAAAAAAACACATTATTCGAAAAACAATTGTACGCTTTCTGTTGACATAAATATTTGATGAAATATGTAAAATAAACTAATTAAAATTTAAATTCGAGCTGAAAAAATACTCAAAATATTACTAAATTCTTGAGACCGAAACCATTTATCATAATATTTTTAATTTAACGCCGTTACAGTATGTAAATTTGAGCCTCGGCGTTTTCGTTTTAAGTAACACTACAGATAGCACTTACAAAATTTAAGACAATCGAAAAAGTTGCCGAGTTTCAGAAGTAAAATTAAGTTCGATACTGCTAGCAGGAACGCTGCAGATTTCTCGGAGAGCTAGGGCCGTTAGATTTAATATTTGTCCTTATCGATAATGGGTACGGATCATGCCCTTTTGAGCTGTACATAAAATCCGAAAATAGTTTTAGTTTTCGAAATGCGTTTAGCAACGTGCAATGAATGGCACTACGGATCAAAATTGGCCACTGTCTACAGAAGAACCGCATTTACTCAAATTCTTAACTTTTAAACTTATTCAAATTTTAAAAGCATTTCGAGGAAGTGTTTCCTTTATGGAGTCGGAGTACACCTGTACCAAATTTCATGTTTGTAGATCGCTTAGATTTTTTTCTACAGACACAAACAAACATTTTCTTTTATTATTATAGACATATAAATAGACATAGACAACGTACTATTCAAGTTAAATGTTTCGCTGCTTCTAAATTTGTCCACAACTGTAAAATAAAAAATCTGATGTGGGCAACACATTACTTTCCTTATTTTAAAAAAATGTTATTCTTATAGTATATACTTATATTCTTTCCAAGATATTGAATTTTCTTCAATTAGTCGTCATTTTCATTGATTTAGAGTCATTTTTATCAATTTGGCGAGATATTTGTTAATTTGGCAACAATTCAAAATGTCGCCAAGTTGGCGACATTCCGCCATATTCGTCGCCAAAATCTCGCCAAGCATTATGGACGGAGAAATAAGTTATTCTTACAGCAGATAAATGACTATTGGCGTTCAAATACAAAAGTATTACTCAAAGTATCCTTTTTCATGAATGGAACGAGCTAGATCCACGAGAATGATGTCACCCAATTTATCGCATGGTATTACATATGAAAAGTGAACATGTTTCTCAATAGGAAATATTTTTTTTTATTTTATATAACGTTTTGATAATTTTTTTTTAAATGCGCAATATCCCAAGAACGGTTCATGTTAGCGTTCTAAAATTTATGTCAATCGTTTTCTAATGTAAAATTACATAAGCAATGTCTACTTGCGTAACTTTATTAGCGGTTGTGATTTTTTGACGATTTTTTCAAAATTTCACTCGAAAATTTAGGAGAGTTCTGAAAATTCGATTGCTTATAAAAACAATAGGCTTCCAGTGTTTACGGATTGTGATTTTTGTACCAAATTTCGTTCGAATCGATCCATTCGCTCGTTAGTTATCGTCTCCACAGTCTCACTGACACACACACACACACACACACACACACACACACACATACTTTCACACACACACACACTTAAAAAATGTTTGATTCGTGATCAGGGATGCTTGAAACATGCTCTCCCGTCGAAAACTCGAATTCGAATTTTCAACCCCGTCACAATACTTTCCTTATACATTATGTATATAAGGAAAGTAAAAATATATGAAATATTCGAAAATTACGTAATAAACCCCATATATGGGGCACATTACTTTACTTTCTTAATAGCGCATTTCTTATTTTACAGGAAAACGATGCCAAAAATGTTAGCATAGTATGATTAACCCTCGTAGAAAATCAATTTCCTTCTGATTACTAATTAAAATAAACACTCCAAATTGCGTTAAATCGTAGAATATTTATCGATTGAATCGTAGAATATTTGGCAGTTTATACAGGGACCAGCAAGCAAAAAAGCTTATGAGACACTTGTATAGATTTTAATCGAGCTAGATGCTCGGAATTTTGTGTATTTTAAGCTTAGATAATTAATAAAACGTTATGCAATACTAACCATTTCCGCCCATGACCAATTGTTACCAAGTATGACATCTACACACTTAATAAAATCCCGAATATCAAGCATAAAAATGGCGCACATGTTCAAGTTCTGTTAACATGAAAATTACGAGATATAAAACAGTATTTCATCTATGATAACTGTATGTGACGTTATTTTTAACGTTTTCAGATATTTTAAAAATCAATTAATTAAAACATTTGTTTTCAATAGTTTGATTTAACAAATAGATAACAAACTCTTTCGGTATTGGAAGAGTAACTCTGTTACCCTAATTATCCCAATCGAATTTAAGATTATAAATATGTTCAGTGATACAATACAATTTAAAAAATCATCTGCTGTAACTATAAATTAAAATACACTCTGTAAAAAATTATATGCAGCCATAAAAATGTGAGCTACAGCCGCAAAACTCGACGTACAATTGTTGTTTCAGGAGTTATACAAATGATCAAACCGTCAGTGCTAATGATGTTATAGGACTTCCTGCAACGCGCATGTGAACGACGCATCGTGCAACATTTAAAAAGACCGGTGTTCTCACTCACGAGCAACTGGAATTAGATTTCATGCTTTAATATTGTAAGTTGTGCACAAAGATGCCTTTAACACATACTTGACAGCTCAACAAATAATAGTCAGATTTAGAGAGAGGTTGCATCATGGGTCTAATAGAAACTGATTGGTCCAAAAGTCATATCAGTCGCTATCTTGGTCAAGGCGATATTGTAGTTGCTCGATGTTAGCAACAGTGGATCAAAGAAGGCACTTGCAACCGTCGCAGAAGCTCAGGATTCCCCAGATAGACAACTTATCGAGAGGATCATGCAGTCAGAAGGTGAGTCACGTCCACTCCAATGGCGTCACTAATAGCCATTTGAAGGTATTTGCCACTACTATCCATACATAATGTATTAAAGGATACTATTCGGAGCCGACTAGCAAAAGGTGGGATTAGGTGTCAACATACATTAAAGCGCCTACCACTTACCCCTCATCATAGACATCGCCGTGTTAGTTGTTGAGGAGCTCGGTCAACCTGGACACTGTCCGATTGGAAGAATGTTGTCTGTAGAGACGAATCCCACTTCTCTCTCGATGCTGATAACCGCCGCATACGTGTGTGAAGGAGGAGTGACCAACTTTCCGATTATGCATCTGTTGTCGAGCTGTATACGGCCATCAAACGCGGTGTGTTTTTTTGGAGAGCCATCTCGTGGGACAGCTGATCTCTTGTAGTTATGCTGCAAGTCAATCTGACAACTCGTTTGTATGTCAACGATATTCTGTAACCCATTTTTCTGCCTATACTGTCAAGCCTCCCAGGTTCCATTTACCAGCAAGACAACGCTCAACCACATACTCCACGACTTTCTCAATAATGTCTTCGAGGATTTAATACCATCCCATGGCCATCCAGGTCGCCAAACCTATCACCAACAGAACACGTCTGAGAACATGCTGGGACGGTAATTCCAGCCTTCTCAGAATACCGCTGAATAGCTGACCAGTTGCAACATTTGTGGAAAAATCTTCCGCAGAATGGCGTAAGCAACTTTGACTCTGACTCTTTGCCACGCCAAATATCGGCTTGTATAGCTGCCAGGAGAGGACTTACCATCTACTAAAATGTCATAATTTTGCCACTATTTCTTAAAAAAACATTTTTTTCTATGCTCCCACATTCTAATCATTTACATATTTCCACAAACGGTACATACATGTATGTATGTACTATACATAGTATATACTATACATGTACTATACATAGGTACATACATGTATGTATGTACCGATTTTTGTGCATGCAACTAAATTTCTTACGTGTGCATATATTTTTGTTTCAACAGAATGTATTATAATAACGGTTGATATTGCAATAAAGTTAACTAAGAAAATCTTAGGGAAATATTTTCTGTGCATGATGGTATAAAAAGCGAGTTTTATGAATCTAGCCGGTCTTCAGTTCGATATCTGAAAAAATGCATGAACAAAAAATTGCGAAATTCATAAAATTTTCTATCAAAATTCAGATATGTATGCAAAATTTGAAGTTCCTGCCTTCAGAAGTTTTGACTGTGTAATTCAATACTCACTCAGTCTGACTCATTTGTTTGATATAGATATTTTAGAAAAATTAAAATAAGATTTTTATATTGACTAAAACTGATTTATAAAATTAATGACAACCCAGTGCGGTTAAAATATTAAAACACCCATAGATGTGTGTTCCAGTAACCAAATCCTCAACTGTTTCATACATTTTCCAAGAATAATATTTGATGGTGTTCTCTCTTTTTTATTATACACAGCTTGAGACCATGCGTATCTGAAATATTTTCTGACTTAAAGCTTCAGATGGAGAAAGAATTGAGATTTTATTGACTTGACATTTCTTTCCATCGGCAATAGTTTCGGAATTTTCTGAGATATCTTCAAGTCACGAGATTTATTTTTCCTCTTTGACATTTCCTATATTCCTCTTCTTTATTCGTCGAATAACATATTATATATTCCCATTTTGTTGAGGTATAGAAATGCTAAAATTTCTATTTCCGATTTTTATTGCAGCTATATATAGTAACCTATATATAGTAAGCTATACAACCTTAAACTGTCCTTTATACTGAATATTATAATATCTTGTGCTTTGTAATCCTTTCTATATACACAAAAATACAGGTTAAATGCATTTGCTGACTGTGGTCACTAAACTTATATGGTTTGGTTACAGTCGTTAGAAATGTTTATGTTTTGTTAGCTCAACAGTGAAACATCGTAAAAACTTAAATATTTTTAACATCATATAATTAACTTTAAGACATACTGTATATCTCAATCTAATTGGTATCCTTGCTTAGAAATTGCCGCAAGCTGCTTGCTCACTTTCAACTTTCCCATGGAATAAGAGCTTCAAATTAATAAATAATTTTTCGCTTTTATACTTTTCAGCATAGCTATAGAGTGACTATGACTTCTGTCTGTCTGTCTGCCAATTCGCACGATAACTGCCATAAAATAACTTTATAAAAATGAAATTTTAGAATGTTGTTGAGACGGTCTGTGGGACATATAAGGATGAAAATGAATAATATCACCCAATTAATTTCGGATTTAACCCGGGTTGAAGAAATGAAATGCATTGAACACTATGGGATATAATTTTTCAACCATTTTTTAAGCGGAGTTAAAATTCACAAATTGCTTCGAAAATTATGGGAAATATTCAAATTATCACGTAAAATCTGTAAAAAAATTCAGCAAAATATGTTATGTAGCTTTTAAATAAAAAATATGATGTGGGCAACACATGACTTTCCTTATATAATGCAATGAATTTACTACTTTTACAGTAAAAAAATACGTTTTTCTTATGGTAGATATTTATATTCTTTCCAAGATATTGAATTTTCGACAATTAGTCGTCATTTTTATCCATTTGGGGAGATTTTCGTTAATTTGACAACATTTAAAAAAGTCGTCAAGTTGTCGACATTCCACGAAATTCGGCGCCAAAATCTCGCCAAGCGTTATGGACGAAGAAATAAGTTATTCTTACAGCAGATAAATAACTATTGGCATTCCAATACAAAATTATTACTCAAAGTATCTTTCTTCATGAATGGAACGAGCTAGATCCACGAGAATGATGTCACTCAATTTATCGCATGGTATTACATATGAAAAGTGAACATGTTTCTGAATAGGAAATATTTTTTTCTATTTTATATGACTTTTTGATAAATTTTTTGAAAAATGTACAATATCTCGAGAACAGTTCATGTTAGCGTTCTAAAATTTATGTCAATCGTTTTCGAATGAAAAGTTACATAAGAAATGTTGTTTTGCGTAATTTTATTAGAGGATTTGATTTTTTGACGATTTTATCAAAATTTTACTCGGAATTTTAGAGGGGTTCTGAACATTCGATTGCATATAAAAATAACAGGTTTTCAGTGTTTACGGATTGTGATTTTTGTACCAAATTTCGTTCGAATCGGTCCATTCGTTCGTCAGTTATCGTCTCTACAGTCTCACTGACACACACACACACACACATACTTTCACATTTCCAACACACACACACAGACATCACTTCAAAAATGTTCGATTCGTGATCAGGGATGCTTGAAACGTGCTCTCCCGACGAAAACTCGAATTCGAATTTTCGACCCCGTCACAATACTGTCCTTATACATTATGTATATAAGAAAAGTAAACATACATTTATTGAACGCTGGATCTAATTACGGTAGATATATTTAAAATTCTAATCAGAAGGTAGAGCACAAAAAAACTAAATCGTACCTGAAATATACAGAAAATATATGGAATTCCTTAAGCACTCTAATAACTTTGTGAAGAAAGTTCCACGACTGTACACGTTAGGTCTAACTGTAGTAAAGTGATTATAGTCAATTGCATAAAAGTGGCTGAAACGCCCCTGACGAATAATTTAAAGTTTCGGAATTTCTCTAATGAGTCGAAATCGACACTAGTTACGCACGAAACACGTATATGAAAAGCAATAACAAGTAATATGAAAAACAATAAAATCATACTTGCGAGATGGCCTGACACGGTAACACCTGCAATGCGTGTCAAATTAAGCGGGAATATTTTTTTTTCGAATTCAAATGTGTATTGCTGCTGACAAAGGGCATTTTGAATAGAATGCACATTAGTTTCATGTGCATTTAATTGTTGTTCATTTTAGCATTTTATTTAAATAAATAAATCAATCAAAATAATTAAATTTTCTGCTGAGATATTTTTGATATAAATTACATTTATGGTTGGAGTTACTCCTAAGGAAAAACGGAGCATTAAGAAAAATGTAAACACTTTAGACGTTTATACCTATGAACTAATAGAAAAAAACGCAAATAATGTTTCTTATTTTACCTGAAATAGGGTCTAGATTATGATTATATAAAAATAACTTCAATATTTTTAAATTTTATTTTTTTTTCTTTCGAAAAAAACTTTAAAAAAGTAGCTCAGTAGTCGTGTTTTTTCATTTTTCTACATTTCACGAGAAATATATAGTAAATAGTAAAAGACAGATGTAAATAGTAAACGATAAATTTACTAGACAATTAATATTCAAATATGTATGTATTATTAAAATAGGAGATTGCTACTGACAGTTATTACTATATATATTCATTGTTGTAAAATGAACTGATAAGAAGAATATTCTGAATCAAAAATAATTAAATTACTTTCTACCACAATATTTTTTAAACGCGACAACTATGTTATATATCCCGACAACGATAAACTCCTATTAGAGGCTGAAACTTGATTCCAAGAATCGACTGAGAATTGCATGACAGGCCCCACCCCAGTTCGATAGGATGGTAGTGCCCCCGCCGACATCATTCCAAGGAAATAAGGGGAAGAGTTCCCTTCAATGCGTTCCCTAAATGGAAACTATTATCAGTGTTTATAACTGACGAAGGTTCAAATAAGATTGAAATGGAGATGAAAACGCATAGAAAGATATGCCATGTGAGAATGCCATTTCAGACCTCTTCCGAGTACTAGAGGGCCTACAGGGAAGAGTCACGGTTTATACTTGTATAATCCACTTGTGGCATATGCACCAGGTTGAGCCCAGGGATGCCAGACTGAATGGGGAGGAACATGCAATGTGTTAATTCTAGTAGAGGAAAGAGGAAAGACTCTTCTAGTACTTGAGTATTCAAGTACGCAATGCATAGGCAGTATTGTCTGTGTATTGTTATATTTTTTGCATTTTGAAATTGTGCATTTGGATGCAATAATCAATGTGGGATTTTGTGGTGTAGTATGTTATATTGATTTATTAATTTTGCGTGTAGTAGAATGTCGGGCATTACGTTTTTTCAACCCTAAAACTCTCCAATTTTCTTCAGTGAGAGACTACTTACCTTTGCCGCTTGAGTATTCAAGTACGCACGGCATAGGCAGTCAGTATTGTCTATGTATTTTTATATTTCGTGCATTTTGAAATTGAGCATTTGGAAGCAATAATCAGTGAAGTAGAATTTTTTGGTGCATTAATTCTGCGTATAGTAAAATATCGGACAAATTGTATTTTTAATCCTTAAACCCTCCCATTTTCTTCAGACTATTTACCTTTGCTGCTTTAGTATTCAAGTACGCAATGCATATGCAGTCACTATTGTCTATGTACTATTATATTTTGTGCATTTTGAAATTCAGGGTTGGAGTGCAATAATCTGTGAAGTAGAATTTTTGGTGTCGTTTGTTGTATTAAATTATTAATTTTGCGTATAGTAGAATCTCGGGCATTAATTTGTTAACCCTAAACCCTACAAGCCTCCTATTTTCTTCAGTGAGAGACTACTTACCTTTGCTGCAAAGAAAATATAATGTGTCTAGTCATTAAAGACAATCTAGTAATTTTTACACATACATTCTTTATTTAATTATATTAGAATTTACTTCAGTGTTTACAAACATTACCGTTATCTAATACAAAATCATTCCATTAACTTCTAACAATGGGATATCTTCCTTTATATATGTGAGACCACAGCTTTATTTATTATTTCGAGACCAGAGTGGTGATCACCCTTGTTAACGTGAATCTTAAATTAATTCTATAGTCGTCATATGAGCATACTGAAATCAGAACATACCTCCAACTGCATGGGACACTACACTAAATTCAATCACATAGAAATATTGCTACCAGCTGCTAAGCAATGCATAGTCCATATATTAAAAAATCTGATGTGGGCAACACATGACTTTCCTCATATAATGCAATGAATTTACTATTTTTACAATAAAAAAAATGTGTTTTACCTTATAGTAGCTATTTATATTCTTCCCAAGAGATTGAATTTTTGTCAATTAGTCGTCATTTTCAGTGATTTAGTGTCATTTTTATCCATTTGGCGACATTTTCGTTAATTTGGCAACATTTAAAAAGTCGCCAAGTTGGCGACATTCCGCCAAATTCGGCGCCAAAATCTCGCTAAGCGTTATGGACGGAGAAATAAGTTATTCTTACAGCAGGTAAATGACTATTGGCGTTCAAATACAAAATTATTACTCAAAGTATCTTTTCTCATGAATGGAATGAGCTAGATCCACGAGAATGATATCACCCAATTTATCGCATGATATTATATATGAAAAGTGAATATATTTATCAAAAGTTAATATATTTTTTTTAATTTATGGGATTTTTTTTATGAATTTATTTAAAAAAACGTGCAATATCTCGAGAACGGTTCATGCTAGCGTTCTAAAGTTTATGTCAATCGTTTTCTAAGGGAAAATTACATTAGAAATGTCTATTTGCGTAACTTTATTGAAGGTTTTGATTTTTTGATGATTTTTTTAAAATTTCACTCGACAATTTAAGGAGGTTTTGAACATTTGATTACATTTAAAAACAATAAGCTTCCAGTATTCACGGATTTTGATTTTTGTACCAAATTTCGTTCGAATCGGTCGATTTGTTCGTCAGTTATCGTCTCCACAGACTCACTGACACACACACACACACACACACACACACACACACACACACATACTTTCACACACAGACATCACCTCAAAAATGTTTGATACGTGATCAGGGATGCTTGAAACGTGCTCTCCCGTCGAAAACTCGAATTCGAATTTTCGACCCCGTCACAATACTTTCCTTATACATTATGTATATAAAGAAAGTAAAAATCTGATGTGGGTAACACATGACTTTCCTTATATAATGCAATGAATTTACTACTTTTACAGTTTAAAAAATATTTTTCTTATAGTAGATACTTATATTCTTTCCAAGATATTCAATTTTGTTCAATTAATCGTCATTTTCATTGATTCAGCGTCATTTTTATCAATTTGGCAAGATGTTTGCTAATTTGACAACAATTAAAAATGTCGCCAAGGTGGCGACATTCCGCCAAATTCGTTGCAAAAATCTCGCCAACCGTTATGGACGGAGAAATAAGTTATTCTTACAGCAGATAAATGACTATTGGCGTTCAAATACAAAAGTATTACTCAAAGCATCTTTTTTCATGAATGGAACGAGCTAGATCCACGAGAATAATATCACCAAATTTATCGCATGGTATTACATATGAAAAGTGAATATATTTCTCAATAGGAAATATATTTTTTTTTATTTTATATAACTTTTTGATAATTTTTTTTGAAAAATATGCAATATCTCGAGAACGTTTCATGTTAGCGTTCTAAAATTTATGTCACTCGTTTTCTAATGAAAAATTACATAAGAAATGTGTATTTGCGTAACTTTATTAGCGGTTTTATTTTTTGACGATTTTTTCAAAATTTCACTCGAAAATTTAGGGGGTTTCTGAGCATTCGATTGCGTATAAAAACAATAGGCTTCAAGTGTTTACGGATTGTGATTTTTGTACCAAATTTCGTTCGAATCGGTTCATTCGTTCGTCAGTTATCGTCTTCACAGACTCACTGACACACACACACACACACACACACACACACCCAGACATCACTTCAAAAATGCTTGATTCGTGATCAGGGATGCTTGAAACGTGCTCTCCCGTCGAAAACTCGAATTCGAATTTTCGACCCCGTCACAGTACTTTCCTTATACATTACGTATATAAGGAAAGTAAAAATGACATAATAATTACACCCATATTGTATGACGAGATCTAATGACTCTTTTCAAAATAAAATATGGCTTCCATTTTATTTCCCCTATGTTAACATCGTGATGTTCATCTAGCATCGTGATGTTTAAAAACCGTATAAATTTATATTTATTGTTGTATCCGTCATAAAACCGCTTTATTTTTGCATATTACCTGTATATCTAAATTCTGTTCCAACGCAATTATAATATTTTTTTATTTTAAAAGATCACTTAACTTTAATTCTTTTCTTACAAAGAATTCCTAGCCTATAGCATGCCTTCTGCAGCTACCTTCTGCATGCTATAGAGCCTAATTTCTATAGCATGCAGAATGTAAAAAAATCAAACAGTTGTAAGATGAGTTGTATAAGAATTGCTAGTTTCGTCACGTAAAATTATTTAGCTCTGGAGTCTAGAATATAACTGATATGATTGAAATATTCATTGATTTTACATAGAGAAACAGACGATTTATATGATTTATAACTTTTTTGATTAATTCCAATTATAATGAATTATTGTAGTACTGTGATAATTAAAAAATGTGAGTTCTGAATGTATAGCATTTTAGAGATGTTTAAATAAAATTGCATTTCAGTTGGAAAGTGTTACATAATCAATACTTTATGCATAATTGATCTTTCTTGTTAATGTAATCAGATTATATTATGTTTTAATATCTTGCAAATTTCCTAAAATTCTGATCTTTAACGAAATTTTTAGTTTCGTACAAGCTAAGTAGTGCAATCAAGGAAATAAAAAAAATATAATATCTCGAGAACGTCTTCCTAAACAACCAGAATAAACAAGAAATTTATAAAGGAGCCTTTGTAGGGTAGCAAGTGTTCTGTACTCTTCATTTTCAACGGAGCAATTAAGGATTTCCATTCTCTTTTGCACACTTACTTCGGACAGATAGGTGAATTTTCAGAAAAACCGGAAATGACATCTCCAGAACCGGAAGTTCAACTTCTTACTAAACCTCCAACCCCTCCAATATTCAATGCTAAATCTACATCAGACATCCCCCTAAGATCTATCTACCTATTGCCAATCCTGAAAAACTGATGTTGGAAGGTAGATGTAATTTTTTTAAATCGGAACTGAAATCTCTCTAAAACAGGAAGTGGAAAACCCTAGTGAGACTAAACCCTACCACCACTAGAATGTAATGCTAAATTCATGTCAGTCATCAACTAAGCTCTATCTACAGTCAATTCGTAAAAATAGAGTTGTTTCAAGAAAGAGTTTTAACCGGGAGTAGAAAGAAACAGAAATTAAAATCCTTAGTGAATCCCCAACCCCCTCAGAAACTTGATGCTAAATGCATATCAGTTATCAGTTGAACTTCATTTGTAGTGTATTTTAAGAAATAGACATGTGGCGAAAAATGAAAATATTTTAACAGGAATTAGGAAAGTTCCAGAAGTGGAAATCCTTAGTAAACCCCCGCACCCAACACCCTCTGATGCTGAATCCGTATTAGTCGTCCTCCAAACTCTACCTGTAGGCAATCCTAATAAATAGATATTTCAAGGAATAATTTTGAACCGGAAATGGAAAAATCCGGAAGTTGAAATCCTTAGTGAACTCTCAAACTCCTTCGAAATTCGATGCTAAATCCATATCAGTCATCATCTAAGCTTTATCTATAGTACATCCTGAGTAATAGATGCTTTAAAAATCTTTAGTGAAACATTAGATTTGATTACCACCAAAAATACAATATCTTAAGTCCAACACATGTCAGATTCCTATGAATTATAACACTCGATTTTGAATAAAAGAAAAATCACATAAAAAATGGATTTTCTCTTATCAGTTTTTATCTTTTAATGATGATTTTCGATGAAAACTCTTAAAAATTGGGGGGGGGGGGTTGTTCTTATCTGTTCACCACAAAATAAATATCCCTCTGGCGTTGATCCATTTGAAATAATCATACCATATTTAATGCGATTTGCTTAAATGCTTCTCAGATATCATAATCCATTGACTCATACAGTCAAACGCAAAGCCACGATTGAGAGAAAGGTCATTTGGTATTCAACAATACTCAAGACGTGGAAATCCATCAAAATCCAAGATAACCATTAATCATCCAAGATAATTATTAATCATCCAAGATAATTATTAATCATCCAAGATAATCATTAATCATCAAAATCAAAGATAATCACCCGCACATTAAACCAGGCTGTTCCTCTTTGTTGTCCGTCACATCAGACGTCGCATTCAGGCGATGCACACACCGGATGAGTAAAATAATCGAACATTCGAAAAGTCCCAAATTTTCGAACTTTTTTTTAATAAAATAAAATCTAAACTATAAAATAAGCATCTTGGTGTCACTTTTCATTAGAAATCGAATAACGCTCATTTTAGAGCGATGCCTGGGAATTTACATGTTTGCTCGGGAATTTACATGTTTTTTAGAATTAATATATCAAAAGCATCACATAAAATTAAAGTCAAGCAGCATCGGGCGCGGTTAGTACTTGGGTGGATGACCACCTGGGAACATCGCGTGTTGTTGACACATTTCGGGCGCGGTAGCTCGGTGGTTTGCGCGCTGGATTTGCACGCTGCCACAACTGCCGCCGTGTTCATGCGGAGTACGATCACGTTAAACGTTTGGATCCGTAAGTCCTTCCGAGAGGTTGATGGTAGGGGAAGAAGGGTACGGTCCCTGTGGGTGCTTCCCCCACTGGGTTCCGGTCTAAATTGGGTGGCACTTCCCGGCCGCCCAAACGGTTACCTTACACCTTTCTGGTAGGTCTGACGGTCTGGGTCTCAATAACATAAAATTAAAGAAAAGTGTGCTGTATTATAATACGATAAATATATTAACATTATTTGTGAATCTAGCACGTTCTATCCCCCTCCCCCCTAAAAAAATACACGTTTTACATTTTCAAAACAAACAATTTGCAGAATGTCAAAGCGTGTGTCTCCAGAATGTTAGGTTCAATCGATATACAGACAACACGTTTTCAGGTTGACTTTCCATGAGGAATTATCTAGTAGGGTTTAGTAGGTAGTGTTTTGGTAGGTAATGATTTGGTAGGTAGTGATTATAAGCACTCTATATATACTAGATATTGTAGAAAAGAAATGCTGTATTCCATTTGCCATTCTGCGTCTACTTGTAATCCTTCACTTAAACCTAAGCGAAGAGGGGGCAAAAAAAATGCATTGTATAAGGGCCTGGGAGGCTCAGAAGCCGTATAAACAATTTATAGGAGAATGTCAATAACATGTAAAATAGCTGGTAGTAGAGGAGCGAGTATTTGCTGCTTAGAAGCCCGAAAAATTCTGTCTGCTGCACTTCCTATATCCTAACAATGAAATCAAAAGCAAATAACTGGAAAACCTAATCCGGAATTCAATTCCCTTTTGTGTCCCGGCTTATTTGTACTAGAAATGAATTTTGGATTTTCGTGGTAAGGAGATATGGGCAAGATAAAAGTGAATTTCAAGGCAACAGGGCCCTCGTGTGTTTCTACGTTCTTGGGGCAAATTTCGTTATGGCTTCTTTCAATAATCACAAAATGCTCGATGTTAAAAAATCCTCGAAAATGTTATTTTCTATACAAATATATACGTATTGTACAGAAAGTCAAAATCTGGTGTGGGCAGCGCATGACTTTCTCTGCAGACTCAAATTCATTTTTACATTCTCATACTATATAATATATTATAGAGAAAGTATTGTTTTCACGAAATTTTTCGAATTCGAGATTTTGATGCCAATATGTATTTTAAGACCTCTTGAACACGTTTTGACTATTTTTAGAGCAGTGTCCGTCTGTCTGTATGTTTGTATATATGTACGTATGTATATCTGTGGTCAATTTCTTGTGTATACGATAGCGACCACAAATATTAATAGATTTTCACAGAACTTTATATGCAGCTTTGTTATAATAAAATCTAGAACTAGATAAAAAAAATTTTAATTCAAGGAAAAACTTCGAAATTTATTCGAAATTTTATAATTTTTTAACATGGCAGCATAGGGCACAATTTGTCATAATCATGCAATTTATGCCTCAATGATCACGAGACATAACAGTTTCAATGATTGCTGTGAAAGATAGCCGCGATACAATTATTTTGCTCGTGACGTCATTAACTCCCCTCGGGGGTCGGTTACTCCCCGAGTTATACTCTCAAGTATGGTATCAATCGAAAGGTTTTTAAGTCCTTTAAATTGGATGATTACACGCTGTAACTGTAACCATTTGGACTCCCGATACCAATTTTTCAAAAAATTTCTTCTAAAATTTGGTAAAACAAAAAAAGCTACTAAAAATGGATTCTGATGTGAGAAAATCGAGTTGTATCACACTTCACTTAATTTCTTTCATAATCCATTAAATTGAGTTTAATCTTACATATCTCGATGAAGGTCCTCTCCTGGAGTAAAGGGGTTGATTTTATTCATTTTGCCGTCACAAACTGCATGTTAAATAAGCATTTAATTAATATGTACTTTTGAGCATTATCTTTTATTTCAGATTTTGACGATTTTTTTTACTATCTCTCAAAAAATGTCTAATCGTACCCAAAACTACTCACCGCTAGGGTAACTCACACGTGACTTATTTAGCAAATTGCATATATTTCAGCTGCAGTGAATACATATATTGCTCAGATACACATATACACGCACGGACGTCACGTTAAAAATGGTCGTTTCGTGTTTTAGAGTGCCCAAAACGTGTGGATCAGTCGAAAACATGGAATTCCGATTTTCGACACGATTAAAATTATTCCTTTATACATTAACGTGTAATACAGGGAAAGTAAAAGAATTAGTACCTACAGGTCATATAACTGCTAATGTAATAAAACTAGACTAATTTCGTTGACAGCAACATACAACACAATAATGCCGTCAAGTTTTGAAAGCAGGACGGATTACCTCCGCCCTCCGCGTCAACGTGGGGTTTTATGCCAACTTCTAAGGGAGGGACACAGAATACCATATTCAGAAAGCTCACTCCCATACGATCCTATGGCAACATTTTTAACATTGGATTGCGCATAGATACTAGCACGCGTAAGGTGGACCATCTGAACTACGACGTAAATAAAGCACGTCTACCAGATTTGGTGTGTTATCGCTCGCTTGGCGATTTTTCTTTTAACGAGGGCGGAAAAAAATATGTACAGGACTGTACTTTTATAATTTTTGAAACTATAAAAATGATCAGGATTTAAAAATACATTTATCTGTAACGTAAATATATTCATTAGTTTAAGTAAATTTAAATAAACATAGTTGTATATTTAATTCAAATAACAATAACCTAAATTAAAAAATAGACGCATTGCATTGTCTCACTGTAAAACATAATGCACAAAAAATTACAAGCTAGCATACTCAAAAGACTGAAATATTATATAATATTTTCAGTCTAAAAAGTATACTAGCTTGTTGATTGTTAAATTACTTGATTCTTGATTTGTTATGTGATACTGATAATAGACTGTTCTTCATTTTTTAAATATACAAATATTCTTATAATAAATACCAAATTTACATGAATGTATTATCAAAGTTGTGGAACTCAAACGTTAATTACCCGGGGATAGGAGATGAATTTTCCACCATACGTCGCTTAATTAAAAATTTACAAAAATATATACACATACAATATCACATTCAACTTAACTAAAAGAAAAAGCTTTCCAAATATCAAACTTTATACATTTTACAAAAAGATCGTAGACCGAACAATTCACCGGGCAGGATGATACCGGCAAGTCCCGATCAAAGTCGCCGACGGGTCTGGAAACATGTCATAAAGGGTCTGCTCCTGTCTGCTACCTGGAAGATCCTACTTCAAGGACCTAAACCACGTAAGCAGCCGGCCTATCCACAGCGTAGTTTATCCCACAGGTAAGGAGAATCCTATGAGGAAGCTTAAGTTCCATACAACTCCATCTTGTGACGGGCCCCTTGTGGAAGGGAAAGCAGGACACACAAGAAACACTTCCTTCACTCATAAAAGCTGGATCGGCAACTGATGTTAGAACAGCAAACGTGACTGGAGCAGGGAAGTTGCTAACGGCGAGAGGAGAAAAGAGAGGTAACAATCCAAGGAAGAGGGAACAATAGATTGGACACAATGAAAGATCTGTGAAGGTATTTTACCGTTCATTCTTAGTATCTTACCTCTTGCCCTACCTCTGCCCTGTCGAAAAGTCGCTTTCTCATCTTCGGAACCGGTCGACACTATTGATTTTGTGTTGCATGTTATTGTTAACAAAGCAATTTGAAATTTTAAAATTTTAGTATACATATGGGGAAAGTATTGCGACAGGGGACAAAAATCCGATTTTCATATTTGGAACAACTAACTTATTTTGAGTAAATCTGAACACAAATATTTTTGCGTTGCACTTTTCCGCTCCACACAAATATTTTTGCACACACCAATTTTTTACCACTGCATTTTGCGTTGTGATCTAGTTCATTAAAATAGATTAGACCAAACATGTAAGAGATGTGTGATCTCAAGTGTGTTAGTTTCAATGACCAAAGTGATACCATCGAAATACGTTCCTATTTGCTTGTACATTTTACAACGTAGCACAGTATTTGCACTGACACATTATGGGAAACCTTGAACATGAATCATCTGTTACTTTTTCTTTGATAAAATATCAAAACGTTAACTGTATATCCAGCAGTGTTTAGTTGCAAGAGATTTGAAACTTGTTTCATTTATCTGATATATGATAGTTCGTATTGTCAAAGAATTTGTTAAATACTACAATTATAAGACTATTAAGTGCTAAGCGATAAATTTTATTAACAAGTATAGATTTTAGCAATACTTTAATTTAAAAAGACTTGTTTCGACTACTGACTGCAAAGTATAAACATTATTTCAGCTCGATCCTATTACTGAACAGATTTTTAGAATTTTTCTTACAAACAGTAAAATATTTATAATTTTTTTATAGTTAACAGTCTTATAAAATTCAAAGACAAAAACCAAGGTTTGGACGAGTTCTGACAAGGTGCAAAACGCTGGATTTTAATACTTAGGTGGCATATCAAATACATTGAACGTTGTTATTTTGGCCATTATTGTTAAAAATCTAACTTTATGTACAAAGCGTTAACTTTAGTTATATTTCTTGTAGAGATATTATCCATATTTTTTTTTAATTAATCCACCTTTACCATAGCAGAGATGCCAATCATTACGGATTTTCAGTAATTCTTACTGATTTCTGAATAAGATTACTGACTAAGAAAATAACCTGTAAAATTAAAGAAAATGCTTATTCTTTTTCCATCCATTTCCATCCTGTAATTATTGCACATTAAATTGACAAAACTTGCTTATTTCGATATGTTAGTTTATTATTCATGCAAACTTTTCAATTACTTTAACACATTTAGTACGATTGCGCAATTCAGGGAATTCTCGTCTAGTCCTAAGAGTTCACAAATATCCTTTTCCATCCATCACCATCCTCTAAATATTAGTCATTAGATGGACTAAGCTAGCTTATTTTCACATTTTGGTTCATTCTTAAGGCTTATTTTTAATTATTTTCTTATAATGGGATTGCGTAATTCAGGTAGTATCGCGCACATTGCCGAGCGTTGACCAGTATCTTTGTCCATCCGTCTCCATCCTGTAATTATTGCATATTAAATTAACAAAACTTGGTTATCTTTATATTTTGGTGTATTATTCATGTTATTTTTTTTAATTGATTTGGCACATTCAGTATGATTGCACAATTCAAGGAATTCTCGTGTAGTTCTGTGAGCCCACAAGTATCATTTTCTATCCATCTCCATCCTCTAAATATTAATCATTAGATGACTAAAGTAGCTTATTTTCGCATTTTAGTTAATTATTAAGATTAATTTTTTAATTATTTTAACATAAATAGTGTGATTGTACAATTCAATTTGCCCAGAGGAATTAACAGTTTATCTAGAAGAATTTAATATTATCTAGTAATGAAAGCAATATTATTTGTTCCCCATAATAATACTGTGCCAAAATGCATATTCTGTATTGTTATTAGAAAATATGGGTCTGATTTTAGGCAAAATTTGAGTGTAGACACATTACACTTTTTATTACATTACACATTACATTTTTTATTACAGAAAAAATAAAGAACATATCAAATGTTCTTTATTTTTCATGTTTTAGGAAGATATTATCAAAGTCTGAGCTAGTGCAGGCAAAACAAACTAAGCAATTAAATTTAGTTTAAGTTAAACATATTCTGTTTTCTTAAGGATTTTGAAATTTCTTTTTTGCTCAATAATAAAAACTAATGTAGGCATATTATGTTTATTTAGTTATACTGTTAATTAAATTTGAGCATTTCATATAAATATATATATATAATGGATTTGAAATGTTTGATCAAATTTTATTCTGATTATCATTTCAAATATTTTTTTATCGCTAATCGAACCACTCGTGTCATTACTGAAAGATTATTGAAAATTTCCTGTCTAGATTACTGAAACTATAACTGAGAGGTTGACATCTCTGCCATAGGCAAAGTACTTGATCAAAGTCCAATTTACAGCACGAAAACCTACTTCAAAGTATAAATGGTCTACATAACATAAAAAGTCGTACATGTTTTAGAAGAGTACATAATTTATTTTTACTTGATATAATCGTAAGGCTTCAAAAACGATTTAAATGCAAAGCCATTTGTTTGGAAAATAAATATTTTTTCTGAAAAAAAAGAGCCCTACAAACCTAACACATATAATTCGCAACCATTCGACTGGAATGGGTCTGCTTTCCTCACAAGAAGGATCACCCGATATAATATACATGGAAATGTAAAGAATTCACGTCCCATCCAGGATTCGAACCACGGATCTTCGAACTAACCAGCTTAGGCCTACAGAGGCAGATGGAAAGCTATTCATTGGCCACTTATCTGCTCTGATTGGTGGCAATGCATTTACTACCAACCAACCGGTTTTCAACCCTAGATCAATCGTACTGGCCAGATGACGGTCTGTCCATTGAGCTACTGAGACGGCATTCTAATATCTTGTGTTGGAAGTTAACCCTGCAAAAAGTTAGATCATCCGTCCAGATGACGAACTCATTGCAAACACTGGATTCCAATAACTACACTATGTTCGACTTGTGGACCCAAATCCCATGATGCAACAGGTAACATACATGTAGCTGTATGGGCATACAGCTACATAAACAATTAATATTAACATATACAACATTACATAGGACTCTAACAATAATAGTAGTTATAAAATTATATAACATTATTGCAGTGTTGATAAAAAATTCTGATACTAAAGAATTATTTGATTTTTATTTCACAATTAAAATTTTGAGGATATGCAAAATTTATTGTTAATGGCTATGGGATCTCTCATCAATTTATAATATTCTTGTTTTGCGTTTAATTAGTTTATTTAATTGTTTTCTGCCTTTGTATCTATGTGAGATGCCAGTTATGTAATGAATTGATTTCCAATGAAGCCATATGCAACAACAACAACTGAATTTATTGATACCGAAATAAACCGTGAAAAGAAAGGAAGCCATACCAAAATCTCCTCGGTCGATTACAATTGGAATCAACTAGGAGAGCAACCCAAATAATCTAAAAGGGGGCTCCTAGACCCTGAAATGTGTAATCATGAAAAAGTTTTGAATAATAGAATATCTATAAAGGAGAGGGGTTAAAATTCGCAGCACACGTAATTTTTCCACCCTCTAATTAGAAACAAAATGTAACAAAACGCTAATTTAAACACAATCGATTAATGACATTTCTGAACTATGTGGTGTGCCTATTGCATATACATCATCTAGTTGTCAGTTAGAAAAGTAATAACGTTGCACGAATGTCTATCCCAAGTACCACACATACGTAATTCTTACGTGTCAGGTATACGCAATCTTTACGTATCAAGACATATGTAAATATTACGAAAAAATGATTCGTTAGGATACAATATACCAACCGTTACATAAAGGTACATGTATTCACATCCGTTATTGTTACGTATCCACATACGTCATTATTACGAATATCACATACGTTATTATTACATATATCACATATGTCATTATTGCGTATATCCACATACGTTATTATTATATGTTTCCACATATGTTATTACTACTTATCCACATACGTTATTATTATGTATCTACATACGTGTTTATTACGTATCACATACACATCTATAACGTACCCCTATTCGTATTTATAACGAGTCCTCATACGTACTTATAGCGTGTCCCCATACGAACTTATAACATGTCCTCAAACGTATTTATAATGTGTTTCCATACATATTTATTACGTGTTCATATACATATTTATCACACATTGGGCAACTCCACATTATAATGCATGTTGCAGACATGACATTTTCGAAGTTTTATGCATTGTATCTTTGACACATATTTTAGAAATTTATTTTTAGAAACATATTTTAGAAGTTGATTAGACACGGCACAAAAATGTTATGACTTCACTTTAAAAGCATTTCTTTACAAATTCAAGTATATTTTAATATTGAAATCAACACATAATGTGAAACATTACCTTTGCACTTTAAAAACAAACATATTCACCAATTTTTTTCAAAGATATGACGCATCAAACTTGTCACGTACTATTTACAAAACAAAACACATCATATAATTTCAGGACTATTATTTTAATATTCATAGATTATTACTGATACAAAAAGAGCATGTTGAAAAGTGTTCATGACTTTGTTCATTCTGTCTGTGTGTCTGTCTATCCGTTAGCACAGTAACTGCCATAAAAGTGACTTTTTCAAAATGAAATTTTAGTATGTTGTTCAGACGATCTGTGGGACCTATGGGAAATATATATATATATAAATTAATAATATCACCCAATTAGTTTTGTATTGAACACACATTGAAAAAATGAAATGCACTGAACCCTATGGGACCTAATTTTTCAAACATTTTTTAAGCGAATTTAAAATTTACGAATTGCTTCAAAAGTTTTAGGATATATTCAAATTTATCCCATAAAATATTTAAAAAAATGTCAACAAAATATATTCAGTAGTCTTTTAAATAAAAATTAAAATAATAATTACACGCTTTATATGAAGACATCACGTGACCATTACATGAAGAGATCGCGCGACCCACTTCAAAATAAAATATGGCAAATGTATCAAAATCGTGATTTTTAAAGTTCTTTTTAATTCATATTTAGTGTTGTATCCTTCCTAAAACCGCTTTATATTTGCTTAAATTCTGTGCATCTACATACTGAAGCAACTCAATTACAATATATTTGAGTTTAAATGATCATCCAACTTTCATTATTTCTGCAACGAAGCCTAATTTTCACTTATGGAGAATGTAAACACCAAAAGATGTAGAATGAGTTGTATAGGAATTGCTGCATTTCTTCAACGCAAAATTATTTAGCTCATGGAGTCTGCAATGTAACTGATAAGAATGAAACATTCATTAATTTTACGCAAAGACGAAGACGATTTTTCGATGAAGTTTTAAGCAAAGAGTTAAATTACTTGTACCTCCATAGTTTTAAGTTTTTTTTTTTAAAAAAATTATTATAGTGTTTTGATGAATCAAAGGAATGGAAAAAAGTTTATGAATGAAATGCTGCTTTTATAGAGAGAGCCAGGCGATTTATATTTCGATGACTTCATTTGAATAAAGTTCATTTGTTTTCGATGAAGTTTTCAAATATAATAAATTATTGCAGTATTATGATAATTTTTAAAATATTACCGAGGAATGTATCGCATTTTAGAGATGTTTAAGCTAGGCAATTTATATTTCAATGTCGTCATTTGAATGAATTTCATTTTTTTCGATAAAGTTTTAAATTTTCAAATATAATAAATTAATGTAATAATGCGATAATATTTAAAATATTACCGAGGAATGCATCGCCTTTTAGAGATGTTTAAATAAAATTTCATTGAAGTGGAAAGTGTTTCATAATCAATGTTTTATGCATGATTGATCTTTCTTGTTTTATTTATTTTCAGTTCACTTTTAAATAGATATTTCATTTTCATAATTAAAGAAGTATTTTTAAAAATTGATAACATTATAATCTACTACGTTATGAAATATGATCTTGAATCTAAATGATAAACTATTACTTTCCTTATATACATAATGTATAAGGAAAGTATTGTGACGGGGTCGAAAATTCGAATTCGAGTTTTCGACGGGAGAGCACGTTTCAAGCATCCCTGATCACGAATCAAACATTTTTGAAATGATGTCTGTGTGTGTGCGTGTGTGTGTGTGAAAGTACGAGTATGTGTGTGTGTGTCAGTGAGCCTGTGGAGACGATAACTGACGAACGAATGGAGCGATTTGAACCAAATTTGGTACAAAAATCACAATCCGTAAGCACTGGAAGTCTATAGTTTTTATACGTAATCGAATGTTCAGAACCCCCTAAATTTTCGAATAAAATTTTGGAAAAATCGTCAAAAAATCAAAAACACTAATAAAGTTACACAAATACACAAATAGACATTTCTTATGTAATTTTTCATTAGAAAACGATTGACATAAATTTTAGAACGCTAACATGAGCCGTTCTCGAGATATTGCACATTTTTCAAAAAAATTATAATATAGAAACATGTTCACTTTTCATATGTAATACCATGCGATAAATTGGGTGACATCATCCTCGTGGATCTAGCTCGTTCCATTCATGAAAAAAGATACTTTGAGTAATACTTTTGTATTTGAACGCCAGTAGTCATTTATCTGCTGTAAGAACAACTTATTTCTTCGTCCGTAACACTTGGCGATATTTTGGCGACGAATTTGGCGGAATGTCGCCAACTTGGCGACTTTTTGAAATGCTGCCAAATTAGCGAAAATCTCGCCAAATGTATAAAAATAACGCTAAATCAATAAAAATGACTACTAATTGTCGAAAATTCAATATCTTGGAAAGAATATTAGTATCTACTATAAGAAAAACCTATTTTTTTACTGTAAAAGTAGTAAATTCATTACATAAGGAAAGCCATGTGTTGCCCACATCAGATTTTTTTAAATTGTAAATAACTTAAAAATACAGAAAAAAAGAGACAGAAAAATTTGGGGACATATAAAAATATCAAATCATACGATACTTAAAACGTTTCTGAAATTTTTAAAAGAGTTAATATTTTTAAAAATAAACATCAAAATTTTGAGCCTGAAGGATAAGTTAATTTAAATTAAAAATAACACAGAAATATTGAAAATTAAACACATTACTTAAAACATTTTCGTAATTTTTAATTTAAAAAATTTTTTATCAAAACTATAAATTATTTTAATTTTATAAAAACGCAGAATGCTTTCGGAACATAAATATTAAACTACAAAATACTTCAAAAATTTTTGTAATTTTAAAAAGTTTAATTTAAAAATTTTTGAATCTAAAAGATAAGTTATTTTAAAGTGAAAACAGAAATTTTGAAGCAACGAAAAACATGATACATAATTACATTTTTGTAATTCACGAACAGTTAATTTAAAGTTTTTGAATCTAAAAGACTAGCTATTTTAAATTGAAAATAAAAATAGAGAATATAAAATACTTGGATACATAAAATATATACAAAGACACAATAATAAAATTATTGTGATTTTTTAAAACGTTGATAAGCTATGTTAAATTGCAAATATCTTAAAAATACAGAAAATACTTGGAAAATACACGATACTTAAAACATTTATGGCTCAATCCCATTGACCGGTACCATCAGTTTATTTTTGGTCATGCCAAATCAGCGACCAAATGTGTACCAATCATGGGAAAAATGTAAATTTTCCTGAATTTAAAAAGTATCTAAAAGACGATACTTGGAAAAAGCATGTTGATATTTTAGGCTTTATATGAACTTAATTGGGAAGTTCTAAATAGTTAGATTTTAAAAACAACACAATAGTTTAAATTTTCACCTGTTACTTTCCTTATATATATAATGTATAAGGAAAGTATTGTGACGGGGTCGAAAATTCGAATTCGAGTTTTTGACGGGAGAGCACGTTTCATGCATCCCTGATCACGAATCTAACATTTTTGAAGTGATGTCTGTGTGTGCGTGTGTGTGTGTGTGTGAAAGTATGTGTGTGTGTGTGTATGTGTGTGTGTGTGTGTGTGTGTATGTGTGTGTGTGTGTGTGTGTGTTTGTGTGTGTATTTGTATGTCAGTGAGTCTGTGGAGACGATAACTGACGAACGAATGGACCGATTAGAACGAAATTTGGTACAAAAGTCACAATCCGTAAACACTGGAAGCCTATTGTTTTTAAACGTAATCGAATGTCCAGAATCCTCCTAAATTTTCGAGTGAAATTTTGAAAAAATCGTAAAAAAATCAAAACCGCTAATAAAGTTACGCAAATAGACATTTCTTATATAATGTTTCATTAGAAAACGATTAACATAAATTTTAGAACGCTAACATGAACCGTTCTCGAGATATTGCACATTTTTCAAAAAATTATCAAAAAGTCATATAAAATAAAAAATATATATTTCCTATTGAGAAACATGTTCACTTTTCATATGTAATACCATGCGATAAATTTGGTGACATCATTCTCATGGATCTAGCTCGTTCTATTCATGAGAAAAGATACTTCGAGAAATACTTTTGTATTTGAACACCAATAATCATTTATCTGCTATAAGAATAACTTACTTCTCCGTCAGTAAAGCTTGACGAGAGTTTGGCGACGAATTTGGCGGAATGTCGCCAACTTAGCGACTTTTTGAAATGTTGTCAAATTAACGAAAATCTCACCAAATGGATTAAAATGACACTAAATCAATGAAAATGACGACTAATTGCCGAAAATTCAATATCTTGGAAAGAATATAAGTATCTACTATAAGAAAAACCTATTTTTTTTACTGTAAAAGTAGTAATTTCATTGCATTATATAAGGAAAGTCATGTGTTGCCCACATCAGATTTTTTTTAATTGTGTACAAAACTTGCAATACAAAAATTAATTTATAACAGGTAAAAGCTTTCATTTTTTAAATAAAAAATCTTAAATAAGAAATAGTATAAACAAAAAAAAAGATAATATGTATTACACAAAATGAAAGTAGTTTCATTTAATGTTATATATATTAAAATTATTTTAGTCATGAATTTCTTATTTAGTCATGAATTTATTTAGTCATGAATTTCTTTACTTTAATAAATATAACCTACCTGTAAGTATAAATACTCATTTATTAGTGCCTGGTTAGTTTTTATATTATGCCAGTCTAAAACTAAAATGTATCTAAACATGTACAATAATAATTTATGATTTTACAGGCTTTGAAATGAACATGCATACACAGAATAAATAAGAAGAAAGGATTGTAGAACCCTCAACTGAACAAAATGGTATAAGCAGGAACGAAATTCTGCAAATAACATCGAATCAATTTTAAAAAATGTATACTTTAAATTACTAAAATAATTTTGATATTTAACACGGTCTAAATGTAGCATGAATAGAAACTTAAATCGCCTGGCAAGAGATTGCAATTATTTGTCTTCTGAAAATTTTTTTATACTAAAAGTAATATTAAAACCTAAAAGTACACTAGAAAAAAGCTTTGCCAAAACGTAAAATCTAAAAATAGTTAAATATATGATAATACATAAGAATTATGAAGCGTGTTCTATGAAATACTTCACAGTTCATACACGGGGCGCGGTAGCCCAGTAGTTAGTGCGAGGGAATTGCACTCGGTCGGCCCGGGTTCGATTCCCTCCGCTACCAAAACTGCAGCCGTTTTCAAGCGGAGTACGATCACGTTAAACATGTGGGCCCGTAAGTCCTTCCGAGAGGTTGGTGGTAGGGGAAGGAGAGTACGATCCCTGTGGATGCCTCCCCCATTGGGTTCCGGTCTAAATTGGGTGACTCTTCCCGACGGTCCAAACAGTTACCTTACACCTTTCTGGTAGGTCGGACGGTCCGGGTCTCAACAACAGCAACAGTTCATACACGATGTTGTTCAACATGGCACACGTTCGTAGAGGCCTAGTTGAATTGAGAAGAATGGGAAATAGATGAGTGTGGGGAAGCCACGGAGTTCGTTCAAAGAATGTATATATTAATTCAACCACAGTGTGATATGGAAATCCCTGAATAATGTGATGTCCCCATTGCATATAAATTAACTAGTTATATGTTAGAAAAATAATTACGTTATAAAGTTCCATCCCTAAAGGATGACTATTGTTGGTTTCTGAATAATTTAAAACATTCATATGAACACTAAATTACTTGCTTTTAATCTGAAAATCCGCTGAAAGATACATTTCTTTTCACCCAACTTCCAAGATTACAGAAACACCATAACAGTATTTCTTTAAAATCCTTTATTAAACCAGTCTCTTATTGACATAATATACATACGAGTAAAAACAAACTTCACTTAATATTCACTGCTATCCCAGATGAGTGCTGCAGCTCTATAGACGCGTACATGCTAAATTTTTTTCCCAATGATTCTTTAAACAATCTAAATTTTTCCTTAATGTATAATCCCATTGATACTAACATCCAAGCCGAATGCAGCAGCTGTTCTAAAATCTTAAAAAGTCTCTGACGTAAAATATATTTCACCAATCACGAGAATGCGCTTCTTCGGAACTGAATTTGAGATGCTCTGCATAAAATAATCATAGAAACCTCACAACGCCATAGAGCGACCAATTGAAGTTTATAGTAAGACTTTCAAAATTGCGTTATAACCCCTGAATCATCACCCGGATACCGACAATATATACTACCCACTACGCAACGCTAGAACATAAATAATTACGTTCATAAAAGAAAGTCAAAAGTTCAATCCAAATCTTACACACTTTTTATTTTCTCCACAGACAAATGGACATAATACATAAACACAATACAGGACATATTATATAAACAAAAAATTATAGCCACTCCCATAGTGACATATGACAAAATTGTTCAAAAATTACATAACGTAAAGTATCAAGACCCAGAAAAGAATACCGTCTACTCAAAATGACATGTATCTTACAAATTATGTTTCATATAAATACCATATCTTAAGTTGAATTTTGTTTATATAAAAGCCGAGTGATTTATGAAGAATTAAATTTTAAAATGACATAAATTTTTTATTATATCTACCCCTCAAAGTGAAACTCGTTTCACAGGACTTTTTTCTAATAAATTTCAAAAACTAAAGTATCTGATAAAGCAGGTTGCATGAAACTAAACTGCAGACTTGCATAAAACTAAATAGAAATCTATTGAAGTACAAAAATAGGCAGATAATACATAGCAAAGTGCAACCAGTTAAACCGGGTCAAGTTATAATTGAGACAATATTTAGTGTCACAATCAAATGATTAACCAGATCATTTGAATTTTTATTGGTGTGAAAGCTGAAAGAAATCCAAGACTATTTTTTGATTTTCCATATATCGATGTAAAAGAAACATTAAAACTTTAACTGAATTGCTTATCCAGAAGTGTTTAGCAACAAAGATTGTAATATGTTTCTATTGAGTGATATACTATAGTCCGTATTGACAAAGAATTTTTATTAACCACAATTAAGCTATTAAGTGTTAGGCGAATACATTTTATTAACAAGTGTAGATTTTGTAATAATGTAATTTATAAGGACATTTCTCGACCACTAATTGTGAAATATAACAATTATTTATGCACGATCCTATTATAAAACAGATATTTCAAGGTTTTTCGTACATACAACAAAATATCTATAAATGTTTCTATAATTAACTGTGTTCTAGAATAAACACTTTTAATAGAAACCAACCACTGTTTTTGGTAAGAACTAGCCGAAAAAAAGCTGGACTTAGATAAGACATGTGTAGCGAGAGATATGCATTGCACTTTATTCCTTATGACTTTATTGTTAAAGTCTAACTTTATTTATAAAATGTGAAATATAATTAAATTTCTTGTTGAGATAATATACATAGATTTTCTTAAATCAAGCAATATTCGGCATAGGCAAAGAACTTTATCAAAGACCACTTCACAGCACGCAATCTACTTCAAAGTACAATGGGGTCACCACACAAATAAAAAATCGAACAAGTTTTTATAGTGTACTTAAAATTTTTTACGTGAGAAATCAGAACTAATTTAAATGTAAAACTGTTGGGCAAACAAATAATTTTTATGTGAAAAAAAGTAATAAAAGAAGAGCCCAACAAACCTAACACATATAGATCAAAACCACGTGCATCGAAGGGATCTTCTTTCCTCGCAAGAAGATTCCTGCGATATAATGCACATGGAAGTGTAAAGAACTCACGTCCTGTCCGGGATTCAAACCACGGATCTTCAAACTAGCCAATTGAGGCCTACAGATTGAGTGCTACGAAATTTTGCCCAATATAAAGCGAATGGAAGGTGAAAATTGACCACTTGGTTTATCCAATAGGTCGATCATACTGACCAGATAGGTCGATCATACTGACCAGATAGGTCGATCATGCTGACCAGATAGGTCGATCATACTGACCAATGGGCTCTGCCTATTAACCTACTAAGACGACATTCTTATATCTTATGTTGGAATTTAACCGGCAAAGAATTAGTTCATCTGTGGGGATGGCTAACCCTTTGCTAGCATGGATTTCAACACCTACACGATGTTCAACTTGTGGACCCAAATCCCACAATGCAACTGGCAACATACTATTTACAAGCAGAAATCTGCATAAACAATAAATGTTAACATATACAGCATTAAATTGAACTCTAACATTATTAGTAGTTATATAATTATATAACATTGTTGCAGTATTGAAAAAAATTCTGGTACTAAAAAATGATTTCATTTTTATTTCACAATTAAAATTACTATTATGAAATTTAGAATTTAGTAATGCCGACATAAACCGTGGAAAGAAAGGAAGTCATAACGAAATCTCCTGGGGCGGCTTTGATGGCTATTAACCAGGGCGACATTCCGATTGATCTGGAAGTTACTCCTAAAGCCTGAAGTGTCTAATCATAACAAGGGTTTTAAGTAATTGAATGTCTATAAGGGTGAGAAGTCCAAAACCATACCACACATAATTTCACTACACTCCAAATAAAATGTATATTTTAGTTCAACCACAATCAATCAATAAATCCCTGAACTATCCTCAATCCATATAAGTTATCTAATTTATATGTTAGAAAAATAATGACGTTATTGCTGTTGAGACCCAGACCGTCCGACCTACCAAAAAGGTGTAAGGTAACCGTTTGGACGGCCGGGAAGTGCCACCCAATTTAGACCGGAACCCAGTGGGAGAGGCATTCACATGGACCGTACTCTCTTTCCCCTACCACCAACGTCTCGGAAGGACTTACGGAGCCACGTGATCGTACGTGATCGCGTGGCTCACGTGATCGTACTCCGTGATCCCCGTGATTCACGTGATCGTACTCCGCATGAACAAGGCGGCAGTTGTTGCAGCGTGCAAATTCAGCGCTCAAACCACCGGGCTACCGCGCCCGAAATATGCCAACAGCACGCGGTGTTCCCAAGTGGTCACCCACCCAAGTACTAACCGCGTCCGATGCTGCTTGACTTCGGTGATCTAACGAAAACCGGTGTTTTCAGCACGGTAGGGTTGTTGGCATTAATACTGACGTTGTAAAGTTCTAACTTATTCGGATACCAATTGCATGCCTCTGGAAAACTTAAAACATAATATTCTCATTCATGAGCACTAAATTGCTGGTTTTTAAACTGAAATATAATTCAATTAATCGGAGAAAATAGATTTTTTTTTCACCCAACTTCCAAGATTACAGAAACGTCACAATAATACTTATTGAAAATCACTCATTGGACCGCGTAGTATACATTCAACATACTTCACTTAACATTCACTGCTATCTCAGACACAGACTATTTCGTCTGTGTAGCAGGTGGCACTAAAGTGAACTCAGCAAGCGTTAGCGAGTAGGAGGCGAAGACTACCGACTTGCGAAGCGAGTGACGGGTTCTGGCGAGCGTAGTGAGCAGAGCTCCTCTACTGCAGGCTGACTTATCAAGCATATTGAAGCCCATAGGGTTCCATACTGCAGTTAGAGAAATTATAAAATAAGTGTTTAAAATAAATACTTTATATAAAAAAGGAATTTTTAATTAGAATATTGCAGAACTTAGCTCGCACAAGTATACTCCAGTACCGGGTATTCAATTATTTATTAGCCATTGTTTTCTTCTTTCTTCGTTTCTAGGAAAGCGAAATAGCCTAAAACCCATTCTAGAATGATTAGAGCAGTTCGGTGCAGAACAATCACCCATAATTATTTCAATTATACTTCCTAAAATGAGAATACGAATAGAGCTAATGCTAATAGATTGCGCGTCCAGCTATGGTGGGCTTCAATATGCTTGATGAGTCAGCTCGTACATAGAGGAGCCTTAGTAGTGAGCAAGTGATGGAAGCGTCAGCAAGCACAGGACACGTAGGTGGTCGTGTAAGCCGGCCGGATTAAACTAGTTCGCGAAGCGAGTTCCAGTGCTGGCGAATTTCAATTAATAAATGACGGTTTCCAACTGTCGTATTACGCCTATGTAGCAGGTATCACTAAAATGCTCGCGAAGCGAGACAGAAACGAAGCCTCCCGACTGACGAAGCGAGTTACGGGGTTATTTGACCGTAACGAGCAGGGTACCGAGCCCAATATGCTTATTACGTCTGTCCCAACGGACGTATTACGCCTGCGTAGCAGGTGGCACTAAAGTGCTCGCGAAAGTGCCAGCGAGCGTCAGCGAATCGAAGGCGAATCCTCCCGACTCGTCGTGAGCGTAGCGAGCAGGAGGCGGGCAGGAGGATGCGAGCAGGAGGCGGAGCCCCTTAGGCAGGATGCGAGCAGGAGGTGGAGCCCCTTAGTTCCATAGAAGAAACTTCTGAAATAAAATTTTGTTGAATAAAATTAAATTAGGACCAATCTATAGGATCATAAATAAAACGCCAGCTTAAGAAAATCGGCAATATTAGCTTGAAAATGAAAAATGAAAATAACTGAGAAATGAATGTACTAATGGTTTTTCATTGGCATTTACATATATTGTAACATTTTAATCTTGCATTACTTTAATACACGAAAAAATGTTAATTGAACCCCGCTCGCCTTTAACAAAAAGCTTTGTGATGAGATGATGGAAGTAAAAAGTGGTGAAAATGATTTAGATACTTTTAAAAACTCGTGTTTAGTCTCTTTTTAATGTGAGCTCTGTAATTGTACATGTTTCCAACGTTTAGAAACAGCTAATGACTGTATTGGTAATTCAGCACTGGATAAAACTTTTTTTTTTTAAATAATTATGTTAAATTTGATTTCCACTTGTGTTCGTCAATATTTATGTAATAATCCAGTCTGTATTATATTTATATTTTCTCTGCAATACATTAATAGGAAAAGTGGGGGAGGTTGGGATATAATGGAACACTTATAGAAAGACGCCAAACATCCTGACCACAGTTTATAAAAGTTGCGAAAACAAACTTTCCTCAGCATCGCATATTCATTAGCTACAAGAATATGTAAAAAAATTAGGATTGGTAAAACCACTTTAATTAGAAAAATTTATAATCTAAAATTATGTATATTATTGCATAGGGCCACAACATGAGGTACTATGGAACACCACATTAAATCTGAAGTTCTTGAGAAATCTAAGCTCATTTGTCTGGGATGAGTTCACAGTGTTGCCCAAGGCTGATTTAGAAGCTCTTGATGAAACAATGCAATATTTATATCATTGCGATAAGTATACAGGAAGAATCATTCTGTTTTTATCTAGAGATTTCAAAAAAGACTTTTCCGGCAATTCTATGCAGTACGAAAACAGATGAAATTCAGACATCTATCTATAAAGGCGCTTTTCCTATGGAGAAATGTTGAAAACTGAGATTGTCAATCAACATATGGGTTTATCTGACAGAGTACTCTTCTGTTCAATAATTTGCAGAGAAACTAATGGGCTTCGGAAATGGAGATATAACTGCTGATGAAGAAAGACTTTTATCAATGGAAAATATTGAAAATATTATTGTGTCACACAAAGAACTCAGACAAAATGTTTCTATGGACATTGAACATCTTCTCCGAAGCCATATGTGACTATACGAAAGACAATCCTCTCTCCTACGAAAGATGCTGTGGATGCCATTAACAAGCAACTCTTGATGAAATTACCTGATAATCTTCCAATGTACAAGGCTGTAGATATTGTCATGAATATAAATAAAGCTGTCAACTACGGGACAGAATTTTTGAAAGTGTATATAACTGCTGATAAAGAAATACTTATATCAATGGAAAACATTGAAAATATTGTTACGTCACACGAAGAACTCAGACAAAGTGGTTCTACGGACATTGAACATCTTCTCCGGGAACATATGTGGCTATACTGAAGAGCAATCCTCTCTCCTATAAACGAGGCTGTGAATGTCATTAACAAGCAACTCTTGATGAAATTACCTAGTGATCTTCACATGTACAAGTCTGTAAATATTGTCATGAATATAAATGAAACAGCCAATTACGGGACGGAATTTTTGAATAAGTTAAAATAACCTTGTGAGCCTGCACATAAGTTGGAACTAAAGATTGGAACCATTACGTTTTCAACGGAATCTAGATCAACTTGAACTTTGTTTATGAAACAAGATTGACAATGAATAATCTAATGCTGAATGTCACTAAGCCATCATTATAACAGGACATATTAGAGGAAAACATCTTTTCATCATCCATCCCTATCATGCCATTTTATTTAGCATTTTAATGTAGCAGTTTCCAGTTGGACTCAGTTTTGCAATGAGTATAAATAACTCGCAGGGGCACTCTCTAAAAGTTGGTGGACCCAACCTAAAAATTCTTGCTTCTCATACGAACAAATTTATGCAGTCTTCTCAAGAATTGGAAATAATAGGAATTCACATATATATTAGCATCAAATGGAAAAACAAAAAATGTATAAAAAAAAATTAAACAACGTACTATACCCTCTTCCCTCTAATAAACGCTATTAAACATCTAATTGTCAACACTGTTAAATTTAAAGATAACATTCAAAATCAAATATCAACAAATTTAAAAATTAGCTCCAATGCATTGCGTAGCAATCCTGATTTAATGATCACGAACGCTGACAATGGTGGTCAGATTGTTGTTTTGTGTAAAACATATATGTTGATAAAGTTGAAGAAAATTTAATCAATGAAGGTCTTTATTGTGCTATTAGCAAGGATCCTAGTAATTTTGAGTAAAAAAAAAATTAGAGAAGCCACTAAATCTTCACCCGTAATTCCTAAAAATTTTTGTTGTTGTTGTTACTGATGGCCTCCTGTTTCAGCGGAGCCGATACAGTACCAATGACCCAGGAAGCAACGAAGAAAAACACAAGACGAGAAAACAAAGTTTATTACAAGAACGCATCACTGACGAAGGCCGGAGGGATGCAGCTTCACATTTAGACGAGGACCCAGAAGGCGGAAGACTGACTTTATCCTCGAGAAACATCCATGCCTTATTCGGGATTCGAACCCCAGCCCACAAGACAGCAGCCGAAGATGCTATCCACTGCACCGCCTGAGCGGCCTAAAAATTTTAACAAGTCCCTAATTCCTTCTGTAGCCAATTGCTCTGGATTGTACACTCATCCCAACGTTCATAAAGCAAGTGTTCCTTTAGCCAAAGATTAGTTTCTGGGCTCTCTCAGCTACTTTGTAATAATAGTCATACTTGTCAAAATTCTGCCCAATCTGTAAAAAAAAATCGTAAATTAAACTCTCGTGGTTTGATTATGGTCTCCTTTATTTACCAATGTCCCTTATGATAGATATGACCTTCATTCTTCCGCTAATACTACATTCAATTTAGCTATGAAATAGAAAATAATAATCGTGTTGCGTCTTTGCATGTCTTGTGCATCTGCAGCAATGATGAATTTCTAACTAAGAACTTTCGTAAACCTTTTTCGGTCTCTTTATCTCCACATAAAACGTCTTACCATCCGCCTAACCCAAAAATTGTTGCTTCCAATGCGTTCATCCATCGCGTTTCGAGCGTTTGTTCTACTATAGATTTGCTCAATTCTGAGATCAATTATTTAAAATATCTTGCTGTCGATCATGGTTTCTCTCCTTGCACTATTTATCGTTCTATCACATAAATTTTCAAACTTGCTTCTAAAAAGAATTTCAACAATACACTCATTTTACCATTTTTTTCCAAAACTCAGTCAAGAGATTGCTAAAGTCCTTAAAAATACAAGTTTAAGACTGTATTTTTATTTTCTAATAAATTCAGATTTTCTAATCTTAAAGATCCTATAGAAATTTCCAACAGTTGGGACATTTGCAGTTTTTCTTGCCAATGTGGTCTCTTTTATATTGGTCAAACCAAATGTGCTCTAAAATTTCGTGTTAAACATGAAAACTATATCAAAAAGCAGGAATTTAATAAGCGTTCAATTGCTCAACATTGCTATAATTTTGACCACCGTTTTGATTTTTATGCAGCAAGAATCATACAAAACTGCACGTAGATGCATATTTTGACTTCTTTAAAACTTTCAATATCCTGAAAATTTTTAGTAATCTAGTTAATGACTTATCCAGTGTGGTGAGGTGAAATTTACATAAATACACTACTACTACTTACCCATAGTGTGCCCCAGTTGAACCTGTAAAAATATGATGGGACCTGAAAAGATCAAAGTACACTTGCGTTTCACTAAAATAATCAGTCGATTTTGTGGGCACTAACACATTTATTAAACACATAAAATATTCAACATTGATAATAATAATAATGTAATAAACACAGTTATACTACACTCGAATCTACCAAGCTTGACCTCGGGAGTGTACGGGCTAATTAATATATTCGCTATTAAATTTCTCATTAATTTTTTAAATGCAAGTTGTATAGCGCGGGAAATTTCCGCAGCTTAAATTTTACACTGACACTTTGATTATATTAACACACATATAATACATTACAATACAATTGAACTTAAATATTACGATACTTCCTCCCAGATGAGATGCCCTGTAATCCAACAAGGGATAATTCGCAGTCTAAGAGGTCTCGGGCATTCAATAAAACACAGTTCGTAAGGAAGCACGGTTTATTGGAGATATCCCTGAAATCTGGATACCATCGTGGATAATCAGTGATCACAGTTCGCTACGCTCTCCTTCTCCCAATTGTCGGTTTGGCCCAGCGATTCCTTGAGATCTAGGAACTACATGCAGGCCACTTCTGATTTGGTCATATCCCGAATAACTTGTGGTTGTTGTCTCACACCGAACGCACCTATGACGATTGACACACTCAGCTGACGCCCCCCACTGGGTTCCGGTCTAAATTGGATGGCACTTCCCGATCGTCCAAACAGTTACCTTACACCTTTCTGGTAAGTCGGATGTTCTGGGTCTCAAAAACAACACTCAGCTGACGCGTGTCGTACACTGCACAGAGGCCCAGGATTGACGCCCCGCAACCACACGTCCATGTGCACTCGTCTGTAAAGTGAGATGTACACCGAGCGGTCGATTCCGTTCTTGCAGTCCACACAGTTGTCACGACTTAAATGTACTTAAATGATCCAAACGGCAGTCCACACTACGCCGTCTATATTCAGAGCTGTGAGGTAATGCGTAGCAAAAGTGACGACTTCCTCGCTGCTTCAATGATCGCCACCGCCCGAAGAATGCAACACTCGGTCTGGTTACGTCCTAGTTCGATTTGCCTTACAGCGGCCACAGACATAATTTGCGGAATAGTCGAGTCTGGTTATGCGCAACCCTTGAGTATATATACTTGTAGCAAGGTATAAAATTCGCTGGTTCTGTACTATGGGCATGGGGCTGCCGCTCGAAAGTGGTGACGAATACCGTGCCTAAAAAAATGCCTCGTAAATTTTTGAATCGAGCTTCAAACAAGTGCATAGCTACACTTGGAGACCTTTCCTCACGAGATCAGAATTGAGTCTGATTTTGCATTTTAATGTCGAGTCCCTTCAGATTTTGAAAAGGGAGGAACAAAAATTAGGTTGGAAGTCACCTCGTCTTCTCATTCGATATTTCACTTCTGTGCGAGGAAAAGGCGGTTCTAATTTCGACTAATTTTACTGGCCAGCGAAGTGACGCTCATTTCTTATGCGTCCCAATAAAAATTGGTGACCGGAGGGGTTCCCACACCGGGAGGTCCTGGACCAGGCCTCGATGTGAGCAATACCTGACAGGGGCTATAAATTTCTAGAGATTTGTAGTTTTACAATTTGACATCTGTTACAAGCTGTATTTCATGAACATTTGCAACTACTGTCATGTGCATTCATACCATAGCGCCACACAGTCCCATCTTGTCTGTGAGGAGGCAGCGCTACAACAATATATACGATACATATTACTTACATTGAGTAATTGCTACTCCCGCCCCCTTTCATTCCTGGGGCTAACCCGGGACATGAAACTTATTTGCACTTAAGTGCAAATAATATGTTATGCTTCATAACATCCAGTACTATATTTTTCACAGTCTGGCGGAGTGACCTGTAATTTTTTTCTATTTCTCTGTATATGTTCTATTTCCGAGCCTTTAGGACACCTATATGTCGTTTTAACTTATTTTTCGTCTTGTTGGGTGTCGTTCATTCTTATTCGGAGTTGCCTCGTTTTGTTGGGATATTTCTGTCGTGTTTTGGCTCACGGTAATCTTGTGCGTAACTTTTCGTTTTGGATATTGGCTGGACTGTTCTTCATTCTGTTTTTTGATTGGCTCTTTCAGGGGGACTCTTTATTGAGGACGTGGGTATATGAATTCCTATGTTTTCTCTATTCGTGCCAGTTCCGTTTTTTATTACTTCAATTTATTGGTTCTCTTACACTAACGAAAGGGATCCAGCGTATCCTCGAAACAGTTACTGTAAACAGCTGCATTATTATTTTATCTGGGCTTAAATACGCTTCAGTGAAACCGAGAAGATGAAAATGAAGATAACCTACCTCTCATAGAGCTAGTAAAAAAATCTTCCAGTTTTGGAACATATTACGACAGAAGTTATTCCAGATTCGATGAATAAAGATAAGCAACAGGATATGATCAATGACATAATTATAAATTTAGTGTGTGAGTAAAAACAGGAGAGTGAAAAGTTGGATAATATGTATCCAGGAGAAAGCTCAAGAATTTCCGCTACGGAAGGCCTAAATGCGTACGGCAGCGCTGCGATACATCGAACAAGCAGGATGAGAATACTCGGAGTATGTACAGTATGTACTAAACAAATAAGAACATAATTATATATGTATTTGTTGCATATATTCCTTTTCTTGCAGCATATATTTCCATTATGACACGAATAGTCATAAATAGTCATTGTCACAGATATCACAAATATTACATAATCATTGCCACATTGTCATAAATAAATGATGCACACTATTCCTATTCCAAAAATATTTATTATAATAGGACATGATATTAATGCCAATGCTTTAGATATAGATGTTTTTGTTTTTGTAGATTCCTTTATAGTTCTGCATAAATACCTTTATAATGAGGACAATGTTTTTTAACATAATAAATTGAAGTATTTTTAATAAAATATTTTAATTAGTTATCTTTCAATATGCCGCCTAAAACATGAAAACTATTTTTCTATACACAATTTATCCATGCATTAAAAATTAATGAAGTTATTTTGCCCACAGCTCTGCATACATACATAAACGTTCATCCGAGCAAAGATTTTGATATTTCATTTACAAAACGAAAGTGACTATTTTTTATTGCCCCTCAATTATAACTCTTTTGTCTGAATTTGTGGGGGGGATGTTGCTGTGTGGGAAAACATTATTTTAAATAACATAAATTCAATCACTGATATTGTATAGAAGCATTGAAAAAAAATCAAATATAAACAAGACGTTGAAAAATTAAATGGAAAATGCTATTTTCAAAGCGATGAATTAAAATCATAGATTTTTTGTTTTAACTTCTGTTTCTTCCAGTTCGTATTTTTCGATTGTTTTTTAAATCGCAGGAACTATGCGTATCATTTTTACTTTGTTTCAAATATGCTGATATCATTTATTTCATTTTTCCCTTCTTTAATGAACATAGTTATTGCTCCGAAAAGTAATATTTTTATTTTTATTTGCAAATGAATTTAAATTTGTGAGTTATTATATACTTTTGAAAGGGCTGTTTATTTTTATCGTACAAATACGTTAATTTTTATCGTACAAATACGGTGCGATTCAGAAACATATAAAACTGTTCCCTTGTCGTTACTTTTGAAAAGGCTCCAGTTTGTCTTCTGTTCGCCACTGACTGCACCCCAAAGGCATGGTAGGGCCAAGTATCGTACTCGCCGCATAGCGTACATGTAGATCATCTCAAATAAATCCTATCCCAAGATTCCACCTAAATAAAATTAAAAAAAATAGTAAAAAATAATCAAAACGTGTTCTTAAAGCATATATTGGCATCAAATTCTAGAATTCGAAAATTTTTGTGAAAACAATAATTTCCCTATACTATATTATACTATATTATGGGAAAGTATTAAATGAGATCGTACAGTTTAGATTTTACAAAGACAATAAGCTTAAATTTTTGATAACCTATATTAATGGCCGTATTAGAAATTCAACAAACCTACCCAATTCCTCATTCGCGGACAAAAGAAACCTAAAGTTTATTTTGTTACAGCACACCCTTTTACAATTTCCAAGGTGAAATAATAAAATAATTTATTATTTTCGACCACAAGGCCTATATAATTTATTTGCCCTACAATAAACAACCCAGATTTTTTAATTATGCTGTGTTGAATATTTCCATGTTTTGAAAACTTTCTAAGTTCTCAATTGCTCTCCCTGAAATCCGTTTTTTTTTACCGGGAATAAACCGGTTTTTTCCCGGGCACTGCAGTTCTATCCACGAGTGATCCTTAATGATCTTTAAAAAATACCCTATGGATAGAATGACTATATTAGAGACTATAAAAAATATTTTGTTATGAAGCTTTGTGACCTAAAAAGCTCCGTTTCCTAAAAAAAAATATTTTCCTAAATTTTTGTTTGCAGTAAAGAAATCTCTAATTTCCTTTCACAATCAACCTCAATGTTTCAACCTCAATAATGTTAATTTAATATATCTTCTCAAAATATTTTAAAACACATTATAATTTTTATTGGAAACAAACAAATTTGCCATAATAATATTTTAGAACAAAATTTTACTTAAAACATCGATTTCTCAGTATCTGCTATAGATAAAGTTAAATGATAAATGATTTGGATTCATCATCAAACTCCAGAGTGATGATGAATAATACACTAAAGATTATTTTCACTTTCGATTAATTTACAATATCCTAATCAAACATTTGCATTTCACTTTAAACCGAAATTTCTCAAGATTGGCTACAGATGAAGCTTAGAGAAGTAATGGATTAAGCATCGAATTCTGAAGGACGTAGGGTAAATTTTTACTTCCGGATCCTTCAACATTTCCAGTTCAAAAAATTTTCTTGAAACATATATTTCTTAAAATCAACTATAGATAGCTCTTTGATGATGACTGATATGGATTCGGCATGAATTTCCGGAGGGAGTAAAAAGGCATACACTAAGGATTTAAAATTTCCAGTTTTGGAGATGTCACTTCCGTTTCAAAAATATACATTTTCCTTGAAACGTTTATTTCTCAGGCTCTTCTATAGCAGATAATGTCTGCTATGGATTCAGCATCAAAATCAGGAAGAGATGGTGGTTTCTCTAAAGATTTCCACTTCCGGCTTCAAAATTTTCTTGAATCATCTATTTATCAAAATTGTTTATAGATAAAGCTGTGATGATAACTGTAAATTTAAATTAAGCATACAATCCGGAAGAGGTGGGGCAATCCATTAATGATTTTCACATCCGGTTTATTCACTTCCTGTTCAAAAAATTTGCTTGAAACATCTATTTCTCAGGATTGTCTATAAATTGAGCTTAGATGATAACTGATATAGATTCAGTATTAAATTCCAGAGGGATTTGGGATTCACTAATGATTTCCATTTACGGTTCGGGATGTGTCACTTTCAGTTTTACTGAAAATTCGTATGACTGTACGAAAAAAGTGTGCAGAACATAATAAAAATGATTTATAATTCCTTCAAAAATGAAATTTTTAAACACAAAAATCACAAGAACCTGCCAGTAAAAGACGTTCCAAAAAACTTGGAAGGCAGTCCCATTGCAGATAACAGCATTCATGGATCAGTTTTGAATTTATTGTGCACTCGTCATCATGGAATAACTGTTATCCTTAGTGGCAGAAAGATTACTTGCTATATGCCGGTATTTTGCGAACTTTTATGGGAACTGATCACTTCAATCCTTTCACTCCCATCAAAGTCTTATACTAACTGTATAAACATTTGATGCTAGCTGCCACGAAGGACTGAAATTGTCAGTTCTCATTGAAGTTTGCTTTCTCTTACTGCCATTGCGGATTACTGCTATTCCATGCTGACGAGCGAATAATGCTGAAACCCGAAACCGGTCCATGAATACTGTGATATACAATGAGTGTTTTCAAAATATTTCATCTCAATTGACACCACATGAAGGCTCCTTCTTAAATATCTTGTTTATTAATATTAATTATAGAATAAAAAGTTTGTTTCGACTTAAAATGCTAAAAATAATCCGGTGAATAGTTTAAATATTTGAAAACAATCATTAAACGAAATCGTTTTTGACGTATATAAAAAGTTAAAACCTTTACTCACAGAATTTAAGCAATATTTAATGAAGCAAACTATTTCTGAAAACGTTTTCTATTAAAAATCCGGATAAAAGAAAAAGAGAATATATTTTAAACTGTGTTATGAAATAAAAATAGAAAGTATTTACTTTTACTACTACTTTTGACGCCTTGCTGTTTTCTTAATTCGCTGCCAATAAAACTTTATTTCATCTCATTTTAGTTTTTTGCAGTAACATCATAAACGTCAAGTTAATATCATGTTTATTTAAAACAAGATGACTCATTCGAATAATTTTGATTCTTGTTAAAATAACTTTAATTTTAATGCGTCAACTCAAGAAATGAAAACATAAACAATAAAATATGCTTATTTTTATTTAAAAATATTACTATTAATTACTTTCCCTGAAATACATGGTAAAGTATAGGGAAAGTATTAGAATCATGTCGAAAATCGCAATCGAGTTTTCGACGGATCTGCACGTTTTGAGACCTAAAATACGAAAACACCATTTTTAGCGTGACGTCTGCGTGTGTGTCTGTCTGTGTGTCTGTGTAATGTATGTATCCACTCTAACTAAACTAATGGACCGAATTTCACAAAATTTGGTATTTAAGTCACTTGGGTGAGACCCTGATGCTGATTAGTTTTTGGTAGGATTCGTAAAAACAGAACCCGCCTTTTTTGAGAAATGGAGCGTAAAAATTTCATATATCCATTCTAACTAAAATACTAATTGACCAAATTTCACAAAATTGGGTAGATAAGTTACTCTTAGGATGATCTGGTGCTGATTAGATTTTGGTAGGATTAGAAAAAGAACAACCTGCCTTTTTTTACGAAATGGCCCTCAAAAAGCGTGACGTCTGCGTGTGTGTCTGTGTATCTGTGAGTCTCTGTGTCTGTCTTTGCAATGTATGCATCCACTCTAACTCAAAAACTAATGGATAGAATTTAATAAAATTTGGTAGGTAAGTCACTTGGGTGTGACGCTGGTGCTGATTAGTTTTTGGTACGAATCGGAATAAAAGAACTCTCCTTTTATTGCGAAATGTCGTGCAAAAATCTCTTTCATCCACTCTAGTTCAAGCACTAACTAACCAAAATTCATGAAATTTGGTAGATAAGTCACCTGGGAGATAATCTGGTGCTGATTAGATTTTGGTACGATTCAAAAAGAAGAACCTGCCTTTTCTCACAAAATGAATCGCAAAAATCGCAAAATTCTAAAATAAAAGCCCACATATGCTCAAATGTATCAATTAAATGCTTATTTTATACATATTTTTTTACGAGAAAAATAATGAGACAAACCCCATTACTCTACAACTAACCCTTGTAGAGATAATTGAGTTCTTTTCGCATTTTACTACGCCGCCTTTGAAAAAAACTGAGGTGCGCAGTATATGATTTTCCCTGCACACTCAAATTCATTTTCTCTTTATGTCATTAATAATTCATTAAATCGAGTTTAATTGCACCAAAAATAATACGCATAGTTAATTGAAATTGTACTGAATTTACACTTTTAATTCAGCTTTCGATTTCATTTGTAACTGGACTTATTCTCGAAACCGGCGTAGCAAAAATGCGAAAAAACTAAAATATCTCGGGAACGGCTAGTTCTAGAGTAATGGGGTTGGTGTTATTCTTTTGTCGTCAAAAATTACTTATAAAATAAGAATTTAATTGATATATTTGAGCATGCGTAGTCTTTTATTTTTAGATTTAACGATTCTTGAAGGGCATTTTAAAAAAATTCAGGTTCATTTTCCAAATCGTACCAAAATCTAATCAGCACCAGGTTCACCTGCAAGTGATTTATATACCAAATTTTGTGAAATTTGGAATACTAGTTTTCAGTTAGAGTGAATACAGATAATTTTTTGTGAGCCATGTCGTAAAAATAGCAGGTTCTTTATTCCCGAATCGTACCAAAATCGAATCAGCATCAGGGTTACCCACAAGGAACTTATCTACTGAATTTTATGAAATTCGGTCAAATAGGTTTTAGGTAAATCTACAAAGACAGAGACACACAGACACACGGACGCACTGAGACATACACAGACATCACGCTAAAGACTGTTTTTTCGTGTTCTAGAGGTCCCAAAATTTGTAGATCCATCGAAAACTCCTGATGCGATTTTCGGCACGATTCCAATATTTTCCCTATACATTACCATGTATTGCAGAAAAAGTAAAAATGTCCAGTTACTAAATAAAAACAAAAATTGAATTAAAAGTGCAAATTCAGTGTTATTTTCTACAATTAAACTAACTCAATTTAATGAATTATTAAAGAAATAAAGAGAAAATGAATTTGAGTCTGCAGGGAAAGTCATGTGCTGCCCATATAAGATTTTTTATTCTGGATTTTATTAACAATCAACATTTATTAACACAAACACATGCATTTGCAAATGAATTTTTGAAAATGTATGTGTACATACTTAATTTTCTCATTAGAAAACGAATGATACCAACTTTAGAATGCTAGCATGAATCATTCCCGATATATAACACATTTTCGGGTTAAATTTGCCAAAAAAGTTACATAAATTTAAAAAGAAGTAAGTATCGTCAAATATGTTCACTTTCCAAAAGCAATATTATGCTATAAGTCTATTAACATCAAGAATATCCTTCACTTCGCATCACCTTTTGATTACTTCGCATCATCTTTTGATCACTTCGCATCATTTTCTGAATTTTTTAAACTTGTATGAGATGAATCAACTGAATAACGGTTTGAATATTAATGACAGAGCTTTAGATCTGGTTATTTCAAGATATAATGAATGTATTTTAAGTATTAAACGAGCAGGTACTGATGATATTTTACTTCCTGAAGATGTTCACCATCCCTCTATCATTATAACTCTTATTAATACTAAGACTCCAAGAATCAAGGTTACTGGGAGGCCTCTTTCTAATTGTATGCGGTATAATTTTAAAAATGCTGATTTTGAACTCTTGTATAACAAGTTGAGTAATGTTGATTGGAATTTCTTAAATTATTTTAATAATATTGACTATGTGGTTAGTGTTTTTTATCTTCATCTTTTTCAAATTTTCGATATCTGTATTCCTAAAACTTTTTCTAGAAGCAGTAACTACCCATCCCGGTTTAGTTGTTGCACTATACGAAATATCAGACTGGGGAACAGGTTTCGTAAAAAGTATAAACAGCGCGGTCTGACTTATGACCTTATACATTATAAATTGCTTAGAGCTAAGATTAAGACAGATATCAATCGTGATTATAAATCATATGTTAGATTTGTTGAATCCTCTCTTAAAAGCAATCCGAAGCGTTTTTGGTCTTATAGTACGTTTAAAGATAAGATTTCGTGCAAAACTATAAATTTAAATAATGCTATGTATTTCACTGACAAAACCATTGCTAATGCTTTTGCGGAGTTTTTTTTGTGCTAATTTTATTGTCAGTACACCTTTTGATGCTGATTCGTTTCCGGCTAATCATCACGTGAGTGATATCTGATGCTGTGAGTGTTAATCATGTAACTTTGAGAGATGTTAAAAATGGTATTAATAGACTGAAGGGTTCTGGCTCGTAAAGGGTTCTGGTTTTAGATGGTGTACCCGCTTATATTATAAAAGCGTGTTCTATATATCTTGTGTATCCTTTACTCATTATTTTTAACGTGTCCATCAGTTGTAATGTTTTTCCAGATGAATGGAAGAGATCTAGAATTGTTCATATTTTTAAAAAGGGTGACAAATATCGGATTGATAACTACAGGCCCATCTCCATTATTTCTCCATTTTCTAAGGTTTTTGAGTTTGTTTTGCATAGGTACATCTACAGTCAAGGTCAGTCTTTTATTTCTATCAATCAGCATGGTTTCATGAGAGGTAGGTCTACTGTTACTAATCTTCTTTGCTTTAATTCTTTTGTGATTGATGTCATCAATTTTAGGGGTCAGTTGGATGTTGTTTACACTGATTTTGCGAAAGCTTTTGATTCGGTTGACCACGGTATTTTGATTCATAAATTGAAGAGTATTTGGTTTTGCCCTGATTTGGTTATGCTTTTAAAGTCCTATTTAACTTCTAGGTTTTCATGTGTAAATTTTGGTTCTTGCTTGAGTAGGGGCTTTTCAGCTACTTCTGGAGTGCCCCAGGGCTCTGTTCTTGGTCCCTTGTTATTTATTATTTTTATTAATGATCTTGCTGATTGTTTCAAAAATTGCCTTTATTATGCTGACGATTTGAAAATTTTATGTCCTATTTTTGATGCTGTTTCATGTAATAATATTCAGTCTGAGTTGCATGTTCTTTCCGATTGGTGTAGCAATAACCGTCTTCATCTCAATATTAGTAAATGTAGTGTTGTGTCTTTTACTAGTAGAAAAGTGCCTATTTTATTTTCTTATGGTATTGGCAACTCTGTTTTGGCTAGAAAGTTCTATATTACTGATCTTGAAGTTATTTATACGTCCAATTTTTCCTTTTCTCCTCATATTTTTAATATCTGTTCTAAATCCTATATAAAACTTGGTTACATTAAGAGAATTACTCAGGATTTTACAAATGAGGATACCATTATTGTTCTTTTCAATTCCTTGGTCAGGTCTGGACTTGAATATGCGTCTGTGGTTTGAAGGCCTTTTCATGCCGTTCACTCAAACAGGATCGAGATCATTCAAAAGAATTTCTTGAGGTATCTTTATTATAGGAAAACTATCATTCGTTGTTATGCCTTATCCGCTACTTTTCTACTTGATTTGTTTGGTTTAAAAAGCTTACAGAGCAGAAGGGATTACATTCTGTTTTCATTCTTCAGGAATCTGTTTGGTGGTCGAGTTGACTGTTCCCTCGTTTTGGCTGGGATTGGGTTTCGTGTTCCTCAGTATACAACAAGAAGCATTAACTTATTTGCTGTAAGGAATTTTAATTCGAATATTGGATGTAATTGTGCAATTACTAGTTTTTCTAAATTATACAACAATTTTCCTGAGAATCTGGATATTTTTTATTCATCGGAGATGGATTTTAAAAAGCACTTGCTGTAAACATCCTGTATTTTATTGTATGTATTCATGTGAATCTGTTTATGAAAATCATTTGTTGTTCAAGGTTTGCTTTTTTTTTTTTAATTTATTTTAACTTTTTAATGTATTTTTATTCCTGCACGCTGTAACTGGGACTACATCCTGTAGCTTGCAGTCTTTTTTTTTTCAAATAAAATCTTCATTAGTTGCCAAACGAAATATCGCCAACTTGACAACTTTTTTTAAATAACGCTAAATGGACGGAAATGCAGGCAATTTGATAAAATTGAACTAAATTAATGAAAATTATGCCAAATTGATGATTTAATTATTTTAATATTCTCGTATAGTCTTTTATATAATATTTCTATATATTTTTATATATTTCTTAGCGGATAATAGCAGTATTTTTAATTGTCTGTTAATTGTCATTGTTTCCTATTTACGCGAAGTATAAGTTAATTGAATACTTCGAAATAGTTTTGCATATTGTCATCCAGAAAAACGCCAAATGTTAATGTTCAATTTATCGTTAAAATCATTGTGTCGTAGATCTTGTTGTTGCATTATGTAGCGAAAGACATGCGTTGTACACATCAAATTTTTATATCCGTCATGAAAGGTTCATTTATAAAAATATGAAATGTACGAGCTGTCTACAGAAATTAGAGATATTTGTGGCCAGCATATGATCGTTTGAAAAACACGTTATGTGTTTTCTTGCAAGAAAATGATTTTGAATAGATTCTAATATAAACTCTCTGTGGTAACGCTGAAGGAAGACAGTAGCACACAACAATATAATTCAAGCACATAAGATCTAGACAAGCAAAGTATAACTTGAGAGCCCAGAATGCTGTAGTTGGAGCCAAAAAATACTAATCGCAAATCTGTGACCATCATTCTTTAGAGAAGCTATTGAAATTTTTAAGAAACTCAAAATAAATTCAAAATGCATTTTCTTAAATTTCACAGTTTTGCCTAACTAGTAAAACAAACTTCTGATTTGTATTCAGGGATGCTTGAAATATGCTCTCCCATTAAAAACTCGAATTCGAACTTTCAACCTCATCACAATCCTTTCCTTATACATTATACTATGTATATAAGGAAAGTAAAAAGTTCATAATATTACGAAATTGATACATAACAAAATTGAAAACATTTACTTATATGGGGGGCTCTTTTGTCATTCTTTGTTAGGAAGCACTTTCACGGCTATTCGATCGGACTGGAACCAGACTCAAAACTTAATGGGAACTAGACGGTCCCTTCAAAAAGAAAAAAATTAAAAAAAAAATTAAGATCATGACATACTGCAATTCAGCCTCGACAACATATTCGATAAAAAGAAATGTATAGTTAAAACTTGTGCTTGCACAACTACGAGCTCAAAAATGAAAAATTTCTAGACATTAGAATTCAAATAATGATTTGTAAATAAATGTTTTCTCGGAATATTACAGAAAGAACAATTATATGTTTAAATTGTTTAATAATTTAAAACCACATGACTTGCAAATAGTATAGTCATGTTTTTTAAATATCCTTGGACATGCATTTTCTAGTGGAATACATTATTAAAATATTATATAAAAATTTATTTTATAATTATTCTGCAAACTAAAAGAACCAAAAAAGTTTTATGGTTTTTGCTGAATTATTCTTAAAACATTGAACCACCTTTATGAATCCCACACATTACTTTAAAGACTAGCTATAAATTTTAACATTCTGAAATAATAACAGAAATTAGAACTTTTTATGACGATACAACTGAAAATTGATAACTTTATCATTGTTACCAATAAAAAAAAGCATGCCCAGTTTTATAGACAAGCTTTATACTTTCAAGAAATATCAAACTGAAAGTAAAATTGCTGGTATAAATAAAATTTCTAATATCTCTAGAACGACTCTTTGTAATTTATAAACGATAATTTCTATTTAAATGGTTTTCATTTATTAATGCAGCAGAGATTCGTCATTCTACAGTGCAACCTTTATTATTCATCCTACAGAACAACAAAATCATTTAGCTTACAGAACGGATTATTCATAAGATAACAGGAGAGCTGGGAATTAGTCATCATATAAGACAGTTGGTACTTTTTATTCTATAACTGGAATCCTTCATCTTATAGGATAGCTGGAATTCTTCATCCTACAGGGCAGTATTGATTTTTTATTCTATAAGGTAACTGGAATCCTCCAGCATACATGATAACTGTTATTATTCATCCTAGATGACAGTCTTGCTTTTTTAACCTATAAGATAACAGGAAGCCTCTATCATACAGGATAACTGGGATTCTTCATCCTACAGGGCAGTCTTTATTTTTATTCTATAAGGTAACTAGGATCCTCCATCATACAGGATAACTATTATTATTCGTCCTACAGGACAGTCTTGTTTTTTAATCTATAAGATAGAAGGGAGCCTCCGTCATACAGGATAGCTGGGATTCTTAATCCTACAGGGCTGTCTTGATTTTTTATTCTATAAGGTAACTGGGATCCTCCATCATACAGGATAACTGTTACTATTCATCCTAGATGACAGTCTTGCTTTTTTAATCTGCAAGATAGCAGGGAGCCTCCATCATACAAGATAGCTGGGATTCTTCATCCTACAGGGCAGTCTTGATTTTTTATTCTTTAAGGTAACTGGGATCATCCATCATACAGGATAACTGTTATTATTCATCCTACAGGACAGTCTTGCTTTCTTAATCTATAAGATAACAGGGAGCCTCCATCATACAGGATAGCTGTGATTCTCCATCCTATGAGACAGTCAGATACATATTTATATTAAAGTGCATGTTTTCTCTATAATTTCAAATACAACCAAGAGTATATGTGTATTTTAATAGCAGAACGTCATATCCTTTATCTAAGACCTGACTATTATTATCCCCTTCAAAAAGGTAAAATAAACTTCTGAGTTGATATTTCAGCTCATTTGCAAAGATAAACAAGAAAGATCAATCATGCATAAAGCATTGATTATGAAACACTTTCCAACGTCAATGCAATTTCATTTAAATATCTCTAAAATGCGATACGTTCCTCGGTAATATTTTTAAAATTATTACAATGCTACATTAATTTATTATATATGAAAACTTGCAACTTCTTCGAAAAAAAATGAATTTCTGCAAATGACGGCATTGAAATATAAATTGCCTGGTTTAAACATGTCTAAAAAGCGATAGAGTCCTCTGTAATATTTTTAAAATTATCATAATATTACAATAATTTCTTATATTTGAAAACTTCATCGAAAACAAAAGGAACTTAGTGACATTATCAAATGACGTCATCGAAATATAAATCGCCTGACTCTTTGTATAAAAGCAGCATTTCATTCATAAACTTTTTTCCATTTATTTCATTCATCACAATACTATAATAATTTATTTTATTTAAAAACTTAAAACCATGGAGGCTCAAGTAATTTAACTCTGTGCTTAAAACTTCATCGAAAAAATCGTCTGCTTCTCTTTGTAAAATCAATGAATGTTTCATTCATATCAGCTATATTGCAGACTCCATGAGGTAAATAATTTTGCATTAAAGAAATGCAGCAATTCTTATACAACTCATTCTACATCTTTTGGTGTTTACATCCTCCATAAGTGAAAATTAAGCTTTGTAGAAATAACCAAAATTTGATGATCATTTAAACTCAAATATATTGTAATTGCGTTGTGTTAGGATGTAGATGCACAGAATTTAAATAAAAATAAGGCGGTTTTAGGACGGATACAACACTAAATATGAATTAAAAAGAACTTTAAAAATCACGATTTTGACACAAGAAGGATGACATATTTTATTTTGAAGTGGGTCCCCTGATCTCTTCATATAATGGTCACGTAATCTCGTCATATAAATTGTGTAATTATTATTTCAATTTTTATTTTAAAAAAAACTACTGAATATATTTTGCTGAAATTTTTTTATATATTTTATGGGATAATTTGAATATTTTCTAAAACTTTCGAAGCAATTTGGGAATTTTAAATTGGATAAAAACTGTTTGAAAAATTAGATCCCATAGGGCTCAATGTATTTCATTTTTTTAACCCGGGTTCAATCCAAAACTAATTGAGTGATATTATTCATTTATATGTTCCACAGACCGTCTGAACGACATACTAAAATTTCATTTTGATAAAGTCATTTTTGCGACAGACAGACAGACAGACAGAATGAACAAAGTCATAAACACTTTTCAACCATGTTGTAAAGTGTTAAAAATCTGATGTGGGTAATACAGGACTTCCCTATATAAAGCAATAAATTTACATCTTTCACTGTGAAAAAATTATGTATAAGATTTCAAAGTGCCCAGTTGGCTAATATTTCTCGCAAATCTAAATTCACAACTAAATATTGATAACATCCGCAATAGATTATTTACAAATCATTATTTGCATAACATCATTGAAACTTTTGATTTTATCATAATTTTTCAAAAATTTTGGGGTATTCCGAAGATTTGATTGAGTTTAAAAGCAATAGGGTTCCAGTATTCACCAATTGTAATACTTGCACCAAATTTAATTCGAAACACTCCACTCGCCGTGTGATATCACACACATACGCATACTCACGCGCATACACACAGACATCACCTCAAAAATGTTCGATTCGTGTTAAGGGATGCTTGCAACGTGCTCTTTCGTCAAAAACTCGTATTGGAATATTCAATCCCTTCACAATACTTTCCCCATGCATTATAGGGAAAATTAATAAAAACATTTGATACCTAATCACCTTTATCATTCATCCGTCTAAATAACATTGTTATTTAGACGTATGAATGATAAAGAACTAAAGGACGCAGTTTTGCAACAATTTGGGGGTAAAATGTCAAGCTATTGTTCCGAACTTGTAAAATTCTTAAGTTCCTTTTCCTCCCCCTTACTTTCGTCTCCTTTAAGTACCAGCGGGAGAAAACAGACGTACAAGCATCCTTTCCCATGACGTGAGACTAGAGTTGCCAGAATGCCGAAGGTCGGAGAATGGCTGCCAGATTTAGCGATTTATCGCCAATTTGGCGACTTACCGAAAGTTCGAGAAGCATCTCCGTAATGATCAATATTCTAAGAGATATTAAAGATTTTCAGAAGTTTCTATGAAGAGTCTATAAAAAGAATCATCGCACAGTCTGAGAGAGCAGCATGCGAGCTACATTCAATTTTGATTTTCGTCAATGTTTTAAGAATAATATCAGTTATTTTCTGAAATAGTGAAGCATTTAAGTGTTGTATTACTCAGTAAAACAGCAGGAACAAGATACAGTAAGACTTACCTGTTAGTATTGTTCCTGTTTATGCTGTGCTTGTGAATAAATGTGCTAGTTATCCAGAAATTTAGACTCATTCTTGTATCCTTGGCGCACACCCGCAATTCCAGAGAATACGTTTGTAACACTATTTTAAAGGGCAATGAATTCACAACCGACAGATTTACAAGGTATATTAAAGGGAGAAACTACATCGAAGAACAATACTGTTGCTTAAAAAAGAAAATCTAATGTGGACAGCACATGACTTTTCCTGTATAATGCAATGAATTGACTTCTTTCACAGCGTAAAAATGATGTATAAGATCTATGGCACAATGATCTTAATGTTGACTTGTACATTTGGCGCTTTTCCGGATGATAACGTGTAAAACTATTTCTATCTACATACCCAATTAATTTATATTTCACACAACCCTAAATTGACAACCATCAATATTGATAGCGTCCGCAATAAGTAATAGAGTCCGTATATTAAATTATTTTAATAATTAACTCGTCAATTAGGCGTCACTTTCGTTAACTTGGCGCCATTTTATCTAAATTGATATTTCTCTACAAATGCACCGAATTTTATATTTTTGTATGCTATAGATTTTGGTCAAGGAAATTCGAGGAACGTGAAATTTGTCAAACACCGACGGCGTCCGCAACTTTTTTTTTTACATTTTACTTAGTTGAAAAGTGTTTTTAACATTTTGCAACATAGTTAAAAAGTGTTTATGACTTTGTTCATTCTGGCTATCTGTCTGTCTGTCCGTCCGCACGATAACTGCCGTAAAAGTGACTTCATCAAAATGAAATTTTAGTATGTTGTTGAGACGGTCTGTGGTATATATGGGAATGTGAATAAATAATATCACCCAATTAGTTTTGAATTGAACCCAGGTTGAAGAAATGAAATACATTGAATCCTATGGGACCTAATTCTTCATTTTTTAAGCGAAGTTAGAATTCATAAATTGCTTCGAAAATTTTAGTAAATATTCAAATTCTCATAAAATATATAAAAATAAGTTTCAGCAAAATATGTTGTTTAGTTTCTTAAATAGAAATTAAAATAATAATTACACCTATATAATATGAAGCGATCACGTGACCCACTTCATTAGATGGATATAGCATCCATCTTTTTTCCCAGAGTGAAAATCGTGATTTTAAATATTTTTTAAATTTACAATTAGTGTTGCATCCGCCCTAAAACTGCTTTATTTTTATATATTTTCTGTGCATCTATATTCTGCTCCAACGCAATTACAATACTTTTAAGTTTAAAAGATCATTAAACTTCCACACGAAATTCCGCAATTCCACAGCGAAGCCTAATTTTAATGAATACAGAATGTAAAGTAACGATTGTAAGATGAGTTGTATAAGAATCGCTGAATTTTTTTCACACAAAATTATTTAACTATGGAGTCTGGAATAAAAATCTGATGTGGGCAGCACATGACTTTCCCTGCAAACGTATATCCACGTTCTATTTATTTCAATTAAATTTAATTCACTTTTAATTCAATTTTCGTTCTCATTTGATAACTGGACTTATTTTCATAGGTGACGTGGAAAAATACGACAAAAACTAATATATCTCGAGAAGGGCTAGTCCTAGCGTAATGGGGTTGGTCTTATTCTTTTCTTCGTTAAAAATTACGCATTAAACAAGCATTTAATGGATATATTTGAGCATACGTAGCTTTTTAGTTTAGATTTTGTCAATTTTTGCGGGCCATTCTGCAAAAAAAGGCAGGTTATTTTTTTCTGAATCGTTCCAAAATCTAATCAGCACCAGGGTGACCTATACGTGACTCATCTACCGAATTTTGTGAAATTCGGTCCATTAGTTTTTCAGCTAGAGTGGATACAAGCTTTTGCGGGCCATTTCGCAAAAAAAGGCGGGTTCTTTTATTCCGAATCGTACCCAAAACTAATCAACACCAGCCCCGCCCACAAGTGACTTACCTACAAAATTTTGTGAAATTCGGTCCATTAGTTTTTTAGTTAGAGTGGATACAAAATCTGCACAGACAGACAGACAGACAGACACACAGACAGACAGACGCACAGACAGACATACACACAGACACACACACAGACGTCACGCTAAAAATGGTTTTTTCGTATTCTGAAGGTCTCAAAACGTGTAGATCCGTCGAAAACTCGAGTTGCGATTTTCGGCATGATTCCAATACTTTCCCTATACATTACCATATATTGCAGGGAAAGTAAAAATCTGATGTGGGCAGCACATGACATTCCCTGCAGACTTATATTCACGTTCTATTTATTTAAATTAAATTTAATTAATTTTTAATTCAATTTTCGTTCTCATTTGAAAACTGGACTTATTTTCAAAAATGGTGTAGGAAAAATACGAAAAACTAAAATATCTCGAGAACGGCTAGTCCTAGTGTAATGGGGTTGGTCTTATTCTTTTCTTCGCTAAAAATTACGTATTAAACAAGCATTTAATGGCTATATTTGAGCATACGTAGTTCTTAAGTTTAGATTTTGATGATTTTTGCGGGCCATTTTGCAAAAAAAGGCAGGTTATTTTATTTCAAATTATACCAAAATCTAATCAGCACCAGGGTGGCCTACAAGCGACTTATCTACCAAATTTTGTGAAATTCGGTCCATTAGTTTTTTAGTTAGAGTGGATACAAGCTTTTGCGGGTCATTTCGCAAAAAAAGGCGGGTTCTTCTTTTTCGAATCGTACCCAAAACTAATCAGCACCAGATTCGCCCACAAATGACTTACCTACCAAATTTTGTGAAATTCGGTCCATTAGTTTTTTAGTTAGAGTGGATACAAAATCTGCACAGACAGACAGACACACAAACAGACAGACACACAAACAGACAGACAGACAGACACACAGACACACACACAGACGTCACGCTAAAAATGATTTTTTTCGTATTCTAGAGGTCTCGAAACGTGTAGATCCGTCGAAAACTCGAGTTGTGATTTTCGACATGATTCCAATACTTTCCCTATACATTACCATGTATTGCAGGGAAAGTAAAAATGTATGAATGAAATATTCACTACTTTTACACAGAGAACCAGACAATTTACATTTCGATGACGTCATTTGAATAAAGTTCATTTTCTTCGATGAAGTTTTCAGTTTTCAAGTAAAATAAATTATTGTAGTTCTGGGATAATTAAAAAAATATCGCTGCTGAATGTATCGCATTTTAGATGTTTATATAAAATTGTATCTGAGTTGGAAAGTGTTTCATAATCAATGCTTTATGCATGATTCATCTTGTTTTAGTATAGAAAGAAATATTAGTTTTCCTGTCTTTGTAACTAATAGTCTGATAAATATATTGGTAAATATAGAAGCATTTAAATATCCAGAAAAGTATTTTTGATCATTTTATGTTGATTTATGTTGGTGTCACAATTCTAGGCATCATTTGTTTACTTAATAGACGCTATCCTATTTCATAATTTATAAATGTTCTCAAGCGTCATTTGCAAAACCAATTATTTTTATAGAGTCTTACGCCCCAATAAATCAAAACATCGGCAAAAGAAGAACCTCGTAACACCGGTAAGCATCTGTCTAAACATTTCATGCATTTCAAATCCATTTTGTGTTCCACCGATAATAAATGTTTCCAATAGTTGACATTTAATCGAAAACTCACAAACGTGACGCTTGGAAGCAAGGTTTTGTCAGAAGCTGTTTTTCATTTCGAATGGATCAACTTAACGCAAAAAGTAAATATGTTAAGTTTCGAATGGCATTCTTGTTGTCTATTCACTTCCCAAAACATGTCCTATCGAAAATCTTTTAAATTTTGATATATCTGTTGCATTGAGTACTTTACTTTCTCTACAAATTAACAATTTACGATATTATAAAGAACAATGAAATATATTACGCCTCCTTCAAAAAACTTCATCTCTCTGAATATTAGGATTCCTTAAAGCAGTGATCCCTACATGTTTGACATATATTAGGTTTGACAGTGTTAAATTATAAATTACACATGTAAAGCACTAGATTAATAGATAATAACTCATACTATTACAAAAGCATTTCTTGCCTATTTCTATTTTTTAATTACAGTTTATAAAAAAGAACAAATATTTTCACTTCACTTCTGGTTTACTGGTTTCGTTACAAACAAATATTGTATATCCGTTTTGTAATAAATTTGTGTTAGTATAATTGCCACATTAAAACCTTAGTAACTGTAATTGTTTTAACTCTTGCAGAAAAGATGGCAAATTGCACTTGTTTTTGTCACTTATTGTAGAACCCCAGACATGGACTCATGAAACCCCCAGTGTTCCTTGGAACCCAGGATGAGCATCACTGCCTTAGTGAGATATGTTCCATAAGTGAAAATGTAAAGTATCAGATATATCAAAAAATGTTCATCAGGACAAGAAATAGCATTCATAACTCCGGTTGTGACTAACAACGAAACTGACCACTTCATCTTGTTGTTGTTGAGACCCAGCCCGTCCGATCTACCAGAAAGGTGTAAGGTAACAGTTAGGACGGAAGGTAACAACTAGGACGGAAGAGCCACCTAATTCAGACCGGAACCCAGTGGGAGGGGCATCCACAGGGACATACCCTCCTACCCCTACCACCAATCTCTTGGAGGGACTTACGAACCCACATTTTAACGTGCTCGTATTCCGCGTGAACACGGCGCCAGTTTTGGCAGTGGAGAGAATCGAACCCGGGCCTACCGAGTGCAATTCCCGCCCGCTAACCACTGGACTACCGCGCCCACCACTTCATGTTGTTGCTGTCAAGACCCAGACCGTCCGACCTACCATAAGCGTGTAAGGTAACTGTTTGTACGGCCGGGAAGTGCCACCCAATTTAGACCGGAATCCAGTGGAGGAGGCATCCACAGGGACCGTACTCTCCTTCCCTACCACCAACCTTTCGGAAGGACTTACGGACCCACATGTTTAACGTGATCGTACTCCGCGTGAACACGGCGGCAGTTTTGGCAGTGAGGGGAATCGAACCCGGGTCTACCGAGTGCAATTCCCGCGCGCTAACCACTGGGCTACCCCCACTCCCCCCCCTCTCAAAGAGGGAGAAACCACTGAGCTCGGAATAACAATCATTTACTATAATACCCTAATACCTCCTGAGTGTTTCCTGAGGAATGATATCAGTCTATGTAAACTCTTTGGGATGTAACACATAAAAGTTTTTCCATGATTTTTCATTGTTACCCACTAGTATTTATATAATATGCACTGAACTGAGTGAGTGGATAAGGGGGTGATGAATCAAAATTATCGAACACTTCCAATATAGCTAGAATCTTGGGTTTTATGTCATTCGATCCGTCTCAGCTTCGACACCAAGGGAAAAATCGAAAATTGGAAAAGGGGGAGATAGTGCAAATAAAATCATCAAAATCAGTTTGCCTAATTATTGAACACTTTCACTCTAGAATTGTGCTTTGGGTCTCATTCGATCCGTCTCAGCATCCGGGACAGCGAAAATCATTTAATATTTCAAAAACTCGAATCAGAGGATGACAAGGCAAAATAATAACAGCAAAATTAAAATCCACGTTTCAAAATGACTCATTCTATGCACTTCAGCTTTCAGATCAATGACAAAATTGAAAATTTCAAAAATTCGATTTAAACGTGACAATAAAAATGTATTTTCAAAAAACTTACACCACTTTGCCTCAAAGAGAATAAATACTCAATTTGGATTATTTTCTCTGCCAACAATCAGTTTAGAATGTTTAGATGTCACATTCAATAACCACTAACCATCGAGAACGCACGAAGCGCGGTTGAAATGATTAAAATTTCATAATAAGCAACAATTGAAACACACTTTTATTGCAGATAACAGCCTCTAAGGCCATTGCAGGTACTTTAGCCATTAGCGGCGGGTTTTGTGATTACGAATAATGAACATGTTTGATTCTTTATGATATTTCCATATGAAATTTTTAAAAAAAGTGTGATGTGGGCAGCACATGATTTTCTCTACAGACTCAAATTCATTCTCTCTTTCATAATTCCATAAATTGAGTTTATTTGCACAAAATAACACGGTTCATTATTCGAAATGAAACTGAATTTGCAGTTTTAATTTAATTTTCGCTTTCATTTTGCGACTGGACGCAGTAAAATGCGAAGATATAAAATATCTCATAAACGGTTAGTCCCGGGGTTGTGGAGAAGATCTTATTCTTTGCATCTTTGAAAATTACGTGTAAAACAAACATTTGATTGATACATTTGAGCATACCTAGTCTTTAATATTAGATTTTGACTATTTTGCGGCCAATTTCTCCATGAAACTTTTTCTCCTAATCGTTCCAAAATCTACTCAACACCAGGGTAACCCACAAGAGGCTCACCTATCAAATTTTATAACATTTCGGCCAATAGTTTATCACTTAGATTGTATACATACATTGCAGACACACACACACAGACGTCACGTTAAAATAGTTTTTTTTTTTCCGGATTTCAGAGCTCCAAATGAGTACACCTTTCGAAAATACGACGACTTCCGATACGATTCCAATACTTTCCCTATCCATTACCATGTATGGTGGAGAAGTAGAAACATATAAATGGTGCTTCACACTATTTACAACAGATGTTTCGAAATCGCAGCACATAAAATATTGTTCTAAACGCCATTATATCAACGGCAATACTGATGAGAAACAAATTCACCAATTCTGATTACTGAAGTAAAGGCATAAATCCAGATTATTAGTGACTCCACCTATCGACGGATTTTGTAACTACGATTCTTTTCTTCAACAGATAATTTCATTTGTATCGAAATTTTACGAAAAAAGCTGCGAAATTGCCTACAGTAAAGAAATATATTTTTTTATATTAAATTTTCGAAAAATATTCGTATTCTTGAACTACAAATATTTTCCAAATGTCTTTTCAAAAAATAAACTTTTTCAGAAAAAAAACTGAAATATTCTATTTTGAGAAGTTTTTCTTTATTACTAAACCTGTAATTTTTCATTTTCGAAAAGTCAAAGGTTTTATGGAATAACCCCCAGTTGGAATTAAAATTCATTCAAAACAACACTTTATTCTCTAAATTTATTCTTGAATATACCTTCAGGTTATTTTAAAAGAATATAACTTTCTAAAACTAATTATTCTTTTGATATACAATGAACTTATTTAGATCTCAGTTGTTTCTTTTCCTTTTTCTCTAATTTATCCTACTATCTGTCGAATTCTTTTATTAATTTTCTTCTTACGAACTCTTTGCATAAATAATCACATCATTACAACACACAAAAAATTTTGTGTTTGCTTCGATAAACACTCGAATAAAAGAATGGATTTTTAAATTTTCTAAATAAATACTTCACTTTTCTATGAATCAACTAATGGGAAAAGTATTGTAATCTAGAAAAAAATAGAATTGGGATTTAAAATTTTCTGTGACAATATGATTTTGAATCAAAAAATCCAGTGTGAGCAGCACATGACGTTCCCTACAGACTTAAATTCATTTTCTCTTTATTTCATTAATAATCCATTAAATTGAGTTTTATTGCACTTATGATCATTTAAAATTACACTAAATTTACGCCTTTAATTCAGTTTTTGTTTCCATTTGGTAACTAAAAGTATTTTCAAAACCGGCGTTGCAAAAATGCAAAAAAACTTAAATATGTCGAGAACGGCTAGTCCTAGAGTAAATTCAATTAATACCTTTGAGTATACGTAGTATTTTAATTTAAATTTTGACGACTTTTGCTGGCCGTTTTGCAAAACAGAGGCAAGTTCTTTTATTATAACTCGACCAAACTCTAATCAGCACCAGGGTATCCCATAAGTGACTTGGCTACCAAATTTTGTGAAATTTTGTCTATTACTTTTTTAAATAGAGTGGATATAGACAATTTTTGCAAGCCATTTTGCAAACAAAGGCCGGTTCTTTTATCTCGAATAGCACCAAAATCTAATCAGCACCAGGGTATCCTACATGTGACTTACCTATAAAATTTTATGAAGTTTGGTCAATTAGTTTTTGAACTAGAGTGGATACAAAATCTGCACAGACACACTGAAATACGGAAGGACGCGCACACACACGCCCACACACAGAGAGAGAGAGAGAGAGAGAGAGAGACGTCGCACTAAAAATATTTTTTTCATGCTCTAGAAGTCCCAAAACGTGTAAATCCATCGAAAACTTGAATTGCCACTTTATTACACGATTCCAATAGTTTTTTTATACATTACCATATATTGCAGGGAAAGTAATAAACTTTCAAAATGTCTCTGCAATAATAAAACAATAAAACAAAAACTTCGGAAGAACAGCATACAAACAAATATAAACTGGTTTAATACTTTCAAAACTTCCTTAAAGCATGCAGATTGTTGCTTAGCAACAACTTCGATAGTTCTTGCATAGTGTTTGTTAAGAAAAGACACTCTTTTGACTTGATGACGAGGGATCAAAACGAAACAATTGTAAAGTAATTTGCATCCGTCTGTTTTCTTTAAAGAAGTATTTGAAGGGTTATTCTCACAGACAGCAGTTTTATTTCTGTAATAAACTGATCTACTGTTTTCAAAGACTAAAACATTATTTTTTCAAGACCGACGAATTGACCGGTTTCAAAAGCACGAAATACATTTAAGTACATTCTTCAATTTGTTCCAATTTCGTTTTTTACTTTCCCTGCAATACATGGTAATGTATAGGGAAAGTATTGGAATCATGTCGAAAATCGCAGCTCGAATTTTCGACGTATCTACACGTTTCGAGACCTCTAGAATACGAAAAAACTATTTTTAGCGTGACGTCTGTGTGTGTGTCTGTCTGTCTGTCTGTGCAAATATTGTATCCACTCTAACTAAAAAACTAATGGACCCAATTTCACAAAATTTGGTAGGTAAGTCACTTGTGAGCGAGTCTAGTGTTTATTAGTTTTGGGTACGATTCGGGATAAAATAACTCGCCTTTTCTTGCGAAATGGCTCGCAAAAGCTTGTATCCACTCTAACTGAAAAACTAATGGACCGAATTTCACAAAATTCGGTAGATGAGTCACTTGTGGGTTACCCTGGTGCTGATTAGATTTTGGTACCATTCGGAAAGAAATGACGTGCCATTTTTTGCAAAATGGCCCGCAAAAATCGTCCAAATCTAAACTAAAGAACTGGGTATACTCAAATATATCCATTAAATGCTGATTTACTACGTAATTTTTAACGACGAAAAGAATAAGACCAACCCCATTACACTAGGACTAGCCGTTCTCGAGATATTTTAGTTTTTCGTACTTTCCCTACGCCACCTTTGAAAATAAGCCCGGTTACCGAATGAGAACGAAAATTGAATTAAAAGTGAAATAAATTTAATTAAAATAAAGAGAACGTTAATATAAGTCTGCAGGGAAAGTCATGAGCTACTCACATCAGATTTTTTAACTTGGTTTGTTGGTTTGTCCAGCACTGCAGAAAAACAACCAATGCACAGTCAAAATAACTGCATACTACATTGTTTATTAACTTGTGCTTCATCACGTTGTTTAGTTTTCTCCTCTGATTCTAATGTAAATTTAACTTTGTTTCTGTTCAATGTTTGTTTTGTGACATTTAGTTGTTTATTAACTGATTCGGTACAGCATTTACAGGAGCATTTGGTCAAGCAGACTTTTCCGTTCAAGCAGACTATTTTCAGGAGCAAGCAGATATTTTTAAAACCGATTATTCAAGTTGACGAGGAGTCACACAGCAGTTAAGCCCATCAGCTAAATCACTAAAACCCATTGCAATTAATAAATCATGCAAAACTCACTCACCGAACCTAAAATGCAATTTTTTAAAACGTAAAGAGTTTTTTGAAACATTAATACACTTCTTTCTAACTCAACATCAAATACAGTAATTGCTCCAAAATGTTATATGTCAATAACTTATGCTAAAAACAAGAAATAGATTTCTACTTTCTCATAAAAAGTATAGAGAAAGCATTGTTTTCACGAAAACTTTTCATTTCGAAATTTGGATGCTAATATATGTTTCAAGACATCCTGAACAACTTTTGACTATTTTGGAATTATTTCCATATGTATATCTATCTTTCGATTTCATAGGTACACTAGAGTTTCCACAGAAATTAATGGATTTTCGCGAAATTTTTCATTCATCTTTGTTAAAGAAACATCTAGAACTAGATAGATTTTTTTAAATTCGAGTGAAAACTTCGAAATGTATTTGAAATTTTCGATTGATGTCAAGTTTGACAAGTTATACTTGCCCCTCCACCTTTCGAGGAAGATAATGATGTCAAGAACGCTATTAAATTTGAAACTATTAAGTTTCGTGATTATTGAGCCATTAAACCCTTTTTTACGCATAATTATGTCAAATTGTGTTCTATGTTGCCGTGTTAAAAAACAAAAAATTTCGAATATATTTCAATGTTTTCCCTGGGATTTTAAAAAAATTATTCTAGTTCTAGAATTTTCGTTAACAAAACCAAAAATAAAATTTCGCGAAAATCCATTAATATATTTGACATCTATCATGTACACAAAAAATCAGCCGCAGACAGACGGACGCCATTCCAAAAATAGTCAACACGTGTTCAAGAATTTTTAAAACATATATTGGCACCAAAAATCTCGTGACCGAAAATTTCCTTGGAAACAATACTTTCTCAATACGACGTAAAAGAAAGTAAAAGTTATAAAAATATTTTCAAAATATTTTTTTAAATAAAAAGATTTTTAAGTTCATAAAGATTAATTCTTTTTACACTGATAGTGGATCTAAACAACATGGAAAATGAAAGTATGAAATAGTCGAGTGCGTGCAGCCTCATACATCAGGTATTTATTTGTGCCAGTGAGGTGAATTTAATTCTTGTGGAAAAGTGAAAGTAAAATATTTGCGGTAGATAAATATTGACCATGCTTGTTGATTCCGAACTTCCATATGCCTGTTCCCACTCCTGCTGCTGAATTATTTTTATGATACTCGACTTCTAAATGTATAAATAAGATAAAACAGAGACCAATTATTACTTCTGAATATATGGTAAATGTATATAATCATTTGAACTGTATAAAAAATATAAATTACCATTAGATGAAAGGAAAAATAAAGATTTTGTTATTATAAAGTTGTATTACATTGTGCTTAATTTCCCCTTAAAATTATATTAGGCAAGAACCCAGAACCGAACATATATTTCTTGGAGCTCGTCAAGTTATGTTTCCAGCCATATCAAAAATACACTGATTCTCATAATTATAAGAACAGTATAGATTTCGGAATATTACATAGAAAACATTTACCAATGAACATTATATGTTAATTATATGCAAAAATATAGTCATGATATGAAACAAAAAAATATTTACACATTTTGTTTGTCACAAAATGAAATAAAGTGTACAAAAACCACATTTCTGTTGTGTGCATAATTCTAAGGAAGATTTAAAATTGTCTTCACATTAAGTTCAATTATTTAAACATTAATAATTTGTTGAACCACCTTTCTTAACCAGACATTGTGCCATTCAATGAAGTAAATTTTGCAAATATTATGTCCATCCTATACAGCGTTAACACTTTCACAAAGTGCTGCAATGGAAAAAAATTGTCTCCCATTTGCATAATTTTTTCGAACAAATACCACCACATATTTTCAATAATGTTCTAGTTAGCCGAAACGCCGTTCGCCGTTGTTCGAAACGTCTAATGAAAAGAAATACCACGAGCAAATATGAACCATTTCAAAGCTCTAGTATAAATTCATACTTTTAAGGATGTAGAATCCACTTTTAACTGTATATATCTAGTCAAAATAGCCCTCGTAACAAAATATCGGCGGTGACTCCAGCCCAATGGAGCCAAAATGGATTTGCGTGAATAAAACCTTTCTTTGTGGATGATTTTTCTTCATTGGACATTTTCAAAACAGTTCAAAATATTAAAATATCGAAATTAGAATCACCTTTTGAAAATTATTCAAAATATTAAAATATCAAATTTTAATCACTATATTTCAAAAGAATCTTATTCAAAATCCTATTCTATATCCTTGTAGTTCTTTCAAAGGGCTACAAATTACTTTTAGTAGCTCATAGTAGCACTTTAGTTTTTAAGATATGAATGAGCTACAAAATTGAAAAACAGAAATTTTCAATCTTCTTAAATTTGACAAGGCGATTCCTCAAACATTATAGAAGCTTATAAAATCGAATTATTGATCGAGAAACTGGATTTTCTACTAAACATTTTTGTCTCTTGGAATTTAAATCTACCTTTTATAGTTTAGTAGAAATTTGGAGTGAAAGTAAGCACAGTGGAGCCCAAGAACTTATCAGCTGTTTCAAAAAAAATTTTTCAACATATTAGAATACTGAAATTATTTTTATGTATTCATAAATACAACCCTATTTTCGACTAACCAAATTTCATGGAAATCATCTAATTCTCCCAGGAGACATTACACTCTCTGTAAAAATCTAATATTTCTAATGTATATTTAGAACGTCTCGTGATAACTCATACTCACATACTTTGCCTTGGTATTGATTGAATTGAAAATATTGATACAACTAAAACATATCACACCCTGGCTTCAAACTTAACATAACTCCAAAAGAATGTTGTTCAGAAAATGAAAGCTACTGTAACAAGCGATTATAATTTGCTAAATGTTTGTTTGTAAACCTTAATAAAAAAAAAAAAATCTGATGTGGACAACACATGACTTTCCTTATATAATGTAATGAATTTACTACTTTTACAGTAAAAAATTAGGTTTTTCTTATAGTAGATACTAATATTCTTTCTAAGACAATTAGTCGTCGTTTTCATTGATTTAGCATCATTTTTATCCATTTGGCGAGATTTTCATTAATTTGGCAACATTTCAAAAAAGCCGCCAAGTTGGCGACATTCCGTCAAATTCGTCGCCAAAATCTCGCCAAGCGTTATGCACTAAGAAAAAAGTTATTCTCACAGCTGATAAATGACTATTGGCGTTCAAATACAAAAGTATTATTCAAAGTATATTTTTTCATGAATGGAACGAGCTAGATCCACGAGAATGATGTCACTCAATTTATCGCATGGTATTACATATGAAAAGTGAACATGTTTCTTAATAGGAATTTTTTTTTATGTGACTTTTTCATAATTTTTTTGAAAAATGTACAATATCTCGAGAACGGTTCGTGTTAGCGTTCTAAAATTTATGCCAATCGTTTTCTAATGAAAAATTACATAAGAAATGTCTATTTGCGTAACTTTATTAGCGGTTTTGATTTTTTGACGATTTTTTCAAAAGTTCATTCGAAAATTTAGGGGGGTTCTGAACATTCAATTACGTATAAAAACAATAGGCTTCCAGTGTTTACGCATTGTGATTTTTTTACCAAACTTGGTTCGAATCGGTCCATTCGTTCGTCAGTTATCGTCTACACAGACTCACTGACACACACACACACACACACACACAGACATCACTTCAAAAATGTTTGATTCGTGATCAGGGATGCTTGAAACGTGCTCTCCCGTCGAAAACTCGAATTCGAATTTTCGACCCCGTCACAATACTTTCCTTATACATTATGTATATAAGGAAAGTAAAAAAATTCCTGATCATTAATTCCTATCTGCAGGAAGAAAATACTGTTAGACACGATCAAAATATCATTTGAGCTCTATTTTGCAACCCGCCTATTTGCTTATCGTTGACAACCCTTTAACCAGGGTATTTTTTAGTGTGTAGTTACGCACAGTTTGTGTAGTTATAAAAGGCACTTGTGTAGTTACAAATTTAAGGCAATTATGCACTAAATTACATGTGAAAAAAAATTATTTTTAAAAATTCACTAAACGGAAATCGAATTGAAATACTATCGAAATACTATCGAGAACGGCACAGCAGTTGCTTCGTCACTTCTCTCAGCCTGATTCTGAGTCCTCTTTGGAATGCAGAGATTCTGTTTCGATTGTGACTGCAATGGACGTTACTGTTGAAGATCCAGACCGTCAGGCTCACCCGAGGGCTAGAGCAGCTATTTGGAGGGTCGTATGGACGTAGCTGTTGTAAAAGCGAACGATACAAATTACGTTGGCAAATTGATGTATTCAGTATACAATGACGGAAAGTGACTCACTCTAACTGCTTGGAATTGGCCATCAAGAATAGCTACATCTGCTATGGCTGAGAAGTTTAACGTCAATGAAAAGTCTTTGCCAACAATCAGTAGCCAGTTATGTCACCTCAAATTATCATTTGGAACTTATGAAATGCATTACCTCTTCTCATTAAACATAAGTAGAAGAAAAATTAAAACAAGGTCTGGCAGTGTCGCTACGAATTGATGGGTCAGTGGAGAGAATGCAGGTTGATAAAATATATGTTATGGCAAAAGTTCTTTTGAAGAATGGTAACAGAGAACTGTTCTTTTTAGGAGCAGCAGATCCTGAAGAGAAAGGAGCAATTGGAGTCTTCAATGCAGTTAAGGTGACTGTTGCAAACACATGTGGCAACTTTACCAGTATATTATCTACTGTGTCGTTTATTACAACAGATGGAGCATCCTTAAACACTGGTGAAATTAACGAATTATAGAGATTGCTGGAGAATGAAGTTAAACTTCAGGGTGGTACTAAAACACTTCTGTCATTATGGTGTGCTGCACATCGTTCACAACTTGTGTGGACATCTGTTGGCGAAAATGTTAATGAAGTCACACACCTTTTCAAATATCTCATTAGCATTGCAACATATTTCAGGACCTCTCGCATTTGTGCAAAAGATATAAAATAAATCGCCGAAAGAGAAACTTTGCACGTCACTCATTTTCCAAAATTCTTCGAAGTAAGATGGTCAGAATTCACATTTGACTTCATCAATAGTATTCTGCTGTCGTGGAATGCACTCTTTCTGTACTTAAAGGAATTAGCAGAAAGACAAGCCATAGGTTTTCTTGTTTACTTATGCAATCTGGCAAATCTATAACTCATGGGCGTTCTGGCAGACGCCTTACATGTCTTCATGAGGTTCCAAAAAAATATCCAGAAAGATGATCTAACGTTAATCGCGTTATCGGAAAATGTTAAGTCAGTAACTGTTGCGATTAGAAAACTGGAAAAGGAAAATCTTCCTGGCAGTTGGATCGAAACTATGAACCAACAAATGGAGGAAGTTGGGGAGAAGAAAACGTTAAAAGGCTTCGTTCTGGAGCAACAGCAGCTTCGACGGAAGACACACCATCTATATGTCACTGACAGAAGAGATGTAAAAGCTGTGAAAGTAGAGATTAGACGTGGATTAGCTGAATTTCTAGACCAGAGGTTCAAAGCAAATCAGCCGTTACTTGATGTGGTAATCCCATTCACAAACTTTAACCAAGAAGAAACCAACATTCGTTCTATCCACTCACTTTTAGGAAGTGATCCAAATTTATCGGAACTTTCTATGGAGTTCGACGAGCTTTGTGAGCAAGCATTTGTGAAGAATAAGAACTTGCCAAACCTTGTTTCATATCTTGCGAAGATTTTGACTGATACGCATAAACATATTCTTGTTGTATTATCACGTCTACTTGCAGCTACACCACCTTCAGCAAAAGGTGAAAGATGCATAAGCGCCAATAATGTGTTGAAAACATCTTTAAGATCTTCTGTTCACCTTACAACTAAAAATGCTTATTTATTCATCCACTTTAATCTCCCAAGTTGTGAAAATTGGAACCCAAAGAAAGCAGTGGTGAACTGGCTCAACGCGAAAGAAAGACGGACATGAGTGGGGTAACAAGAAGCTAAACGGCAACAGTACTTCAAAGGAGTGTTTGAACAGGACATCCGACGATATTCCGCCAGAAAAACTGATAAAGAAGTTTTGATTCTGAAAAAAATTGCAGTTAATTATAACGTATTGCAATAATTATAAAATAGAGCACAAATAAAATGTATTTTATTGTTAACTATTGCATAGTCAGGATTTGAACCCTGTTGAAAATTTATGGAGTATTTTGACCTGTGGTGTGTACAAAAGCAGTCAGCAATATGAAAATAAACGTAACTTAACCTCGGCCATCAAACTAGCTTGGGAAAACATCCCTGCAGAAATTCTAAATGCACTTACACAATCCATGACATCCAGAATGATCAAAATAATTGAAAATAAGAGTAATATTCTTAACTATTAAGGATTTTTCAAGTAATTTTTGTATTGTCGTTATACTTTTTTCCAACTAATTTTCAATGCATATTTATGAAATGTAATTTTATAATTTCATTTTTGTTATAATTTTGCATTAAGAATATGCAAATGGTTACTTCTTTTAAGTTCTATTTCGTGTATAAATACGAATCTGGTTGATTAAAAATTTATGAAACTTTCAGAATTTATTTGTATAGTTATACATTTTCCTTAAAAAAGCCTCTGCCTTTAACAAACACAAAAAGTATTCCAGCATTTTGAGTTGGCCCTTGATATTTCATCCAACACCAAAATGTGTCTCTATTTTTAGTTGTAACACTCATATTTAGTTCGTACACAAAATTACTTCTGATTTTTGTTGACTATTTTCGTGTTTCGTACACGAAATCAGACTTATTTTCGAGTTGATTTTTCTACTAAACAATGTCACTTTTGTAGATCGCACTTGGTGACTTTCTGAAAAACTTCATAACTACAGACGATCTAACAAACCATTTATCAAGACGAGTAAGTGCATTTTTACTGATTGATAAAGTAGTTTTTACCCAACTTAAACATAATGCTAACTCAATTGCATTCAAGTCGTGCCATTTTTGGAGCTAGTGTGCTATATAGTCATATAAACAGTTCGAACCTAAAATCAAAAATGTTACCTTCCAAACTTATGAGATGGAAATTCATTCGACTTGCATGTAAATTTACTCTGATAAACATGCTTCGCAAACAATGGGGAAAAGCACTCTGTTGAGCGTTGTATCATGTGTATTACCAAATAACTGTTGCTTAAGCTAGTGTTTCTCAACCAGATTTGCGATAATTTCAGGACCGTACGACCACTAGAGCGTTACTCATTTGTGTTTTAAAAGGATGGTTTTGGATTGTCTGGCTATTTGGTCCATACTATGTGTAATACGCATTTTACAATATTTTTTGTCAAAAGGAATTTCAGAAATGAAGTTAGATTTAGTGTTACATATCTGCGTCATGAATCAAATAACGCAAATATATTTTGGAAAATCCCAATTCTCAACAAACTTGGACCAAATGTTCTAAACTTGATGTGAAAATTGTACAGAGAAAGATATTGTGTCGTACGAGTACATTATGCTATACTGCGCAATATATTACATTTTAAGTATGTACAATATATTTTATTGCGCAATACTTTTAGGTAATTTGGTAAAAATACTGAAAATCCGATTTTGATGTCGATAGAATGTATAAGGAAAGTATAGGTCGAAAATTAGAACACTCTAGTTTTCAACGAATCTGCACACTTCGGGTACTCTAAAACACAAATACGCTAAATTAAATGAAACTAGAGTGGCGTCTCTCTGTATGTGCGTGTTGTTAAATGTATGTATACACTCTAGCTTAAGCTCTTCTGAGTTGATCTATTGTTTACTATATTTTGGTACAATTTAGATAAACATAACCTACCTTTTCTTTTTGTTGCTAAATGGCGCGGAAAATTTTTCAAAATCTAAAATAAAAGAGTATATTCTGAAACTTATTAATTAAATACTTGCTTTATACGTAATATTTTACTGCAAAATGAATAAGTCCAATTAAAGTATTCCAGAATTAACCGTTCGTGAGATATTCAAGTTTCCGGAATTTTTAGAAGCTGGGAATGTTGTAAATTACGTCATGTTGGCAAATGAGAAAATATATGCATTAAAACTGCAAATTTAATATAATGTCAAATGTTTATAAGGGTAATTTGGCCAATCAAACTTAATTTAATGGATTATGAAAGAAAAAATGAATTTGAGTCTATACTTAAAAGTCACTGCCCACATCCGATTTTTTATATTATCCCGGTATCGAATATCCCAGATGAAAGTCATTTATTTGCAAAAATGACTTTAATTTTCAAAATTGAAATAACTCTTTACGCTCAAATATTTTTCTTGACAGCTTACGAATGATATAATTTTAGACGTAGTTACCTTTCAAAGAAATTTAAGCCCATCTTTCAAAAGTTTAGCGCGTCGAACGCATTCTTATATCCCCGAGACTCCATTCTTCTCTTATCATCTCAATGCAAACGATCCAATCAAATGTAAATAATGCGAAAACAACCCTGATCTCAGATGCCGTTCCCTTTAAAGATTTCGAGTTATTTATACTGGGAATGAATTTTTCATTCCCAACGAAAACGCCTGGATGCGGGCCTGAAAAAAGAGAATGAAAATATTCTATGCCTGTCAGATTTGTCTGTATTCTGAGATTTTGTAGCATGTATATATTCGTGATTGCTTTATTCGATATTCACGAATTACTTTGCAGTGCCTTTCAGCGTTTTATGCTTGATTTCTCATAGGTTTGACTCTGTTATGCAGTAGGTATGGTGGTGGACATGTGTGTACGTACGGAAATCACAAAATATTCACAACACGAAAATTGTGTGTAAAAAGTGAAAAAAATCTGATGTGGGCAGCACATGACTTTCCTTATATAATACAATGAATTTACTACTTTTACAGTAAAAAGAATAGATTATTTTTAGTAGATATTTATATTCTTTCTAAGATATTGAATTTTCGTCAATGAGTCGTCATTTTCATTGATTTAGCATTATTTTTATCCATTTGGGGAGTTTTTCGTTAATTTAGCAACATTTAAAAAGTCTCCAAGTTGGCGACATTCCACCAAATTCTTCGCCAAAATCTCGCCAAGCGTTATGGACGGAGAAGTAAGTTATTTTTACAACAGATAAATGACTATTGGCGTTCAATTACAAAAGTATTACTCAAAGTATCTTTTTTCATGAATAGAACGAGCTAGATCCACGAGAATGATGTCACCCAATTTATCGCATGGTATTACATATGAAAAGTGAACATGTTTCTCAATAAAAAAATTCTTTTTATTTTATATGATTTTTTGATAATTCTTTTTAAAAATGTGCAATATCTCAAGAACGGTTCGTGTTAGCGTTCTAAAATTTATGTCAATCGTTTTCTAATGAAAAATTACATAAGAAATGTCTATTTGTGTAACTTTATTACAGGTTTTGATTTTTGACGATTTTTTGAAAATTTCATTCGAAAATTTAGGGGGGGGAGGTTGAACATTCGATTGCGTATAAAAACAATAGACTTCTAGTGTTTATGGATTGCAATTTTTGTACCAAATTTCGTTCAAATCGGTCCATTCGTTCGTCAGTTATCGTCTCCACAGACTCACTGACACACACACACAGACATCACTTGAGAAATGTTTGATTCGTGATCAGGGATGCTTGAAACGTGCTCTCCCGTCGAAAACTCGAATTCGAATTTTCGACCCCGTCACAAAACTTTCCTTACACATTATTGTATATAAGGAAAGTAAAAAAGCAACCTGATGTGGACAGCACATGATCTTCCCTACATACTCAAAATCATTGTATCTTTCTTTCATAATTGAGTTTAATTGCTCAAAATAATATGGATACTAAATGGAAGTTCCATCGAATTTGCAATTTTAAATACAATTTTTTTTATCATTTGGAAACTGGGAGAATTTTTTTAAATTGCGGTATAGCATAAATGCTAAAAAACACTAAAATATCTCGAGTACAGTTTCTCCTACAGTAATGAAGTTTTGGTCGTCGAAAATGACGTACGAAACAGGCATTCAATCAATACATTTAAGCGTATTTAGTTTTTGCATCTCGACGTTTTATGCTGTCCATTTTTAAGAAAGAAAACACAGTTTCTATTTTCCCGAATCATGGCAAAATATAATCAGCCTCATAATAGTTCACAAGCAACGTACCTACCAAATTTTGTTCAGTCGAATAATTTTCCAACTAGGTTGGATACATATACATTAAACAAACACACAGACAAAAACACTGACACACACACACACACAGGCGTCACACTAAAATTAGTTTTTTTCGTGATCTACAATGCTCGAAACATGTAGGTCCTTAAAAAACTCGATTTTCGACCCAATTCCAATACTTTCCGGATGCATGACCATATATGTATATTGTAGGAAAAATAAAAATCTGATATGGGCAGCACATAACTTAGCCTACAAATTCACTTTCTCTCTTATAATTCATTCAGTTGAGTTAAATTGCACAAACTGACAAGAACATTTATTTGAAATTATATCCATTTTACAGTTTTAATGCACAATTTTCATTTGGCAACTTTACGCATTTTAAAACGTCACCAGTTCCTCAAAATCCCCAAAGACGATTCATCTTATAGTTATGGAGTTGGTATTATTCGTTTCGTTGCCCTATAATTTAATTACCAACTATTGTTGGAAAAGAAATAAGCATACCAAATTTCATAAAAATCGCTTTATTCTTTCCACAAGCTCTCTATATGTATAAAAGTAAAATTTCTATTTTTTCAAGAATAGCTCTTGATAACTCATAGAAAAAAAAATCTGATGTGGGCAGCACATGACTTTCCTTATATAATGCAATGAATTTACTACTTTTAGAGTAAAAAATATAGGTTATTCTTATAGTAGATACTTATACTCTTTCCAAGATATTGAATTTTCGTCAATGAGTCGCCATTTTTATTGATTTAGCGTCATTTTTATCCATTTGGCAAGATTTTCATTAATTTGGCAACATTTAAAAAAGTCTCCAAGTTAGCAACATTCCCCCAAATTCGTCGTCAAAATAACAAAGCGTTATGGACGGAGAAATAAGTTATTCTTATAGCAGATAAATGATTATTGGCGTTCAAATACAAAATTATTACTCAAAGAATCTTTTCTCATGAATGGAACGAGCTAGATCCACGAGAATGATGTCACCAAATTTATCGCATGGTACTACATATGAAAAGTGAACATGTTTCTCAACAGTTAATATATTTTTACTTTCCTTATATACATAATGTATAAGGAAAGTATTGTGACGGGGTCGAAAATTCGAATTCGATTTTTCGACGGGAGAGCACGTTTCAAGCATCCCTGATCACGAATCAAACATTTTTGAAGTGATGTCTGTGTGAGTGTGTCAGTGGGTCTGTGGAGCCGATAAATGACGAATGAATGGACCGATTCGAACCAAATTTGGTACAAAAATCACAATCTGTAAACACTGGAAGCCTATTGTTTTTATACGCAATCGAGTGCTCAGAACTCCCCAAAATTTTCGAATAAAATTTTGAAAAAATCGTCAAAAAATCAAAACCACTAATAAAGTTACGCAAATAGACGTTTCTTATGTAATTTTTCATTAGAAAACGATTGGCATAAATTTTAGAACGCTAACACAAACTGTTCTCGAGGTATTGCACATTTTTCAAAAAAATTATCAAAAAGTCATATAAAATAAAATAAAAATGTTTCCTATTGAGAAACATGTTCACTTTTCATATGTAATACCATACGATAAATTGGGTGACATTATTGTCGTGGATCTAGCTCGTTCCATTCATGGGTAATGGTACTTTGAGTAATACTTTTGTATTTGAATGCCAATAGTCATTTGTCTGCTGTAAGAATAACTTATTTCTTCATCCAAAACGCTTGGCGAGATTTTGGCGACGAAATTGGCGGAATGTCGCCAACTTGGCGACTTTTTGAAATGTTGCCAAATTAACGAAAATCTCGCCAAATAGATAAAAATGACGCTAAATCAATGAAAATGACGACTAATTGTGGAAAATTCAATATCTAATAAGTTATATAATATATAAATATATAATAATAGTTATATAATATATGTCGAAAATTCAATATCTAATAAGTTATATATATTTTTCAATATATATATTTTTCGATTTTTTCAAAATTTTATTCGAAAATTTAGGGGAGTTCTGAACATTCGATTGCGTATAAATTGCGTAAAAACAATAGACTTCCAGTGTTTACAGATTGTGATTTTTGTACCAAATTTGGTTCGAATCGGTCCATTCGTTCGTCAGTTATCGTCTCCACAGACCCACTAACACACACACACACACATATTTTCACACACACACACACACACACAGACATCACCTCAAAAACTCCTGATTCGTGTTTAGGGATGCTTGAAACGTGCTCTCCCGTCGAAAACTCGAATTCGAATTTTCGACCCCGTTACAATACTTTCCTTGTACATTATTGTGGTGAGGTGAATTTGACACATAAATACAAAATAGAACACATAAATATTGCTCACCACTAGTGCCAGTCCGTAAAACCAAAATCATATAGTGGGATCCTTACGGATCAAAGTACATTGCTAAAGCTAATTAAAGCGTTCCAAATTGTGGCCACATTAACAATTTATAAAAAAAAAACCATGAAATATTTAAATTGACACTAATAACAAACATACCAATTACAATTACTTCCCAATTACACAGCTTGACCTCGGGGTGTACGGTTAATTTTACATTAATTTGTATTTCTTAAAATTTTCCAAAACTTGCATTTAATTACTTTTAAAAAAAAGTTCTTTGGGCAAATATACTATGAAGCTTAAAGTTACCCTTAAACACTGGAGATCACATCAAACACTGTTAACACATTACTAAAAAAAACATTTAAAATCAAATATAATTCACCATACCTTCATTACAGAAGAAATGACACTCAAATGGGTGCTGGTAGCAATCTCTCTGCACATTGGAAAATGGGTGGCAATATTATTTGAATGGCTAGTTCAGTATTGGACATTTCATAAATATCACTGTCAGTCGGATCAGCTCGGTTGAAGTTAAACAGGTGACGATAGTTCAGACAAGGATTATTCCGGAGATGGGCACACTGTCCACTTCAATTCTCCTCCTCTTAACGTTGGCTTATGCCCAGCGGTTCATAAGAGCTTGCTTACAGGCGTTACCGGAAGGTCAAGAGCATTTACGTAAACTATCATCGTCAGCAGGATCAGACCGGCTAATGTTGAGACAGGGAATTCTCCACCTCCTAACGTTGGCTTAGGCCCACCGGTTCATAAGAACTTGCGTACAGGCGCTACCAGAAGGTCAAGAGCAATCTCGGCTCAGTAGAAATCATCTGCTACGGACCTCGCCGATTCCAGTTTATGTCACCCAGTTGAGGCGCGTCTGCTGCATAGGAGCCAGGGATTGATGCCCCTTCAAGACTCCGTCCACGTACCTTCGTAGTGAAAGATTATGCTGATCAGTCGACACCGTTCTAATAGCTGTGACTACGCACTGCCATAGCTGCAACAAAATGAATGGCTGTTTATAGAATATGCGCTACCCTAGAGTATGGTACCCCTTGTCAGGTATAAGACGCCGGTTCCGTGAAACTTGCATGAACTGCCGTACGACAAGTGCCGCCTAGTAACGCCTAACTGCGTTGCACGATTGCATTCTTCACACAAGTGCTCAAAAACACCAGGAGACCTTTCTCCATGAAAACCAGATTGCGTCTGAAATTTTTACATTTTCAAAAGTCCCTCCAGAAATTTTAAAACGAGGGGAACGAAAAAAAAATAGGGAGGAAGTCCCCCAATTCCCATTCGCTGTTTCCCGAACGCAATAAAAAAAGGCGGTCCAATTTTGCCTCACACCATTGGTTTGCGAAGAGACGCTCATTTTTTATACGCTCCACTAAAATTCGAGAACCGGAGGGCTTTCTACAAACCGGGTGGTCCAAGGGTCGGACCCCGATGCGAGCCACACCTGACAGGGCTATAAATTTTCAGAGATTTGTAGCTCAACTTTGACATTCTGCTGCAATTAATTCTCTGACGATTTACAATCCATGTCAACTGCGCATGCAATAAGGCGCCAAAGGTCAACTGCGCATAAGGCGCCAAAAGTCCCAATTTCGCTTTGTGCAGAGGCATAGCTATATACATAATACAAAACCATTATATACATTTCAAGTACATTAGAGTTGCCCTTTTTCCTCCCAGAGTTACGTATAAAAAAAATATGGAAATGCTTCATAACAATTATATGTATATAAAGTAATGATATATACTTTTCATCGTTAAAAATATTTCAAATCATTTGATCTTCAAATGCATACAACTCATTTGATCAATTAATAGAAGAATATTTAGCATTTGTTTTACCTTTTTCATTCATATTTGATAAATAAAGCGCGTTAACTCAGAAACAGGTCATCTTAACGTTCTGTAAATTATGTCATTCATATTTAAAACGTTATATATCAAATGGCTGATTTTATAACAATTTTAGTATAATTATTTTATAATGTTTGTTACAATATTCGAAAAATTGAGGACTGGTCAATAAAATGGATCCGATATAAATTAATCAGACCCTCTTACGCTACCCCAGTGCAATAATTATAACAAATTTATTCCCAAACTTTCTATTTGTTCGACAGATATCGTGTCCACAGACAGATACTAAGCGCATAATTGATTCGTAATCAAGGATGCCCAAAACTTTGCTATCTATACAAATCCGAGAGTCTTGCTTTCACCCAATCACAAAAACTTCCCTTTACCTATTATACTACGTGTTATAAGTGTAGCGTATTTGTAGAGCAGAAGAAAATTATATTAAATTTATTAATGGAGGGGTTGTAGTCTACATTACGCGACTAATTATATAAAAAAATGGCGGGTTAAATACATAACATTTTATTATGTTGAAAGCCTGTCAATTTGCTGCTGCATGCAGGCTACTTTGACTTTAATATTATGATGAAATACCCAATAATGTAAAATTTAATAATTTTCCTACCTGACATCACAACCATATCTTCCCCCTGGAGTCCATGTCATTAATCTGCAATTCCATTAATGTTGTAAATAGTAATTAAGTATAACTAAAACTAAATTAGAATTATGCGTAAATAATGACCTCCAAACTAATTAAATTTATCTTGGCAAGTAAGTATTGAAGTGCTTGCTCTATATGCAACAAAATATTAGCGGGTTAAAAACACAGCTTAATATTTTCATTGATCGCAGTGTTAACTACAACCGTTTTAATTAATTGATTTAATATAATAAATTATAATTACAAATTATAATTATACTTTATCGCCACAGTAAGGAAGCTAGAAACAACTTTATAACCCCTATTCCGAAATACATATTTTTCTAGATCCGACCACTATAAAGAACACAGTAAATATTTGACAATTTCTGCAACCAGTTTCTCTAAATCACGATAAACACCTAATAACGTTTCATTGATTTATTATGATCGATTATTATTATCAATTTATTATGCATCGATTTATTTTAAAACATATTTGTTCATTCTAAAAACAAAATGCCTATTTTTTTTCGTCGGATGGATGGATTTCTTTCATTACAAGCAGAAGTACTCAGCTTTGACCGGGGTAATACCAAAATAAAATGCGTGTGATAAAAAATATTACGTTTTATAGAAAATTTTTCAAATCTTAACAAGTCAGTCGAAAAAGTGTGAAAGTGTGTGAGCCGTTACAGTTAAAGAAATCTGATGTGGGCAACACATGACTTTCCTTATATAATGTAATGAATTTACTACTTTTACAGTAAAAAATTAGGTTTTTCTTATAGTAGATACTAATATTCTTTCCAAGATATTGAATTTTCGACAATTAGTCGTCATTTTCATTGATTTAGCATCATTTTTATCCATTTGGCGAGATTTTCATTAATTTGGCAACATTTCAAAAAAGTCGCCAAGTTGGCGTCATTCCGCCAAATTCGTCGCTAAAATCTCGCCAAGCGTTATGCACTAAGAAAAAAGTTATTCTTACAGCTGATAAATGACTATTGGCGTTCAAATACAAAAGTATTATTCAAAGTATATTTTTTCATGAATGGAACGAGCTAGATCCACGAGAATGATGTCACTCAATTTGTCGCATGGTATTACATATGAAAAGTGAACATGTTTCTCAATAGGAATTTTTTTTTTATGTGACTTTTTCATAATTTTTTTGAAAAATGTACAATATCTCGAGAACGGTTCATGTTAGCGTTCTAATATTTATGCCAATCGTTTTCTAATGAAAAATTACATAAGAGATGTCTATTTGCGTAACTTTATTAGCGGTTTTGCTTTTTTGACGATTTTTTCAAAATTTCATTCGAAAATTTAGGGGGGTTCTGAACATTCGATTGCGTATAAAAACAATAGGCTTCCTGTGTTTACGGATTGTGATTTTTGTACCAAATTTGGTTCGAATCGGTCCATTCGTTCGTCAGTTATCGTCTCCACAGACTCACTGACACACACACACACATACTTTCACACACACACACACACACACACACACACAGACATCACTTCAAAAATGTTTGATTCGTGATCAGGGATGCTTGAAACGTGCTCTCCCGTCGAAAACTCGAATTCGAATTTTCGACCCCGTCACAATACTTTCCTTATACATTATGTATAAAATCTGATGTGGGCAACACATGACTTTCCTTATATAACGTAATGAATTTACCACTTTTACAGTAAAATAAATAGGTTTTTCTTATAGTAGATACTAATATTCTTTCCAAGATATTGAATTTTCGACAATTAGTCGTCATTTCATTGATTTAGCGTCATTTTTATCCATTTGGCGAAATTTTCGTTAATTTGTCAACATTTCAAAAAGTCGCCAAGTTCGCGACATTCCGCCAAAATTCGTCGCCAAAATCTTGCCAAGCATAATGGACAAAGAAATAAGTTATTCTGACAGCAGATAAATGAATATTGGCGTTCAAATACAAAAGTATTACTCAAAGTATCTTTTTTCATGAATGGAACGAGCTAGATCCACGAGAATGATGTCATCCAATATAGCGCATGGTATTACTGAAAAGTGAACATGTCTCTCAAGAGGAAATATTTTTTTTTTATTTTATATGACTTTCTGATAATTTTTTTGAAAAATGTGCAATATCTCGAGAACGGTTCATGTTAGCGTTCTAAAATTTATGACAATCGTTTTCTAATGAAAAATTACATAAGAAATGTCTATATGCTTCACTTTATTAGTGGTTTTGATTTTTGACTATTTTTTCCAAATTTCATGGGGTGTTCTTAACATTCGATTGTGTATAAAAACAATAGGCTTCCAGTGTTTACGGATTGTGATTTTTGTACCAAATTTGGATCGAATCGGTCCATTCGTTTGTCAGTTATCGTCTTCACAGACTCTCTCACACACACACACATACTTTCACACACACACACACACACACACACAGACATCACTTCAAAAATGTTTGATTCGTGATCAGGGATGCTTGAAACGTGCTCTCCCGTCGAAAACTCGATTTCGAATTTTCGACCCCCTCACAATACTTTCCTTATACATTATGTATATAAGGAAAGTAATAGGATTTTCTTATAGTAGATACTAATATTCTTTCCAAGATATTGAATTTTCGACAATTAGTCGTCATTTTCATTGATTTAGCATCATTTTTATCCATTTGGCGAGATTTTCATTAATTTGGCAACATTTCAAAAAAGTCGCCAAGTTGGCGTCATTCCGCCAAATTCGTCGCCAAAATCTCGCCAAGAGTTATGCACTAAGAAAAAAGTTATTCTTACAGCAGATAAATGACTATTGGCGTTCTAATACAAAAGTATTATTCAAAATATATTTTTTCATGAATGGAACGAGCTAGATCCACGAGAATGATGTCACTCAATTTATCGCATGGTATTACATATGAAAAGTGAACATGTTTCTCAATAGGATTTTTTTTTTTATGTGACTTTTTCATAATTTTTTTGAAAAATGTACAATATCTCGAGAACGGTTCATGTTAGCGTTCTCAAATTTATGCCAATCGTTTTCTAATGAAAAATTACAAAAGAAATGTCTATTTGCGTAACTTTATTAGCGGTTTTGATTTTTTAACGATTTTTTCAAAATTTCATTCGAAAATTTAGGGGGGTTCTGAACATTCGATCACGTATAAAAACAATAGGCTTCCAGTGTTTACGGATTGTGATTTTTGTACCAAATTTGGTTCGAATCGGTCCATTCGTTCGTCAGTTATCGTCTCCACAGACTCACTGACACACACACACACATACTTTCACACACACACACACACACACACACACACACACATACATACACACACACAGACATCACTTCAAAAATGTTTGATTCGTGATCAGGGATGCTTGAAACGTGCTCTCCCGTCGAAAACTCGAATTCGAATTTTCGACCCCGTCACAATACTTTCCTTATGCATTATGTATATAAGGAAAGTAATAAGGAAAGTAATAACTATTGGAAATCCCGTTTCTCAACGAGTTGGTGTAAAAGGATGAAATCTTAAAACTGTGGAATGAAATCTTAACTAAATAAATGCAATTAATTGATTAATTAAAATGTGATGATTTTTTTTTTAATTCAGAAATGCTCCTTAAAAAGTTGCTCTGTGAATAACGATCCAAATTCCTTCCAGTTAAAGATACTTTACTTGTCATTACTGTAAAGTAAATTCACTAAATAGTCTTTAGTAATATTTAAATTCATTTTTATTTTAGTTATTTGCAGATCTTATAATTACGGCGGGGGATGCTCGTAATTAATTACATTAAAAATCTTCACTATTTTCAAACAATGGGAGACTTAGATAAAGACCTCCTCAGAGAGCGATAAGGAGACCAGCGTGGTGTTTGACATTAGCAGGCCAAAATCAATTTTTGCTATTCTCGACATATAAATATGTACAAGTACACACATACCTTCGTACTACAAACTTGTTGACACATCTGAGTAGTTGCGGACTCGTTATTCCATACTCATTATTCCATGCAGACGTTATTCCATGCGTTGGTAACTGCAGGGAATACCGCTAAATTTCCTTCTTTTTTTCGCTTTCGTCTTGAGAGATTTTACCGGACCTTTTTGTCCCGAGTTCAAAGCGACTGCACAGCTCGAAGATATTGCTCGTCTCATCTTCTAAAGATCTTTCTTGATTGCAATATATTTTCTTCTTTTTTAATTGGGCGAACATTTTTAACTCAACTTCAGGGAGAAACCTCTTCCTTCAAGACCCGGAAATTCTGTTTGGTCATGCTTGCCTCCTCATCAGTGCATGTGGTTTTCTGGGTCTATCCTGATTGGATGTAGAATTTCCTCCCCCTTGCTGACGTTGCTTCTTCGGGTTAGTTCACAGAGAAATTTGAGCCCCCATAAGATTGCGTCTATTCCATTTTAACTAATTTCTCATAAACTAATATCAGTTTTAATGTCACTTTAGGTACCATTTCGTCTGGCCTCTATTTTTTACCACTCGCCTGTACTGTCATTTTACTTGTTAAAATTTACGATTGCTTTTATGGCCTCTCTTTTGACTCACAAAAACATTCCCTGGATTCAGTCTCATTACTCGAAACTCATTCATCGATACAGATTCCGTCTTTCGTGAAAAATTTAGTTTGGAAACATATTTTGCAATCCTTACTTTCATTTATAAAATCTGTACAAAATATTTAACCATAAACATGTTCATTATTAAGCTTTATAAACCAATAAAAATAGTGTGTTAATCTGTCGAGCCTTTCTCGTGTTATAAGAAGTCTTGCTAGACAGACAGAAACAGATTTTTAATCCACATTATTCTATATTTAGATGTAGAGTGACAAAGCATGCATCAGAATCGAGTAAGTAGACCCCCGCATTCTGGCACAGGCCCATCCACTACGAAGGCAATGTCAATAAAGGCTGTCTCTCCAATAAAGTTCAATAAGTTTATTCGCTGTCTCTCCAATAGAGTTCCATAAGTTTATTCGCTGTCTCTCCAATAAAGTTCAATAAGTTTATTCTCTGTCTCTCCAATAAAGTTGAATGAGTTTATTTGCTGTCTCTTCAATAAAGTTCAATGAGTTTATTCGCTGTCTCTCCAATAAAGTTCAATAAGTTTATTCGCTGTCTCTCCAATAAAGTTCATTAAGTTTATTCGAAATATAAGCATTACAAACTTTAAAATTGGAATTGTTTTCAATTTTCTTCAATGTAATAAGGCGATCACTCGAAAACTGTATGAGCTCTGTAAAACAAATTATTGGTCTAGAAATTGAAATTCCTGCTAACATTTTTGTTGCTTACTATTTTATACCTACTTTTTACAGTTTAGACGATATTTTGTGGGGAAGTAAACAAAGTAAAGCATTCAGACGGTACTTTTGTGCGTGCTTGTCTTTCAATTAAGAAGGTACCACCTCGGGAGGGTGAGACATGCCCCCCCCCTAATGGGGCTAATAGTGTCAAGAACACAAAAATTGTATCCCGGCAATTTTTTATTACAATGATTGAAACTATGAAATTTTGTCCTCATTGTTCCATAAATAACCTTTTTAACACTTTATAACATAGTTGAAAAGTGTTTATGACTTTATTCACTCTGTCTGTCTGTCTGTCTGTCCGTTCGCACGATAACTGCCGTAAAAATGACTTTATCAAAATGAAATTTTAGTATGTTGTTGACTGTCTGTGGGACCTATGGGAATGTAAATGAATAATATCACCCAATTACTTTCGGATTAAACCCAGTAAAAAATGACATACATTGAACCCTGTGAGATCTAATTTTTCTAACATTTTTTTAAGCAAAGTTAAAATTCACAAATTGCTTTGAAAATTTTAAGAAATATTCAAATTATCCGTTGAAATGTATTAAAAAAATTCTAACAAAATATGTTCGGTAGTTTTTTAGATAAAAATTAAAATAATAATTACAGAAATGATACATAATGAGATCACGTGACTCGTTGAAAATAAAATATGGCGTCCATTTTGTGTCGAGATTGTGATTTTTAAAGACGCTTTAAATTTATATTAAATGTTGTATCCGTCCTAAAACCGCTTTATGTTTGCGTGTTATCTGTGTACCTAAATTCCGTACCTACGCAATTACAATATTTTTGTATTTAAATGATCATCAAAAAAAAAAATTAGAAGTTCTTAATTTTTTCCCTAAACACACCGTATAAAAAGTTTTGTGAAAATCTATTATTATTTGTGGCTGCTATCATATACTCAAGAAATCGATCACAGACAAATGACAGACAGATATCTCTCTAAAAATAGTCGAAACGTATTCAGGAAATCCTAAAATATATATTGGAATCAAAACCTCGAAATTGAAAATTTTCGTGGAAACAATACTTTTTCTATACTATATTCTATAGTATGAGAAAGTTAAAATGGTTGACTGGTATTCATGGATGCTCAAAAAGTGTAGATTCTTCGAATTCCCACAGCTGTGTCTTTAATGTGATCATAATGCCGTTCCTTTACATACACTTTACATTGTAATAAGCGTAATAACATAGAATGGCAAATGCTCAGTATGACCTTATTTTGAACACACACATATACTATACAGAAAAAATAATGTTATTCAACCAGCAATTCATAGGCCCAGAATTTATGTACAAATCATAAAGAATACAATTTCGAAAAAGAAAGTTAATTTACATACACATACCTCCGCTTAAACATACATAATTATATGCAAAAGTGTTATAATTTTTTTTTACCAACTTTGAAATGAGACCATTAAAAAGTACATCAAAAGAACTTCGATTTAAAAAAAAATCATTCTCCGAATATTGATGAAATCTTTGGAAAAAAAATGTTGTCACGTCATAATACAATTTTTTGTTGAAAAAAGGAAGAATCAATTAAAGTTTTTTTTTCCTTTTTCTAACTTTTTTATAGTTTATTCTTTCAGTTAAAATGTATCTTTTTCTATTAAATGCCCTGCTATAAATACTTCTCAGTTTCAGATTTCTATTCACTTACTTTGATTTTTCTTTGAATTTATTCTTATTGTTTATTCCTTCGAAAATCGACATTTTTGCCATACTATTGCTTTTACTAAAAAGCTTCCATTGAAGCATCTATTTCTCAGGACCTACTATAAATAGAGACAAGAAAGATCAATCATGCTTAAAGCATTGATTATGAAACACTTTCCAACTTCAATGCAATTTTATTTAAACATGTCTAAAATGCAATTCATTCCTCGGTAATTTTTTAAAACTTATCATAATACTACAATAATTTATTATATTTGAAAACTTAAACCTTCATCGAAAAAAATGAACTTCAGTCAAATGACGGCATTGAAATATAAATTGCCTGGTTTAAACATTTCTAAAATGCGATACATTCCTTGGTAATATTTTTAAAATTATCATAATACTACGATAATTTATTATATTTGAAAACTTCATCGAAAACAACTGAAATTCATTCAAATGACGTCATAGAAAAAATAACACGCCTGGCTCTCTCTATAAAAGCAGCATTTCATTCATAAATAATTCCCCATTCCTTTCATTCATCACAATACTATAATAATTTATTTTATTAAAACATTAGGACCCTGTAGCTACAAGTAATTAAACTCTATGCGTAAAATTTCATCAAAAAAAAATCCTTCTCTTTGTGAAATCAATGAATATTTCATTCATATCAGCTATGCAGACTCCATGAACTAAATGATTTTGTGTTAAAGAAATACAGCAATTCTAATTCATTCTACATATTTTGCTGTTTACGTTTTACATAGGTGAAAAATAGACTTCGTTGTAGAAATAATCAAATTTGGATGAGCATTTAAATTCAAATTTATTGTAATTGCGTTGTTTCAGTATGTAGATGCACAGAATTTAACCAAAAATAAAGTGGTTTTAGGACGTATACCACACTCAATATGAATTAAAACGAACTTTAAAAATCACGATTTTAAAACAAGATGGATGCCATATTTCATTTTGAGGTGGGTCACGTGATCTTTTTATATCATGGTCACGTGATCGTTAGTGAGGTGTTATTATTATTTTAATTTTTATTTAAAAGCTACTGAATATATTTCGCTGAATTTTTTTTATATATTTTATGGAACAATTTGAATATTACCTAAAATTTCCGAAGCAATTTGTGAATTTTAAATCCGCTTAAAAAATGTTTGAAAAATTAGGTCACATAGGGCTCAATGTATTTCATTTTTTCAACCCGGGTTCAATCCAAAACTAATTGGGTGATATTATTCATTTATGGGAAAGGTCCTACGGGAAAGGTCCTACAGACCGTCTGAACAACATACTAAAATTTCATTTTGATTAAGTCATTTTTACGGCACTTATCGTGCTAACGGACAGACAGACAGACAGACAGACAGAATAAATGAATGAACAAATTCATAAACACTTTTCAACTTTGTTGTAAAGTGTTAATTAGAGGGTGACTGATATATATCCAGCTTTAATTTCCTGAAGAGGTAGGGGATTTACTAATATTTTCCACTTTCAATTCATTTACCATTTCGCTTTCAAAAATTTTCATTTTACTTACGTGAAACATCTATTCCTATTGGCTATAAGTACTTTCAAGATTGGCTATATGGATTCAGTCCCAAATATCTGGATTATGAGAATCTACTCTACTTTCTCATACATTCATATTCCTTACATTAAGGCTCCTTTTCTTAATATCATCATCAGAATGCAAAAGATTATATACTATTTCATGAGCTTTCGTTCACTAATTATTCTTTTAAAAAAATTCTTAAATTTTTCTTTAAAAATCACTCTACATTAAAAAAATTCTGATGTGGGCAGCACATGACTTTCCTTATATAATGCAATGAATTTACTACTTTACAGTTAAAAAAACTGTTATTCTTATAGTAGATACTAATATTCTTTCCAAGATATTGAATTTTCTTCAACTAGTCGTCATTTTCAATGATTTAGCTTCATTTTTATCCATTTGTCGAGATTTTCGTTAACTTGGCGACATTCTTCTAAATTCGTCGCCAAAATCTCGCCAAGGGTTATGTACTGAGAAGTAAGTTATTCTTACAGCGAATAATTGACTATTGGCGTTCTAATACAAAAGTATTACTCAAAGTATCTTTTCTCGTGAATGGAACGCGTTAGATCCACGAGAATGATGTCACCAAATTTATCGCATGATATTACATATGAAAAGTAGACATGTTTCTCAACAATTAATATGTTTTTTTTAATTTATAAAATATTTTGATAAATTTATTTGAAAAATGCGCAATATCTCGAGAACGGTTCGTGCAAGCGTTCTAAAATCTATGTCAATCGTTTTGTAAGGAAAAATAACATAAGAAATGTCTATTTGCGTAACTTTATTAAAGGTTTCGATTTTTTGATGATTTTTTCAAAATTTTACTCGAAAATTTAAGGGGTTCTGAACATTCGATTGCGTTTTAAAACAATAGGCTTCCAGTAATCACGGATTGTGATTTTTGTACCAAATTTCATTTGAATCGCTCCATTCGTTCGTGAGATATCGTCTCCAGAGTCTCACTGACCACACACACACACACACACATACTTTCACACACATACATACTTTTACACACACACACACACGCACGCACACACAGACAGACATCACCTCAAAAATGTTTGATTCGTGATCAGGGATGCTTGAAACGTGTTCTCCCGTCGAAAACTCGAATTCGAATATTCGACCCCGTCACAATACTTTCCTTATACATTGTGTATATAAGGAAAGTAAAAAGTAGCCGCCGTTTGACAAATTTCGCATAAATCAAGCTTCTCTGTCACGTATCGCAAAAACCATAGCATAGAGAAATATGAAATTCGGTACATTTGTAGAGAAATATTAAATAAACATGTTGAAATAAACCATTTTTAACACTTTACAACATATTTGAAAAGTGTTTATGACTTTGTTCATTCTGTCTGCCTGTCTGTCTGTCTGTCCGTTAGCACGATAACTGCCGTAAAAATGACTTTATCAAAATGAAATTTTAAAATGCTTTTCAGACAGTCTGTGGGACCTATGGGAATATAAATAAATAATATCACCCAATTAGTTTTTTATTGAACCCGGGTTGAAAAAATAAAATACATTGAACCCTATGGGAATTTTTCAAACATTTTTTAAGCAAATTTAAAATTCACAAACTGCTTCGGAATTTTTAGGAAATATTCACATTGTCCCCTAAAATATAAAAAAAAAATTTCAGTAAAATATGTTAGGTAGTTTTTTAATTAAAAATGATTTAAAAAAGGGAGAAAAACAAATTCAATTAAATTCTGAATTTTGGTATATCCTCCAGAAAGAAAAAAGCGATATATTATATAATAAATGTCTTTCCAAGAGTTAACTATTTTGTATATGAGAGGGGCTTCACATTTTAAAATAAATTTGTTTGATATCAATTTTTCAATTTTTTTTTAATTTTATATAACTCTTCCTGATATACTTATTTGATGGCATTTCTAATGCACTTTCCTAAGTCCTACAGAGTTAAAATTTGGTACACAGCTTAAATTTGTAGAACATGTTATTCTACAAAAATTTGATGGTTTTTTAAATATAGATCCTACATTTTTTTCGAAATGGCCTGCAAATAATCCCCGTTCACTTCTATAAATCATTGTTGCAATGTTGTTAAAAATTCTGATGAGGGAAGCACATGTCTTTCCCTACAGACTCATATTCACGTTCTCTTTATTTCTTGAATAATAATTTCAGTTTATCTGCACAAAATAACAGCCATAAGTATTTTAAATGACATTGAATTTGCACCTTAAACTTAAATTTGGTTCTCATTTGATAGCTGGAATTATTGTCAAAGGTGGCGTAGCGAAAACGCGAAAAAACTAAAATATCTCAAGAACGGCTAGTCCTAGACTAATGGAGTTAGTCTTATTCTTTTTGTTGTCAAGAATCACGTACAAAATAGGAATTTAATTGATATAATTGAGCACACGTAGTCTTTATTTTTATATTTATCGATTTTTGCGGGCCATTTCGCAAAAACAGCCCGTTCCTTTTTCCCGAATCGTACTAGAATAACCTACAAGTGATTTATATACCAAATTTTGTTAAATTTGGTATATAAATCACTTGTAGGTTATTGAAATATTATATACTAAATTTTGTTAAATTTGGTCCATTAGTTTTTAGCTAGAGTGGATAAAGACAATTTCTGCCGGCCATTTCGCAAAGAAGGCAGATTCCTTTATTACGAATCGTACTATAATCTAATGAACATCGGGGTTTCCCACAAAAAACTTACCTACCAAATTTTATGAAATTCGGTTCATTAGTTTTTCAGTTAGAGTGGATGCAATATCCTCACAGACACACAGAAAACACACAGATACACCATTACACACACAGACGTCTTCCTAAAAATAGTTTTTTCGTGTTCCAGAAGTCCCAAAATGTGTAGATCCTTCGAAAATTCGAGTTCCGATCTTCGGCACGATTCCAATACTTTGAATACATACACACACACATATATTACCTGTGTATCTGTGTATTATCTGTGTATCTAAATTCCGTGCCTACGCAATTACAATAGTTGTGATTTTATATGATCCCTAAACTTTTATTATTTCTTCAACGAAACCTAATTTTAACTTATGCAGAATGCAAATATCTCAAGCGATTGTAAGGTGAGTTACATAAGAATTGCTGAATTTTTTTCACACAAAATTATTTAGCTCTGGAGTCTGGAATACAAGTTATATGAATGAAATATTCATTGATTTTGCATAGAGAATCTGATGATTTATATTGCGATAGAGTTTTAAATATTTAAGTATAATAAATTACTGTAGTACTGTGATAATGTAAAAGATATCACCACAGAATGTATCACATATCACATTTTTGAGAAATTTTAAATGAAATTGCATTTCAGTTGGAAAGTGTTTCATAATCATGATTGATCTTTCTTGTCCAAATTAAAATTTAGTTTAAAAAATATTTAACGCGAAAATCAAAAAAGAGTCTTTGAGCTGCGAATTCGTGTCCTGGACAGACTAGCAATAGCATGACCACGAATTTTCGTAGGAATGTAACTACGTAGTTGAATTTTTGCAAAACGGAGCCGCCCCTTTTTAAAACTTTCATAGTTGAAAAGTTTTTATGACTTTGGTCACTCTGTCTGTCTGTCTGTCTGTCTGTTTGCATGATAACTGCCGTAAAAATGATTTTATCAAAATGAAATTTTAGTATGTTGCTCAGACGGTCTGAGAGACATATGGGAATGCAACTGAATAATATTACCCAATTAGTTTTAGATTGAACCCGGGTTGAAAAAATGAAATAAATTGAACTCTATGGAACCTAATTTTTCAAACATTTTTTAAGCGAAGTTAAATTTTGCCAATTACTTTGAAAATTTTTAGAAATATTCAAATTATTCTATAAAATATATAAAAAAAATTGGGAGCAAAATAGGTTGGGTAGTTTTTTAAATAAAAATTAAAATAATAATTACACCCATATTATATGAAGAGTTCACATGACCCACTTCAAAATAAAATATGGTATCCATCTTTTTTCCCTGTGTCAAAATCGTAATTTTTAAAGTTGTTTTAAATTTATATTTAGTGTTGCAACCGTCCGAAAACCGCTTTATTTTTGCGTATTTTCTGTGCATCTATATTCTGCACCAACGCAATTACAATATATTTTAGTTTAAATGATCATCAAACTTTAATTATTTCTACAAAGAAGCCTAATTTTGAAGTATGCAGAATGTAAACAAATCAAGCTGTAAGTTGAGTTGTATAAGAATTGCTGAATTTTTTCAACTCAAATTTATTTAGCTCTAGAGTCTGGAATATGTATGATATGAATGAAATATTCATTTATTTTACATAGAGAAGCAGACGATTTGACAGCATTGCCTTTTTTAATGAAGTTTTACGCATGGAGTTAGAAAGTACGCTTACCTCCATGGTTTAAAGTTTTTAAGTAAAATAATTTACTATAGCATTATGATAATCTAAAAAATATCGCCTCGGAATGTATCGCATTTTAGATATTTTAGAGATTTGGTGATAGTCAGCTAATAAGGGGGCTGAAGCCCTAATAGATATATTACACCTGCTGTTGCGATTAATGAGCGGCAGCGAACAAGAGGCATATCCCAGCGGTCTGGCGAACGACAGGGAACAAGAGGCATATCCCAGGGATTTGGCGAACGGCAGCGAACAAGAGGCATATCCCAGGGGTTTTGCGAGCGGCAGCGAACAAAAGGCATATGCCAGGGTTTGGCGAGCGGCAGCAAACAAGAGACATGTCCCAGGGGTTTTGCGAGCGGCATCAAACAAAAGGCATATCCCAGGGGTTTGAGAGCCGCAGAAAACATAGTACACCCAGGCGGTCGTGTGAGCCAGCCGAGATGAAAGAGATTAGGTGAGTAAAATTATAAAAATGTTAGCAATATCTTAGTGCCATCAATGAATTCTGAGGATTTGTGTTAATATCAACTGTCTTAATACTATTTACATCCATAGCATAATTCAAATTATCATTTTCCCGCATAGACCAATATTTTGTGAATTATAGTGTTTCTCTATAGAAAATAGTGTCGTAAAAGTCTTAAATTTAGAATAATGTTAGCTGTGATCCTTTGAATTACAAAATATTCTATCTAGTTCTAGTTCTTTCCACAATGTATCGTGTGGTGCTCCACAGTTTTCACGACACTTATTCGCAACGGTGGCATTTCTCCATTGACTGTACACTTTAATTACAATAGCAAGCGAACAGTTTGCAAACTGCGCTGTTTCGGAAATATTGCCGCCTTTTGCCAGACACCCGATAATCATCCTTTTTTCCAAATCTGATAAATAACTCCTTTTAGCCATGACAGAAACGAGTGATATGTTTTCAGAATACCTACACCACATCTTATATACCCACGAAGCCAGCTCACGAGTGCCTTCTTTCATTGGCTACTCGTTGTTGACTTCAAAAGTAGGAGGTGGTCACTATGTAACTCAACCCTGTATAAATATATTGAAAGAAAAATTGTAAGAAGATTGCAAATAATTTCACTTTGAAGAATTGAAACGATACCTGTTTGAAGATCAGTGAATTGCATTTGATTAGTAACAACTGATAGTTGAAACGAAACTGACAAGTGAGAATTAGATAATGTGATATGTGATATTTCAATGAGTATGCGATATGTCATGCGATATGTTCACTTTGAAGAATTGAAACGATACCTGTTTGAAGATCAGTGAATTGCATTTGATTAGTAACAACTGATAGTTGAAACGAAACTGACAAGTGAGAATTAGATAATGTGATATGTGATATTTCAATGAGTATGCGATATGTGATATTTCAATCATTTGGGAAAATATCATTTAAGTGGATTTCCCACCGTAAATCAGTTTAAGAGATCCCATTGTGCTTCTAAGTTAATGTGTGATGGCATTTTAATACTGTGCAAAGTAAATGGGCATATTAATGATCTCTTCCATACATTCAGCATTTAGATAAGATGTTTAAGTACAGAAAATTATATATTCATTTTCCGAACAATATGATTGTTTACAATATACTTATGGATTGAACTATCATTGAATTGAATGTAAGATTATGAACAACAATTTTCATATAACAAAATATTGAATTAGAGAAAATTATATATCCATTGCTGAACAATATGATTGTTTACAAAATACTTAATTGAACTATCATTGGATTAAATATAAGATCATGAGCAACTATTTTTATATAATCCCCCAACTTTATGTTGCGGACAATAAAAAAAATCTGATGTGGGCAGCACATAACTTTCCCTGCAGACATAAATTCATATTTTCTTTATTTCTTTAATAATTCATTAGATTGAGTTTAATTGCACCAAATAACACTAAATTTGCATTTTGAATTCAATTTTTGTGTTTTTATTTGGTAATTGAACATTTTTCCGATTCCGATAGCGGTGAAACAAAAATGCAAGAAACCTCAAATATCTTGAGAACGGTTAGTCCTAAAGTATAATGGAGTGTGTTATAGTCCTTTCCTCGTCAAAAATTACGTATAAAACAAGAACTTAATTGATACATTTCAGCATATGTAGTCATTTATTTAGATTTTGGAGATTTTTGCCGGCCATTTCGTAAAAAAAGGCAGGTTGTTATTTACCCAATCGTATCAAAATCGAATCAGCACCAGAGTGTCCCACAAGTAACTTGTCTACCAAATATTGTGAAATTTAGTCAATTAGTATTTTAGCTAGGATGGATATATGAAATTTTTGCCGGTCATTTCGTAAAAAAAGGTGGATTCTTCTTTTCCGAATCGTACCAAATTCTAATCAGCATCAGAGTATCCAACAAGTAACTTATCTACCAAATTTTATGAAATTTGGTAAATTAGTATTTTAGCTAGAGCAGATAAATGAAATTATTTTTAAGGACCATTTCGCAAAAAAAAGGCGGGTTCTGTTTTTACTAATCATACCAAAAACTAATCAGCACTAGGGTCACATCCAAGTGACTTATCTATCAAATTTTATGAAATTCGGTCTATTACTGTCACATGGTGATTTCCAAAATATGTGACATTGTGTAATTTTGGAGATGAAGGCGACCTGCAAATGACGGTCCCTAGCCCTGGTACAAATATTTAGATAAGGTGAGGCCTACTTGCTACGTACAACACTTTTTGGTCCCCCTCTGGCCACCTGCAAAGGAGAGGGTCAGTGGAGCTGCCTGGGTGGTCTTACACAAGAGGAAGACAGAACGGGGGGAAAGCGGTCGTTGGGGGCGCAATTAAGCCCAGAGGTTCGCACGGGAGCTGGGACTCCTGGCCACCTGCAAGCGATAATTCAGGGGCTAGTGGGCAAGCCCTGCTGTCATGGACTGGCCACTGAGAATGGAAGCCAAGTGTCCACCAGTAATATTAAGGGGGGCTTAAGTCCTGTCAGCAAATAATATTTGAGAGGGAGGAGACTTAAAATTACAAGTTTTTGGAGAGAGTTTTTGCAGAAAAAAGGGATCGAGAGTGCCTCTTGCGAGCTGATGAAGTGAAGTGGTGTAAGAGTTGACGGAGCGAAAATGCTCTCCGGTCCCCGTTTACAGAAGAGCACGTATGGCCGTTTGGCCCAAGAGATAAGGTGAGGCCTACTTGCTACGTACAACACTTTTTGAAATGTCCTCTCTCCCCTCTTTTAAATTATTGCTACCTGGAGGGTATAACGTTTTTGCAACATATCAATGTTTTTCTACAAGTAGAAATATTGTTTGAGGATTGCTGATATATTAATGTCTTATGAGGATTAATAGTTTTTCGATAAAGATTGATGATGTATTTGGGATATTTTTTGAGTAGAATTTATTTTAAGAGGCTTTGTGGTGTTTTCATATTTTACTATGTTCTCTTACTTTAAGGGAGTAACTTACAAGCTCATGTGTTTTGAGCAAAACTATTTCATGCTTTTTATTTTAAATGTTAATTTTGTAAATAAACTTATTATTATTTTGTTATTTTAAATCTAAAAAAAAAATAAAAAAAAAATAAAAGCGTACGTCACGGGAAATTTGATGGATAGAAATTTTGTGAATTTACGAGAGTACGGGTATATAATGCTTAGAGAAAATGTGAAAATTGGTGGATAAAGATTTAGTGAATTTACGAGAATACGGGTTTATAATGTTTAGAAAATATTTGAGAATTGGTGGATAAAGGTTTAGTGAATTTACGAGAGTAAGTGTATATAATGTGTAGGGATAAATGGATATACAAATCTGAGAAACAGTTTTTTTAGGGAAGAAATGGAATTTGAATTTAAAGTGTTTAATAAAAGAATATATACGTATGTTGAAATATGAGGAGGTAGTTTTAAAGGGAGAAGAGATTGACAGGCAAATTTGAGAAGAAAAATTTAGAGAACGACTTTGCTTTCGGTAAATTTGGAAAAGAAGGGAAAGGAGAAAAAGAGGGTTTTACAGAAGGAATATGGAATTTAATTTTTCGAGAATAGTGGAGAAATCGAATTAATTGGGAAGTTATAAAGTAGGTAACAGTCAGGTTAGAAATACACAGAGAATTTTTTTTGTTGTGAGGGAGAAAAGTTTTAGAAAAGAAAAGAAAAAAAGAGTTTAGAAAAACATTTTTTGTTGATTTGAACCAGGCAACAGGGAACATGGGTAATACAGCATTAACAAACACTTAGATTTAATACAGGGGAAAAGATTGAGTTGGATGAGAATGAGATAATATTTTTAGTAATAGAAAGGATAAGAAATAGAGATAAGATAAAATAAAAAAAAAATAATTTAAAATCCAATTTAAATCGTACAGCAGATAAGAGTGGGTAACATGTTGAAAAACTGGGTAATTACTAAACAGAAAAGATAATTCTCTTTTGAAACTAATGTAAATTTAAATAAATAAAATTTAGTGTAATTGACTATAGGGGACACGCCAGTTTAAAATCTAAAAGTGGGCCTGATCAACCGGCTTTTGGGTGCTTAAGCAGCGGACAGCCTAAGGATAATACAGTGAATTCTTTTTTAGACAAGGGGAAAAATTGTACAACACATAGCTTTACTACATCACAGTCAGCCAGTGACAAGAGGGACGAAAACAAGGGTAATCCAATAAATGGGTGTGTCAAACACATAAAATTTTATGGCCACAGCAACACTCACAGAGGGAAAGAAAGAAAACACTTTCTTTTATTGCAGGGCGCTTTCACTTTTCGCTTGTCAAGAAAGGGTCAGTTTTGACGTACGGTCTCTTTCTTTCGTTATGGGAGGTATATGGTTCCACAGTTCATGGGGATGGCCAGTCTGATAACTTGTAGGGGTGTGGCAATCTTAACAAGTGCATCTTGCTTCGGGCAAGTTCGAGGGGTTGACCCGCTTTTCCCACCCCGGTTGTTGGTAAGATAGAGAAAGGAGATACTTCTTTGTTTTTTTTTTCTTCCCGTGACGTACGCTTTTATTTTTTTTTTCGGGGGATTTTGAAACACTTTATCTGACCGTAGCAGGGGCGCAATTTGGAAGTTTCAGGAAGATATACAGAATTATGATCTCAGAAGACTTGAGTATGCTTTAACAAAAGGGAGGATTTACAGAATTGGGAGTTTTGAAAGGCAAATTTGGTAATAAGGTATAGAAAATGAATAATTGATAATACATGGCATGGCAATTCGGAGGGAAGATTAAATTTTAAGAATAGAAATTTTTTACGTTTGGTTTGAATGATAATAAAGATTAGGATGATTTTGTAGAGAATGTATATAGATATAAAAAAAAAGTATTTCGGGGATAGTTAAGGAAGTAAGAAATGTTTTTAATAAGGTTATGACGAGGTGTAAATAAATTTTTCATGATAGGAATTTTTGTAATCAGTTAATGGTAATGTAAATTTTTCTGAGAGAGAGAGATATTTCAATTTTTGAGTGTCTGTATGTATGTTCTTTGGCCTGTGTGTAAACTTATCTCCAGCAGTACGTCTGGAAAGATACGGACAACGAGGAGCAGTGACACCTCTACAGCTGACTTACGAGAAGTGACACCCCATGCCAGATCCTGAGGGGCGATAGCAACTCACCGACGCAGTGGTGTGCCAGACACGACACACTTGATGTACAGGACACCACACGATATTTCGGGACAGAGACATTATAATGACACATCTACAGCTGACTTACGAGAAGCGACACCCTATGCCAAATCCTGAGGTGCGATGGCAACCCACCGACGCAGTGGCGTGTCAGATACACCAGACTTGATGTACTGGACATCACACGGTACTCCGAGCTCATCCAGTGGCGTTAGGCCATACTTGGGACCATTTACACTATATAATATGATGAAGTGCAGTGAACTTTCCATCTGTGTTACAGCAACGTGTCATTTTTTTGTAAACTTTATCCTCCACAGGGTACACGTGGACTATGAAAATTTGACAAGAAAAACTTAGTTTGATTTTAACGGAATGGACTTGGAACAAAAAAACTTCTGACTTTCTACGTTAACAAATAGTATAACCTGTTGCATGATATTGCAGTTCATTTTTGAGAATATTATTATTATTATTACTTTGATTTTTATTGTATGGATAATATGTATTTTTTTTATACTTGATTTCTATGGTATAAGTGGTATTTTACTGTTACAATTTTTTTTTCTTTACCCTTGGCTTTGCAAAAACAAAAAAAAAAGTATTGGGGAAAAGGAATAAATGTCACATGGTGATTTCCAAAATATGTGACATTGTGTAATTTTGGAGAAGAAGGCGACCTGCAAATGACGGTCCCTAGCCCTGGTACAAATATGTATAGGGTCCCCCTCTGGCCACCTGCAAAGGAGAGGGTCAGTGGAGCTGCCTGGGTGGTCTTACACAAGAGGAAGACAGAACGGGGGGAAAGCGGTCGTTGGGGGCGCAATTAAGCCCAGAGGTTCGCACGGGAGCTGGGACTCCTGGCCACCTGCAAGCGATAATTCAGGGGCTAGTGGGCAAGCCCTGCTGTCATGGACTGGCCACTGAGAATGGAAGCCAAGTGTCCACCAGTAATATTAAGGGGGGCTTAAGTCCTGTCAGCAAATAATATTTGAGAGGGAGGAGACTTAAAATTACAAGTTTTTGGAGAGAGTTTTTGCAGAAAAAAGGGATCGAGAGTGCCTCTTGCGAGCTGATGAAGTGAAGTGGTGTAAGAGTTGACGGAGCGAAAATGCTCTCCGGTCCCCGTTTACAGAAGAGCACGTATGGCCGTTTGGCCCAAGAGATAAGGTGAGGCCTACTTGCTACGTACAACACTTTTTGAAATGTCCTCTCTCCCCTCTTTTAAATTATTGCTACCTGGAGGGTATAACGTTTTTGCAACATATCAATGTTTTTCTACAAGTAGAAATATTGTTTGAGGATTGCTGATATATTAATGTCTTATGAGGATTAATAGTTTTTCGATAAAGATTGATGATGTATTTGGGATATTTTTTGAGTAGAATTTATTTTAAGAGGCTTTGTGGTGTTTTCATATTTTACTATGTTCTCATACTTTAAGGGAATAACTTACAAGCTCATGTGTTTTGAGCAAAACTATTTCATGCTTTTTATTTTAAATGTTAATTTTGTAAATAAACTTATTATTTTTTGTTATTTTAAATCTAATCCGTGTCCTCATTTCAATTCTTATTAATTACGTATTTTTTCAGCTTTAACCACTTGCGATCTTGCACGGCATTATCTTCATGTTACATGAATATTTAAATATTTTAGCGTTCAAATCGAACGTGAGGTGATTCACCTCGCTACAATTACTTTTTGAGTTAGAGTGGATACATACATTGCACAGACACACAGACAGACACACACACACAGACGTCACACTAAAAATAGTTTTTCGTATTCTAGACGTCTCCAAAAGTGTAGATCCGTCGAAAACTCGAGTTGCGATTTTCGACATGGTTCCAATACTTTCCTTATCCATTACCATGTATTGCAGGGAAAGTAAAAAGGAAAAAACACTTTCTATTAAAAAGAACCTTGTACTTTATTGACTTCCAGATGAAACTTCTTTTAATATTGCTAATGCGTAACAACAACAAGGTAAGGTTGAAATTCGAGTCCACTGTTTAATTATGAAATGAAACTCCGCAGACTGTAAGATATTTCTTCATTTTATTGTATTTATATCTCCCTTGGCTCTCTCGTGCAGATCTATTTAATCCTAATGTAATTACACAACGCTTTGATAATTACTCTGAAATATACTTACCAACTATACGGTCCCATTTCATTAAAGATATCATTTTAATTTTAATTTTAATTCCCTAATTACTACAGGAGAGTACCCGTTCCAATGATGGAGGATACAGAAAAATTTAACTTATTAAAATTAATATTAAATTTCCTTTCCTGCGGTCTCTTATAATAACAGGTTCATTTAGCAGTAGGGCCTTGTAAAAAACCTTACTGCCCATACCAGGACTCGAACCACATATATTTGTACTGGCTAGCCAACATTCTAACGTTGAGTTACTGGGACGGAATTACAAACTCTTATCGTCCAAGTGAACTCGGCATTCTCCGTCCTCTAATATCAGAATGGCGTGCAGTTTACAGTCTGACTGACCACCTCCTGATTTTTTTACCTCCAGGTTAGCCTCTTAATGCTATTTTATCCTCCAGGTTAGCCTCTTAATGCTATTTTATCCTCCAGGTTAGCCTCTTAATGCTATTTTATCCTCCAGGTTAGCCTTTTAATGCTATTTTATCCTCCAGGTTAGCCTCTTAATGCTATTTTATCCTCCAGGTTAGCCTGTTAATGCTATTTTATCCTCCAGGTTATCCTCTTAATGCTATTTTATCCTCCAGGTTAGCTTCCTGTGTGGCCTTTGACTTTCTGATTTGAAATCAGCGCTCAATCTAAAAAGAACAAAGATTCAGTCCAAATCTTATACGCGTTTTATTTGCTCCATACACACATGGACATAACTAATAAACACTAAAAGTATCACCAATCGTAAAGTGACGTTGAAAGAGGTTAATGTTCAATATGATATGAAATGAATGATCAATACGCAGAAAAGAATGTCATCTACTCAATATGACATTAGGTCTCAAATTGCTTGACATTATAAATTTCATATATTAAGATGAATTTTATTTAGGCAAGATCGGAGTGAATTCTGAAGAATAAATTTTAAAAATGATATAAAATAAATTATACAAACAACAGCGGCAATATCTACGTCTCATTGTGAAATGTATTTCACAAGGATTTTTCAGTGTATATATCAAATAGTATAACACCTGATAAGGAAAGTTGTTGTTGTTGAAACCCAGACCGTCCGACCTACCAGAAAAGTGTAAGGTAACCGTTTGGACGGTCGGGAAGTGCCACCCAATTTAGACCGGAACCCAGTGGGGCAGGCATCCACAGGGACCGTACCCTCCTTTCCCTACCACCAACCTCTCGGAAGGACTTACGGAACATATCTTATTGTGCTTAATGATCCTAAACGTGGTCCAACATTCTGTTCCCCCTCCGGTAAAGGAAACCCTGATCTTTCGCTAACATCATTTGGATTTTATGACTTTATTCAAAATTGGGAGATTCTCCCGAGTGAATCCTTTAGTGATCACAAATTTGTCAAAATTACACTTGATGTCAACCCCTCTTTAGATAATTCACTCTACCTTAAAACAAACTGCGGTCTTGGCAAATTTATATACAACTTTAAATCTCATATCAAAACCTTCTCCCAGGCAATTGACAAAATATCCGATCCCCCTTCTCTTAACAACTTTATAAAAATTTTTATAGAAACTACCCAATCATGTGCCTTCAAATATATTAAGAAAAAGAAGACATCGAGACGACTCAAAATTAAAAGGTGAAAATTTCAAACCTGGACACTTCGTGTCTCTTTCCACTGTGGACATCTGCGGAGTATTTGACTCCCTAAATTGGAATATTTTACCCTCTACTCTTCAAGCAATCAATTTACCCCCTGAATATTGTAACTTTATATATTCATACCTTGACACCCGATATATTTCTTATTCCGATGGTATATTTTCCTCCTCTGAAATTATCTCTTCTGGTGCTCCACAGGGATCCGTCTTATCGCCTCTCCTGTGGAACATCTATTTCAATAAACTTTTACTCCTTAATGATGACAAAAATTATATACAGGCCTTCGCAGATGATCTGGCAGTGGTGACCTTTGGCGATTCTCTCCGTTCCATCTCCGCTAACACCAATTCCATCCTCTCCTCTGTTTCCGACACTCTTGCTTCTCTTTTACTTAAATCCTCCCCTGACAAATCCCAGTGCATCATCTTCAATAAAACCCGTGCTAAAAGACGCCTGAACCCGCGTATCAAAATTCTTAACTCCCCCCTTAAAATTACCCGACATCTAAAATACCTTGGAATCCTTATAGACGACAATTTAACCTGGAGCCCACACATTTTCTACTTAAAGGAGAAATGCTTTAAGCTCTCTTCTACATTTGGGAAAATCTCGGGAAATAACTGGGGTATAAATAAAGCCTACCTTAAAATCTGGTACTTGGTGGTCATTGAAAAAATTATCACTTATGGCTCAGGGGTGTGGGGTAAAAACCTGACGGGGGCACAAACTAAGAAACTTCTTTCTCTTCAAAGGATTTTCCTGTTGAAAATTTGTTCCAGATTTAGAACAACTTCCAGCATTTCTCTTTACTCCATTACCGGTATCCCCCGGTTCACCTTGTCATACAAAACCTTCATAAAAAATTTCATTTTTGGAAAAATCACGTTGACCTTTTTCAAACTCCTTCCCTCCCTTCTCCTTTGTTGTTTGATTCAAACACCCCTTCCTCTGGCCTTTTACCCTGTCACCGTATTGTTAACATCCCTGTTCGAAATCCCACGACATTTTCTGACATTAACATATATACTGATGGATCGAAAACGGACAATAATATTGGATATTCTATTTGTATTTTCAAACTAAATAACCTCCTTGAAACATTTACTTTTAAACTTAAAGAAGTTAATACAGTTTTTCAAGCTGAGATCTCAGCTATTAACTTTGCAATTCAATGGGCACGTGATAATCAACTCAAAGTTAATATTTTTACGGACAGTCTGTCCTCTCTTTTGGCCCTCAAATCTGTCAAAAATAAATCTAAATTTCTTAGTGAAATTAAACTCTCGGCCCTTTCGAACTCCAAATTTATTAACCTCCAATGGGTTAAGGCCCACATTGGTACTTTGGGAAATGAAGTTGCTGATTCCTATGCCAAAACTGCTGCCCTTTCCGGTACTCCTACACATGTTCCTTTTCCTTATTCCTTTTTGACCACTTCATCTAAATCATTTCTCCTTAAATCCTGGCAAAACCTACTTGATGAATACATCTCTCCCCGTTCTCACGACCCTGCCCGTATCCTCAGCTTCCTCCCTTTTGTAAATACCCGTACCCTAATCTTTAATAAATACGTCATATATTTTATTACCGGCCACGGACCATTTCTTGACTACCTTTATTTTTTCAAACAAAAATCAACCTCAAATTGCCCATGTAACTCCTTTGGAGACGTAGACCATTATGTATTTTCCTGTCCCTTTTCAAAAAACTTCCACTTAAAAAAAACCTTACCTAAATTTACAGCAGCTTGGTTTTCCAAAGTATGTACTAATTCACTCCTTCTTAACAAATTGAAGAACTGTATCCTTGTGGCAAGAGATGTCTCTAACAGAGTTAAATGACCGGTCTGTGAGTTTCTGTCTGCTTTCAATGTCTGGTGATCAATGAACTTTGCTACTGTTCCGGGGTATTTTTCTTGTTTGTTTTGCTCATTTTGAATGTCCTTGTCCCTTGCTCTGACGTATTCTGTCCGGACCTCTTGTCCTTGTCCCTTGTTTCATTTTATGGACCAGTGTCTTGTGTTGTCCCTGTATGGTCCATGCACAGTTTATGTTTACTGATAACAATCAGATATTGTCATAAATTTATTGTCATTGGAAATTATGTAAATATATAGATAATGTACAAACCACAGATACAAATTCTAATATTTAAAATTAACCAAGTAAATGTTATAACTACTTACCATAAAATATTATTGTCTACTTGTCCTTCATCATAAATACTGTTTATCTAGTCAATATTGTATCAAAAGTTTAAAATGTTAACAAGAAGAAACTTATGTCAAAAATATAGCCTTGAATTGTTCCCTATAAGGCATTTTGTTAAAACTTGTCCCTTTCCAATGTAACCTCCCTTTTTGAATTTCAATAAACGCTCCGCGGCTGCCCGGTGTCCGTGGGGGACGGTCTCCGTTAACAAAAATTTTTCCCGGCCATCCACTCAGCTGCTCTAAGTCCTCGGACGAGTCGGATGGTTAGGGCTTTCGGACTCACATGTTTAACGTGATTGTACTCCACATGAACACGGCGACAGTTTTGGCGAGGCTGGAATCGAACCCAGGCCAACCGAATGCAATTCCAGTGCGCTAACCACAGAGCTACCGCGCCCTACCTGATAAAGAAAGTAGAAGGAGTTAAGTAAAACTAAGAAAAATCTACCCAAATACTTAAATAGGCAGACATACATTGTATAGTGCATGTAGATAAACAGGGTAAGGCCATGCCTGTAATATATTCGGTGTCACGTTCAAATGATTTAACAGATTATAGGAATTTTTAATGCTGTGAAAACTAAAAAAATTCAAATCCATAATTGATAACCTGATTTTTACTTTCCTTATATACATAATGTATAAGGAAAGTATTGTGACGGGGTCGAAATTCGAATTCGAGTTTTCGACGGGAGAGCACGTTTCAAGCATCCCTGATCACGAATCAAACATTTTTGAAGTGATGTCTGTGTGTGTGTGTGTGTGTGTGTGTGTGTGTGTGCGTGTGTCAGTGAGTCTGTGGAGACGATAACTGACGAACGAGTGAACTGATTTGAACGAAATTTGGTACAAAAATCACAATCCGTAAACATTCGAAGCCTATTGTTTTTATACGCAATCGAATGTTCAGAAACCCCCTAAATTTTCGAGTGAAATTTTGAAAAAATCGTCAAAAACTCAAAACCGCTAATAAAGTTACGAAAATAGACATTTCTTATGTAATATTTTCTTAGAAAACGATTGACATAAACTTTAGAACATTAGTACGAACCGTTCTCGAGATATTGCATATTTTTCAAAAAAATTATCAAAAAGTCATATAAAATGAAAAAAAAATATTTCCTATTGAGAAACATGTTCACTTTTCATATGTAATATCATACGATAAATTTAGTGACATCATACTCGTGGATCTAGCTCATTCCATTAATGAAAAAAGATACTTTGAGTAATACGTTTATATTTGAACGCCAATAATCATTTGTCTGCTGTAGAAATAACATATTTCTTTGACCATAACGCTTGGCGAGATTTTGGCGACGAATTTGGCAGAATGTCGCCAACTTGACGACTTTTTGAAATGTTGCCAAATTAACGAAAATCTCGCCAAATGGATAAAAATGACGCTAAATCAATGAAAATGACGGCTAATTGTCGAAAACTCAATATCTTGGAAGGAATATTAGTATCTACTATAAGAAAAACCTATTTTTTTTACTGTAAAATTATTAAATTCATTACATTATATAAGGAAAGTCATGTGTTGCCCATATCAGATTTTTTTTAATGAATTTGAACTCAATTTAATGAATTATAAGGAAAAGAAAGAGAAAATGAATTTCAGTTCGTAGAGTAAGCACCTGTGCTGCTCACATCAGATTTTTGCTTTCCCTGCAATACATGATAATGTATAGGGAAAGTATTAGAATCGTGTCGAAAATTGCAACTCAAGTTTTTAACACATCTACACGTTTCGAGCACTCGAAAGGTCCCGAAAACTACTGGAAGACCCGAAAACTATTCTTATCTTGACGTGTGTGGGTGTGTCTACTGTAGCTGAAAGCAAATTAACCAAATTTCACAAAATTTGGTATATACACTATATGATCAAAAGTATCCCGACACTTTGGATGTTAGAATGTTTTAGAATGTCTAAACAAATACTTGGCGAAGTTTTCTGTAACTTTGGCGAAATGCAGAACATACTTGAACGCACACTTTCCAGTTAAGTTTCGGTGACTTGTGCATTTAGGGGACCACCAAGACATTGAAAAAGGGGGAAAATATATTTGATCACCCTGTATCATAAAAAGCTGGAAATGATTGGTAACTTTCACAAAATAGTTAACTAGCTTTGCTCAATGTGTATATGAATTTTCATAAAACAGAACCATATATTCATGAAGATATAAACGTTTCTTTAAAAAAATCAAATTTTGTTACATGTTTTTTGCTTACAATATCCTTAGATTTCAATCAAATTTCACGAAACTTACAGAGCATTTGTCAACGTCCAAGAAAAATATAATACTTCAATTGAAACTTAAAGCATTGAATATACGATGAGATATAAGCATTTGAAGAAACAAAGTTTTTAATGCGCAGGCGCGAAACATATCAATAGTGTTCTTTCATGATTTTGTAGTGAATACTGTAGGGCAACTTCTATAAAAAAAATCTGATGTGGGCAACACATGACTTTCCTTATATAATGCAATGAATTTACTACTCTTACAGCTAAAAAAAGTTATTCTTATAGTAGATACTTATATTCTTTCCATGATATTGAATTTTCTTCAATTAGTCGTCATTTTCATTGATTTAGCGTCATTTTCATCAATTTGCCGAGATTTTTGTTAATTTGGCAACAATTAAAAATGTCGCCAAGTTGGCGACAATCCCCCAAATTCGTCGCCAAAATCTCGCCAAGCGTTATGGACGGAGAAATAAGTTATTCTTATAGCAGATAAATGACTATTGGCGTTCAAATACAAAAGTATTACTCAAAGTATCTTTTTTCATGAATGGAACGAGCTAGATCCACGAGAATGATATCACAAAATTTATCGCATGGTATTACATATGTAAAGTGAACATGTTTCTCAATAGGAAATATTTTTTTTTCATTTTATATAACTTTTTGATAATTTTTTTGAAAAATGTTCAATATCTCGAGAACGGTTCAAGTTAGCGGTCTAAAATTTATGCCAATCGTTTTCTAATGAAAAGTTACATAGGAAATGTCTATTTTCGTAACTTTATTAGCGGTTTTGATTTTTTGACGATTTTTTCAAAATTTCATTCGAAAATTTAGGAAGGTTCTGAACATTCGATTGCATATAAAAACAATAGGCTTCCAGTGTTTACGGATTGTGATTTTTGTACCAAATTTGGTTCGAATCGGTTCATTCGTTCGTCAGTTATCGTCTCCACAGTCTCACTGACGCACACACACATACTTTCATACACACACACACACACACACACAGACATCACATCAAAAATGTTTGATTCGTGATCAGGGATGCTTGAAACGTGCTCTCCCGTCGAAAACTCGAATTCGAATTTTCGACCCCGTCACAATACTTTCCTTATACATTCTGTATATAAGGAAAGTAAAAATCCACTGGAATTTCGTGAAAATTCACAAAGTTATCCACGATATAGCGATCAGGTTTTCTTTGACTCTCTGGAAGTACTTGGATGATAAGGGGTTTCCACAAATTGACATTTTAAATATTAAATCTTAAGGATAGTTAAACTCGAGTAAATACAATTGGCTAATATACTAATTACATATACACGATCTGATCAAAACTATCCGGACCCCTGTATGTTTGCTTGGACTGGCCTGCTCAAAGCCCAAACCTCAATCCCATATAACATCTAAGGGATGAATTGGAACGGCGACTGCGAGCTAGGCCAAAAAGCCCCACATAGGCGGCAGAGCTGACTAATATTCTCTTAAAATAATGGCGTGCAATTCCTGCTGCAACATTCCAGAAAAAATTGTGTGAGCAGCACATGACTTTCCTTATATAACGCAATGAATTTACTACTTTTACAGTAAAAAAATAGATTATTTCTATAGTAGTTATTTATATTCTTTCCAAGGTATTAAATTTACGTCAATGAATCGTCATTTTCCATGTCGTCATCATCAATGAGTCGTCATTTTCCATGTCGTCATCATCAATGAGCCGTCATTGATTTAGCGTCATTTTTATCCATTTGGCGAGTTTTTCGTTAATTTAGCAACATTTAAAAAAGTCGCCAAGTTGGCGACATTCCACCAAATTTGTCGCCAAAATCTCGCCAAGCGTTTTGGACGAAGAAATAAATTATTCTTATAGCAGATAAATGACTATTGGCGTTCAAATACAAAAGTATTACTCAAAGTATCTTTTTTCATGAATGGAACGAGCTAGATCCTCGAGAATGATGTCACCAAATCTATCGCATGGCATTACATATGAAAAGTGAACATGTTTCTCAATAGGAAATATTTTTTTTTATTTTATATGACTTTTTGATAATTTTTTTGAAAAATCTGCAATATCTCTAGAACGGTTCATGTTAGCATTCTAGAATTTATGTCAATCGTTTTCTAATAAAAAATTACATAAGAAATGTCTATTTGCGTAACTTTATTAGCGGTTTTGATTTTTTGACGATTTTTTTAAAATTTCACTCGAAAATGTAGGGGTTCTGAACATTCGATTGGGTATAAAAACAATAAGCTTCCAGTGTTTACAGATTGTGATTTTTGTACCAAATTTCGTTCGAATCGGTTCATTCGTTCGTCAGTTATCGTCTCCACAGACTCACTGACACACACACACACACACATACACACACACACACACACACACACACACACACACACACACACACACACACACACACACACACACACACACACACACACACACACATACACACACACACACACACTGACATCACTTCAGAAATGTTCGATTCGTGATCAGGGATGCTTGCAACGTGCTCTCCCGTCGAAAACTCGAATTCGAATTTTCGACCCCGTAACAACACTTTCCTTATACATTATGTATATAAGGAAAGTAACTAGTTGGATAGCCTCCCTGATAGAGTGGCAGCTGTCACTGCAGCAAAAGATGGCCCCACTTCATATTATTTTGTGCCTTTTCTGAAGGAGAAGCAAAACATACAGATGTCTGAATAGTTTTGATCAGATCGTATATATGTATTTAGTATATTAGTTAATTGTATTTACTCCAGTTTAACTATCCTATGATTTACGATTTAAAATGTCAATTTGTGGAAACCCCCTTATCATCCAAGTACTTTCAGAGAGTCAGAGAAAAACTGATCACTATGTCAGAGAAAAACTGATCACTATGTCAGAGAAAAACTGATCACTATACCGTCGATATATTTGTGAATTTTTACGATATTCTATTGAATTTTTACTTTCCTTATATACATAATGTATAAGGAAAGTATTGTGACGGGGTCGAAAATTCGAATTCCAGTTTTCGACAGGAGAGAACGTTTCAAGCATCCCTGATCACGAATCAAACATTTTTGAGGTTATGTCTGTGTGTGTGTGTGTGTGTGTGTATCAGTGAGTCTGTGGAGACGATATCTCACGAACGAATGGAGCGATTCGAATGAAATTTTGTACAAAAATCACAATCCTTAAATACTGGAAGTCTATTGCTTTTAAATGCAATCGAATGTTCAGAACCCCCCTAAATTTTCGAGTGAAGTTTTGAAAAAATCATAAAAAAAATCAAAACCTTTAATAAAGTTACGCAAATAGGCATCATTTCTTATGTAATTTTTTCTTAAAAAACGATTGACATAAACATTAGAACGCTAGCATGAACCGTTCTCGAGATATTGCACAATTTTCAAATAAATTTATAAAAAAATCCCATAAATTAAAAAATATATTAACTGTTGAGAAACATGTTCAATTTTCATATGTAATATCATGCCATAAATTGGGTGACATCATTCTCGTGGATCTAGCTCGTTCCATTCATAAGAAAAGATACTTTGAGTAATACATTTTTATTTGAACACCAATAGTCATTTATCTGCTATAAGAATAAATTATTTCTCCGTCCATAACGCTTGGCGATATTTTGGCGACGAATTTGGCGGAATGTCGCCAACTTGACAACTTTTTTAAATGTTGCCAAATTAACGAAAATCTCTCCAAATAAATAAAAATGACGATAAATCGATGAAAATGACGACTAATTAACGAAAATTCAATATCTTGGAAGTAATATAAGTAATTACTATAAGAATAACCTATTTTTTTGGCTGTAAAAGTAGTACATTTATTGCATTATATAAGGAAAGTCATGTGCTGTCCACATCAGATTTTTTATAGAATTTGCTCTATAATATTCACTACAAAATCATGAAAAAAAAATTATTGTTATGTTTCGCGCCTGCGCAGTAAAAACTTAGTTTTTTCAAATACTTATATCTCATCGTATATTCAATGCTTTAAGCTTCAATTGAAGTATTATGTAAAGCTACGGTAAAAAAAATAAACCCCACCTCCCTATCGTTATTTGTCATGCTTCTATTATGTGTAGATTTAAGTTTGGGAAATTCATCTGATTCTCAAATTACCAGTAGCAGTTTTAATAATTTAAATATTTCTTAATTTAAATAATTTAATCCTTTAAGATTTTTAATTGGCAACTTTCTTGAATCTAAATGGTGTCTATAGCTTGTTTTCTTTATTTGTATTAAAATTCAATAATGATTTTAATTTTTGAATAAATTTAAATTACTTTAAAGTTTTTAATTTCCTTTTGTCTCGAGTTTAAAATTGATATAAAATAAGTTTTAAAATTAAATTTGGTAATTATAACTTTTATTAAGTGAAAGGAAATAATTATAACTTTAGTTTCAGGTATCAATTGGGTTAATGTGAGTATCGAATAATGTTAGCAAATTAATTTTGCTTTTGCTTTTGCTTTTTGCCTTTAGTAACAAGTACCTGGCTCATAAATCAGCTTCATAAGAGAGCTCATGCTTTTTATTTTTTTCGATGTAGCAGTGCATGACTCTGCCAACCAGACGTGTAATAACTGTTTATAGTAACAAAAGTACTTGGTTCATTTCAGATTTTTCTGTCTCTAGAATGTAGCTTTCAACGGGAGGGGGGAGTGGTCACCTCTGACTAGGCCGTCCATATAAATTGTAGGCCCCCCTACAGCCAGTTCCACTAGCCGCTCCACATGTGATTTCCCCCTCCTAATGAATATTTCATGTCTCTCTCTCTCTCTCTCAAAAAGAAACAAATAGGATTGCTGGGGGCCCCCTCTGGCAACCTCCCTCCTCCAACTTTCAAATATTGATAAAGAATGTTTTTTTCCTTATGCGCATCATCATATGAGTTGAACATGGGTTGAACATGTAGTTTCGAATAATTAAACAAATACACAACTATATATAATGCATATTTATATAATAGGAAATGTACGAGGCGTTTCCCGGGATTAGAGATGCAAATTTTAATTAAAAATACACTGGAACATATAGCCAATTTTTGAAAACCTAACAAAGCTTTTATGATAAATACATCACTGCTTCCCATAGCAGCGTACACAGGTTGTGTCGTTAGTTGCAACGTCCACTGCATACCAATTGGCAAACAGGAGAATGATGTCTTTCGGCACCGAAATCGAAAAATCTCAGTTTTTATGCTTTTATTTGAATATTCACAGAAAATAAAAAAATAAAGAATTCGCAAAAAAATGTAGCCGACTTTACCCGGGATATTAGATACAAATATTTGTCTAAAATCACACAGGAACTCGTAGCGAATTCTCGAAAACAAAGAACGCTTTAACAATACGTCAACTTATAACAACTGCCAAACCAACAACTAAAGAAAAAACGCTATGCCAGTAGTGTTAGAATGAAAAATCTACGAGAATATCTCAGAGGGTATTCTGTCTAGGAAGATTGCGTCTTCTTCAACGAACGAAAAGTATATAATTTTTAATTCACAAAAATTCGCCTATTAACAGTATGGATTCCGTTCAACATTTGTTCGAAAGAGAATTTTTCGATCTTTCCTATGGTGTGAAAATGGAAATTCAGTGATAATAGTTTCGTCTCTATCGAACCGATTTGTGTAAAAATTGTGCCCAAAATCGTTCTAAATCATAAAATAACTAAAAAAAATAATTCAAATTTTAAAGAAATTTGACCGAGGCGCATCGTCTCGGGTTCTGAAGTACATGTGTAACAACTTTATAGCTGTACGATACTTAGACGACAAGGACAGACACACACAGAGAGAGCCGGTCGCCCAAATGGTTGCTCAAGTCCTCGGACGAGTCGGACGGTCTGGGTCTTCAACACACAGAGAGAGGGGGAGGAAAGTGGGAGAGAGAAACATCTTTCTTTATTATTATAAATTCAAACTGCATCTGTAACTGCCATTGTGGCGATTTATTGGCAAGTAAAATACCGATCATTTGGGCTCGACAACCTATGACGTAATATTCTATCTCCCGCAATAACGTTCTCTCAAATTTGTTGTTACATTTAAGGGCCCCAAATCTACAAATAAAACGTGTGTTTAGGACGTATTCGAATTATTTATTGAAACATCAAAAGGTTTGCCTTTGTATGTATCAATGGCTTCCTCCTTTCGGATAAGGCCTATTTAAAATACACAAAGGATGGGGCAATAAATTGATTCAATGCCCATTTTTCGCCCTTTAATGCTTCACTATCAGTCAGCAATCAAAGCAGGAGCCTTAAAAGATTCGGGGAAATTTATCCAATAATTCTTTTTTTTTATCACCGGTAAAAGAGTCATTCCATTTTATTGGTGCAGGAATTTCTTTTCATCCGTATTATTGGTTTTACCGTGCTGTGATTAGTTAACTGATATTGCAATAAAGAAGACTTTTACTTTCTCATAGTATAGAATATAATATAAAGTATTTTTTTCACGAAAATTTAAAACTTGGAGGTTTTGAGGCCAATATATGTTTTCGGACCTCCTGAACACGTTTTGACTAGTTTTAGAGTGATGTCCGTCTATCTGTCGTCTGCGGTCGATTTCTTGTGTACACAGATAGTTGTCACAAATATTTATGAATTTTTGCAGAACTTTATATTCGAATTTGTCAACAAAATATCTAGAACTAGATAGAATTTTTTACAATTCGAATGAAAACTTCGAAATTTTATATTTTCTTGGCATGGCAGCATAGGACAAAATTTCACATAATTATACATGAAAAGGTTGTTTATGGCTCAATGGTCATGAAACTTGACAGTTTCAATCATTGTAATAAAGATTAGGCGTGATACAATTTTATGTTCGTGGCATAATTAGCCCCCGTCATAATTCACCCCCACGTATGGGTTACCCCCTCCCCCTCCCAAGGAGGTGCGTTGGCACACTTGGTATCAATTGAAATATTTTTTCAAGCCCTTTAAAATTAAGGCTGACATACTTCGATTACGATCATTTGTACCTACGATACAAATATTTCAAATTTTATCTTGCAAAATTTGCAAAAAAAAAATCACAAGCATATTAAAAATGGATTCTGTTATGAGAAAGTCTAGTTGAGCCACATTCTAGTTAATTACTATAAGAGGGCTATCTTTCTGGATAAGTGATTAAAAGAAATTTTATAAAAGAATTTCTAGGCTGCACCTCAAAATTTTAGGTGTGCATCCTATATATTGTCGCTAAAACTTTACGACTACAGTAGGTACACCATTAAAATTGTAAAATAATGTATTTTCCATTGAGTTAAAAAAGCTCCAATGAATGAAAAACTTGAAAATGCCTTAATGCTTTAAAAATTATTATAGGTGTCTCTAGTGTTAGTAGCCTCCCATCTGTTCTCATTTGACACAACAGGAAAGAGTCAGTTTAGTATATGCATTTTTAATTATTTTTAAATTAAATTTCCTTAATTACGAGTAGGTAATAAGTATTTTTTACCAGCTGCAGAACAAAGTACATGATATTCATGCAACCTGTTGCGAATGCTTTGGGTGCACACAGGTGCAACCGTTAATGGTGACAGACTGTTTTGGATGTCACTTGCCGTTGCGAAATAGTTTCGACGAGCCATTCGGCGAATTTATCGGCCTGTGTGCTCTGTCATGCGCCTGTTCAATTCACTCCCTCTTCGGAGTGCCCTGATGTTCCTGTTCTATCATGTCACACATCGCTGGATGGTACTCGTGCCCAACATGGGTGGCAATTGCACGCATTGACAAACCCACGTCACGCAGCTCCAGGATACGATCTCGTTCCTCAGCCGTTAACTGCTAATATCGCTGACGTCTTCGAAGCATTGCTTCTTCACTTTTTCGAATATTCGGCTGCTGCAAATCGTCGCTGCTAGCATTTAAAGGACGATCCGTCTGTTGGTCTTTATCACCCGAAACGAGGTGTCACGTGACCCGATACGTACAAAAACGTAATCACTTGCATATGATTTTCTCCTCTACCGGTACTGTAATTTGCATATGGTTACGTTCATTCCTTCATGGTGTTGCAATTTCACTTTTGACGAGTGTATTTAATAATACACTCGTCAAAAGTCTTCAGCTAGAAGTCTGCGCGGCTAGATATTTCAGGCTTTCAGCCGGCCCGACCAGACAGAACCAGTGCTTAAACCCGGCCCGAGCCCGAAGAAATCTACAAATGTTGAATTCGAACCCGAACAGGCCCGAAATGATTTGTTTTTTAAATGTGTTTAAAACCTGAATTTGTGAAATTTTTGTGCAAAAAATTAAGATGAAAGTTATTTCTTTTTAAATATTTATTTCTGCATAGCTGAAATCAACATAATAATTGCAGGTACTCTTAAAATTCATTTAAGTTTTTCAACATTAAATACGTTCAGCCCGGCGGTCCGACACGACATTTAAAAAAACTAAGCCTGCGGCAGGCTCTGACCAGCCCGAAACAGTGTTTAAAAATTCAACCCCGGCCCCTACAGACCTCTATCCTTAGCCATCCACTGAATCTAACCTGCAGGGTTAAGTTACTAAGTTACCGTTATAAAGAACGCAAATCTCAGATGAGAATCAAAACCTATTTATCATACTGAACAAAGTACGTTCTATACATCGAGCTACTGCGATGATTATCCTTCATTCTGTATTTGAAGGGGATCCTACAAATCCTTAAACCAACCAATTATCAATTTCTTTCCGATCACAGCTAATCTCTTCCTTTGTTCTCTTCATTGCTACGTTTCATTAGTTTATAGAAAAAATATCTGATGTGGACAGCACCTGACTTTCTCTACATAATGTAATGATTTTACTTCTTTCTCAACGAAATTAAGATGTGCACAATGATCTTCGGGACAAGATTTCTAACATTCAATTAACATCACGGAAATTGAAATTGGACGCATTTAACTTTTTAGTCCAAACATTTGTTTTTCATTCATTTGAAAATGTGCAATATTTCAAGAACAATTCATACTAGCATTCTAAAGTTCGTAACTTATCTCTTATATGCAATCTCTTATATGCATCTCTTATATGTTCGTAACTTATTGGCCGTTTTGATATGAAATTTATGTAAGAACCAATTATTTATTGAACAGTATGAAAGCCGTCATTTTTTATGATTTTTAAAAAAATTCATTCGAAAATCGTGCAATATCTCAAGAGTTTTAGAGTTTGTTTCATTTGTTTTCTAATAAAAACTTGTAAGAAATGATTATTTATTTGTCATTAAAGGCTCTGATTTTTAATGATTTTTCTTTTCAGAAATTCTTTCTAAAATTGGAGTTCTTCCAAACATTTGACCGCGTTTAAAATCATTCGTTCGTGAAATATCGCGTCCACAAACTCACGTACACACAAACTAGCATGCATACACACGTACACACACACTAGCGCGCACACACGCGCACACTTGCGCACACACTAATACACACAAACACACATACACACACAAACACACATACTAATACACACAAACACACATACACACACTAACATACATTCACACACATACACACACTAACGCACATACACAGTAACACATATACAGATACACTAACACACATACACACACTAAAACACACTAACATATAAATACACGCACACAAACACACACACATACATACATACACACATTAACAAACATACACAGTAACACATATACAGGCACAATAATACACATACACACACTAACACACATACACACATAAATACACACACATACAAATACACAGACACACGCACATACACACACACACAGACATTGCCTCAGACATGTTCTATTCGAGTTTAGGGATGTTTACAATGTGGTATTCTGTTAAAAATTGGAATTCAAATTTTCGACCCCTTCACAATGTTTTACGTAAGTAAGGAAAGTAATATTAATCATTTGTTTAACTAAGGATAAAAAAATATTTTATCTCGCACATCAACTACTTCAAAACATTTATTGTCACATTTAAGAACCCCGAATCTCCGAAGAAAACGTGTATTTAACGCGTTATAGTTCCTTAGAAATCTTTATTGAAATATCAAAATGGCTTTCGTTGTACCCGTCAATGTCTTCCTCTTTTAGAATATAAAACCGATATATAAGACACAAAGGAGAGCAATAAAGGAATCCCATACCCATTTTCTGTCTCATAATACTTCACTATCAGTCGACAATCAAAGCACAATTCTCAAAAGATTCTGAGAAATTTATGGAATAATTCTTTTTTTATAGCCTTTTGAAAGGGCCCATCATGTCTCTTTTCATCGTTGTATTGGCCTTTCTGTACTCTGATTAATTAACTGATATTATATTGAAGGAGAGTTTTAGAGCAAGGTCTAAACTATCTATAACAGATGAGTGAAACTTTATAACACTTTTATAAGCTCTAACTTCCAGTTTAGAAATATCTTCGGTTAACCAGAATTAAAATATGCCTGCTCAGTGCGAGTGTTCTAGCGGATGGAATTTAGTAAAATTTGGCATGAATGCTTATAGGTCTTCTGAGATCCAGCTGCAATCTAAACTTGTTTCATCTTTTTGGAACTTGTCTTGCTGAGACATTTCTGTTTCGCTTAGGTGTACATTCAAGCTTATGTGTTGACTCTATGCCTTTGGATTGCTTGAGCTGTTCTTCATTCTGTTCAATATACTTTATATATTTTCATAAAATTTATATATTTTTATATACTTTATATATTTTTATATACGCTATATTTTTTTCTGTTCAATATACATACATACTGTAAATTGAAACGCTGTTTTAAATCGTCCGAAATGTTTATCTGAAATATTTTCTAAACTGAAAGAGATATTTATTTATTTTTTCTCTTTCGACCCAAACCGTCCGACCTGTACTCTAAGGTGCTTTTGTTGTTGAGACCCAGACCGTCCGAACTACCAGAAAAGTGTAAGGTAACTCTACACTAAGGTGTTGTTGTTGTTGAAACCCAGACCGTCCGACCTACCAGAAAGGTGTAAGGTTACTGTTTAGACGGTCGGGAAGTGCCACCCAATTTAGACCAGAACCCAGTGGGGGAGGCATCCACAGGGACCGTACCCTCCTTCCCCTACCACCAACCTCTCGGAAGGACTTTCGGACCCACATGTTTAACGTGATCGTACTCCGCATGAACACGGCGGCAGTTCTACACTAAGGTGTGAAGTATCTGTTTGAATGACTGAAACAGTGTCACCCAATTTAGATTGAAACCCAATAGGGGCAGCATCCATAGGGGCCGTACTTTCCTTCCTTGATGTTAACCTCTCAGAATCACTTTCGGACCCACGAATTTACAGTGACTGTATCCCGCTTTACCACGGGGATACTCTGCGTAGAGACGGGAATCGAACTCGGATCCTTCAAGACCACTTTTTTTATCCCTCACTGAAGGATGTGTTTCGCAAGCCAGAGCGGCGGGGCTTACTTTTCGGTTTAGAGCAACAGTTTCCCCGACAGGGAGAAGAGAAGACTCCCCATAAGGATGTATTTTCTTTTCTTTCGACCCAGATCGTCCGATCTACCGTAAGGTGTAAAGTATATGTTTGGACGGCCAGTACAGTGCCACCTAATTTAGACCCGAACCCAGAGGGGGGTGATATCCCCAGAGCCTGATTCCCTTACCACCAACCTCTCGAAAGGACTTTCAGACCTAATTATTTAACGTATCCGAACTCTGCATGAACACGGAGACAGTTTGGGTAAAGCAGGGACTCGCTCTCGTGTCCTCAGAGTGCAATCCCCGTGCTCAAACCACTAGGATGTCCCACCCTTAGAGGGAGGTATTTCCGCGACCCGGGCCACACGGCTCGACAAATTGGCTTAGAGCTTCTGGGTATGCGCCCGGGAAATGGTTTGACTTCCCAAACAGAAGGAAGGCCAGCAGACCACATAGAACTGCTTCACAAAGGACACCAAAGACATCGAAAAACACCAGACCCATACCCTGCCGACGGGACAAGCACCACCATACCCCAAGAAGAAAACCGAGGGAGACGACAATAACAATCCACTCAGCGGGCCAGAGACCCGCTCATAGCGAAACTAAGTAGGCAACCCGCCCATAGCGAGACTAAGTAGGCAGTCCGCCCGCCATAGAGCGGTGACACAAGACCACCCACATGACTTTATTAATATTCAAATTAGAAAACACAAATAAAAGAATATGGCTTCACCAAATTGGCGATTTTTTAGAATGCTCCGACGGTTAAACTGGGAACACATTTGGAGACAGGAACGTATATACAGGAGAAGAGCGAATTTACATTTTATACAAGGGGAAAACACTAACTTTTATACATGAAGAAAATATAGATACAATTTAAAAGAGAAATAAGAAAAATACACATTGCAGCGCAAGGAAAACGTGTATACAGATAAGACATTTATACAGATTATACAATGAAAACATTTATATCATTTAGAAACATATATACATTTATGTCATTTAAAAACACATATATATTTATGTAATTTAAAAACATATATACATTGTCATTTAAAAACATATATACATTTATGTAATTTAAAAATATGTACCATATTTATGCAATTTATCCAAAAAAACATTTATACTATTTCTGGATAAATTATAAAATTTAAAATGTTATTAATCCATTTCATCAACAACACCCATCGCAACCACGATACAATCTCTCATACAGTGAGTGGATGAAAGTTGTCAACAACCCCACTAAACTTGGTGGCTCTACCTTCATGTGAAAGCTTAGACAAGTGCCACCTGGAGATGAGCATCATCTGCCGGGGAAGTCGAAGGGCATCACCCACCTCTCCACAAGTGCACAACGGAGACTGCTTTACTTTGAAACAATGTAAATAAAAAGGAAAGCAGTCATGTCCTAAAAAGAATAAAATCAGGTTTCTATTAGTTACTTGTAATGAAAAATCAACCTCGAGCAAAAGGGCCGGGTCCGTGTGCTACCGCCCAACGATGTGCTGAGCAACCGCCATTGCCCAATCACCAGCGTCCTAACATAAATGGACAGTGTGAGTAGGTTCACCGCCGTCCTAACATAAATGGACAGCGTGAGTAAGTTCACCGCCGTCCTAACATAAATGGACAGCGTGAGTAGGTGAGGGGACAGGTTCGTCCAATGGCTCGCCGGACCTAGCTGCAAGCTTAGCGTAACCGTCTGATGTCTCAATACGTTTGTTCGCAAGTGGAGGGAGCACCAGGTGCGAAACACCTATCATCTCTAGTATGCATGTCCTTGAATGACTATCTGTGGCTTTGACATTATTTGATTAATCCCCAGGCAGGGAAGAAATGCTCTTTATGAGAGCAAGTAATAAGAATTTAAAACGAATTAACGTTGACATGGCAACCAGTAACAGAAAAGTAATTAAATTTTAAAAATAGAATACTGCGATTGGGTGTTTTACAGAGTAAAACGAGCAGAAAAAGGGGTGGGGGAACTTTCAAATCCATGGATTTGCTCGCTTGCCATTGGCCGAGAGCATTTCAACGAGTTTGAAAGTTTTAATCATGGGTCATCATCCTCAAATTTGAGGATCTGCATAGAGTCGTTTAAGAAGACGATGATGTTAGCAATTTTAAAATGTTCCTCAAGCTCTCTAAAGAACTTGAGAAAATCAAGAAAACCATTAGGAGGCTTGGGGGCTATCGGCAGCAGCAGTTTCGGTTTTGGAGGCTATCAGCTCTTCGGGACTGCTGATTCCCGTCTCGGCAGCCTTTTCTGTGGTCTCTGCAGCTGTTATGGACTTTGAGCAGCTCGGGAGGGGGGAAGTTCTCCTCGTCCACGGATGGCGGTGGGTGTTGCTTGGGGACATAATTCCTCTCAATTTTTTTCTCATCTCTGTCTTTGGATTTTTGCCATGGATTTTTGGGGTACTTCTTAAAATTGGTAGGGTGATCACCTCCACAGTTATAGCACTTGGCTAGCACATCTCTCGGCTTTTTACATTCCCTGGTGGGATGGTTTTTCCGCATTTTAGGCATTTAAGGGGGAGTCCGCATAGCTCGCTCGAATGATTAAACAGCTGGAAATTATAACATTGTTTAAACCTTTCTGTCTAAAAGCCTGTACATTGATTTGCATGTTGAGTATCGATCCGGTTGCGTAAATCTCCGTCCACTTCTCCGTCGGCTCAAGACAGACGAGGAATATGGGCAGGGGTTCACGATTCCAGCGGTTCCTCAGTTGCGAGATCCTCATTGGTTTAAAACCAAGTCCGGCGATCGTAGTTTTTAATTCCTCAATTTCAGTGTCTATGGAAAATCCCTTAAAGACAATTTTTGGGGCCTGTCTTTCCTCAAGTTGATGGAGTAAAATTTGGTCTTATTAGCCGCAAGATGGGATTGTACTTTCCTGTAGTCGTCCTCATTTGCAGGGGTAATTTTGATTAGATTCCCTATCAGGTTGCCGTCCAGGGAGTTAGAAACAATTAGATTAAGTTCGGATATGACTCCTCGCCAGTTGGTCTGCTCTAAGTAAAAGGGGCTGGCCTTAAACTTGGGTGGGGGTGGGGCCTCTTCGTTCGCCACACCTTCCTCCATCCCAACAGTTTCCTGCTGTAGAGGAGAGAAGAAGTTTTGAATGGGGGTCACTATCGGGGAAGCTTCTTTAGCCGACTTGCTGGATATTTTCAGTCTTTTCGTCGGTTTTTTGAACTCCTCGTTCTCGGGGACCTTAAGTTTGGGGGTTTCAAAAAGAACTCCTCAATCGGCTGGTTACACTGCTCGCTACTGCTGAGGGAAGCAAGTAAACTCAATATGTTGCCATGATATTTCAGGGTCTCTAGCCTAACACTGGGGTTCTCAATAACAGAAAGACCATCAAAATGCATACCTGTGAGTAACGTCTTGAACTTGGCCGTCTTTCCTGGTTCGCATGTCTCCAGTTCCTTTGCGAAGTTCAGGATCAGCATGTCCACTGTCTGTAAGTAGTTCATGAATACCGGGTTGATTGTCCATTTATCAGTCTTGTTGATTTTATTTGAGAGCGTAAACGTAGGAGTCATCCGAATCCCACTCCGTTTGTTCATGTCCATTTCCTCGATGGTAATCCGTTCCTCTTCATCTTTCTGAAGATTTTTCAGATGCATGGCCTCTTGGTCTGCTGCGATCTTTCTCTCCTTATTGATCCTGTACTGTTCCAACAGATTTTTCTCCTTCCGCTTCCTACGAATTTCATCAAGTTCCCTCTCACTTTTCCTGGATACCTCATCGATGATACACTTCTTTATTATTCTGCCTTTGTCCGACATGCTCTTCCGTAAGGTACAGTCAAGTCCAAACGAAAGCAGGCGATCACCACGTGTTGCAATCAGGAGCACCTCTAAAACACGTCCGCACACAAGCACAGCCGAGCTCCCAAGTGAATGGTCTGATATCTCATTTCCAGCCGTACCCACGAGGGCTCTAACCCAGCGGAGAGAGAGTCTACCGATAGCGGGGACCAAGTCACGTTTAATATCGTTTAAAAATTCTGATTTATTCCTCGTTGAAGAGAGAGCAGAAATAGACGATGCACTCACTATCTGTGAAAATGGCCGCCATCTCGTTCCTCCCAAGAACAAAATTACCAGCATACCTAATCGTATTTAGTTCCTCCTAGAAAACCGAATTATAGTTGCTTAATTTATATTGACTCATAAGTATTAAGACACCTTAAAAACACAAAATGCAAAGGTTAAGTCCCCGGCGATCTTCAAACCGTCGGAGTAAATGCTGTAGAAAAGGTCATCCTCACCGAGAACCAAAACTCTTTTGTTCAGTGGTGTTGAACAAATGGGGACCTGATCATCGAAGTCCGACAGAGGAGGTAGGAAGGAATCATCAAATAAATTTACGCGCCTCTTTCAAAAAATGTATTTCTTATGGTTCGCTTCAAAGAGTCAAGGACCTACTGAATGGGTGGGATGCCCAGGAGGGAATATAAAGCTACCAAGGGATTAGTTTGGTATGCGCCGACATCCCACAAGAGAAATGGTCTTTGCAGGGTATGTATCTTCCGACCCTGCTCTGTAGGAGAACCCCCTAAACCATGCTCCGGCGCAGGAACACACGCAGACAGTCTTTCAGGACTTTTTGGCCGGTCGGGGCAAATGAATACTTTAGGGGAGCAAGTTTTCTATTTTTGCCTATATAAATATATATAAATGCTGTCATATAAATTGAAACTAAGTTAATATTAAATATCTCGGGGGGGGGGGATAATCGTCTCCGGGGGGGGGGGGGTCTTTGCCTCCCAGATGTGTGCCTGAAAAAAGCATTGAACACATGACTTTCTTCACTACGATGAAGTAGCACTGCTTCATCACATTCCGGTTGGCACCCCATCCAGACCCGGCGGCCTTGGAAAAACCTGCGACCAGGGAACAACACTTACAAAATAAATATTAGATATATGGGGACCAAGAAAGATTGGGAGAAAAAATAACACTTAGGTAATTGAGGTGTCTGACCAAACAGTTTGTCATTGACAAACTGTATGGTCTGACCATCCATGCGGAAGATAAGGGTTCCTACTGAGAGTCTCTTTACAAACTAAAACCATCTATTTGCTCTTATTGATAGACATCTTAAGCCTCCTGTCCACTATGACCCCATATACCGCCTCCAAAAGGCGATTCATGCCTGCCTCCAGATCTCTCCGAACCCGACCAGTTGTGAAAACTTCCAGGTCGTCGATAAGGGTCTGAAGAAGGCAGTCCTCATTATTCAACAGAAGCACCCAGTTGAAATACAAATTTCAGATATATGGAGCTAGAAATAAAGCTTGTAAACACCCCATACCTACTTCCTTAGTAATATATTGATCCCATTCATATAAAATACAGTCCAGTTCTCCAAATATGAATAAATAAGGAAACCAGAATCTCGAAAACGTCAGAAATAATTGTCCAGTTTAAATGATCAAAAGAAGCCTTTATCTCAATTAGCGTAATGGTACTATACTTACACCCCCAAAGTTTGAAATGTTTTCTATTAAATTATAAGACGCATCTTCAGTGCTGTGGAGCTCTCTAAACCCAAATTGAAAAGGGTGAATAGCGTTGCTATTAAAAATCCAAAATTAAGTTTATTAACAAAGACACGGGGGTAGGTAAAAGGCAAATGGGCTAATCGGCACCACAAGAGCCAGTGTCATATTCTTGAGGAAGAACAAACACCTCGGCGTGACGAAGGCACCTGGGAAAATATCCAAACATGAGATATACGGATATAAACTGAAAAGATCCAAAAGAATTGTAAAGAAATAATGATCCAGGTAAAAATGGCCTTTCCAGATGTTATAATCGAGGCGGTCAAGTCCCGAGGCCTTCCCCTTCCCCAGGTTTTAATGACAGCCAGTACTTCAGTCGTTATTTTCATTTCCGTAGAATTCTCCAAGATAGTTGGAAATCCCACAAACGAGCAATCGCTAGGGAAACAGTGATTAAGTATCCGATTTACTTTTTCTGTAAAGGACAGATTAGGGTGGTCCTCAAACTATAACAGAAGATCAGGTAAACGTCTATTTGCTCCCATAGCTACCCGAAATGTAGTCTCAAAAACTTCTTCGTTATTTGTACAAAAAAATCGTCAGGAAGAAGCTTCAGCGTCGCTACGAAATCGCTCTATTTCTTTTATCTATATAAATAAAATTGAAAATCTGTCTGTCTGTCCGTCTGTCTGTCTGTCCCGTCATCACGGGAGAACGGCTGAACTGAATTTGATGAAATTTTGTAGGTAGCCTTGAAATAGTCCCCCTTAAATTTAGTTCAAGTTTCTAAGACCAGGGGTTGTCGAGATATTAATTGAAAACCAAACTTTTTCCTAAGAGTTCAACTCTCAAACTCCCTAGCTGGTTCCTCCAAACGAAAGGATGAAAACCGTTTGTTTGAAACGTGAAAATGAATTAAAATTTTATCTCTAGGTTTGGTGGCAGATTTTTGCGTTAAATAGTCACTTTCTGAAATTATGAATTGTTTGAAAACATGAATTTAAATGGAAAATCTATCACCATGGTTTATTTTTCACAAACTTTTACTCAAAGATGGAGGTATTAAGAAATCAAAATAGTTAATTAATTTTTAGAATTTTATGAGGATACATCATGTTGCTAGGTAACGCAATTAAATTAAATGTGTTTGTTAATGTTTATCATTATTTTTTCAATTTGAATAATAAATAAATGGATATAAAAATATACTATCTTATAAATGAACGGTTTTATTTTTCTTTTAATTATATTAATTGCAGATTACGTACACATCACTTTCATTTATTTTGGCAAAGAGTGTTGGTTAGTTTGACCAAGCTAACCAAGATTTCCATTATTGTGCTTAGCTAATATACTCATATATTTTGTTTAGCCAATAAATTCATTTAGCTGATTGTTGAAACTGAAAAAGAGTAGAACGGGTATATCTTCTAATACAATTTAAGTATTTTCATTTAGTATATACAAACGGGATCTGGATGTTTCATTCAGATCTGAAAATTCAGAGCTACGAATTTGACGGGATATCGATAACTTGGTAACTTTTCTTTTTTGCCAAATTGACGGAAATGTCGCCAATTGTTAAAAACGACGCAATTCAATGAAATTTATTTTGCTTTGTTAGAAGAAAGTACTGAAATGATGTTTCGATAGAATTTGTCTGTTAGTCCAACCATCCGACTTAATAACACATTTAGCGAATTTTTAAAATATCACCAAATTGATAAAAATGTTTGTAAATCCATAAAAATATCTTGAAATTGATAAAATTGCGCTAAATAAATGAAATTAATTGTGTTTTGTTATTGGATAGTATCGTGATTATATTCCGTCAATTTGTTGCTAAGAGGGACTGTTAGTTCTACAGTCCCTTGGCGATAAATTAGGCGATTTTTTTTAAATGTCGCTAAATTGAAGAAAATGTCGCCAAACGTTCCATAGAGATAGCATTATTCAGACGATAATTTTTCCACCAATTTATTTGAAGCAAATGATATCATGTCGCTTAGCAACGTATTTAAATTCAATGTGTTTATACTGCAGACGATTTTTATTAAATCTTCACCAATTTGAATAATAAAGGTATGTATATAAAATAAATTTCACTGACATTGCACTTTTGACTAGATAATATCAGTTACGGTCTTCAGGTTTAAACATTATTATTATTGATAATTTCGGGAATTATTGATTCAGAGATTATTGATATTTTCAAGTTATTATGTCATTATTTTATTTCTGCAAAAATTATTGACACTCATATATTGTACGGAGCCAACGGCTCTACCGTGCTGAAACCACCGGTTCTCGTTAGATCACCGAAGTTAAGCAGCATCGGGCGCGGTTAGTACTTGGGTAGGTGACCACCTGGGAACACCGCGTACTGTTGGCTCATTTCAGTCGACGTGGTAGCCGAACGGTCAAGGCGAGCGTTTCCAGCGATTGATCGGTCGTCACGTTGTGGGTTCGAGTCCCACGTAAGACATGGATGTTTGTGTTGTTGGGCACAAGGTGTTCCCACCCCCGCTGGGGCAACGTCTTTGACGGCTAAGAGGTTCACTGTTCTGGCCAATGTATAGGCGAAGATGAAAGAGTCAATGCCTGGCCATTGGGAAAAAAAAATATTGTTCGTTGTACAAGAAATCTTCTACAAATACACGGGTATGTTGGCATATATTTTGGCATGTCATCTGTTTTATTTTAGCAAAGATTTTTGAAACTTATATTGTAATACCGGTAATCTTCTACTAACACTCGGACATATCTTCTAATCTACGACATTATAAGTAGTACGAGTAATTCCCATATAATTTTCCCACTTTCATTTTGGCATATATTGGAATCAATTACTGCCTTCAGATTTAAAAATCACGGATTTATTGAAATTTTCAATTTATACATGTAAACTACTAATACAGGTTATATCTTCTAATATTCGCGTATATAAGTAGCACGGGTCCCATACAATTTTTCTTTTATTTTGCATATATTGACTCAATTCCATATTTTTTGTAAATTTGTTTACAAAATTATTCTTCAGATCTGCCCTTGAAGATAATTTTGTATAGCAAGAACAGAGATTCTTAAACTTCTTTTTAGGAGCATTAAATTAAATACTTTAACAAAATAATTTTATTAAAACTGTCATTTAGTATACTATATAAGAATTTGAACATGATTGTGAATTTTAAGTTTCTTTATATTATATACTCCGTACGAATAACGGCTAGGCTGCTAGTACAAAATATAAATACTGGTTATAAGTTCAGCATTAGCTTCCTCCTTTTTGAGGAACTAGACACATCTGGAAGGTGCAGTAACGTAGTTACGCGAATTCCCCCCGTCCATCGTCAGAATTTTTTAACCCTGAATTTTCTCTTTTTCCTCAGATACGAATGGGCGCATTTTTTAACAGTATCGCATAGTAATGCAACAAAATTGTCAAGTTGATAAATATCATACACAATATCAAGTTTACTTTTTAATTCAGGTAAAAATGTATTAAAATTATATAATAGTGTGCCAACGCCAAATCGAGTTTTATAAAAAAAAAAAAAAAATCCCTAGAGGGACTACACCCACTGCCCACCGCAAAAGAAACAAAATTTAGTGATTCATTTCAAGTATTATGCAATCAGTTATTAAATCAAATAAATTAGAAGAGGGAGGTACTTGAATAAAAGTACCAAATCTAACTTCTTATACAGCCCCTTTAGAGCAAAATATCCAATTACTGGGAAATGGCCAATTACTCGGCCACCATTGTGAAGAACGCGTATCCCATCAGGGAATGAAACCACCTGTCTCCTGCTGACAAGACAACGCTCTATCCATTGAGCTATTACATTTCATTCTATATTTGAAGTGGACCCTACAATAGTATTAGAACAAACCTGTTATGAACATAATTTTCCAGATCACAACTCATCTCTTCCTGCTATTATGACGTTTTATTCGCATATAAAATATTAATCATTTGTTTAACTAGGGATAAAAAATATTTTATCTCGCACATCGACTACTTCAAAGCATTTATTGTCACATTTAAGAATTTCCAAATAAAATGTGTATTAACCGCCTTATAGCTCCTTAGAATTCTTTGTTAAAATATCAAAACGGCTGTCGTTGTATGCGTCAACGTCTTCCTCTTTTAGGATACAAAACCGATAACGTAAGACACAAAGGACAGCAATAAATGAATCCCGTGCCCATTTTCTGTCTCTTAATGCTTCACTATCAGTCGGCAATCAAAGAACAGCTCTCAAAAGATTCTGAGAAATTTATGGAATAATTCTTTTTTTATCGCCAGTGAATAGAGCTCATCATGGTTTTTTATCATCGTTGTATTGACTTTTCTGTACTCTGATTAGTTAACTGATATTATATTTAAGGAGAGTTTTAGAGCAAGACCTAAACTCTCTTTAATAAAGTGAAAGAAATTTTGTAACAACTTTATGTGCACTAACTTCCAGTTTAGGAGTATCTTTATAAAATCAGTTATAATTAAAGTGTATAATTAAAGTGTTTTTTAGTGGCTGGAAATTAAAAATGCTCTCCAGAACTCTGAACAGCGGTTTCCACGAAAGACGAATTTGTTATAATTTTTTCCTTTTTAAGTATTTTTTATTTACATTTTTCCTTGCCTTTTTAGACTTCCTATAATTCTCTTATCATTTCATTTATGTATCTGAGTCCTTGGGTTTGATTTCAGTACACAAGAATGATCCAGAATTTCTGGATAACTCATGCTTTATTCAAGCCGTAATGAGCGTATAAACAAGATATAGTTAATAATTGAAAAGGTAGCTAACAAAGTTATAAAACAACCATCAAATACAATTAAAGGCTCAACTAATTCACAAACATGAGTATTGGGGCGCGGTAGCCCATTGGTTAGCGCGCTGGAGTTGCACTCGGTAGGCCCGGGTTCGATTCCAGCCACTGCCAAAACTGCCGCCGTGTTCACGCGGAGTACGATCACGTTAAACAAGTGGGTCCGTAAGTCCTTCCGAGAGGTTGGTGGTAGGGGAAGGAGGGTACGGTCCCTGTGGATGCCTCCCCCACTGGGTTCCGGTCTAAATTGGGTGGCACTTCCCGGCCGACCAAACAGTTACCTTACACCTTTCTGGTAGGTCGGACGGTCTGGGTAACAACAACAACAAACATGGGTATTGTATTCTCAAAACACTGTCTTATCCATAATTCACTTTTACTTGTATTCCGTCATGTTGCTCTCTGAAAACAATGTAACCACCTTATAATATACCTACTGTAGAAGATTTTGCCTCAAAATACCTTTTTAATTAAATGTGTAACTTGTTGATATTTTTAAAAGAACCTCATCCTTATTTTAAGTAAAATGCAAATATATATATAAACTTTATGTGCTACATAGTATCTTCATTATTAATACTTGTGAAAATTACCAAAAATAACAATAAATTGACGTGAACTATAAAATTTGAATAATTTATTTTAAATTGCAAAACTCATAAATAGGGGAAGTTCGGATAAGTTGAACTTAAGCAATACTTACGTTTAAGTTGTTACAGCTTGCAATTAGAGCTTATTGCAATTAGTCTTTTCTGTATTTAGTGTACTATTTGTTATCTTAAACCACGAATTATTAGATTATTTTTAAACAACAAGAAAAATGAACAAATAAACTTTATTGCATGAGGGGTAGTTTCGTCATCTTACCCTCACTGGCGAATTAGATGACTTTTAAGGTGGAGTAAGATGGCGAACAATTACATTGTACAAAAATGGAAGTTAATTTAGAAATCCTTTTAGGTATTTCAGACCATACCACATATATAAATCCAGGTATATAATTAGGTATTTCAGGCCAAATCACATATATACCGCTTAATCTTGGCTTTTTTTGGATCGATATCAGAGCGTTGGGCATGTGCCCATTCTCTACAGAGAGAGCACTAAAACCATAGTTCATCCGTACCATACTCAGAACAAATAATGCATTATCTCTCTTCTTTGGAGAGACAGTTGTCACTTTCTTGATAATCAATGTGAATTGATGAGACGGATGGTGTTTTATCTAGATCTTTTTTGAAATCTTTTTTATATTTCTTGCTCATTGGGAATTTACGTTTAATGCCTGATTTTCTTTGCTTATTAATATCATATTCACGAACCTACATAACACAATTTTTGAAAATAGCTAAGTATAATGCAGTATTACATTTTGTTTTTAAATACACACTTAAAATGGTTGAATCCGCTTAACACAATTTTTGAAAATGAGTAACCATAAATGAGTGTTAAATCCGTTTTTAGACATACACTTAAAATCAATTCGGTTAATTCCTATTCTACAAAAAATCACAACAATTAAAATGGTTCAATCCACTTAACACAATTTTTGTGTTTACTTAAAGTCCGTAATTTAATATTAAATGTGTTTTAAAACACTCTGAAAAACAATTGGTAACACACCGAAAAATTAACATGTACCCCTTTTAAAAAATATAGCTTCCCCCTAATAATACTCGTTCGTAACTCCAAGCAAAATGTTCATATCTCAACCCTGAAAATAATCTATCTCCCGTTTACTTTCGCTGGCTAGGAATTCATGATAAGAATCTGCGGGACATGTGCGCTGTGGCACAACGGATAAGACACTATCCTTGTAATCAAATAGCTCCGAGTTCGAGTCCCGTATCTGACAAGTGGAAAATTAAATTCTTTTGGAAATTTTAAAAAAAATGCCGATATATGGCCGCACCTCACCAACTTTCGCCAGAGGGCGCTTTAACTACGTCACCACTGATAACAGTGTTCACTTAGTCACCAAGCAGCACACAGGAAGGACGCGTGGTAAGAAGCTCCCTCCGGTCAAAGGTCAGTCAACGATTGCGAAAGGTCAGTCAACGAATGTTCCTCCGGTCAAAGGTCATCTCCAGATTATCAGATTGTGCAATGCACTCCGGTCAAAGGTCAACTTTCACAATTGTACCTCCTCCCCTCTTTGTGCAATGCACTCCGGTCAAAGGTCATCCCTCCGAGGTCTCTTTCACAATACTGCGAAAGAGGTAGAATTGCGAAACTGCCTCCGCAGTTGGTCTAAAGACCCTCCGTTGGTACGCCACCTCACCAAACTCCCTCCCAAGTCAGGCAATCTTCCTCTCAAGTGAGGCAACTTTCCTCCCTAAAGCAGAACCCTCCTCCGTGAGTCATCTATACCGCACGCACTGTACCGCCTCCTCCATTAGCTGCAGAACGCTTCTTTTATAACTACTTATTTATACCTGCCAAAATTCTGCCCAATTTGGGAAGAGAATTTGTAATTTAAACTCTCGTGGTTTAACTATAGACTTCTTTGATGTCACGTCATTTTATACTAATGTCATTTCATACTAATTTATACTAATGTTAAGGATGCATTGTAATGTTTCAGGAAAAGATTGTATAAATTCCATTTCTTTGAATTTGAAATTGATGAGCTTGTTTCTCTTACCAGCACTTGTTTATCGTTAAATTCGTTTGTCTTTTATAATAAATTCTACAGTATGTCTGATGGCTTGGCTATGATTAGTCCAGTTAGTCCTATTCTCAGTGACATGTATATGCATTATTGAAGATAAGCTTTTTAACCCTTTACAACATAGTTGAAAAGTGTTTATGACTTTGTCCATTCTATCTGTCTGTGTGTCTGTCTGTATGTATGTATGTCTGTCCGTCAGCCCGATAACAACAGCAAAAATGACTTTATCAAAATGAAATTTTAGTATGTTGTTCAGACGATCTGTGGGACCTATGGGAATATAAATGAATAATATTACCAAATTAGTTTTAGGTTGAACCCGGGTTGAAAAAATGAAATATATTGAACTCTATAGGACCTAATTTTTGAAACATTTTTTAAGCGAATTTAAAATTCACAAATTGCTCCGAAAGTTTTAAAAAATATTCAAATTATCCCATAATATATATAAAAAAAAATCTCAGCAAAATATATTCAGTAGTTTTTTAAATAAAAATTAAAATAATAATTACACCCTTTATATGAAGAGATCACGTGACTATTATATGAAGAGATTATAAATTATAGCATCCATCTTCTGTCAAAATCGTGGTTTTTTTTAATTCTTTTTTACTTTCCTTATATACATAATGTATAAGGAAAGTATTGTGACGAGGTCGAAAATTCGAATTCGAGTTTTCGACAGGAGAGCAAGTTTCAAGCATCCCTGATCACGAATAAAGCATTTTTGAGGTGATGTCTGTGTGTGTGTGTTTGTCAGTGAGTCTATGGAAACGATATCTCACGAACGAATGGAGCGATTTGAACAAAATTTGGTACAAAAATCACAATCTGTGAATACTGGAAGCCTATTGTTTTCAATCGTAATCGAATGTTCAGAACCTCCCTAAATTTTCGGGTGAAATTTTGAAAAAATCATCAAAAAATCAAAACCTTTAATAAAGTTACTCAAATAGACATTTCTTATGTAATTTTTCCTTAGAAAACGATTGACATAAATTTTAGAACGCTAGCATGAAGCGTTCTTGAGATATTGCACATTTTTCAAATAAATTTATCAAAAAACCCCATAAATTAAAAAAATATATTAACTGTTGAAAAACATGTTCACTTTTCATATGTAATTTCATGCGATAAATTTAATGACACCGTTCTTGTGGATCTAGCTCATTCCATTCATGAGAAAAGATACTTTTGTAACATAACTAACTTACTAATAATAAATACTTTTGTATTTGAACGCCAATAGTCATTTATCTGCTATAAGAATAACTTATTTCTCCGTCCATAACGCTTGGCGAGTGTTTGGCGACGAATTTAGCGGGATGTCGCCAACTTGGCAACTTTTTTAAATATTGCAAAATTTACGAAAATCTCGCCAAATGGATAAAATGACGGTAAATCAATGAAAATGGTGACTAATTGTCGAAAATTCAATATCTTGGAAAGAATATAAGTATCTTCTATAAGAAAAACCAACTTTTTTTACTCTAAAAATAATAAATTCATTGCATTATATAAGGAAAATCATGTGTTGCCCACATCAGATTTTTAATTTATATTTAGTGTTGTATCCGTCCTAAATCGCTTTATTTTTGCTTAATTTCTGTGCATTTGTATTTTGAAACAGCGCAATTACAATATATTTGAGTTTAAATGATTAATGCCATCCAACTTGTGTCAAAATTGTGATTTTTAAAGTTATTTTTTAATTTATATTTAGTTTTGTATCCGTCCTAAAATCGCTTTACTTTTGCTTAATTTCTGTGCATCTATATTCTGGAACAACACAATTACAATATATTTGAGTTTAAATGATCATCAAACTTTGATTATTTCTACAACGAAGCCTAATTTTCACTTGTGGAGATTGTCAACACATCAAGCTGTATGATGAGTTGTATAAGAATTGCTGAATTTCTTTAACTCAAAATTATTTTGTTCTGGAGTCTGCAATATAAATGATATGAATGAAACATTTATTGGTTTTAAATAGAGAAGCAGACGATTTAATGGCAGACTTTTTCGATGAGGTTTTATGCATAGAGTTAAATTACTTTTACCTCCATTGTTTGAAGTTTTTAAGTAGAATAAATTATTGTAGTACTGTGATGAATGAAATAAAAATGTATGAATTAAATATGTACTGCTTTTAGACAGAGAGCCAGGCGTTTTATATTTCGATGACGTCATTTGAATCAAGTTCGATTTTTTTTCGATGAAGTTTTAAATATTCAAATATAATTAATGATTGCATTATTGCGATAATTTTAAAAATATTACCACTGAGTGTATCGCATTTTAGAGATGTTTAAATAAAATTAGAGTTGGAAAGTGTTTCATAATCAATGCTTTATGCATGATTGATCTTTCTTGTTTAAATTATTCTGTTTGTTTTCATACTCGTTATGTTCATGACAGTTTTGCTCTTCTGGTTCACACTTCGAATGATATGGTATTTTAGACATTTTGAGTTCCATTGATCCTTGCATTCAGTTTACCTATGAAATGGAAAAGAACGTTTTTGGATGTCTTGGTCATTCGTAGCGAAGATGAATTTCTCACTAAAGTTTTTCGTAAAACATTTTCCGTGTCTCTACCACCGCATAAAAATTCCTACCATCCGCCTAACCAAAAAATTTCTGTTTTCGATACATTTGTCCATGGCGCTTTAAACGTTTGTCCTACTATGGATTCTGAGATCAATTATTTAAAAGCTGTTGCTGTCGATCGTGGTTTCTATCCCAGCATTGTTGAAGGAATTCAAAAAATGTCTAACCCTTCCTCCAAACTTACTCCTGAAAAAAATTTCGATAACACTATAATTTTTTTTTCTCATTTTTTCCAAAAATCAGTCAGCAGACTGCTAGAATCCTTAAAAAATTCAAATTCAATATTGCGCTTAAACTCTCTAATAAACTCAGATTTTTCTAATCTTAAACATGCTTTAAAAAATTTCTAATATTTAGGACATTTACAGTATTTCTTGCCAGTGAGGTCATTATTATATTGATCAAACTAAATGTGTTTTAAAATTTTGTATTAAGGAACATGAAAATTATGTAACAAAACAGGAGTTTAATGCTCAATTGCTCAACATTGCTATTATTTTTACCACCGTTTTGAATTTCCTCTTCAGCAAAGATCATATAAAAATGCATATTGGTCTATAGTCTTTTTGGAAGCCTCCATATCCAGAAAAAAATCTAGCAGTTTAGTTAATGGCGTGTCCAGTGTTCCCTTTTTGTCCGCGGTCTGACCGAGTGCCCTATAAATTTTTCCACTTTCTTCGTTCCATTTCTTAACCTTTAGGACTCTTGTCTGTCATTTTATCTTATTTTTCGCTTGTTGGGTCGCATTCATTCTTGTTCGAACTTGACTCGTCTTGTCGGAATATCTCTGTTGTATTTTGGTGCACGCCCATCTTGTGTGCTACTTCTTGTTTCGGATTAGTAGGAGTGTTCTTCCTTTATTCTGCTTTCTGATTAGCTCTCTCAAGTGAGTTCTTAATCCAAATCTTGGGTATATAATCCCCTCGTTTTCTTTTTTGTTGCTGTTGTTGTTGTTGTTTTTTTGTTTTGTTTTTTGTTTGTTTTTTCTTTTTGTGACCACTCCTCTTTCGGACTTCGGGTTTATTGGTTCTCTTGTACTGACGAAGAGAGATCCAGCGTATCCTCAGAACAGTTGTATACTGCATTATTTTGTCATTTGTGCTTATATACGTTACTCAATTTCCTTATTCTTTGCACAAAGTGTATATTACTTATTGATTAAAAAACAGTGGGACCTGATTTGACCGGGGCCATCGGGATTTTCCTTTTCCACCGGCGAGAAGATGAATCTCGACGGCCCCGGTTTGACAAGCAAATCCGATTTTGCTCCACTGTTCCATATGCTGTAAATAGGAAATAGATTTCGTGTAAAACTAACTGCATCTTTAAAATTCTTAACTTTATTTCATTCTAAGCAATACTTTGCATCAATACGTACACGATACTCTGTGTACAATCACATACAGACAAGAAATACAGATAATACAAACAAAACTTACGTTGTATAATATTTTCTAAAACGTAACTCGACGACTTTTAAAAAATATTTTCATTCCGAGTGAATTATTTTGATTAAATCACTCAATCATAAAATCGAATCGGAGGCATTTTTTTTTCTTTCTGGAATTTCTTCCGTAAGTGCTTCAGATACTGCTACCCTGAAAACAATGTGGGCATCGATGTATGTTCTATATATTTTACAGGCGTTTAAATATTTTATACTTTTATTGTTTTAAACTTGAAATTTATAAACTGCGTTTCAAAAAAGTTTTTCCTCTTCGATGATTTGAAGAAATAATGTGTCACAAAATGCTTTTAAAATTTTACAGTAGCTAGAGAAAAACTGAAAAAAAAAGATAAAACTACAGTCGGCTCCGCTTCGTATTTACTACGTTCAACAACCACTGTTTTCACGGTATAATACATGTTGATGTTGAAACCCAGACCGTCCGACCTACCAGAAAGGTGTAAGGTAACTGTTTGGACGGTCGGGAAGTGCCACCCAATTTAGACCGGAACCCAGTGGGGGAGGCATCCACAGGGACCGTACCCTCCTTCCCCTACCACCAACCTCTCGGAAGGACTTTCGGACCCACATGTTTAACGTGATCGTACTCCGCATGAACACGGCGGCAGTTTTGGCAGTGGCTGGAATCGAACCCGGGCCTACCGAGTGCAACTCCAGCGCGCTAACCAATGGGCTACCGCGCCCTACGGTATAATACATGTGAAAATGTTATCGGATGAGAATAAAACAAGTGTATTATTTTTAACATTTTCACGGTATAATACATGTGAAAATGTTAAAAATAATACACTTGTTTTATTCTCACCCGATTTGGGTAATTCTAAATTAGTATCCGGCACACCCGAAGGTATACGGGAAAGAATCAAAGTTGCTGCGACAGCGCTCGCGGGTCACTTTATTGCGACCCTATCAAGTGTAATACTAGCCATTTACTAAATTAAAGTACTGAATATCAAAACCTGCTTCAAATTAATGCTTAAAAATAGCACACATTTTATATTTCTATTAACGTGGAAATTGCGGCATGTAAAACAATATTTCATCTCCGATCATCACTGTATATCACTTTATTTCCAATATTTTCGGACATTTTAATCTAAAAGTCAACCATCAATTTAAAAAATTTTAAAGTGGAAAGCTCATCACTTCCCCTGTGTAATGGAATTAATTTACTTCTTTCACAGTGAAAAAATGTATAATATCCACGGCACAACGTTTTGAAAGTTACATTTGGCTCTTTTCCGGATGACAGCATGTAAAACTATTTTGAAATACACAATTAACTTATATTTCGCGCAACTGAAAATAAACAATTATCAATATTGATAGCATCCTCAAAAAGCTATATAGTCCATATATTAAAATATTTTAATAATTAATTCATCAATTAGGCGTCATTTTCATTAATGTAGCGTCATTTTTGAAATTTTAACTATATTTTCGTCAATCTGGGGCGACATATCGCCAAGTAGATGATATTTCGCTAAATGTGTCGCCAAGTTCGCCACATTTATGACCAAACGTAACACATAAACGAAGAAAAGAGCTTTTCTTATATGTAAATGACTATTGACGAATTTTTGGTCTTAAAAATACAAAACCATTATACAAGTATCTCCTCTTGTGAGTGAACAAACTAGATCCAAAAAAATGATGTTAAGAAAGTTGTCGCATAATATTGCATGAAAAATGAACATATTTCAGTATAGTTAATATTTTTCAATTTTATGCAATATTTTTGCTAAATTTATTTAAAACACGTGCAATATTTTGATAACGGTCCATGCTAGCCTTCTAAAGTTTGTTTAATTCATTTTCTAGTGAAAAATTGTGTAGAACATAATAATTTACGTAACATTATTAAGGGTTCTGATTTTTTAATAATTTTTTGAAAATTTCAAAATCAATAGGCTATCAGTATTTACTGATTATAATGTTTATTGCAAATTTCATTCGAAACGCTCCATTTGTGAAAACAAATGTGTGTTCGAAACGCTCCATTTTTCGTGAGATATTGCTTGCACAGACTCAGGGACACACACATGTACTTCACCTTAAAAACATCCGATTCGAGTTCAGGGATGCTTGAAACGTGCTCTTCCGTCAGAAACTCAAATTCGACTTTTCGACCAAGTCACAATACTTTCCCTGTGCATTATACTATGTATATAGGGAAAGTAAAAATATTTTCCAATAGTTTGCAGAGTCCAATTCGAGATAAGAGCTTACAATTTCGTCCCAGTTGCTCAACGGCAAAGTGTCAGCTAACCAGTTCGGAGATCCAGGGTTGTATTGCCGGTTGTGTCAACAAGGCTCTTTACAAGCTTGATCAGAAGAATAGCCAGAAAATGATTTCGGTATTCAAATAGTAACTCAATCTCCCTATGGTTACAAACAGAATCAAGAAATGCATAGAAAATTGGATTATAACATATAAAAAGAATCGTCTGCTGTAACTACAAATCAAAATATCTCAATGGCTAGTTGTAAACCAACAGAATTAGTTATAATAATTTAGGACATTTTTTTCTGCGCATTATAATATAAAAATGATTTTTATGTACCTATCCGTTCTCAAATTAATAGCTGACAGAATGTTGGAACAAAAAATTCCAACGATTTTAGATTTTCCTTATTACTTATAAGGACAAACACTTGTATGCAAAGTTTAATGTTTCAACCTTAGGCAGTTTGCACTTTGTAATTCATTCCTTAACAGCCAGTTTCAATAGGATGAGCTACATAGATTTGTCAGTTTGTTCCATTCAAGGCCAAATTGAATCTGTGTGAACATGAGATTAAGTTGGCATTGCAGATAACAAGATCTATGTGCCGGTTTCGCGGTTATTATGCGTTATTCAGTTTCCAATAGCCGATTAACCACCTACCGGCACCGATCCGAAGGTTATACCACAGCATTTATAACCTATGGTGGAGGTATATCTGCCAAAACCTAGAAAACAAAACAAGAGAGAAAGCACAAGGTAGGATATTACATTAAGTGATAAATTGAAACTCATGGATGCAAAAATAAGTAAAGAAACGCAATCATATGTACGATGCTGCTGCACATGGAGGACAATAAAATGTATGTACGTACGACCATGACATAAGTGCTGAACAACTATATACAAAAAAAGTTTACCAATGCTAAATACAATCGAAATCAACAAAGAGCCCCATATAAACACTAATATGCAGAAAGAATCAAATAAGGAATAACGATATATATATAGAGAGAGAGAGAAACAGTGGTCATAAGAACTCCAAATCTGCGTGATATGCATTTCAGAACATGGGGAAATGAATGACTCAAAAAATTAGTTCCCAAAATGACCGATAGGGGAAGATATGGCTCTGCGAACAGTCCCTAGTAAAAACATAATTCAATAAAACGGCTTTGCAGTCATAACGCATATTAATTACGAATTGTAAGTGCTATAAGCGAGTGATAGATACTGTCAATAGTCATAAACACTCAAATGTAAATTTAATCAATGCATCTAGAATATGTTACATATGAAACGCAGAAGGGAAGAAGGCTGTACAAACACAAGTCATTGGCAGCGTTGAATGTGTCCACCGTGTTGAAGAAGCAACAACTAGTACCGTGTGACAGCGTGTTCAACAACTGCACGTGAGTGATCTGCTGTGATGTTAGCGTGTGCAAGATGACGCTGTCCTTCAAATCTGCAAAGTTACGAATATCTCGCCGATAAAAAATTCTACGAATCTTACGAATATCTCGCCGATAAAATAAGTAACCCCACAGTCAAAAGTCACAAGGGTCGATCTAGTGAACAGGGTGATCATAAAGATGGAAATGCGCGATGGATTACTCGATTTTCTGTAAAATGCTGTCGCAACAACTGTTGAACAGGACGACCAATGTAGAGAGGTGCTCCATCTTGTTAGAATATGGTATAGCTGAGGCATCCTCGTTGTTAGAGATGAGGGATAACGAAGTTCTGCAACATATCCCTATAAAGCTATGCAGTAACTGAACAGGTCTTTGGTCCCTGTGAATGGATTTCTTCAATAAAAAAAATAGGCACCAATCAAAAATGTTGCTGTAAACTCAAACCAAACTGTTAGTTTTGAAGAATGTAAGGGGATCTGTTGAAACTGACGGGAATTTCCATTTCCCGGATACAGCTCTTTTGCGTGTTTATTGCTCTACACAGAAAAAAAATGTGCCGCATCACTCCACAAGATGTTCCAGATCCAGTTGGCGTGTACCTGCATGCGTACAAGAAATGTCAAAGAAATCGTTTCACTGATATATATATCAGGACCGTGTAACGCTTGATGACGCTGAATCTTATACGGATAACTTTCTAAAGTTTTCCGCAAACACTTTCGTACTGTTGCATAGGGCAAATCCAATTGTCTTGCAACAGCTCGAGCACAAGTGATTCCTGCCTCATTGTGATTGGTCTGCTCAACAACGGCAGTTGCAACCTCTTCAGCCAGTTAGGTTGTCACAGGTTTTTAACCTCATCCTGGTCGAACTGAGAAACTTCCAGTCTCCTCGAAGTGTTGAACCATTCCCCGGACGCCACATACTGCCAGAGGACCTGTCTGCAACGATTTCAAACGTTTGCACTCGCGAAGAGCGCCAGCAGCGTTTTCGCCATTCTTGTAAAACGACTTTAATAATAAAGCACGGTCAGGCAATGAAAGTCCCATAACGATCGTCGAATGTTTCCACAAAGCTTTGAACGTGTTTTTATAGCAAATTGTGTTTGAACAATTGGCATACAACGACGTCTTTTTCTTTTGTTGATGCCATATGGAACATTTGCAAAATGCTTACCTAAATTTCATATTCAAGGTTTATGACACTTATACCACTTACAATTTGTAATTAATATGCATTACGACTGTCAAGCCGTTTCATTGAATTATATTTTTACTAGGGACTGTTCGCAGGGCCATCACTTCCCTTAGCAGTCGTTTTTGGAGCTATTTTTTGTGTCATTAGTTTCCCCATGTTTTGAAATGCATACCACGCAGATTTGGCGTGCTTATGATAACTGAGTTTTTTCTCTACAGTACTCTAAACAAGGATACTTTATTCCTAACCCCCCTGTGTATATATATATATATATATATATGTGTCTATACTTTGGGACTTATGCCCAAGTTTGCCACATGAAAAACACTTGATCATTTCACTCTTAGAAGTACAAGAATTAGACTTGTGACCTCGCTTTCCACAACTGAAGCATTCAACATCGACATTCTTACATTCTGGAACTCTAAAATTTCTATGTTTTTTCATAACATCTCTTTCCGAGAAAATACGATGATCTGCATATTTTTTGTGATTTGGTTCACTATCAGTTCTCTTAACCAATATTTCAGTGCTTTCGTTCTCTGCTTTCGATCTTCTTTTCCCAAAAAATTACGCAATTCCGAAACTTTAGAATCTTTCGACTCGTTTTGCCGATCAAAATCTAATGCTAAATCATAAGGAATACTTTTCATATTAACCAGATGTAAAAAACTATCATATGAATCCGGATCTATTCCAAGAGATTCTAATCTTCTAATTTGGATTTCACATTGATCATACATCTGCCTCAACGTGTTTATATCATGCGATTTTCTAACAGGTGTTAGACCTAACAGTTTGCTCATAAGAGAATCAATTAATAAGTATTTAAGTCCCAAACGATCTTTCAAAATTTTGACAGATTTCTCATAATTCTCGGATGTTAGAGATAAACCATGTATCGCAGACTCAACTTTAGAGAACAACAATGACTTTCCATGATTAAATTTTTGAACATCACTTAATTTTGAATTTTCATGAATAATTACTTTGAATTGAGCCCCAAACCGGAACCAATTAGAAGTATCCCCATCAAATTTGCTTACTTACAACTGCGGCAGCTTTACCGTATTCTGTGATATAGCATTGACATTTTCATTTACACTACTTGAAATAATACTTTTATTTTCTTTAATGTCGCTTCTTAAACTTCTATTAGCTCTGATTTTGAGAGCTATAATTTTTTTCTGAATATTCTTTGCTGGCAGCGATTTCATCATCCAAATCTATTACATCAATCAAATTCTCAATTTCTGAATCAGCAGTTTTTAAAACAGATTCTTTCTAGACCAACTGAGCTAAAACTTCAGAACTTAACATCATCGAAAATGTGAAGTGGGTCACTGTAGCCACATCCAGCACGAACTTTCACGAACGTTCTAACTTTCAAATTTCCTAACCTTTCCTTTCTTATACCGCTACATTGGTATTATACCGCTACCTTGGTATTCAGATCTCTACACCGCTACTTGGTATTCACATCTCTATACCACTATTTGGTATCCACATCCTTATACCGCTACCTTGGTATTCAGATCTCTATACCGCTACTTGGTATTAACATCTCTATACCACTATTTGGTATCCACATCCTTATACCGCTACCTTGGTATTCAGATCTCTATACCGCTACCTTGGTATTCAGATCTCTATACCGCTACCTTGGTATTCAGATCTCTATACCGCTACCTTGGTATTCAGATCTCTATACCGCTACCTTGGTATTCAGATCTCTATACCGCTACCTTGGTATTCAGATCTCTATACCGCTACCTTGGTATTCAGATCTCTATACCGCTACCTTGGTATTCAGATCTCTATACCGCTACCTTGGTATTCAGATCTCTATACCGCTACCTTGGTATTCAGATCTCTATACCGCTACCTTGGTATTCAGATCTCTATACCGCTACCTTAGTATTCAGATCTCTATACCGCTACCTTGGTATTCAGATCTCTATACCGCTACCTTGGTATTCAGATCTCTATACCGCTACCTTGGTATTCAGATCTCTATACCGCTACCTTGGTATTCAGATCTCTATACCGCTACCTTGGTATTCAGATCTCTATACCGCTACCTTGGTATTCAGATCCCGGGCCGAGTCCCCAAAAACTGTGGGTCTATACTTATAAATAGAATCACTCTGCATGTATCTAAAGTATATTAATTTATTCAACAATTCAAACATCCATTTTATCGAAACATTTAACGACGACGTCAACTTCCAACTCAATTACTGCGTAAACGGTTGCCTTTTGTAACAGACCTTCATTGGCGAAATTTATCCCTCTCGGTAAAAATTTTAAAAATATGACCGAGGGAAATTTCCAATCCCACATATATTAATATACATAATGCCCTTTTTTTTCACGTATGGAGAATGTAAATACCAAAAGATGTAGAATTAGTTGTATAAGAATTGCTGCATTTCTTTAACGCAAAATTATATAACTCATAGAGCTGCAATATAGCTGATATGAATGAAACATTCATTGTTTTTACGCAGAGAAGCAAACGATTTTTTTTTATAAAGTTTTAAGCATAGAGTGAAATTACTTGTACCTCCATGGTGTTAAGTTTTAAAAAATAAATTATTATAGTATTGGGATGAATGAAATGAATGGAAAAATGTTTATTTAATGAAATGCTGCTTTAATAGAGAGAGCCAGGCGTGTTATATTTCGATGGCGTCATTTGAATACATTTCATTTGTTTTCGACGCAGTTTTCAAATATAATAAATTATTGTAGTATTATGATAATTTTAAAAAGATTACCGAGGAATGTATCGCATTTTAGAGATGTTTAAACCAGGCAATTTATATTTCAATGCCGTCATTTGAATGAAGTTCATTTTTATCGATGAAGTTTCAAGTTTTCAAATATAATAAATTAATGTAGTATTTCGAAAATTTTAAAAATATTGCCGAGGAATGTACCGCATTTTAAAGATGTTTATATAAAATTGCATTGAAGTTGAAAAGTGTTTCATAATCAATGCTTTATGCATGATTGATCTTTCTTGTTGCAATTCACATTGCCCACTTATCTCCAACAGGTAAAGAATTAAAGAGCGCTTCAATCTTTTTGTGCTTTTTGAAAACGTCTTATTCAATGGTATGAATTATTATAGGCAAGTAAAAGGTATACCTATGGGGGGAGGCTGCTCCTCGATGATGGCAGATCTATACCTCCATCACTATGAAAAAGGCACACATATATTAAACGAATTGCCGTATTTCCGTTTTGTGGATGATATACTTGTGGCACATCAGAAAACCAATATTAAATTTAACTTCGACTTTTACCCTGCACAATTGGATTTAATCGAAACTCCTGCAGATTCTGCCGATGAAATTAATTACTTGGATATTATCATTCACTTCGCTGAAGATGAACCCTTGTATACGATACTTTATGATAAAAGACGACATTTCAAGATTAAAGTGAATTATATTATCAATTGGAGGTCTAATTTAAGTCAGAAAGTTTTTCGTAATATCGTAATGAATCACTTTATACGGAACGCCCGCTTGCATACTTATAAAAAAGACAGTATAAAAAGTGATGTTATATTTATCAAGGAGGCTATAAAACAAGACTATCCCCTTGGATTCCTAAGACATATTTATAATACCTATCATAATAAAACAGTCAACGCATTTGAAAATGATTTTGGCAAACGTTTAGTTTTGGGTTATAAATGGCAACGATGGTGTTAGTCCTATACACTCTACTCCCTTCTCTCTTTTGACTGAGGGATTTCAGTTGGACGTTTTACTTTTCTTGTGTGTAGCCACTCTGGATTCTGACTTTGTATGTATATCCTTGCTTTTACAGCTTCGTAATGGAGTCCATTTGTTCCTTGTTCGGACAGTTTTGTGCGTCTTTTGCTTTGACGTTTGTACGGAGATTGGCCTCAGGTATTTTTCGGCTCCGGGAGTGTTTCCTTTGGAATAAAAGTCGACTTTTAACCGGGGAACTAGGGGTCACCACCCCCCTAGGCCTTTTCAAATTTCCCTGTTGGCTTTTCTCCACCACCACCCCCCCCCTTTTTTGAGATTTCTTTGTAGAATTTTTCTCTTTTATATATATATATATATATATATACTACCCCTCTGCTCCTAAATACCTTTCCACATACCCACCATACTTTCCTGCTCTATAAATAAAAGTATGAGAAAGTTATAATTAAAAACATGAACTTCGTAATTGAAATTATAAAACTCATCACCTGGTAAATTACAATCAATGGGAAATGCGTATTGTTCGAATGAATATTAGCTATTTATCTCAGTTCTCTCGAAGAAAAGCTATTATCTTTGCGTTTGGATTTAACTTTAGCTTTTACACAATCGGCGTTTAAGAACATTTTAAACCATTTTTCAAAAGCGGTTTCAGCGTCATGAATTCAAATTACACTAATTTACATTGCGAACACTTTCCCATTTTATCTGTGAACTGACTATTTTGCCAAATGTTTGTTCAAGATAAAAGCTTAAATGCCGCTTTTCTTCGATGGTATAATGAATTAATAGAATTAAATAAATAGAGGCTCAAAAGCCATTTCAAGTACAACTAGCTGCACAGCCAGCAGCTAGCGGTCATTAAATATAGAAATGAGTTTTAATAAGCAATCACTTTTTTAGTAATTAGTGTATGGAGCAAATAAAATACAAATATGTATAACATATATGTATAATGTATAACAAAAAAAAAGAGCAGAAGCCACGAAGCAACAAAAGTGGGTCGAAAAACTGAGAGGGATCAGTGTAGTCAAGATTCGATTCATGCGTTCGATGAAATGTAATACTAAATATTCATACACATAAAAGAAGTCATAAATCTTACAAACCATCAAAAAAAATACTGTAAGAGCAGACAATCAGAGAATTTCAAGATCAGCGTGAACACGTGTAGTGAGTCTGTTGCAGAGTAGAAAATACAACTTCTTGTTGTAAATCAACTGGAGCACAAGGCAATCAACTAGGTACAAGCGGCATGATAAACAAGCAATAAATAGCCGAGATATAAGACAAAATATTTGTAGGCTACTTAAGTGCAATTTAATCCCAGGCGGTGCTGCTCAAGTTGGGTTTTTCTAAAAAAAAGAATTAATTTTGAACGACGACAGGAGAGCATCAAAATATCTCATGTGCACAAGCAATTTCAAATTCAACATAAGCAGATCGGGTGAATCCATTGCAGAGTAGAAAATGCAGCTTTTTGTCACAAATCAACAGGCACACAAGAACACGCAATCATGTTGGTCCAAGCGACATAAAAAAAATCTGATGTGGGCAACACATGACTTTCCTTATATAATGTAATGAATTTACTACTTTTACAGTAAAAAAAATAGGTTTTTCTTATAGTAGATACTAATATTCTTTCCAAGATATTGAATTTTCGACAATTAGTCGTCATTTTCATTGATTTAGCGTCATTTTTATCCATTTGGCGAGATTTTCGTTAATTTGGCAACATTTCAAAAAGTCGCCAAGTTGGCGACATTCCGCCAAATTTGTTGCCTCGTCAAGCGTTATGCACTAAGAAATCTCATCAAGCGTTATGCAAAATCTCGTCAAGCGTTATGCACTAAGAAATAAGTTATTCTTACAGCAGATAAATGACTATTGGCGTTCAAATACAAAAGTATTATTCAAAGTATCTTTTTTCATGAGTGGAACGAGCTAGATCCACGAGAATGATGTCACCCAATTTATCGCATGGTATTACATATGAAAAGTGAACATGTTTCTCAATAGGAAATATTTTTTTATTTTATATGACTTTTTGATAATTTTTTTGAAAAATGTACAATATCTCAAGAACGGTTCATATTAGCGTTCTAAAATTTATGTCAATCGTTTTCTAATGAAAAATTACATAAAAAATGTCTATTTGCGTAACTTTATTAGTGGTTTTGATTTTTTGACGATTTTTTCAAAATTTCATTCGAAAATTTAGATGAGTTCTGAACATTCGATTGCGTATAAAAACAATAGGCTTCCAGTGTTTATGGATTGGGATTTTTGTACCGAAATTGGTTCAAATCGGTCCATTCGTTCGTCAGTTATCGTCTCCACAGACACACACACACACACATACTTTCACATACACACACACACACAGACATCACTTCAAAAATGTTTGATTCGTGATCAGGGATGCTTGAAACGTGCTCTCCCGTCGAAAACTCGGATTCGAATTTTCGACCCCGTCACAATACTTTCCTTATACATTCTGTATATAAGGAAAGTAATTAACAATAAATAGCCGGGATATGAGAAAACAAGAAAGATCAATCATGCTTAAAGCATTGATTATGAAACACTTTCCAACTTCAATGCAATTTTATTCAAAAAAGTCGAAAATGCAATACATTCCTCGGTAATATTTTAAAACTTATCACGATACTACATTGATTTATTATATTTGAAAACTTAAACCTTCATTGAAAAAAATGAACTTCATTCAAAAGACGGCATTGAAATATAAATTGCGTGGTTTAAATATCTCTAAAATGCAATACATTCCACGGTAATATTTTTAAATCTATCATAATACTACGATAATTTATTATATTTGAAAACTTCATCGAAAACAACTGAAATTAATTCAAATGACGTCATAGAAAAAATAACACACCTGGATGTCTCTATAAAAGCGGGATTTCATTCATAACTTTCTCCATTTCATTCATCACAATACTACAATAATTTATTTTATTTAAAAATTAAGACCATGGAGCTACAATTCATAAACTTTATGCTTAAAACTTCATCGAAAAATATCGTCCTTCTGTTTATAAAATCAATTAATACTTCATTCATATCAGCCATGCAGACTCCATGGACTGAATTATTTTGTGTTAAAGAAATACAGTAATTCTAATACAACTCATTCTACATATTTTGCTCTTTACATTTTACATAGGTGAAAAATAGGCTTAATTGTAGAAATAATCAAATTTGAATGAGAATTTAAACTCAAATATATTGTCATTGTGTTGTTTTAGTATGTAGATGCACAGAATTTAAGCAGAAATAAAGTAGTTTTAGGATGGATACAACACTCAATATGAATTAAAAAGAACTTTAAAAAATCACGAATTTGAAACAAGATGGATGCCATATCTCATTTTGAAGTGGGTCATGTGATCGTTTCATATCATGGTCACGTGATCGTTTCATATAAGATGTGTAATTATTGTTTTAATTTTTATTTAAAAAACTACTGAATATATTTAGCTGAATTTTTTTTATATATTTTATGGAACAATTTGACTATTACCTAAAATTTTCGAAGCAATTTGTGAATTTTAAATCCGCTTAAAAAATGTTAGAAAAATTAGGTCCCATAGGGCTCAATGTATTTCATTTTTTCAACCCGGGTTCAATCCAAAACTAATTGTGTGATATTATTCATTTATATTCCCATAGGTCCTACAGACCGTCTGAACAACATACTAAAATTTCATTTTGATTAAGTCATTTTTACGGCAGTTATCGTGCTAACGGACAGACAGACAGACAGACAGACAGACAGACAGACAGACAGAATGAACAAAGTCATAAACACTTTTCAGCTTTGTTGTAAAGTGTTAATAAAAAATTTTGAACTACTTAATTGCAGTATAAGCTCAAGGGTGCAGTATAATACTCTCCAAAAATTAGATGTTTTAATAGAACAAATTTACAATATGGAAGAAATAAGTACTAATTGGATTAAAAATGCAGTTTTTGGCATTCGTAAACGATTTGTCAGACGTATCTGGGCACACTATAGTGTTAAACATTATGAAGATACAAGGCAAAATCAATCTGACAATAAAACCAATAAATATGCTATATTTCTGGATTTGATTAAATTACGAGCATCACGATTTAACATTAATTTGAGTTATGAAGAGAAAAAACCTGTTAATAAGGAATTCTTTATTACAACCTTTAGTAATAAGACTTTTGATGATATACCTTTTAATCGAATATTTGAGGGTCAGGCTCATTGTTTTCCCATTTCTAATACGAGGATCACTATCACTCATCGATATGTTGTTCCTTTAGGACGTAAAGTTTTTAACTATAATCATATTGGTAAAAATCTGAACCTTTACGATAATCCGACCTGTCAATGTGCTTCTAGCCTCTTTGTTGATCACGATCACGGTCATATTATAACTGGTAATTTGGACATAATCACCAATAATGACCTTAAGGATGCATTGAAATTGGGAACGAAATTTCGTATGCAGGATTTTAAAGGTATAGACATGAAATTTTGTCATGAATTGAGTGATTTCATATATAAAATGGCAGTGCGATACAGCATGCCTTTATCATCTTTTAATGAATGGCGCGATCACATTATGGAGAATTTTTATTTTTATTATCATCATTCTTGTGGATAAGATGAACGTCACACAATGAATAGACGCATCCTGGAAAATGTATGGAAAATATTCGCAATAACGTATACCGATAAGGTAACATCGAATTTTACCTTTACTTGTATGAAATATTACATCGATCAACTCCATATCAGTTATAATAACGAAGACATGTATGTTTTGTTGAAATCAAAACGAAGGGAAATCGAAAATAAAATAAGGGCTTTACATAAACGCATAGGTATCAACATCAATCATATTCGATATCCGTACTTGGTCTTGATACCAAAACTACACAAAACACCTGTAAAGTTTCGACCAGTAACGGTAGCCTATAAAGTTTATACTACTACAGCAAATACGAAACTTATTACACTTTTAAAACCTATTATGACTCAAATTATGCAAGGTGGTTCAGTAATGATTAAAAATAGTGGTGATATAATAAAGTATTTGAACAAACATCCCACAAACCTGATTTACAAGTCTTATGACTTTAAAGATCTCTTTAATAACATAGATCTGAAAGATCTATATGATATTATGATAGAAATCCATAGTCAATATCACCTACATAAATACATAGCTTTACACAAATTCAAGGCTATCTTGGATATTGTGCTTTTTGAAAACGTCTTATTCAATGGTATGAATTATTATAGGCAAGTAAAAGGTATACCTATGGGGGGAGGCTGCTCCTCGATGATGGCAGATCTATACCTCCATCACTATGAAAAAGGCACACATATATTAAACGAATTGCCGTATTTCCGTTTTGTGGATGATATACTTGTGGCACATCAGAAAACCAATATTAAATTTAACTTCGACTTTTACCCTGCACAATTGGATTTAATCGAAACTCCTGCAGATTCTGCCGATGAAATTAATTACTTGGATATTATCATTCACTTCGCTGAAGATGAACCCTTGTATACGATACTTTATGATAAAAGACGACATTTCAAGATTAAAGTGAATTATATTATCAATTGGAGGTCTAATTTAAGTCAGAAAGTTTTTCGTAATATCGTAATGAATCACTTTATACGGAACGCCCGCTTGCATACTTATAAAAAAGACCGTATAAAAAGTGATGTTATATTTATCAAGGAGGCTATCAAACAAGACTATCCCCTTGGATTCCTAAGACATATTTATAATACCTATCATAATAAAACAGTCAACGCATTTGAAAATGATTTTGGCAAACGTTTAGTTTTGGGTTATAAATGGCAACGATGGTGTTAGTCCTATACACTCTACTCCCTTCTCTCTTTTGACTGAGGGATTTCAGTTGGACGTTTTACTTTTCTTGTGTGTAGTCACTCTGGATTCTGACTTTGTATGTATATCCTTGCTTTTACAGCTTCGTAATGGAGTCCATTTGTTCCTTGTTCGGACAGTTTTGTGCGTCTTTTGCTTTGACGTTTATACGGAGATTGGCCTCAGGTATTTTTCGGCTCCGGGAGTGTTTCCTTTGGAATAAAAGTCGACTTTTAACCGGGGAACTAGGGGTCACCACCCCCCTAGGCCTTTTCAAATTTCCCTGTTGGCTATTCTCCACCACCCCCCCCCCCTTTTTTGAGATTTCTTTGTAGAATTTTTCTCTTTTATATATATATATATATATATACTACCCCTCTGCTCCTAAATACCTTTCCACATACCCACCATACTTTTCTGCTCTATAAATAAAAGTATGAGAAAGTTATAATTAAAAACATGAACTTCGTAATTGAAATTATAAAACTCATCACCTGGTAAATTACAATCAATGGGAAATGCGTATTGTTCGAATGAATATTAGCTATTTATCTCAGTTCTCTCGAAGAAAAGCTATTATCTTTGCGTTTGGATTTAACTTTAGCTTTTACACAATCGGCGTTTAAGAACATTTTAAACCATTTTTCAAAAGCGGTTTCAGCGTCATGAATTCAAATTACACTAATTTACATTGCGAACACTTTCCCATTTTATCTGTGAACTGACTATTTTGCCAAATGTTTGTTCAAGATAAAAGCTTAAATGCCGCTTTTCTTCGATGGTATAATGAATTAATAGAATTAAATAAATAGAGGCTCAAAAGCCATTTCAAGTACAACTAGCTGCACAGCCAGCAGCTAGCGGTCATTAAATATAGAAATGAGTTTTAATAAGCAATCACTTTTTTAGTAATTAGTGTATGGAGCAAATAAAATACAAATATGTATAACATATATGTATAATGTATAACAAAAAAAAAGAGCAGAAGCCACGAAGCAACAAAAGTGGGTCGAAAAACTGAGAGGGATCAGTGTAGTCAAGATTCGATTCATGCGTTCGATGAAATGTAATACTAAATATTCATACACATAAAAGAAGTCATAAATCTTACAAACCATCAAAAAAAATACTGTAAGAGCAGACAATCAGAGAATTTCAAGATCAGCGTGAACACGTGTAGTGAGTCTGTTGCAGAGTAGAAAATACAACTTCTTGTTGTAAATCAACTGGAGCACAAGGCAATCAACTAGGTACAAGCGGCATGATAAACAAGCAATAAATAGCCGAGATATAAGACAAAATATTTGTAGGCTACTTAAGTGCAATTTAATCCCAGGCGGTGCTGCTCAAGTTGGGTTTTTCTAAAAAAAAGAATTAATTTTGAACGACGACAGGAGAGCATCAAAATATCTCATGTGCACAAGCAATTTCAAATTCAACATAAGCAGATCGGGTGAATCCATTGCAGAGTAGAAAATGCAGCTTTTTGTCACAAATCAACAGGCACACAAGAACACGCAATCATGTTGGTCCAAGCGACATAAAAAAAATCTGATGTGGGCAACACATGACTTTCCTTATATAATGTAATGAATTTACTACTTTTACAGTAAAAAAAATAGGTTTTTCTTATAGTAGATACTAATATTCTTTCCAAGATATTGAATTTTCGACAATTAGTCGTCATTTTCATTGATTTAGCGTCATTTTTATCCATTTGGCGAGATTTTCGTTAATTTGGCAACATTTCAAAAAGTCGCCAAGTTGGCGACATTCCGCCAAATTTGTTGCCTCGTCAAGCGTTATGCACTAAGAAATCTCATCAAGCGTTATGCAAAATCTCGTCAAGCGTTATGCACTAAGAAATAAGTTATTCTTACAGCAGATAAATGACTATTGGCGTTCAAATACAAAAGTATTATTCAAAGTATCTTTTTTCATGAGTGGAACGAGCTAGATCCACGAGAATGATGTCACCCAATTTATCGCATGGTATTACATATGAAAAGTGAACATGTTTCTCAATAGGAAATATTTTTTTATTTTATATGACTTTTTGATAATTTTTTTGAAAAATGTACAATATCTCAAGAACGGTTCATATTAGCGTTCTAAAATTTATGTCAATCGTTTTCTAATGAAAAATTACATAAAAAATGTCTATTTGCGTAACTTTATTAGTGGTTTTGATTTTTTGACGATTTTTTCAAAATTTCATTCGAAAATTTAGATGAGTTCTGAACATTCGATTGCGTATAAAAACAATAGGCTTCCAGTGTTTATGGATTGGGATTTTTGTACCGAAATTGGTTCAAATCGGTCCATTCGTTCGTCAGTTATCGTCTCCACAGACACACACACACACACATACTTTCACATACACACACACACACAGACATCACTTCAAAAATGTTTGATTCGTGATCAGGGATGCTTGAAACGTGCTCTCCCGTCGAAAACTCGGATTCGAATTTTCGACCCCGTCACAATACTTTCCTTATACATTCTGTATATAAGGAAAGTAATTAACAATAAATAGCCGGGATATGAGAAAACAAGAAAGATCAATCATGCTTAAAGCATTGATTATGAAACACTTTCCAACTTCAATGCAATTTTATTCAAAAAAGTCGAAAATGCAATACATTCCTCGGTAATATTTTAAAACTTATCACGATACTACATTGATTTATTATATTTGAAAACTTAAACCTTCATTGAAAAAAATGAACTTCATTCAAAAGACGGCATTGAAATATAAATTGCGTGGTTTAAATATCTCTAAAATGCAATACATTCCACGGTAATATTTTTAAATCTATCATAATACTACGATAATTTATTATATTTGAAAACTTCATCGAAAACAACTGAAATTAATTCAAATGACGTCATAGAAAAAATAACACACCTGGATGTCTCTATAAAAGCGGGATTTCATTCATAACTTTCTCCATTTCATTCATCACAATACTACAATAATTTATTTTATTTAAAAATTAAGACCATGGAGCTACAATTCATAAACTTTATGCTTAAAACTTCATCGAAAAATATCGTCCTTCTGTTTATAAAATCAATTAATACTTCATTCATATCAGCCATGCAGACTCCATGGACTGAATTATTTTGTGTTAAAGAAATACAGTAATTCTAATACAACTCATTCTACATATTTTGCTCTTTACATTTTACATAGGTGAAAAATAGGCTTAATTGTAGAAATAATCAAATTTGAATGAGAATTTAAACTCAAATATATTGTCATTGTGTTGTTTTAGTATGTAGATGCACAGAATTTAAGCAGAAATAAAGTAGTTTTAGGATGGATACAACACTCAATATGAATTAAAAAGAACTTTAAAAAATCACGAATTTGAAACAAGATGGATGCCATATCTCATTTTGAAGTGGGTCATGTGATCGTTTCATATCATGGTCACGTGATCGTTTCATATAAGATGTGTAATTATTATTTTAATTTTTATTTAAAAAACTACTGAATATATTTAGCTGAATTTTTTTTTATATATTTTATGGAACAATTTGACTATTACCTAAAATTTTCGAAGCAATTTGTGAATTTTAAATCCGCTTAAAAAATGTTAGAAAAATTAGGTCCCATAGGGCTCAATGTATTTCATTTTTTCAACCCGGGTTCAATCCAAAACTAATTGTGTGATATTATTCATTTATATTCCCATAGGTCCTACAGACCGTCTGAACAACATACTAAAATTTCATTTTGATTAAGTCATTTTTACGGCAGTTATCGTGCTAACGGACAGACAGACAGACAGACAGACAGACAGACAGACAGACAGAATGAACAAAGTCATAAACACTTTTCAGCTTTGTTGTAAAGTGTTAATAAAAAATTTTGAACTACTTAATTGCAGTATAAGCTCAAGGGTGCAGTATAATACTCTCCAAAAATTAGATGTTTTAATAGAACAAATTTACAATATGGAAGAAATAAGTACTAATTGGATTAAAAATGCAGTTTTTGGCATTCGTAAACGATTTGTCAGACGTATCTGGGCACACTATAGTGTTAAACATTATGAAGATACAAGGCAAAATCAATCTGACAATAAAACCAATAAATATGCTATATTTCTGGATTTGATTAAATTACGAGCATCACGATTTAACATTAATTTGAGTTATGAAGAGAAAAAACCTGTTAATAAGGAATTCTTTATTACAACCTTTAGTAATAAGACTTTTGATGATATACCTTTTAATCGAATATTTGAGGGTCAGGCTCATTGTTTTCCCATTTCTAATACGAGGATCACTATCACTCATCGATATGTTGTTCCTTTAGGACGTAAAGTTTTTAACTATAATCATATTGGTAAAAATCTGAACCTTTACGATAATCCGACCTGTCAATGTGCTTCTAGCCTCTTTGTTGATCACGATCACGGTCATATTATAACTGGTAATTTGGACATAATCACCAATAATGACCTTAAGGATGCATTGAAATTGGGAACGAAATTTCGTATGCAGGATTTTAAAGGTATAGACATGAAATTTTGTCATGAATTGAGTGATTTCATATATAAAATGGCAGTGCGATACAGCATGCCTTTATCATCTTTTAATGAATGGCGCGATCACATTATGGAGAATTTTTATTTTTATTATCATCATTCTTGTGGATAAGATGAACGTCACACAATGAATAGACGCATCCTGGAAAATGTATGGAAAATATTCGCAATAACGTATACCGATAAGGTAACATCGAATTTTACCTTTACTTGTATGAAATATTACATCGATCAACTCCATATCAGTTATAATAACGAAGACATGTATGTTTTGTTGAAATCAAAACGAAGGGAAATCGAAAATAAAATAAGGGCTTTACATAAACGCATAGGTATCAACATCAATCATATTCGATATCCGTACTTGGTCTTGATACCAAAACTACACAAAACACCTGTAAAGTTTCGACCAGTAACGGTAGCCTATAAAGTTTATACTACTACAGCAAATACGAAACTTATTACACTTTTAAAACCTATTATGACTCAAATTATGCAAGGTGGTTCAGTAATGATTAAAAATAGTGGTGATATAATAAAGTATTTGAACAAACATCCCACAAACCTGATTTACAAGTCTTATGACTTTAAAGATCTCTTTAATAACATAGATCTGAAAGATCTATATGATATTATGATAGAAATCCATAGTCAATATCACCTACATAAATACATAGCTTTACACAAATTCAAGGCTATCTTGGATATTGTGCTTTTTGAAAACGTCTTATTCAATGGTATGAATTATTATAGGCAAGTAAAAGGTATACCTATGGGGGGAGGCTGCTCCTCGATGATGGCAGATCTATACCTCCATCACTATGAAAAAGGCACACATATATTAAACGAATTGCCGTATTTCCGTTTTGTGGATGATATACTTGTGGCACATCAGAAAACCAATATTAAATTTAACTTCGACTTTTACCCTGCACAATTGGATTTAATCGAAACTCCTGCAGATTCTGCCGATGAAATTAATTACTTGGATATTATCATTCACTTCGCTGAAGATGAACCCTTGTATACGATACTTTATGATAAAAGACGACATTTCAAGATTAAAGTGAATTATATTATCAATTGGAGGTCTAATTTAAGTCAGAAAGTTTTTCGTAATATCGTAATGAATCACTTTATACGGAACGCCCGCTTGCATACTTATAAAAAAGACCGTATAAAAAGTGATGTTATATTTATCAAGGAGGCTATCAAACAAGACTATCCCCTTGGATTCCTAAGACATATTTATAATACCTATCATAATAAAACAGTCAACGCATTTGAAAATGATTTTGGCAAACGTTTAGTTTTGGGTTATAAATGGCAACGATGGTGTTAGTCCTATACACTCTACTCCCTTCTCTCTTTTGACTGAGGGATTTCAGTTGGACGTTTTACTTTTCTTGTGTGTAGTCACTCTGGATTCTGACTTTGTATGTATATCCTTGCTTTTACAGCTTCGTAATGGAGTCCATTTGTTCCTTGTTCGGACAGTTTTGTGCGTCTTTTGCTTTGACGTTTATACGGAGATTGGCCTCAGGTATTTTTCGGCTCCGGGAGTGTTTCCTTTGGAATAAAAGTCGACTTTTAACCGGGGAACTAGGGGTCACCACCCCCCTAGGCCTTTTCAAATTTCCCTGTTGGCTATTCTCCACCACCCCCCCCCCCTTTTTTGAGATTTCTTTGTAGAATTTTTCTCTTTTATATATATATATATATATATACTACCCCTCTGCTCCTAAATACCTTTCCACATACCCACCATACTTTTCTGCTCTATAAATAAAAGTATGAGAAAGTTATAATTAAAAACATGAACTTCGTAATTGAAATTATAAAACTCATCACCTGGTAAATTACAATCAATGGGAAATGCGTATTGTTCGAATGAATATTAGCTATTTATCTCAGTTCTCTCGAAGAAAAGCTATTATCTTTGCGTTTGGATTTAACTTTAGCTTTTACACAATCGGCGTTTAAGAACATTTTAAACCATTTTTCAAAAGCGGTTTCAGCGTCATGAATTCAAATTACACTAATTTACATTGCGAACACTTTCCCATTTTATCTGTGAACTGACTATTTTGCCAAATGTTTGTTCAAGATAAAAGCTTAAATGCCGCTTTTCTTCGATGGTATAATGAATTAATAGAATTAAATAAATAGAGGCTCAAAAGCCATTTCAAGTACAACTAGCTGCACAGCCAGCAGCTAGCGGTCATTAAATATAGAAATGAGTTTTAATAAGCAATCACTTTTTTAGTAATTAGTGTATGGAGCAAATAAAATACAAATATGTATAACATATATGTATAATGTATAACAAAAAAAAAGAGCAGAAGCCACGAAGCAACAAAAGTGGGTCGAAAAACTGAGAGGGATCAGTGTAGTCAAGATTCGATTCATGCGTTCGATGAAATGTAATACTAAATATTCATACACATAAAAGAAGTCATAAATCTTACAAACCATCAAAAAAAATACTGTAAGAGCAGACAATCAGAGAATTTCAAGATCAGCGTGAACACGTGTAGTGAGTCTGTTGCAGAGTAGAAAATACAACTTCTTGTTGTAAATCAACTGGAGCACAAGGCAATCAACTAGGTACAAGCGGCATGATAAACAAGCAATAAATAGCCGAGATATAAGACAAAATATTTGTAGGCTACTTAAGTGCAATTTAATCCCAGGCGGTGCTGCTCAAGTTGGGTTTTTCTAAAAAAAAGAATTAATTTTGAACGACGACAGGAGAGCATCAAAATATCTCATGTGCACAAGCAATTTCAAATTCAACATAAGCAGATCGGGTGAATCCATTGCAGAGTAGAAAATGCAGCTTTTTGTCACAAATCAACAGGCACACAAGAACACGCAATCATGTTGGTCCAAGCGACATAAAAAAAATCTGATGTGGGCAACACATGACTTTCCTTATATAATGTAATGAATTTACTACTTTTACAGTAAAAAAAATAGGTTTTTCTTATAGTAGATACTAATATTCTTTCCAAGATATTGAATTTTCGACAATTAGTCGTCATTTTCATTGATTTAGCGTCATTTTTATCCATTTGGCGAGATTTTCGTTAATTTGGCAACATTTCAAAAAGTCGCCAAGTTGGCGACATTCCGCCAAATTTGTTGCCTCGTCAAGCGTTATGCACTAAGAAATCTCATCAAGCGTTATGCAAAATCTCGTCAAGCGTTATGCACTAAGAAATAAGCTATTCTTACAGCAGATAAATGACTATTGGCGTTCAAATACAAAAGTATTATTCAAAGTATCTTTTTTCATGAGTGGAACGAGCTAGATCCACGAGAATGATGTCACCCAATTTATCGCATGGTATTACATATGAAAAGTGAACATGTTTCTCAATAGGAAATATTTTTTTATTTTATATGACTTTTTGATAATTTTTTTGAAAAATGTACAATATCTCAAGAACGGTTCATATTAGCGTTCTAAAATTTATGTCAATCGTTTTCTAATGAAAAATTACATAAAAAATGTCTATTTGCGTAACTTTATTAGTGGTTTTGATTTTTTGACGATTTTTTCAAAATTTCATTCGAAAATTTAGATGAGTTCTGAACATTCGATTGCGTATAAAAACAATAGACTTCCAGTGTTTATGGATTGGGATTTTTGTACCGAAATTGGTTCAAATCGGTCCATTCGTTCGTCAGTTATCGTCTCCACAGACACACACACACACACATACTTTCACATACACACACACACAGACATCACTTCAAAAATGTTTGATTCGTGATCAGGGATGCTTGAAACGTGCTCTCCCGTCGAAAACTCGGATTCGAATTTTCGACCCCGTCACAATACTTTCCTTATACATTCTGTATATAAGGAAAGTAATTAACAATAAATAGCCGGGATATGAGAAAACAAGAAAGATCAATCATGCTTAAAGCATTGATTATGAAACACTTTCCAACTTCAATGCAATTTTATTTATAAAAGTCGAAAATTCAATACATTCCTCGGTAATATTTTAAAACTTATCACAATACTACATTGATTTATTATATTTGAAAACTTAAACCTTCATTGAAAAAAATGAACTTCATTCAAATGACGGCTTTGAAATATAAATTGCCTGGTTTAAATATCTCTAAAATGCAATACATTCCACGGAAATATTTTTAAAACTATCATAATACTACGATAATTTATTATATTTGAAAACTTCATCGAAAACAACTCAAATAAATTCAAATGACGTCATAGAAAAAATAACACGCCTGGATCTCTCTATAAGAGCAGGATTTCATTCATTTCATTCATCACAATACTATAATAATTTATTTTATTTAAAAATTAAGACCATGGAGCTACAATTCATAAACTTTATGCTTAAAACTTCATCGAAAAAAATCGTCCTTCTGTTTATAAAATCAATTAATATTTCATTCATATCAGCCATGCAGACTCCATGGACTGAATTATTTTGTGTTAAAGAAATACAGTAATTCTAATACAACTCATTCTACTTATTTTGCTGTTTACATTTTACATAGGTGAAAAATAGGCTTAGTTGTAGAAATAATCAAATTTGAATGAGAATTTAAACTCAAATATATTGTCATTGTGTTGTTTTAGTATGTAGATGCACAGAATTTAAGCAGAAATAAAGTAGTTTTAGGACGGATACAACACTCAATATGAATTAAAAAGAACTTTAAAAAATCACGATTTTGAAACAAGATGGATGCCATATATCATTTTGAAGTGGGTCATGTGATCGTTTCATATCATGGTCACGTGATCGTTTCATATAAGATGTGTAATTATTATTTTAATTTTTATTTAAAAAACTACTGAATATATTTAGCTGAATTTTTTTTTATATATTTTATGGAACAATTTGACTATTACCTAAAATTTTCGAAGCAATTTGTGAATTTTAAATCCGCTTAAAAAATGTTAGAAAAATTAGGTCCCATAGGGCTCAATGTATTTCATTTTTTCAACCCGGGTTCAATCCAAAACTAATTGTGTGATATTATTCATTTATATTCCCATAGGTCCTACAGACCGTCTGAACAACATACTAAAATTTCATTTTGATTAAGTCATTTTTACGGCAGTTATCGTGCTAACGGACAGACAGACAGACAGACAGACAGACAGAATGAACAAAGTCATAAACACTTTTCAGCTTTGTTGTAAAGTGTTAATAAAAAATTTTGAACTACTTAATTGCAGTATAAGCTCAAGGGTGTAGTATAAGCTCGAGTTGAATTTTTCTGAAAGAATTAATTGTGACGTGGTCCTTGTTATATTGTAATTTTCAATTCCCAATATAACATTGCTCTTTTGAAAAAGGAAGTGGACCTAAGAAGACGGTCCCTCATGAAGTGAGGCAATTTTTGTAACATTCCCTCGAACGCAGCTGCACCGGACATTCATTTCGAAAAGAGAGGGTGCTTCTCAAGTTCATGTCAGCGTTAGGTGCTACAACAAACGGAAGGGGTTGAACTTCCTGACCCCAGAAGTCAATTTATATCACTCGAACCTTGGGAAAATTCTCGTGAGAACTTTCAACGATTTTAAAACTGGAGACTGCATATCTCATATTTCAGGGGGGCCTTGACCAATAATATAGCCTGAAGGGCGTAGCCCTTAATTTACTTAGCCAATTATGGACAGGGGCGCCTTGTTAAGGGGGTAGAGACAGAGAGCAACTTTGGACTTTAAGTTTTTGAAATCGAGGACTTGAATTTTGTGAGTAAAAAGAAGAGGTCGCAAGAGCGACGGATCTCGGAGAGAGCGAGCCCACGGGACAGAGCCGGAGCGCGCGGTCATAAAGTCCGACATCGGCAAAGATGATCGAGGTAGGACAATTCTACACATATTTTTGCACTTTGATTATTATTATCTCTCTGACCCTCCTAAATAAGGTTAACCTGGGCCATTAAGACGTAGGCTAGTAAGAATAGTGAGTTAATGCACATTAATAGGTTAATAATTGTAATGCTCATATTATGATCATAGAATGAGGAGATTTGATTGTCTTAATGTACTACACTTAAGATGTTGGTATATGAAATTTACCAGATGTTAATAGTTATTAAATAAGGTTTGTCTTAATGAAATAAATTCTTTGTTATTGTTTAAAATTAAGCCTCTTCATTTTAATTACTGGTATTATGTATTTCTTTATTTACTCCACTTTACGAGATCGGTCTATATAGCGCCAATACCTGGCGTGTGACGACTCACATATCATTTTGGCGCCCGTGACCAGTCGAACCTGGACTCAAAATTATTGCTCACATATCATTTTGGTGCCGTTTAAACCAGTTTCGAACCTGGACTCAAAATTATTGCACCCTTATCATATTGGTGCTCATGAGCAATCAAACCTCGATTCAAAATTATTTAACCCTTCTGGCGACTTTGCTGTTTTAGACCAGTTATATGCCAGAATTTAAATTTTAATGAAGAGAATAAATATATTTGGAATTAATGAGAAATGAAAAGATTGAATAAAAAAATTTTTTTGTGTGTAAAATAAGGATTAAATTAAAGAAAGAATTTTAAAATTAAAATAAATATAGGTAAATTTAAGAAAATTTATTTCACAGTATGAGAAGCAAGCAAATAGTGAATCATTATGTGTTCTTAATGAGACATGCCATATTGTATGTGAAAATATAATTATTAGGGAACTTGAAGCTTTTAAGAAATTTTTGAATTGTATAAATATTTGTGTAATATTTGAGGAGTTAATTATGAGGATTGAAGTATTTGCATGCGTAGATAGTGAAATGATTAGAATTATGTTTTTGAATTTATGTGATATTGTATTTAAATATTTTGGGGGAACATTTTGAGGTGTAAAAACAGGAGATAATTTTAGATATAGAATTTTTGCGAGAAAGTGAAATTTAGAATGACGGAAAGCGGAGAAAATCATCCAGCAACGAGGGGCAGGTTACCAGGACTTATACACCTATTAGGGGAATGCAATGGCATAGAGAATGATGTAGAAATTTTTTTTGACCAGATCAAATCTTTAAGCAGCTTGGGGGATTGGTCAGAGGAGGAAAAGTTAGCAATTGTGAAATCGCGGTTAAGAGGGAATGCAAGAAAATTTTATATAGGGTCACAAGAATTAAGAAGGGAAACATCTTTCGAAAAATTTAGGGATAGGTTATTAGAGTTCTTTACAGAAAAACCGAACATTACAACAAATCAGATCCTTTTCACGACCGCAAAACAGACACAGGGAGAAACGATTAAGCAGCTAGCACACAGAATAACAACACTAACTTTAAATTATATTGGCGACACAGAGCACAGTGAAGCGACACAACAGATTATGGATAAATTAAGGTTAAGTAAATTCTTAGAGGCGGTAACACCTGAATTCCAGAAAGAAATAATAAAAACTAATGCACAAAATTTTGATGAAGCTGTAAAAATAGCCACAAACTTGGAACAGGCAAATTTAGCTGCGATAACGGCAAATGTAAATAGTGCTACATATAGACAAGAAATTGAGACGCTCCGCAAAGAGCAACAGGAATTTAACGCACATATTTTAAATTCAATTACCCAAGAAATAAATACATTAAAAATCCAAGAAAAAGTACAAATTCCCACGACACAAACAAAAAAACTCGTAACATGCCACTACTGTAATAAACAGGGACATTTCATGAGAGAATGCCGAATATACAAAGCTGATCATTTTAAACAAACACAGAGTCAAAACATAAACAACGCGAGGACACAGTGGCATAATCAAATACAGTCTCCTCCCCACTCATTTCAAACCCAGCCGTATGATGACCACAGAACTTACTCCTCCCAGCCGGACACATACGATTATAGGCCAAACCACGCCTTTGGAAACTATCAACAGAGCAGAAATTACTATGCAGCACCCCCTCCACAAAGTAGATTTTCTAGGGAACAACGATATAATAGGGACGAGTCAAACCAAAACAGAATCAGAGAATCGGGCGGGCAAAGAAACAATGGGAGAGAGATGAATACAAGATTTGAATACAGAAATTTCCCTAATAGAAGAGATAATTTAAACTAATTGTGGGAGCTTTAAATAATAACTTACAAAGAGAGAAAAATTACAGGGTAAAGTTCCCGAGAAAAATTGAAATTCCTGTACAAACAGAAAATAAGAAATTGGAGATACATAACGATGAAAGTACTGAAAAACATGAGGAAACGATTGCATCTGTAGGAGAACAAATTGAAAAAACAGAATTGCCAACAATAATAGCTCAATTTAAAAATATACAAAGCGAACTCATGATAGACTCTGGAGCGAGCGTTAGTGTATTATCATTAGAATTGTTCAATAAAATTAAAGATAATGTCAAAATTAAATATGTGTCAAGGAGTGTTACAATATCAACTTTAACAGGACATAGTATTGAATATATAAAGACTGTGGAAATTCCATTTAAAATTCAGGGAAAACAGTTCAAACATATTTTTTTTGTCACAACAGCAAGATTTACACAAAAATTTAAGGGAGTATTGGGTTTTGACTTTTTACAGAAAAATCAAGCCATTTTGAATACACAAAAGAACATTCTGAAGATGGGCGACATAGAAATAATTTTAAATTCTGATAGGCAAATTGATAGACAAATAAATGAGATAATACAGGAAAGACCGAATCTAGCCAAAATTTTAAGAAAAGTAGAAATCAAACCGAATTCGAGGGAGAATGTTGTAGTATATAGTGAGGAAAGTCTAGAAAATGGAACAGAGGTTTTGTTCGAACCCAAAGAAAAATCATACATTGTAATGAATTATGGAATACACCACATGAATGAGAACAAAATTAAAATTGAAGTTCAGAATAACACGAATGCGACAATTACATTAAATAAAAACATGGCTTTAGGAAACATTACGACAGATTTTACGATACAACAACAGGACATTAAAGAACCAGAAATTAGTGAACGGACACATAAATACGAAGAGATGATAAATTTAATACAGGCTAAACCGGAGATAATTGAAGAAAGGAAAAAAGATTTGAAAACAGAAGATTTTAATACTGACCACATGGACCCAAACATTAAACAAGATTTCCTCAAATTTGTAATGCAATATTCGGACGTTTTTTCAAAATCATTAAAAACTTTAGGAGCGACGGACATCGTAAAACCGGTGATAAAGCTTGCACATGACCACGCAATACGTTCCAGGCCATACGACGTTCCGTACGCACTGCAGGATACCGCAAAAAATCAATTAAAAGAGTTAGAAGAAGCAGGGATAATTGCCAGAACAAAATCAAATTTTGCATCGCCGATGATTTTAGTGCGTAAAACAAGTGGAGAGTACCGTTTATGTTTAGATCTGAGATTAATTAATAACATATCCACTCTTTTTCCTTACAAAATTCCCCGTGTAAATGAAATTATAACTAAATTAGCCGGACATAGATACTATTCGAAACTGGATTTTCATAGTGCATTCAACCAATTGGTTTTACCTGAAGACACAAAAGAATTATTTGCTTTTACAACGCCCTATGGCAACTACCAATTTGAAAGACTCGTTTTTGGACATGTAAGCTCCGCTCCAATTTTTCAACAGGTTATGGACACCATTTTAGCGGACTTAAGAGAGGAAAACATACAAGCTTACATCGACGACATAATAATCCCGGCTAACTCTTATTCAGAATTAATACATAAATTAAAATTAGTATTCGATAAATTAAGAAAATACAACCTAACTCTGACACCCAGCAAATGTAAATTTTTTGTAGAAAAAGTAGCATATTTAGGATTTGAAATTAGTCAAAAAGGCATTACACCAACAGATGAAAATATAAACAAAATCACTTCTTTTCCAGTACCAAAAACATTAAGAAAATTAAAAAGATTTTTAGGCATTTGTAATTTTTACAGAAATTCAATAAAAAATTATGCTCAATTAACCGCGGTTTTATCAGACTTAACAAGAAAGGATAATAAATTTAAATGGGATAATAAATGTGAGGAGGCATTCCAGGAACTCCAAGAATGTTTTTTCAAGAAACCATTACTTATACAGCCAGATTTTGACAAAGACTTTTATCTGAATATCGATGGCAGCATTCAGTCCATAGGAGGCGCTCTTTTACAATACAGAGAGGGAATTTTAAAACCGATTGCATATTTTAGCAGGAAATTATCGATACAGGAGCAAAAATACCCGGCCATGAAAATTGAATTACTTGCTATGCATCAGGGAATGAAATTTTTTAGGAATTTTCTTTTCGGACGAAAGTTTTTTGTGCTTTCTGACCATTTACCTTTGGGACAGCATTTAAAAATACAAAACCCACCCAGCGTATTACAGAGGTGGCTTTTAGAGATATCTGAATATGATTATGAATTTATTCACGTCCCGGGTAAAGATAATTTATTAGCGGATTTTTTAAGTAGAGATGATTTTGAAAATAAACAAACAGAGCAGAATGAGGGAAAACAAAACATTGAGAATCCAAGGGGAGAAATTAACCTGATAGAACAAATTAAGGGAGAAAACACGGTGAAAAGAAATGGATATGTGAATGAGGATAGTGTCTATATTGCACAGATAAACACAATAACAGAAATCCCGGCATTAGATAGAATTTTAGAGGAACAAATTAAAGATCCAAAATTAAAAATAATCAGAGAAAATTTACAAAACCGGAATTTTAAAGAGGGTAAACATTATGACACATTATATATTGACGAGGAAACTAATTTATTAATGCACGTAGGAAACTGGAAGGACAGACCTTGGAGAGACAATTTGAACAAAACTATAGTTATACCCAGAAATTTACAGAAAGAAATTTTAACGATTACACATGTAACACATGCAGGGATCGATAAAACTTATAAACTTTTATCGGACAGATATTTTTGGACGGGTATGTACAGTGACACACAAAATTTTATTACATCTTGCGAACAGTGTAGAAAGAAAAAGGGAAAAAATCAGCCCGTTCCCCTGGGAAGAAATCCTATACCTGATGGGCCCGTGCAAATTTTGTCGACAGACATTTGCGGACCGTTTCAAACTAGCACTTCAAATAATAAATATGTGTTATCGGTGGTAGACCACTTCTCCAAACATATACAAATGTTTCCTATCCCGGATATAACGGCCACTACGGTTGCTGATAGACTCTTAAATTACTTTATGAATTGGGGATGTCCTAAGACAGTGTTATCGGACGCAGGCTCTCAATTTACATCTAATATACATCAAATTATGACAGAGAAACTCGGAATAGTTGCCAGAATAGCATCGGTACGTTCGCCATGGGTTAACGGTATAGTGGAGGTTACTAACAAACAATTGAAACACACCTTAGCGACATTAGCGGAGAATTCGCCATACTGGGATACTGCAGTACAATGCCACGTAGCTGTGTACAACGCGACGGTACATTCAAGCACCAAAGAAACACCAAACTTTCTTTTTTTTGGAAGAGACCTTCCAACTTTTTTTGAAACTAATGTAACAGAAAATAATACAGAAACAACATATCAGGATTATATATCAAAAAAAATAACAGTGATGAATAACGCATTTAAGGAGGCAAATAAAAATTTAATTCTCGCGAAAGAACGCCAAGAAAGTCAACAACTCCAAAGAGCTAAATTCAGGGATTTGGAAATCGGGTCAAGGGTGTTCATGGAAAACAATAATAATCGGTATAAAAAGGGGAACCACACGGGACCTTATCGAGTAATTAATAGAATAAATAGATTTATATATGAAATAAAACTGTGTGACAAACCAAATTCTAAAATCATAAAAGCCCACATAAATAGATTAAGGACTCTTCCCGACCGCAAGCCACATCTAAAAATGCCCTACATAAACAAATACAAGTCACCTCTTCTCCCCACTCCTAAAAACGCACAAAACTCTGAACCGAAACCGGAACTAAAGAAAGACCACGGTCAAAATGAGAATATTCCGTTTATCATGTTGGAAGAGGAAATAGCAAACGGACAGTACAGAGAGTCTTGTCAAACCAGTGCACACAACGCGAAACCACACCATACGCACGAAAACACTCTTACTCTTGGATCCGCGAAACCAGTTACCGCACAAGTACAAAACGAAACAACTCAGAGCGCACGAGAGAATGCAATCATCCCTCCAAAAGACTCTCCGAACGCAAACATTCTTTCAGCAGGGGGGGAATCAGGCAGACATAGCACGCTAGAAACACACGAGAATTTGGAACTTTCAGAACAGGGGGACGGTACACGAATTGAAGCAAACACGAATGAAAAGGCGGGAGAAATAGAACGAGATGCGCAAGAGGGACCAACACAAGTGGATGGGGGATGTATACAGATGGAAAACGTTCAGGGGAAAGATGAATCAGCGGGAAATTCACAAGGGGACGATATAAGCAGTACAAATTGTTCACGCACAGTACTTCTTCCAACACCGGTTAGGCCGAAACACAGATATGATTTGAGATCTTTAAAGAATTTAAATTTAAATTGATTCAATTAAAACACGAAAGAAGTTTAAACATAGGTAAGAACGCGGACAAACCGTGATTCAAAATTTTGAGAATGTTAGTAACAAAGAAAAATCGCCATTCACAAAATGCAACGCGAAAGATGGAACGCAAATTTTAAATAAATATTGGATTGTAAATAAAGGGATATTTTGAATTTCTAAAAAAAAAAAAAAAAAACTCTTTTCAAAGAACAGTGAAATTTTAAAACAAAAGTAAACTTTCTCCACGCGCTCTTCATTTAATTAGCGGATTGATCAACCATTGTTGGATGAATACGCGTGAGGAAATAGGAGTTATAGAATTATAGTTTAAAATAATTAGATAATTGGTAAATAAAAAAAAAAAAAAAGAAAAAAAGAAAAACAAATTTTTTTTTCTAGTTTAAATAAATAAATAATTCATAATTAAAAATAAAAATTGTAATTCAAATAACTAAACAATGGGTAATTAAAAATTAAAATTAGAGTTTAAAATGGATAGAGAATTTTAATTAAAAATCATAATGGCAGTTCAAAGAAAAAAGATAATGGTAATGAAAATTATACACAAATTATAATTTAAAATGAATAGATAATTTTAATAAACATACGCGAATTGTAGATTAAATAAAAAGCATTTGAAAAAAAAAAAAAAAGCGTTTCTACATATATTTTGAATGGGTCGCACATATAAAATTTTTGAGAGAGACGAACTTTCGAAGGTAACGCTAGAACGCGGGAATAAACATGATATAATAATAAAATACAATGGTAGAACAAAAGGACACTAACCGCATTTTAATTAATCCGTGGGGTAAATGAATCCTTGCGTAATCCATAGGAGTCGCGAAACACAGACAATCACACACACTGCTACGCGCACATCCCGTCGTCCTAAACACTTTACACAACATGGCGGAAACGTAGACGAGAAAATTTGTATCATTTTGCCAAAACGACATCTTCAAAAATTTGTACAGCTAATTGGCCATGGGAAGTTACACGAAGAAATGCCCGTATTAGCCGCAGGCCAGAAAGGGGACCGCTTTCCAGGGAAAATGACACAATGGCAGAAGGACATGTTGACCTTGTATACCACTACTTGATTTTCTCTGGGGACTAGATTTTTCTGTTTGAACAGGGAATTTAGATGCTAGAATATATGTTACACAAAAGGAGAAATGAATTAATTCAGGAGACTTTGCATTCAATTACAGGGGATATAAGAAAAGAAAATGTACATTTTGGTATTCAAGTATGGGATTTGAATTGAGTTAGGTGGTTTTTGAGAGAAAATTCGTAATTTTGTAGGCATTGAGAGAATTTCAGTGAGTGATAAGATTTACAAAAAATTTAAGTATGGTTTCATTAAGTGGGAAAGTGAATAATGTAAGGAATTCGGGAAATTCCGTATCCAAGTATAAGATTTGGATTAAATCAGGGGATATGTGAAAGAAAATGTATAATTATGGATAGTGTAATATAGAATCGCAGGGGAGTTATAAGATTTTCAGTAGGATAATAATTAAATGATTACATGGGTTTTTTTTTTCTGTCATCTCAGTTTGTAGGAAAATTTTAAAGTATTGTGCGGAAATTTTTGAACCTATATAAATCTTATTTTGATAGTATTTGAGAGGATAGTGTAATTGTTTAAGTATTTTATTATAAATATGTACATGAGTTATATTTATGGCATGTCCGGTTCAGAACACATGATGGATTGGATGTTAGATAAGAAGTGTATATAATGTAAAAAAAAAAAATATATATATATATATATATATATACATAAGGTAGAGAAATGTAAAATAAATAAATAGTAGGAATTTGAAAAATTTAAGTTTGAAGAGAGTAGCAAATTTAAGTAAAAAATGTATATAGTATATGGAAGGATTTAAAGTAGATAAAGTGTAGAAATTTCAATGGGGCAATTTTTGAGAGTGTTAACAAATTTAAAAGGAGTTTGAAGAAAAAAAAAAGAGAGTTTTTTTTTGTAATGTTTCGTGTGCCGGGTGACAAATTAAAATTATAGAAATTGAATTTATAAAAAAATTATACTTAAGGGAGTTTTAAGAGAAGAGAGTATTTTAATAAGCTTGAGTGTAATGTATATGTATTGATTGTCCTAAACAAAACATGAGACAGCGTACAGATCCGGTTGCCTAACGATTCTCAAATGGTCAGCAATTCCTGTTGATCAGCGATTCCGAGTGCTCAACGATTCCTGGTGCACAAAGATTATCATTTGGTCAGCGACTCCAGCAGTTCAGCGCCTTACAGTTCAGCGAATTCCAGTTAGACAGCGGTCCAATCCTTCAGCGAGTTCCAGCAGTTCAGCGCCTTACAGTTCAGCGAATTCCAGTTAGACAGCGATCCAGTTCTGCAACGAGTTCCAGCAGTGGAGCGATTTACATTTCAGCGGTTTCCAAGTGTGCAGTGATATCAGTGTTTTTTTTCCAAAGGAAAGATATTTTACACTTTCCACCATAACTACAAGGGGACAAAGTGATATTATTAGGGACCATATGCGTAAGTCCCTGATCCCAACGATTATCCAAGTGACGGTCAAAGTGACTTTGGTTATCATAAGTGAACAATTTTACAGATATACACCTTGAACTTGTGTGGAACTATATTGTTTAAAAAAAAAAAAAAAGACATATCACCAGTGGACGAACTTGTGCTTACATGAATAGACTTTTAATCGATAATAAGTACAACTGAACGACACAGATATCGTCATTTTCAGACACATTGAGAATTGTATTTTGTATAGTATTTTCGTGTTCTTTTGATGGCATATAAGAGTATATATATGATAATATGATTTGTGTATATGTGTATATAGTACATTTTTACAGTAGATACAGATGAGAGCAAGACGAGTTGTTGGACTACACAGTGGACACGCATGCAGCAACTATGAGCTGGCACTTTTGTAATTGGCTTTTTTCCCACCAAAATTTTGGGGGGGGAAGAAGGGTAATTGTTATATTGTAATTTTCAATTCCCAATATAACATTGCTCTTTTGAAAAAGGAAGTGGACCTAAGAAGACGGTCCCTCATGAAGTGAGGCAATTTTTGTAACATTCCCTCGAACGCAGCTGCACCGGACATTCATTTCGAAAAGAGAGGGTGCTTCTCAAGTTCATGTCAGCGTTAGGTGCTACAACAAACGGAAGGGGTTGAACTTCCTGACCCCAGAAGTCAATTTATATCACTCGAACCTTGGGAAAATTCTCGTGAGAACTTTCAACGATTTTAAAACTGGAGACTGCATATCTCATATTTCAGGGGGGCCTTGACCAATAATATAGCCTGAAGGGCGTAGCCCTTAATTTACTTAGCCAATTATGGACAGGGGCGCCTTGTTAAGGGGGTAGAGACAGAGAGCAACTTTGGACTTTAAGTTTTTGAAATCGAGGACTTGAATTTTGTGAGTAAAAAGAAGAGGTCGCAAGAGCGACGGATCTCGGAGAGAGCGAGCCCACGGGACAGAGCCGGAGCGCGCGGTCATAAAGTCCGACATCGGCAAAGATGATCGAGGTAGGACAATTCTACACATATTTTTGCACTTTGATTATTATTATCTCTCTGACCCTCCTAAATAAGGTTAACCTGGGCCATTAAGACGTAGGCTAGTAAGAATAGTGAGTTAATGCACATTAATAGGTTAATAATTGTAATGCTCATATTATGATCATAGAATGAGGAGATTTGATTGTCTTAATGTACTACACTTAAGATGTTGGTATATGAAATTTACCAGATGTTAATAGTTATTAAATAAGGTTTGTCTTAATGAAATAAATTCTTTGTTATTGTTTAAAATTAAGCCTCTTCATTTTAATTACTGGTATTATGTATTTCTTTATTTACTCCACTTTACGAGATCGGTCTATATAGCGCCAATACCTGGCGTGTGACGACTCACATATCAGTCCTAGAGGGGCAAAATGTTTGCCATAAAGCTCTGAGATCAATAGTAAAAATACCCTCCTTCCCCACGGATGGCCTTGAAACAGCTATAAACTATTGACTCGACAAGTCAAGCACAGTTAAAATCTTAAGTTCTAAATGTTCATGTTTTTATCGAAACACAGCGATTTTTTTTAGGAATGCCTATAAAAATCTTACAATCTTATATTTAAACAAGAAAAATCAATCATGCTTAAAGCATTGATTATGAAACACTTTCCAACTTCAATGCAATTTTATTTATAAAAGTCGAAAATTCAATACATTCCTCGGTAATATTTTAAAACTTATCACAATACTACATTGATTTATTATATTTGAAAACTTAAACCTTCATTGAAAAAAATGAACTTCATTCAAATGACGGCTTTGAAATATAAATTGCCTGGTTTAAATATCTCTAAAATGCAATACATTCCACGGAAATATTTTTAAAACTATCATAATACTACGATAATTTATTATATTTGAAAACTTCATCGAAAACAACTCAAATAAATTCAAATGACGTCGTAGAAAAAATAACACGCCTGGATCTCTCTATAAGAGCAGGATTTCATTCATTTCATTCATCACAATACTATAATAATTTATTTTATTTAAAAATTAAGACCATGAAGCTACAATTCATAAACTTTATGCTTAAAACTTCATCGAAAAAAATCGTCCTTCTGTTTATAAAATCAATTAATATTTCATTCATATCAGCCATGCAGACTCCATGGACTGAATTATTTTGTGTTAAAGAAATACAGTAATTCTAATACAACTCATTCTACTTATTTTGCTGTTTACATTTTACATAGGTGAAAAATAGGCTTAGTTGTAGAAATAATCAAATTTGAATGAGAATTTAAACTCAAATATATTGTCATTGTGTTGTTTTAGTATGTAGATGCACAGAATTTAAGCAGAAATAAAGTAGTTTTAGGACGGATACAACACTCAATATGAATTAAAAAGAACTTTAAAAAATCACGATTTTGAAACAAGATGGATGCCATATATCATTTTGAAGTGGGTCATGTGATCGTTTCATATCATGGTCACGTGATCGTTTCATATAAGATGTGTAATTATTATTTTAATTTTTATTTAAAAAACTACTGAATATATTTCGCTGAATTTTTTTTTATATATTTTATGGAACAATTTGACTATTAACTGAAATTTTCGAAGCAATTTGTGAATTTTAAATCCGCTTAAAAAATGTTTGAAAAATTAGGTCCCATAGGGTTCAATGTATTTCATTTTTTCAACCCGGGTTCAATCAAAACTAATTGGGTGATATTATTCATTTATATTCCCATAGGTCCTACAGACCGTCTGAACAACATACTAAAATTTCATTTTGATTAAGTCATTTTTACGGCAGTTATCGTGCTAACGGACAGACAGACAGACAGACAGACAGACAGACAGACAGAATGAACAAAGTCATAAACACTTTTCAACTTTGTTGTAAAGTGTTAAAAACAAAAAAGATCAGTCATGCATAAAGCATTGATTATGAAACACTTTCCAACTGAAATGTAATTTTATTTAAACATCTCTAATATGCGATACATTCAGCGGTAATATTTTTTAAATTATCACAATAATACAATGAGTTATTACATTTGAAAACTTAAAACTTCATCGAAAAAAATGAACTTTATTCAAATGGCGTCATTGAAATATAATCTCCTGGCTCTCTATGTAAAACTTGTAAATATTTCATTCGTACACTTTTATTCCATTCCTTTCGATCATCACAATACTACAATAATTTATTTTATTTAAAAATTTAAAATCATGGAGGTAAGCGTAATTTATAACCCAATTTAACGTAATTTAATCAATGAATGTTTCATTCATATCAGCTATATTTCAGACTTAAAGAGCTAAATAATTTTGTGTTAAAGAAATTTAGCAATTCGTATACAACTCATCCTACATCTTTATGTGTTTATATTCTCCAAAAGTGAAAATTAGGCTTCGTTGTAGAAATAATCAAAGTTGGATGATCATTTAAACTCAAATATATATTGTAATTGCGTTGTTTCAGAATGTAGATGCTCAGAAATAGCAAAATAAAGCGGTTTAGGGTTACACATACAACACTAAGTATAAATTAAAGAGAACATTAAAAATCACGATTTTGACACAAGATGGATGCCATATTTTACTTTGATGCGGGTCACCTGTTCTCTTCGTATAATATGGGTGTAATTATTATTTTAATTTTTATTTAAAAAATACCTAATATATTTTGTTGAAATCTTTTTCATATTTTTATGGGATAATTTGAATATTTCCTAAAACTTTCAAGGCAATTTATGAATTTTAAATTTGCTTAAAAAATATTTTTAAAATTAGGCCCCATAAGGTTCATTGTATTTCATTTTTTCAACCCGGGTTCAATCCAAAACTAATTGGGTGATATTATTCATTTATATTCCCATAGGTCCTACAACCCGTCTGAACAACGTACTAAAATTTCATTTTGATAAAGTCACATTTACGGCAATTATCGCGCTAACGGACAGACAGAATGAACAAAGTCATAAACACTTTTCAACTATGTTGTAAAGTGGTAAAAACCAAATCGCTTTCTCTTAAATTCACAAATTCAGATTTCTGTATTTTAATTGACACTTCCCCAGACGCCAACTGTCTATGATTCTCAGCTCCGATCAAAACACTAACAAAATGAATACGGCAATAAGTTATTGTTTGTTCTCAATGCGAGGGGGGTTTTAACACTTTAGAACATAGTTGAAAAGTGTTTATGACGTTGTTCTTTCTGTCTGTCTGTCTGTCCGTTAGCACGATAACTGCCGTAAAAATGACTTTATCAAAATGAAATTTTAGTATGTTGTTCAGACGGTCTGTGGGACCTATGGGAATATAAATGAATAATATCACCCAATTAGTTTTGGATTAAACCCGGGTTGAAAAAATGAAATACATTGAACCCTATGGGACCTAATTTTTCAAACATTTTTTAAGCAAATTTAAAATTCACAAATTTCTCCGAAAGTTTTAGGAAATATTCAAATTATCTCATAAAATACATAAAAAAAATTTCAGCAAAATATAATCAGTAGTTTTTTAAATAAAAATTAAGATAATAATTACACCCTTTATATGGAGAGATCACGTGACTATTATATGAAGATCACTTGACCCACTTCAAAATAAAATATGGTATCCATCTTGTGCCAAAATCGTGATTTTTAAAGTTCTTTTTAATTTATATTTGGTGTTGTATCCATCCTAAAACCGCTTTATTTTTGCTTAATTTCTGTGCATCAATGTTCTGAAACAACGCAATTACGATAAATTTGAGTTTAAATGATCATCAAACTTTGATTATTTCTACGACGAAGCCTAATTTTCACTTATGGAGATTGTAAACACATCAACCTTAAGATGAGTTGTATAAAAATTCCTAAATTTCTTTAATGCAAAATTATTTAGCGCTGGAGTCTGTAATATAGTTGATATGAATGAAACAGTCAATGATTTTGCATAAACGATTTTATAGCAGACGTTTTCGGTTACTTTTACCTCCATGGTTTTAAGTTTTAAAATAAAATAAATTATTGTAGTATTGTGATGAATGAAAGGAATAGAATAAATGTTTATGAATGAAATTTTTACTGCTTTTTGACAGAGAGCCAGGCAATTTATATTTCATTGACATCATTTGAATAAAGTTTACTTTTTTCGATGAAGTTTTCAAATATAATAAATTATTGTAGTATTGTCATAATTGTTAAAATATTACCGCTGAATATATCGCATTTTAGAGATGTTTAAATAAAATTGTATTGTAGTTGGAAAGTGTTTCATAATCAATGCTTTATGCATAATTGATCTTTCTTGTTTTTTATTCTGTAAAAGAAAAATTTTTTAGAAAATCGGACTCCTAGAGTCGAAGCAACATTTATTTATTTCCAGTTCAAAAAAATCGAAATCTTAACTTGATTTTTGAAAGAAAAGATAGCTTTTAACCTACTCCTTTTTCCCCCCTTGTTTTTTACAAATGATCTTGTGGTACACATTTTAAAAAAGTAACTTAAAGTTGACCTTTTTGATTATCATTAACATATCTAAAATATCTATCTTAACATGGCCGTAAAATCTCGTATTAGTGGACTTATTTATTATTGTACAATGCATTGTTGTGCCGCTACATAAAACCCTCCAATTATTTATCTTTGCGTGAGTTCTGTAAAGGAATATTATTAGAATAATATTAAATCGATTACTCCATTTAAACTTTAACAATAAAACTTTTATTAACAACATAAGCACTTATTAATTCATTACACAATTAATTATTAGTTTTGGCGGGGGAACATGTGAGACCACCTAACTGGCCTAATATATTTCTTTAGACCTAGATATCTTTTTGAGGAACACATATCTTCAAGTCTGTCTTGTACTTTGTCACCACCAGGTACTTCGCCGATCATATTACCGGAATAGACTCGAAGTACTTATTTACTGACCCGTAATATCGACGATCACTTTGTACTCATGGCGTGCACACCAGCACATCAACAAGTCATCATGTCACACAAGTATCTCTCTAGTCTCTGCACAAGTCATTAAGTCATAATTGTAATGTCAAACTCGAATTGTTATTCCACAAGTCGTTATTTTATCATCGTCTCGAATTATATGTATAAGTCTCATTTAGTCATCGTCTCGAAGTTATCTGTATAAGTCTACTCCTACTGTCCTTCCAAGTCATAATGTCCCCCGAGTATTTGCACAAGTCGCTTAAATCACAGGTTGTGGCTCTCTTTTCCTTCAGGGGTGTCACTCCCCCTTTGCTTTCATTTGCAGCATTCAGTGTGACGTAACAAGAACTTTCTTCATTGGTTAATCATTGAACAAATATTGCTACTTGGCATCCTCGTAAGGGCCCGCTCGGCCCCCTCTGTCTTGACGCTCCTAAATTTGTGGTTCGCTGTAACCTCGGCGCCATCCAGACTACAAGTATTATTCGATGTTTCGGACACAATAAATAACTGGCATAAACTTGGCTCACCAAAACACATGTGAGATCTATTTCTGGTCTCACAGATCTATTAAATTTTCGAAAGTTTCGGACTACTCTCCGGACCGTTAGATACACTGAAGAATAAAAACCACAAACTTCTGGGCCAGGTAGAAGCTTCGGAATCCACAGAATATACATAGATTATTAGATTTTACTTTCATTTTAGTTATTCTTCTACAAATAGTTACAAATTTATTAAATTTTCTGAATTTTTTAAACTTCCGAGCTACTCTACAGATCATTAACTACATTTTAAAAAAAATCTGATGTGGGCAACACATGACTTTCCTTATAAAATGCAATGGATTTACTCTCCCTTTGGTGAGACGTTTCTGAGCCACTCCCCCTCCCTTTGGTGGGACATTTTTTGGGGAAGGGTGCCTGGTTGTATGGGCTGAGCCGTCACCTCCGAAAGCAGAGGCCGGAGCACTAACTTTTGACGTCTCGGCTTGTAGACCCATTGCGAATAAGTCTTCCAGATCGAGATAGGAGCTTTTGCTATTTGCTTCACTTTTGTTTTTCTGTTCGATGTAAAGGAATAATAATTTGTCAGTAAAGCAATAATATTAATTAAATTTGGAAGTTTAAAATGTTCTACAAATCATAGAACAAACAAAGTGAAACGCAAGGAACTGCTGTATTTATGCTTGTTCACAAATAATTTGAAAATTTACATTAAAATGGGTGATTTAAAAGATTAATATTGCTGTAAATTTCCTTAAAATAAAATATTTATAATGACTCAAATTCACTCTGGGGGCAAAGATGAATGGATTCCATTCAGTTAGTCAGGGATGCTTTAATAAAAGTTTAAAAAAAGAACCGTGGGAATTTATTGCTTAATCAGGTATTTCATTTAAATAATTTTTCAGTACATTTACTTACAGCTAAAGTATGCTGAAACAAAAATGATTACTGAATACTATCTTTTTCTTTCAATGTCATAAGACAATCATAAAAAATAATCTCAGAATTTAACTTTCAATATGATCATTTATTTATTTATTTTTATTTTATTTTATTTATATTTTTTGTTGTTGTAAATTGTAAAATGATTTAGAATTAAGATAAAATACTAGTTGAATGTCATTGATTAACCTATGCACTATAATTTGCAGAAGTTCAGGTTTTCTAATATAGTACATCTTATATTCCTTTTTTTACTACCACACATTAACAAATAGTAAACAATTTTGCTTAATTATTGAGTTTGAAATACCTCAGGGGCTTTTTTCAAATTTAATAAAGTTGTATAATAGAACTTTTTGGCATTAATATTACATTTATAATTCCATTGAATTGAAAATGTAAGAAGATTAAATTAGCTTTGTATAATTAAAATAACATTAACTAATATAATGAAATATGCAATGGTAACTTGAAATTGTAAGTTGGTTACTTTACTTTTTTCCAAGCAATTTTAACAATTTTTAATAACATAATAACAGTTTATTCGCTACAGTAAAAAAATGTGTACAACCTAAACACAAATAACTTCTTAACCCATTCCTTTAAAATTTCAGCATGCAATAAATAATGAAAAATATACATGGAATATATTAAATCTTTTACATGCAATTACTTGTCAAACGGTTGAAAATATGCTATTTGGTGTATGAATTATTACATTTTACATTATAATTTTACTTTCATAACTTTAGTGTAGCATTTTTATTGCTACGATTTCCTACTATTGACAATATCTTAAAAAGAGAATGAAATTTTTTTATTTATATAAATAAAATTCAAAATACATCTATCCGTCTGTGTGTTTATCTATCTCATCATCACTGTAGAGCAGCTGCATCGAATTTCCTGAAAATTTTGTGGGTAGCCTTCAAATAGCCCCACTTAAAATTTAGTCCATGTTTCGAGTTTCTAGGACCAGGGATTATCTAAATATGAATAAAAATCCAACAATTAAACCTTCCACAGAAATAGCATTATGCATATGATAAATTCCGCAAATTTATTAAGAAAATTATATCATGATGCTTAGCAACGCAATAAAATCAAATGTGTGTATTAGACAGACGATAATTATTAAATTTTTTCCGATTTAAGTAATAAAGAAACTGATATAAAAGAAAATTTTATAAATGATCGGAATTTCACCTTTAGCTAGATTACATCAATTACAGCTTTCGGGTTTAAATATTACAGGAATTAATAACATTTTCAATTTAATACTTCATATGCTTTATTTTCGCAAAATCTCATGATGTGGTAAAACCAAGAACAAAACGTTTTTTTTTAAAACGAAAGTTCTTTTATTTAACATCCTAAAAGACGTGCAAAATATTGTTAAAAACTGCGAGAGAGCTTTCGGACGTATATACGCCCTTCATCAGTGGCTACATGAGTGGTAAAAGCATGGAATGTTTATATATATAGAGACCATTACCAAATTTGCATAAAATTAAAATATAAATGGTAAATGAACTTGCTAAAATAATACAAGAAATATACACTGAAATTACAAAATAAGTTTAAACACTTACGAATTTAAAAATATTGCAAGAAAAGAACTAATACAAATTTTAGAAAAACGTCAAGCATGATATTCCTGAGAATGACGTAACAAATAACTTTTAAGAGATTTGAATCGCATAGAGTCGAGAATAAGTCGCCAAGCATAACTTAAAATTTGAACAGGATCAAAATTGCAAATTGATTCACGGTAAATATAAATAAACAGGGATTCATAAAAAAGAATACTACGTGGATTGTTACAACGAATCAAAAGAAAAGTTTTTTCAAAAACGGGAAGAAATTTATCATTAACCACATATTGAGCAAGAGCCGTAGAAAGTTTAGCAGATTTGACATCGCGAGCATGTTCTGCTAAACGGATGTCAACAGTACGTTTTGCACTACCAATGAAAAATGTATAGTCACCAGCAGGGGATAACAGGGGAACAACATACACCCCAACAAAGCTTTTAAAGTCATCAAAATTTCAAAGTTTATCGGATCGAATACGATTAAATAAAATGGTAATATTAGAGTGAGCGGGTTTGAAACCAAATTCATGGCAGAAATTAATAAAAAAACGGAAAATCCTAGGATGGTCCTTTTATTAATCTCTGCCATGAATTTGGTTTCAAACCCGCTCACTCTAATATTACCACTTTATTTAATCGTATTCGATCCGATAAACTTGAAAATTTTGATGACTTTAAAAGCTTTTCTGGGGTTGTTGTTGAGACCCAGACCGTCCGACCTATCAGAAAGGTGTAAGGTAACTGTTTAGACGGCCGGGAAGTGCCACCCAATTTAGACCGCAACCCAGAGGGGGAGGCATCCACAGGGACAGTACTCTCCTTCCCCTACTACCAACCTCTCGGAAGGACTTACGGATCCACATGTTTAACGTGATCGTACTCCGCATGAATACGGCGGCAGTTGTGGCAGCGTGCAAATCCAGCGAGCAAACCACCGGGCTACCGCGCCCGAAATGTGCCAACAACACGCGGTGTTCCCAGGTGGTCACCCACCCAAGTACTAACCGCGCCCGATGCTGCTTGAATTCGGTGATTTAACGAGAACCGGTGTTTTTAGCACGGTACGGCCGTTGGCCCGAGCTTTGCTGGGGTGTATGTCGTTCCCCTGTTATCCCCTGCTGGTGACTATACATTGGTAGTACAAAACGTACTGTTGGCATCCGTTTAGCAGAACATGCTCGCGGTGTCAAATCTGGTAAACTTTCTACGGCTCTTACTCAATATGTGGCTATTGATAAATTTCTTCCCGTTTTTTGAAAAAGCTTTCCTTTTGGTTCGTTGTAACAATCCTCGTAGTATTCTTCTTTATGAATCCCTGTTTATTTATATTTACCGTGAATCAATTTGTAATTTTGATCCTGTTCAAATTTTAAGTTATGTTTGGCGACTCATTCTCGACTCTATGCAATTCAAATCTCTTAAAAGTTATTTGTTACGTCATTCTCAGGAATATCATGCTTGACGTTTTTCTAAAATTTTGTATTAGTTCTTTTCTTGTAATATTTTTAAATTCGTAAGCGTTTAAACTTATTTTGTAATTTCAGTGTATATTTATTATATTATTTTAGCAAGTTCATTTACCATTTATATTTTATTCAAATTTGTTTTAAAATGGTGTCTATATATATAAGCATTCCATGCTTTTGCCACTCATATAGCCACTGATGAAGGGCGTATATACGTCCGAAAGCGCTCTGGCAGTTTTTAGCAATATTTTGTACGCCTTTTAGGATGTTAAATAAGAGACCTTTCGTTTCTTAAAAAAAACGTTTTGTCCTTGGTTTTATCTATTATATGCAGACGTGATACCAATCTTGATTCTCTCTCTCATGATGTATTTAATCAATTAATTCATATATTGTGTTTAGTTAATTAATTCATATATTGCGTTCAGTCAATTAACTCATATATTGTGCTTAGCCAAATGTTCAAACAAAATAAAAGTGATAATACCATTTTAGTATATATTGATCCAATTTCATATATATTTTATAATTTGTTTGCAAGCGAAATCAGGATGTTTTGTTCTTCAGATCTGCTTGTGAAGATAATTTTGTATAGAAAACACAGAAAGGAGAATTAAATTTAGAAGAATTACGTGAAAGGAGAATGAAATGAAATATTTTAATAGAATGTTTTGAGTAACAATGTCATTTAGAATATTGCAGGAATTTGCACATATTTTAAATCATGAGCAATGTCAGATATATCTGCTATTTACAGTATACATAAAATTGTAAGTTGTGCATCTATCTGTCTGTTTATTATCTCAGCACTGTAGAACTCACCTATTTTTTTTCCGGTTGAATTATTATAAAATTTCAAAACTAAAGACTCCAAATATTAAAACTTTACAAATTCTGAATTTTAAGTTTCTTGTATTATATAATCAGTACGAAGAACGGTCATACTGCTAGTCTATTATGAAATATCCTAAAACTAAGAATATTATTAAATATTTTAAAATATTCACAGAAAACTGAATAATTTATAACAACAAATTAAGTACACTAGGCAAATGCAAGGAATGACACAAGCTAACCTGATAAAATATACATTTTAAACAAGGACTGATTTTAAATACTTCACAATTATTTAACAAAGCTTAATTTTACAAGTGCCTGGGCAGTTTTCTTAATTAATGTGACAACAATAAAATTTTAAAACTGGCTAAGAAAATTCTAAAAAAGTTCGTTGACGTTATAATTAGCAACAAAACAATTTAAAATCCAGTTAGCTTTAATTGAAAAGAATTTTAGACAAGAAGGAATAATATAATTTATATATTTTAAATGGCATATATTTAAAATGACATGAGAAGAAGCAAGAAATGGTAAGCACTTACTTCTAAGGAACATCTACATACACTCTGTATTTCGTATTATTTATATCCAATACATGACAATAAAAGCAATAAGGTATTTCCCTGATTTGGTACGGATTTTGCATAAGAAATTATCACACAAAACACAATATTGTAATAGTATCTAAAAGAAAAAAATATGCTGACTGTTACATCCACCACGAGCCAGCTATTCAATGACTTTCTTGTTTGTGTGGGCTGCTGGGGGGAGAATTTTCCAGAAAAGGTCAGACGAAATTCGAAGGCCAGATTTGGGCCTACAGACGAGGCCAACATAAACAGAGGCCAGGTAGGCTTTTCATGACGTCACAAATTCCGGCTGCCTCACCTGAAACCAGTGTCTGAGTAATTCAAACTAATGTACGTTTTTACATTAGCTTGAAATTAATTTCATTTCCTATAGTTTAGCCGTTAACATATATTTTTTTTTTCTTTTTACAAGATAGTAAATACAGTGAGACCTAACTGGGGAGGTTATTATACTCAATTTATTGCAATTAGTAGCCTACTATAAATGACTACTAAATTAATAAGTTACGTTGAAACTAGTCATTCTTGAGAAAATTTATCACTTTACCAGATTTTATTGTGCAAGTTTTAGGGGAGGGGTAATAGACTCTATACTAAAAATATGAAAATGTAGGGTTTGTATCAACAAATTTGTGAGGTGTATATATTACCGACTGACCCTGGTATTTCCTGCATATTTCAGTTATGCATCTTTTAGCACACAGCTTGACAAATATCTCCTCAACATACTGTAGATGCCAGGCCAAAAACTAGGTATCATTCACATTTAAATAGATCTGAGTGACATTATCTATTGTATGAGTTACATAACTATTAAAAAATACATTTTTGCAATTTAATTAATCCCTCCGTATTTTGATGGAAAATTAAAAGAATAGTACTAGGAACTGAAATCTGATCCCCCCCCCCCCCCCCCTGAAAGATTTCTGGATCCGCCAGTGTCTGTCATATAAGAGCCTTTAAAACTTAGGTTCAAAAATGTAACACGGAAAATGTATTAAATTTTCATAGCTGCATTAATATGCAAATATTCTAGAACATATGTTTTATCCAAAGAAAAAATTTCAGCTGGAAATGCACTCGACAAAAAGAAATTATATTTTTTACGACTATAATTGAACAGAAATTTCACTCATCAAAATAATTTTGCTCACCAGTGGCGAGTTGAAATTTTATGTTCTGTTTTATTGATATTCATTAAAAAGACAAAGTTTGATTTAACTAAGTTTCCGGTTATGGGTTAATGTTATTAATGACAAAATAGAGCTTACCTTTGAATATTTTGGAACTTGCTAGTTCTAGGTATTAATAAAATCCACTTTCTTTTTAGTTCTTCATTAGTAGGAAATTTAAAGCTGCTAACTTTGGAACCATTTTTATAATAAAACAACCAGGAACAACACAAGCACTTGGCTCTGGCCACACATATTGCTACCGTAAACCCTAGGGTTGGTCGTGTGGTCTGGGTCTTCAACAAGCACTTGGCATTTTCAGTTATTAAAATTCAATGAATTATAATAAAAATTAAATAATTTAGAAATAATAAACAAAATATAAAGTAAGCCGTAAATCTGTTACGAACAATATAATATTAAATGTACTTCTTTATGAAAATACTAAATAAGCTTTACATTTGAATATACAACAGAGCATGATCTTTAATCATGAAAAAGCCCGCAAGAAATCTAACTACTATGTTCAGCTTTTTCATATACGCTAAACAATAGAGTTAGGTCACTAGGATTTAGCTTGGGCGCGGTAGCCCATTGGTTAGCGCGCTGGAGTTGCACTCGGTAGGCCCGGGTTCGATTCCAGCCACTGCCAAAACTGCCGCCGTGTTCATGCGGAGTACGATCACGTTAAACATGTGGGTCCGAAAGTCCTTCCGAGAGGTTGGTGGTAGGGGAAGGCGGGTACGGTCCCTGTGGATGCCTCCCCCACTGGGTTCCGGTCTAAATTGGGTGGCACTTCCCGACCGTCCAAACAGTTACCTTACACCTTTCTGGTAGGTCGGACGGTCTGGGTTTCAACAACAACTAGGATTTAGCTTAAATATATGCAACCACTGCTAGTAATACTCCAAATTCCTTGGCAAACAAAGTTAGGAGCATATAATACACGCCACATTCACAATTCCAAGATAAACTGCAGATCAGACAAAATAAAATATCGATGGCAAAAAATTTCTGAACAATAAATAAATGTAAGTGAAGCCTAGTAAATAAACAAGCTAAACACTTTTTGAATAGAAAATGTTTTGAGATAGAATTCAATATTCACATATGCTATGAACATTAAATGAAAACAAATACAAAAAATTAAAGGCTTACCGACAGAAATTACGTAAAACAATAACGTATGCATAGAAAGACAGTCAAAGCTTTAATAAATGATAAATTACAAAACTTTGCCCCTACATTTCCGTTAACATGTACTACGAGCATTGAATGACGAGGCTTAACGGATGATGCAAGAAAAATGATAATAACTGCAAAAATTACCAAAAAAATTTAATTTTTTTTTTTTGGCAGCGACTGTCAGAAACATTAACGAACACATAGTAAAACATACATACCTGTAATGGCTATCAAATGATTAAAAAGTATCCAATCTTCTAGAGATACCCTATGCGAGGCCAACGTAAATAATGTATTAGTCTATGGTAAACATCACAAACTAATATTATACAGGCCTGCCAATCTCGATAGTTTCGTTTTCGCGGCGGCCATTAGAGATAGACCAAAACGAGGGTTGGCGCTCTTAGCGATGGTCTGGTTTGGTCTAAGCACTTGGCGATGGTCTGGTTTGGGTCCAAGACGATTTTTAATATTATAACCCTATTTCGCTCGACGAAAACTTAGAACCACAGACTAGCGTGGTTTGAGTAACGTGAAAAAGGATTATTTGTTAAGTGTTTAGATCATTTCAGAGAAATGGATTGCCAAAAGAAAACTGGCTGCGTTACAGGGTATGTAATTTATTTTTATTAAAATTGAAATAATTTTAGTTATCACCATCCTATATAAGTGTTCATTATAAGTATACACGTGTTCATAAGTATACACGTGTTCATCATACGAAATTAGTGCTGTGTTATTACTGCCGATTAGACTAAATTCTAAGAAGTAGTGGTATAATTAGTTAAAAAATATTTTCCGTATTTTTATAAAATGTGAAATAATTGATATTTGGACAGCTTTTTTTTAGTTGATTGTGATATTGTATGTGTATATATTTATGTAAAATTTTTATTAAGTGCCTTATGGTGGAAAATTTACCCCACCCTCTGATAATTAATGATTGAGTTCCACAACTTCGATAGCACATTTATGTAAATTTGATATTTACTATATGAATATTTCTATATTTAAAAAAAAAAGTCTTATTATCAGTATCCCAGAACAAATTAAGGATCAAGTAATTTAACGATCAACACGCTAGTATACCTTTTAGACTAAAAATATATAATATTTCAGTCTTTTGAGTATGTTAGCTTGTAATTTTTTGTGCATTATGTTTTATAGTGAGACAATGCAATGCGTCTATTTTTTAATCCATTTTATGATTATTTGAATTAAATATATAACTATGTTTATTTAAATTTACTTAAACTAATGAATATATTTATGTTGCAGATTAATGTATTTTTAAATCCTGATCATTTCTATAGTTTCAAAAATTATAAAAGTACAGTCCTCAACATTTTGTTCCCCTGCCGTTTAAAAAAAAAATCGCCAAGCGAGCGATAACGCGCCAAATCTGGCAGACGTATTTTGTTTACATCGTAGTTCAGTTGGTCCAACTTACGAGCTCTAGTGTCTATGCGACATCCCATGTTAAAAATGTTGCAATAGGGTCCTATGGGAGTGAACCTTCTGAATATAGTATTCTGTGGTAAACATGTTCACGGTTTCAAATTTGCAAGCCGGAAATCGTGACGTCGGATCACGTGACCGACCTAGCCTACCTGGCCACCTTTTACGTTGGCCTCGCTACAGAGCACTACGCGGTTCATTTTGGGTGAATTGTGCTTCGGCTTCTACTCTCGGAGGTGACGGCCAGGGCTGTAGTGGAGGGTATACGGCGTCTCTGATTTTTCCAGAAAATTCCGTATACCCTCTGCTTTTCTTAGAAACTACGTACACGTTTTGCAAAACACTTTGCTTAATGAACAACATAGTAACAGATTTGAGATCATCTTTATTGAATTCAAACGTCTCCAACCTAATATTTATTAATGCAAATGGACTACCTACAGAACACTTTTGACCGGAAAAATTTGTAAATTCTTGGTTGGCCAACCATCGCTTTTCAGTTGACAATAGATCAAGAGTATGTGCTACAAAAAACGACACAGAGACACTATTTCAATGAAAATGATAGAGGTAGGCCTTAAAATTTGTTAAAATAAAACAAAATTACATCCTACTTTATATGTTTAAATATTTTTCTCTTAACGTTTCCTGGAATTATTTTATATCATAGTTAAATATTAATATAGCGAGGTTTTCAAATTGGAATATCACTCGCTGCTAGTCTGCATATTTTGCTTTGCATAAATACAATAAACTCCCAATAACTCGAACCTTGTGAACAAGAATTTCTGCTTAAGTCGAGGTTTCTTCAAAGTTCCACAATTCCTTTCATGTAATATTACATTAAGGGGCTTTTTTTTCTAGATAATTTGAATTTCGATTAATTCGAACATTTCCCCCGGTCCTTCGAATATACCCATAGGCGCCCAGAGGGAGGGGGGGTCGCCCGTTGGCTTATGGATTTCCTATATATACATGTATGTGCGTGTGTGTGTGCACATGTTTTTTGCCCCCCCCCCCTGGAAAGTGTAAGTAGTAATTACATGTTTCACCTCCCCCTGGAAAAAATTCTGCGGGCGCCCAAGATATACCCTGTTTTTTTACGACTACAGCACTGGTGACAGCTGAGCGTGACCATTACCATCGCCACTAGTGGAGATGGTAATGGCGTGACCCCCTTGGTTGCCCGGGGTAGTGTAGTTAGGGATGGAGTATGGATTCCCTGTCAGGCTGTGCTGAGTGGTCCGCTGGGCCCTCTTCGTGGTGTGGAGTCTCTTTTTCGCTAGTGCATTCAGTGTCCTAAACCCTTGTGGCGAGTAGCATGGGTTTGGGTCTTACAGGCCACTGTCCCTCCACACACGTATACAGCGATCATCAGCACTTAGAGAAAACGGGATTCGTCGCTAGACAGCATGCTTCCAATCGGACACTGTCCATGCTGACCGAGCTCGGCACCAATCCAGACGACTCTGCCTAAGTTTATGGGTCAGTGGTAGACGCCTTAATGGACATAACACCTAATCCAACTTTCTGCCAGTCGTCTTCGAGTAGTATCCCTTGATACAAGATGCATAGAGGATAGCAAATACCTTCAAATGTGTAATAGCAACGCGATTGATGTGGATGTCGCTCCACTCCTAACTGCACGATCCTCTCGAGCAGTTGTCTATCTGAAGTGTCCCGAACCTCTCATCGTTTGCATAACTCTTAAAACGACATTAGTATGCGGAATTTCAGCGCTGTAGCTTAATTTTTTACAAGTGCGTATATATTTTTGCAACAGGGTGCATTTTAGTCTATTTCTCGTGCTATTCACGTGCGAGTGACGAAGTCGTAAATACTAAACAACGTCTTCCTAGGTCTCCCAGAATCCACCACAAGTCTACTCGAACTCACCACCTGCTGTACCGAATGCAAGCGCCCTTACGAATCGTCTACAAAGGCTCTCATTCTGGTAGGAAAAGTGCAGTGACAAAAATGTGTTAGAAACAACTGAAAACGGTGGTTTTAAATGATCTTAATTGTTTTCTAAAATTGAAGTGAATGCTCCTTTTTCCATAGATTTTGTTAGGGAAATATATGACACACCAATAAAATCACAAGAAACTGTTTTATTTACCTTATTTAAGTGTTAAAATAACAATTAACCAGTATCGTATTAACCGTATCTTTAAGACTTAAAAAATTATCGGGGGGGTTCCTGGAATTTTAAATTGAATAACCCATGCATTTTTCAAAGGATTTATGCCTAATTAAAATTTCAATCAGTCAGATTATCTGCCACAATCAGGCGTCTTAAATGCTAAAATGTAGTAACAAACCAAAAAAAAATTCTAGATAATTATTTATTTCATTTATTTGGCTTTTGTAGATGCAACTTTATTTATTATATACAGTATACAGATACTGTATGAATTTCCAACTCGATTATCTTTATAAAAGTAACAAAAAAAAATGTAAAATTTATTTTTAGATATTTTTACCAGAGTTAAAAAATGTCAACAAATTTCTCTTTAAATCATTTCAAAATTTTGTATTCAGAATACAGTAAACAGTCTGAGGGGTAAATATCCATACGCACTTTAATAGTAAACAGGAAATGAATAATGAAAAACTTGCAGAATTGATAACAAAAAACAACATTTATTTATATATGCATACATTTTCTCCACTAAATACGCATAAAAATATTAGGAATTTGAGGAACCCACCACAAAATTAGTGGGGGGTTCAAAAAGTGTCTCGAACTCACACAGTCGGCACCATTGCATTGACAAACCATGGAAAATTTGTTTTAAAATCCTACTAAATAATCTCTCTGATAATCAATTCAATTTGTGATCAGCCCCTGGATTCCTGAATTTTGGTGATTACAAGTGTATCGAAAAGTCACGAAAAAGTGGTGTTGTAAGTGAGGAAGTTTGACAATTTATTTTGTCCTAAAGTTGAACTTTGAGATTCAAAATTTTCTTCACTTTGACTAAATGAAGTATTCACAACATTTTTGTAATTTAATTTAACTGTTTTTCGCTATAGGGTTTGTATAAAAAGCCAAGTTTTATTTTTTTACAAAAATATTGCTCGTCATTTAAATTACTATTTCATAACTTCCTACCTTATTTAAAGCATTTTTGCAATTAGAACTATGTACCTACAACTAACGGTTTAAAAAATCAACGGTTTAACAAAGTCATAAACACTTTTCAACTATGTTGTAAAATGTTAAAAAGAGTTCAATACATGGCTTCACTTTTACATATATATATATATATATATATAATAAAAATATTATATGAAATTCCAATGATAGATTAGAGATAAGTTGTAACTCATATAACCCTAAGTTAAAATATAAGATAACTAAGTAACAAGATGTAAAAAAAAATAGAGATTTATCAATCAAGAGGAGAATAAAATGTATATATCCAGTCATCAAGCTAAATATAATCAACATATATCAATGCTGAGATTTCGAATATTGAAAAACAGAGAAAAACAAAGCATTAAAACCAAACACGTGGAAAAGCAATATATATATACAGGATGTCCAGTGCTATCGGAGCCCAATGGCTATTTCCTCAACTGTTAGTCACAGCGATATACTTCCAATTGCAAAAATGTTTTAAATTTTAAAATCTTAGAACGAGTTTAAATCAATAAATGCATTTCTGAAAGAAATAAGAAATATACTATTTTTATACGGTCCTCCGTTCTTACCAATTATATTTAGGAAAATCATCCTCATACAATTTCATGCAAAATAAAAAAAAATCTTCCATTTACGACCAAAATTCACAGAGTTATGAAGCATTAAACTTTATGACTTAAGTCACTTTTTCGCGCATAAAAATTTTTCATTTCAGGCAACCAACCAATCAAGGACAGTATTGACAATTTCTCAGCATAAAAAGTGCTCAACTTTAAACAGCTAGAAGTCGGTCAATTTTGGTCGTAAAAGGATGATTTTTTTATTATTATTATTTTGCATGAAATTGTATGAGGATGATTTTCCTAAATATAATTGGTAGGACCGGGGGATTGTACAAAAATTTATATTTCGTATTTCTTTCAGAAATGCATTTATTGATTTAAACTGTTTCTAAGATAATAGATTTTAAAATTTAAAACATTTTTACAATTGGAAGTATATCTCTGTGACTAAGGGTTGAGAAAATAGCCATTGGGCACCGATAGCACTGGAGACCCTGTATATAAAAGAGAAAGCTTTAAAACTATCTTGAACAATAATATTTTTATGGGCTACTCTGGGGGAGGGGGTTCAAGTCAAATTTGATTAAATGTTATATTGTCATCGCAAATAAGTATATGTCAAAAAACCCAGACTGTCTGACTCATCCTAAGATATAGAGCAGCAATTTGGATGGCCGGAAATAAATATATAAGTAAAATCTTAAGAAAATCGGCTTGACAGAAGTGAATCAAAAATTTATTTCAAGATTTATCACAAAGAAACCAACCTAAATAAAAGTATAAAAATACAAGCAAGTTATACTTGTTTTGTCGGACATAGGGTACAAATTATAAATATACAAAACTATGCTCAATATTAGGATTTTGAACTGTTTTCTTCAAAAAAAATGTAAAAAAGTTTTGTCAGATCAATTTTTGCCTCACTTTTCTTGCTTTCACTTGTAGTATCTACTAAACTACAAAAGATAGATATAAATAGTAAGTGACAAAAATGTTCAATAGAAAATATCAATAATTTGGTTTTATAATTATATATTTCATGAGCCATTGTTTTATCAAGTTGATGAAGATTGAAAATTTTCCGTTTCTAAAGTTTATATTGATTATATTTTGAAAACTAAAATTGTTATCTGTGAATAGTAAACAAGTATTTTATAGACCTTTAAAAGCTCTCCCTAAAAAGATATATAATTGGACTTCGGATTGGATTTTTAATTTTAGAAATATAGTGATTATAATTTCGGTATTTTAGTATTCTGAATGGATTGAAAAGATAGTTTAAATTTCGATATTTTAACTAGCTATGAACAAACAGTAAGACAGCAATTTGTATCCCTTTAAAAGCTCTACAAGGATTTCGAAGATTCACAAGCAAAACCATTTCGGCTCCAATGGATTGAAGCCACTAGTAATTTTTAATTACTAGCAAGTTTAATCAAATGTTTTTACCAGTCACTTGATGAGATGAATTACTCCCCATCACCAGTTTGTACATAATATGTACCAATATGCATCCTTAGATGCTTATTAGTAGATATCATATACTAACTGGTGAAGAGGTGTAAAAAGTGATCAAATGCCATTGGACATATTAACCAGAAGTTTATGTGCAATTTTAAACACAGAAATGGATACTGAATACAAACAGAATATTTTATTTTATACAGTCAAACGAACACGACAACAGAAAGTTAATGATAATAAATATATAATACAAATGATTCAAAGTACAATATATATATATATATATATATGTATGGAAACAAACAGATTCTGACAATAAGTTGTATTTAAATTCTTTTAAATAAGTCATGCATACATTAATTCCTGAACAGCGACTAGACAGAATTCTAATAGCATTTCAAAAGATAATAATATAAATCTAAATTAATATTTATCTTATCCTTGAATGCACATCTAAAAGTAGCACTTGGGTATTGAAACATACAACCGTGTCCCACAAAATTCTACTAGTCCTAATTTGTATTCTCAATCCAAATACACTTAAGCCTAGTACACATTATCAACATAATTTCAATTAAAACCAAACCAAAAGTTTTCAAGTTGCACAATTAAGCTTATTAATGGGCAGTCACACGGAATATAAATATTAGGAAGTATCTGCCAGAGAGAATTTTTATAACATGTAATGTAAAAAAATTGTGGAATCATGAAGTATTCATTATTAAAAAGCATCCACAGTTATAAAGTGACCATTAAGAGAAGTTTCGTTTCACAGTTATCAATGGCAGATTAACCACAAGACGGATTGGGCTATAGCCTTTAACGGCAAATTTTGAAGGCTTTCTTCTTTTCTATAAAGTAGACAAAAAATTGCATTACAATAATGTCTTGTATTTAAAGGGATTTTTTTATTAATATTTCTTTTCAAACAATACCTTGGGGTATAATTAAGCCCATTGTTTAGAGGAGAGATTATAAATAAATAGTAGCAAGAATTTTATTGCCTACCAAGAAACTAAATTATAAATATGAAGGTGAGAATTTACAAAAAGTCCAACATATCAAGACTCTATGGGCAATGACACATGAGCATTGTCTCTCATCCGTTTTGGAGATGCTGCATGTTAGGGTACTAAAATAATAAGAATGCCTGGAGGAGAATGAGTGGACGCTCTCGTATGACAAGCTCCAGACATTCTTTAACCCCCAGGGCGCAGCATCTTCAAAACAGATGGGAGATGTTTAAAAACAGCTAATGACTGTTTTGAATGATTTAGTACTTGTTAAAACCATTTGTTATTTGTAAATTAATTATGTTGAATTTGATTTTTACTTGTTTTTGTCAATATTTATGTAATTAAATTATCAGAACATTGAAACATTATATTAATCTATTCTGTATTGTATTTTTACTTTCTTTATATTAATGTACAGAGAAAGTAGGGGATGTTGGGGTACAATGGAACACCTTTAGAAAGACACCAAATATCTTGACTACAGTTTATTAAAGCTGCCAAAACAAAATTTCCTCAAAATTGCATATTCATTAGCTACAAGAATGTGTAAAAAAATTAGAATTAGTAAAAACTCTTTAGTTAGAACATTTATAATCTAAATTTATGCAAATTGTTCCATAGTGCCTCAACATAGGGGCATGTGAAACACCACATGGGGTACAATGAAATTGGCATAGGGTACAATGAAAATTTTAAATAAATATTTGATGTCCTTCATTAGGATTAATATGAAAAGTCTGCATATTAATGAGCTGTATACCTTAGGCCTACATCATTGAACCTAATAAAAAAGGTATAAGCCTAGTTAGTTTTGACCTACTTTATAACATAACAATCTGAAACACTTGTATAAGTGGCAACAACAAAGATGCATTAATTTTTATATGTAAATAGATTTTGCAAATCAATTGCAATTAATCATAGCATTGGGAAAACAATATCCAATTATGCTGCTAACCTGCCATTCTATTATGCCCCAATGTGCGATTTGTATTTAAAAAAATTATTGCCAATTTACACATTATGTTTAATTTATATATTGTATCAACAGCTCTGTACTTTGTTCAGTGCAGCAAGAAGCATGAAGTTTACAATATATTTTTTTTTTTTGTATTAACTTTCAGAATAGCTTGTCAAAAATTTAATTTACTTGTCTACTTTTACGCCAGATGTTACATAACTACCTGCACATGGTCAACTGGCTTGGAAACTTTGCAGATATGTACATGGTAGAGACAAGTATTGGAGTTAGTCAAAAGTTGACAACTTCCAGCCTGTTATACAGAGGAAACTGCTTTTTTGTACCTTGGTGTCTTATTTTATACCCCAACCTCCCCTAACCAGAGACAAATGTGCTGGTATGGCTAGTATGAAACTGCAGACCAAAATCAAGACAAAACCCTGCCCTAGTTACAAGATATATAAAACTAATAGCAGTAACATTATTAATGATCATTACAATTCACCATTAAATCCCAAGAGTATTGTGGTGTGATTAATAACGAGGGGAGTGAGATACAGGATGCATTTCTGCATGACCTGCTTTCTAGACCAAGATTCGCCACAGATCTTAGCTACTCACTAGCTGGCAAAACCTACCCTTGGAAGAGTGCATTCATAGCGAGCTCTGAATATGTATGTCAATCTCCAGGCATTTAACATAATCATGTGGAAAAATGTGTGAAACCATTGTGGATAAAGTAGGTGTTTATTTACAACACATAAAATAAGCATTTAAAATAAATGTGTTTTAAGTTTACAACAGGGGAGTAAAGAAAAGGGGGGTTAAACTTTCAGAAATATGAGATCACATAGTTTTCTGAACAGACATGGTTTAATGGTCCTATGTATGTGATATACTCAAATCCTGGGTACCATGGTGAAGCTCAAAGTTTGCATGGAAATCCATAGTGATTCCGAATCCATTTTAAACTATGACTATTAATCAAGCTAGCCTAGATTAGTCATTCTTAAACTGGAGGTTGCAACCCCCAGGGGGGTCATGAAAAAAATTTTGTGGGCCACAGAAAATTTGAATAAATACATATTTTGCAATTGCTTCTTTTGTAAATTTTGAATTTTAGTTTATTGTGATATTGCTTATATATATATATATATATATATATATATATATATATATATATATATATAAAATATTAAAATAGTAAATCCAGTGGTAGAATGGAAGAAGTAACTCATAATACACTATCTTAAAAACATTTTTAAGCCTACAGAATACAATGAAATAAAATGAAATTCACCAATAAAGAGGAAATTATAATACATACAGTTCAGAAAGCTAAAAATAATCAACAAATGTCAATGGAGAGGAATCGAAAAAAGGAATACCAAAATAATCAAGCATTAAAGCTTGCACGTGGAAGAGCGCTAGGCTTAAGAATAGTTCATTTTGATAAAATTCTTTATCAAGTCCTAATATTTTAAACAAAATGAACACAGTGTGTGTGTGTGTGTGTGTGTGTGTCCCAGATGTGCCAAAGATATGTTCTTAATTTTGATTATTAAAAATGTACATTAAAAATACAAGTATATCTGTTAGTTATCAATATTATAAGTACTTAATTTAAATTTAATATTATATCTGTTAGTACTGCTAGATATTATTATATTTGTAAGTAATGCTATATTTGATAGTAAAGATGTTTTTCAGAAAATACCGACTATTTTGGGGGAGGGGGGTCATCAGTCACAGCCACCCGGTGCAGTTGGTCTTCTGTAATTTTAAAATGTGAAGGAAGGTCGTCAGACCAAAAAGTTTAAGAACCACTGGCCTAGATAACCCTAAAATGACATACCCAAACAACCTGAAGAGATTCATTTAATGTTTCCATAAAATAACTCCAAGTATTTTTCTAATATAATAATAGAAAGCAAGTTTCCCTTGAAATTCATTCTACTATAAATCACATACCATGAAATTGATTTTGATGAGAGAGTTCCTATTTTTATAAATAATTTAAGATATTGGACTTTATTTTCAGTTGTGCATGCTGTGGCATAACTAGCAAGACATGGTCAAAGCATTAGAATTGGAGGAATAATTAAACTAAAATATTCTGCATTTAACAAAAAATTGTAATACTTTACTTGGAAAATTGGAATTATATACCTGCATATGTAGCCTAAAGAAACAATTTATCAGTGCCTTTATTCATGTTCATTTCAACAGAGTGGCAGACGTAACATCATATCTTAGGGATGCTGCCAAACTGCTGGGAACCTCAGACCAAATTAATGCATCTGCGCATATGACTTGAAGACAGAGGGATTTGTAAAACCAACGCTTGGCAGAGTGTCAGGTTATTAAAACCTTTGAGCATTGTGGTGTGATTGATAATGAGGGTGGGGGGGGTAAAGTACATTTCCACATGACCTGCTTTTTAGAAGAGGATTCACCACAGTTTATTTTTTAATTTTTTTAATTCACGGGATATGACAAATACCATAGCCCTAATACAAATTTGAGCATCAGGGAATTCATATATGTACCATTATACTCTGCCTTTGCAGCCGCTGGAAACAACTCATAAAAAATTATGTAACACTATGTTCATAAAATGAAGTTAATTAAAATTCCATGGTCAACTCTTCATGTGATATTTAGATTATATTAAACTTGAAGTTATGTGCTGCCTGTAATATAAAATAAAAATAGCTCTTTTAAAAAATTATAATACACAGTAATTGACCCATTGGCATGAATACCTTTAACATGGTTGGTCTAAGGGTTCGAAAAATCTATTGTACGACATGCCCGGGGCATATAAAAATTTCAACTGGTCACGCATTAATTTTTATTATATGCCCAGTCGGGCATGTAATAAAACTTTATTTGACATTAACCTGATTAGGTCAATCGGTAGCCGAAATCGAGTACTCCACTGCAAATATTTTATGTTCAACTTTTAAAACAGAGTAAGAGAAGAGGATGAAAAAGAAAAGTCATAATTGTTCAGCGATGGATTATGAATGGCTTTCGCAGCAAGATAGTTGATAACTGTGGGGAGAAAACAAAGTTTCACAGTTTACGGGTGACAGTGACGTCCCTAAAAGAACCAAGCGGAGCCTCTGGCACAGTGCCACAGCAGCTCCTCGTTCTCTTCTCTCTCTTTCTTTCATTCATTTGCGCTTGATTCCTCGGGTTGCTTTGGGAGATTTGTGGACATGCACAAGTGTTGATAAGCAGAGATGCAGATTACTATAGAATCATTGTAGTTTCTATCTGAAACATCCTCATACTACGTACAAAATTTGCATAGTTTCCTATAAAAAATTCCCTTCTGTCTAAGCCAATGTAAATTTACGGACACATGCACGGTAATGTCAAACATGATGATGGGGGTTTACAGCCGCATGTAATGTAAATTAAGATCGCGATCGCTTTTTTATGGAAGTAATAAATATGCTTCTTCAAAAGTTGTCTAGTCTAATTCGGCATAAATTGCTAAACAGTTATTTTAAAAATTATTTTAGCATAAACAGTATTCAATTCCTATTTTTGATATATTTATTTCATTAAAAGTAACTAATTTCCTAATTTTGACATTTAATTATAGGCTACATATATGATATTTAATATATTTACTTTCATGGGCGCCAGAGTTATCAACAATGAAAAATGTCATTAGGAAAATGTTAGGCATGTAAAATTTTATCTTGGGCATCTATATATTTGGACAACATGCCCGAAGGGCATGTAGAAATTTCTTGATTTTTCTAACCCTGGTTGGTCCCTTTTTATATTTGCTACTAAATCAAATTTATTAGTTTGGTTAATTTATTAGTTTGGTTCAATTTACAAATCATATTTAATATTTATACATATACATTTCCCAAACTACATTTATAAGTGTAATAATACTCATTATACTTATTAGGATAGATTTAATATAACTTGATTAAATTGTACGTTACATGAATTGACTAAGAAAATGATAAGGTAAAAACTAGATTTAGGAAATATATTAAAACATAGGCTAGAAAAGGAGAGCTGAAAAATATAGTAAGTTACCAAGCTCAAGTCGGTACTTAAATAATACTCATACTATTTAAATACACAATAATCCATACATTTCAAAAATAAAAATATTAATGTATATGTAAATACATTTATATACATGATTACTAATGAATCTAGCATGAATTAAAGAATTCAATAACATCAAGGAAATGTGCTAAATACTGATTAAATTCAAACATGATTGAGAATGCAACACAGTAAATTTCTTAAAATTACAATACATCTATTTTCTTTTTAAACTTGGAAGAAACAGTAGTGATGTGTACAAAAATATGGTAATCATCTTCATTAAAACAGACTAAATACAAAAATAGTACAAACTAACAAAATTTTATAAAATAAACACATTAGGAGCTTACTAGCCAACTATTTTAAACACAGAATATTTGCAGTAAAGTACCAATAATTAAAGCATTAAAATCAACATTTTAAACCAGTGATACTAATTTTGCATAATTACTTTGTAAAAGCAAATTTTGATTGGTTTATTTTAAATAACCTTTCAATTAATTTTAAACACAACCTTTCAGTAAAGTAACCTCAGATTAAGGTAAAATTAAAATTAACAATTTAAACCTGTATTGTCAATTTCAAATCATTTTCAAACTATGCTATTATACAAAACCATACAATAGAATTTTTTAAATGTTAGAGATATTTTCTTTCAGAGGCAGAAAGCATTGTGCATAGTTAATATCAATGTAATATTTTTCTTTAGATAGAAATATAAATTTTGTACCTTTGTTTTTTTACTCATTCATGTAAAACCGAGTGCAATTTTTTCATGCATTAGTAGTTACACCTAAAATAGGCATGTTGCTTTTACAATAAGTTGCTTTTGCTTACAACAATAAAAGTCATCTATAATAAAAATTGCCAGCTGCCAAATAATTCAAAATAATACTAATATATGAGTCAATGCTTGTATTATAACAATATACATTTTTTAAATATATTTTGACTTGACAAAAGAGCCTAGTTTGACAAAAAGATGAAATAACAAAAGATTGCAAGTCCTTTTACTTCTCAACGAATGTTTCAGTTTTCCAATGATGACAAATTGGAAAATAGTGTTAGCTCTAGCTTATTAATTTTATGGAATATTTTTCCATAAATTCCAATTGTTTCATTAAAAATAAATACTAAAAAGTTTGTGCTTTTTTTTTTTAATTTAATAGATGAATTAGAATTTTTTTTTTTTTTTTTTTTTTTTTAATGTGTGTGTATGTGTGTGTGTGTGTATATATATATATCATCCTTTTTCCCACATTTTTGCTTGACCTAAAAACAATGGCAAAAAATTCAACTTAGCTAGCTATATCCTCTAGCACCATCCTTCTTGGCAAACTTAGCTATATCCTCTTAACACTTCATAAGAGGATATTTTTCCCTTCAGCCACTTGTTTTCCATGTGAACCTATGGAAAATAGTCTTTAATCTTCAGCTTTAGTCTTTAATCTTCAGATTTTTTTTTTCTGCTACCTTCTGCCAAGCATATCTGCTAAGCAAAGGAATAGGAATTGTTTTGAAATAAATATTAGAAATAATTTATCTACTTTTTTATTTTATCAGCTTTAAAAAAAAAAAAAAAACATTTATTTCTTCCTCTGTTTAGCACCTGTGATTAGCAAAACACAATGAGGTGGAAATGGTAAAAAAACTAAATGAGCTAGAAATCAAGAACTATTTTTGATAGGTTAACACAGGAAAACTAAAACAAGCAGCTGAAGAGAAAATATCCTCTTAACAAGGAAAACTGAAATGAGCATTTAAAAAATGCCACTTATAAATATGCTTTTTTTAGTTATTTCAAAATTTACCACATTTTTTTTTTTTTTAATTTCAAACATCCATTTAAGATGTAATACAGTTTTTCCATACCATGCTTATAAATTTAAACAAAGTGCATTAAAATATAAAAAAAAAATGCCAAATACTACACGGGAAATAGTACCCGGCCATCCAAGCAGTTGCTCATGTCCTCGGATGAGTTGGACGGTCTGGGTCTTCAACAGGAAATAGTACAACAAAAGAAACCTAGGTAACATTAAAAAAAAAATTAGCTTTATTTACCCAATAACATTATCAGATAAATTAGATTCCCTTGCTCTTTCCATTTAACAAATTTGTTATTTTTAATTAAAATCATAGCTGAAGTTTTCAGCATTTTTAGATTATTTACACTCAGTTAGAATAGCTGAAAAATTAAAAAGAAAAAAAAAGAGCAAAGATTACAAAAGTCCATCATGAAAGTTGTCCTCTAGGCAAGGGATGTGCTAACTTACTTAAAAGAGGATCAAATAAATAAAATTGTTTGGCAAGCCAAAGACTTTTATTTTTTTTTTTAATTTATTTATTTTATTTATCTTCATTTTAATGTTCCAAATACAAGATAATGATAAATACCTACTAAATTGTTTAGAAGTTCATTCAGAAGGTTTAAAATGCTGAGGTGTGAGATGAGTGAAACTGTGATTGAGCTTCCAGCATATTTTTATAATCTCTGTTAAACTGGGAGGAAGTGGAGGATGTTCATTACTTAGTCAGTTTCTAAGATAATGTTTCATAGTTGAAAACACTTGTTTGTATGAATATGAGGATACAAGCATTGCTATATATTTTTGGACATAATTTACCAAGTTTAAAAATGTTGATTTTGGCATGGCTTTACACAAATAAATTTTTGTTATAAGGGCTGTATTAAACACATCGGCAGGCCATATTTTGCCCATTCCTGCTCTAGGCAGCATGATATTATATCTGGCTTTTCTCTCTTTCTTCCTCTCCCGCCTTAAAGAACTTAGAAGCAAGGAAACTAACATTAAATGTCTCTTCAAGCATTTAAAAACATGAATATTCACTACAAATTCAAAACCAAACTGCTTAATTTTAGACATCATCTAAATATCTGTGAACTAAAAACAAATTAAGCTTCTTGAAGTCTAAATCTAAAATTAAATTTTAAAGGTAATGGAACTTAATAATTAATGCCATATGCATTAGCATAGTGCAACTACTAAATAATCTTTTTAATATTAAAAGATTACGTCTATCCAATTTCAATATATAAACTTACAAAACTGATATGCAATCAATTAAAATAAAAATGTTTTAACTTAATCAATAATCATCTAACAATTTATTTAAGTTTTGTTGCATTTCTATTGCTTACATTTATCACTAATTATAAATCCAAATTATTATATTTTATATAATTCTGCTATAACAATAATTTGTTTATTTATTTATCTTTTTATCTTAAAATATTTAAAACTGGAAAAATAAATGTCAAAAGTTATTTTTTTATAGCAGAAAAATAAAATAATACATTTAAAAAAATAAAATGAAAAAATATATATGTATTAAAAACAAAATTTAAGACAGATAGAAAAGATTCGAAAAAGAAATCAAAAGAAATAAAGAAAGAAAGATATATATATATATAATTGACATATTGACATATAATAAAATATATATATATATATATATATATATATATATATATATATAATTGGAATAAAATAAATATACAAATATTTACAAAACATATCAGTATCAAACACATTATACATGAATCAATATATACACAAAAAATTTAACTGAGCAAAATATCAGGATCAAAATTATTAAATATATAAAATTATGTATAAGTGTATACAAAATTTAAACAAATTATAACAAAACTAAAAACTGGGGTGAAAAAATCTGATTTTAAATAATTTTTCACATAAAAAGAAATTTGTACACAATGCTTTTAAGGGCATTTCAGATTTTATTAGTTAAGTCTTAAGATTAGGATTCTATACCATTACATTATATAAAATATTAGGGTCTTCTGCTCCCTGTTTGCTATGCCTATGAACCTGTTTTTGATGTGTACAAATCAAAAATTTTAAAACCTATAAACACGTTTTATTATCACCGGATTTATATATTTATTAGCTTTAATCAAGAATGAATTGGATTTTTATGAAACAGTTTACACGGTCCTAAATGCTCCGACAAATAGGTATGTCTTCAAAATATCACATAATATGCATTTCAATAATAAAGATATCTACAATTTTTTAACAATGTAAAATTCTTGTATGCATATAATGAACTTTGTAAAAATCAACTACAGTTAGTTCCTTTCATGTAGCAACTCATAAAAAAACTCATGTTAAAACCCAATCAATATAACCATTGTTGCATTGTTGTAATGATCATGTAATATCTCCAGGAACGATTATAATAACCATTTACAAATTTTCAATACAGAGTAGTAGGTTTTCACATTTCTAAACTTTAGTTTAGTAGACAATTGAATAAGCTACTGAACAAAGCCACTTTATTCAATTTATATTTGATAATACTTCCATTGACAACCTTCTATAAATAATATTAGCATGGGAATTTTAGAGAGGCTTTATAAAATACTGAAAAAATCAAATTTTTTGTAAATTTACATGTTTTTAGTATCCCTAATACTTGAATGCCATCCCTAGACATGATTCGACTAGTTTCAACATACTGCCTGTATGAGTTTCTATCAGCCTTGTGCTTTATGTATGAATCCACTTCATTGGAGCTTAACAAATTTTTGCAGCTGCATTGCTTTGTGGTCGTAAGATTTTGATGCACAATAATAAAGCAATATAAAAGGCATAATTTTTTTTTTTTAAATTTAGAATTAATATGCTTAATACATCAAGTAGTTGTTTCATTAATTACATTTATAAAAAAAGAAATCCAATCACTGCTACTTCTGTAGGATAAGCCATTCTCAAAATCAAATAATCGCTTTAAAATTGCTGTAATAAAATGCAATAAATAGAAACTTCGCAAATACAGCATACATACAAAAAAACTCTACTAGTTTTGAATGCTAAAACAGCATTCTTTTTCAGAACTGACAGGAAGTGTAACCTCACTTACTCAAGTAAAGTAGGCAACTGAGGATGGCACTCATGGTTGAAGGTAAAGAGAAAATAATTTACCAACGCCGCAGAAAGAAATGAAAGAGGAGGGGGACTAAAATTTAAACACACAAGATCCCAGAAGAAACAAATTAGAAAATAAAGTGGTAAGAGAATGGATAGCAAAATGAATAGAAACAGCTGAATAGAGAGTAAACTTACAAAAAAAAAAAATGACAAAGGAAACCTTAGACATTTAAACCAGCTGTAAAAATAGTTAGAAAAAATGGTAATGACAAAAAACCAATTGAAACAAACAGAAAAACATAAATTCAAACATGAAGGAACCAACTGGTTTTGAAAGCCATATGAGGTAACTTCATAAAAAAAATTTTGATAAAAATTATATGAATTATAATTTATGTTTCTAATATACTCTTTATCTGCAGCAATTTTTGTATAAAGTTCCACATGTGATATTTTCAACCACGGAATTTTTCAAAGGAATAAATAGTTACTTAACTCAAAGGTAGCTAATTAAATTTCATACTAAGGCATGATGCCCTACTCACCCACATATATTCGAGGCACAGTCAATTTCATAGCTTCAATTTGAGCAATTGTGATGTCCATCACTGGTCATGACCTGCCTGAATGGCTTGTGTTATGTATTGATGAGCATATACATCTGTATTTTCAATTTTATCAGTGTTTATATATAATTGTAACGGACTAAAGAAAATCATCACTATGACAGCTAAAAAAAAATAATCAATAGCTGTGTGTACTACAGCTAGCAATAATTTTCAAGCAAACCTTTATTATTCAAGTAAACAGTTGCTTTGTGGCTGCTCTTTTAAATAACTATGTTTTTTTGCTGTATTAGCTTGTACATAACATTCAGTACGATTCAATAATCTATTATGATGAAAATTATCCCTATTTTAACATACAAATGCACAATATTCAATTGTAAAAAGAAATGGATTAAATTCTTATAATGGCCAATAGCATCTATTATAGCTTTAGGAAACTTTTTTAAATTTACCCATTACAGAAACACTTAAAAAGAATTATTTTAAAAGGATGAATTGACTTTTTGTATACTTCTTATGTGTTTTATTTCATGTTAAATATAAAATTTTAAAGAAATTACTCTTTAAATCAAGATGTATGTGTTAAAAGGACACTTTTTATTTAATGCACTAATGAAATTGGTTATGGGACGGAGACTAGACTTTACAAACACTCCTTAATTCATTTACAGGCACTTTTCTTCTTATAAGAAAGTAAAATCTTCAACATAACAAAAAAATTTTAAAACTTTTTACATATATTTAATAAAGAATAAAAATTCCCAAAACTGAAATACATACAAATATGAAAAATTGTTACTTAGAAAAAAAAGTGTTCTACAGAACCATATAAGTACAGAATTTAAAAAAAAAATGGAATTATTTTAACATAAATTACATCATAAAGTATTTATATAAACATATTACATTACGTATTTATAAATAAATAAAAAGTTGTAATTTATCTTCACTATAATTAATATACAGCACCAAAATTATTATTTATACATTTCAAAACAAAGAAACTTTGTCGTAAAAATCACATCACAGCCTTGGTCATACTTATATGTAAATCAATCAGCTTATTAGATCAGAGTTTTTAACAGACTTTAGTCATCAAATTTAGATATAATCAATGCATAGTTTAACACTATTTTGCAGGTGGTGAATGTAAAACCAGCAGTACAATGCATAACTCACAATATGTTTACACAATCAGTTTCAAGCAATAAAATATTTGAACAATAGATAGGATCACTGCATTTCTATCAGTGAGGCAATATTTAGCCAAAACCCTTGGTCAAAGAAACAAATTTAAAAAATGCTAAAAGTAAATAAATTTTTTATCAAACAAAATATGACCATGTAAACACATACGCAGGGTTCAAAGTTTAATTGAATATACATTGTATTAGCCGTAATCTAATAGTGATTTTAAGAATTATTTTAATCTTTTCATTTAGTCATACTTAGATGCATTTCTGATCCAATAATGAATAAAAGAAATATACTCTTCAATAATAAACATTTTTAGATTGCATGAAATACAGTATATATACTCAATAGGAAAAACTGCACAATATAATCTAATATAAATAAAAATATAAGTATATTGCTTGTTGCTTCATATTTTATTTTTATTTGCAATTGGCTATGTTGGGCAGTTTTTTTTTTTTTTTAATCCTTTGACCCTGTTCCCAAAGTAGAGCCTGGGACAAATTGAAAGAGGGGTCCATGAATAACACAAAAGTATGTTATAACTAATTAAATTTTTGCTAAATTCTGTTTTATAATTAAATGTTATTGAAAAGTCTTTCACATTAATATGAAATTAATTAGTTAAAGTGCAACCATACTTAAAATACAAGGAAAATGTTGTACCACCTATTTGTGTCGAAAACACAGACTACTCAACTGACCCAAGAGCTTACAGTAGCAGTTTGAGTGGCCGGGAACGTCACCTATTTGTGTGAAAAAACTCACCAATTTGTGTGAAAAATCTTTCTCCCAACACACTTATCTGAAATCAAAGTTAAATTATAGATTAGATTGGATGTTGAGAATAACTTGAGAATGAAATTATCATCAATTGAAACACATGTTGCCACTTAAATTTCTAAAAAGTAGCATCGCTGTTAACATTAAACTGTGTTGATTGTTATTAGTAACATAACATTGCTATCTAAAAGTTTTTCAATGTTCATATTTAGATGCATCTTATGCAAATTTCTTGAATTGGAAATTCTTAATTTCTGATTTTATTAAATGTTGTTCAAACACATTCAAAATAAATGTTCATTTTATTACATCTAACTTTCATTTATATGTAGTAAACTAAAGATATATATATATATATATATATATATATATATATATATATATATATATATATATATATATATATATATAGTCTATTTCAATTTATGATAACAAGAGGTCTGTAATTTTTATTATTATTATTATTATTTATTTCTATGGGATTCTTGAGTTTAAAAAGTTTGAACCATTGCTCTATGACATGTGATACTTTACAATAATCAAAGTCACAATGGTATAATGTAAGGTCATAAAAACATATTTTTATTGAACAAATTTAGTCACAAACTACTTAACTTTTAAATTACAAAGCTAGACACAGCAAACCAAAATTTGTGCCAATAAACTTACAATCTATCAACAACATTATTCATAAACCAAGTTTTTCTATGATACATAGAACAGTAAAACCTGCTTGGACAAAAAGTTTTCAGTTCCTTGACATTCTGCTGTAGACAGGTTTTACTGTAATATTATTTAATTTTCTAAACACTTCAATACTTGGTCACAATTATGTATATTCAAAAAATATTTTAATAATTATTTAGAACATTTGACTGATACTCAAACTTTTTAAGGAAATTTCAATAATTTCTTTTAAACTGAATATGAAGAACACACAGTATCTAGATATATCATGAATTTCTCTTGTTCCTTGATTGAAACATGCTTTTAGATAAGAAATTTCTTAGGACTAGTTCATGCAAAATAATTTTTTGGCATAAACTAGCATTATAATTTACTTTATACAAAAATAGCTGATTGTCCACCTTTAATTTTAATGCTGTTTAAACATCTGCATTTAATAGTTTTAAAATTTTATAATACAGGTTTGATTATGCAAATTTTCAACAATCCAATTTTCCGAATTATTAAAGTGGAATTTAGCATTAATAACACTATGTTCATATAATTTAATTTAATTTCTCATTTTCATAATTTTCCTTGGTTATTGTGAGTCAGACATCTTCAAAAATATTACATAGTTCGAAAACAGATAAAACATTTTACATTCAAATGCTCTCATGTTTTGTTATACTCGGAAAATATAAAACAATTCAATGACAAAAATTTAAAAACTGATTTTAGATTCATATTTAGAAAAATCGTTTTGCTACAATTAAAATGTCAGTACAATTATTTCTTTTATTAATTATTTTTCAAGTATATTAAGTCTTACAACTATTTTTATAATCTATAACAAATTTAATATAGTAGGTGCTACTTATTGTGATTACAGATAACAGAATCATTCTAATATTATCGGATTGCCAAAGTCCCACCTGGTTGTATACGAAACTAATCAGTTATTGTAAACAACAATTTGCTTAATGTGTTCCAGATAGACCACGCAATTCTTCTTAACCTCGCATTGTTAGCATGGTCAACTGATTTAAATTGCCTGAAATGACACTCTTCAAGATGGATGACAAAAAGAAGTTGATAGAGGCAAAGAAGGAAACATACAATTAAAATTGCTATTTTCCATACTAAAGAAAGAAAAAAAGCCATTTTGGGCTCAAGGAGTAAGAAAATGTTTATAAAGGGCCTGAACTGCTGGGATACCAGTTTTAATCTCTAATCAAAAATCAAAAATGATAGAAAAGAACATTTGTGAATGGAAAAACATGGTAGAGAAAACATGTCCTTCATTCAACCATGTGATCAAGATATCATTTGGACAATGAAATCCTATTATCACCGAGAAATAAAAGCTTAAATCAGCAGAACCTTTTTATGTCTGAAGGCCACATTGATGTAAACTTCCCTTCAAAGAGGCAACATACAAGAATTTTTACAGCAAAACACAAATCTTCATTGGAAAATATAATAAATATATACAACTTAAAAAGAAGGAACATTCTTTGAGAAGGCCGCACTTGATGCCCTTAAAGGCTGCATGCGGTCTTAAGGCCACAGGTTTCTCACCCCAGGCTTAAATCCTAGACAACATGGAAGAACTTGAATAAAATACAATGTTAGCAAGAAAACCAACCTCCTTGAGGCCTGCATATGCCTAATATATCATGAAATTAAATCGCATTGCATCAACATTTTTTGAGTGATTTAGTTTTCACACTTTTAATTTTATTATTCAGTTAAGTTGTCAAATAGTTTGAGACATGATGTGATCATAATAAGTGGTGTCTACTATACTTTTCAGCATACTATACTTCAAGCGAATAATCTCACTTAACTTTATTGCTCCTCATTATAATTTATCAACAACTTTTGAGTCATTTTACTGCTATTAAATGATCAATGTTGTGTAATGATCTGATTGTGTGATAAAATAGAAACTTTACACACTAATATTACTCACACCCATAAGCTTAAAGAGATAGTGTCTTCAATTTTGTAAGTAACTTAAGAATTGGTACTATTTCAGACATACACTATCATATGAGTTTAATTTGAGTAAACATGTACCACATTTCATTTTTAATATACTGGGTGTCCAGGAAAGTCTGTATCTAGGGAAATTTCTTGAGAACGAAGAGACTTATTCTTATTTATTTTAATGCAACTGCATAGTAAACTTTTATGGCACTACATGACAAGACACCTTGCAGAGACTAACCTCTCCCCCCCCCCCTCCTTTTATGGGAGAGCATGATGCTATCTTTCTCCCTTTTAGAGATAGAAAAAAAAATTACTTAAAAAGTTATACAGTGTTGCCATATTAGTACAAAAGTATGTGTGCCTGACAGGAAAAGCTGAAAAGAACCCAGAAAACAAAGGAACACACTTTATATCCCCCCCCCCCAAATAAAACAACATAAGCGCACTCAAATGATTGGGATGCCTTGCATTGGGAAATGCTATGCATATATTGTTTGGCTGCACTGGCATTCCAGTTACATTCTCTACTAATCTGGCAATGCTCTACACTTTGTGATTGACGATTTTTCTATCTCTAAAACAGCACGAGATAGCCACCACTCTCACCATAATAATGGGGGTTAGCCCCCGAACATTGTCTCATCATGTTTGTAGTGCCATAGGGGTTTCCTATGCAGCTGCATTAAAAAAATAAGAACAACTCTCTTTGTTCCTGAGAAATTTCCACTGATATGGACTTTCTTAGACACCCTGTATACATGTATATTAAAAGCGAGCAAATTATTTGAAAACTAGTCTTATTTATGAAAAAATTAATATATTTTCTAATTGAAGTTTTTTTTTTTTCCATTTGTTGGTTTTAAGAACCCAATCAAATATTTAAATTACTTTAATCTATCTAAACAGTCATTCTCTGCAAAAACAAAACATCATGGAAGTGCATTTGTAAGTAAGGTATGAAGGCAATAAAAATAAAACAAAAAAAAATGTCCATAATTTTTAAACATAATTATGCATCATTTAATAACTAAATAATAAATCAATTTGTTCATGCACAGATAAAAAAAAAACCTGTGTATAGAGTATAAAAACAATTATAATAAAAGAATGCATATTCACAATAAAATCCTGACAATGTTAAATACTTTTGCTTAAACATGATGAAAAATGCAAATATACATGTAATAAATAACAATCAAAAAATTTTGTGCTGAAAGCATAACAATTTTTACAAATATATGCATAGGAAGAAAAATTTGAAATATTTTGACAGCTCATCATGTATAATCAGCTTGAACTATTGACTATTTTCTCTATCTCAGATGAAGTACTACTCCCACTAACGAGAGAAAGAATTTTCTTAAGAACATCATGGGATTCAACTAAGTTCGGGTTACTCTGCAAAATCTAAAAGATGGAAAAGAAAGAAAATATGTGTAAGTGATAAAAACTTACATTTAAATGAGAGAAATTTTTAATAGATCCAGAACAAAATATCTGAATAAGAGAGTGCACTCATCTTTCTGTTACATTCATATTTATCTTTTGTGTAAATTCACTAATACAATAATAAGCCATGTCATGTTTAATGAAAATGTCAATGATCCAAAATGTTTATGTAATGTTGTTTTAATTTCGTTATATTACATATGCGAAATGTATTTTTGCATTTATTTGCTTATTTTGACCTGAAACAACCTGACTACAGTAAAGCTACAAAAAATAATTTAAACATCAGTATGGGAAAAAGAATTAATTTTTATATGAGCTTTCATTTACAAATGTTTAATTTTTTAAATTGCTTTCTAAATTGACAACTGCTCAGTTTTTCTGAAAAATTATTTTGGTGCTTAAAACACATGGCAAGGAAAAAATAAATAGCTGATTAAATATCCCTCAAGTGACCAGCTGTTTATGAGACAAAATAATTAAAAGTAATGTCTAATTCAAAATCTTTTGACATAATCAGTGAAATGTTTACTTGTATAGTAATGAAATAGACTGTTAAAAATTTTCAAGATGATACCAAAATTACTAAAATTAGAAATACGAAACACACTATCATCTTTGTAAAATTCATAAATATTTTAATATTGTTAATCAATTTTTCTCACTAGTAACTTTAGATATACTGAAAACTCTCTATCATTTCACACCAATTTAAACTTTTCATTTTGTTCTGAAATGCTTCTCCTTTACCAACTAATAAATCTGACAGAGCATGGAAAATTTCCCTCAGAAAGGGAAATTTTTAATCAAAGCTAATAGCTTACGAAAAAAGTTAAAACAAAATCTAGTTAAATTTAGATACATTTTTTTTAAATCTAGATTAATTTATTCTTGCTCCATACAAGAAATGATTCATCCCTCTATATGATTCATTTAAATAAATAAATAAACTTGCCACACAATAGAAGCAATATCATCTTATAAATGAATGTATGTATAACAGTGCTGCAAGGAACTGTGGAACGAAATATGCTTGGTTTGATGTGTATTACCACTTCATAAAGTTTGGCCCATCTTTTTTTAATCACCCTGTGTAACAAAATTTATTGCAATTCCTATTTTTACTAGCAATGTGTTTCGTGTGCTAATTTAACATATAAAAGTCAAAGTTTGAAACGGTACTTCAAAGTAATTTTTCTTCTGAACTATACAACCAAATTCAATTAACTTTTTAGGTAATGGAGTCTAGGGAATATATCAATATAAGTTTTATCCCCCTCCTACCTGCAGAACAGGAATCAATAAACCTATTTCAATCTATCATGACTACTTAATACTAAAAAAAAGTTCAATTGATTTATATAATTACTCTTTCAATGGTTAAGCATAATTAGGGAGCAAGTTTATGGACTGAAAAGGTTTAGATTTTATAACATGTTAAAAATTAGTCACATTTTTAAGTTATTACTATGCAAATGTTCTAAATAAAAATTATAAATATTAGAAAATTTTATGGTTAAGATATTAAATGGGTTAAGTTAACTTCTTAAATTAATAATTTTCAAAACCATTTATAAAATGATAAAATTAAGATAAAAAACTAGTTTCCTCAGCTCAAAGTTTGTTAGTAAGTGTGAATACTAAATTACAATTTAAACAGTGACCATACCTAGTAACTTTACACATTCTGTTATTTGACAGCTTTAACAATAGGTCTATTGTATAAAATTAACATTTTTCTAACATTGACATCTAAATAAATAATATTTTATAGACATTGTTGGGTTACTTTTTGGTTATTTGATAATTTTAGGAGTTTTGTTTTTAATCTAAACGTGTTCAGGGGTCTTATTTGCATAGTCATTCTCTTTTAGTTATTCATTTTCCAATTGTTTAAGTTTTTGATATTCTTCTGTTCCAAATAGGTTCTATTCCATAGTTTTGTGTTAAAAACAGCAAAAGTTCGTTCTTTTTAAGTTTCAGCAATTTAAATTTATTTAAATTGGCTAATTTGTGATTCCATTTATTGCCCTTTTCATTCCCTTTAATTTGATTCCAAATTTGTTGCTCTCGGTTAAGAATTTGTTAATTTGTCGCAATTTTTCTGTTTTATTCTATTTTCAGCTTTTTAAATATTTCGGAATCGTCTTTATTTAAATTATTGCTGAATTCGTATATTCCAAATCGTTTCACTTCAATTCTTTTTTTGTCTGCTTTAAAATTCCAGTTCTCTTCTTTAATATTTCGAGTTTCTAATTGGTTGACCGTAATATTAAAATCGTCTGTCATTAATTATTTTATCGTTCATCGATAATTTTGTTTACAATCTGTGGCAGCGATATTTCACAGTATATAAGTACACTCGTGCTCTTTTTCAGTCTCTCTTCTCTTGATTGGAACTAAAATGTAGTCCTATTAAGTTGTTGTTTTTAGTGCTTCGGGGCGAGTCGAACAGAAGTTCAGATTCGGCATGAAAAGTTTTATTTCCTGGCCTTTTAACTTTATTCAGTTTATTTTCCTACCGTGAAGACTATATTTAGTCTAAACACCCAAGAGCCTCTGAATTTTTAATGTCTGCAAAAACTGAAATTATGTCTTGATCTCCTGCCTGTTGAGAGCGATGTAGTCGTTGTCTACTGAATTGTCTACTGTGTTCGTCGGAGCCTTTGGAATAATTGTTTAGTTCCGTAGGTCGGATTTGTTCTTTCATAATGAACTGAGTAGTTTAAATTTTCCGAGTCCCAGGACTGGACCTCCAATTGTTTACTTCTCGGGTTTTTTTTATGGAGCCGTCTATGTTTTTGGTTCCGAACGATGTCCACTGGCGCTCTGCTACTTTCAGCTGAATTTTCCTATGATGCGAAGGAGCTGTCCGTTTTTGTGCTGATCAAGTTCCGGGAGTGTTCTTTTTGTGGGGTGTTGGAGCACCATATTCCTCTTAAATAATTGGACTCATTTGATGTACCGATGCTTTACGGGAGATACATCTCCTTTTTTTTTTTTTTTTTGAACAAAAGAGGACTGCACCCAAGCTGATGATGACTGACATCGATTTCGTCCTCGAGACTTTATTTCGGCCGTTCGGCGTCTTGTCGTTTATGGGTGATATCTTTTCATTAATTTTAATCTTTTGCAGTATTTAAAGTTTAATTGAGTTGGCATTGAATGAGACCCCTTATATATTTTAGGTCACCAGAATCTGAGGTTTACTTTTAGTTGAAATTTACTTTTGGCTAACTGATGGGTTTTTTTTTATTCTAAATTCTAGTTTGGTAAATAATTGTATAATTTTAACATTGTAACTTTAAATTTAATATTTTAACGTTTATACTTCCACTAAAGACTGGCCTCTGTTTAAATTTAATTTATTTAAGATGTTTAAATTGATTTGCTTAGTTAATGAGACTAAATTGTAATGGTCTTTAAAAGTAAAGTTTACGTTTTAATAAATGTTAGATTTTTGGATTTTTGAAAACTTATTCTGTGTCTCTCTCTTTTACTTTAATGTATTTTTATTTTTAGGAAAGTGCCATTTTAATATTTTACAGGATTAGCATATTTTTATGCATTTAGGGAGAAACTGATCTCATGGCATATTTTCAGTAGTTTTTAGGTTTTCAGATGATTTTCAGATTCAAGAAACTTTTTTAATGTTTTTAGGAACTTAGAATGTTAGAATATCTTCATCTTTTTCAAAATCAACCAGACAACATCAGTAATGGTGAAAATAATGAGAAAACATATAAATAAATAAATAAATAAAAACTACATGTTTAAAATCAAACTTACAATAAGTACTTCTCTAATGACATTATCAAGTATAGAAACTTCTTTTTCAGCTCTTTGGATATTTTTTTCTAAAGACACAGTGGTCCGTGCATACTTCTGAGCAAGCTGTTGCAAGAGCTGTTCTTTGGCTGCAATGGTAGCTATATGGCTTGCAATCTAGGTAAAAATAATATATATATATATATATATATAAGAGCTCAATATTCAATGCATATACATTAAAAACTACCTGAAAAAAACCCTGTAGGAAATAGAATACTTTCATAATCAAAAATAATTTTTGACCTATCAAAAAGTATAGACAATTTCCTAATATTTCCTCTACATAAAACGGAAACTGCTCAACATAGAAAGGAATGTCAATTTAAAAGATTTTGTTGATAAAACACCTATTGTTTTAAATGATGAACAGAAAAACCTACAAACTATTTCAACCATTTCCAAGATACAGAAGTAAGCTGTTACAAATTTTATTTTGAACAAGAAGACAACTCAGCACCATTAGTCATTAGATTTCAGCTCACATAGGAATATTTTCTCTTAGAATAATATATTATTTTTACATTTTAATTATCTCCCCACAACAGTACTCACTTTATTGTAATATAACTAATTCTCACCCAACCAAGTCTACCATGACAAAGCCCTGTGCAATCTTCTAGAGAAAATTGGAATATTTTACACTCCACACACACACACAAAAAAAAAAACTGAAAACAGCCATACCACTGTATTTAGAAGGTTAAATTTCCTTCCCCCAATTAGTGGCCGTGCACAGTAGTATGAATATCTATTATCTGTAATTGCAATTACATTCTCTGTTACCGACTCTAACTTGGGTTTTCTTTGGTGCTTTGGCTAGTCCTAGCATATTCATACAAGGTAGAAATTCGATGCTTTTGCTCCACTAGATACCCTACACAGCATTCGGTTATATCAGAAATGTCTATAACAGCAGCAATTATGATGAATAGTCATCAGCAATGGAAAAATTTATGAAAAGAAATTTGTTAAAATCATTGTTTTTTTTTTTATGTGTGTACAGCAACCTGCATGAAACGGGAACCTCTTGCAAGATGGAAAATATTTTTGATCCCTTGACATTCTGCTTCAGACAGTTGCTGTATTTACATTTGCACATTACATTTCTAAATTACAGCCAATTTCTAAATTCACCTTTTCATCATTTAGTCAGAAACAGTAAGATATCTAAAACAGTAGATATACAGATAAATAAACACAGACTTGTGAAACTAAAATTATGGGAATATAAATTTAGAAGAAAATAAAATAAATTAGATATATAACTTTCGTAACATGATCAAATTCTTGAAACATTACCTCTTTCTTATAATTTAATTTATCACAAATAGCTTGAGCATTTGATAAGAATTCACAGTTGTGATCAGTAACAACTACACTCATCATATTTTCAATTTCATGTTTAATTTGTTGAGACTGTTCTGCATTAACAGCTTCTAAGCAACTAATTTTTTCATTCAAAGAACAGATTTTCTGTAAAAGTTGCTAAAAATATAAAAAAGACAAAAATTTATATAAATACTTCAAAAAGTTGTTACAAATAATATAAAATAACACAAAAGAAATCAAAAAAATGCATAGTTTAGATATGAGTACCATGTACAGTAAAATCGACTTCAAATAAACTTAATGAAATGTACTGTTTAAAAAGGATTTGTTTTTAGTCTTATTGGAAACAAATGAACACTTAAAAATGGATATGAAACACAAATCTGGGTACTTACGTATTATCGCAACCATATTGGCGGCATTATATAAGACCGACGGAATACGCTGACGGAAGAAAAATAATAAGTAATTTTTATCTGTATAATTCTTACCTTTATTTGACGATAAAATTACGTTTTGGTGGAAAATATTGCGAAATGGTTTTTAGAATAGAATCAAAACATTTTTTTTTATCCTTTTCTAGGTCTTGTCGCCATATGAATTCTGCCAAGTAAGACTCAAGATGGTGTCTTGCTGTACCCCGTTGTCTCTTGTTCCTCCATTTCGCGGAACCCCACATTCTTTCGATTGTTTGGGTTTGCACACCCGTTTCGGGGTCGACAAAATTATATTTGTGATTTACTTTTAAATGATTAAATCCAGTGATTGCCAATTGATCAGTCTGATACGCTCTCCAACTGTCAGAATAAAGTGTACACCCTTCCTCAATGTTTTCGACAATTTTCTGGAAAAGCGTGGCTGCAGTTCTATCAGGAACGGTTGTTAAAAATGCTTGTTTGGTCTCTCGACAGACGCCACCAAAAATCCATTGCTGTGGCAAAATTCGACCCGAATTATTTTTCCTTTTCGTAAACAAGCTTTCATCTATTTCCACAATGTGGCCAGTTCCACCTATTTTCGTTCTTTCTTTGCTTTCTATGTGGAGAACACAAATCTCTCTCATATAATTATTCCAGTCTATGACTGTTTTGTCAGCTAAATTAAGTTCTTCGTCACAAAATTTGATTGTTGTTAATTCTTTGCACCAGCAATACATGAATCTTACTGCTGTTAATAACGGGATACGGCTTCCCTCAAACCAAATACCACTTCTTATTCCCGCGTGTTGATTACAGGTTGCAACGTTGCACTTCCAAAAAATCTGTTTTCCAAAATAAAGCTTCATCGGGTGAGAGTTGGTACATTTCCTAACGTCTGGTAAAATGTTATATTTCTGTAAAAGTGTAACGGCATCTTTTTCAGAATTCGGTAAATCCCAGATTCGCATTTTAGTATTCGAGCTTGCCATCTTCAACGAACGGTTAGGCTGACAAAAGTGGCAAGCGGGGAAATTTGAAAAGAAGCACATGGTTGCCAATTCAACGCCTTAGATGCGTGCGACATTGGGGTTGCCGAGGTTGCCAATTTGGCAAGTTATCCCGGGGGTTGGCATGGTTGCGATAATACGTAAGTACCCAAATCTGTTTTAAGATGGAAAATATTTTTGATACCTTGTAATTCCATTTTAAACAAATTTTGCTATATATTATTCTGATTTAAATATTTCTGAATTCTTGGAGTGCATATTAGAAGTAATGGTTCTTGTCTTAATCACTTTCATATTCTAAGACACCCATGAGTTAAAACAATCACTAGTTACCTTCCGACCAGCAAAAGTATCTGAATGCATAATTGCAAAATGATTCTAAGGAGAACAAACACCATTAACAATAAAAGTTTAACCAGAATAATTGTACTTATTAGAATTAATTCAAGATTATCTAAAATATCAGAAAATTATTTATACCGTTTAATAATCTTCCATAGAAACTCACTTGTGTCAGAGTTGAAACTTTCAACTTTTTATTTTTCTTTTGTGATCTCATTTAATACTATTTATTGAAAATAATCAATCTACTGTTTGTAAAAACAAAACTGATCAACTAGTTGTTTTATCAATGCATTATGATTCCCTGATGAAAATAACATCAAAAAAGCAAAAAACACTCAAATATTTATGGAAGTTCACTCAAAATGGGTTTCATTCAAAAGGAAATAAAAAATGTTTATAACTTCATTCTTTGCAATATAATTTGAAAAAATAAAAACATATCTAACCTCTTTTTCTTCTGTGTGATTGCTCTTAGCTCGATTGAGCTCTTCTAATGTTTCATCTACCTTTTCATTTGCATTTTCAACTTGATAACTTTTAATATTGAGTTCAGTTTGAAGTTGATATTGCTTATTTTTTACAGACACCAACTTTTCTTGAAGAGCATTTCTAAAATAAAAATTCATAAAATATAAATATATTATCAGCTACAAAAGAAATACACATTTTCAAATAGAACTTTAATATTCAGTGAAGTATAAAATATTAATGATCCACTGTGAAATGAAACATATATAAACCACAATATATAGAGAAAATCCAATATACCAATTGCCATTATCTAATACATAATAAAGGGAAAATTCAAAACACACATTTTTAAGTGAAATAGCTCCTAAACAATGCTTAACTAATTTATTTACTTTCCCCCCAGGCAATGAAGTTGAGTCCAGGAAATATTTTGTCACTTCAATGTAGTTGCATCATTTTACAACAAAAATTCTGTTTCTATCTGTCCGTTATTACCGCATATAGCTTGGAAATGGCTCAAATTATTTACATACTTTAGTTTGTTGAGCTTAATAAGGAGCAGATTTATGGCTAAAATATTTTCAATATTTTCAAGCAATGAGATTGCATCCAGGGAATTTTTAAAATAAGCTTTATCCTCCTTGTTATGTATCTGGCAACAGCCAGATTAGAGAACCTTCCAAGCTGTGTGACGCGCGCGTGCTTTGTTTACCTTTTGGGGTTCCGTAGTTTCGTATTGTACATGTTCGGTGTAGTGGTTGTTATGCTCGTTCGTGCCTGTGTATCTTAATGCTAATAAATGTTCTTTGCGTGTATGTAAAACGAATCGTATCGTCTCTCGATCTACCTGGCATACATGACAAAAGAGTTGGCGACGAGGATGGGATCTTCGAACATTAATTTTGAATCTTATGATGCGTCTGTGGAAGACTGGTCCAGTTATGTGGAACGTTTAGAATCTTACTTTGTTGTTAATGGGATCGAAGATAAAATGAAAGTCCCTGCTATTTTAAGCCTTATGGGAGCAACAACGTATAAATTGTTAAAGAATCTGGCCACTCCGAACATTCCTTCTGAATTGACTTATCAAGATATCGTAAAATTACTTTCGGAACATTTGAATCCTAAACCACTAGAGATGACAGAACGGTTTCGTTTCTACAAGAGGAAGCAATTTGAAGGTGAATCCATTGCAAATTATTGTGCCGAATTACAAAAACTGTCGATACACTGTAACTTTGGGAACAATTTAAGTACGATGCTTCGTGATAAATTGGTGATGGGTCTCAAAAACGAAAATATACAGAAAAAGCTGTTAGCAGAGGATAAGTTAACATACGAAAAAGCTAAGAGCATTGCATTCGCAATGGAATCTGCTCAGAGAGATGTGTGTGAAATTCAGAATCAAATGGTATCGATAAAAAAATTACATAGTTCGCAAGATAAAACTATCAAAAAAGATTTTTCTAAATTTAAGAAATCTGAACCTACAAAGAAGTTTGATAAATCTCGGAAATGTTACAGATGTGATAGTACTCAACATTTAGCTCACGAATGTAAGCACAAGAACACTCAGTGTAGGAATTGCTTAAAGAACGGGCATTTGGCAAAAGTCTGCCGCTCAAAACGTAACGAAACAGTTAAACAAATAGAATCTTGTTCTGAAACTGTACCAGTTAATAGCGTTAAATCACCACGACATGCAAGGGATAAGATTTTATTAGAAATTTTTGTTGAAGGGAATAAATGTTTATTTGAATTAGATACTGGAGCTGCTATTAGTTGTATGAATGTGAATGAATTTAAGAAACTTTGTCCGGATGTAGCCCACATTAAGCCTACCAAATTATTGCTTAGGAATTTCGATAATTCTATGATAACATCAGCTGGCCAAGCAGTGGTGCAAATTCAATACAAAGATCAAATTAATACAGAAACTATTTATTTGGTACATGCAAAAGTAAACGCAGTTTTTGGTCGTGAATGGTTGAGAAATTTCCAATTAGACTGGAGCTCAATTAAAGCAGTTCGGGTTGAAAATTGTAATTCTCGAACCAATAAATTAAATATCTTGCTTCAAAAGTATGAGAAATTTTTTTCTCCGGGTATCGGGAAACTGGAAAAGTTTTGTTGCCGTCTTCAAATGAAACCTAATTACAAACCGGTATTTTTTAAACCTCGACCAGTACCATTTGCTTTAAAAGAAAGAATAGAAACTGAACTTAATAGGTTAGTTGCAGAAGACATCATTGAGCCGGTGACATATAGTGATTGGGCTACACCAATTGTTCCTGTTATCAAACAGAATGGGAACCTACGAATCTGTGGTGATTATAAGGTGACTATCAACCCGGGACTAAAAATTGAGCAGTATCCTTTACCCCGTATCGAGGACATTTTTGCTGAACTGTCAGGAGGGGAGTTCTTTACTAAAATCGACTTATCTGAGGCATACCTTCAAATGTTAGTTGATGAGCAGGACCGACATCTATTGACGATCAATACTCACAAGGGTTTGTTCCGTTACAAGAGAATGAATTATGGTATAGCCTTAGCTCCGGCAGTGTGGCAGAGAGCCATTGAACAAGTTTTATCAGGCATCGTGGGGTACACGTATTTTTAGACGATATTACCGTAACGGGGAGAAATGATCAAGAGCATTTTGAAAGGTTAGAATTAGTACTACAGAGACTAGAAGAATATGGTCTCAGAGTAAATAAGCGGAAAAGTGAATTTTTTAAGAAATCTGTGAATTATTGTGGTCATACAATTGATAAATTCGGCCTCCACAAAACACAAGAAAAAATCGATGCAATTACGAAGGTACCAGTTCCAAAAACTGTATCTGATTTGAAGAGTTTTTTGGGTTTAGTCAATTACTACGGAAAATTTATTCCCAACTTATCTACTCGTGTCGCTCCTCTCAATAATTTACTGCAGAAAGGTACTACATTTTTGTGGACTGCAGAATGTGAAAAAGCTTTCAAGGCATTGAAACAAGAAATTGCTTCAGACCGAATTTTATGCCATTATGATCCTAAGTTACCTCTTGTATTACAAACTGATGCATCACCAGTTGGAATAGGAGCAGTTTTAAGTCACATTATGCCAGATGGTTCAGAAAAACCAGCAATGTTTGCATCAAGGTCATTGACTAAAACGGAACGTAATTATTCGCAGATAGACAAGGAAGCATTGAGTATCGTATGGGGAGTAAAGAGATTTTATCAATATTTATTTGGTCGACATTTTGATCTCGTAACCGATCATAAACCCCTAGTATCAATTTTCGCACCTAATCGTAGTTTACCATGTCTATCAGCAACACGAATGGTTCATTATGCACTTTTTCTCCAAGCATTCAGTTATACAATCAAGTATCGAAACACTAAGAATCATGGCAATGCCGATGCACTTTCACAGTTACCACTAGCAGTTGACAAGGACTGTGAGTACTTGACTGAAGCAGACGTGACAAATATTTCGCAAGTTGAATTAATGCCTGTTACAGCAACTGACATAGCTAGAGCTACTAAAACTGATAGGAAATTGTTCGAACTGTATGAAAGTTTAAAATCTGGAACTGAATTACCTGTGCCTTGGAAAGGTAGAGAATCTGAATTTTCATTGCAAAATGGTTGCATAATGTATGGTCATAGAGTATGCATTCCTGAAAAGTACCAGAATCAAGTTTTGGAAGAACTTCATGTTGGACATCCTGGAATTGTCAAAATGAAGGCCATAGCTAGAAGCTACTGCTATTGGCAAGGTATTGATGCCAGTATAGCCAATTTTGTTCAGAACTGTTCAGCTTGTATCGCAACGAGGAACGAACCAGCAAGGATAAATCGACATCCGTGGGAATGGCCAAATGGACCTTGGCAAAGGATACATGTTGACTACGCTGGTCTTTTTATGGGGAAAATGTTTTTTGTAGTCTCTGATGCATATTCGAAGTGGATAGAAGTCATTCCGATGAAAAATATTACAGCTAGTTTTACAATTCATCATCTTCGCATTCTTTTTGCTCATTATGGAATTCCCTTAACTTTGGTTAGTGATAACGGCGCAAGTTTTACTAGTTACGAATTTCGACATTTTTTGAAACTGAATAGTATTAAACATATAACTTCAGCACCGTACCATCCTGCTACGAACGGACAGGCAGAAAGAATAGTGCAGTTATTCAAAGCTTCGTTGAAATCGAGTAGAGGTGATTCTGGAGATCTAAATGTGAAATTACAAAGTTTTTATTACAGTATAGAATAACTCCACATTCTCTCACGGGAGAAACTCCGAGTGCCTTGTTTTTGAAGAGATGTATTCGCACTAGGCTTGATCTTTTTAAACCAAATTTGAGAGACAAAGTTGTTCAGAAACAGAGTTCGAGACTTGACACAGAATCTATCTTGCGTGAGTTTCAGGAAGGGGAGAAAGTAGCCGTAAGAAATTATTCCGGACCTAACAAATGGAAAATTGGAACAATTATAAACCGAGATGGAACTTTGAGTTATAGCATACAAGTTGGAAATGAAATTTGGAAGAGACACGTAGATCAAATAAGGAAATGTGGGAAGTCGATTGAATTATCCCAAGCTGCTACTGAAATTCCAATTTACGATAAAGAATTGAATTTTCCAGATGAGCCAGTATCCGATGATGTTGCTGAATCGGAACCGCCTGCACCTGTACCTGAAGTTGTCCCTGAACCTAAAGATGCACCTATACCTGTCACTCCACGTGATGATATACCACCTAAGCCTGTACCAGACGCTTCCGGAAAGCCGAAAACTGATGTGCCACTCCGACGCTCAAACCGAATCAGGAGACCTCCAAAGAGACTCGACCTGTGACTCTATATTTTGTCGGGGAGGAACTGTTATGTATCTGGCAACAGCCAGATTAGAGAACCTTCCAAGCTGTGTGACGCGCGCGTGCTTTGTTTACCTTTTGGGGTTCCGTAGTTTCGTATTGTACATGTTCGGTGTAGTGGTTGTTATGCTCGTTCGTGCCTGTGTATCTTAATGCTAATAAATGTTCTTTGCATGTATGTAAAACGAATCGTATCGTCTCTCGGTCTACCTGGCATACATGACACTCCTACCTCTATCCACAAAACAGGAATTGAAATTCCTACTTTGTTGGTCTGTAAAGAGTGCTTATTGGTCTGTAAAGAGTGCTTGTAATTTGAAAACAGCTCAACCAATTTATATATTTTGTTTACTGGTTTGTTAAACTTAATAAGGAGCATATTTCAAGGGTAAAATATTTCAGATTTTGTACAGTGTTAATTTTATTTCACAATTTTATTTCAGTATTATCCCATGCAGTACCCCATATTTCTGGTAGTAATATATAATAGAATAAACTTATGTTCAATGTGGATAGCAGAAAAAATAAACACATCAGACTAAATTAGAATAAATTATTACTATCAACAAGTACTTGTGCATGCAACACTTTTATACAGCACAAAATAAAAGAATTAATCCTAACATATACATTTTAGCATTCTTAAAAGCAACCCAGTATTCATAATCACTAGAGGATTAAAGAAATCTAGACTGGAATAATAATATATCTTACATAATAAAAAAAGTCATCTGTGTGTGTGTATGCGTGGTCTGTAGCGGGAAATCTGAGTGTTATACAACCATGAAATTTGGTACACAGGTACTTCAGGACTCTGGAAAGGTGCACTGCGGCATTTCGTTTTAATTTGAATTAGTTTTAGTTATTTTATGGGGGGTTTTTTAAATAATTTTGAACAATTTTCACACAAATTGGTTGTATTTAACGGAATTGTTCTATGCATTCGGATCAGGCATCATTGGATAGAAAGAATGTTCTTTGATCTTTCTGATTGTGTCCAAATGATAAATTCATAATATTTTTGGGCACAAAGGAACCAATTTGTGTTGTTGTTGTTGAAACCCAGATCGTCCGACCTACCAGAAAGGTGTAAGGTAACTGTTTGGACGGTCGGGAAGTGCCACCCAATTTAGACCGGAACCCAGTGGGGAGGCATCCACAGGGACCGTACCCTCCTTCCCCTACCACCAACCTCTCGGAAGGACTTTCGGACCCACATGTTTAACGTGATCGTACTCCGCATGAACACGGCGGCAGTTTTGGCAGTGGCTGGAATCGAACCCGGGCCTACCGAGTGCAACTCCAGCGCGCTAACCAATGAGCTACCGCGCCCCGAACCAATTTGTGTGAAAATTGTTCAAATTGGTAGCCCATTGGTTAGCGCGCTGGAGTTGCACTCGGTAGGTCCGGGTTCGATTCCAGCCACTGCCAAAACTGCCGCCGTGTTCATGCGGAGTACGATCACGTTAAACATGTGAATCCGAAAATCCTTCCGAGAGGTTGGTGGTAGGGGAAGGAGGGTACGGTCCCTGTGGATGCCTCCCCCACTGGGTTCCGGTCTAAATTGGGTGGCACTTCCCGACCGTCCAAACAGTTACCTTACACCTTTCTGGTAGGTCGGACGGTCTGGGTTTCAACAACAACAACACAAATTGGTTCCTTTATGCCCAAAAATATTATGAATTTATCATTTGGACACAATCAGAAAGATCAAAGAACATTCTTTCTATCCAATGATGCCTGATCCGATTGCATACAACAATTCCGTTAAATACAACAAGCCTATTGGTAAATCTATTTTTAATTACAATGAAATTTCACAATCTCTCCCTATAGATAAAGATTCCATGTCAAATGTAGATAATGATTGTATTTGCAAAGTAGACGAATATGCTAAATATATAAATCCACACTTGGACCATATAGTTACAGGAGACTTAGCAATAGTTAAAGACAAAATGTTAAGGAACATTATGTCATTTGGTACAACATTTAGGTTACCATCTCGTAATAACCGTTTTAAAATTTTAAAGTCAATAAATCTTGACCTTAATAAATATATTTATAAATTAGCTTCTAAATATACTCTGCCTTTAGAGGCATTTAATATATCGAAATTTACTTTATTAAAATTTATTAAAAATACTTTTTGTAGTATTAAATTGTCTGGATCTATATATAATATTGATAATTTAAAACATTCCGTTAATGATTTACAAAGATCTTTTGTTATTACTTATGTTGATAAAGCCTCTAATAATTATGCTATTATCTGTAAAATATTCTATATGCAATTTCTGTTAGAATAATTAAAGAACAATAGTCTATTTAAACTAGATTCACACTATATTAATAGTATCAAACTGAAAATTATCAATGATTTAAATATTAATTATAAATTTCTTAAATTTCCATATATAGTGCTTATTCCTAAATTTCATAAAAATCCTATTAAATTTAGAACAGTAACTAGTGGTTATAATACTTACTCTACTATTGCAAGTAAATTACTACTAAATTATTTAAATGTAATAAATGATAGTTACGTTTTTCTAGCAATAACTACTTTATTCTAAATAATAGTAAAGAATTAAAGAATAAATTAACATTACTAGGTAAACTAATTGGATTTCAAACTTTTGATTTCAAAAATCTTTTTAATAATATCACGATCTCTTATCTTTATGGAGTAATTTTAGCTCTATATAATGCTTATATTACTAATCAGTCTACTCATACTAATTTACCAATTTTCTTAAAAGAAATTTTTAATTTAAAATAAATTTAACTAAACAATAGATTTTCATAGAGCTACAAAATTTGTGGCAAAAAGAATAAAAGCTATTAGAATTTTTTGTCATTGTTTTCTATAAATCTATTTGTACGATTAACTTGAAATTTTACATGCTAATCATTTCACTGCTGGTGTAGTACACCATCTATTTCAATAAAAAAGTAAATGGCAATTTTTCTTATTACAAACGAACACTGATACAACGAATCATCATAGAGCGTACTGTAAGATTTGTTATAGACAAGGGTTCACTATGTCCAATTTCTAACAAAACTGTATGGTCAACTCAAATTTCCAGAAATAGTTATAAATGCTTCAGATTATATGTATACAACAATACAAATTTACAACAAAACATTATAATAAACAAATATTTTACTAAGAATCCTTAAATATTTTCTAGAATGATCGAGGCAAAAGATAAATTTTAATCTGCTTTTTATCAAAGATTAAAAATGAGTATGTTGCCTGCTCCACAGTTCCGGCTGATAAAAATTTGTTAATGCATTACTGCATTCACATCAGCAATTAATGGTACATCCGTTTATTGCTGCTTTCCTTTATCTTAAGTAATGAATGTTAAATCCTCAATAATATGTCCAGTCCATCTATAATTTAATATTATGTCCTTGAATCTTCAAATGTCACTAGTTCATCATCACAAGTTTCAAAATATTTTATATACAGTCAAACAATAAGTTGTAAGGAAATTTTGTTCCTCAGAGCACGTCAAATTCTTGGAATACAAAACAAAAATTTTCCAATGATGGGGATTTTAACATCATTATATTTGAAATGTGTGTAGTGAAAAGTTCATTACAAACTAACATTTAAAATATCATTAATTGTACACAAGATTGGTTGGAAGCAGAAAAAAGGTTCTTTATATCTGATAGATCACTATATCCTGGGTTCATTATTAGCAGGGTTTGCAGAACCAGGATTACACTAAAACAAACTGCTACTTGTAAGACAAGAACTTACACACCTTCCTTAGGACGAAAACCGGTATTTTCAGCATGGTATGGCCGTTGGCTTACACCTTTCTGGTAGGTCGGACGGTCTGGGTTTCAACACCTTCCTTAGGGACGTGGTAGCCCATTGGTTAGCGCGCTGGAGCTGCACTCGGTAGGCCCGGGTTCGATTCCAGCCAATGCCAAAAACTGCCGCCATGTTCATGCGGAGTACGATCACGTTAAACATGTGGGTCCGAAAGTCCTTCCGAGAGGTTGGTGGTAGGGGAAGGAGGGTACGGTCCCTGTGGATGCCTCCCCCACTGGGTTCCGGTCTAAATTGGGTGGCACTTCCCGACCGTCCAAACAGTTACCTTACACTTTTCTGGTAGGTCGGACGGTCTGGGTTTCAACAACAACACCTTCCTTATAGCGGCCGTCCAAATGGATACTCAAGTCCTCCGGATGAGTCGGACGGTCTGGGTCTTCAACACCTTCCTTATAGAAAACAGGCATATTCAGTTAAGTGACTGCAATTGTTTTGAGGATGTTATAAGCCCCTTTCTTCAGGCCAAAACAGAACAGTTAGAACAGTATACACCTTTAACAAAAGCCGAGAGCGAACTGCCCAGTTTACTCTCAGGCAGTTTGTTTATTCTCAGCTTTGTTGTTAAGGATGCATACTGTTCTAACTATTCCATTTTTACCTTAAGAGGGGGTTTATAACACCTTCAAAACAATTGTAGTCTCCTAACTGACATATGCCTGCTTTCTACAAGGAAGTTGTTGAAAACCCAGACCACTTGGCTCGCCCTAAGGCATGAGCAACAAATTGAGTGGCCGGAATACAAGGAAGTTGTGCAAGTTCTTGTAGAACCAGGATTGTTAGTTTAAACAGATAATACCCCATTAGCCTAAATCCTTTCAGTTGTAATATAAAATACCAGTATGGATTCAAAGCATCACTAGAGCCACTAATGCAACTTTACAACATACTAATGCTCTATCAATGAAAAAATCTCCATTTTTCACTGATGCAAGTTAAAAGTTGCGTCAGTACTGTTCTAATGCAAGTTATAAAATAAATTGCATTATGTATTGTGAGGCTTAGATTTGACAACTCTAGAACATAAATAAAACATTTTGTTAATGAACTAAAAAATAAATTATAGAATTTTAATTATCTAAAAAATAAAGTAATACTAAATATATAGTAATGACTGTACTAATTATTATAGCTTAGGTTTCTGATTCAAAGAAACAACTAATTACTCTCCTACTTCTTCATTTTGGCTTGCACATGTGTCCAATACTCCCCCCCCCCCCCTCTCCTATGGTTGAACACGTTACAAGCACCAAGTTCATTTTAAACATTCTAGGGTTATATCATTAAATAAATTGTTTTTATTCCTACTTATTGTTCCCCTTTCATCAAAACAATATTTATTTTTATCTTTAAAATTTATCTTTTATCATTAGATTTCTTTTAATCCATTGTTATATGGATTTTAGAACTTATCAAATACATTAAAGTGAAATAAAATATTTGAAAACAAGTTTGAGAAAAGAGAAAAAATTTATAAAATAGTGAGTTGAAAAATGATAAGTGAGCATGTAGGAACTCTACAAGAAAAAAATGAATACTTATAAAATAATACTGTAAAGATGAGAGACAAGAAGATAGAATAAGACTGTAAAGATAGAATAAGACTGTAAAAATGAAACATGATATGTTTCTCATGTATATTGATGAAAAAAATGAGTACATTAGTTATGCCATACATGAAAATATGTATCTTTTCTTTAACCTCCACCCCCATTTAATTATCACTCTCTTTTTTTTTTATCAACTTCAAGCATCCATGCTTTTTCCTCATACTTGATTGGGTTGATAAAAAAAATTAATAATTTACTTTTCCACAACTAAAAAAAAAACGTTTTTACTACTCCTTTCCCTCCAGTAATTGCAGAAATGCAAAATTTAGTATTTTCCTGTTAGTATCAATGTATCTGCTTTTTTTGTTGTTGTTGTATTTTTTTTATTATTTTGTACACCCTCTCAAATATTTTTCTTTGTTTTTAATCTTCACCTTTCTTCTTCCCCAATGCCCCAATTCCTCTCCTTTTCAAATCAACTTGTGTACTTGTTATTTTTCATATATTTCAGTTGTGTTGATGCACTTCTAAAAATTATTCCATATCTATTTATTCATTACTTCATATCTATTTATCCATAACTAAAAAAAAAGTCTTTATTTTTAATGTTTTTACCATCATCTCTCCCCCACAATGAATTCAAAAATGAAAAATTTAATATGATGTACTCTTTAGTTTAACATACCACTGAACCATCCTTTACATGTTTGTTTATTTATTTATCAATTTCTTATCTCCATTCCTCCTCACAGTTTAATTTTCTTTTAATTTTTATAATTTTGTTATTATTGAACCACTAATAAATCTACATCTATATGTCAAATTTTAAGATTATCAGATGAACAGGACTAATTTTAAAGAGGAGATACAAACAGACAGCTTGTAAACAAGGTTCTTGTTTTCAACAATGAAATCCTAAAAACAACCCATAGTAAGATTTAAATAGAATATATAAATAAACTTTTTAAGTTACATGATTTTAGTAAATTGCACTAAAAAGTAAAAAATAATTTTTAACGATCACAACGTTCTTGCTTATATGTGACTAAAAATGTATTTGAAAATTAACAGAATTTTAAGGAACTATAGAAATGATAACATTGAAATGCGATAATTGAATAACCCCAAAACTCTGAGGACCCACCCATCTTCCATGCTCAATATACATTTTTTTTTTCTTCTTAGTATAAAAATTTTATGGTAATGCTTTAGAATATATTTTTGCCTAGGGGCCCCAGCAAAAGTACAGAAGGCCCTGTTAAACACTGGAAGTTGAGCACTACAATTAGCAATCCTTGTTTATAATGTGGCTGCCCTTATAATGTAGGTAGTTTGATATCACTGTAAACTTGTGTTATAACCAGAGTTCACTGTAATATAGAGTGGCAAATCTTATATGGAAACATAACTGGATAAGATATTAATGGTAAATAATAATAACTTACTTTTCTTCATTTAATTGTTTAATTTTTGTCAAAAACTTCCCTTGCATAAGTTCTACTACTTTTCCAAACTTTTTAATTAGGTGGTTCATTTGGTTCAACTGAGTATCAAATGAAGTTTTTTTTTCCTCATGATTCAAATGCTGGGAAGGAGTATCAGTTTCTATACTATGTTGCCGAACAGAGAAAAATGCAGTGGCTGTGCCTATAGGCTTAAAAGCACTATTGGCACAAGGTGAACTATCTTTACTTGGAGAACTAATATGACTAAAATCTCCATTGATGCTACTCAAGTTTTCAATCGAGCTTTTCACAGAGTCAGAGCTGTGTTCAGGAGTTTTTACAGTCATTTTCAAAGATTTTGAGTCAGGTTTGGCTGATTGTTCATAATTACGCACCATTGACTGTACAAATGACACAGGTCTTTCATTGCCACTAGAAGCAGATGAGCTGAGAGGGTTAGCAGGTTCATAAGTAAATATATCTGGCAATGATTTGTGAGCTTCAATATTTTTATCACTAGACAATGAATTTATATTCGACAGAGCAACTGATTTAGGAATTTGGGAATCGGAACTTAAGATGCAGTTTGGTTTTGGAGAAGTTTCACTTCGATCGCCTTCACTATCAAAATCTATCATAACATCCTCCAGCATCTATAAAATAAATGAACATTCATTAGATATTTTTATTTATACATATATATACATACATATATATACATATATATATATATATATATATATATATATATATATATATATACACACGCATATTTGGTGCATAGCAAAATCCTAATACACCTACATAACTGCTGAACACAAATAACTACACTTATAAATGAAGTGCATAAACAAATATAGTAAAGCGATTATGCGCTACGAGACTGCTTGCAGTGCCCCTAGCAGTAAAGTTTGAAAGTTAGTGTTTCATATCTCAAAAACTATGAGAGATACAAAAATAAAATCAATTACAAAGTTGTTGAACATCACTGATTTAGTATGCACTGACAAATAACATGCATAGAAAGTGTTAAATGCTAATTTATTAGTATTCAAATTATGTCAATGTTACGCAACAAATTAAGGAGCAGCAAACAGAGCAGCAAATTATGTAATACACACTCTGTAGTTGTCTAGTATGTGATGAATAGAATATGCAATTGTGTATGGCATGTGATACCTTATCAAGCTTATATAGCCTTATAATTATAAGCTTAAAATAGTGGCCAAGCAAGGAATGTCAGACTATGAAGTGAAATGGTGCATTAGACATACTATACGGGAAGCGGCATGGACTGGGCTCCCTATTCGCCAGATTTGACCCCCTGTGACTCCTTTTTGTGAGGACACTTGAAAGTGCAATCGTGGTATTACGCCTGATATAGTATTACGCTGGAATTACGCTGTATTAGGAATAATACCGCGACTGAATTCAGTACCGGAATGTCATGGTGGACACATTGAGCACTTGTAGCTCTAAATCATGATGAAATAAAATATCTCATTTTCCAATTATTACCTCTAGTCTTGTTGTTTTCTCTTCTTTTCAGCAGTGCCGCCTAGAGTCCAGATTTTGAAAAAAAAAAATTTTTCATGCCATACAAAATCCCGCACCACGGTGAATATTAATCTGCAAACCGCATGTCTCTCCGACCCATAGATATTTTTTTATCGCGTTTTACTTTTGCTCTGAACTTTTTAATCACCCGATATATATATATACAGCGATGTTAACTACCATTTAAGGTTTTGGAGCACCTTTATGAGCAAATAAAATGCTATTTAGGAGCAGATCTACAAGGTTTAAGAGCAGCTCATGGGGAAATTAAGAAAGAAAAACTTAAAATATCGATCTTAAATAAAAAAACTCGAGCAAAAAATAAAAATAAATAAAAGTTAACCACTGACGATCTCAAATTATAAATTCCATGTTTTGGAGCAGGATGGGAACAAATTTCATAAGCAACCTTATTTGGGAGCAGTTTGAAGCAATGGGAGCAGAATTAACATCACTGTATGTATGTATGTTTGTATGTGTGTGTGTGTGTGTGTGTGTGTGTGTGTATGTATGTATATATATATATATATATTGTATATAAATATCTATCTATATCTATCTATCTATCTATATATATATATATATAAATATATGCCTAGACCTTGTCCACGTGTATAGCATTATTGCTTGGATTTCATATTTTTTCCTTTTATCCATTCCATACCATTGATTTTTGATAATTTTCTTTAACTTGATGATTCGAAATTTGTATTTTTTTCCATTTGCTTGAAGATTTGCTGATTTATACTTTTATTTTGTAAGTTGTTAGAAAGTTAGGTTTTTCGAGTTACAGCTTCTCACTTTTCTTTCATTGGACTTTCAAACCTTTATTATTATTATTGAAATTATTTTATTTATTAGCTGCATTTGCACAATAAATTGTATTTTGCATTGTCATTCCTATTTATTGCCTTCCTATGGAAATGCCATAGTGCATTTTGTCCGGGTTCTTTTTTGATAAGATTACAAATTACTAGGTTTAATTAATTCTAATAACTTTTAATTAATTCTAATAAGTTTAATTTTGGAAAACAAATCATTAGAAAACAAGTCTGAAACTAGTTTCTTTTTAATCATAAGTGTTCTCTTTTTGCAGTGTGAAGTCATTGGTTGTGTAGTAATGTCATGATTCTATCTCTATGCATGCAACACGGATTGCAAGTACGATGTCCTCGATTAGTCAGTTTCAAGTATTTCTGTTTTGATCGGTAGTCATACAAATTATATCTATCAAGGAAAAGTTGAGGCCGTTGTACAGATATTTGCATATTCATCGCTTCAACACGTAAAACTACTGCGAGCCGGTGAAGGCTCATTAGCCTTTTTGCTTAAGTTGTTCATCATAACTGATCTCTGCTCATTTGCAGTTTGAAGGTTCTGCCATGCAGACTTTTGTTTTTATGGCATTGCATACTTTGTTGGCATTTCTCTTTGTCATGTTATTTTTATATAATTAGAATGCATAAGTGTCTGTCAGATGGATGTTTTGAATACAGTATTTAAGTTTAAATTTTCTTAATTACTGATTACAGTGTCGTTCTTGCCTGAAAATGTATTATGGATCAACTATCTCAGCTAGCATTGGTATTTCACAAAATGACAGCCTTGGTCAGTAAGCTTCTACGTAACTGCACTCTGCAATTCAAACTTCGGTACTTTAAAGTTTAACAAATTATTAGTTTTCTTTCAGTATTCATACTTAATTTTAAAAATAAAAATTAAGGAGTTTTTAATGAGTTTTTAATGGCATATGAAAAATTTTAAGGGATTTATAGGTTATATGCTCAAATCCTCTACTTTATATCAGCATTATTTTCCAAAGAAAAAATAATTAATGCAACGAAATGTATACAATTGATGAAATGTATATTTACATGGATGCCAGTAGGGGGCAGGGGAGGGGCCATGCCCATCTTCAGAAGATTTTGAAATTAAGTGACAATGAAGAAAGTGGCAAAGTTCAAAGTTCATGGGCAAATCCACCAGCAAACCATGTGCAAATAAAATATATAAGTATGACCACTTTCGCCATTGTGACAACATTTCAAGGTCTCGTATGTGCCATTGCGAAAACTGCAAAAGCAGTACAAAAATGTGTTGTGAAAAATGCAGTGTATATTTATGCATCTCGACACTAAGAAGTATTTCAAAGATTTTCATTGTAAATAAATACAGTTAGTAAAATTGTAAATAGTTTATTTATAAAAGTTTTCAGTTAAATAAAGTTATTTTCTGCAATTGACATTGAACGAGAAAAAGCCTAACCCGAACGATTATACAGGTGAGGTTCTGTGATGTTTACACTGAAAATGCCTAACCTGAAAATTGTACGAGGCCCCCCCCCCCCAAGGTTTGGGGGGAGTATTGGACTCTTAAATTATTTTTTTCAGTGCCAGTGGGGTAGTGACTAATTATAAACAAAAAAGAAATGAAATTTAAATTTGAAAATATTCTGGTCATATAGTATTGTTTCTAACAAAATTCTCGATTTCAAGATTTTGATGACAACATATGTTTTAGGATTTACTAAACATGTTTTGACTATTTTTAGAGTGATGTCTGTCATCTGTCTGTGGTCAATTTCTTGTGTGCACGATAGCTGGCGCAAATATTAATGGATTTTCATGAAACTTTATATCTGACTTTGTTATCAAAAACCTAGAACTAGATAAATTTTTTGAAATCCGAACAAAAACTTCAAAATTTTATATTTTCTTAACATGACAGCATAGGTCAGAATGTGACATAATTATGGATAAAAGGGATTATTTATGGCTCAATAATCAATCAACTTAACAATTTCAATCATTGTAGTGAAAAATAACCCCAATACAATTTTTGTGTTTGTGATGTCATTAGCCCTCTGAGGGGTACATCAATAAAAAAAATTTCAAGCCCTTTAAAGTGAAGAATAACATGCTGTAATTATGATCATTTGGATTAATGATAAATTTTTCAAATTTTTTCTTGCAAAATTAGAAAAAAAATTACCAAGTTGCTTAAAAATGGATTCTGGTATGAGAAAGTCGAGTTTGAAATTGAGTAATTAGTCATGCGGATAAGAAAGCAAGTGATCTGAAACCATCCAATTTCTATGTAGCCCGTTGCATCATAATTGTCAAAATTGGTTTTAGTTAGAAGTTCTTTACAAGATTACTTTTGTACTTTTATTTATTTTTTAGTTTACCCATTTTAGTTAGAGCAGGTTGGCAAGTTTAAAATTCCCTGAATTTTCCAGAATTTTGAACAAAAAAACGATTTTCCCTGACATTTCAGTCCACTTTCAAACTCCCGGTTTTCTCAGTTTCCAGAGTGCATATGAACTGTGTTTAAAATTATTATAGCTAAAGCATTGCTGTTTTTTAACTGCGTGATAGATAAAGTTGGAACAAAGTATCTTCTGATCTGATAAATCCTTATAGTATCACATGCCACTAAACAGTCACAGAATAAAGAAATTTTCAAGCTTTTGAAAGTAAGTTCATACCTTTGGGTTACAACTTATATATGCACTAAATTTTGTCTAATTAGATTAGTTACTTTAATCAAGTGAATTAATAAAAACAAAACATACTTATAGAAAGGCAAAGTGTTATTTTAGATTGCAAGAGAAAGAAAAGATGCATATATTTTAAGTGTGGTGAAAAAAATGTAACATACAATGTTTTCTCTTTAATAAATGAAGAAAAACAAAATGACAATTAAAACTTCATTTGATAAGAAAATAATTACATACTTCTTTTTGAAGAGATAGCTCATTAGCAGCAAACTCAGCAGCAGCAGTAAGTAAGGAATGAATACTCATAGACATCTGACTAAGGTGCATGGAAATCATCGTAAGTTCAGCTCCTTGACTCAGTAACATATCACGACAATTGCCTTGAGTTCGGTCTAACTCTGCATGCAAAAGCTGAATCTGCAAACTATGGGGATAAAAATATTTACATTATATTTACATTCAATTATATATGAAAACAATTACAGTATTTATGTGTGTACAAATCAGTGTTCAAGCAAGAACACAAGAATTTTCCATTCTTCAAAGAATAATGCACAAAATAAATTGATACACGAGATGAAAAATTTCAAAATGGCAATTCAACAGAAAGTGATCCTCAATAGCAGAATTTTGTTTTTCCCATTTCTTTATTTCTTATAATGTATTCTGTTAAAAAAACAATAGAAATGTCATAATTATTTGAATTTACAAATTATATTAGAAATCCCTAAGTCCACCATCTCTAAAATGCAATTTTTTTTAAATGAAAAATACTTTTAAAACGTGGTTACTACAAAATTATCTAAAATGTGCAAAATGAAAATAACTGAAATGGTCACTGGAATGATAATATGATATAAACTGAAAAATAATATCTAATGTATAAAAATTGTAAAATAAATTATCTTAATCAAGTACGTCACATATATAATATATAATAATTATTTGTTGGTGACACACAAGAAATGTTTTGTTGGTCAAAAACAAAACATTTATTGCATGTTAGAGTTAAATGCGGTTATAAATATTATACTGCACATTTAAAATTAACCTAATGAAATATAGTTTATGAGAGTAATACCAATTAATCAACAATCTGGACACACATTGTTAAATGTGTAACCAGTTATGTAATATGTGTGGCCATGATGCAAGATCAAACTACCCTGTCTAGATATAAAATAAGATTAAAATATAAATATATAGCTAAATACAAATAGCATAAATCAAGCACATACAGCTAATACTCAATTTAATTCTGCAATGTTGTGGATCATTTGCAAGTTTTTCAATCAAAATACCCTTAAATCTTTTATTCCTATTTAATGACTAAATTTGGTGGCTTTCTGTGTCTCTAAATTAAAGTCCATATTTTTATTTTAAACACAGTTTTCCATTTTATTTAATGTCTTCCATAATGATAATAGAAAGACAATTCAGACTACTAATTGACTGTAAGATAATTAAACTGTTAAAATAAGATTAATAAAACAGACTGGTACAATGGTTTTAATAAATGTAGACTGTACTTCCAATTACGACATATGAACTACCTATCATAGACAGGCTAGTTAACTAATTTATTTCAGTTTTGATGTGAATAACATTTATGCTTGATGTGGGGGAGAAATTGAAGAGTTACGAAAATATAAACACTTTGGATGCTTATATTTCTGAACCTGATAGCAGCTAAAAATATATATGTAATATGGTACAGATTATGAATATATATATAAAAAATTCAATATTTAATTATTTTGAACTTTTTTTTTATTTTAAAAACTTCAATATCTGTCTGAGGTTTTATTTTCACTCAAAATATCTTCAAAACTATAAAAAATAGATATAAATAGTAAATAACAAAAATGTATACAAGGAAATTTAACTTATAGATCTATTTTTTTTTAAATAAAATTCTTATAGTTTTAGAAAAATCATCTTATCAAGTTGAAAAAGATTGAAAATTTTCTGTTTTCAGGTTTATAATGCTTAATATCTCAAAAACTAATAAAACTAGTTATGAACAATAAGCAAAAATTTGTAGATCTTTGAAAGCCCTATAAGTATATAGAATTGAATTTTGGATTGAGTTTTCAGTTTTTGAAGAAAACTGATTACAATTTCAATATTTTAGTATTTTAACCTGGGTTTTCCAATAAGTGGGAAAGCTATAACATTTAAAATGTCACAAATGTTGCAGCTCTTTATATTTACCTACTCCTTGGCGAAATATTGGTGTAGCACAAGATATGTTGGTTTGTCTTAAAAAAATTAAAAAGTTAAATAAATTTGGAGATTCTAAAGATGTTTAATGATTGATGAAACTTGAATAAATAGATGGAAATTCCAGCATGCATAGTTATGTACCGTCAGGTAAGTTTCTATTTGAATCAAAAATCTCATCAGACATATTGTATAAGTTTAATTTATATACCGCCAAGCAAATTAGTAAAATAATTTTATATTTTGACATAAAGTCAATGGTTAGAGTATCCAGATGAAATCGGGGGGAGGGACTAAAAGTGATAGCTAGCTAGCTATAAACAGTTAACGAGTAACTTGTAGTGCTTTGAAAACTTGTAAATGAAATAAATGAGTTTGACAAACACGAATAAACTTATTGAACTTTACTCAAGTTTTATTTTACAAAATGTTATTCATGCAAAACCATTTCGGCTTCATAAGACAGGAACCACCACCAAATATTTTCATATTTGTTTCATTATACCAAAAATAAACTAGTTTCTTACTTAAACAAAAATAACTTCATACAACACAAAATTACAGTGCCGACCAGTTAAGGCAAGACACAGCCTACTTCATCAGCATACACAAGAAAAGCAACCTTCACTTGTGAGAGCAAACTAGGTAACTGATGTTAGAACATCAAATGTAACTGAAGCAGAGAAAGGGGATTGTCAATGGCAAAAAGAAAAAAAGAAGTAAAAACAAAGAAGAAAGAAACAAGAGATAGGACACTATAAATGAACAGTAAAATATCAAAGAAGAAAATGAACGTCCAACAAAGAATTGAAAGAATGTGTGCAGTGGGTAAAACTACGAACATAAGTGTCTGATTAAATTTGGAAAAAGGCAACTAACTAGTTTTGGAAACTACATGAATCATTCAAACCAACAGAAAAAACAGTTATGAAACCAATACGAAAAATAAATGAAACAGAAAATGAAAAAACTTCATTTTTTAATTTAATCGGACACTTATGTTTGTAATTTTGCTCACTGAACAAGTGCTTAAGATCCTTTGTTGAATGTTCCTTTTGACATTAGCAACCTCCTTTCTTTGCTTTAGTTATATTTGTTGTTCTAACATCAGTTGCTGATTCAGCTCTAATGAGTAACGGTTGTGCTTCTTGTGTGTATTAGTGAAAAAGGCTGCTTTTTGCCTTCAAAACTTGTCAACATTATTATTTTGTTTTGCACATTGCTCTTAACGAAGTTATTTTAGTTTTATTATATAAGCAGCAGTTTGAGTTATATAGTTTTTTACTCTTACAAAATTCAATCTTGTTTAATACCTTTTAAAACATATTTTATTAAATGCTTTAAAATTATGAGTCTGTTTAAAAAAGAAATTTTAAAATATAATTATGTATTTATATAATAATATAATTTTCATACACGACCAAACCCTGGATTACTGATTGTCTCAATTTTACAAAGCATGTAGAAGATTGTAATAAAAGAATTACACATATTTAACAAATAAAATTGATGGTCCCTTTCAAGTAACTTAATAGGGGTTTGAGAATAACTTTGATATTTCAATTTTTTTCATTTCATTTTTTCCAAAATGGTGGCAGGGTATGTCTTTTGGATGGATTTTACATGATATATCCACACTGGAAGAAACTTGACAACCCTGGTGTAAAGTTGCAGTTACTGGAATATAACTATAAGCACTACAATCTCACAAATATGTTTGATTGAAGTTAACTCATAAAAGGCCTTTGCATTCCCCTATGAGGATATTACTTACATAAAATGATTTTATCAACTATGAATTATTGAAATAAAACAACATTTCATTTTAACTGCAAACTGAATTTAAACAATTTTTTTAATCTTTCAAAATGTTAATCCTTCAGGATATGATATAAACAAAAACAAACATACTTCTTATCATTAACCTTTGCATACAATCTCCGTGCCCGATCCATAAGTTCTTTAAGTTTAGCCTGATCTTTTATCATTTCAGCTTTTGTCTCAGACAAGGATTGCTCTGTCTCCTGTAAAGCTTCTGCAAGTGTAGACCGTTCAATTTGTAAAAAGTCAATATTTTCTTTAGCTTCACTTAGAGTTGATCGGCATTCACGCAACTGTTTGGCAAGCTCATCACGGTAATGGATGGAATCATCTAACCTTCTCTGTTGATCTTGTAGGGCATCTTGGCATTGGTGAAGTTCAAGACTTGTTGTAGCAAGGTGATTTTCAAGTTCCTGAACTCTACCAGTGGCTTCAAGTAATTCTAAAATAAAATACATTTATAAGCAATAAATATTAATGTAGAATATTAAACTAATTTAGTAAGCATATCAGAATTGAGCTCGAATACAGCTATAATAAGGATTACACTTTTTTAATATGAAAATCCCTTCTTTAAATTCTGGATCAAACAAACAATTTTATAAATTACTAGAATGAATTACCTGACTCCTAAATAAGCACCTGTTACTCAAATAACACAGATAAAGATAACACCACTCAAATAATAATATAAAAAATAAATAATACAGATAAAGGTAACACCACTCAAATAATAATACACCATTCAATTTCCAAATTGCTTGTTTTGAACTAAAATCAATTTTGCACTCCATTTTTTCCATGTGTAATCATGCCAATTATACAACTTAGGTGTAATACACCCTAAATAGAGCATATTTAATGCCCTAAGTGGGCTCCTATGATTTGCCCTAAATAAGCACTTGATCACTAATTGTTGACAGAACAACACAATGACCCCCCCTCCCCCCCCCCTTAAAAAATAAAAATAAAACTATGAATAAGCCCGAAGCAAAATTAAAAAAAATTATTGCTATCTCAGAAAAAATTTCATTCAATATAAGTTGCATTTTAGCAACAATACTCATAATGATAATATAAATACCAAATTAAAAAAAAATTAAGATGAAATGTTCTATATACATAAAGTTAGAAAACAAATTATTTAAATACACTTGGTTTGCAAATCAGCAGTTTTTTGTCGAGACAAAACACCTGTAATTTAATCAAAAAACTTATCATCTGTAATGGCAAAAAAAAATAGATTTCATTTGACAAAATGGCAAAAATTTATAATTTTTTAGTTTAACATTTCGTTAACTTTTAAACTAATTCGAATTTTTAAAAAATCTCACCAAGGTGCACTCCACAGGGATGATGGGAAGCACCTCTGTAGCAAATTTCACCAATGTCCAATGCTTTGATTTTCTGCTACAAAGGATGTAGACAGAGAGAAAGACAGACATCTTCCTTTTACATGTAAGATTGTATCTTTTACAATTAAATAATTTTTTAAAAGAAATATTTAGTACAAAATACAATTTTGCATCTGAAGAGCACTTATGTGCAATAGGAATTTGGTGATTAACTTCATGGGTTAACCACAATTAGCAATCAATTTTAGAAAATAACAACTTAGGACAAAGACCTCAACCAACAAAACGGGAATTTATTACATGCATACAATCCTAATAATCTTGCAATTATTGTATGCATACAATCCTAATGCAAAATAAAACAGATGGTGGTAGGATAGTAAAAAATTCAAAAAAGGTTAAACATGAGTATGTAAAGAGCCTTCAATTTTAAATAATAAATATCACAGTTTTAAGAGCACCATTAGAAAAACTAGAGCTTATACAAAGTAAGTGAACAGATTTTAGAAATGAGGCTTATTTAGTTTTAATTAGTTCCCAAATATGCAGATAGGTCTAGTTAACACATTCAAGATGGTGTCGGTCTCCTTTTTCGTTTAGACGGCATCAGATTCTATGGACAGACTGTATCGAATCTGATAAATTAACTTAATTTATAAAACATAAAATTATTACATGCATATTACAAAATGATATATTTTGAAAAGTCAAAAGTCGAATTGAAAAATTTGAAAATGTTTATAAATGGGACTGGGTGCTTATTTATTTATTTTCCCTGAGAGCTTGTTGGTGAAAGTAAATTATTTCTATGTGCCTCAGGATGTTTGAAAATGAATGATTTCTCCACTTATGTATATATGTTTCTGATTCCTTGCCTATTTATTTTATTTTGCATCCAAACAGCTTACTTCTATTACTTTCGTGTCTTTGATTCTCCTAAGTTTCTTATATAGTGTTATGTGTTGTTGTTGTTGAAACCCAGACCGTCCGACCTACCAGAAAGGTGTAAGGTAACTGTTTGGACGGTCGGGAAGTGCCACCCAATTTAGACCGGAACCCAGTGGGGGAGGCATCCACAGGAACCGTACCCTCCTTCCCCTACCACCAACCTCTCGGAAGGACTTTCGGACTCACATGTTTAACGTGATCATAATAGTGTTATGTGTGTGTTAGCGGAGTCGACCCGTTTTTCACTGAGTGGAATTGACTATTCACAACAGTCAATAGATGTTGAGTTTGTTCAAGAACCTCCTCACAAACAATTTTGAGAAATGTAAGTTGCCTAGGTTTGAAATTGACTTTATTTTGTTTGGGATGCTTATTAATGTCGCATTGAACTAGCGTAATCCTATGGGAAGGATTATACCCCATTAGTTGCTATTTTCGAGGGTAAATTAGCGAGTAGAATGATATCCTCCTAAAATCCCCTTTTGCACCCATGCCTGTGTTTATTTCGGTAGCAATGAAAGATGTCTTGCTCAAATTTTATTTTCGGAAATTTTTTGTTGACTGCAGTTAACCAATTCCCTGCAGAGTCCAATGTTAATGGTTGAAATTCCTGAAAAATAATTTTGAGGATGGGTTGCTTTTTGTTTTGGCAAGTGAAAAATTGAGAAAAATTTGAAACTGTTGAATCTCAAAATGTTTTAATGGAGAAAAATCTGGATTTGAAAACATTGAGTTGAAAATGTTTTATTTGAAAATGTGGTAGAGAATTTTGAAATGTGTATTTTGAAAATATAGAATTTGAATATATTTTAATGAGAAATTTGAAAATGACATTTATTTACATTTGCCATTAATTTAAATACAAAACTTTTTACGTATGGCATTGATTTTATTACAAGTTTACTGATGTTATGTCATTAAGAATTTATTTATTTTGGCCTCAGTTTTCCCTGAAAAATTCCCCTCAGAAATTCAATATTGAATTAAGAAAAATAAAGCTTTAAAAAGTGATAATTAAGAAAAACACTTTGAAAAGTGACTTCCTGTCTTTTGCAAATTGTGGTTACATTCGATTCCATGCTCATTGTGCAATACACGTTCGCAATCCGAAGATGTACCAGGCGATAATGTGAAACTGTTTATGCTGACATCTGCACAATCTAAATTAACCTCGATTCTGACTTATTCGTAAATGCTTTAATTTCGACTTTCGGTATTGTTTATGAATACTTATCTTTGAATTTTATTTTGCTCGTTTGTTTCATGAATATTCTCCTTATCTTTTAATTTTGTGTGATTGATTATATTCATGAGTACTGACTTTGACATTGAAATTTAATATTGTCTATAATTGAATAACGAACATTGGTTTACGACCTTTTATCTTCGATATAGAAACTTAATAAAATGAGATAAGGAAATTTAACAATGGCAATATAAGGTTAATAACAAACATTTATTTTCAACTTTTTTAAAATACAAGAGATAAAGAAATGAAACTTGACAAATGAAATACAATTGAAATTGAAAAATTTGAGATTTAAGAAATTGAAATACTTTAGAAACTTAAAATAATTTTGCGACTCTTGCATACTTACGATAATAAATATTAGAGAAATATTTTGAAAAATATAATTGAATTTCGAAGTCTGGAAAATGCTTGTTTACATTGTGATATATGGAATAGAGCCAAAGTACTCTAAAAATAATTACGGAAATAAAATTAAATTTTATAAATAGAATCCACAATTACATTATTACGAATTAAGAATATTTTCGAAAGTTTACTTACATATATTTGAATTTGATTGTTTATTTACTTACAATGTGGAACCCTTCATAGAGTTAATGAACTAATTACGGTTAATTACAGAAGTTAATTACGGAAATATGAGTGAATTTTAAGAAATTGTTCCACACAATTACATTATTACAGATTACAAATAATTTGGAGGTTTATTTACATAGAATGTGGAAATCTTGAAAAGAGTCAGTGAACTCTAGATTTATTTACGAAATATGAATTTTTAAAAAAACGAATTCCACAAATTAATTTACTTTACTTATTTACTTTCTGAAATCCATTATTTTAAAAATACTCTGATTTGAATTTAAGAATTTTATTTGAAACTTTAATGAATAATTACAGAAAATGGATATATTTTGAAATTAAATTGATTTGATTTTGGAGTTACTTAACTGAAATATTTGCACTTGAGAATTTAATTTCGAGATTTTGAGAATCTGTGCAAATAACATAGTTATAGATTTTTTTTTTAACTTGTTTACATTTCGTCCTTGACACCAGCTTATTTTATTTATGTTTAAAAGGCAACTTAAATTAAAGAAATTTATTGAATATTAAAAGGCAATTTTGTGAAATTAAAGTTGAATATATTGGAAATTTATGAGATGACACTTATTTACTTACGAATGATTGAAATTTTGACAACATATGTAAAAGTTATTTTGATTTAACAAATTTAGATTTTGATCTGTGGCATTGGTAAATCTTGATTTGAGGAGTGGTGAAAAATTTTCTTCAAAATTTAATTTTACTTTCTGTGGCAAAGTTTATTGTGAACTTCATTAAAATAATATGAGATACTTACTTACGTTTAAATGTTGAGACATGAAGTTCGTGCCCGTGCCAGAAGAGCACTAATTGATTTTGGGGCACATTTAATTACAAAATCGATTTTATTTACTGTGTTGATTGGGAGGTGACAATAATTTCTTAAAGGTATAATTGCTCTGTGACAGTTTCGGTTATCAAAGAATGAGACCATATAATAAGTCTATATAATTAATTTCATATATATATATATATATATAAATTCACACTGTATATAATGGTAAAGTTTATGTATGTAGTGCGTAGAGCTTGGACATCCTTAAAATTATTTTTTATTTTGCTTTGCCTTTGTGTGATGAGTGCAACCTGTGCATTCGGATCTCCAGGGAGGGGTGGTGTGTCTTATAGAACACACTTCCTCTCTTCAAAATTGCAGATGCCAGTGTGCCATGAAGTCTGGTTTTTCTGCACTATTTTGTGGATATTCCATTTCACTTGCAAGCTCTAATGTGTTTGTGGAGTAAGGAAGAAAATCCCTTACTGCCACATTTATGTTTCATATGTAAATATCATTTGTTTACCTTCATATTATTGTTAAGAACAAAGAATTTCTTGACATTTCATTACATATTACTTGCGAGTTGAAAAAAATAAAGTTCTAAATATATATTTACTATTTACATATATATATACTCTTACTGAATTATTTATTTATTACATATCTTTATATCTACATAATTTCATATTGAGTCACAGACCTTAAGAGAATTGATAATTGAGTATTATCAAAGATTAATTACGAAAAGATGTCAATTGATTTCTGTCACCTAGTCACTTTACTATTACTTGCTTGCCACCTATTACTGTTGAAAAAGAAAATAATTTAGTTCGATAATTTAAATTAATGAAGTGTTTTTAGGCCACTGATCCCCCTTTTGCCACATGTTTTGATGAATATTGAAAAATGATTGATTATATGTATTAAAAATGTGATATTTTGAAATGATAATTTGAAAAATAATTGAAAATATAGAATACATTTGGAAAAGATATTTTGATAATTTCAAATATATAAAATGCATATTAAGTGAAAATATCATATAAAAATAAATGATTTCTCAATATATTATATTGTATTGAGGTGATTTTGAAGAAAAATTATAATAGTAAGAAATATTTGTGTCATGTTGTTGCCTTTGTTGCCTGTGCTGTTCCTCCATATAAAGGAGATGTTTTTGCTGATTTATCAAGTAGACTCCTGTTGTGGATATTATCATGAATATTGTAGTGTCAAATAGACACTTGCTGATGAAAATATGATGTTTTTGTTCCACTGGACCAGGTTAGTTTAAAATTTTATTTCTGTATTACTGTGGTAACTTTGGTATGGTCATTCTCATGTATATCTGTATATTATATTTATAAAGCTAAACAATTTATTACAATACTTCATGAAAACTATTTGATGAAAAATAATATTATTATCTACTTTCTTAAATTAACAAAATAATGATCTGGAAATTTTATGCTGTGGTCATGAAATAATTCTGATTTACAATATTTGAAAAATTAAGCCTTAATTACATGAACTGAAAGTTTGTTGCTGCTGACCACCCTTTAACATTTTTATTCCTTAAGTAAGGATTTTTGTAGAGAAATAAGAAAATTTTGGAAAATTGAAATTTAATTTTGACAAAAATAGAATTGACTTATAATTTGAAAATTTAATAGATAACTATACTTGAAAATTTATTTACAGAAAAATTTTAATTTATTTACATTTGCTGTTCGACTTGAGGGATATTGTGTACATATTTATTTTAATTTTGAAATTTCATAATTTAATATAATTGGTATTCACATAATGTGAACTTTTGTAAAGGGCTCGTAGCTATTAGGATTTTTGACTCAATTGCAATCAATTTTAGGTTTCTTTTGGCTTTGGTTCTTCGACATGCACCCATGTGGGATGGTGTTCGTGTCAAGAACTTTTGTGGCATGACGTCTGCCCCTCTAAATTTTAGCTGAAATTCAACTTGAAGGTACCATGGACTTCGAGGGCCTAATACCTACTTGTGCCTACACGCTGTGCTGAAAAAAATTCTCCCTTTGGTCCTAAATTTTATTCCCTCAGGGAATGAGGGAGTTGTCGTGACGAGATTTCTGAATCTCGTGTCACTTGTGCAAAAATCATAAATTATGTATTATATTTCTATATATTTTAAACATCATTTTAATATATTTAACCTTGTCTAATTATCCCTCGTCTCTTAAATATATATATTATGTTCTACAATTATCTGTGCCAAAAGAAGAACTTTTACGCCATTTTTATATTAATCTGTAAAGCGCACTCAGAAAGAGAAGATTTTAACCGTTAAGTTCAGGGTCATATATCGCCTGCAAAAGCGGAAGTTTGATGTAGAGGCTTTGCTCTCTGCATGGTAAAATTAGTGCAAGACATGCATTTTTCACACAATGGTTCTGCTGCGAAAACATCTGGAATAAATCGGGACCTCGCTGCGAGAGTCAGTTTCAAAGTTGGATATCTTTTTGGGACCTCTTGGCAAGGCTAGGCTTTTGAAGTTCGAAACGATTTTGTATTGGTCCAATTCAATAAACAGTTTTCTCGCAGGTCCGATCTGGGATTAACAGTCGGATTTGCAAATTTTTGTATAAAAGCAGAGTGTTGGAGTATTTTGGGCGCTCTTCCCTGTCTGGTTACTTACAACTCCAGGTTGATCCGGACCGTTTTATTCGTTGCTCACTACAGCGTGCGGGATTCGATACAACGTCGATCCTGGCCTCTGTGGGCATGGGGAAGGGTTGCCGCCGCCTACAGACATCGAGGAAGATCCATCGACCGCTGGTCAAGAGATGAACATCATCGCCGCTGACTTAATTCCAGTATCTTCTACTACGATGACGAACCGAGGTTGACCCGAGGTCTTTCTGCCGGGTCTGGATGTTGGAGAATGGAGAAGCTAAATGATGCCTTGCCCTGACCAGGCCTATGAAGTCTTTCTACATGTTGGTGTGCAGGTCTTACTTACGTACGAGTTTTCCGAGGGCAATGTAGCAGAGGTTTGTTCCTCTTTTCATCTCAAATACTACGTGTCCAAAGGTAAGAATATTGACCTCACGCTACAACTATACACTGAATTCTATGGAAGCATTATCATAAATTCCTAAAATAACTACTGGGCTTCCATCCTTAAATTATATCTGCATTGATAAATTTCTAATTGCTATTCTAAATTCATATATAAGTAATTTCTCTGAGAGTGTTGCTTCCTGTGTTTAGAAACCATACCATTTCCTTATAATGTAAATTAAAATGTAAATATTGCCTTGCCACTTTTATCATTATATTATTGAATGATATATAATTTCGGCAGTAAACCTGTGGCGAGTTCAGATAATAACGTGGGTCCTGTGTCCAGTGTCTATTATAACTGATATAGATTCAGTAATAGTGATAAATAGTAACTTCATTCAAAATAGAATTTCTTACTACAATATTGGATTTGTTAAAGAATTAACAGTGTGTTTATTTGAGTCATCTAAATTGTATTTGATATAAGTGTTTTCAGCTGATGGTGATGCCTTACAAGGTAAGGGTTTATTTATTATTGCACTTTGGATTTTGCTGTAGGTCAATCCAGGAGTTTACTCCTGGACGGGAGTGTTTCGAACTTGAACCTGGGTTTTATCGAAATTGGGTTGTGCCATAGAAATATCACGGCTTTGCATCTATTTACTTCAAACTTACATTTACCTATTAATTACATATCACATAAAATGTCTGTTGGCACGCTTATGTCTCGAGGCGGAGAATCCGCCTCACGTTATGACAATTAACATAGGTCCTGTGTCCAGTGGTTTCTGTTGTGCTGAGAAGTATTCAGCTAATTTGTTAATTATTAACTCCAAATCTAATTACGTTATCTCAATAAAAGAGAGTAATTTACCTTAACGGTGTGTTTGAGTCATCTAAATTGTACTTGATATAAGTGTTTTCAGCTGATGTTGATGCCTTACAAGGTAAGGGTTTATTTATTATTGCACTTTGGATTTTGCTGCAGGTCAATCCTGGAGTTTACTCCTGGACGGGAGTGTTTCGAACTTGAACCTGGGTTTTATCGAAATTGGGTTGTGCCATAGAAATATCACGGCTTTGCATATTATTGTCAAACATACATATTTATCCTTTTAACTTCGTATTACATAAAATATGTATATGTGTTTGGCACGCTTGTCTTGTGGCGGACAACACTTTCCACATGACAGCTGCTACTACTCCAAATTCAAACCTTTATCCATCATTTGGAATGAAATTGTTAATAATCATTTAAATTTATGGTATGTTCTCTGACATTTAAAGCAATAAAAACATTCAAATATTGAAGTAAATATGTCCCAAACCCATTTTTGAAGCAATAGATTTAAGAAAAATCTTAATAAATGTATAAGCACAAGATGAAATAAATATATCCCAAAACTAAATGTAACATAATTCACTCCCTTCAACTATAAGAGCTGTAGGCCGCAACACAGACTTTCTTCACAATTCAGCCTTTTGCACTCATGAAGTTGTGAGCCTCTGGTCTATTTTATACACAATCCATAAAAAGTTTCAAAATTCTAAAACATGGATCAGCAACACATTTCAGAAAAATTGGACGATTTCTTGTGGAATTACCCTTGTTTAAACAAACAACACATTCAACGTTAAATAATAATATCACAGTTTTAATTGGTAAATACTATCTATTAACAATAGGTTAATACTTTTTTAAATTTTTCAAGACACTTCTAGTACTTAAGGTTACAAATTTATAATACAAGCCAAGAAATTAAATGACCACTCTCATTGTATTAAAATTAAAGAGTATTACCCTTTTCTTTATCATCCAATTTATCAATAAGATCAACAACTTGTTGAGAAGCACCATTACAGGGTTCATCTATAATCAATTCGGAATTAAGAATCTGGAATACATAGATTTAGTGCAATTTAGACATCAAAAGCGTTAATACAATTACCTACACAACTAATTCAAAACACAAATACTATTACTCACATAACAAACAATACAAAAGAAAATGCAGTCATCTGTATAACCAAAAGACAAATGCAGGCCATCAAATAGAGAGAGTATAATTAGCTTTAAAAAACCATCTACTTAATGGTCTAATTACAACTATAGATATTTTTCCTAAAATGCATTTTCTAATAAAAGGCACTTAAATTTGTAATTAATTTGCAAAAAAATTATCGTTAAAATTTTTAAGAAAATGATATTTTTTACAAGTTAAAATCATAATTTCTTAAACTTCAATCATTTGCTAAAATCATAATTTCTTAAACTTCAATCATTTATCTCCATTATTTACATTTCTTACTTATGTAATTAAGAGATGAAAACTCAACTCATCACTGGGAGACAGTGACAGAAATAACAAATTCGCTGTTTTATGACGGTAAAACTATATTTAATATTGAAAAATATGTAGAACAGACTGTATTCTAAACAAATACGGCAAAAAATATGTTTTATTTATTTTTTTTTAAGCTCAAGGGACCCAAAATTGACGATTATCAGAAATTCAGCCATATCAAATCAGACCTGCTGAAAAATAAATGCAATCGATAATCATGAAAAACTCATACATATCATATATGTAATACTTGTGCAAATTTGGCTTCAATCACCAGTAGTTTTGAGGATATTACAATTTTACATTATGTAAAATGTGTGTGCATATATGACACACACAAGAGCAATTTTTTTTAACTGCAACATGTTTTCACTTTAATGAAACAGCCTACTCTTGTGCCCAATTTAGTTTCAATCAGATAAGTATCCTTGGATAAAAATAGTTACACAAATCTGAAGTGTAACATGCACCTAAACATACTGCACATAACAAGGGCAAAAAAAAATTTAAATTACAACATTCTTAATTCCTTACCCTTTTATGTAACAGCCTACGCTTGTACAAATTTGGTTTCAATCTAAGTAGTTTGAGAAATATTGCAATATAATAAAAAATTAAAGTACTATGCAATCTAAGGGCAAAATTTAAATAACTGCATTTTAACTGTTTTACATTTATGGAACAGCTAAGTTTTACACCAAATTTGTTTTCAATCGGTTGAAAAGTTGTTAAATATTACCAGTTACATAAATTTGAGGACAGACAAACAGTCTGTTGGATTAAATGAAGAGTTTTTGTAATAAGCACCAATCAAAATATCAGACAAATTTTGCCCCCAAACTATCTTTAGCACTAATTATCGGGGTTTCCACTATTTAAAAGCAACAAAAAATAAGTACCTTTTAAGGGTTCAAAATGCATTTACACATGCATATTTTAACATGATTTAAGCAAGTTTTCATACAACAAAAATATTATAATATATATATACGATCTACTAAATTTTCTTAGCATTTTTTTTATTAAAATATTCAACATAGTAACTAATTATTGAACAAAAAAAGAATTGATGGAAATACTATTAAATCTTAGCACCAGCACTGAGAGCAAAATCAATGATACATTATATTGAATGTTAGCAATTATAACCTCCAATTTAAAGAGTTTTTCCTGCATTGCTGAGTATTATACAATTAATCAAAGGTAGCACAAACAAAAGCCAAGAGCATAATTATTTTGTTTTTTATTAACGACATGCATTTCCAAAAAATAAAAGATCAAAAAGGTTTAAATAAACAATTTAAGAAATTACAAATAATCACATTTAAAAAGTTACATTTTCAGTTTTATAATATTTTATTTAAGGGGTGCCATACACCAAAGTGTTCAATTTGTTAATTAAATGAGAAATGCCTTCTTTTAAGTGAGATGAGACTTTAAATTTAATACACAGGTCAATTGTATGATTAAGCTCCCAGGAAAAATCAATTTGTTTTAAATGTTCAATACAGGGAAGGGGTCCTTCACATAAAAACATTCTAAATATGAAATGATAGAAAACATAATGAGATAGACTAGAAATTTAGTTCAAGGGCAGATCATTTGAATAGAAGGTGTACAATTTCACATTTCAATATATGTTACTTTAGGGGTGCCACACAGCAAAATTTTCTATTTACAGAATAAATGAAAAACTCCCTTTTTTTTAGCAAGATACAGACATAGAAGCAGACACATTAGTGAGCAATTCGATAAGTCACATTGCAAAAAGCAATTTATTCTAAAATTTAAATTTGAAAAGAGTATGATGCTCCACACCAAAACATTCGAAATATGGACTATTTAGAAAAAGAACATAGGAGAGCAATATAAATTTAAATTTTTGTAACAGTATGGATCATATAATGGAAAATAGAAGAAAATTATTGTGTTGCAATATTTTGTCTTTTAGAAGTTGTACACTCTGAAATGTTCAATTGGCCAAATTAATGAGAAATACCCTGTTTTAAGTGACTGAGATATTGAAAATTTGGCCACAGTTGAATAGTTTAAAAAAGCCTTACTGCAAAAATTGAAATATTTAAAAATGCACAATCTTCAGGGTGTGCTTATTGTGAAGCTGTTACTTTTTAATGGGTATTCAGCTAGTTTAATAACTACTTTATTATACTTGACAGTTGTTTAATGATCTTGTGTAAGATAGCTATATTGATATTAGCTGTAAATTGTTCCTGTTTACGCTTCTAGTAGAAATACAGATTTGTGGTTGCCAAGTCGCTATTGGTGACCAAGTTTGCAGTCATGGCAACCAAAATTATTACAGTAAGTCACCATTTCTGGCAACCAAAATTTCTCCGGAATCTTTTCAATCCCATGGCATTGGCGGCTGGTAGATCAGGCCAATTGCCTCGTGGTCAGTTGTGGGCCGATTGCCTCATGGTTGCAGATCTGATTTAACATCTTTATTCATTTCGTTAAAAAAACCCCATTGTTTTCTAACATTTTCAGAGCTTTTGCTTCAAAGAAATCTCTTAGAAATCCTTTATTTATCAATTCATAACATCAGAGTTTCGATATTTTTATGTATTTCTCAGACATGGCAACCCTATTGAATCTTTGTTGTTATTAATATTTTTGTCCTGTTCTGTGACTGTTAAAGTATTTTATATTTTAAAAATGCAAATTATCATTTTTTGGTTACTGTCTTCAATTTGAAAACATACTAGTTTTTGTATGCTGCTGTTTTATGACTAATAAGGAATGAAATTAAATCAAATGAATGAATTTAAATTAATCTGTTTCTTTTGTGTTATCCCTCTTCTCTAAATAGAATGTCTCTAGCCTACTGTCCACAAAACATAACAATATAAAAGTATATAGTTACATAATTTCAAGTATTTTCAATCTATGAATTTACCTCAACTCAGCCAAGTGTATAATATATCATATACACTTGATTATAGACATCTGTCATCATTGAAAATTTTTTAGCCACTAACTTATTTTGGTTGGCCACTAAAAATTATATTCTTAGTGGCCAGTGGCCAATAATAAAAAATCTCAAGCTGAATCTTTAGCTTATTGATGCTTCTAAAAAATAAAGTTATTCAGAAATTCGGACTCATTTTTGTATCCTGAGAGTACACCCATGATTCAAGAGGATACATTGTAACACTATATTAATATACCTTTATATTTTTTTAAGAAGACCTATTTGCTCTATTTCTCTAATTTATGTTATTTGTATATCTTTGTACTTTAAAATAATACTTCATATAACTTTTTGTATGTAGTAGCTCAATGTAACTGCAAATTTTTAGAAATCAAACATTTTTAAAAGTAATAGCAATTATGTGGGCAAATCCAAAACATTTGGGGCTTAGGTGGACTCAAGACTCTCAAAATTGAGCATGAATTCGTCTCCAATACGAAGCAGTTACTTTCACATTATGAATCAAATAACAGATGTAAAAAATATAAAGTTATATATAATAATAATATAAGAACCTTAAAATATAGAAAAACAAAAAAATTACTAACTTGTTCCCAATATTTTCGTTGAATCTTTCTATTTTCTTCCTGTAAATGTAATATCTCACTACGATAATTCTGAATAAGATTTTCTTGAGTATGAATTTGAATTTGAGTTTCACTGAGCATAGAATTACCATCGGGAGAATTTTCTGGAATGGAAGCTAAATGAGAATCGGAACGTGATAAATGTTGATCATGTCTCAGCTGCGACACAGGATGGAAAGAACTGTTTTCCAATAGCTGCATTCGCAGTCGTGCATACTCAACCTGCAGTAAAAAAATATTGTTGAGAACATTATCATAAAATCACAAATATTTAATAACAAAAGCTAGAGGTTTTAAGCTACCATAATTTTAAGAACATCTCAACAAAACAACTACACTTTAAAAAATACCTATAATCAGTTGAAGTCCCCCGTAATATATTATGGCATAATGGGTAAGCAAGCTGCACATTTATTATTCAATATAAATAAATTTCAACTTCTTCGCTGATCCATCTGTAATGCTTGGCAAAAAATTTGGCTGGATATCGACAACTTGACGGGGGTTTTAAATGTTGCCAAATTGATAAAAATAACACTAAATCAATGAAAATGGTGCCAAATTGATGAAAATCCAATATCTTGGAAAGAATATAAAAATAACATATTTCTTAGTCCATGCATAATGCTTGGTGAAAAATTTTGCAACACATCTAATGAGAAACAGATGGGTCAACTTAGCAGCTTTTTTTTTTAAGTATTGTCAAATTGATACAAAATATTACCAAATTGATAAAAAATAAAACTTATTTGATGAAAATTTAATATCTTAAAAAGATCAGTTCAATTTCTTTGATAATCACTGTCAATTTGTACATACTTGTATTTTGTTACAGGATAATATAGCATGTGTTTCAATAGGAAGTAGTATTGGAAATAATACAGAAGGTTGTTCACACTTTATGGAAACGATTTTGTATTTATGTTTCTCGTTAGCATTTTGAGATAAAGATTTGGCATTTTTAATATAATTGTCTGATACTGTTTTGTTTTGATTGGAATGTAGAATAAAAGATTTATTTTGAAAATGGCTCCTAAATTGACAGATGGCTAAAAGGTTATGTAAATGTGCTTTCCAAGGAAAAATATTCATATCAACAAATTGTAAAGCGGAGTAAAAATTGAGGTTATAGCATAGAGAGGTATTTTTAATATATTAAATTTGAAAGAGAAAACACGTCTAGCTGAAAGTAAAAATGAAAAAATGGCTGCAAAATTGCATCCAAAGACTGTTCGAACGTGGGTAAATATCAAGAGAATTAAGTCTCTGATCCTAAAAGAAAATCCACAGACTCAAAGATCCATTGCATTGAAACTGGGAATGTCTTCTGGCACTGTAAGTAAAATCATTCATAAAGATTGAAGTTAAAAAAGATGTTTAAATCTAAAGTTCATCTGCTTTTGCCAAAGCATATTGCAGAAAGAAAAACAAATTGTAGAAAATTATATGAAAAACACCTAGCTGCTGATAAATGGAAATTTGTGGTAACACTCGATGGGGCATGGGTGTATTTAAGTGACTGTGATAAAAAAAGAGCAATTTTCTATTGCTCAACAGTCGAAAATGACCATACGAAATGGCTTCGTCAATGTACAGAAAAGTTCCCAAAAGGATTCATGATAGTTGCAGGATTTTGTTACAACGGTAACTCTATCAAGAACACCGACCCACCCGAAGGTACACAGAAAAGATGCACAGTCGCTGCAATAGCGCTCCCAGGACACCAGGCCGTGGCCCATAGCCACGGCACTCCACCGCATCTGCGCGGTTGTTACAACGGTAAATTAAAACTCAAAAGCATCTTAAGTATAACTAAAATTAATTCACTCTATTATCAGCAGAATATTTTAGAACCAATTTTTGAAGAAGAAATTCCAGCCTTATATGGAAAGGACGTCAACAAAGTTGAACTTCATATGGACAAAGCCTCTAATCACACATCTAAGTCAACTGCCGCATATTTAGCAAAGAAAGAATCAGAAACAGAAATAAAATGTATCCCATTTAATGAAATACCTGTAAAATCACCTGATACTTCTCCTATGGACTTTTGCACTTTCAGTTTGTTAAAACAAACCTTAGGAAAACGGCATCCAAGAACACTGAACGGACTTTGGAAAACGACCCAAGAGAAGTAGGATAAAGTTGATATGATGGTGTTAAGAAAAAGTTTACTTTCATCGAAAATTCGAGCTAGAGCTATAGTCAAGAATCAAGGCTATCGGATAGAAGCAAAACGCCACAAGAAATACGTCTTTTATGCATAAAAATTAATTATCAAAATCGTTTCCATGAAGTGCAAATGACCTTCTGTAGTACTGGTTACGAGAGATGCATTGTTTGCACATGTCCGAGGATAGTAGAAAGGAGATACTGCTGGTGAGCGGATGGGAGGTAATGCTTTGCTTACAACTTTTTGCAACCTGTCATATGATGGCCATAACTTCTAGTAAATAAATAAAATTATCCAGTATTATTCATTTCAAATTATAATGGAATTTAAATAGTATTCTTCTCAAAAACTTCTATTAGAAATATTTAATTCCATTCTCCTATACAAAGAAAAAAAGTAAGAATGTTCGCATTATACAAAATTATCTTCACAAGCAAATCTAGAGAATAAAACATCCTGCTATCGGATGCAAACCAATTTAAAAATAGATATAAAGTTTGATCAATATATGAGTTGCTTTCATTAAAGAGGGTCTTTCATTCATTTTTTCTTGTTACAAAATTTTTATACTATTTTTTAAATTTTTAATGTGTTATTTCAAAGATGTGTAATAGTTTAAATTTAAAAAACATTAGCAGCAATCTGGAGAAATGAAATAAAAAATGCAAATTTATTTTCAAAACGAAAGATAATGACTGCACAACAAGGAAATGATACTTGTTTATTTCATTAATGCAAGAAACTGTTTTATTAGTACAGTGATTGAGAATAAATATTTCTCAAACGATGTCATTATTTTATAAATGCCTATATATGAAAATATTACATTAATTTGAAAAATGAAAACTTAGTAACCCGAGATATTGAGTGATTAAAACATAATCCTGGGTTGTGAGTTTTCTTTCACAATTTTTTCTTTTTCTGTAACCGAAAATGTTTAAGCCTTGAGCTACTTGAAAACGCTTGTGTTCACTGTCTCCATTACCTCTACTTCATACTCTGTTTCGTTTTGCATTGACAGTATTATCCTTGAATTATGGTTGTTGTTACAAACAACTAATACCCAAAGAAATCTTTTAGTTGAAAATTTTCATTGCTTTCATCTTTCTTCTTACTGGTCATTTCAAAAGCTTTCATCTTATCACTTTTAGTCATATTTTGTTGTTATATAGTACTGCTTGCATATTTTTGAAACTCCTTTATAGTACTCACTATGGTACCTTCTGGACTCTATGGCACAATTGCTTGGCATATTTAAAACTCAAACATTGTAAATTCAGGACTCGGCCTCATTACCTGAGGGGGGGGGGATCCAAATCCAACACGTGATTTAAGAGATATTTAAGTTAGAAGCATGTATTCAACTTTTACATATTAGATAATTAAACCTATACAATAACAAATTGCCATTGTTAAAACAGCCATGCACTGCATATTTCTTCAATCTGTAAGAAAACACCCGTCTACCTGATTTTTTCCACCAGAGAAATATAAACAATTTTGTTCATAACTAGATATGATATAACCCCAAGAATTTTTCTTTATAAAATTAAAGTTTAAAATGCATTGATAATTTCATTGAACTACAAAAATACTAATCATTAGATCATTAGTCTTAGATAATGAAAGATGTTTGTGTGTATGTCTGTCCTCTGCAAGGGAAAATTGAAGCATCAGACAAATGTCACAATTGCTACATAGTTTCTTCACATATCCCCATAATGTGCATCTTGACAAGATTTTTTTAATTTGAATTAGTTTAAAAGTAATTGAAATTTTAAAAGGCAAAAATTCCATTTTTTGCAATTTTGTCAAATTTAATCTATTTTTCTTTGCCACTGCACATGATAATTCCATAACAGGTGCTTTGATTAAATCACAGATATTTCATCTACACTGAAAAATAGCTGAGTGCATTTAATTTATGGGTTTTCTAACTTTGCAAATTTAAAAGATGTTGTCATAATTCTTCTTTATGTGAAAAGCATCCAATGTTTAGTTATCTGTGGTGGAAATACAGGGCATTAGGCAAAATGTAAACACTTTGGACACTTATATCTCCAAGCCTAATATATAAAAATGTAAATAATTTTTCTTTATTTTGTCAGAAATATGGTACAGGCAATGAATATATAAAGTAATTTGAATATTTTAATATTTTGAATGTTTTTTTAGAAAAACTTAAAAAAGTATGTGTTTGAGAAGGGGGTTTTTTTTTTCTTACTTTCACTTGAAATATTGCCCAAACAATAAAAAATAGATAGAAATAGTAAATGACAAAAATATGTATTAGGAAATCTAGTTTCTAGATCTACTTTTTTAAGCTCATATAGTTTTCAAGTAATCGTCTTATCAAGTTGAAGACTGAAAATTCTTTGTTTTTCAAGTTTTTAATGCTTATATCTCAAAAACTGTAGCTCTTTGAAAGCACTATAAGTGCATACAGGGTGCTCCAAAAACAATGACCTCGGCTTTTATTCCTTAAATATTGATCTTAGACATATATAATAAATTACAAAGTTGCATAAAAAAAGGTACAGAATTTAATGAAATCGATAAATATTTTCAGGGGATTAAATTTGAAGAAATACAAAATTTAAATTTTTATACAGCCCCGGTACAAAAACATTTCCAATACAGTAAAATATCCAACACACTATAACATTCCCCATACACTAATAAGATGATGTACAAAATTTCAGTATTTTATCATAAAAAGTCCCAGAGATATGTTTAAACAAAATTGGCAAGGGCAGATCCAGCAAGGGGTGGAGGGGGCGATCGCGGAGGGAGCTAAGGGCAATGTTTTTGGGATACCCTGTATATATATATATATATATATATCCACAGATGTGCCAAAGATAGGTTCATAATTTTGATTATTAAAAATGTACATTAAAAATACAAGTATACCTGTTAGTTATCAATATTATAAGTACTTAATTTAAATTTAATATTATATCTGTTAGTACTGCTAGATATTATTATATTTGTAAGTAATGCTATATTTGATAGTAAAGATGTTTTTCAGAAAATACGACTATTTTGGGGGAGGGGCAAAATGAGGGGGGTCATCAGTCACAGCCACCCGGTGCAGTTGGTCTTCTGTAATTTTAAAATGTGAAGGAGGGTCGTCAGACCAAAAAGTTTAAGAACCACTGGCCTGGCTAACCATAAAATGACATACCCAAACAACCTGAAGAGATTCATTTCAAGTTTCCATAAAATAACTCCAAGTATTTTTCTAATATAATAATAGAAAGCAAGTTTCCCTTGAAATTCATTCTACTATAAATCACATACCATGAAATTGATTTTGATGAGAGAGTTCCTATTTTTATAAATAATTTAAGATACTGGCCTTTATTTTCAGTTGTGCATGCTGTGATATAACTAGCAAGACACTGTCAAACCATTAGAATTGGAGGAATAATTAAAATAAAATATTCTGCATTTAACAAAAAATTGTAACACTTTGCTTGGAAAATTCTGTACCTTTTCTTACGCAACTTTGTAATTTATTATGTATGTCCAAGATCAATATTTAAGGAATAAAAGCCGCGGTCAATGTTTTTGGCATACCCTGTATAATTGAATTCTGAATCAAGCTCACTTTTTTTTGGAAAAAAATTTAAAAAGTATCTGCTTGAACAACATTTATTTTCCATTTTTTCAACTTTCACTCGAAATATCTTCAAAACTATAAAATATGAAAGGTAGCCATAAACAGTAAATGACAAAATTATGTATAAGAAATCTAGTTTCTAAATCTAATATTTTAATCTGGGTTTTGCAATGGATGAAAAAGCATTAATATTTTAAATGTCACGAGTGCTACAGTTCAATGTATTTACTTGCTCCTTGGTGAAATATTGGTGCACAAGCACAATATTTTGTTTTATTTTTAAAAAATTAGGAAATTAAACAAACTTAAGGATTCTCTAAGATTTTTAATGATTGATGAAGTTTGAACAGAATACATGGAAATATACATATTCAAATAATATGTACTTGTGTGCCACCAGGTAAATTTATAGATTAATTTGAATCTAAAATCTTGTCAGATCTGTTGCATAAGTTTAATTTGTATACCACCAAGCAAGTTATTAAAATAATTTGACATTTTGAAGTGAAGTCTATAGTCGGAGTATCAAGATAAAATCAGGGTAAAAACTAAAAGTTCTAACTAGCTATAAACAATGAACGAGTAATTTGTAGTGCTTTGGAATCCTGTAAATAAAATATGAGTCAGAAAAAATTGAATAAACTTATTGAATTTTACTAGTTTTATTTTCCAAAATATTATTTACGCAAAACCATTTCAGCACCTATCGAACTGGAGCCACCACTAATTTTTACTTTCCTTATATACATAGTATAATGTATAAGGGAAGTATTGTAACGGGGTTGAAAATTCGAATTCGAGTTTTCAACGGGAGAGCATGTTTCAAGCATCTCTGATCAAGAATCGAACATTTTTGAGGTGATGTCTGTATGTGTGTGAAGACGATATCTCACGAATGGAGCGATTCAAATGAAATTTGGTACAAAAATAACAATCCGTGATTAGTGGAAGCCTATTGCTTGTAAACACAATCAAATGCTCAGAATCCCCCCTAAATTTTCGAGTGAAATTTTAAAAAAATCCAAACCTTTAATAAAGTTACAGAAACAGACATTTCTTATGTAATTTTTCCTTAGAAAATGATTGACATAAACTTTAGAAAGCTAGCATGAACCCTTTTCGAGATATTGCACATTTTTCAAATAAATTTATTAAAAAATCCCACAAATTAAAAAAAAATATTAACTGTTGAGAAACATGTTAACTTTTGATATATTAATATGTGATAAATTTTGTGACATCATTCTCGTGGATCTAGCTCATCCCATTCATGAAAAAGGATACTTTAGTAATAATTTTGTATTTGAACGCCAATAGTCATTTATCTGCTATAACTTATTTCTCCATCCATAACACTTGGCGAGATTTTGGCGACAAATTTGGCGGTAGCGACATTTTTAAATGTTGCCAAATTAACGAAAATCTCACCAAATGGATTAAATTACACTAAATCAATGAAAATAACGACTAATTGACGAAAATTCAATATCTTGAAAAGAATATAAGTATCTACTATAAGAATAACCTATTTTTATTTTACTATAACAGTTGTAAATTCATTGCATTGTATAAGGAAAGTCATGTGCTGCCCACATCAGATATTTTAATTTGATATTATATCATCATGAGTATTGTGCTAACATTTGACTTAAATTGGATAAAAATGTGCTGAGATAACAATATTTTGCTTAATTTTACTTCAGCGTTAAAGAAACTTTCTTGTGGCTGCATGTATTTTCGTTTATTTATGTTGTGGGAATGGCTTTAGCTCAAAACAGGGGATTTGAAAATTGAGTGGTGTCATCTGTATCTGTATTATCATCTGTATCTGTAGCAGCCGCTTAGTTAAGACCCGGGAAACACCAGGTAATTTGTTCTAAGTAGAGAATAAAGCAGCTCACATGTAAAATGTTTTTGCAGTTATGATACCATCAGAAATATCGCAAACAGAAATATTTGTTTTAGTAAGTTTCAAAGCAGACACAGGACAAAATCCTATCTTGATGCACTTTTAGGCTGTAAAAGAAATATTTCTGCCTTCAGTAGCTTTTGATGAGTTAGTCAGTCATTATACATTTTATTTGGGTAGTATATTACATTGTGTCCTAGTTATTTACTTATATTTTTGTATTATAAAACTGTATATAGTTAATGTTAATTTTTTTATCCACTTCCTTAGATTACATTAGTATCATAAGTATAGAAATAGATGCTTATAACATTTCTTACAATACATGACAATGTATAGGGAAAGTATTGAAATCATGTCGAAAATAACTCGATATTTTGATGGATCTACACATTTCGAGCAAGCAAAAACTTGAATCCACCATTTTTAGAGTGATATCTGGGTGTGTGTCTGTCTGCGCAATGTATGTGTCTACTCTAGATCAAAAACTATTCAATGTCACAAAATTTGATAGGTGAGTCACTTGTTAGTTACCCTGGTGCTGATTAGATTCAAGTAGGATACTGTAAAATAGAACCGACTTGTTTTGCGAAATAGCCCACAAAAATCATCAAAATCTTAAATAAAAGACTAAATATACCCAAATGTAATGAATAAATGGTTGCTTCATACATAATTATTTATGACAAAATGAATAATAAACCAACCCCATCACTACAGGATAGACCATTCTCGATATATTGAAGACTTTTAAAATTTTGCAGAGCTGGCAACATATTGAAATTATATGTATTAAAACTGCAAAATGGATATAATTTCAAATAAGTATTAATGTCATTTTATGCAACTGAACTCAATTTAAAGGCCAAAAATTACAGCCTAATAATTACTTTTAGAATGATTTGAAAATAGAAGGTTCAATGGAACCTAATAATAAACGCTCTGGATTAATGTATTAAGAGAAAATAAGAGATCGTGAACAAGCCCAATATAAATATACTACTGATGTGCTCGTCTAATAAAATGTTTGTGACATTAAATGTGTGGTATTCATAGTGTTTAACCTGGATTACAAGAAACTTAAAAATCCTGCTCAAGGTAAGAATTAAATTTAAAAATTTTGATTTGAATTTTGCATCAGTTAGGTTAATTAAACTGATTTTCTAAAAGACATTTTCCAAATATTTTATGGAAAACATCAAAATTAACTTTAGTTTATTAGATGAATATCTTCATATAATTTTTCAGTTCTATAGAAAAACCATATGAGTAACAGAAATACTCTTACAATAAATAATGAATAATGGAATAAAAAAATTTGACAGTTTAAAATAAATATGTTAAGTTTCAAAAATATATTTTTCATTAAACATAACGCTTAATCTAAATCGAAAGCAAATTTTAAAAAATATGAAGTCTGAAAATCATGTAAAACAATTAATAAAAACAATTATCACCAGAATAACAATTATTGAAAATGTAGCAAAAATTGGCTAAAACATATTTTTGCCATGAAGGTTTATACCATACCATTCCATGGTTTTTCCACTGTGACATAAACATGCCAACCCTGCTTCAATCAATTCATTAAATTCTACTACATTATTTGTTAATTTTAAGATCCGAGTTGAAATGATGAAATATGTTTGGTTTGCCATCTTGGATAACATTAAAGTATTATTTTCTTTTAACTGTTTTTTATTCCATATACCTTTTAATGTTAAACATACAACCATGCAGACATTTTAAATTCATTCAGTCAGGGTTCCCACTAAGTCAGGAAAAGAGGGGGAGAATTTATCTCCTTCCAGAAAATTTTGGGAGAGATTTTCTATCATAAGGAGAGAAACTTAAGATTTCATTTTTTTACCACGCTAATTTAGAAAGTAATAAAAAAGAAAGTAACTATAACTTATATTCTTCGACATTTAAATTTTTAATTCTTAAAAAGAGCTAATCTATAATAAAAAATAACATCACACACAAATGGGAAAATCTGAATTGTAGTACAAAAAGAAAATAAGTACAAGAACCAAATGTAATGACTTATTGGTACCGACGAAATTTCGTTTCATTAAAAACTCAAATTCCTGACTTTCCCCATGCTTACGTTATGATTTTATTTGCCGACATAAAAACGTCTACATGGGTTATTTTAAGTAAAATGACTCACATGCGAATTTACGTTTTTTTTGTCTGTAAACTGCAAAAGTCAAGGACCGACTGTATTTACTTTATATTTTGATTTTTAAATTCATTTTATGATCAGTTTTCATCCAGCAATAACAATTTCAAACTTTAACGATTTTTGATAGCCAAAAGCAAATATCGACGAAAACTGTTTCACTAGGCAAATAGAATTAGGTAATAATTTTGACTTACCGTTTGAAAATGAATTATTTTTTTTTTTGTATTTTTTACAAAACTTGCAGAACATAAGGGTTAAATGGTTGAATCATCCTTCTGTTGAATCTCAAGCCAGTCATGTGATTTTAGCCATTTAGTTTGAAAAGTGTCGACTTTCTTCTTTTTGTTTGGAAATTATTAACATTTTCAATATCAATCAGATTTTCTTCAAATTTTGACTTCAGTTGTCTTTGAATCAGTTCTCTTAATTAAAAATTTAACCATTGTGGTTACCAACCAGTAACCAGAGATCTTTCGCTATATAAGTATTTAAGGTTACTGTTTATTTGCTATCACAACACACCAACTAGCTTCCCTCCACGTGACAAGGAAATGCGAGCGAGACGTCAATCAACTCTCCCTGTGGCTATTTTTAGAATTCTATAGACAAACGAGAAATCAGGCTTTGTGATCATCGGGCATCAGATTTCACGGTATCCAATTTGAAGGAAAAAATAATTTTAAGCCGAAACTGGAGAGAGAAATTCTCGTGCAGCCAAAATTTTTACGCGAGATTTTTTATGGATTTCATGAGAATCTTGTGGGTTCGCGCTGAAATGGGATCCTTGCATTCAGTAATAATTTAATTTCTCCTGACAACTGCATTTGCATCCAATCACCATAGCGGTTAACTAACAGAAAAAAAAATAGGAAAATACATTGGGCAAGGAAAGAAAAATTAAGATTTTGGCCTACACTAACACATTGCATTAATGCAATCATTTAAGCCTTAAACTGCAAAGCAACTGATACTCACATATATTGAGCTTATTAAACACATACTTTACAATAAAATAAAATAATTCATTTATTTTTTTCAGTGCTAGAATTGTAGTTGATTTGGCATTTTTCAACAGTCTCTAATAATCCTGAACCTTTATTTCCTAAATTTTTATTATTCTCAAAGCTCATTTAAACTAAAATTATAAGGATTTCTATTTTTATTTAAACTAAAGGATGAAACAAATATTAATTTTTAATTAAAATTATGAAGATGTAAATTTAGATGTAAATGCACACAAATTCTAATTTATGCTTTTGAAATGGTTGCATTTTTAAGAATCCAAATCATTATTTTAATACTGTTATTCAGAAAATAGTCCTTTATTTCATAAAAAATATGTTTGATAAATAGTTTACTGTATAAAGCATGAAATAATTATAAAAATTTTAGGCAGTGCAAAAAGATTGCAAAAGTGGAAATTAGTTTCATAAATAAAATATACGGAGGATTGTGCACAAATGCTGTTTTCATGATAGATACAGTTTCAAAATAACTTTTCATTTTATTAATACTAATATATTTGAAAAATAGTTTTACTCTATAAAACTTTAAATAGTTTCATAAGCACACATGTATTGATCAAGATAAATTATATTATTACTAAACTAATTTAAAATGTGTGCATGGTTGTACATTTAACATCAAAAAAGATATGGAATAAACAACTATTAAAAAATATTACTTTAATGTTATCTACGATAATAGACCGAACACATTTTATCATTTTAACTCGAATCTTAAAATTAACAAATAAACTAGCAAAATTAAATAACTTAAATTGATTCAAATATTCCTATGCTTTAACAATTTTTAAGTGTTCTGCTGAGCACACTTAAAAGTATAAATTATTAACATTGAAACTTCTAATGCTTCAATTTTACCTAAATATTAGATTTACACATATATAGATATAATATAATGATCAGTAGTCAAATAGGGACTCAGTGGTCGGCTACCTAGACACGGCAAAAAAGAAAAACGTATTTTACTTGGAACTGAACTAATATGTGTGTTACAGACACTACTTAGGAAAGTGTCATTTTCCCTTACAATATTATTTATCCCCAGATATTAGTATTTAGCACTAGTTTTAGTGCAACAACTATTGTTATTTGCATCAAACATCAGTCTGTACATCAGCATCCATAAATCACCAGTTTATCTCAAGCTGTAACAGACATCTAAGCATAAAGATCAAACTTTTTTTAAACAAAGAGAAAACAAACAAAAAAATGAAAAACAGTGATATGGTTAAGAAACTACAATAGCATATTTTGCTATCAATACCTGCAGTTTTTCATGTTCCTCAGTAAGTCTCTTAAGATGGGAAACTAGATCTAAATTACACCAAGAATTTTGTTCTTGGGAATGGCTTTTATCGCTGTGTAAACTTGTAGGAGAGTCTGATGGGGAAGGCTGCAGATCAGAATATACAACACCTCTTCCATCAATATGCTTCACAGGAGAACGACTAGATGCAGATGTTTTTTTACTCTCAACCTCAGTGTTACGCAGAGGCTTCACAGAGGCATTTTCTAAATTTTCACTGCTTTTGGAATTACAAAATGCCGGTTTGGGCTTTATTGCTGGTTTTCTAAAAACAGAAAATTGAGATCGTGCATTGGATAATGTGGAAGGCTGGTTTCTTGGCTGTCTAATGCTTCCATGTCTTGACAAGGTGCTGTTAGAAATTTCAGTCTTTGGTTTTGTTGTTGGCAACCGCAAACTTTTAGATCGCACAAGATTACTTTTAGGTGAGCCAATTGAACAACTTTGGGATCCGGAAGCCATAGCTTGATTAGTTGGCATCATAAAAAAATTATCTCAATCTCACCTGCAATAAAAATTCAAGGTATTAAAAGACATTGAAATTATGTAACAAAACATAAATTGAGTTTGCTAACACAGTAATTATGACCAGAAGACTTAGGATTATCCAGCATCTGATTACATATATATCTTAAGGTGAACCGTTGCCTATGTGATAATAAAGGCCGGGAAATTTCGATTTAGAAAGTGGGGAATGTGTAGTTCCAGAACAGTTGGTAGAGGGCGCTGTTATTTCCTGTCAGAGCTGATTTATTACTGTCAAAGTTCGTATAAACCTCGTATTTTCACATTTCTTTACATTATCTAATAAATTAAAATCAGCATCTGTTTGCGTATTTTTTGTTTAATAAATATAGTTATTTTTTATTTAACCTAGAACATTTTTAGTTTTGTAAATTAAAAAAAGGTGCAAAATTAATGTCTTTAATATGTTTTATCGTTTAGTAAATTAAAAAAGGCAAACGTTATTATTAAAATGTTAAAATAATTTTTACAGGAAGAAGGAATATATACCTGTAAACATGCGTGAAGCCAGAAATTTCAATAGGGGGATGTCAGAAGCAAATTTGTTTCTTCAATTTAAAAGCGAAATTTTTTTATTAACAAGTTTTTTTAATAATTTTAAAATTTACAATTTTTTATTTTAGTTATTATGAAACAAAAATCAAGTTTTATAAATTATATTAAATAAAAATTAAAATATTTTTAATTTTTTTAAATCCAACTTTTCATTAACATGTCAAAGTGTCATTAACATGTCATTAACATGTTAAGTACCCCCCACCCCCCCGCCGGGAGTTCTTCAGGATTCATAAACTCGGGAATGTATAATTTTTAAAAAAAAGAAAGGGGGGATCAACAGGATAGATTGATTTAAATCAACATTTAAAATGTTAAAATAATTTTTACAGGAAGAAGGAATATATACCTGTAAACATGCGCGAAGCCAGAAATTTCCATAGGGGAATGTCAGAAGTGAATTTTTTTTCAATTTAAAAGCGAAAATTTTTTATTAACAAGTTTTTTAATAATTTTAAAATTTTCAATTTTTTATTTTAGTTATTATGAAATAAAAATTAAGTTTTATAAATTATATTAAATAAAAATTAAAATATTTTTAATTTTTTTAAATCCAATTTTTCATTAACATGTCATAAAGTACCCCCTTCCCGCCGGGAGTTCTTCAGGATTCATAAACTCGGGAGTGTATAATTTTTAAAAAAATGGAAGGGGGATCGACAGGATAGATTCATTTACATCAACATTAAAAATGTTAAAATAATTTTTACAGGAAAAAGGAAATATACCTGTAAACATGCGCGAAGCCAGAACATAGGGGGATGTCAGAAGTAAATTTTTTTTTTTTAATTTAAAAACGAAATTTTTTATTAACAAGTTTTTTAATAATTTTTAAATTTTCAATTTTTTTATTTTAGTTATTATGAAATAAAAATTAAGTTTTATAAATTATAGAAAATAAAAATTAAAATATTTTTAATTTTTTTAAATCCAATTTTTCATTAACATGCCATAAAGTACCCCCCTCCCCCCTCGTCGGAAGTTCTTCAGGACTCATAAACTGGGGAGTGTATAATTAAAATAAATTGGAATGGAGTGAGGGGTCGACAAGATAGATTGATTTAAATCAACATTTAAATCAAGATTCTAATTACTTGGTTTAAAAAAAAATATTGATTCAAATCACTTATTTTTTTTTTTAAATTATTCATTAAAATCAATGACTTTTTAAATTAATTGATTTTAAACAACATGAACATGCATAAATTTATTTCAATATTTTTGAAATTTAGTTATTTGGGATAAAAGGCTTATGATAAAAATACATATACTTGGGATTTTTATCCCAAGCATATGTATTTAATATATTAAAATTTGTTAAAGAAAATAGTTTTAACCTTTTGCGTACGTTACGTTACAATCAGAATTGCAATATGGTACACAACAATGTACCATTTTTACCGAATTATTTTTGCACAATATTTTATATTAATGCTATAAAAATCAGTATAATTTAATAAAAAATAACAAATGTAAAATTATAAAAAAAAAGCTTTACCATAAACAAAAATGCACTCCAAACCCTTAGGAGTGCATCATTGTTTGCATTGAAAAACTGCGAAAGGACAGGAAATAAAAGCGATCCTAGCGAACACTTGAGTGAACTAAGCTGTCGCCCGTTTTTGGCCGAAAATACGTGAAATTTCCCGGCCTTGTATATTACGTAGGCAACGGGTGAACTAAATAATGAGTCTCATAAAAAATATTCTTATATTCAATTGCAATCCATATACACAGAAAAATAAAATGTATAGGCACAAAAATAATAAAACAAAAAGTTGCTGCAAATTTTTGGTGTACAGTAAAACTAAAATAAGATAATTAATGAAAAATGGCTAAAAAAGTTAAAATGTAGAGGTTTAATGTGACAAAATAAAGCATGTTATCAGTATACATACATCAATAATATAAGATAATTAATGAAAAATGGCTAAAAAAAACTTATTTAAGAATGTGTAAACTTAATGTGACAAAATAAAGTATGTTATCAGTACATATATATCAATAATATAACTAGATTTATATTTTGTCTTCAAAATTAGTAAAAATTACAAAAGTATGTGTATTAACCATAACATTTTACAACACAGTCATGGGGATTGAAAAAATTTTTATATTAAAAATAGTTTGCACACATAGTCAAAAAACAAAATGTATCGTAATCATAGGGGCTTTGAGAGGGAATGTAATAACCTATTCTTAGAAAAAGTAATTAACATAAGAGTGTTTATGTTACCCAGGTTCGATAATGCCTTAATAAGTATTAATAAAATAATAAGTAAGATTCTCATCCGAAAAGCATAAAATTCTTGACTTTTTCAGCTTTCCAGATAATTATTCGAAACATTCCAGGTTAAAAAAAATCCCAGATTGAAAAAGCATAATTAAATAAATGTATATATTTTATTAAAATATATGATATGTAATTAAATTAGAATCAGATCTAATTGTTAAGAAAAAATTATGAAAAAGGGCCAAAAGATGAAAGAAGTTAATTATTAACGCTTGATAGAACACAAGTTTACACTAAATAACATTTACTAAATTTAATAAAAATTATAACACCATATTTATAAAGGGGACTACATCATATTTTAATATATCCTGTGAAAATGGCTGTATTTTAAGTGCCTAAATCGTCGTTTTAATACACGTTTCTAGAAAATAACCCTTCATTTCATTAACTACATGTTTAAAAAGTAATTTGGTTGATCGATAGAATAGACCCCACTCATTTTTCAAAGCACGAAATACACTGAACTCCCGATTATCCGTGTGCAGATTATCCGGTTTTTGTGGATTTTCCATGCATCTAAAAAAAACCCTGAAAAATCACTGCAGTATTATCTGTGCATTGCAAAGATAAAAATGTGAAAAATTATAACTGTTGTAATAGATAGATTGGTAAACAAGCATATAGAAAGTGAAATTAATTTCTTGAGAGCACTTTTATGTTTCAGGAATCGCAGAGAAGTGTACACTCCATTCAAACAATCCCCCTGTCCTCTCAAAGAAGTGATTGAAACCCATTAACCTGCCTAACAGCCGGACAAGAAGGCTTTTAAGTAACGTGGTTTGTGACGCGTCTATTCTTCAAATTAAGAATCGGGTTGTCGCTGGGGTGATGGTAGAGGGAGTAACCCTTCTCTCCTTCTAGGAAGTGGGCAGTTCCAAGATTAACTTTTACGTCCATGGAACACGGCAAAAAGGAGAAAAACACTGCTTCTTCGGACATGTTCAGTCTTCTGCATGCTCTGCAAAAAATTATCTTTAATATTTATTATTCAAGGTTAAAGCTGTAACATTTACTGTAGCAATTTTTTATGCATGAGTTTTCATTGAATTTCACAAGAATGAATCAGCCACCTAAACGACATAAGACAAAAACTGGAGACAATTGTTAAGGTTGAGAAAGAAGAGTCTGTTCAGACATTATCCATGAAATTAGGTATTGGGGTTCAAACTGTACGTGATTTCATGAAACAAAAGGAAAAACTTATGAAATTTACAAGAGAATGTAATAGTGGAGAGACATCAGAGAAGAGGAAATCAGTTAAAAAATCAACTTATGAAAACCCTGATGCTTGCTTAATTCAGTGGTTCAATCAAAAAAGATCAGAAGGTGTTCCTATATCAGGCCCAATGTGCATGGAGAAAGCATTGTTTTTTCACAATGCTTTAAACATTGAGGGACCATTTCATGCATCTTCAGGCTGACTAACATGTTTTAAAAAACATTATGGTATCAGAGATGTGTGCATGAAAGGAGAAAAGTTAAGTGCAGATAATTCAGCTGCGGAGTCATTCAAAGTAGAATTTGGCGACTACCTAAAACAAGAACAATTGTCTCTAGATCAAATTTTTAATGCAGATGAGACGGGCATTTACTGGAAATGTCTCCCAAATCAAATGTTAGCAATGCAGCTAGAAAAAGAAACTCCAGGCTTTAAAACAGCCAAACAGAGAGTAACCGTTTTATGCTGTGCAAATGCATCCGGAACATTCCGAATGAAGCCTCTTCTCATAGGAAAGTCTAAAAACCCTAAAAGTTTTGGAAAGAGTTTGAAAATAGAATTCCAGTATATTATGATTTCCAAACATCTGCTTGGATGAATTCCCAAATATTTACTAATTGGTTTAATAGTAAATTCATACCACAAGTAAACGAGTGGCTAAAAGAAAGAGGTTTGCCAAAAAAAGCTGTCCTTATTGACAATGCGCCATGCCACCCCTCTGATATTACATCAGCTAACAGTGAGATTGCGTTAATATTTCTTTCTCTGAACGTTACATCATTGATTCAACCCATGGATCAAGGGGTTATATCAGCTATGAAAAGGATTTATCGGAAGAACCTTCTGAGACAACTACTAGAAGAAGAAGAAACAATTACAAGTTTTTGGAAAAAACTTACAACTTTGGATGCCGTAAATCTCATTGCCAGTGCTTGGAATGAAGTCAAACATACATTACAACATTAAAGAACACCTGGAGTAAACTGATCCCCGGTACATCAGTAGCAGATTGTGCCAACGAAGAGGTAACAGTATCAGGCCTTATTGAAATCAATTCTGGTGTTGAAGAATTTCAAAACGTTAATGAAGAAAACGTTGAACAATGGCTAAAAGAAGACAAGACCGATCAAGGGTATCAGATTTTAACAGATGCAGAAATCGTAGATACTGTGACTCAAGGGGAAGCAATAGACAAGCGGGAAGAGGAAAGTGGAAATGAAGAAGAATCGGCAAGAGTGAGCCACACCGGGGCACTGGGATGCGTAGACAAGCTATTGGACAATATGGGCCAACATTTTCATTTCGAGTATAACGACACAATAGCACTGAGAAAAATTCGCCAAATTGTGAGAATAATCGCAAACACAGCACATAAACAAAAGAATATTACACACTTTTTTATGACAAAAAATTGAATTTCTATGTAAGTTTTCTCATATTACTTCTACTCAACTCTAATTAAACCGTAGAATTTAAAGTATTTTGTTTAGACCCTGTTTCTTTAATTTTGTTAATTTTTAGTGGATTTTTGTTCATTTTTAACTTATTTACGGGTTACAGGGCCTTTGTTCGATTATCCGTATAAACCCGAACATTAATTAGCATGGATAATCGGGAGTACAGTGTAGTGCCAAGTTGGCACGATTCACCGGGTTACAATTTCATTCCGTTTACTTCGCCAATCTTAGTGTGACTTTGAAATGTGTGACAAAATTAAAGATCCCGCCAAGTGTGAGGTTCATAGTTGTTGTTGTTGAGACCCAGACCGTCCGACCTACCAGAAAGGTGTAAGGTAACTGTATGGACGGCCGGGAAGTGCCACCCAATTTAGACCGGAACCCAGTGGGGGAGGCATCCACAGGGACCGTACCCTCCTTCCCCTACCACCAACCTCTCGGAAGGACTTACGGACCCACATGTTTAACGTGATCGTACTCCGCATGAACACGGCGGCATTTGTGGCAGCGTGCAAATCTAGCGTGCAAACCACGGGGATACCGCACCCGAGATGGCCAACAGCACGCGGCGTTCCGAGGTGGTCACCCACCAAGTACTAACCGCGCCCGAGTGAGGTTGATAGTGTAATACGCTTTTTAAATGCAAAAAAAGACAGCCCTATCGAAATTTACAGACAGATAACTGAGGTTTATGGTAATGTGATGAATAAAGCTTCAGTTCGAAAATGGTGCATCATGTTTAATGGTGGGCGAACAAATATTCATGATGAAGAACGCTAGGGCCAACCTTCAGAACTGAAGTCACAACTTTGTGACTGATGAACTCAAATCAAGGATTGAGGAAAAACTTCAACAGGATAGACGTTTCACTATAGATAGACTCAGTTCGTTCATTCCTGAAATTTCAAGAACAATTCTTTATAAAATTGTTAGTGGTGATTTGGACTACAGAAAAGTGTGTTCCAGGTGGATTCCTTGAATTTTAATAGATGAACACAAACAAAAACGGATGGGAGCTGCACTGACTTTTCTCAGTCGGTACAACAAGGATGGCATGGAGTTTTTGAACCACATTGTTACTGGTGATGAGACCTGGATTTCGCATAAAACTCCAGAAACAAAGCGTCAGTGAATGGAATGACCATCATTCCCGATCCCCAACAAGACCAAAAAAGCCAAACAAATTGTGAGCACCAAAAAGGTTATGGCTACAGTGTTTTGGGATCAAAAGGGCGTCCTACTCATCGACTACATGCCTAGAGGGAAGCTCATAAATGCAGCGGCCTATTGTCAGACCCTTCACCGACTTCGCCGCGCCATTCAAAACAAACGGGAGGGGATTGTTGTCCAGAGGCATTGTGCTTCATCATGATAACGCACGTCCGCATGCTGCTGCGTTGACGAACAACTTGCTTCAGTTTAAGTGAAGTTTTTGAACATCCTCCTTATAGCCCGGACTCAGCTCCAAGTGATTACCATCTTTTCCCAAAATTGAAGGATTTTTTGGCCGGGTACCACTATGGAAGTGACAACGAAATGAAAGAGAACATTAATGACTGGTTCAATAACTTGGCGGTAACTGAGTTTGCAGAAGGCATAGAAAAACTGGTGATAAGCTATGACTAATGCTTAAATTTGTATGGCGACTACGTAGAGAAAAATAGCTAAGGTATTATATGTGTTGTAAAATATGTTTTGTTTCATTATCTTAAATAATAATATCTAAAGAAACAAACGTTCTTTACTTTAAGAATGACCCTCGTAAGTTCTTAATACTCTTAAGGACCATAAGAATCCTGTTACTAAACTAAAAAAATCTGATGTGCACATGACTTTCCTTATACAATGCAATGAATTTACTACTTTTACAGCAAAAAAATAGGTTATTCTTATAGTAGATACTAATATTCTTTCCAAGATATTGAATTTTCATCAACTAGTCGTCATTTTCATTGATTTAGCGTCATTTTTATCCATTTGGAGAGATTTTCATTTCATTATTCAGCAATAAATAGCCGAGATATAAGACAAAATATTTGTAGGCTACTTAAGTGCAATTTAATCCCAGGCAGTGCTGCTCAAGTTGGGTTTTTCTAAAAAAAAGAATTAATTTTGAACGACAGGAGAGCATCAAAATATCTCATGTGCACAAGCAATTTCAAATTCAACATAAGCAGATCGAGTGAATCCATTGCAGAGTAGAAAATGCAGCTTTTTGTCACAAATCAACAGGCAAACAAGAACATGCAATCATGTTGGTCCAAGCGACATAAAAAAAATCTGATGTGGGCAACACATGACTTTCCTTATATAATGCAATGAATTTACTACTTTTATAGTAAAAAAAATAGGTTTTTCTTATAGTAGATACTACTATTCTTTCCAAGATATTGAATTTTCATCAACTAGTCGTCATTTTCATTGATTTAGCGTCATTTTCATCCATTTGGAGAGATTTTCATTAATTTGGCAACATTTAAAAAAGACACCAAGTTGACGACATTCCGCCAAATTCATCGCCAAACGTTATGGATGGAGAAATAAGTTATTCTTATAGCAGATAAATGAGTATTGGCGTTCAAATAAAAAAGTATTACTCAAAGTATCTTTTCTCATGAATAGAATGAGCTAGATCCATGAGAATGATGTCACCAAATTTATCGCATGATATTACACATGAAAAGTGAACATGTTTCTCATTTTTTTTTTTAATTTATGGGACTTTTTGATAAATATATTTGAAAAATGGGGTGATCGTTAAATTAGCCCACACCTCATTTTTCAAAGTACAAAATTGCGCCAAGTTGGCACAATGCACCGGTTACAATTTCATTCCGCTTACTTCGCCATTCTGGTAGCCTACGACTTTCCAGACATCCAGTCAGCACGCGGAATAGTATTTCAATAGTAATCTGAATATTTCATCCGATCCTTTTTGTTCGAATTCGTTGAACCTTATTTCGAATAAATATTTGCTTCTTTTCACGTAATTAACATACATAAAGATTGCCATAATTGCCATCATAAAGTTACTAAATGACATATGGTAAGCGGCAAATGGATTCGAGTGATTGTTTTCGTAGATTTAGTAGATAGTTTTTTAGATTAAATTGATTTGTGTGAAGCATGTTCCAGTGTGAATGTACGTGTATGTTCATGAAAACGTGTTTGTGTGGATGTACGAGAAAATATGGATATAAGAGTTCATTCATTAAGGTTAGTAAAGGTTAGTTCTTTTATTTATTCATCCCATGTTTTGAAATTGCCTTTTGTATTTTCCCGTGTTTTTAAAATGGTTCGTCTAAGTTCTGTTTTTTCTTAAATTTTGTTAAAATCCAATCATTTATCTAAGTATCGTTTTTTCTTGAATTTTGTTAAAGTACAATCTTTTTCTAAGTTCTGTTGTTTCTTAAATTTAGTTACAGTACAAACTCTTTTCTAAGTTATGTTTTTCTTAAATTTTGTTAAAGTAGAATCTTTTCTTAAATTTTGTTAAAGTAGAATCTTTTCTTAAATTTCGTTAAAGTCCAATCTTTTTTCTGCATATTGTTTTCTCTTGAATTTTGTTGAAGCACAATCTTTTTTCTAAATATCGTCTTTTCCTGAATTTTGTTAAAGTAGAATCTTTTTTTAAGTTCTGTTTTTTTTTTAATTTTGTTAAAATACAATCTTTTCTTAAATACCGTTAAAGTCCAATCTTTTTCCTAAATATAGTTTTTCTTGAATTTTGTTAAAGTACAATCTTTTCTCTATGTATCGATTTTTCTTAGTATTTCATTAAAAGTACAATCGTTTTTTTTTTTAATTTTCGTATTTTTTCTAAGTATTGTTTTTTTTTAAATTTTCGCTATTTTGGGTTATAAGTTTTTGATATTGATTTAAAATCAAAAAATATTTTAAATATCGCATGTTTCAATATGGTTTATTAAATTTTAAAAGTTTTTTATTCTGCCATTACACAATATTTTTATAATGAACAAAAATCGTATTTTGTAAGGTTTTTATGAGTATTATTCCCATTAATTAAAATTGAATTTCACATTCAAAACTCCAGTTCATAAAACTTACTAGAATACGTCACTTTGGTAGGAGGAGCCTATTTTAAAACATGGGAATACATGTCACTTGAGTTGGGAGGAGTTAATTTCAAAACATGGAGAAACGTGCTAACTTTGTGCAATTTTGTACTTGGAAAAATGAGGTGTGGGGTATTCTACTGATTTACCAAAAAATGTGCAATATCTCGAGAATGGTTCATGGTAGCGTTCTAAAGCTTATGTCAATTGTTTTCTAAGGAAAAATTACATAGGAAATGTCTATTTGCGTAATTTTATTAAAGATTCTGATTTTTTCAAAATTTCACTCGAAAATTTAGGGGGGGTGGTTCTGAACATTCGATTGCATTTAAAAACAATAGGCTTCCAGTATTCATGGATTGTGATTTTTGTACCAAATTTCATTTGAATCAGACTGGTGATCACAGACATCACCTCAAAAATGTTTGATTCGTGATCAGGTATGCTGGAAACGTGCTCTCCTGTTGAAAATTTGAATTCTAATTTTCGACCCCATCACAATACTTTCCTTATACATTATGTATATAAGAAAAGTAAAAAGAGAAATCGAAACTAAAAAAAAAGAAGCTTATTATTAACTGAAAAAAAAGAAATTTATTATTAACTAAAAAAAACTTATTATTAACTAAAAAAAAAGAAATTTATTATTAACTAAAAAAAACTTATTATTAACTAAAAAAAGAAACTTATTATTAACTAAAAAAAATTGATATAAAACTTACCTTAGCAAAAACAAAATCTAGATACGACAGGCTATTTTCCATGTAGCTACTATAATCTCATATTTTCCACCCAATAAATTCCTACCATGACGCTGATGAACTATCCCCCTTGACCATTCATTGGTAGATATCCTAAAACGGGTTTTACTAGGATATCTACGTAGTCATAACTATATTAGTATTCTGTACTAAACTATATATTGTACCATAAAATATAGTATTCTGAGTTCCATTTCCTGTCCCACCCTGACCGCTTTTCAAACTTTTATAAATAAAAAACTAACGAAAATTGAGAACTAAAATTTTGCATAGAATCTTATATATATAAGTGAATAAATAGCCATATTTTAAAATAATCAGTGTCATTAAAAATGTCACTTTTTTTATGTTGATTTGATATGGAATGACCCAAAGGAAATTTGTCTACTTAGATTATAAGATAGCTGATCTATACAAGCTATTCGGATCTGATCAGCAATGACACAATGTTAACACTCCTAACTGGAATTATGGTTTAAACAACTTTTGAAAATGATACCAATATACGTACGTGTTTTTATTAAGATTGGATATGAAAATAATAGTTATTGATTTTAGAAAAAGAAAAGAATTAGGGTTAGTTTTGGATTAAAGTGCACCAAATACAAAAGTATGAAATAAAATACAAGTTATAACAAATTGCCCTCAAAAATGTCAATAGTGAAACATTAGTGGTATTTTAAAGGCATATTAAACGCTTTCCTTGACCAATGATAGCAACACAAACTATATTAAGTCGTACAATTTAGATTAAATCAAATATAATATAACACAGGAAACCTCGCACACATATGGAGAAGGTAAAATAGTTTCATGCAGCACACAAATGAAATCTTTTATAGGAAACACATCAAAACCTACTGTCAGATCATAATTATATATGCACATATAATATATTGAAATAAACTCGATTGACTAATAACATTTTCACTAAAACTAAAATCGGAAAAAAACAAGTTTCCTATTAATGTTCGGTTTTTCCATCTCAAAAACAAAAAAGGGCGAGTTACGGTTTCAGGTACACACATTCAAACTGGGGCACTGGAGCATATATTGTTCTAGTTGTAGTATTGGAGTTCTAGTGAAGTTCCTATATACAGCTATATATAAAGAGCGATGCTAAAGAGGAAAACGAAATTAATTTCAAAAGGCTAAACTCGATTTCTCCAGTAACCCTGATATCGAGATAGCGGGGTACGGAATATTATTTTACCTCCATGGTGAAATATAATTGCAGTATTGTGCAACTCACAGTCTGTGGTGCAACTAAATTTTTTCCTAAATATTACTGTTTTTGTCGGCCATTATGGCGGACGCCGCTGCTCGATCACTTCAATTTGAATATAAAGCTAATTCTAATTTAGTTTTACAAGCTGATACTCGACTTATCGAACGTCGACCAAGAGATGAAGCTACAGGTGAAGTTGTTTCGCTTGTTGGAAAGTTGGAAGGATCTCGCATGGGAGATCGCTATCAAAGAACCAAACCTGCTAAAGCAGAGGAAAAGAAAGCAAAACGGATGAAACGTGATGAATCAAGATATGACTTTTCTAAAATAAAGGGGCAAACATTGCTATCTGAAGGAATAGAAGACCTGGTTGGAATTTTATATAGACCTAAAACTGCAGAAACAAAGCAAACGTATGAAGTTCTCCTGAGTTTTATTCAAGAAGCTCTGGGTGATCAACCAAGAGATATTCTTTGTGGAGCTGCAGATGAAGTTCTAGCTGTTTTAAAAAATGAAAAAATTAGAGATGATAAAGAGAGAAGAAGAGAAACCGAAGCCCTATTAGGAACTCTTGCTCAAGAACGTTATGCAGTGCTTGTAAATTTGTGTAAGAAAATAAACGACTATGGTGTTGATGATAAAGTTCAAACCACAGAAGAAAATATCGATGAAACATATGGCGTCAACGTTCAGTTTGAAGAATCCGATGAAGAGGAAGAAGATATTTGCGGAGAAGTCAAGGAAGAAGATTCTAATGATGAAAATGAAGGGGATGAAGCAATTGTAGACAGTACTCTGCATGCCACTAATTTAGGTGCAGGTCAAGATACTTTAGGTAAAAGTGGTAAAGGCTTACATCCACGTGATATTGATGCATATTGGCTTCAAAGGAAGCTTAGCAAATTTTATGACGATCCAGTTGTTGCTCAAACTAAAGCTAGTGAAGTCTTAGAAATTTTAAAAACTGCAATTGATGATAGAGATGTTGAAAATCAACTTGTCTTACTTCTTGGATATAATCAGTTTGAATTTATCAAAATTCTACGTCAGCATCGCCAAATGATCCTATATTGTACATTACTTGCTTCTCTACAAAGCGGTGCTGAAAAGACTAAACTAAAAGAAAAGATGCAAAATGATCCTGAGTTAGAAAAAATTTTAAGACAATTAGAGAACACAGAAAAAGAAGATATTATTCAAGAAGAACGAGAACGTCGAGCACAGGTTCGTCAAGCAAGAGTTGATGCTGATTTAGAAGCCATGGATATTGATGGTGAGAGTGTTCCACAATTACAGCAGTGCCGTGTTTTAGATTTAGAAGATCTTTCATTTTCACATGGAAGCCATTTTATGGCAAATAAACGGTGTCAACTACCTGATGGGTCTTTTCGTAAACAGAGGAGAGGTTATGAAGAAATTCATGTTCCAGCTTTAAAACCAAAGCCATTTGATTCAAATGAATCTCTCATGCCAATTGAGAAACTGCCTAAATATGTTCAACATGCATTTGAAGGTTATAAAAGTCTTAATCGAATTCAAAGTAAGTTGTGTAAGGCTGCTTTAGAAACTGATGAGAATTTACTTTTGTGTGCCCCAACTGGTGCTGGAAAGACAAATGTTGCCTTATTGTGCATGATGCGGGAAATTGGGAAGCATATAAATTCAGATGGGACTATAAATGCTGATGAGTTTAAAATTATTTATGTAGCACCAATGCGTTCTTTAGTACAAGAGATGGTTGGTAATTTCAGTAAACGACTCAGTTCATACAATATTCAAGTATCTGAACTTACTGGTGATCATCAGTTGACAAGAGAACAAATCAATGCAACGCAAGTTATTGTATGTACACCAGAAAAATGGGATATAGTTACTCGAAAAGGAGGTGAAAGAACTTATACTCAGCTTGTTCGTTTAATGATATTTGATGAAATACATCTTTTGCATGATGAAAGAGGTCCTGTTCTTGAAGCTTTAGTTGCAAGAACCATTCGTAATATTGAAATGACGCAAGAAGAGGTGAGATTAGTTGGACTGAGTGCAACTTTACCAAACTATGAAGATGTGGCTACATTTTTACGTGTTAATCCTCCTGTTGGATTATTTTACTTTGATAATAGTTTTAGACCTGTTCCACTAGAGCAACAGTATATTGGTATTACTGAGAAAAAGCCAATTAAACGTTTCATGTTAATGAAAGAAATAGTATATGAAAAAGTAATGGAACATGCTGGTAAAAATCAGATTTTGATATTTGTGCATTCAAGGAAAGAAACTGGAAAAACTGCACGAGAAATTCGTGATATGTGTTTAGAGAAAGATACTCTTGGACAGTTTCTTCGTGCTGGGTCTGCATCTACAGCTGTGTTAGAAACAGAAGCTAATCAAGTTAAAAATTTAGAGTTGAAAGATCTACTTCCATATGGTTTTGCTATTCATCATGCTGGAATGAGTCGAGTTGATCGCACTCTTGTAGAAGATTTATTTGCTGATCGTCATATTCAGGTTCTTGTATCTACTGCAACATTAGCTTGGGGAGTTAATCTCCCAGCTCATACTGTTATTATTAAAGGTACACAAATTTACAGTCCGGAAAAAGGTCGTTGGGTTGAACTTGGTGCATTAGATGTTCTTCAAATGTTAGGAAGAGCTGGTAGACCTCAGTATGACACTAAAGGTGAAGGAATATTGATTACTAATCATAGTGAATTGCAATATTATTTGTCTCTATTTAATCAACAACTACCGGTTGAAAGTCAATTAATTAGTAAACTTCCAGATATGTTGAATGCTGAGATAGTTCTAGGAAATATTCAGAACATGAAAGAAGCTGTTACCTGGCTTGGGTACACTTATCTTTACATTCGTATGTTACGAAGTCCTAATCTTTATGGCATACTTGATAATTCAGAAGATTCACTTCTAGAAAAGCAACGTGCTGATTTGATATATACTGCTGCTACTATGTTAGACAAAAGTAATCTTCTAAAGTTTGACAAAAAGGCTGGAATTTTCCAAGTTACTGAAGTTGGAAGAATTGCAAGTCATTATTATTGTACTTTTGAAACAATGACCACATATACACAGCTTTTAAAACAAACTCTAAGTGAAATTGAACTTTTCAGAGTGTTTTCTTTATCAAGTGAATTCAAAAATTTAAATATTCGTGAAGAAGAAAAGATGGAATTGCAAAAATTAATGGAACGGGTACCAATTCCCATCAAAGAAAGTATAGAAGAATCAAGTGCAAAAGTTAATGTTTTATTACAGGCTTATATATCTCAGTTAAAATTGGAAGGTCTTGCACTTATGGCTGATATGGTGTATATAACACAAAGTGCTGACAGATTAATGAGAGCTATTTTTGAGATAGTTTTGCATCGAGGCTGGGCTCAGCTCACAGACAAAGCCTTAAGTTTGTGTAAAATGATCAAGCGAAGGATGTGGCAATCTATGTCACCCTTGCGACAGTTTAAAAAGATACCTGATGAAGTTGTTAAGAAGATTGAAAAAAAGAATTTTCCATGGGAAAGGCTGTATGATTTAGGACCAAATGAAATTGGTGAACTTTTGAGAATGCCTAAACTGGGTAAAACTGTTCACAAGTATGTTCATCAGTTTCCTAAGCTAGAATTATCTGCACATATTCAGCCTGTAACAAGAGCAACTTTACGGGTCGAATTAACTATAACACCTGATTTTCAGTGGGATGAGAAAGTTCATGGAAGCTCAGAAGCATTTTGGATTCTTGTTGAAGATGTTGATAGTGAAGTTATTCTCCACCATGAATATTTCTTACTGAAAAGTAAATTTTGCCAGGATGAACATATTGTCAAATTCTTTGTTCCTGTTTTTGAACCCTTACCACCACAATATTTCATACGTATTGTTTCTGACCAATGGATTGGATCGGAAACACAATTGCCTGTATCATTTCGCCATCTTATCTTACCTGAAAAATATCCTCCTCCAACTGAACTCTTGGATTTGCAGCCACTTCCTGTATCAGCTTTGAGAAATCCATTTTTTGAGTCTCTATATAAAGAATTTCCCTATTTTAATCCAATACAGACACAAGTATTCAACTCTGTATATAATAGTGATGATAACGTTTTTATTGGAGCTCCTACTGGTAGTGGAAAAACAATTTGTGCAGAGTTTGCTATTCTTCGTTTACTTTCTCAACATGCAGAAGGCCGCTGTGTTTACGTTACCCCCAAAGAACAACTTGCTGAAATTGTTTATGCTGATTGGGTTAAAAAATTTTCTACCATTATGGGTAAGAAGGTTGTCCTTTTAACTGGTGAGACTGGTACTGATTTAAAACTTCTTGCCAAGGGTAATGTAATAATTAGTACTCCAGAAAAGTGGGATATTCTTTCCAGAAGATGGAAGCAACGTAAGAATGTGCAGAATATCAACTTGTTTATTGTAGATGAATTACAGTTGATTGGTGGAGAAGATGGGCCTATTTTAGAAGTTATTTGCTCCAGAATGCGGTACATGTCATCTCAGATTAAGGAGTTGAAAGTACCGATTAGAATTGTGGCATTAAGTTCTTCTTTGGCCAATGCAAAGGATATTGCTCAATGGTTAGGAGCTAGTCAGAATTCTACCTTCAACTTTCCTCCAAATGTAAGACCTGTTCAACTAGAACTTCACATTCAAGGTTTTAACATTACCCATAATGCATCACGCTTACTTGCAATGAGTAAACCAGTGTATCAAGCAATTACGAGATTATCACCAAGAAAGCCTGTTATAGTTTTTGTTCCATCTAGAAAGCAGTCGCGTCTCACAGCTATTGATATTTTAACTTATTGTGCATCAGAAGCACAACCTGCTCGCTTTTTACATTGTACTGATAAAGATATTGAACAATTTGTTGACAAGATTGCTGATAAAACACTCAAGGAAACCATTAGTAATGGTGTAGCATATTTACATGAAGGTTTATGTTCAATTGATAGCAAAATTATTGGACAACTATTTGAAATTGGGGCAATACAAGTTCTTGTTGTTTCTCGGAACTTATGCTGGGGATTATCCCTTGCTTCTCATTTAGTTGTTATTATGGATACACAATATTATAATGGAAAAATCCATACCTATGAAGATTACTCTATTACTGATATTCTTCAGATGGTTGGCCGGGCTAACAGACCAAATATTGATGATGATGGAAAATGTGTCCTTCTGTGTCAAAGTTCGAAGAAAGATTTTTTTATGAAGTTTTTGTATGAACCACTTCCAGTTGAAAGTCATTTGGACCACTGTTTACATGATCACTTCAATGCAGAGATAGTAACAAAAACAACTGACAATAAGCAAGATGCAGTAGATTACTTAACATGGACTTTCCTGTACCGACGCATGACCCAAAACCCAAACTATTATAATTTGCAAGGTGTTACACATCGTCATTTATCAGATCATTTGTCTGAACTTGTTGAAAATACTCTTAATGATTTGGAGCAATCACGGTGTATCAGTATTGAAGATGAAATGGATGTATCACCACTCAACTTAGGTATGATAGCCGCTTACTATTATATCAACTACACAACAATTGAACTATTCAGCATGTCCCTGAATAATAAAACTAAAGTTAGAGGGTTATTGGAAATAATCAGCTCTGCTGCTGAATATGAAACTGTGCCAATTAGGCACAGAGAAGATAATCTTCTGAAACAATTAGCTAATAGGTTGCCTCATAAATTATCTAACCCAAAATTCAGTGATCCTCATGTAAAGACAAATCTTCTACTTCAGGCTCATTTGTCTCGCATGCAGCTCTCTGCTGAGTTGCAGTCTGACACAGAAGATATTTTGAGTAAAGCCGTTCGGCTTATCCAAGCCTGTGTTGATGTATTAAGTTCAAATGGTTGGCTATCACCTGCTTTAGCTGCTATGGAGTTGGCTCAAATGGTTACCCAAGCAATGTGGAATAAGGATTCGTATTTGAAACAGTTGCCACATTTTAGTCCAGAAATTGTAAAGCGATGCACAGAAAAGGGTGTGGAAACTGTGTTTGATGTAATGGAATTGGAAGATGATGATCGTAATAAATTACTGCAATTAAATGATTCTCAAATGGCTGATGTTGCTAGATTCTGCAACAGATATCCAAATATAGAATTGAGCTATGAGGTACAAGATAAAGAGAGCATTGTCAGTGGCCAGACAGTTAATGTCAGTGTTCAACTTGACCGAGAAGATGAAGTCACCGGGCCAGTTATAGCACCACTGTTCCCCCAGAGACGTGAAGAGGGCTGGTGGGTTGTTATAGGAGATCCCAAAAGTAATTCCTTAATATCTATAAAGAGACTAACTTTGCAACAGAAAGGAAAAGCTAAACTTGACTTTGTTGCTCCAAGTGCTGGAGAGCATACATATACTTTATATTTCATGAGTGATGCCTATATGGGATGTGATCAAGAATACAGATTTAGCATCAGGGTTAATGAATCAAATAGAAAGGGATCTGACACTGACAGTGATTAAATGCAAAATGTGACACTCGACAGCATTTAACTAGTATATAAAGCTGAAAACAGTAATATGAAATGTAATATACTATTCTGTTATATGTCATTTCATTACACATTTTATATTATTTATCCCATGAATGTAAAGGAGCTAATAGTTGTATATCTAAATTGTTTCTTAAATGTCCTCAATAAAACTGAAATATTTCTTTTAGATGTTTAACTTGCTTTCATTTTCTATTAATTTTTTACTTGTTGCCAAATTGTTAGTTCAATAGCATAGATGTTCCTTTTGAAAATTATCCCATGTTTGTTGTGATTGTAATTATTATAATGATTCAGAATTCAATTAAATCATGAGTACTTTCTAGAGTTCAAACTCTAAAATTTAAAAAAATATCTCTTGCTCCAAAGTAAAATCATATAGAATAGAACACTGTTTATATATTTTTAAAGAGATCTATAGATGGATTATATATAAAAAAAATCCATCCTGATAAAATAATGGGTATTTTTCCAATGACCAGTACTGTCCCGAATTTGGCACCCAGTGTTTTTACCATGGCATCTTTAATTTATAGAAAGGCATTTCTGGTAAAGTTTTTTGCAAAATTAGCAATATTTTAATGGAATATCACTTGTGAAAAGTTTTATAAATAATAGTCAACTTTGTATAGAAATCCAGTGGAAAAGACTTTATTGTAAACTAAAACACATTTTTAAACTAACAATTTTGAAAATTGTATTAAAATTTACACTTGGATGAATTTTAAAAAGCACGATACTTAAATGAAATTAAACAAAAGTTGATACTTGTATAAAAATAATATGCATAATGATAAAATATAGAACTTATAAAAATAATTTTAAAATGTTGATACTTTTAGAAGAAATTTGATGAAAAAAGAAATTTATAAAAGTTGATACTTGGAAAAAATTTGATAAAACCCGAAATATCTTATGAAACACTTACCTTCCTCTTTTTTGGAGTATCTTTCATGTGTGGAGGATAAAATTTAGCAGTTACCTTTAAAAATGATTGAAGCAGATCCTTATAATTTCCTTTGTGATATCAGTGCCATATGAAATCGGCCAATTGAAAATCAAACTGATCTGAGGCCTATGTATATTTACGGTAATGCCAATCCATGTAACAGTGGGAATTTACAGCCATGGCCCGCATGTAATGTAAATTAAGATAACTTTTTCATGAATTGTGCAGTCGCTTTACGTTCGTGTAAATCATCGGGAATCCATCAGAATCGTCTTTCATCCATTTCCATCTCCTAAATATTGTATGTTAGATTGATAAACTAAAACAAATTACCGGACGTTGCTCGGTTCTAAATATATTATTTAATATATACATTTGAAGAATTGATAGATATTGAATATATAAGAAGATTTGAAGAAATCTACTGAATCTAGTCACACTGCTCTTCAGTTTTTCTCGCAAATTTAGTGTTTACTGTCCGAGTCATTTGGAATGTAATTTTAAAACTTAATAGGAAATTTGATTTAAAAAATCATTAAATTACAGGGGGGTTGATATTAGGGTTCGATATTTTTCAGAGTTAAAAACTCGATGTATGGAATTTATATTTTTCAAAAATTTGAGATATTGTTCTAAAACATCCAGATGCTTTGTATTTAGCATAGTTTACCTTACATCCTTTGATTTTCATTTACTATGTACTTCAATTTTTTTATATAAATTAAAAGTAGCACAGAAACTTACGAGCCTATGTATTAAAGTGAAGGGAAAGAAAGTTCATATGGAAAACAATTCAATCATGAAAGTAATATGCAAATGCACATTTTTATTACGTTTGGAATTTTTCTATGTGTATCAGTAATTAAATTTTTAACAAATGAGAAAGTAAAGCTTAGTGAGTGGTGTATTTATTTTCTTACATATGTTTCCTCTGATTTTTATATTCTAACTAGCAGCATACCCATTCTTCGTACGTAGTATATAATATAAAGAAACTTATAATTCGCAATCATGTGCAAATTCTGTTAAAATATTAAATTTATTGCTCCTAAAGAGAAGTCTAAGAATATCTGTTCTTACTATGCAAAATTATCTTCACTGGCAGATCTGAAGAATAAAACATCCTAGCCCCTTTTGTAAGCAAATTTATAAAAAACAAGAAAGATCAATCATGCTTAAAGCATTGATTATGAAACACTTTCCAACTTCAATGCAATTTTGTTTAAACATCTCTAAAATGCAATAAATTCTTAAGTAATATTTTAAAACTTATCGCAATACTAAATTAATTTATTATATTTGAAAACTTAAAACTTCATCGAAAAAAATGAACTTCATTCAAATGACGGCATTGAAATATAAATTGCCTAGTTTAAGCATCTCTAAAATGCGATACATTCCTCGGTAATATTTTTAAAATCATCGTAATATTACAATAATTTATTATATTTGGAAACTTCATCGAAAACAACTGACATTCATTCAAATGACGTCATAGAAAAAATAACGCGCCTGGCTCTCTCTATAAAAGTAACATTTCATTCATAACATTTTTCCAATCATTTCATTCATCACAGTACTAAAATAATTTATTTTATTTAAAAACTTAAGACCATGGACCTACAAGTAATTAAACTCTATGCTTAAAATTTCATCGAAAAAAATAGTCCTCTGTGTAAAATCAATGAATATTTCATTCATATCAACTATGCAGACTCCATGAGCTAAATACTTTTGCGTTAAAAAATACAGCAATTCTTATACAATTCATTCTACATATTTTACTGTTTACATTTTACATAAGTGAAAAATAGGCTTTGTTGTAGAAATAATCAAATTTGAATGATCATTTAAACTCAAATATATCGTCATTGCGTTGTTTTAGTATGTAGATGCACAGAATTTAAGCAAAAATAAAGCGGTTTTAAGACGAATACAACACTCAATATGAATTAAAAAGAACTTTAAAAAGCACGATTTTGACACAAGATGGATGCCATATTTTATTTTGAAGTGGGTCACGTGATCTTTTCATATCATGATCACTTCATATAAGAGGTGTAATTATTATTTTAATTTTTATTTAAAAACTACCGAATATATTTTGCTGAAATTTTTGTTATATATTTTATGGAATAATTTGAATATTACCTAAAATTTTCGAAGGAATTTGTGAATTTTAAATCCACTTAAAAAATGTTTGAAAAATTAGGTCCCATAGGGTTCAATGTATTTCATTTTTTCAACCCGGGTTCAATCTAAAACTAATTTGGTGATATTATTTATTTATATTCCCATAGGTTCTACAGACCGTCTGAACAACATACTAAAATTTCATTTTGATTAAGTCATTTTTATGGCAGTTATCGTGCTAACGGATAGACAGACAGAATGAACAAAGTCATAAACACTTTTCAACTTTGTTATAAAGTGTTAAAAAAGGAATTGAATCAATATATGCAACCCCGTACTACTTATATTGTCGCAGATTAGAAAATATGCCAGTGTGTTAGTAAAAGATTACCCTTATTACAATATGAGTCTCAAAAATATTTACCAAAATAAGAGATGACGTAATAAATTGAGAATATCAATAATCCCCGTACTCTTTATACCAGAAGGTCGTAATTGATTCCAATATATGCCAATATATTTCAAAACATATGACAATACACCTGTACTACTTATATTCTCGTAGATTAGAAGATATACCTGTATATTTGTAGAAGATTATACTCGTACAGCGTACAATATATGAGTTTAAAAAATTTTTGTCATAATAAAACAATTGCATAATAGCTTGAAAATATCAATAATAATAACGTTTAAACCTGAAGACCGTAATTGATATTATCCAGTCAAAAATTCTATAAGAAAAATCAAATCGTTCTTTTCTAAAATATATTTTATATCCATTTCTTTATTATTCAAATCGAAAAAATAATAATTAGAATTAACAGACAGATTTAATTTAATTGCGTTTCTGAGCAACATGATATAAGATAGAATCTTCCTCATAAACTGCGAAATTAAATAACCATTTTGATTTCTTTATACGTTTCATTGTTCAGTAAAAGCGTGTGAAAAATAAAAAAAGGAGATAGATTTCCCATTTAAATCATGTTTCAATCAATTCATGTTTGCAGAAAGTGACTAATTAGCGCAAAAAATCTCCCATCAAACTCAGAGATAAAGTTTTAATTCACTTTCAAACGATTTTCAAGCTTTTTGTTTGGATAAACCACGGAGTTAGAGAGTAGAACTCCTAGGAAAAAGTTTGGTTTTTCATTAATATCTCGACAACCCCTGGTTTCAGATACTCGAAACTTGGGCTAAATTTATGGGGGGGGTCATTTCAAGGCTATCTACAAAATTTCATCAAATTCGGTTCTGCCGTTCTCCCGTGATGACGGGACAAACAAACAGACAGACAGATTTTCAATTTTATTTATATAGACTAGCAGCACACCCATTCTTTGTACGGAGTATATAATATAAAGAAACTTATAATTCGCAATCATGTGCAAATTCTGTTAAAATATTAAATTTATTGCTTCTAAAGAGAAGTTTAAAAATATCTGTTCTCACTATGCGAAATGATCTTCACGGGCATATCTGAAGAATAAAGCATCCTGGCCTCTTTTGTAAGCAAATTTACAAAAAAAAAAAATCGAATCAATATATGCAACCCCGTACTACTTATATTGTCGCAGATTAGAAAATATGCCAGTGTGTTAGTAAAAGATTACCCTTATTACAATATGAGTCTCAAAAATATTTACCAAAATAAGAGATGACGTAATAAATTGAGAATATCAATAATCCCCGTACTCTTTATACCAGAAGGTCGTAATTGATTCCAATATATGCCAATATATTTCAAAACATATGACAATACACCTGTACTACTTATATTCTCGTAGATTAGAAGATATACCTGTATATTTGTAGAAGATTATACTCGTACAGCGTACAATATATGAGTTTAAAAAATTTTTGTCATAATAAAACAATTGCATAATAGCTTGAAAATATCAATAATAATAACGTTTAAACCTGAAGACCGTAATTGATATTATCCAGTCAAAAATTCTATAAGAAAAATCAAATCGTTCTTTTCTAAAATATATTTTATATCCATTTCTTTATTATTCAAATCGAAAAAATAATAATTAGAATTAACAGACAGATTTAATTTAATTGCGTTTCTGAGCAACATGATATAAGATAGAATCTTCCTCATAAACTGCGAAATTAAATAACCATTTTGATTTCTTTATACGTTTCATTGTTCAGTAAAAGCGTGTGAAAAATAAAAAAAGGAGATAGATTTCCCATTTAAATCATGTTTCAATCAATTCATGTTTGCAGAAAGTGACTAATTAGCGCAAAAAATCTCCCATCAAACTCAGAGATAAAGTTTTAATTCACTTTCAAACGATTTTCAAGCTTTTTGTTTGGATAAACCACGGAGTTAGAGAGTAGAACTCCTAGGAAAAAGTTTGGTTTTTCATTAATATCTCGACAACCCCTGGTTTCAGATACTCGAAACTTGGGCTAAATTTATGGGGGGGGTCATTTCAAGGCTATCTACAAAATTTCATCAAATTCGGTTCTGCCGTTCTCCCGTGATGACGGGACAAACAAACAGACAGACAGATTTTCAATTTTATTTATATAGACTAGCAGCACACCCATTCTTTGTACGGAGTATATAATATAAAGAAACTTATAATTCGCAATCATGTGCAAATTCTGTTAAAATATTAAATTTATTGCTTCTAAAGAGAAGTTTAAAAATATCTGTTCTCACTATGCGAAATGATCTTCACGGGCATATCTGAAGAATAAAGCATCCTGGCCTCTTTTGTAAGCAAATTTACAAAAAAAAAAAATCGAATCAATATATGCAACCCCGTACTACTTATATTGTCGCAGATTAGAAAATATGCCAGTGTGTTAGTAAAAGATTACCCTTATTACAATATGAGTCTCAAAAATATTTACCAAAATAAGAGATGACGTAATAAATTGAGAATATCAATAATCCCCGTACTCTTTATACCAGAAGGTCGTAATTGATTCCAATATATGCCAATATATTTCAAAACATATGACAATACACCTGTACTACTTATATTCTCGTAGATTAGAAGATATACCTGTATATTTGTAGAAGATTATACTCGTACAGCGTACAATATATGAGTTTAAAAAATTTTTGTCATAATAAAACAATTGCATAATAGCTTGAAAATATCAATAATAATAACGTTTAAACCTGAAGACCGTAATTGATATTATCCAGTCAAAAATTCTATAAGAAAAATCAAATCGTTCTTTTCTAAAATATATTTTATATCCATTTCTTTATTATTCAAATCGAAAAAATAATAATTAGAATTAACAGACAGATTTAATTTAATTGCGTTTCTGAGCAACATGATATAAGATAGAATCTTCCTCATAAACTGCGAAATTAAATAACCATTTTGATTTCTTTATACGTTTCATTGTTCAGTAAAAGCGTGTGAAAAATAAAAAAAGGAGATAGATTTCCCATTTAAATCATGTTTCAATCAATTCATGTTTGCAGAAAGTGACTAATTAGCGCAAAAAATCTCCCATCAAACTCAGAGATAAAGTTTTAATTCACTTTCAAACGATTTTCAAGCTTTTCGTTTGGATAAACCACGATGTTAGAGAGTAGAACTCCTAGGAAAAGTTTCGTTTTTCATTAATATCTCGACAATCCTCGAGTCTTAGATACTTGAAACTTGGGCTAAATTTATGGGGGGCTATTTCAAGGCTATCCAGAAATTTTCATCAAATTCGGTTCAACCGTTCTCCCGTGATGATGAGACAAACGAAAATTTCGTTTTTTACTAATATCTCGAGAACCACTGATCGTAGAAACTGCAAACCTGGACTAAATTTTAAGTGGGACTATTTCCAGGCTACCCATAAATTTTCGTCAAATTCGGTTCAGTCGTTCTCCCATGATGACTGCACAAACAGACAGACAGACAGATTTTCAATTTTATTTATATAGATTAAAATGGAGTTTCCCGTGTATTGTGTTTTCCCGCAACTTTTTAATCGGTTCACCGAGAAACTCAAAACCGGGGTTCCACTGTAATAAAATATCTAAATGTCATAGAAATTATTTTCATTGGTGTTCAGTTATTACAGTAAACTTGCCGGATAAATCCGGCATTTATCCGGCATCCAATTTTTCGGAACGTCCGGCACGCCTGTTGAACCGCATTTGGATTCAGAACCGCCGATAGGTATAGGAGCAAAAGAATGTTTTGTATAGAAGCCCGGGGGGGGGGGGGGGGGTCCCGTGTCGCATAAAAAGTTTAAGGTAAAAGGTCAATCTGCATTGAGGTATATCTACTATAATAGACTAAATTATTTTATATGCATATTTATGTTCATTGAAGTTTACCTTGTAACTTTTAAATTAATTTAAATGTTTTTTTCAGGTACTATACAATGTAATTCAGGCTGTGTCACACTTTAGGTCAAAAAGTATCACGTTTATTGTCCATTATTTTATTTTAAATTAATTTTTCTCACTTTTTACACTTTTTTATAGTCCAACTAATCAATACAGCATATTAATTAACGCTGAAATCCGGAACGTGCCGGACGATTGAAAGTTCCCTTCACATTTTATTTTATTTGTAGCCTAGGTAAAATATATAACATGAAACTTTATTTGAAAATTTTGTGTGAGGAACACTGTTATTTTCGAGGCATTTTCCTGAGCATCCAGAGAGGTCATGCACCTCGGGATCGTTTTGCAAAACAAAGTTTTGCAAAACAAAGCTATAAAATTAGTCAACATGCTCTGATTTCGGCGAAATGCACCCATTCCAGCAGCCATCAGAGCGGGGAGAAGATAATCCTGGATGGAGATGCAAGGGTGGTCTGTGAGGAGAGAAGCCTGAAAAAATTCCAGAGGGACTTAGCACCGGGTGGTCCTGAAATAGGAAAGCGGAATATATATACGAAAAAGACGCGCCTTCGATAGACCCCTGTCGATTTTCGATGAGTTAGGTCGCACGCATCGAGCTCTCCAGACGACGTAGCGAAGGGAACTCACATGCCTCAACCAGCAGAGGGTTTTGTATTGTAATTAATATTCAACGTCACGATTGAATAAAGTTTGTGTTCTTTTTGACCAAACTTTGCCTGGTTATTCAAGCCTTAAGAAATCATTCACTTTAGCACTATTTCAGGGATTCGACAACTCATGAACCTCGAAGAGGAAGCGGTCACATATTATACCGGTGCATTCTTATCGGTACCCACAAATGACCCAACGCTACTCAATAATATCGGTGATGACGCTGGAAAGAGGTCAAAATCAACGAGTTTATAACATTTTGGTCCCCAGTTTTTCCGTTTCCCCAAATTATTACCTCCTAGCCAAATGGTCGTTCGAATTTGTAGTTACTTTGCCTCTGTAGCATGTCCTTTATTTCTTTCATAGTGCGTAGCATCTCACATTCTGAAGTGCTATCAGTCACAGTCACGTCACATAGTCGAGATGTTTGAAACTTGCTGGTTAAGGCCAGTGCAATTCTCAGATCATTATATTCGGCCATCAGAACGAAGTGTTGAATATCTGGGTCACTGATGGCATCTATAAAATACAGGGCTGCAAGGCCTTCACGAACATCCATAGGGCATTCTGCAAAGGATAATTGCGAAAGTCTTTCAATATCCGACGCCAGCTCCTGTAGACTCTCTCCACATTTTTGGCGACGAGACTTCAATTGAATTCTTCTCGTCTCTTTCAAGTTATTCTCCCCATAACGGAGTTCCAGACCATTCGCCAGGATTACGAAGTCCAGATGCTTTTCTGTCCGGAGTGTCTGTAAAAATTAGCTGCAGGACCTCGAAGGGAAGCAGCGAGTTGACAGGCTTTCATCTTTTCGTCCCATTTGTTCATTTCTGCGATAATGTCGAACTGCGCCCGAAATTTCGTCAATATGCTTTGTCCGTCACACGTAGGAGATTTTACTTTGCATACTGACGGCATGCAAAAAGCCGTATTGGCGACTGGCGATTTTCGCTCGACAGCTAGTAATCTCTTTTCAAGCAGTTTCATTCACGCTGCTGAATTTCTGATGAACATCCTCTTATACTACTGTCATCTTCATTTTCATCTCTTCTTATCCGGCTTCAATCCTGGTTTGTATAGCTTTGATTTCTTCTTTTATCCCGGCTTGAACGAATTCAATTTTTTCTTTCATCTCGGCCTGTCTCGTTTTTATTTCTCCTATAATATATTCGTTCACGGTTATAATCTCTTTACTTTCTTTCATCGCTTCTTATTCAGCTTTCATCTCTTCTTTTACGGCTTTCATCGCTTATTTCACCTCGTCATGTCCAACTTTAATCTTTTCCCCATCTTTTCTGCCATCGCTTTTTGTCCGGCTTCCACTGCTTTCATCTCTTCTCGTCTAGCTTTCATTGTTTCTTCCATTTTGTCTTGCCCGACTCTTATATTTTCTTCTATAGCTTCTTGTCCGGCATTCTCTTCTTGTCCAGTTTTCATCCCTTTTGCGTCATCGTTTCTTGCCCAGTTTTCATTTCTTCTTTCGTGGCTTCCTGTCTGTATTTCATGGTTTTAATCAAATCCAGCACCTCTTTCAATTGTTTCATACGTTTGTCAAGTTTTCAGAAATCCCCGCTTTTGACACTAATTTATTACGACGTATCCTTTGGAATCGTAGGTGTACTCTCAGGATACAAGAATGAGTTCAAATTTCTGGATAACTAACACCTTTATTTAAAAGCACTTATAATCGTAAACAGAAACAATATAAAGCGAATAGCTCGATAACTATATTTCTGATAGATTTTTAGACAACTGTCAGATGCCATAAAATAGCAATTAAATTCTCAGCTAATTCTCGAAATAGCCGATACTATTCTCAAAACACTGAAGTATCTCACAATTCAATTTAGCTCGTATCACGTCAACTACTATCCAACTGAGCGATTACTTCTATGCTCACCGTAGAAATTTCTAGAAAGGGATCATATCTTCAAGCATATTCGATATTTGAGAAAGTTTTAGTATATTCGAAAACTCACCAAAAGTGGCTAATTTGGGGATATTTCGCCAAATCCGGAAACGCTGTCGCGAAAGCCAAATTATAACAACCCTACATTCACGTAATAGGAATGGCTGCATATTAAGGGGTTTTTCCATTGAGATAAAAGAAGTTAAAACTTCATATTACGAAAACGCCAATATCGTTTGAAACAATAATTCAGGTGGCGCTGTGATAAGATAAGTAGTCCTGCATTGTATGTATTTCTATGGCAAAAGGCCTAAAGAATTTATTTAAACTATCAATTTTGTAAAAATAATTTATTAGCGCAATGCAAAGTAGAACTGAAACAATAAAGAATATTCCTACGTATTCAAAATTACTTTACCTTTCAATTTAATTTTATCTCCATATATTTTGTATTCTATCCTACAACTATGAAAAAAATATTTTTTTTCATAGTTGAATTAAAATGGAATTGAATCATCAAAATTGAATTAAATTAATTCAATATTGACTAAATTAAAGACGCGGATATATAACTTACAATTAAGCAATATAGACACATTTTAAAAAGCATTATAGCTTAGATTAGAATTAAAATAATTCAGTATTGACTAAATCAAAGAATAATTTTATTATTTTCTAATGCTACTGTTCAGAGGAAGTTCACGGATAATCACGACATTTAGACTAAATACACTTAAAGACATCATGGGCACATTTCGAACATTTTGGGAAACACTTAACATTCTTAACATTAGTGTGTGTGTGTATCTGCAAGGTGCGAATGCACGTATCACTATGACAATTTATATGTAGATGCATTACTGTAGAGAATTAGAAACAGGCAGAATATTTTGTAATAAATGGGATTAAAACATTATTCGAAATTAGAGGTTTTAAAATAGAGTACGTACAGCCACGAAATTCTATATGTAGCAGCATTCTGAAAAAATTAGAATGGTAGATCATTATGTAATTAACGTGATTAGAACACTGGTGAACGGAAGGGGGGGAAATACAGAAAGCTAGAGAGAGAGTGTGTGTGTGTGCGTGTCAAAATGTAGTCTGGTAACTGCAGGAGAGGTCGACCTTGTTTCGAACAAGTAGGATTCAAGGGCTCCCATAAAACGTATTCCTGGGATGGCCAAACTCAAGGCTAAGAGGTAAATATCTACTAACTTGATACTGTCGGAGCGGAATTCCGCTCGACACGGCCGACAGATAAAAACCAACTTTCTTAATTTTTCTCACCCAGGTTCTAACACACCTCCTGTCAGTGAGGAAAAACTCACTGACGACCTGTACAAACAATCCCTAAGGAATCCAAAATAAAAATCCTTACCTTGAAGGACTTCTTCAACAGCAGCTGAAAGCAATTTATTCAATTTCAAGAACACAAAATACTCCTAAATAAACACACAGGATTTTAGTTTAACTTCTCTTCTTTATTTAAAGGCCAAAATATATGGAGTTACTCAATTACAACAATAGCTGAATCTAAATCAGCTCTCAACTTCCACTGGACCGAACTCTCTAAAATACCATCGGCTCTTAGCCGAAACAATTATTCATTTATATATAAACATCAATATCATAATAATTTCATAAATATCAAATACTCTATTATATTAAATATTGGTATGGTCAACCAAGGGAGACACGTTAAGATTCACTCGATGAATCTTAATAGCATTTAAATTATAACATGATTAAATTTAGTTTAGATTTAAAAGGTAGATTTATTAGATGTAGTTTTACTAGATGTTGCAGCCCGAACTCAAGGGCGAAGAGGCTCACAGTCCAACCACTCAGGTACAGTCGAAGGCTCGAACGGCAAAATTTAACGGATCAAAGTTCTTACCTCGATATCAAGAAGGACTCAGGGGTGACGAAAACTCAACATCCACTAGACGTACTATCGGGGAGAATCTTTCCCCGTCCGAAAGGAATGGCGGCACGCACAACGCAGGCAGGGTTCCAGCATTGGCCCGCCAAGGGCCCAGGTTTCATACATGATTCCGCCAGGTCCCGGTCTCAAACCATCAGGATTCAGGAGGTCCTTCAATCCTTCAAACAGTAGCTCGATCAGTCGAACAAGTTCTCAGCACCGGCGGTCGGCAGGTCCCAGCAATGGCCACACTCTCAACCCACAGCTACGGCAGTTCAACATTGGATGTTGAACCCCGAGCTCAGCGTGAGTTCGTTCAAGATGTTCAGAAGTGAGAGTGCGCACCGAAGTCACATTTCATCCACTTTTTATGTGCACAGGGCAGATTCAGGGCCCAGCCACTCTCGTACCTCGAAAGGTCCACACTTTCATCTTTCCACCAATACAAATCGTCGCTCATTCAAATCTCTTACCAGGGTCGCTTTTCAACCGACATTTCGTCAGCAAGGCACGTGTATCGAAATGCGAAATTCAGCACAATGTTGCATCACCCGAACAAGCAGAAAAACCAAAGACTTCTGTCTCCGCATGCGAAATTCGGGTGACCTCGAACTAACGGTCGCTATTTCCTCGAGTGTAGAAGAAAGACCCAGACCGTCCGACTCACCCTGAGGACTTGAGTATCTAGTTGGACGGCCGGGGTTGTTTCCACTCATTTTCCTGGAGTGTGTGAAAGATATTATTTTATAAAAGAAATGGCTACGAATACTGAACAGAATATAAAATGCATTTAAATTGATAATTATATATACATATGACAAGACGGTTCAGAAGCAAAAATTAATATAAATACATATATATAAAATTTACAGAAGTTTAAAAATGTAGATTTACATAATTTACACACAAGTGACGCACAAGTCAACACAAGTGACGCGGTATTAAGAATCCCATCACGACAATACCTACATTTCTGACTTTGAACGTTCACGGGAGGAAAGTGCTCCCTCGCGCTCCCCTATGGGCGCCCATAGAACATTTTCCAGAGGGCAAACTCATGGATGGGACGTACAATATTGACTAGCTCGGTACCATATTTGTGACTTTGAACGTCCCTATGGGCACCCATGGCTATAAGTGTTGAAGACCCAGACCACTCGACTGACTCTCAGCTGTTTTGAGTGACCAGGAGAGATAGCTATAAGTGTGTAAAGCTTCAGACTTCACGGAGACTTTTGTGGGGCTTGGAAATACTCCATTTTTCCACCCCTAGGAAAATCGAAACTTCGACTCCGTTATGTTCTGTCCTGAGGTTGCTAGTATAAGCAGGGAGCCTTTTCAATAGGCGTCCATAGGGGAGGGAAAGGAGGCACTTCCGCTCCCCTGGACTTTCAAGGTCTCAAATGTGGGAATCAAGGTAGTCGATATTGTACATATCATTCTTGAGTTTGCCCCTGGAAAAAGTACTATGGACGCCCATGCCTATAGTATCGACAACGGGACAGAACCTAACGGAGCTGAATCTTTTTGTTTCTCTCTCGAGGGCGAATAAAATGGGTGGAAGTGTCAAAAATACTTTGTCAATGACTTTGCGTCCTTCACAGCTTAACCGAATTAACTTTTATTTTTCGCAAATATTGTATTTGAAAAGTTTATAACCGTGAGACTCAATACATCTTTAATCAAGAATATTAATTTCTCCAAAGAGACAGTAATTATCACATAAATTAAACTTCATTTTCCAAGATATTGAATATTCATCAATTTGGCGCCATTTTTATTAATTTAGTATCACTTTTGCCAATTTGGCAACATTTTAAATAAAATATCAAGTTGGCCATATTTTGTTAATTTATCGACAAGCATTATAGACAAACAAATAAATTACATTTAACAAATTGTTTGATGTCAAAATACAAAACTATTGCAAAACAATGTCTTCTCTCGTGAATGAAACCTACCAGAATGATGCTAACACAGTTGTCACATAATATTGCACATGGAATGGGAACATATTTCACGGTAGTTTGCACAGTTTTAGTTTCATGTATTTTTTAAAATTTATTTGAAAAACGTACAATATGTCAAGAATGGCTCATGCTAGCATCCCTAAGTTTATGCTATTCATTTTCTAATGAAAAATTAAATAAAAAATGATATTTTATGTAACAGTATTAAAGGTTCTGATTTTTTATTCGATTCGATTTAAAAACACTCGATTCGGTTTTCGCACTTGTGCTATTTTTTAACGTTTTTTCACAAAAACACGATTTTTACTAACAAAATTTCGTAAATGTGAGTTTTTGTCTTATAATTTTTCTAAATTGTAAGTTTTTTACTTTTCAGAAACCACACATGTGCTAATTTCTCTATGGAAATTAACATAGGTTTTCGCACTTGTGCCATTTTTTAACGTTTTTTCACAAAAACACACTTTTTACTTGTAAAAAACTAATAAAAACATGGTTTTCAACCATCTATATTCGATGAATGACTCTATTCGATGATCGACTCTGTTCGATGATCGACCCTATTCGATGAATGACTCTATACGATGAATGATTCTATTCGATGATCGACTCTATTCGATGAATGACTCTATTCGATGAGCGACTCTATTCGACGAATGCTTCTATTGGAGGGGGCATGTATTCCCAATAATCGTAGATAGCTGTTTTCAAATATCTAAATGCGGTAATGTCTCTTTAATAAATTAAGTGTTGCTAGAAAATATATTTTTTTAAATTGTGGATCCACCTCTACCCGGTGTATAGGATACACTGCCACAATTCACTCTAGCATAGTCCAGTCATTAAATTTAATAGGGATCATATGCTAAGCTCTTAGTAGTGAAGAAAAGGGCGTTGAGGGCCACTTTGCGGAGACGGCACAGATGCCTCCGGAGGAGGGTTCCTCTTTTGGGAGGGAGTTTCCCTCACTTGGGAGGAAGGTTCCTCTTTTGGGAGGAAGTTTGGTGAGGCGGCGCAGCACCGGATGCCTCTCGGAGGGTCTTTAGATCAACGTATTGCGAAAGAGGCCTCGGAGGGATGACTCATACCCTCGGAGGGAGGGGAGGGCCGGAGTGCATTGCACAAAGAGGGGAGGAATTGCGAAAGAGTCCTCCGAAGGATGACCTTTGTGCGGAGGGACTTGTAAACAGGATGTCGCAATCAGCGATTGATAACCTTGGAGATGACCTTTGATAACGAAGTGTATGACGTAGTTAAAGAGCCTTCTTGAAGTCCTGCCATCTATCGGCATTTTTTTTTTTTTTTAATTTCCAAAAGAGTTTAATTTCTGACTTGTCAGGACCAGGGTTCGAACTTGGAGCTGTTCGATTACAAGGATCGTGTCTTACCCACTACGCCACAGTATACTTGTCCCGTAGATTGTTATCGTCGAAGAGATGCTTGTCAAAGTAAACGGGAGATAGAATATTTTCGAGGTTGATATTTTCGAGGTATTGGTTGTATTTTATAAAGGGATACTTATTCATTTTTCGGCGTGTTACCAATTGTTTTCTCGGTGTGTTTCAAAACAGAATGTAATGTTAAGTTATGCATTTCCAGTGAACACAACAATTGTGTTAAGTGGATTTTATATTGGGAATTCTAACACTACGATTTTTTTTTCTTTACATATGTTTTTAAAACGAATTTAATACTCAATTACGGTTAGGCATTTAAAAAAAAATTGTCTTAAGCGGATTTTATATAGTGAACATGATTCAACCATTTTATATGTTGTGTATTTTAAAAACAAGAATGTCATACTGCAATATACTTAGCTATTTTCAAAAATTGTGTTAAGTGAATATGATTTGACCATTCTAAGTGTCTGTGTGTGTGTTTGATATATAGCAATGTGATTTTAAGTGTGGATATGTTTAAAAATAAATCTAACAGTATATATCGATATGATTTTTATAATAATAATAATGAAATGATTTCGAATGTTTAAAAACAAAAATATAATAGTACACTATTTTACGCATTTCCAGTGAACACAAAAATTGTGTTAAGCGGATTTTATATTGCGAATCCTAACACTAGGATTTTTTTTTTTTTGCATATGTTTTTAAAACGAATTTAATACTCAATTACTGATAGGCATTTAAAAAAAAAATTGTCTTAAGCGGATTTTAGATAGTGAATAGGATTCAACCCTTTTAAGTGTTGTGTACTTAAAAACAAATTTAAACACGTACAGAATATATTTCGCAAGCTTTAAAATAGTGCAATATACTTAGCTATTTTCAAAAATTGTGTTAAGTGAACAAGATTCAACCCTTTTAAGTGTTGTGTATTTTAAAAACAAGAATGTCATACTGCAATATACTTAGTTATTTTCAAAAATTGTGTTAAGTGAATATGATTTGACCATTCTAAGTGTCTGTGTATGATATATAGCAATGTGATTTTAAGTGTGGATATGTTTAAAAATAAATCTAACAGTATATATCGATATGATTTTTATAATAACGAAATGATTTCGAATGTTTAAAAACAAAAATATAATAGTACACTATTTTACGGATTTCCAGTGAACACAAAAATTGTGTTAAGGGGATTTTATATTGCGAATCCTAACACTACGATTTTTTTTTGCATATGTTTTTGAAACGAATTTAATACTCAATTACTGTTAGGCATTTAAAAAAAAATTGTCTTAAGCGGATTTTATATAATGAATAGGATTCAACCATTTTAAGTGTTGTGTACTTAAAAACAAATTTAAACACGTACAGAATATATTTCGCAAGCTTTAAAATACTGCAATATACTTAGCTATTTTCAAAAATTGTGTTAAGTGAACAAGATTCAACCCTTTTAAGTGTTGTGTATTTAAAAACAAATTTAAACACGTACAGAATATATTTCGCAAGCTTTAAAATAGATTTTACGATTCTAAATATGAACGAAGTATTTTATGAACCAGCATTTTCACGGATTGCAAATATATACAATACAAATATTTTGGTGAGCTTACTTAAAGTTTGAATATATAGACACATTTTATATATTTTTAGGAGATATGTATGTTACATTGAAAATAGTTAACAAAATTGAAACTCGCAAAGAGATGTGTTGCTATCCTAACTGCAAATGAAAGATATAGTATTAAAAATGCACTTATATTTATTCTTTCTTAATAAGTTTATGTTATTAACCACTGTTTGGGTGTACTCAAAGAACTTTATTCTCTCTAGATATATTAAAGTATCGAAACACAGTTTGAGAACATATTTGAATAAATTACAACGAAACCAGATATAAATTTTAAAATGTTCGAAAATAAAACCATTCAAATTCTAACCATTTTTCAAGGAAAATATAGGACATCGAATCTTCCAGTTTATCGCAAATCATATGGCTTTTATTTGCTGAGGGCATCTGATTGCTTATCTAAGATAAGCCAAAGGTCACCCCCAGTGGCGGCTCGTGAGCGACATGTAGAGGGGGGCGCTCATCTATGTATTTATGCCTATATATATGTTAGTAATATATATATATACATATATATATATATATATATATATATATTATTTATATATATATATATATATATATATATATATATATATTATTTATACATATATATATATATTATATATATTATATATATATGTATATATAAAGCACATGTATATACATATACGTATTTTGGGCATAGCAACGGGAGTATTAAAAATATAAACGACGGATGTATTAAGTAAAATAACGTACCTCCCACCTGCTCGCTCGTTCATAAAAAGCCTGGACACATGGAACGTCTCTTTCCTATTGAAAAACATTACATAGTCCTAATTTAAGTAAAATTGTAGGGGCTAGTTAAACTAAAAGTTATGCCCAGGGAGTTGACTAAAAAATATGCATATTCTGGCGATACGTACTGATGGTTCAGACACTATAGCCACCCGTAAAATCAAAATCGGTGGATTAGGAGGCGAGATAGAAAATTGGGGGGGGGGGGGGGGGTTACCAAAGTAAGAGTTACGCTCGGAGATTTTCCATATTAAAGTTGCATATCCAGGTGACATGTACAAATGGTAGAGAAACTCACTACAGCGATAAGCCGAACCAAAATCGCTCAATTAGCAGCAGATATGTAAAATTCTGGGGACCAGTTAAACTAAAAGTCATACCCAGGGGTTGACACAAAAATATGTGTATCCAATTGAAATGTACAGATGTTGCTCAGACTATATAGTCACCAGCAGAATCAAAATCGCTCAATTAGAAATTGAAATGTAAAATTATGGGGACTAATTAAACTAAAAGTTAAGCCCAGGGGTTGACGCAAAAAACGTATGTATATTATATCCATCAAATATGTATATCAAGTTAATATGTACATGCGGGTCAGAGACTATAGCCACCATCTGAATCAAAATCGCTTTATTAGGAGTCGAGATGGATAAGTGTGTGTGTGTGTGGGGGGGGGGGGGTGCTATTTGAAGTAAAAGTTACGCTCAAAGATTTATCACTATAAAGATGCAGATCCAGGTGACATGTGCTAATGGTGCAGAGACTATAGCCATCAGTAAAATCAAAATCGCTCAATTAAGAGGTGAGATGGGAAATTGGAGGGGGGGGGGGCGTAACTGAAGTAAAAGTTAATCTCAGGGATTTCTCACAAAGATGCATATCCAGGTGACATGTACAAATGGTGCAGAGGCTATAGCCACTAGCAGAACCAAAATCTCTCAGTTAGGAAACGAGATGTAAAATTGAGGGAGCTAAGCTAAAAGTTACGTCCAGGGGCTTGGCACAAAATATATATTCAGGTGACACGTACAGATGGTGCAGAGACTATAACCATGATTAGAATCAAACTCGCTGAATTAGAAGGCGAGATAAGAAATTTGGGGGCTACTTCAATTTAAATATAAGCCTAGGGCCAATATTATAAGTCTAGAGCCAATTTGGGGGCTACCAATATAGTTACCAACGGTCGGGCCAAAATTTCCAGAAAAACGACGTCAGATAAAAGGATCATGTTGGACATTTAATTTTTAAGTTTTTTAACAAATACTTAGAATTTCTTTAATTTTTAGGCATTTTTTAATGTTAAATAGCTGAAAAAGTAAGACAGCTGGGTAAGTCAACTCAATCTAAATATCCGAAACAACACATTTATGAAAGTGTCACTAAAAATAGCCTATATGTCACAGTGTGCCAAAAATTGGAAACTCGTGACGTTTAAAAAATAATTTTGAAGTCAAACATATTGAAATTCGCCACCAGCAGATCAACCAGACCATAGAAATAAATCCCTTCCGGAAGAACAGAACAACAGACAAACTACATCAGAAATGACGAAATGCGAAACAACTTCAATAATTAAGACAGCTGGGTGGGACAAACGATCCCTCAAACTGAGTGTCCTAAACAAGACACTTTATTCTCGATGGCCAGAAACCCCTAAAATATCATAACCCCCCCCCCCCCCTCCCATCACCACACACGTACACTTAATTCTCTCATTTGTTCAAATGTTTATTTAAACTTCCAAATTTATAACAAAGACGAGAATGAGAACAAACACATTCTTAAATGTAGAAAATTAAAGCCAAATTAGCGAAACTGAGCCAATTTGAGAAGTTCCTCTTCATGCTTTTCTACTCTTCTGTTTCTTTTTGGCTGGGGCGCGCTCAGTCCCGCGACACAATCTACTAGTAAATCTGCAATGTCTGGGTTGTTTTCACGCCAAATTTCTAATATTGCTCCTATACCATTCTTTCACTCAGGAGATGCCGTTGGTAAGGACGCGGCTTTAAAAAGATCCCTGTATTTTCCCCTATGTGTTGAAAATTCTGTGCAATATAGCTTTCGTGAGTCGACTTTCTCCAAAGAAAGGTGTAGTGCTGCCATCTAGTGGCATTTTCATAACTTATTTTTAATAATTCTCGATTTAATTGAACCAAAAATTCAGATTTTTTCAATAGAAATTGTAATAAATCTGTATAACTAAAAAAATGACTTGGGGTGTTTACTCAATGGTGTCTCGCGTACTCGCGGTCCCCCAATGGCCGCCACTGGTCACCTCTGAAATGGGTATAAAATGCGACCCTCATCGAGCAACGACCAACTGCTTTTTCTTTCAGCCAGTGCTTTCAGCCAGTACGTTCATCAACATTTACGATGTCTTCTTCCCCTGCTTTTGAAGTAAGTATATTTTTGAATTTCATTATTTTACAATTTATTGTATGTGACTCCACGATTAGCACTTAAATTTTATATTAATTAACTTTTATGGATTTTCAGCTTAATTTTGGAATATATCCTGAGGAGATGGCCACCCTATGTATTAATGTAACTTCTACTGTGCCTAAAGATGTCATAAGTCACGTTAGTTATTTTAATAACTTTTTTTTTAATTTTTAATGTTTTGTGGAGTTTACACACGTTGTTTACTACTTTCATCATTAAGAAATTAAACACAGCAATTTAATTGAACCTCAAAAATGAAATATAAACTTATTTTGCACTCCATCGGAGTAAACCCACCTCTGACTTTATTTAATAAAACATTTAATAGGCTCTAGAAAATAATTTTAAATGTTTCATGTGTTGAGCCATTCAGTTTAATTGAACTTTAAAAAATATAAACTTATTCCCATCGAAATGGAATCATTGCCGATTTTTTTATTTTTAGTAATAGATTTTTATGACAATACTATACTGTATATAATTTTTATAACAACATTTTAGTATATGTTTTTAATAACACTTTTAACTTCAAATAAATAATGAGTTTAACATATAACTTAAAATAAAACTAAGAATGAAGCAGCGTTTAAAGAAAAAACATATTTAATAAGATATAAAATAATACTTAGATTTTTTTTTTTACAAAAGTAATATTCTACTAACTTGTATTTCACATATGGAACAGTTCAATCATGGTTGTATAATAGTCCTTTACGGTGAGACTTTTAAAAAATTCAGGTAGTAGTAGTGAAACATTGTCATTTGTTTCACAAAACTCTCGAGCAATTTCTTGAGTGTTTATCATTAAAAGTTCGTGATCGATTTGTTCCTAATCCACAAATTGCATATGACAGGGTAATGTACAGCACTTGTGTTTCAAATCGGTACACCCGTGACTTTTGCATGTATCGCGTTGATATGATTTATACAACTCAGCACATAAATTTTTATGCACACACTGCATTAAAATACGTTTTAATTCATAGGGCGCCAAAGTCGGTGGTGCTTCGGTAGATTTTTGATACTTCACAATACAATTTGGCAGGATATTTGCTAGTACCTGATCCAAAACACAATTAGTAACATCTTGACTTATATTCTGAAGAGTATGAAAATTCTCCTGATTATTATTTCTTATTTTCTGAAAATTAATTTCTTTTTGAGTTGTCCATTGCAAGGTGGTAATTGTTGTAAATATATGCTGCTTTCATATACACACACTAAGAGTTCATTATTAATTGTGAAAGATGAATTTTCACTGTCCATATTTGAAATGCGTTTTAAAAATACGCTCCATGTATTAGGCGTGAGTGTTACACCATGGTAACGGAACCATCCCAAATGGTAACGGAACTTTTCAGATGAGGATAATTCGATAGAAACCGATCCACTTTGAGAAGTAGCATAGTTCAGGGACGACGATACCAAATCACTTTGCGAATCTGTAGTAGTTATAGATGGAGTATGCATATGGCTCCAATCGATTTCAGATATAGGGGAAATCGCTGCACTGCAGGCGGGACATATATTGGAAACTCGCACTTGCGTTTTAGGTAGAATTTTTCTAAATGTTAGGCTTATTCTAGCTTCCGATACTTCGGGTTCAGCAGCAATTCCATGAGAATAGAAATTGTTGGTTGGCGCATGCATCGCATAAAGCGAACCGTGTTGAAGTGGAATACTTAGAGGAGATTATCCTTTTCTTTCGAAAATTATAGATCTCGTAGCACCGAAACTGACAGCCGCTATAGGTGTTTTAGAGCATAGGGAAGATTCATTGTCCTTATGTTGCCCTATTTTAGCATGTCCATCAGCATAGTGGTTTACTAGCACAAAATTGTAGCTGTATCCCATATATTCTTCCACACGTGATTTTATCTCCGATAAGAGAGGTGTCCATTCCACAGAAGGTATGCTGTTTCCAGAAAATTCGTGGGATAGCCCAGCATCTCCAAATGCATATACTTTTCGGGCCAGTTGGTATGTGCGGCCATGCACCACCACTTGTGATTGTTGAAAGGGCAGACTTTTCAACTCGTGAAAAATTAAATCAGCTACAGTTACCGAATAAAATTCGCGAACATATTCTACATTCAACTTCTCGCGTTTAAAAAAGATAGACATTTTTAAAAATAAGCAACGACAACCTTCTAGGAGAACAAACGTTGAACGAATGAGCTCTTATCTAAATAATATTCTTATCGTAACATTTCTTAGCGAATCACAGACTGCCATGTGTGATATTCCTTATCGCATCACCTGACATCCCCTTATCTGTAAATCATGTGATCTGTTACGTATGGTATCACGTGACATTCCTTATCGCATCACGTGACATCTCCTTATCGCATAACATGTCACGTGACATCTTATTTGCGAATCACAGGGTTCCACGTATGGAATCACGTGAGAAGCCAGATAAGGTTTCCGCCCACAATACATGCTACGTGGAGCTCACTTTAACTCGAGACTTGCAAGAGGGAAGAGGTGCTTTAGAATTTCTCCTTATAGTGCTTAGTAAAATAGTTTATGTACTAATTTCCCACAAAGATGAATATGACTCTTGCAAAAGTGAGTTCAAGATATTTTTAAAATTAAAAATAAAGATTTTAACATTTTTTTAAATTCATAACAGAATCATCGCAATAAATTCTTTTATCATTCATGAATGACACAAGAACTTTTAACATTTACAACACAAAATATTAGCTTCATACACACTTCATTCTTTTACATGTTCTGTGTTTTTAATATTAAAGATATGACTGTATCAACTCCCCCTGCGAAGGGTAGTACTATACCGACTGTGGTAACACCAGTTGTGAAAGTCAGTGTATTGCCTAAGGCCTAGTAGGTGGTCAGAGACAGATGGTACCAAATGTGCAAGCAGCGGTCCCGCAACTCCCGGATATTTCGAGGCGGTGGTGCTTGAGCTCTGAGCTGTCGTTCCATGACATCCCAAATGTGCTCTATGGGATTAAGGTCCAGAGTGTTAGGTAGCTAGGACATCAACTGAAATTCATCTGCATGTTCCTCGATCCACTGTAGCACAATTCCGGCCTGCTGGAAGACTCCATTCCCGTTGGAGAAGACTGATGCCATATAAGAGTGCAACTGGTCAGCAATAATGTGAGATAGTCCACAGCTTTCATGGTGTATTCCACCACAACCAACAGTCCCAGTGACGCCCATGAGAACGTCCCCAAAACCATAATACCACCACCTCCGACCTGTTCATGATCCGCCGTACATGTGTCGAGGAACTAACTGTTCGCCTGGAAAACGGAGTACTCTGATGCGAACACCGACATGATGAACCAGATATCGTGATTCATCTGACCAGGCAACTCTGTTGCATGGTCCAGTCACGATGTTCCTGGGCCCACTGGAGTCGTAAATGGCGATGACGCTTGGTTAACAGAGCCACATGAGAGGGGGGTCTGCTGCGAAGTCCCATATCCATCAGAGTCCACTGAAGTGTGTGCTCCGAAGCACTTCTACTGGTACCTCATTCTAATCGGCTGTCAGTTGAGCCACTGGCTGTCGCCGATTTTATCCAAGCGGGACGGCCTCCGACTTCCAGTTCCATTGATGACGCGTGAATGTCCAATTCCTTGTCGTCTACTACTGGTTTCGCTGTCATTCATCCACTTTACATAGGTCCTAACAACGACAGCTCGCGAACACCCAATGAGCCATGCAGTTTCGGAAATACTCGCTCCGAACCGTTGGGCCATCACAATCTGCCCTCGATCGAACTCGCGTATATCAGCAGCCCTACCCATCACACACACGGAAGCGATAGAATTATGCCTCAGAATCACCGGCAGCCATTAAATACCATTCCCGTCTGCTCACGTGCCCTTCGCGTCATCAAGGCAAGCCCATTCTCACACAGTGGGGGTGATCATAATGATTTGTCTCTTCAGTGTAATCCAGTAAAAAAATGCAATTTCGATAAAATTTATTTCATATACATTTCTTTATTATTTTAATTGGAAGATAAAATTTATTTCATATACATTTCTTTATTATTTACATTGGAAGATAAAATTTATTTCATATACATTTCTTTATTATTTAAATTGGAAAAGATTTAATAAACATCGTCTGCCGCATTGCATTTAAACCCGCTGCTAAGCGAAATGATATCATTTTCTTTAAATAAATTTACTGAAAAAAATATCGTCTGCACAATGTTATGTCTATGGAAGGTTTAACTGTGAGTTTTTAATTAATATCTAGACAACCCTTGGTCATAAAAACTCGAAACATGGACTTAATTTTAAGTGGGGCTATTTCAAGCCTACTCACAAAATTTCATCAAATTCTGTTCAGCCTTTCTAACGTGATGATGAAACAGACAGACAGATTTTCAATTTTATTTATATAGATTTGGCAGCACTGGTACCAGTAGCCGCTGTGCTTCGGTGATGTTTACTGTCGGGAGAGGGGGCACCGAATTTGCTTCACCCGGGGCGAGATTTACCAGTGGTTAAGGCACGAGATTGAACTCGGAGGACCAGAGTTCAATTCCCGGCTCTTTAACCCCGTGTTTACGCGGAGTACGGACACGATAAACCTGTGGTCTGTGGGTCTGAAAGTCCTGATGAGAGGGGAAAGGAGGATCCTGTGGATCTCTCCAATGGGTTCCGGTCTCAATTGAGTAGCACTATCTTGCCCGCCCAAACAAATACCTTACACATTCGGATAGGTCAGACGATCTAGTTTGAAAGAAAGAAAATATCTGCTTCACCTATTCCGGGAGCCACGAGATATAAAATATTTAGTGGCTGCAGGATATATAAAAATGCTGAAGGAGTGACCAGCATAGCTGGTATTCAAGACCAAACCAATAACAAATGCTAAGTAAAAAGAAAAACCAATGTCAGACAACAGTCAATTAAGCTATGTTAGAGTTTGGATATAGACAGGTATGTCATTCCCCCTTCCCATCGGTTGGAAAATTGCATTAATTCTCCATGAGGTCCATATTGGAAAACGAAATTCAGCACTGTAATTCCCCCTTTCAGAGATACCGGCTGAGTCTATGAGGGGAGGGGGATTCGAAAATTCCCAAATTGTTAATTCCAAGATTAGTTGATAGCTTCAGAATGATTTCGATTCTGATAAAATGATGTCCCCATACGTTGAGGAGAAACTAGGCTTACAGTGCTATCAACATAAGTTTCGATTCCCTATGCAGAAAATATTCCTCCCCATGCGACCCAATCTCCCAAGTCTATGCAATACGTATGTCCTCCCCCCCCCCCATCCGTTGACGGCCCTGTGCTTTACTACATTTCAAGAGCGTTTGATCCATTAGCTTTGCTTGGAGCAGTTCAATTTTCACCTTCAGCCGTTATTTTATGATCACCAGTTGCGACCTGTGTTTCTTTCAGACATACATCTGGGGAGCTGTACCCCCCCCCCCATCCCCGGAGACATTTTATGTTGACTTAGGTTCTATTTGGGTGACGGCATTTAGATTATATTTATAAGAGCAAATAGAAAACTTACCCCTCTTTCTCCTATTCACACTAATACTTAATATTGACACATAAATAACCATGGGCCAACAGCCGTACCGTGCTGAAAACACCGGTTCTCGTTAGATCACCGAAGTGAAGCAGCATCGGGCGCGGTTAGTACTTGGTGGGTGACCACCTCGGAACGCCGCGTGCTGTTGGCCATCTCGGGTGCGGTATCCCCGTGGTTTGCGCGCTAGATTTGCACGCTGCCACAAATGCCGCCGTGTTCATGCGGAGTACGATCACGTTAAACATGTGGGTCCGTAAGTCCTTCCGAGAGGTTGGTGGTAGGGGAAGGAGGGTACGGTCCCTGTGGATGCCTCCCCCACTGGGTTCCGGTCTAAATTGGGTGGCACTTCCCGGCCGTCCATACAGTTACCTTACACCTTTCTGGTAGGTCGGACGGTCTGGGTCTCAACAACAACATAAATAACCATCAGAACCCCCTGTATTTCCAAAATGTCCTTATAGTATAATAATCAACGTCTTGGTTTCGTACTGATTGTAGTATTGTACAACTGAAATTGTTCGATTTTCCAAATCCTATTTCCACCCCTTTTTCGTCACATTTATTACTTAGTTTCTCTTTACTTGTGATATTGGCAATACAATTTTCTTTGTAGTGTGATTTTTACGAATAATTTCAGTTGAAACCATGAAGGCTAGATGAAGCCAGCCTTCATGGTTGAAACTAATGTTTTGTCCTTACATTGTTTACCTTTATATTTTGTATTTGACCTTTAATTATTTTTTCATTATTTTCGAGTACGATTTTTAAACATTTTGTAAGTGTATATTATTTATTTTAAGTTATGAAATTTTAACCATTTTTGGAAATTTCCCGAACGATTTTTTTTTTTTTTCAAATGTTTGAATTTACGCAGGTGTCGCTTTAACCAAATCCTGATACCGGCGTTCGATATTTGAACAAGGTAAAACGAATTTTCTTAAATCTTTTATTATTTGCTTGAATTAGTTGTATTTATTTACACTGTCAAAAATTTAGAATTCTATTTAAGCCCGTTTCCGTTACATTTAAGGCTATTAATTTTGCACTTTAATATAGGTCGACGACAACCAATTCGCCCTTTGTGTGATTGCTGCTTCACAACGTTGATTGTGCACGCGCCATTTTCATTGAGTTTGAAACTAAACTCTTGTATTTCGTTCTTTGTTTATTTTCACATAAAATAAATATGAGTCATCAAAGTAATGCAACTGAAGTTGAGAGGAAAACCATCGATAAAGAAAAGGCAGCAGGAGATAAATCTGAATCCTTAAAACGAACATCATCGGAGGTAAGTGTATAACTTGTTCTAACGCTTGGTTTCGGCGGGCTCCATTACTAAGCGGCACAATGTGATAACATTGTTTCTGATGGTACGTTAAAATGATATGATTTTTTAGCCATTTATTTATATTAGGGCATAAATAGTAAATATATTTTAAGGGAACATACATTTGTGCGAAATTTATTGTAGTTTACTTTATTAATAGCAGCCAGTGTGCATGGTTCTTAAGTGAAATAATAAAAATGTAAAAATAGAAACTTATAAACATTTTGAAGTTTAAAAAAAGATCACAAGCTTTAAATTTCTTATTTCAATGTCTAGTATATATTGAAATATTTTTATGTTGCTCATTGTAGCGATTCCTTACAAAGTTGATATTTTGTGCTATTTTTTCTTATCTTTCTTTTTTTTTTTTAATGTATAAGGTTACCTTATAGTACCTAATGGGTGTAAATATCGGTTTTTGATATTGCGAAAAATAGTTTCCAAAACAGATTTTTTAAACTGATTAATTTTTAAAATTCAGCATTTTTAATAGTGTATCCTGAATATAAAAATTAAATTTACATATTATTTATACCAGCATTTTTAACAGTTTGACCTATTTTTAAATAATAAAATAGGTAAATGGTGCACATGACATGGTATTTGTAATCCCTACAAAATATCCTCAATGTTAAATATAAAATATGTTTAATGTATGCTGTATTGTTTCTATTAAAGATAAAAGTTCTGGTTTTTACTGCCTTAAATGTAGAGATCATGGTTTTTCAGAAAGTGTATTCTGCAAGAAAGACTTGGGTAACTGGGACTTTAATGAGTTTAAATTTAGCTGTCATAATGAGCTATTTTGCCTATTTTAAAGATCTGCAAAATCATAAGGGTTTAGAACTAATGGATGGAAATTTTTCTACACAAACTGTGACTAGAGAGATATTCATCCATGGTAAAATATATCCTGGATTGGAAGCTCTCCCAGCCAATTTTAGTTCCAAATTTCTAAATTTCAAGGTCAAATATTTCGAAAGGGAAACCTTCAAGAAATTTGAAATTTCACCCATGGATAATCCTACTAATAGGTACTTAGTAAAACATGAGAGTTTTGTCTTGAGGTTCACACAGATGTTCATAATACAGGCTGTCAAATATCTCTAAAAAGGACCATGTGAAAACATAATAATATGCTTAACATGGTCTCAAGGGTGGATTCTATGACTGCCTGTAATTTCGATGTGGAAAGACATTAGTTTGTCATCAAAAGCAAAGTCCCTGTGTGATTCTATATGCACCACAGAGTTCATTTTGTCTATGTACACTGCAGCTGACAATTTCTCCGTTACGCTATCATTAAGTACCAAGCTACAGACAGAAATTCGCAACAAGCGCTCTGCATCATCACTCATTAAAAACACTGTAGGAGTTTTGCAAAAGAAGCGAGTGGAGAGTGGCACTGTCTTTCATCTTCTTTTCAATAGAGCAACTGAAATGATGAGTGACTTGGACATCGTCCCCAAAAACCCTAGAATTATCCGAAGAATAACACATCGAGACGACCCTACTGTAGAAAGTGTCAAAGACTGTTATCGAGTAGTCATCTACAACAAGGCTTTGGATGAAGTTAATCAAGGTTTGACGAATCCGTATTGAACATCTTTGATATTAATGTTCTCATCCCAAAAAATGCAGAGGACAAAGCAAGAAAGCAAAGTGCTCTGCAAAATATATCACACAAATTTGGTTTAATTCTGGATGATCGTGGAAGTAAAAGTCTGTTCGAAAGTGCACTTCAAGGAGAATATGAAGTTTGTTATGAGTTTTGGAAGAATGGTTCTGAAAAAAACCCACAGAAGTCTTAGAATTTTTGGAGAAATGTGAACCAGATTTTTTTCCACGAATCTACAAGCTTCTCACCCTTCAAGCTACGTTCCCAGTAAGTGTTGCTTCAGCAGAACGTAGTTTTTCGTCATTGAATCGCCTTAAAACTTGGCTTCGAACGCGGAAGTTGCTTGTTATAAAAAAAGTAAAATAATTACAATGTTTTCGTAATTTAGATTAAAACTTGTTCTATTAAATACATTGTAAATTATCGTTTTGGTTGTTGTATAAATGTATATGTATTTATTAGCTTATCCTTTCTATCATACTTAACTATAATTTACCTTAAACCATATTTCCATATAGTTTAATGATAAGCTCAACTTTAATTATTAAGTATATTAATATGACTTAAGAACAACAAAATTTATCTAAACTATTCAACAGCCCAAAATTAAAAATTTTCCTGGGGCGAATCCCCGGAACACCCCCTACCCCGTAATAAAACTCTGAATCCGCCCTTTTATAAGGTTAAAAAGTTTAAAATAGATGAACTAATATTTATTTTTTGAAAAGTTTGCCTATGTCTGTTCTGTTCAAATAGGCCATTTACTGCCAATAATGTACAAAGTTTTTTCCCCAGGACAAGTCTTTTTAACACTTGACAACACAAAAGTATAATAACCATTGTTGCGAGATAGATAAAAATGAGTCCAGAATCCAGCTTCACAGTGCAAAATGAGGTTTTGGGGTGTTTGACTCTATACATTAACTAACAGCTTATTTTTGTAGATATATATAATGAAAGTTGATAGATTTTGATGGACCGAAGGAAATATTGAAATAAGTCTCTGCCAAAGAAGAAATGCAAAACGAGTTCTATCGTTAAAAATTTCACAGATGCTCAATATTATTGTTTAAGACATAGTATACATTACTATTAGTTAGAAATTAGAAGCAAAAAGTCAGGCGTCAATGGCACCTAACCATTTTCCCTTAGTTGCCAAAATGTTCTAATTGTGTGCATTCTGAAATTATTCATTTTGTTTGTTATTTGGCTAACAAAATAAATCTTATTAGCAGCCCTGCCTTCGACTTACTGCATGGTCACACGCAGTAGGTATCTACAATGTGTGTTGATTAGATTGTTAGCAGGAAAAATAAATTTATCAGTCAGAATTTGCATGAAACATGCTAAAAGCAGAAAAGTTAGACATCTAAAATAACGTTTGGGCCTAAAATCTGTCGTTAAAATGAAATTTATACTGTATATGACTACCGACAGTGAATTTCAAATCCTGAGTATACCCTAATTTAAAATAAAAATAAAAAAAAATTCCAATCGCCAAGTTTTGTGTAAATGTGACAGTGACGATCAGCAGCCTTGTTTTGTGCTTTGTCATCAAACATAATTTGTCAATTGTTATTTATTTTGCAGAATATTAATTAAATGTTACTAATTGCATTTCAATATGATATGGCTTTATTTATATGCATATTTTGCTATTTTACATACGATAGTCTAGATTAGATGGTTGTCATAACAATATTCATCTTAGCAAATTAAATAACAAAGCTACATTAGCATTAAAAACATTAATTAGATTAACATATAAAAAACAATTAAAATTTAGATTTTGAATTTTAGGAATATCAATTGAAGTTTAAACCATCAATTTTATGTAAAATATTATTTTCTAATGATTAAAATTATTTAAAATATATGGATCATTTTTAGTTTCATTTGAACTAGAAATCTTTTAAAAAGGCGAAAAATACCAAGTGCCATTTGAGTTTTAGCTACATATTCCTGGTTATCAGAAAAAATTATGGTGACAGTGAGATTAGAGCTCTGACTTGGCAGTTTTAAAAAAGTAGAATTTCAAGCTTATAGTGGGAAGTATTAAAATTATTTATCTTAAGTTTCTCACTTCAAATCAAAAGATCAAACTACCCAAGATTTAAATCTAATTTTTACTTTCCCTGCAATACATGGTAATGTATAGGGAAAGTATTGGAATCATGCCGCAAATCGAGTTTTCGACAGATCTACACGTCGAGACCTCTAGAATACAAAAAAGCTATTTTTAGCGTGATGTCTGTCTGTCTGTGCAGATATTGTATCCACTCTAACTAAAACACTAATGGACAGCGTTTCATAAAATTTGGTAGGTAAATCACTTGTGGGCGAATCTAGTGCTGATTAGTTTTGGGTACGATTCTGGATAAAAGAACCCGCTTTTTTTTTTTTACGAAATGGCCCGCAAAAGTCTGTATCCATTCTAGCTGAAAAACTAATTGATCGAATTTCACAAAATTCGGTAGATAAGTCTTTAGATTAGATTTTGGTACGATTCGGGAAAAAATAACCTGCCTTTTTTTGTAAATTGGCCCGTAAAAATCGTCAAAATCTAAAATAAAAAACTCCATATGCTCCAATATATCCATTAAAAGCTTATTTTTAACGAAGAAGAGAATAAGATTAACCCCATGACAGTAGGACTGGTCATTCTCGAGATATTTTAGTTTTTTCGTATTTTCTCTACGCTACCTTTGAAAATAAGTCCAGTTACCAAATAAGAATGAAAATTGAATTAAAAGTGAATTAAATTTAATTAAAATAAAGAGAATGTGGATATAAGTCTGCAGGGAAAGTCATGTGCTGCCCACATCAGATTTTTATTTATTGGTTTGATAGGGTAAGAAAACTATATATGCTTTCAAATGTTTCATACCAATAAATAAAATGTTTTTGTGTGAGGTAAGGTGCTGTCCTTAAATTTTCAAATGAAAAATTAGTTGAGAACCTGGCTTATCAGTTATAGTTATTCAGTCATACTTATAAAAGAGTGCAAATATATATATATATGTTGAAATTTATTAGATTAATTTATATTAACATTTCTTTCAGCTTAATGATAAAGAAGAAACAAAACAAAAATTACAGAAGGTAACTTGAAACTATTTCTTGATCATTTGTATAAGTGTATTTTATCCGAAATTAAAGTATTTATAATTTTGGATCTGTTAAAGTATTTTTGAGATTCACAGTTTGAAAGTAGTGTTTACGTAGTATTAAAATGCATTGTTATTACAGTAATGGATTAATTATCCATAATCCAGAAACTGGGGCAAAATTAAATTTATGGGCTTTTAATTCTCAATGGAGGTCGCAAAATATAAACAAGATTAGACAAAAATTAATACATACCTTGTTCTTTGCAAATATATATGGTAGATTCTCATGACATTAAAATAAAATCGCCTCTAAACTCACTCCCAGCATCAACATTTATGATGTGGGGAAACTTGATTAGTGAAGTCTGAAAAACCAAGCAATGTTTTAACTATATGCCTAGTTAGAAAAAATAATTTATACATGTGCCTAATACACCCTAAATAAAAGCCTAAACATGCTTTGCCCACTGAGCAGGCATAATATGACCCAACAGTGTTCCCAAGAGAAAAAAAAAATATTCCAGGGGTAAAAATACTCTTAAGATAATTTGAAGGTGATATTGTGTTTTATTATTTTAAGACATCGACCTACATGATTGACAAAAATATAATACAAATACTATTTTAAAATGTTTAATTATGACAATTCTTAGCATGAAATTTATAACATACCAATCAGTAGAAATGTGGGTTTTCCATAAAATTTTGAAATTGTTATCAAACATTAGTTAGTTAGAATATGTCCAGTGACTTTTAAAAGTATTTATTCTTACAACTATACACATAACAAAATGAAAGAAATTTAATTTAGAAATCTATAAATATATACTCTGGACAAAAAAAATTAATGCCGTCTGTAGCTTCAATTTAATATTTTTGAGTACCTATGCTTTTGAAAAATTATTTTATAATTCTATTTTATCTATAACAATAGAAAAAATATTTTTCTGGATCATAAATTTAAACAATGCACAAAAGAAATAATTAACTGTTGTATTATCAAAGTTTAAGAAATACCTACTGATCAGGGTCAGAGGGAAAAAATGGGTTGTCTTAAACCCAAAAAACCATGGTTTAAACCAGCCAACCCTGCTGCTGATAGATAGGAAAATCTTGTTTACGCCCTATAACATAGAAATTGCTCTAATATTTTGAAACTCATTTTGAACTGTTATCATTATGTCCCAGGACCCAAGAAAATTATGAAAATAGATATTTTTAAGCTATTAATGTTTTAATTATGCTAAGTGTGTTGTTTTCTGGCCATTTTCAAAAGTGTGCCGAAAATTATGTAAATGTACATTACGACAATCTTTAAACGGAAAGTGGTGACCTGCCGTAGGCTATGGTACCGAAGGAGAGGAAATAAATAAAATAAACTTCTTGCAAAACTAGGTGTGCTTTTTTTACATGGGTCTCTGTTTTTGCTTATGAAATCCAATTTTATATTTCTTAGTTCTGGGATCCAGATTTCTCAGTACCCGGTGTGAACTTTGAATTTACCACTTAATTAAATGACTACTAATAATAATAAATTCTCATGGCCTTAGGAAAGTCTACTATGACGTCTTCCCTTGTCTGGGAGTGCTATAATGCACTGTGTAATATTGCTAGCAATAATAAAGTCATACTCTACTGAGTCCTGGACATTCGGGCATTCCAGGAAATGAGCTGGCTGATGAATTGGTTAGGAAAGGTTCAAGTATTCCTTTTGTTGGTCCTTAGCCGGCTTTGGGTGTTCCCAATGAACTAACTAGAAGAACTGTCTATGATATCTTCAGAAAGCTTCAGTGCAAAAACTGGCGTAATACTAAGGGCCAAAGGCAGGCGAAAATTCTCAACTGCAATTGCCCTAGCATACGTCAGAAGGAATTATTCAGGCTCAGTAGAACTGGCATCAGAAGGGCTGTGGGGCTCCTTACTGGACACTGCACCCTTAAAAGACACCTTAATATTATGGGTGTCACGAAAGATTCGCTTTGCAGAGGCTGCAAATACAGTGAAGAAACTGCTGTACACATTCTCTGTGAATGTGAGGTTTTCTCCGCCTATAGGTTCGAACACTTGGGTCGACATGTGATCAAGCCCTGGGAGTTGTATGACATTCCTGTCAAGTGCCTGCTGATTTTTGCTTCGGCTACTGGTCGCTTTTCTTAAGGACCTTCACTTGTTGGGGTAGTACAATAGACCTCTGGTCGATGTGCTGGGCTCTTCCGGAGCCACCCACCTTCATGTCATTCATTCAATAATAATAAATTGTTCAGTTTGTTATGGCTATGAGAAATATATTAAAATATACTTATAATTAAACTTTTTAAAAATAATTGCTGTATATAATATTATATTTGTTTTAAAAATACATGTTTATAATTAAATTGGTCATCATGAGATGAGACAATTTGGTAGATATAATTAAGCATATATATTTAGTGTCATTAAAGCATTTTCTTTCAGCAGAATTGCTATTTATTAAATTTTTACAGAATTTAACGCTGAAAGAATAGGCTTTTAAAAATTTTACTTTGTTTTATTAGAATAAGTAAAATGTCACTTGTACCCTACTTGTCTGTTGTTCTTTTTCTTCAAAATAAAGCATTACTCCCCCTTTCCTGCTTGAAATTAAGAAACTAAAGGATCAAAGATGTCTTGTAAATCTACTTGCTTTTCAAAAAGCACTGTGGAAAGTGTATTACATTTCATTATTAAATTAATTAAAAAAGAAGTCAGAAAATAGTGGAAAATTTTCCGACCCACATCTCTATCAATTAGCAGTATCACTAATATTACTACAAAATTAATTAAATAGGTTCTATTTGTTGATACAGCAAACTAAACTAAACTTGTCTGTTCCCTTAACAAAATAAGAATTGATATCTACGATACTTAAAAGGAAAAAACTTTCAATACTTTTTTAAAAAATGGGGTTTTGTGTGTGTTTGTTTACAAACGAGTATATGTTTGGCAAACAAGTATTTGTAAAGAAACCTGTTTGCTTTGTTCGTCGTATGAAATTCATAGGAATTCTTTGTACCATTTGGGAAAAAATCTTTTTTTGTCTGGAGCTTCACCAAGCTTGTGGAACTTGATGTCTGCTGAACCAGAATTATTTTCAAACTCAATGTCTACTCAGATTTATCGCTAGCCTCTTCCACAGTTTTTGTCCACAAGTCTTCATAATTTTTTTTTTTATGTTTCAGTATATTACTTTGCCATTCAAAATCAAAAACTTTCTAGTCTTACAAAATCATGTTGTATAACATTCTTAGCTGTGATAAAGACTAAGAAAATAAGATAAATTTCTTTTCATACTTAAATTACTCGGAAAATTTAAATTTGATAATTTAGTAATGCGAAAGCGTAATTTAAAACATCATAGGTAGCTGGAGTCATTGCAGATGCCTTTCTAGCTATGCCTTTCTAGACTTTCTAATTTCGGCAGAAGAAAGAGAAATAGCTGCCAATATGCAGTCAATTTTTTATGTCATTGCGTAAAAATACCCATAGGTCAAATTTCATTGTGTCAATTGTAGTTTCAATACATTAAATATGCACAGCAGTGTGTATTTGGGAACAAACACTATGCCCTAAATAAGTGTGCGGAACTACCTCTTGAGGTTGCTAGAAAGGTAAATGCATCTTAGTATGATTACTTTATTATATGGAAATAAATATGCAAATTGCAGGTATCCAAAGCATCTATAATTGTTTTATATTGGCAAAGTTCAGTGTCTTCATATTTTATATACAAATTCTTTCTTTTGCAGACAGACAAAGGTTAGTTCTTGGATGATATGGTGAGATTGTTCTAGTTATTAATGTTTTGAATATTTATTACCTAAATATTAAATTGCTCTTTACTTTAATCTTTGTTGAATGTAAAATATAAAATTTGTCTTGAATATTTTTCATATTTAATTTTTGTATTTCTAATATGTTATTTTATTGCTTTACTCAGTAGTGGTTAAACTCTAAGGAATCATATTTGCATTATTGATAAGATTTTCTGTGATGGAAATGCATTTTCAGAAAGAATATTTTTACAATATGTTTAAGAACTGTTTATTTTCAGACAATTGAAAGTTATAAGCAGTAGATACTAAAAAAAAACATAACTTGCTTTTATGTTCTAACAAAAGGCATCTTTTAGGTTCATTTATATTAACAATAATTATATGCATGACAGGTAATAAATATACACATCAAAAATGAATAATAAAATTGTGTACTTGCAATGTCCTGAAACTTCGAACAGATATGGAGCAAAATTCTAAATGTTTTCCATGTGATTTAAAATCGTGGCTGTCACGATCTAGTTGATTAAAAAGATTATTTTCCAGACATCTCAGGAACAAGCATATATATATATATATATATATAATTAATAAAACGAATGAAAAAGGGGAATGAAAAAAGGGGGGGGGGTGCCATATGAATTGCATATAAATGGCAGAGAGGGATAGCGACCTCTCATTCCCGTTTTAAGTACTTTTACGTCTAGACAACGCCCACAGATACCAATGCAATTCAATGACAGATCCCCGTACCATGTGCAAAAATGAAGGCACCAGAATGCAGACGGAAATGGAACAACGAAAAACACAAACCATTCTGCCCGCCACACCAACAACTGATACGGAATACCTGCAATGCTTCTTAAAGCCTATTCCCATACGCACGCGCACATTGATATGTCCATTATGATGTCATTCTTTCAAGTCATTACTGAATGAATAATCTTCTTTAAAGAAAGAATTATAAATATCTCTAAGAAAATTCCAAGGATAATGTTTTTTAATTGCTTCCTGCAAAATATGTTTATTACAACCAAGACAATCTTTTTTGAAAGTATTATTATTAATATTTCTTCTTAGATGTCCTGTGATGATGTTACGGAAAATGTTCCTAGTTAAATTCGACTTCCATCCAATTATTTGGTTGTTCTTCATCTCATAATTATTACGTTTATTGTACATTACTGTATGAATTCCATTTATATGATTGTATCTTATGGTTATGTTAAGGAAATTTACTTCGTCCTTGACGCTATTTAGGTTTTTGATTAGTTCCAATTCCGGTGGATAAAAGCCAAATTCAAATTCAGGAAATGCGCGGGTGTTGTTCTTCAATCCTTGCTGATATATATTTAACTTATTTTGAAAGAAGCAATCATGTATTATACGAGATGCCATATTACAGATATGTGGACGATGTAATTTTGGGGCATTATTCAAATACTCCTGAATTTGAATTTGGCTTTTATCCACCGGAATTGGAACTAATCAAAAACCTAAATAGCGTCAAGGACGAAGTAAATTTCCTTGACATAACCATAAGATACAATCATATAAATGGAATTCATACAGTAATGTACAATAAACGTAATAATTATGACATGAAGATCAACCAAATAATTGGATGGAAGTCGAATTTAACTAGGAACATTTTCCGTAACATCATCACAGGACATCTAAGAAGAAATATTAATAATAATACTTTCAAAAAAGATTGTCTTGGTTGTAATAAACATATTTTGCAGGAAGCAATTAAAAAACATTATCCTTGGAATTTTCTTAGAGATATTTATAATTCTTTCTTTAAAGAAGAAGATTATTCATTCAGTAATGACTTGAAAGAATGACATCATAATGGACATATTGATGTGCGCGTGCGTATGGGAATAGGCTTTAAGAAGCATTGCAGGTATTCCGTATCAGTTGTTGGTGTGGCGGGCAGAATGGTTTGTGTTTTTCGTTGTTCCATTTCCGTCTGCATTCTGGTGCCTTCATTTTTGCACATGGTACGGGGATCTGTCATTGAATTGCATTGGTATCCGTGGGCGTTGTCTAGACGTAAAAGTACTTAAAACGGGAATGAGAGGTCGCTATCCCTCTCTGCCATTTATATGCAATTCATATGGCATCCCCCCCCTTTTTTCATTCCCCTTTTTCATTTGTTTTATTAATTATATCCTGCATCAGTATATAGAGCGGCATTGCGCCTTATTCTGAGTGGTATTTTGTAGATTTTGTAAATTTTGACAGTATTGCATCCTTTTGTTGTGTATATATATATATATATATATATATATATATAATTATATTCTGTAATACACACTTTAGAATTGTAAGCTCTTAAACTTCGCCTATTTATTTTCATTATGTATTTTTATAATTAAGAGATAAACACTCATCACAGGGAGACAGTTACAGATATGACAATTTTGCTGTTGTATAAAGTCAAAACTATATTTAATATTATTAAAAAATATTTTTTGTTGAAAACCATGTAGAACAGATTGAACTCGAATCAAATACTGCAAAAAAGATCTTTTATTTATTTTTTTAAACTCAAGGGATACAAAATTGATGAATTATCAGAAATTTAGCCATTGAGAAAGTATTGTTTTCACAAAATTTTGAGATTTGATACCAATATGTTTTAGGATCTCCTAAACATGTTTTAACTATTATTAATGTGATGTCCATCTGTCTGTGGCACACAGTAGCTGCCACAAATGTTTAATGGATTTTTATGAAACTTATAATTTGTCTTAACTTACTATTTGACTTTGTTAATGAAAAATCTTGGAACTAAAAGGAATCTTTTCTTAAATTCAAGCGAAATCAGTGTAGGTTTCTTAACTCATCAGCATAGAGCAAAATTTTACATTATCATGTACCCGGTAGCAGAAACACGGCGGCGAGCGGCGCAGATTACTTTTGTTCTTGCAGATCAATTTCAGACAGTTTAAAATGTATATGTATTTAAAAAAAAAATTATTTTAACTTCGGTTTTGCATATTATTGTACCTCGTCTTGAATTTTCTGCAGGACAAAATCCAACCTTGCACTTTTTTTCGCGAGACCAGACTTCTCCCCTGCACGTGTTTATATTGTGTGAAAAATTCTCAACTGCAATTGCCCTAGTACACGTCAAAAAGAACTTTTCAAGTTCAGCAGAATGGTATCAGGAGGGCTGTTGGACTCCTTACTGGGCACTGCACCCTCAAGAGACACCTTAACATTATGGGTGTCACTAAAGATTCGCTTTGCAGAGGCTGCAATTACAGCGAAGAAACAGCTGCTCACATTCTCTGTGAACGTGAGGTTTACTCTGCTCACAGATTCGAACACATTGGTCGTCATGTGATTGAACCCTAGGAGAGAGCTGAACGACATACCTGTCAAGTGCCTGCTTATTTTCGCATCGGCTACTGGTCTCTTTTCTTAGAGATCTTTTTCGTTTGGGGTAGTACAATAGACCTTTGGTCAATGTGCTGGGCTCTTCTGGAGCCACCCACCTTCATATCATTCATTCATTCATATTGTGTGAAAGAATGTCATTGAGAACGGTGACCAGAAAATGGACACGCATGCACAGTTCTGAAATGGCGTGTGTCCTTGTGGGAATAACTACCACAGTGCGGTGTGCTAAAATGGCTGCACAGTCTGAAAAAGTGTTGTTTTAATTGTAATGAACAAGTATTGTTAAAAAATTTAAAAACTCGTTATTTTCGTGCTCATCTGCCAGTAAAAGTTCAATATAAATCTCTTTCGAATAAAAAATGTCTTGAATTTATTTAAAAAAAAGAGATAATGCGACAAGTTCTAGAAAGGATTCGGTTCTAGTGTTCACTGTACTAGTGTTTTTATTTTAACATTTTCCTTTGATATGTTATTGCATTTAAACAAATTCACAAGCCCTTGTCGATGGATTAATTTAATTGAAAATGTATTTTTAATAGTTATCATAACTTGTAAAATACATTTGCTTGTGTGACACAATATATTTGCTTGTGTCATTGGTGTTGCAGATTGATACAGAAAATTCTGCTACTGGGATCATGTATAAAAGAACTTATTTATGGCTCCATGATCACGAAACTATCACTGTATGAAAAATAGCTGTGATGCGATTTTAGTATTCGTGATATCATTAGTCCCCTTCAAGGGTGAGAGTTTCCCTTGTTGAGATACTAGTGTGATCCATAATACTGGATAGCTCAAATGATCGAGTGTCGGCTGGCCAAGTAGCAAGTTCTCAAATAGGTTGTTCATAGTCACACTTGAACAGTCATTCTTTTCATTAAAAAATTTCTTTACATACTTAAATAGCAGGCGTATAACTGGCCCATATACAGAATTTTTAAAAATATTTTTAAAAAATTACAAAAATATATAAATTGTAATTTAATTTTTATGGAATAGGTTTCATATATATATATATATTTATCAATCAATTAGAATATTTCTTTAATACGAAGCATACAAAAGGAATTAGGATATATATATATATCAATCAATATATATATATATATATATATATATATATATATATATATCTCTATCAATATATATATATATATATATATATATATATATTGATAGAGAGAGAAATGAGAATAACATGTTATTGTTTCAACGGACCACTATAATTTATTATATTGCTAATCTTTTGGGTGTTTTTGTAGTCTCCGACCAGCAGACCATCCTTAAATTCTATCCTTAACTAGTATAACATACCCAGAAATGCAAACTACTCTGGAAATTCTGAAGTATATCCAGAAATTATGCAATCAGTATGAAAAGCAATAAAAATTCTCGGGGGAAATCACACATTATCGATTCATGTTCCTTGCACTTCGTAGCGATGAGATCAGAGTTTTTCCGTTCTTACATCTGGAAATTCGTTTATTCAAGATTACAAAATTGGCACTCACAAACTGTGTTCCTATGTCACGAGAGAGATAACTAGTGATTATCTTTCTTCTACTTTTGCAATCTATTTGTATTGACTAAGATGCTTATAATTATTCATATAGTCAAATATATAATTAATGAAATGGTGGTTTATTTTGCAGCAGTATCACTAAAATCAGCATTTTTACATAATCCTCTGTATATTTCTTTAAATTGTAAAAATATTTTCCACTTTTGTAATCTGTTTGCATCGACTAAAATTTTCATATTTATTACTTGGTGTATATAAAAAAAGGGGTATTTTTTTAATGTATTATTAATGGACTGAAAAGTTATATTGCAGCAGTATCGCGAAAAGCTGCATTTGTACGTGATTCTCGATATATCTTGTTTGTAAAAATATTTTTCACTTTCACAACCTTTTGGCATACACTATAATTCATAATTATTATGTGTTGTGTATAAAAAGCTATTTTTCAAACATTAATGATGAAATAAACCCGTTATTTTAAAAGCAGTATCACGAAAAATGGAATTTCACAATTATTACGTGTTGTATGTAAAAAAGCTATTTTTCAAATGTATTATTAATGAAATGATGGGTATTTTGCAGCAGTATCACAAAAAACTGCATTTTTATGAGATTTTCGGTATATTTCATTTAATTGTATAAATATTTTCTCTTTTGCAATCTGTTTGCATCGACTAGAATTTTTGTAATTTCTAGTTTTATAGAAACTATTTTTAAAACATATTAAAATGAAGAACTATTTTCTAACTATTTAAAATAATATTTTGTATACTTAAAATGCTTCTGAATTTGATATATTTGCAAATAAATTTACATCTTTGTAATTTTAATATAGAAATAGCATTTAATCTCAATTTAAATTAAGATAGTAATCATAATAACTTTCTTTTAAATAAGTTCAGAAAATAAAGCAGGTGTAACTATGAATACAAAAAGTTTTGGACTTTTTTTTTTCTATTTCAAAAATAAACCAATTTTTTATTGTTCGAAAAAATCAGACTTATTTCTGCCCCAATCTTTTAGATTAGGTATTATCAAATCTTTTGCCCAAAAAATAAGAAACTTACAAAAGAAATACAAAATTAACTTTCAATGGATTAATTAAGCTTATAAGTGCTACTTTCAAATCATTGATATAAATGTAATCAATTTATAATTTACAAAATTTTATTGCTTGAAAATGAAAATTTATACTTCTGAAAACCCTCTTGAAGGTCCCCATGCTGACTCCTGAAAAGGCTCATTCAAAGTTGGCATCTCTGCGACCCTACTCGTAATGAGTTCGCTGGTGATTTATTTCATCAGTTGTACATGGTCTTTCTTTTTTGTTTTCTGCCTCCTTTGCAATTTTTTACTGAACCATTGCCAGCCATGGCGACAGACAATTTTCTGATAGGTTGTCGTCAGCACAGATATAACTACTGGCAATGCACAAATCGGTGTCCTTAGAAGTATTATAGATAAAAAAGTTTTGATTAAGGTTTTTTGTTTATATATATATATATGTATATTCTCTTTTATCCAGGATTGCAATCCGTTATTTTGCATTTAATTTGCATTAGGAATAAGTCTGTCGGATCCTGTGCATATATGCATGAAAGGAAAACTCAAAATAGGAAAGTCGAAGGTCATTCAGTGCTATGTTTAAATATTTATAGTCTATGGTTCCACCTTCTGTTATTTAGTAATGAAATTTCCCTTCTAGCTACTAGTAAGAGTGCGATCCCTGGATAGATCAAGTTAGCCAGCATCAGCTGGCATATTTTAGAAGTTATTTACCCAGAGCCTACCTGTAGGCAACCATTCTTTTGCCTCTACTTGTCGGCCGCCCTACTGACTGGTTTGCTTTCGGTTTATTCATCAATTGACACATACATACTTACTTTTCCGTTTTCTGCCTTCTCAGCAGTTTTTGATTGAACTATTACATAACTACGGCGGCAGACGATAATTTTTAATGAAGGGTTGCCGTGAATGTTTCCAGTTACAAATGATTTTTGTCAAAAGTGCAGGGAAAATTATTAAATGGCGTTTACTACAATTCACCAGCATGGATCTAACTAGCAATGCACAAACACGTCTCATTAGAAGTACGATTGAGAGAAAAGTTTTGATTTATGGTATGATTTTTTATTCATGTATTTCTATACTCTTCTATCCAATCCTTCTAACAAATCTGTCTAAAATTTTGTATTTTATACAATTTTTTTCCATTCCTTATAGAAATATTTTTACTTTCCCTGTCATACATGGTAATGTATAGGGAAGGTATTGGAATCGTGCCAAAAATTGCAACTTGAGTTTACAGTGTATCTACACATTTTGTAACTTCTAAAATATGAAAAAACTATTTTTAGTGTTGCATGTGTGTGTGTCTGTCTGTGCAAATTTTGTATCCACTCTAACTAAAACACTTATTGACCGAATTTCATAACATTTTGTACTTTAGTCCCTTGTGAGTGACCCAGGTACTGATTAGATTTCGGTACAGTTCGGGGTAAAAGAACCTGCCTCTTTTCGCGAAATGACCCACAAAAATCATTAAATCAAAAAATACAAGACCGCATGTTCAAATATAACAATTAAATGCTTATTTTACACGTAATTTTTGATGACGAAAAAAATAAGACCAACCCCTTACTCTAAAATTAGCCGTATTTGAGATAGTTCTTTCGCATTTTCGCTACACCACCTTTGAAAATAAGTCCATTTACCAAAATAAAACCGAAAATTAGATTAAAAGTGCAAATTCATTGTAATTTAAAATAATTATTGCTGTTATTTTGTGCAATTAAACTCAATTTAATGAATTATTGAAGAAATAAAGATAATGTGAATATGGGTCTGCAGGGTATTGCCCACATCAGATTGTTTTTTCACTCTGTTCAGATTAATTTTAATTATTCATTATTTCACAATCATTCTTCTACTATGATTTTCAGAAGAGCTTATAAAATATTTATTAGCATGTGTATTATGAATATTTTCATTTTTTTAATATTGATGGTGTCTAGTTAATTATAGCTGAAACAAGTTTGTACGTAATTTTAAAACAATTATGAATTTGGTATGTTATAATAGCAGTCTGGTATCGAATTATATCGGTTCTTCAGTAATCCGATACCAGATTGCTATTATTTGGTATTGGATCTCTTGATTTTATGACATCCCTAATATTTACTATGGTGACTAGTTATACATTATGGCTAATATAAGTTTCATATATAATTTTACAGCCATTATAAATTTGTTATACATTGTAATAGTGTTCTTTGATATCGAATCATATTGGTTCTTCGGTAATCCCATAGTGTCAGTTATTTAATATTGGTTCTGTTTTGATTTTGTGACATCCCTATATTGTTTGTTCTAAGGGGGCCACTTGCAAAGCTTGTAAAATTGTGAGTCATTGTCTCTTACCATTCAAAAGTATGAGTCAAACTTTCAAATTTGCAATTCAATTTTTTGCTATAACATTTGCAGTTATAATTTAAAATGGCAAACTAAAGAAGCTGATGCTCACCCATGTATATCACACACATTTGTTCTGTAATTAATACTGCAATAAATTTTAATTTTTCAGTTGGTTAGCCATTTAAGATTTTATTAAAATTATTATATTATAACTTTTACACTTTTTAAATATAGACATAAAATAGCCAGACATAAAAAAAAAAACTCATGTGAAAGAGAAGAGAAATAAACTGATGAATTTTACAAGTCAAACATAACTCACAGTTTATAAATTAGTGAATTTAGATGAAGAAAGCTGATTAACATGTCAGTTACTGGTAAACTTCAGCTCTGACTTGAAAGGTTCTTCTGATTAAAGCCAAGACCCACAGTGGGCTGTTGAAAAGTACTTTTTTCTTTCTTGGCATTTATTAAGAAAAGACAGGTTACCTGAAGAAGATGGCTCAAAAATCCAATTGTAGCCACCTAATTTTCTGATGCTTGTTTTCAGTATTGGCAAGTTTTATCCTAACATATGTTTGTTTAGTTTTTCTTTTGGGGGGGGGGGGGGGGTCATTGTTTTTTACCAAGCATCGTTTCTAAAAAGGGGAATGTTTAGAATATATTCATAAGTACAAAAAATTTAATTTTTAACTTGTGTGGCAAAAAACATGAAAAAAATCCTAAAAATCATACTAGAAATTGGGGACTTACAATAGGTTAACATGAGGAAGATGAAACAACCTTCTAGAGGGAAAATATCCTCTTAAGATTGTTTTTGTGTCCTTTCAGGGGTAACCTTGATATATTATAATAAAGCAATAAATACAGTTTATCTGATTTCCCGTCTATCTCTCAGAATATTAAGATTTTTCCTTATTTACCTAATTTTGCTCATTTAAAAATATAATTTTTTTTTTATATCTGCATAAATATTTTGTACATTTTTGTTTTACAATAGTGCAAAATTCAACATAGTCAGTGAAATTTAGTTATGTTCTTGAAAAGTATAGATAATTAACATTTTCTCTGGAGTTAAAAGAGAACCAACCCTTGCTATATTGTCAACCTCGGGGTGAATTCTGAGAAATTTACATTTCTAGTTTTAAATTAAAATAAATTAAATATTGGTTAATTTAGCATTATTCTATTTTTATTTATTTTTTAGTGTATTATTGCTTGTAATAGGATAGATAAAATAATTCTGGGCTGATATGCGATTCGTATTTTATATGGTTATTTGGAGACGTATTTTCCCAAATTGATTACTTTGACTATACTTGTTAAAACTCTTGCATTAAATCTCAACATCTTTCATGCATACTTTTTTTTTTTAAATTTTTAAACAAAAAGATAATTTTTTATTGCAATATTGATGATCTAACAATTAAACGAGTATTTTAGCACCCACCCCTGTTTAATTTTAAATATGCTAAGATCTTTAAAAATGACATTATGTACAGTGATGGTTTGGATGATGCTATAAGAAGAGCATATGAATGTTTAAATATCTCTATTGAGTCATTTTTATAATGTCAATATTTAGCTAAAATTTATAAAATTGTTTGTCAGAAAAAGAAAATGGTGAATCTAAACACAAAGACGAAGAAGCTGATGATGATGATGACAGTAAAGATGAAGATGATGATGTTGGTGCTGAAGGAGAAGGAGAAGATTTTGATGAAGAGGAAGGGGATGAAGATGGGGCTGAAGATGAAGGAGAGGATGAAGAGGATGAGGATGCGTAAAACTTGGTTATCATGAATTGAGAATTCATTTTCCATTCATAACATTATGTAAACACTTTTTTTTTTCACCTTTTTTGACTTGTACAAAATCAGCACATTTTGTATTAAAAATTTCGTAATGTATTTTCTAAAAGTTATTTATTTGAAATTGAAACTGTAATTTTGAAGTGTTTTAGGAAGATGTTAAGAATATTGGCCTTTCCTAGTTAAATGTATCTACTGCTGTATTTTCAAATATTTAAACAGTAATGAACTGGGTATAAATATAAAAAAAGGTTATTCTCTTGCATCTTATGAATGTGTGTATGGTCAATAAATTAACCAGTTCATTTGTGCAAATATCTGAATCATTTTTTATTGAAGTGTGAAAGGGTCAATGTAGAATGCATTTCTTGATCATAGTTTTCATTCATTCTGTTTTTTACTATGTGTAAATTGTGTGGTCAGAATATATGCATATTTAGTGAGCAGAGAAAATATTCTTAGATTGATCTCGTAGTTTTGTTGCAGGTTGTTTTATACTAATTCAGTATTAACCAATTGGACCAAATGTATAATTTCTAAACAGCATCAATAATATTTGATAAAAAAGGTTTTACTGTAAGATTTTACAATTTATAAAATTTGAACAAATTTTTTACTGTTTGATTACTTGGCATAATACCTGCAACAAACATAGACAATGTATGAAACTTTTTCTTCTTTTTGTAGATTTGAAAAACTTTTTCTCTGCGGGTTTTCTCCCTCACATTTGTCTCGGTATGATCGCCTGTTTTTTGGTGAAATAAAATGGGTACTTAAGACTCTTCCGTCTTATTCTTTGACTTTGTATACAGTTGAATAAAACATGATACATATATAACATGCTCTTAAGTACAATACAGTGAAAAAAATTTTTACAACTTCTCAATTGTTGCATAATTATGATTTAAATCCATTCATTTGTATCTCCTCGCTTCATTATACTGCAAAATTCACATCAGCAGATGTGCCAACTCTCCGAATTTTTCCTTACTTATCTGGATTACCAACATTCTCCGGCTTTTTTTTGTTTGAAATTTATCAATTACCCAGACATGGTATAATCCCTCACACAGATTTTCCGCTTTTTTAGCACTGATTTATTTCTACCATTCCCGGGATTCTAGCAAATCCATAATAAAATGCAGGGTAATTGCCAATCAAATTAAGTAGATTTACGGCCGCGTGTAATGTAAATTAAGATCTCTATCGCTTATTTTATGAAAGTAATAAATATACTTCAAAGGTTGTCTAATTTAGCATAAATCGCTAAAATGTTATTTTGTTCATTAATTTTGCATAAACAGTGCGATTGATTCAGTTTGCTCTCATGAATCGCCGAAAGTACAATAGTATCTTCTTCCATCCATCTCAATCTTCTAAATATTGCATTTTTGATTGACTAAACTAGCATATTTTCATATTCTGATTATTACAGTTAATTTCGTAATTATTTTTGCATAAACAAGTGAGATTGTGCAATTCAGTTACTTCACGTGAATTGCCGAGAGTACGTTATTAGATCGATTAAACTAGCTAATTTTCATATTCTAATTGTTGCAGTTAATTTCTTAATTATTTTCGCATAAACCGTGTGATTGCGCAATTTAGTCACTTCGTGTTCATTGCCATATCTTTTTCCATCCATCTCCATCATTTAAATGTTGCACATTAGATTGACTAAACTAGCTTATTTTCATATTATGGCTAATTAAGGTTAATTTTTTAATTATATTTGCATAATACAAATTTAATAAATCAATCAAGAATTAATATTATAAAGTTATTTTTTTGTTATAATTTGTTACTAACACTATTTTAATTCAAGATAGCTCATGGGTTTTTTTTTTTCCCCCGGATAAGTTTAAAGCATAATGTTTTAAGCAAATATTAAGTGTCATAAGTAAGCAATATATTTGTGATAAAATAGTCTCCTGTTTTTTCTGTTTGGAAAGTTGGCATGTCTGCATCAGTATATGACAATTTTAGCAAAACATACAGAATCCAGTTGCTTACCTGAATTGAATTTGATTTGTTGTAAAAATTGGCAATAAAATTTGTTTACTGCAGAATTTACTACTTTTTGTAGGTGTTGTAAGCCAAAATTTTTCAGAATTGTTTTGCAAGCTATTAATTTTAAGATTATTATTTTAAACGGATACTGCTTTGTGATGCCAATTAGATTAGACAGCCCTAGTTTAGTGACTAGTAGAATAATTAAAATGAACGTTCCTATCATGCCTTGGTAAGCTCTTGCTCCATCAGCCTAACATAATCATGGGATTGCAATGATGTTTTTACTAACTTGTAGTTGACATGTATATATTTAAAGGTATAAATTAAATGCTGAATAAAAATAGAATTAAAATCATGCAGTTTCTAGCATAAAAAGTAAGTTTCATAAGTTAGATGCAATTTTGTAAGTACAACGAAAATTGTGTAATATTTACTTGAAAATAAAATGCATTTTATTTATACTGCATACTTTATATATAGAGAAAATTAAATAGTTTGTGTTCTTACAACAGATGTTGCTATTGTGTTATTGTGAAATGTATTTAAAATGTACCATGGTAACTTGGGCAAAGGTAGAGATGGTATGATGATTGAATGCTAAAAAAAAAAAAATTGAGTATATATATAAAAGACCAAGGTTCATAATGAGTCAAAATTCCATAAAGGGGAAATATTGTAGAAATTGCATGGTTGTTACTAATCCTATTTGTCTGACTTAAAGCCAGAATAAACTAGTACACATGACAAAAGTCCATGGTAAAGAATGAGAGATTGCAGCTTCTGTTTGTCTGAGGACTCCATGCACACTATACTAGAAGTTGACTTTTGCCGAAGACCGCCCAATTTAGACCGGAATTCAGTGGTTGCAACAACCAAGGGGACCGTACCATCCTTCCCTTCACCCATCCCCTCTCGATGCCTCATTTCGGACCTAGAAATTTATTGTGCCCATACTTCGTAAACATGTGTATAGTTGTAAAAATATTCATGCATAAAATTCAAAGTCATGTGACCAGTATCAAGATTCTAACTCTGATTTGTTAACATGGTTTTCTATACATTATTTATTACCATGTGATATAGAATTATACTCTTATAATGAGCTACCATCATTGGGAACGAACATAAATGATTGGATTTCTATGAGGTATGCCAAGCATTTTGTCCAATTTATATAAATCAGTAGACTAACAATTGACCTTTCCTACAGTATTTAAAGAATGGGATAATGGGCTATTTGTGAATTGTATGACAAAGTTGCTGAATTGTATTAGGCCATAAACTGACTTTACCTACACAAGTACAAATACTCAGTAGATACTATCAACCGACCTTCCTTACACTACTGAGTGTATATCAATATCTCTGGGTAGTATAAGTCAATAATGGCTATGAACAACTGACTACAGTAAAATTTAAAACACTTTTAAACTTCATTTAGATCGTAAATAGGAAAGTCATTAATATTTGTAACAAAAAATTTAGTTTTTAATTTGTCGAAAACGATATATAATCCATCTATTCTAGGTGTTCTAGAGGACTTAGTTTTGAAAGAATGTGGGAAGAAAAATTTTTTACTGTTTTTACTATTTTATGCCAAGCCTAGTTTTATATGGGCAATTTAATGAGTATAAATACTCAATAGATACCATAAGAAATTTATGAAGAATTCAAGTTATTGTTTCAATTTTTGAATACCTTTTTTTTTTTCACCCACTGCATTGCCACAAAGCGTCTTTAGGAGATAGTTTTGATTGCAATCGTAAATCTCGGCATCTGTCATAACTATTTTGATGTGAATAACATCTATGCTTGGAGTTTCTGTGGCACAAATCTGAGCATTACAAAAAAAATGTAAATAGCTTTGTTTTGTCAGAAATATCCAGATTATAAATATATAAAAATTATTGTAATATTTTGAGCTTATTTTTTTTTATTTTTTTGAAAAAACTTTAAATAGTACTTGTTCAAGGAATTTTAGTCTTACTTTCACTCAAAACATCTTTGAAACTATGAGAGATAAATAGTAAATGACAAAAATATGCATTAGGGAATTTAGTCTTGAAATCTATATATATTTATAAAAGCACTTATAATTTTAGTTTATTTTGCTAAATTGGAGATTAAAAATTTTCCATATTTCAAGTTTATAATTCTTGTACCTCAAAAACTAAAAGTGCTACAGTAAGCAAAAATTTGTAGTTCTTTGAATGCCCTACACGTGATAACTTGATTTTGTATAGAGATCTTTGTTTAAGTAGAGTGGTTATAATTGCAATATTTTAGTATTTTAGCATGGGTTTTCAATGTGTCTGAAAGCTGCAATATTTAAAATGTCAATATAATGTGTTGCAGCTCAAATTGTCTTATCCTTTTGTGAAATATTGGTGTATATAAGCATGAGCACTTTTATTTTGTTTAAAAAAAAAATTAGGAGGTTCAATGAACTCTGGGACTCAAGATGTTCCTGAGATTTGGAACAGAATAGATGGAAATGTACGTATTCATGTGCTGCCAGGCAAATTTATAGATTAACCTCAATCTAAACATCAGATAAAGTTTAATTTATACACTGCCAATGTGAAGTTTATGATTAGAGTATTCGGAAGATATCCAGGTGAAAACTAAAAGTGTTGTCTTATTGAACTTTATACTGCAGTTTTATTTTGCAAAATGTTACTTGTTCAAAATCATATCGGACTGTAGCCACCCCTTATTTTTGTACTAAAGTATGCCCATCATATAACTGAATTCAAAAATTTGCAAAGCATTACCTTCTATCTGCTTGCCGATGGTACTTGTGCTTCTACCATCCACAAGTGACAAGGATTATCAAGAAAATTAAACTTAATAATTTTGAACAATTTGGCAGAAAAATAGATTAATTTAAATTTGACTTAATTTCGCAAAATATTGAAAAGTATCATTTTACCAATTTATGGGCATTTTTGCAATTTAGCAATATTTTTATCAATATGAGTTGTTCGAGCATTATGCGATCTTTGTTAATAAGCTACTGTTTAGCGGCTACATAGGCTGCTCAGTCCACTTTTGTATTCCGGATATGCATGTGCAAGAGATCTTATATAGATGTATTTGTATTTAGCTTACTGTCACGTGTACTTTGTTAATTAATAAGTGCCTTCTTAACATTCACATAAGCAAATCAGTCCACTTATGCAATCCGGCTAAGCCTATGATGTATTGTTCTCATGTGCGTTAATGAGGCTTGTGTAAGTTATAACATCATTAGCACTGCCAGTTTGATCATTTGCATGCCGAGTTTCGCCGATGTAGCCCAAATTTTTTATGGGCGCATATATACATTACATAACAGTGATACCAAGAAGTGGGCATAAAAATATGCAAACTGTGGGGCAGACGCAGCTGTCCCGCTCACGTTGAGTGAGATACAAGGGAAGGAACTTGCAGAATCGCTAATAGCCGCGCCGCTTTGTCTGCCAGGGAAATCATTTTGCAATTTTTTTTCTTTTTTGTCTCTGGAAACGTAGTAGCAGAGAATGCCAACCGAGGCAGTACCAGCAGACAGACGATTTCACGAGGGGTATGGTGATCGGACTCTGAAGGGCAGGTTGGTCCATGCGTCAAATTTCAGCGGACAGCCACCTACACGCGTCCGCGGCACGTTTTAAGAGGTGCCGTTATTGCCAGAGCGACTTATATCAGCCGGCAAGCGTTGGCGGCCCTGCTGGACACCCTTGATACTCCCATATCGACCAGAACCATCATCCGCCGATTAGTAGCCGGCAACCTACACTCATGGCGCCCGTTAAAAAGACTGCCATTGACCCAATAGCATCTCCATTTGCAATGGTGTCGGGATAGAGCCACGTGGACTGCGAAATATCACAGAGTCGTGTTCTCTGACGACTCTAATCCGGCGCCATCGCCTACGATAGCAGGTTACCTCTGGTCCATATTGAGGGCATTATGGCGGCCTAACGATACGTGGATGACATACTGCGGCCGGTGACACTACCCGTGATTAGACGTCGCTTGTGTGCTCTGCCGCGTTTAGAAATCGAACTCTGTCAAATGGTTGACAGGGAATCCGCGCTCTCATTGACTCTACCTAGACGTGTTATTGCCTGCATCGCCGTCCGCGGTGGTCCTACAACTTACTGATGATCAGTAGGTTGTAGACTGTGTTATCTCTCGGTGTGTATGTGTTGTTGAGACCCAGAACGGCCGGGAAGTGCCACCCAATTTAGACCGGAACCCAGTGGGGGAGGCATCCACAGGGACCGTACCCTCCTTCCCCTACCACCAACCTCTCGGAAGGACTTACGGACCCACATGTTTAACGTGATCGTACTCCGCATGAACACGGCGGCATTTGTGGTAGCGCGCAAACCACGGGGATACCGCACCCGCGGTGTGTAGGTGTTGTTGAAACCCAGACCGTCCGACCTACCAGAAAGGTGTAAGGTAACTGTTTGGACGGTCGGGAAGTGCCATCCAATTTAGACCGGAACCCAGTGGGGGAGGCATCCACAGGGACCGTACCCTCCTTCCCCTACCACCAACCTCTCGGAAGGACTTTCGGACCCACATGTTTAACGTGATTGTACTCCGCATGAACACGGCGGCAGTTTTGGCAGTGGCTGGAATCGAACCCGGGCCTACCGAGTGCAACTCCAGCGTGTTGAAGACCCAGACCGTCCGACTCGTCCAGGGGACTTAGAGTAACTAGTTGGAGCGGTGTGTAGGTGTGTCATACTGCAATGAACATCACTTATTCGTTTCTGTTTCTCTGCCAATTTTCATCACTTTCTACCCTCTCCTTTGTGTCTCATTTTCGCCGTCACGTAGTGTATTGTGAAAAAATTACGGAGGGCCTCATAGTAGCACGAAAAGGAGCTCTTTATGGCGTGGGTCCATACGTAAGGCAAAGGTGCAGTGTTGTGGAGTATCCATTACAGCGGCAAGCATAAAATATGGATTTATAATGCAGATGTTTCTTTGTCCGCAGATAACCACTGTAAAATTTGTCTGTACGTTCACACACTTGGAAAGGTCCATCTTATGGAGTGCAGCGGTCGACCGAAGTCGTTTTGTGTAAAATGATGAGTTGACTTGGAAAGTTCTTTGTGGATAAAAACATTTTTTGAATGACGAAGCGGGAACTGAAGTCGTTGCATTTGTCGCCTTAGTTGTAAAACAAATTCATATGCATGTTTTGGGATGTCCTTTAGTGATGTGTGCCGTAGGTCAATTCTGCACTAGATGCTTTTAGATCTTTGATTAAGGATCGAACACCTAAAAGTACACTTGGTAGTACTTCTATCCAACATTCTGTTTCTTGACAGCGTATTGCCAATTTGAGTTAGCGGTGAAAGCGTTCCACCATGGAATTTGAAGCAAGGTTATATGCTGTCGAACGACAGCATATAACCTTGCTTTAGATTTTTAGGAAGTCAAAAAACCAGAACGTTCTGGTTTTTTGACTTCCTAAAAATCTCATTAGGTGATGAAATAAATCACTTTCGAATTGTCGCCCTTGGTCAGTATTTATGACCTCGGGTACGCCAAATCGAGAAATCCAACCAGAATAAAATACTTCTGATACTTTGGCTACAGTTTGATCCTCTAATGTCTAATGGAATGATTTCTGGCCATCGCGTAAATCGGTCGACACAAGTGAATAGATATCAAAATCTCTTCGATACCGGTAACGGTCCGACAATGTCGATGTGGACATGTTGAAATCTTCCATTAGGGGTATTAAAATTTCCTAACTGTGATTTAGTGTGTCGATGTATATTTGGCAGGCGATGCACGTTCGACTCCTTCCGAAGCGAAGACCAAATGAATCGTTTACGAACCGTGTTCACTGTTCCTGGAACTCCTGGATGAGTGAGGTCGTGGATGTTGCGAAACACTTGCTTTCGAAAACTCAGCGGCATTTCATTTGGGGGTGCGAGATTTGTATGTATAAAAATTCACAATATGGAATAAATAAAATGTTTGCTAACAGGGGAGGGGGGGGTCACAAAATTGAATTGATGTTGAGAAAAATAATTTTTGTACATAATTGTGTTAACATAATTTTTCTAAATACAGATATCTATATTCATAGCTGCCAGCCGTTCCGGATTCGTTCCGAATTTTTCCCCCTCTGCGACCATAAAAATTACATATGTGCCAACTCTACTGAATTTGGCGGGAGACTCCCGATTGTAACGATTTTTTTAAAAAATCCCTACATTTAGGGATAATATCCCAAAAATTTTCCCTATAAAAAGGATTTTTTAGCTAAGTGGGAAATTTTTCGCTATTTGATCAAAAGTACTCTCATTACAGATCAGACATGAAAAAACTCTCTGGATTTGGACCGGAGACTCCGGATGTTTCATTACTTCTCCGGCCTCCGCATTACTAACGAAATTCTCCGGCTTTTTTTGTTTGAAATTTATCACTTAACCAAACATGGTATAATTCGTCGGAAACACCTATTTTCCGCATTTTTAGCACTGATTTCTACCATTCCCTGGATCGTAGCAACTCTATAATAAAATGCAGGGTGCCAATCAAATTAAGTAGATTTACGGCCGCGTGTAATGTAAATTAAGATCTCGATCGCTTATTTTATGAAAGTAATAAATATACTTCTTTAAAGGTTGTCTAATTTTGCATAAATCGCTAAAATGTTATTTTGTTCATTAATTTCGCATAAACACTGCGATTGCGCAATTCAGTTTGTTCTCATGAATCGCCGAGAGTGCAATAATATCTTTTTCCATCTATCTCAATCTTCTACATATTGCATTTTTGATTGACCAAACTAGCTTATTTTCAAATTCTGATTAATAATTATTAATTTCTTAATTGTTTTCGCATAACAGTGCGATTGCGCAATTCAGTTACATCGCGTGATTTGCCGAGAGTACGTTAGTATCTTTTTCCATCCATCTCCATCATTTAAATGTTGCATATTAGATCGACTAAACTAGTTTATTTTCATATTATGGCTAATTATTAAGGTTAATTTTTTAATTATATTTGCATAATACAAATTTTTCTATTTTGAAAAATCTGTACCCTTGCATTTTTTCTGAAAAATGTAATTGGTGTTTTCGAAAAATTTAATGTGAGTCTGCAATCAGAGACCCCCAGAGTCCATAAGCTAAAGTCCCAAATTCAAGTTTTTTTTTACAGATATATTAGTCAGATTCATAAAGCTTGATGTCGTGAAAGCTTCGACATGTGTCTTCGATATCTCTTATAGTGATTCAACAAATCATAAGGATAATGAAGACATATCTGTGGGATCAGAGACTTTAGAGTGCCTGAAAAAGTTAAACTCTGATGAAACAAAGCAGTTTTTTGAGTACGTCAAAAACTACTATTGTATGTAATTATATTATCAGAAACTTTCCAATCAACTCTGATGTTTTACATCATGCTGAAGTCGCAGATGTGTCTCAGAGGGAAAAAGTTAAAATTGCCTCGATAAAATTTTTTATAAACAGATTTCCCTCTATACTGCAAAAAGACTCAACAGAATCAGCGTTTGATATAATTGATAGTGTAGAGACTAAGTTTTTGCATTGTCAAATAGCAGCTCTGCCGGAAGAAATAATTGCTGAAGACCAGATGTTTAGTGGGCTAAGTTAGCAAAGCAAAAGGATCCTGTGTATAAACTTTTGTATGGTAAATTGAGTAGTATCATGTTGGGGATACTAACACTCCCCCATAGTAATGCTGCATGTGAACGAATTTTTAGTCTTGTAAAAAGAAACAAAACTGATTTTAGAAGTTCCATGAGTATTTTGACTTTACAGAGAGTCTACTTTAATTGCCAAATCTCGGATAAATGGTGCCACTTTCTTGAAAAAGGCCAAATCTGCTACCTATGTATCAATAAACCAAAAATATTTGTCTTTGTTTTACTTACTTTGTAATAGTGTATTTAAATTGTGTAATGACACTTTTTTTTTCAAATATGAAAATAGTTTAATTTTACTTTTAGTTGAATTGTAAAAAAATTATGCATTTCATGTTTGTTTCAAAATTCTTATCTCATGAGATCTTAATTTTTTTTATTAAGATTAATTATATAGTATATATATATAGGTTTCACCAACTTTCCTTCCAGGGGGGGGGGGAGATTGCAATATCACTGTCAATACATAATACATTGGTTAAGAAATACTGACATGCTAATTTCAATGGGGGGGAGGGGGGAACAAGTACTCCCATGCTGGAGATACCCATGTATATATATTTTGTGTGCAACTATTGCGTGTCATTTTTCTCGCGTACAGTGTTCCTAATTTTTTATTCTCTGGGTTGGCAGCTATGCTATATTTATTTGCCTTTTATTGAAGTTTTAAACGCAGGTTCTTAGAGTCTGGAAGAAAAGAAAATTTTTTTACAATATCATCATAATCCAGTGGTGTATCTTGTTCTATAACTAAAACAGCTAAAGATGAGAGTCTTTCTCGTCCCATTGTACTGCGAAAATAATTTTTCAATCTCCTGAGATACGAAAAAGACCTTTCACAACTGTCTGAGCTGATTGGTACAGTCAAAAACAATTTAAGTAATAATGTTATGACAGGAAACACATTTTTTAAATTCCGTTCTTTAAAATAATCCAGGCGACTTTTAAAATTGGGATGGTCTATGTTTTTAATTTTCACCATTAAATAAAACAGTCGCAATTTACATAACAATTTCTCTTTCTGGAAATTACATACTTTGCACGTGGTTGAAACATTTTTTTTTCGACATCTGATCCTGATAATACTTAACTAAGGGCAAATACAAAAAGATATATTGTTCTCATTAAATCTTGTCTCAATTTCATTAGATACTGAATCAATAATTTCATATTGAATATTGATTTTGTAATATGATTTAACATCATCATGAGGATGTTTTTCACCGCCACCGAATTCGATTGGAATTTTCTTGCGCCTTTTCAGTTTTGGTCCAGAATACGAATTTTTTTTCGCAAAGTTCTGTCACAAAACTCCACACTTAATTGAAAAATGCACCAGTGCGAAAAGAACTAACAGTTTCAATAATAGCTTTAGCCAAAGCTTGCATAGTCTGAAAATTAAGATCAGATGACCGAAGATGCTTTGAGAGAGTATTGCATTGATAAAAAAACACTGGGCAATACAAAGTGAACAAAAATTCGAACGATGTCATGCATGTCAAATTGATGCCGTTGAGAGAATCGTTTTCAGATAATTCTTCCGATGTTAAAATCACCACTTCAAAATTATCAAATAGTGCTTTTATGGCTTTAACTCTGGAAGACCATTTCGTATCACTTAGTGATTGTAGTGTTGAAGAGCCTCCAGAAAAGTAATTGTTGAGCGAATCTTTTCTAAAATAGCATATCTTTTATAGCATGTTTCTATGAAAGAATATAATGCATTGAGCTGCTGAAATGTATTTCTAACAGAAGGAATGGATGAACATGCAGTAACTACACATAAATTTAGTCGGACACTTGAAATTTTCAAGTGAAAAGGATAATATCACCCCAGTCTTTTCAAGTTGAGAAGTATTCGTTTCAGCCGGAAGAGAGAAGCTTCACTGTGAAGGGCGGCTCTTTTGAAGCTCCATAGCGTGAGAAAACTGACCAGTGAACAGTCGATAAAAAAAGGGAGAAGCCGATAGACGACGAGGAAAAATTTGGGGGCGCGGTTGCCGCCCCTGGCGGTATGTACGGCCGAATTTCGACTGTTGAGCTGTCAAATTGAAGTATGACACCTGATGGATTAATAGCAATACCTTTAAATTGTAACAAAGGATAAGATTTTTTGAGATCGTTTAGTTTGTCATCAGTTTGTGCTTTTGCTATTGCTTCGTAATCCAGCACATTTGGTGTATGAATCTCTTCTATGCGAGAAAGTGCGTCAGCTACTACATTTGTTGAATCGGCAAATTGACTAATATATTCCAGGTGTCTTAACTAAATTGAAGTCATGTTTTCGGTTTTTTGATGAAATGCAAATGCAAGAGGTTTGTGATCGGTGTATGAGATAAAATCTTTTCCTTCTAGCATGTACCGAAAATGCTTTACAGTAAAATATGCTGCGAGAAGTTCACGGTCGTAAGAGCTGTACTTCCGTTCTGCGGTATTTAGTTTTCGTGAAAAGAATGCTAATGTACATAACTTTCCATTTTGCTTTTGTTGCAATGCCTATCCGATTGTTACTAAAGATGCATTTACGTAAAGTGAAAATTCACCATTTGTTGTAGGATAAATTAATAGTGATGCACTTGAAAGTAAGTTTTTACATTCTTGAAAAGCATTTTTTGTGATTTCAGTCCACTGTACTTGCAAACTGTCGCGTTTGTTGTTTCTTGGAACTAGATCGTAAAAAACTGCTTGTGTTCATGCAAATTCTGGTAAAAATCTTAAATCCTGCACAGTTTTTGGTAGTGGAAAATTCTGTATGTTAGATATTCTGTCTGGTAAAGGAGAAATGCCTCCTGCCGTAACCACGTGTCCTAGGAATTTTACTTGAGATTAGCCAGAAACGCATTTGGAAGTATTTTTATAACTACTACATATTGAGAAAAACGCTCAAATACTATTCGTAAGTGCTCTTTGTGTTTGGCTTCGTTTTCTGAAGCGATTAAGCAATCGTCGATATATACAAAACAAAAATCTAAATCGTGTAAGATTTCATGCATGATTCTTTGAAAGGTTTGAGTTGCGTTGCACAAACCGAATGGCATGAACAGAATTCAAATAGTCCAAACCGAACAGCGTAATCACCGCTGTTTTCAGGACATCATCCTGTTCCTCAGGGATTTGGTAGTATAGTATACTCGTACCAAATCAAGTGTAGAAAATATCCTTTTGTTTCCGGGGTTCTGTGCAAAATCGTGGATGTGAGCTATGGCATATCTATCAGGAATTGTTACTGCGCTAAGCTTTTTGTAGTCTCCGCATACTCGAAATTCGAAGTCTTTTTTCATTACGACGTGTATGGGGCTTGGCCATGGGCTTTTTGATAGTCTACAAATGCCTTGTCGTTGTAGAAATTCGAATTCTTTTTTAACAGCTTTTAGTTTGTCGGGAGCTAAGCGTCTTGCTTTTGCGTAAACTGGAGGTCCTCGAGTTTGAATACAGTAGGTTGTATTATGATTTGCAGGGTATTGGTTTGAGTCAAACTTGGAAATTCATTTAGCAAATGAGCATATAGTGAATCATTACTCACTGTTGCCAGTCCAAGTGAGGGTATCTGTGTCGTACTTCCTTTGATACCGACTTTTGTACAGCTGTCGATTAGTCTTTAATTTTTCATGTCGATTAATAATTCGAATTTTGCTAGGAAGTCTGCACCTAAAATTGCTCGAGAAACATTGGCAATTACAAAATTCCAAATGAATTTTCGATGGAATCCAAAGTTTACTATCAGTTGTTTCGTTCCAAATGTTTTTATTTTGTTTCCGTTTGCTACGTATAAAGGTAATTACTTTTTTGTTGTAGAAATATGCCTATTACTTGGAAGAACTGATATCATAGCGCCGCTGTCGACAAGATATTTTATGTGAGATAGCTGGTCGTATAGGAATAAGCGACTGTTTTCAAGGCTTTTATGCATCGTCGCTGAAATGATAGAGCCATCTAGTTTTCCGTCTGATATTTGCACACTTGCGATCTTGTTCTGGAAATTTTGTGCAATACCAACAAATATCGTTTTTTTTTTTGGATTGCGATCAATATCCTGATTGTGATCGAGTTCGTAGTCTAGATTGATCAGTAGTTTGCAATTTTTTAGATAGTTGCTCTACGGTTTTTGTCAGATTTCAACTTGAGCTTCTAAGCTTGAAATATGCCTATTCTCTGCTACTTCTAATATAGTAATTGAAGTTGAAACATCGCAGATTTTGTCCTCCACTTTTGACATGTTTTTCCAGTGATTATGAACTAATTGATAAAATTTGTTGTATATGTACAAGCAGGGGCGGCATTTCAGCATTCCATTTGGGGGTGCGAGATTTGTATGTATGAAAATCCACAATATGGAATAAATAAAATGTGTGTTAACGGGGGGGGGGGGGGGTCACAAAATTGATTGAATTGATGTTGAGAAAAATAATTGTTGTTAACATAATTTTTGTACATAATTGTGTTAACATAATAAATACATATATCTATATTTATTTACTTTTTATTGAAGTTTTAAACGCCGGTTCTTAGAGTCTGGAAGAAGAGAAAATTTTGTTACAATATCATCATAATCCAGTGGTATATCTTGTTCTATAGCTGAAACAACTAAAGATGAAAGTCTTTCTTGTCCCATTGTACTGCGAAAATAATTTTTCAACCTCCTAAGACACTAAAAAGACCTTTCACAACTGGTTGAGCTGATTGGCACAGTCAAAAACAATTTAATGATAATGTTATAACAGGAAACACATTCTCCAAATTCCGCTCTTTAAAATAACCCAGGCGACTTTTATAATTGGGATGGTCAATGTTTTTATTTTCCATCATTGAGTAAAACAGTCGCAATTCACACTGCAATTCCTCTTTCTGGAAGTCATATACTTTACATATGGTTGAAACATTTTCTTTTTCTTTTTCGACATCTGATCCGAATAATACTGAACTAAGGGCAAGCAAAACAGATATATTGTTCTCATTAAATCTTGTCTCAATTTCATTAGATACTGAATCTAAATAATTTCATATATTGAATATTGATTCTGTGATATGATTTAAAATCATCATGGGGATTTTTTCACCGCCTCCGAATTCGCTTGGAATTTTTGTAAACCTTTTCAGTTTTGGTCCAGAATAAGAATTTCTTTCCAAAGTACTGTTACAAAACTCCACACTTAATTGAAATATGCATCAGTACGAAAAGAACTAACAGTTTCAATAGTAGCCAAAGCTTGCACAATCTGAAAATTAAAATCAGATGACTGAAGATGCTTTGAGAGAGTTGCATTGATCAAAAACACTGTTAAATACAAACTAAGCGAACAAACATTCGAACGATGCCATGCATGTTAAAAGGGCTTCGGCTCTTCCACCATTGAGAGAATCGTTTTCACATAATTCTTCCAGTGTTAAAATCACCACTTCAAAATTATCAAGTAGTGCCTTTATAGCTTTAACTCTCGAAGACCATCTCGTATCACTTAGTGATTTTAGAGATGAAGAGAATCCAGAAAAAGTATTTGTTGATGAGCGACTCTTTTCGAAAATAGCATGTCTTTCATAGGATGTTTCTATGAAATAATATAATGCACTGAGCTGCTGAAATGCATTTCTAGCAGAAGGAATGGATGAGCATGTGCTAACTACACATAAATTTAATCGGACAGTTGAAATTTTCAAGTGAAAAGGATAGCATCACCCCAATCTTTCCAAGTTGAAAAGGATTCATTCCAGCCGGAAGTGGGAACTTCACTGTGAAGGTCGGCTCCTTTGAAGCTCCATAACGTGAGAAAATTGACCAATAGACAGTCGATAAAAAACGGAAGAAGCCGATAGTCGACGAGGAAAATTTTGGGGGCGCGACCGCGCCCCCTCGCGCCCCCTATTTGCCGCCCCTGTGTACAAGTAATCGTTGGAAAAACAACGTGCGAAGTACAACTTCGTACATTTTTGTTCCGGCGAGATCTTGCATTTCGCGAAGTAAATGACTCAGTTTCCTATCTCCTAACAGCAATTCTTGCAAAAGGGTGCGAAATTTTGTGACTTCAGAATCTGCAAAGTGCGAAATGATCCCATTTTTCAACACAGAATAAGGTTCATTTTCAGAAGGTGTGCGAATTAGATCTGTGGCATGAGTCAATATATCACAGCCTAGCACTGCTATTACGCGATGAAACTTTGTTTTTTTCATTTACGTTTCCGGAAACCAGGAAATGAGAGTCCATGTGCAAAAAAAAAATTAATCTGGATTTGTTTTCCAGAACAGAGGTGCTTTGAAAGCAACTTTTTAGAGTTCAGCAGAGCTAAAATCTTCATTTGAAGTTGAAGCATTTATTGCAGCTTTCGCTGATGTCAAAAGAGTTTCCGTTGTCTGTCAGTTGTAGTCATAGTTGCGTTAGTTAGGAACTACGGAACACGTATTTTTTTCTCAGAACTCGCATAAATTCAAGAAATACTCACGTAAATTGAAGTTTTTTACGTCTCAGGGTCACCACTCTATGGCGTGGCGTAGGGCCATACATAAGACGAAAGTGCGATGTTGTAGAGTAACCATTACAGCGGCAAGCGTAAAATATAGATTTATTTACAAGAACATATTACTATATTTTCAGGAACATTACGTAGATTAGATACAGGGACATTATTAAAATAGAGCTACATCATAACGCGCATGCAGGCAGCATCCGAAATACGAATGATGCTGATGATAAAGTTCTGAGGCTCGCTTATAAGAGCCAGGGTAGAAGTGCTGCGCATGCGGCATATGCAAATCTAAAGTTTCTGTGGAGGACAAGAAACTTTTATGCTAATTGCTTAATCAGAGTCTTTATGCAAATCACTGGAGGAGTGTCACCACACCATACCTTCATATTCACATTAAATTCAGTTCAATTTTATATACGTAGCATAGTACATTTACATTGAAATATTTAAATTAATTAAATTTATAAAACTTACCAGTTGCATTAACTACGAGGATCACACTGAATTTTTGAGATACTGTTAAGTGGTACAAGTTAAACTTACCAACTCTTAGGCGTGTTCAAAGTACTCCCCTCCAACATCAATGCACTTTTGTAGGCGAATTTTCCAAAGATTAAATGCTTCAAGCTATCCATTTCTTGGAATCGATGAAAAATATGCTTTTATAACCTCATCAATCTCATCTTCGGAATGATAACGACGCCTACGTAAAAAAAATTTAGATTAAAAAATAGCCAAAAGTCATACATAGCAAGATCAGGAGAATAGGATGTTCTTTCACTTTGATGTTTTTTGTTCAAGAAATTCGACTGTCATTCTTGCTGAATGAGAAGATGCATTGTCATGGTGAAGCAGGAGTCTCCTAACATACATTTCCTGAAGAATTTCTGGAAGACACTTAGTGGTGTACCAGTTAGCTGTAACTGCCTTCTGTCCTTCTAGCTTTATGGCTTTGACCAGACCTGTACTTCTGAAGAACACGGCATACGTTACTTTTTCCATTGCTCGTTGTCATTTCACCATTGTTGGTTTGGGGTCATCTTCAAAGACACATACTTTACTTTCTTGATGTGTTGGAACGTCAAAAACGATATGACGTTTCATCACCAGTTATGATTTTAGAAATAATGTGGTATCCACCATCATTAAGTAATTTTAGGGTTTGTTTACTGATTCTAACCTTAGAGGAGAGATACGAAGTAGAGTTACTATAACCCTTGATTTGGTGCTCCATCGTTAAACCACGTGATTATCGGCAAGAACTTCTTTCTCCTCCTGTCATTTCAGTGTTATTTCAATGGACGCTTGTCAAGTTAACGATTTAAAAGAGGTTAAAATGGTTTCGTCATACTGCTATTACAACTGTACAGAAATACAAGTAAAAGGAGGTTCCATAACGTTTCGTTGTTATGTATAACTATTCATTAATTTTTTGTTATTGTGTAGTTTTTTGGTATTAAGCTCAATATTGAACAGCCTGGGTGATCTAAATTTGTGATTTTCATTGTAGCAAGCTATATAATATTACTATTTTTTGATAAATTCTTATATTTTGATGTACTATTTGCACTTTTTTGATATTTATTAGAAAAGAAACTGGTTTTTAGTCAAATTCGTTTAAATGATTTGCATACATGCAAAATTATTCAAACGGTTCGTTTTGGCGACCGAATTATTCGCCAAATGGCTCTGTAAAAATAAAAGCTAAACATATTTCTGCTATGTTTACTTACAAAGTGCTAAATAAGATTAATGTTGTTTGTGTTTAAGTATATCATATATATTTTTTAATATTGATAATACGGTAGTTGCTAGTTTAAATCAACTAAATTATTTTGTTTAACATATTTTAATAATTTATTTGACTATAATATATTAAAATTTGGTTTAAATGCCTGTTGAAAAATATCTGATGTCGTTTTAAATGTTTCATATTTATATTTATAGAAGGGAACTGTATTTCTTGCTTCATAGTAAGTTCCTTTTATATAACTTGGTCGGGTGTTTGTCAGCGTGATTTATATTATTAATGCTTTAACTAATCAGGTTCCATTAACCGCATTAACATCAAAATCGTTGTTTTTTATAGTACATTTTAATTCTTTGGATTTTGGACCTTATCGGGCTAACCCGACAACCGACATGGGCCCGCAATAGGAATGAACTACTTTTTGGGGAATAATTTGAAAAACGGAACAGCTAGAAATTCCAAATTCAGAATAGATCGGCCTTTTGCTGTATATTTTAACTCTTTAGATTTTAAACCGTTTAAGAATAGCCCGTAAAGAGGGGGAAGCCTGAAACCATTCCCGGAGCCCGTAATGCTTAAGCTACCCGGGTCTGAATTTATGTAGAACATTTTCTTTGTACATGCAGTTTTTCTGTCATGAGGCCCGGAATTATTGTTTTCTCGAGGTCCGGACCCACTCGGGGTGGCCATGCCCGCAAGAGGAATATATTCATTTTTGAGGAATAATTCAAGAACTGGGTAATTAGAAAATCTAAATTTGGAATGCCGTCTTCTTCTACGATATATATTGAGTCCTTAGTCTATGATTTTCTAGTAGCTCTTGCTCTAATATGTTATTTTTCAGTACATTAAAATTGTTTAAATTTGGAATTGTGTTGAGAAGTGTTTTATTATATTTTTCTTTTTCAAATATTACTCAAACCGAAAAGATTTTTCGGCTTCTTCCCACATATGAACAGTATCAGAATAGGCAATTCTTAGTGATCCCAACTTTTTTATGTTTAAAAGCAATACATTTGTCACCTCAATTTTTAAAACGCTTAGTCATTCCTCACAGTATATCTTTTCATTTTCTATAAAAAATTTAAAGTACATTTTCTTTCACATGATCAAATTTATAATTACATTCTGCTAAAAAGCGCAATTATGTTATTTTAGCTTCAGTTCTCAAAAATATTTTTGTAATACATGTTAGTTCACGTATCTATAAATTCACTACATTAAAGACTTTTTTAAAAATCAGAGAATTTTGATTTATTTTTATCCTTAAGCTCCATGTTTGTTCACAAATGCCCCTCCAATGGGGCACATGTGCACAGTTGAAGCTATTTTTTAAATCGATCATAAAGTAAAGAAATCTTTAATTAAAAAATTTGATAGAAATTCCTCCAAATAAGAAAAAAGTTTAATTTGCGGACATTTTTGGTATAAATAACGATCATACTTTTGCGAAAAATGAAGAAAGAACAGAAGAAAATCACGTGTGCTACCTTTGCCATAGGTAATTCGGATTAAAGGAAATATTATTTAAAACATTTCTACCTTTTAAATAAAAAGTTTATTAGAAAGCTAATTTTCTATTCCAAACAAACCAAAAACTAAACGAGGAAGTACAAAATCCTTTCTTATTCTAATACCATCAAGCACTATATGTTTTGTTTTCGCGGGATTCTTAAAATACACACCAAAAAGTCATTTTCGTAAGCACTAAGCAAGCATTTCTTGTTATTTTAGAAATGCCAATCGCCAAACGCACCGAGTAATAGATAGAGCCGCCAAATGTAACAGCTCTTCTGCCTGTAGTCACGTGATTAACTGCAGAACACGTTCTTGAGGAAAATCCAATGGGCTAAATCACTCCAAATCACTCGACTTCTTATTCCTGCTCTAAGATTCTAACACGTTCCGCTTTTCAGTGTTCTGTTAAATTTTTGGGGAATCCAACAACAAACTAATTTTGTCATATGCAATTCTTCATGAATAATTTTATGTATAGCTGTGGATCCAATGTTAAGTTCCTTCTGTATCAATTGGTAAGTACAGCGATTATCGATTAACATTTTTCTAATGGCTGACACATTTTTTGGGACTACAGCAGACAAAGGTCTTCCTGTTCATCTAGTAGAGAATTTCGACTTCTTCTAAACTTTGTAAACCATCTGAATACAGTGGCACGAGATGGAGCATCATTTCCATATGCTAATTGTAGGCGTTGAAGACATTCTTCTTGATATAGCCCCACTTTAAAATCATAGAAAATCATAGCTCGATAAAACTCGCGCGTTAACTCTATTTTCTTTTCTTTCAAAATTTATTCTACAATAGCTAAATTGTAATTGTTGCCACAAATTATCGTCTGCGGACATAAAAGAGTTTAAATTTAAATATCCGATCAATCATTTTTTTTCTAGCGCATATCGTCTATCCCTGTCTTAATTTCAGTGTGACCCTCGTCTTGTACAGAACAAAAATTAATTTTAATACTAAACAATATTAAAATTTATCGAATCACTGAAATAAAACTGTTAAAACACTTCTGCTTTGCATATTTTCCAACAAGAACATTTTTCTTGAGATGAATTTTTAATTTACTGTCAATGTTGAACCCTTCGTGGTGTCCAGGGCTTTTGTATTGTCTCTGTAAATCCTCAGTACATCGTTACTATTCCGTATAATGCCGTTCTCATCAATTTTTATTTCGTTTTCCCAATCGCATTCTTCTTCATGGGTTTTATCTTCTAAGTTTTGTTTTATGAAACTGTCAATGGCCGTTCTGTATCTTTGTATAAGCCGTCGTCTACAGCAATGTATTGCTCTACGTCTACATTGACACAAGAGTTGAAACTTTTGATTAACGTGAGGAACTCTTTTTTTTCTGCGGAATTTAGTTTGGTCACTCTTAATCCGGCCTTCTTAAAACATTTCTGAACGCAGCCAGAGCAAGCACTTTTGATTGGACTGTGACATATCTTGCTAAATCCTCGCTTTTAGAGCATGTCGATATTTTGGACAAAATGTGAATGAGAAAACACCATTGGTAAGAATCCGATCTTATTTTTCCACTCTAAGAATGACTAGCATTTCTCTGATGACTAGCATTTTCTGCTTGCTATACGAAGTCATACATTTATTTTTCTAATTTTTAAAAAGTAAAGATCCACAACTCATGAAATATTACTTTTATGACTAAAATTTGGGGTTGTAATCGAATATAAATGCACTTCTAAAATAAAGACACTTCTTCGACCCCCCCCCCCCGACCTACCCGAAGATGTAAGAGATCAGTTTGGCCGACCGTTTAGTGCCACCCAATTTAGACCGGAACACAGTAAGGGAAGGCATCTACAGGGAGCATACCCTCCTTCCCCTACCACCAACGTCTCGGAAGGACTTAGAGCCTACATGTTTAACGTGATCGTGCTCCGCGAGAACACGGCGACAGGTTAGGCAGAGGAGAAAATCTAACGAGCTAGATCCACGACAGTGGTATCACCAAATTTATCGCATGCTACTACATATGAAAAGTGAACATTTTTTCAACAGTTAATATATTTTTTAATTTATGGGATTTTTTGATAAATTTATTTGAAAAATGTGCAATATCTCAAGAACGGTTCATGCTAGCGTTCTAAAATTTATGTCAATCGTTTTCTAATGAAAAATTACATAAGAAACGACTATTTACGTAACTTTAGTAAAGGTTTTAATTTTTTTTATGATTTTTTCAAAATTTCACTCGAAAATTTAGGGGGTTCTGAACATCCGATTGCATATAAAAACAATAGGCTTCCAGTATTCATGGATTGTAATTCTTGTATCAAATTTTGTTCGAATCGCTCCATTCGTTCGTCAGTTATCGTCACCCACACATAAACACACACAGACATCATCTCAAAAACGCTTGATTCTTGTTCAGGATGCCTGAAACGTGCTCTCCCATCGAAACTCGATTTCGAATTGTCGATCCCGTCACAATACTTTCCTTGTACATTATATGTATATAATGAAATTATCAGTTTTTGACATTCAAAACAAATTTTATTTCACAATCGTGTTGGCCAATGGAAAATGAAGAAGATTCACTAGAAGAATAATCAATTTCACCCTATATCTGTCTGTCTCTGTAATGCTTGGCGAAAAGTTTGGCGGGATATCGCCAGCTTGGCGACTCTTTTTACTTTCCTTATATACATAATGTATAAGGGAAGTATTGTGACGGAGTCAAAAATTCGAATTCGAGTTTTCGACGGGAGAGCACGTATCAAGCATCCCTGATCACGAATCGAACATTTGTGAGGTGATGTGTGTGTATCAGTGAGTCTGTGGAGACGATATCTCACGAACGAATGAAGCGATTCGAATGAAATTTGGTACAAAAATCACAATCCGTGAATACTGGAAGCCTATTGTCTTTAAACGCAATCGAATGTTCAGAATCCCCCCTAAATTTTCGAATGAAATTTTGAAAAAATCATCAAAAAATCAAAACCTTTAATAAAGTTGCGAAAATAGACATTTCTTATGTGATTTTTTCTTAGAAAACGATTGACATAAACTTTAGAACGCTAGCAAGAACCGTTCTCGAGATATTGCACATTTTTCAAATAAATTTATCAAATAATCCCATAAATAAAACATATATATTAACTGTTGAGAAACATGTTCAATTTTCATATGTAATATCATGCGATAAATTGGGTGACAACATTCTCGTGGATCTAGCTCGTTCCATTCATGAGAAAAGATACTTTGAGTAATATTTTTGTAGTTGAACGCCAATACTCATTTATCTGCTATAAGAATAACTTATTTCTCCACCCATAACACGATATTTTGGCGACGAATTTGGCGGAATGTAACCAACTTGGCGACTTTTTAAATGTTGCCAAATTAACGAAAATCTCGCCAAAAGTATAAAAATGACGCTAAATCAATGAAAATGACGACTAATTGACGAAAATTCAATATCTTGGAAAGAATATAAGTATCTACTATAAGAATAACCTATTACTTTCCTTATATACATAATACATAATGTATAAGGAAAGTATTGTGACGGGGTCGAAAATTCGCATTCGAGATTGCGACGGGAGAGCATGTTTCAAGCATCCCTTATCACGAATCGAACATTTTTAAGGTGATGTCTGTGTGTGTATGTATGTGTGTGTGTGTCAGTGAGTCTGTGGAGATGATATCTCACGAACGAATGGAGCGATTCGAATGAAATTTGGTACAAAAATCACAATCCGTGAATACTGGAAGCCTATTGCTTTTAAACGCAATCGAATGTTCAGAATCCCCCCTAAATTTTCGAATGAAATTTTGAAAAAATCATCAAAAAATCAAAACCTTTAATAAAGTTGCGAAAATAGACATTTCTTATGTGATTTTTTCTTAGAAAACGATTGACATAAACTTTAGAACGCTAGCAAGAACCGTTCTCGAGATATTGCACATTTTTCAAATAAATTTATCAAATAATCCCATAAATAAAACATATATATTAACTGTTGAGAAACATGTTCAATTTTCATATGTAATATCATGCGATAAATTGGGTGACAACATTCTCGTGGATCTAGCTCGTTCCATTCATGAGAAAAGATACTTTGAGTAATATTTTTGTAGTTGAACGCCAATACTCATTTATCTGCTATAAGAATAACTTATTTCTCCACCCATAACACGATATTTTGGCGACGAATTTGGCGGAATGTAACCAACTTGGCGACTTTTTAAATGTTGCCAAATTAACGAAAATCTCGCCAAAAGTATAAAAATGACGCTAAATCAATGAAAATGACGACTAATTGACGAAAATTCAATATCTTGGAAAGAATATAAGTATCTACTATAAGAATAACCTATTACTTTCCTTATATACATAATACATAATGTATAAGGAAAGTATTGTGACGGGGTCGAAAATTCGCATTCGAGATTGCGACGGGAGAGCATGTTTCAAGCATCCCTTATCACGAATCGAACATTTTTAAGGTGATGTCTGTGTGTGTATGTATGTGTGTGTGTGTCAGTGAGTCTGTGGAGACGATATCTCACGAACGAATGGAGCGATTCGAATGAAATTTGGTACAAAAATCACAATCCGTGAATACTGGAAGCCTATTGCTTTTAAACGCAATCGAATGTTCAGAACCCCCCTAAATTTTCGAGTGAAATTTTGAAGAAATCATCAAAAAATCAAAACCTTTAATAAAGTTACGCAAATAGACATTTCTTACGTAATTTTTCCTTAGAAACGATTGATATAAACTTTAGAACGCTAGCATGAACCGTTCTCGAGGTATTGCACATTTTTCAAATAAATGTATCAAAAAATTCCATAAATTAAAAAAAGTATTAACTGTTTAGAAACATGTTCACTTTTCATATATAATATCATACGATAAATTTGGTGACATCATTCTCGTGGATCTAGCTCGTTCCGTTCATGAGAAAAGATACTTTGAGTAATACTTTTGTATTTGAACGACAATAGTCATTATCTGCTATAAGAATAACTCATTTCTCCATTCATAACGATTGGCGAGATTTCGGCGACGAAATTAGTGGAATGTCGCTAACTTGGTGATTTTTTGAAATGTTGCCAAACTTACGAAAATCTCGCCAAATGGATAAAAATGGCGCTAAATCAATGAAAATGACAACTAATTGTCGAAAATTCAATATCTTGGAAAGAATATAAGTATCTACTATAAGAAAAAAACTATTTTTTTTACTGTAAAAGTAGTAAATTCATTGCATTATATAAGGAAAGTCATGTGTTGCCCACATCAGATTTTTTTTAAATTGCGAAATTGAAGAAATATTCGTCAAATTCATGAAAATGACGCCAAATCAATGAAAAAAATTTTGTTTCAAAAGGGGATAGTATTGTAATGATATTTCTGTAGTGTTTGTCTGTCAAGTCCAAACATCCTATTTGGCGACGTTCTTAAAATGTCGCCAAATTAACCCAAATATCGCCAAATTGACCCAAATATCGTTAAATTAACGAAAATGTCGCCAAATCTAAAAAGATCGCTAAATTGATAAAAATAACGCCAGATCAATGAAAATAATTCTGTTTTAAAAGGGGTTATTCACTAAATTACCCATTTCTCCCTCCGTCGATCCATCTTTATAACGCTTGGCGAACTATTCGGCGGGATATCGCCAACTTGGCAATTTTTTAAATGTTGCGAAATTGATGAGAATGTCACCAACTCGATGAAAATGCCGCTTAATTGCTAAAAATGACGCCAAATGAATGAAATTAATTGTGTTTTGAAAGTAAATAGCATTGTAATTATGTTTCTGTATTGTTTGTCTGTTAAGTCTAACCATCCAACTTGGCGTCAAATTTGAATGCGTATTTTAAATGTCGCTAAATTAGCGCAAATACGGATAGTATCATAGCTGCTAACTTTATTGGTTTTTCCAGGAAACTCTCGATTTTCAACGTAGAATGAATCTCCCCATTGTTTGTCACTTATTTTAGGATTCCCTAAAGTTACAGGTGTTTCAATAAATATTATCTATTAAAGAGAATTTTAATCAAACTTGAGTCCGCAATTTGGTTCTTCTGTGCATGAACCTAGTAAGTTGCAGCAGTTTCACTTTATTGATGGATACCGTTTCACATATGTTCGATTTCACGTATATAGATTACATTCCTTGTAATGTTGAAATATCCTTTTCCATTCATGTTCAATTTCAAATTATGTGAATGAAAAATACACAACATTCATTTCTTTATAGTAGGTTTCATTGTTAATTAATATTTTCATAAAATATAGATTAGTTTATTAAGAGCGATTTCGCGGGTATAGATCTTCTTTTGCAATGTTGAAACATCCTTTTCCATCCATGTTTGGTTTCGAACTATGTGAATTAAAAAATGCACAACATTCATTTTTTTGCAACAGCATGTTTCATTATTAATTAATATTTTTGTAAAATATTTATTATTTTTTTAAGTGCGATTTCGCCCATATAGATTAAATTCCCGTGTAATGTTTAAACATCCTTTTCCATCCATCTTGTTTTTGATAAAATCTCAAAGTAGTTATCAGGGGTTCGTACTTGTCCTGAAATTCCTGAAAAAAAATATATTTGTGTCCTGAAATGTCCTTATTTTTTATGTGCCATCCTGAAATTACTGAAATTTTATGTATTTTAAAAGCAGAGATGCCGATTACTACTGATTTTCCGTAGTTTCTACAGGAAACATCATCTCATTCTACGGATTACGGAATTTGCATAGTTTTCTACGGAAAATTACCTGCAGGCTAGGGTTAGGCCAATGTAAATTTACGGCCGCATGCGCGGAAATGACAATCAAATTAACGGAGATTTATGGCCGCGTGTAATGTAGAGGAAGATCGCGATCGCTTGTTTTATGAAAGTAATAAATATGCTTTTTCAAAGGTTTTCTAATTCAGCATAAATCATTAAAATGTTATTGTTTTCATTAATTTCACATAAGCAGTGCGATTGCGCAATTTAGTTTATTCTCATGAATTGCCGAGAGTATATTAGTATATTTTGCCATCCATCTCAATCTTCTAAATATTGCTTAATAAATCTATTAAACTAGCTTATTTTCATATTCTGATTAATTATTAAAGTTATTTTTTTAATTATTTTTGCATAAACAGTACTACGATTGCGCATTTCAGTTTTTCTCCTGAATTGCCGAGAGTGCATTAATATTTCCCCATCCATTTTCTTAATATTGCATATTAGATTAACTGAACTAGCATATATTCATATTCTGGTTAATTATTACGGTTAATTTCTTAATTATTTTCAAATAAACAGTGCGATTGCGCAATTCAGTTTTTCTCATGAATTGCCGAGAGTACATTAGCATCTTTTTCCATCCATCTCCATCTTTTAAATGTTGCATATTAGATTGACCAAACTAGCTTATTTTCATATTCTGGCTAATTATCAACATTAATTTTTTTAATTATATTTGCATTATACAAATTTTTCTCTTTTGAAAAATGGGTATGAACTCTGTGAAGAAATATTTTCCAAAAAGTGGCATTAAAGCAATGATTTAGAGACAAATAAAAAGGCAATTATTTTTTTTTTTTACTATCTTTAGTGAAAACTTGTGTTTTACCAAACATAAATGTTTGTTTTCATTATAAAGTAATTTTCACCCGATAAAAACTTTATATATTTTTTGTTTCATAATTTTTTGTCCTGAAATTTTGTAAAATTGGTGTCCTGAATGTTCATATTCTACCAGTACTACCCCTGAGTTATACAGTACTTTCACATCTTTGTAATTTATATAAAATTGAAGGATCATTTTCTTTAAAATATGCTCAAAATGAGTGATTGCACAATGGAATCACACACCCTTTATTTTCTACACAATTCTAGAGTTCTAAAGCATTTTTACATCTACATTCATATAATTAGCTACATTACAATTTAAGAACTGGACACTTATGTTTCAGTGAGCCCTCTTTAAAATTTCCCTTATGCCACTGATATGTTATTTTATACACTGACTAAGTAAAAACATTTTTCTTATGCAGTGCGCATTTTCAACGTTATAATGAATCATTATGTTTTGGGGAAAAAAAAATATATATATTTTGTGTGATGTAAAAAAATCCCTATTTTTCCCTAAGTGATATTGACCAGATTATACGCTGACTTGTAAAGCACCGTTAAAAATGCTCACCACGTTATCTACTGGATTTTTATTCTCTAATATTGACAAGTATGGAGTACATAAGAGAAGTCGTCGCTCAGTTAGAGAGCAGTTGACGTGATACGAGCTACATTAAATTGTAAGATACGTCAATGTTTTGTGAAATTAGGAGCATTTAATTGCCGTTTTATTGTATCTGACAGTTTTATAGTGATTTTGTAATATAGTTTACTGAGCTATTTGCTGTATATTGTTCATGTTTGCGATGTGCTTGTAAATAAACGCGTTAGTTACCCAGAAATGTGGATTCATTCTTGTATCCTGATAATACACTCACGGTTCCAGATGATAGCAACAAATTGATGTCCGAAGTGAGATATTTGGAAACTTGTCAAACGGTTAATGCTCCCGCAACTAGTAAAACGATGGAGAAACAGTTAAGCGAGATTATGGAAATAATGAAAGCTGGACAAGAAGCTATGAAGCAACACATGAAAGGGATGCAAGCTCAACAAAAAGCGATGGCAGGAAAGATTAAAAACGGACGAGACGAAATGAAAGGAGATTAAAGCCGTGAAAAAAGATATTCAAGAAGAAATGAAAATGAGACAAGCTGCGATAAAAGAAGAAATTAAATCTGTTCAAGCTGAAGCGAGAGAAGAAATCAAAGCTGTACAAGCCGAAATGAAAATCCAGACAAGACATTACATCCGTACAGGCAGACACGAAAAGAGCTGAAAAGTCCGGAAAAGAGATTTCTCTAGCTGTCGAGAGAAAATCATCAGACATATCATCATACATATTTTTACATTCCGACATCAGGTAAAGTAAAATCTCCTACTTATGACGGACAAAGCATTTGGATGTATTTTCGTACGCAATTCGACATCATTGCAGAAGCGAACGAATGGGATAAAAAGACTGCCAACTTGCTGCTTTCCTTCGAGGTCCTGCAGCTGATGTTCTACAGACGCTCCCGACTGAGCGACGCCTGGACTTCGTAGCCATGGAACCCTGCTACGGAGAGAATAATTTGAAAGAGACCAGCAGAGTTCAATTGAATTTTGGCCTAACAGAATGCAATAATCTACGAGCTGCACTAGTCCTAGCCAGTGGCGGATTTTGGCCTCTTGTTTTTTTTTTTGGGGGGGGGGGGGGGGGGGGGCGATCTGTAGATCGAAATGTTCTCGGAGGTTTGTTCACTTGGGATTTTCTTAACGGCTTCCTATATACGGATATTTGACACTTTTGAAATAACTAGAACAAATTGGGAAGTTTATAGTAAGTTCTTTGCAGCTTATAAAATACGGCCTATCATTTTTTTAAGACCAAAGCAAAACAATGAAGATTGGAAGAAAAAAAAATTATGTGACTATATAAGGAAACAACGAAGTTCAATTGCTCTACAACTTTTGATGCACGGATACCCTAAAAAAACATTTTTGAGCGAAATTGAAGAACTTTAAAAACTTAACAAAATAAAAAATGTTTGAAAAAATTTGCACTTTTCATTATTTAATAATTCACAACCAAAAAATGGGAAAAGAGCTGTAAGCTGAAAGAAAAAACTCGTAAAAACTAATTTAGAATAATAAATTTGATCATATAAACATGAGGAGCTATATCTTAATGATTTTTCATGATCAAATTTATTATTCCAAATTAGTTTTTACGAGTTTTTCTTTCAACCTCCAGCTTTTTTCCCATTTTTTGATCGTGAATTATTAAATAATGAAAAGTGCAAAATTTTTCAAATATTTTTTGTTTTGTTAAGCGTTTAAAGTTCTTCAATTTTGCTCAAAAAGAGTTTTTCAGGGGTATCTGTGCATCAAAAGTTGTAGAGTATTGAACTTCGCATCCCATTGAAATAACATGGAAGTAATTCCATAATTTTTGCCAGGGGTAGTACCTATAACACTATTCAAATGTAATTGCCAATTCAGCTTATTGTCGATCATTATCCCTAACAGCCTTATGGAGTCCATCGTAAAAACCCTGGCGCCGTTAACCTCCCAGGAAGGATCATCATTATAATATCAACTCAAGTCTTCTTGCTTTTTCCTTAGCAAATCGATCTAAAATTGTTACTGGTGAAATTGCGATATCATAATGCACATGCAGCAAAGTCAATCCCACTAGCAGATCTTCTCTAATTGTGTTTCGAAGCCATGTCTTCAATCGTTTTAGTGCTGAGAAGCTACCCTCGGCGGTTGCTACAGTAATTGGTAATGTTACAAGAACTTTCAGTAACACGTAGATCACATGGTACACTGCAGGATCACAGTTTTGTAGTGCTTCAAAAGCAGACTTGTGTACTCTGCCGGTATCGGTATTTTCTCGCATCCATTTGGTTCTCCACTTAATCACCTCAACTTGAAGTGTACTGTTCATTTCTTCCACTCCCAGTTCGGCTATTCTGTGATACTTCTTTTTTAGCTCTGTCCAAGATGGGAGGAGTGACTCTTTGTCCATGTTGATTTTCGCTAAAAGAGTCGATGGTACTAAATCTTGTAAATATAAAACATCCAGATTTTCCTGTGCGAATCGGTCTTTTAAGTCTTCTTGGACGGAGTTTAACAAAGGCAAGTAAACATTTATTCTGTAATAATCTTCAGGAGTTATGTTAGGAGCAGTTGATCTATGAACTTGGCGTCCAGCAGTACGTGGCATTTTTATTTCAATTCCAAGATCATTACACATTCCCTCAACCTCTGCATATATTCCCGAAATCGGATTCCACATTTTTCTTAAATTCACTTATTATCGTAATTGCATCAGAGACAGCATCTCGAGCTTTCTTTTTACTTTTATTATGGGAGCAAGATTTCGTGGATAAACTAAGGGAGGGAGAGCAAGACCAAAGTATCTCCCTATGATATATATATATTTTTAATTTTATAATTTATTTGATAAAACGTCGACATTAGTCAGGCGTTTGGGGGGGGGGGGGCGATCGCTTCGATCGCCCTTCTGAAATCCGCCACTGGTCCTAGCCAGCAAGTTTGAAGCATCTCAACAGGCATTTCGCGGACTTCAACGATTCATCGTACGTGGCACGACTGTGAATGATCTGAGGTGATCACTTTAGGATCTGAGGTGAGGAAACTAAAACACACGCTTCAGAGGCAAAGCAACGACAAATTTAAGCGGTCGTCTGGCTCGTTGACGAAAGGACAGGTGCAATGGACTTGCGGAAATAAGTGCCATATTAGAAGAAAATGCCCAATAATATTAATAACTTTAAGTTTAGAATTGGCTCTTTTTCAAAAGTTGTCATACTGGTGGACTCCAGAGCAGCCATTCAATCTGTCTGGAAAATTAATAGTATCGAGACATCGGCCATAACTGAAATAAAGCAAATTCTGGATTTTCTTAGAAAAGTAGAAACAAATCTTTTTCAGTGGATACCATCGCATGTCGAAATCGACGGTAATGAGTCGGCTGATGTTTTGTCAAAAATGGGTACCCTAGTTCATCTTGCTCAAAAACCTGTACCACCGGAGTCATGCAAAAAACTAATTTATAGCAAAATTATGAAGAATTGTAAAATAGACCTGGCAATTAAATCTAGAGGCAAAGTTTGGGAGAATATCCAAGATAGCTGGAAGGCTTTTAGAAACCAACCTCGCAGGGAGGCAGTGGCCAATTTTAGATTGAGAACGGGTCATGATTGATTGCCTGGCTGAACACCTTAAGATAGGAATTCTCCCATTGAATATGTGCCCCATTTGTAGTGCTGATGTTATGAACTCAAGTCACCTTTCAGTGTGTCCGGGTTTAGATAAAGATTCCCAGCAGCAGAGTGATGTTTGCAGACTGTATTGGGAAGCCAAAACGTATATGAACTGCTCCTGAGGTCGTGATCTTTTCTTCGACCCTCTTCTCATTGGGCTTTGTGTTTGTTCAATTTGTAATATTCTTGTCTTGTGTTTAGTTAGTTTATTTAATTGTTTTATATCTTTGTATTGTTATGAATATATCCTCTGGAATCGTGGGTGTGCTATCAGAATATAAGAACGAGTCCAATTTTCTGGATAACTTAACGTTTATTCACAAGCACAAAGTAAACAGGAACAGTATACAATCAAACAACACTTAAATGCTCCACTAATTTAACAGAATAACCGATATTATTTATAGAATGTTGACTAAAGTAATTTCCCAAAACAGCGGCTACTATTCTCAAAACATTGACAAAAATCACAGTCCAATGTAGCTCGTATCATGTCAATTCGTCAACTCCACTCCAATGGAGGGATGAGTCTTTTTATAGTCTCTCTATAAAAACTTCTGGAAATATCTCCTAGATAAATCGTTATTTCATGAAGTTTCTGGAACATCCCGGAACTCGCCAAATTGGCGATAAATCGCCAAACATGGCAACCCCTTCTTCTAACTAGAAAACTCTGGGCTTACGTCATCCTGTCATGGGTTGTATTCTCTTCGCCTGGCTTTTAAGACAGACGAATGAGGCGGCGCCAAAGGGAATATTGCGTGTTCGCAACACTGCCTCCTCCTTAAGACTAAACGTCCCGGGCAGTATCAATCTACCATGGTCTAAAAAATAGGGCGAATCTGTCGATATGGGTGACTTTTGGCTTAGTTGAAGACGATTTCTGGATTTGATAAACGACATTGTTTATTCTTTTCTTGATAACGTAGTGTCCTTCTCCATTGTGCCGTAGTTTTGGCGAAAATCCTGGTCGTCGTCGTTGAACAGCCACTCTTTGTCGCCTTCCTGGAATCGTGCTTCATTAGCTTTGGGATCGTACCGGGTCTTCATTCTATCGGCAGCAATGTTGATCCTCTCACGAGCGAAACCATGAACCTCCTCTGCCTGCAGATTTTGCACATATTCATCAGGCGATGAAGGAGAATCACATGACCCTCCAAAAATTAGGTCACATGGTAATCATAGGTCCGGGCTAAACAGTATTTTTGAAGGAAAATGACCGGTCGATTCGTGGACAGCATTTCGGTAGGCCAGCAGGAACAACTGTAGGTGACGGTCCCAGTCTTGCGGGTTTCTAGATACGAATATGGAGAGATGATTAATGGTGTTATTGCACGGAGCAATTCCTTCCAGCAATTTTTCAGCAACACCATACATTTCAATACGAAGAAATCTTGCCGCCGAATTGCCGCAATTCGTTCGTGATCGGCAATAAAAATTGCTCAATTTCTGAGCAGCGAACCAATCAGAGGACGATAAAATTGGACGTCACTACGCTCCGCCTTTCCTCTCCTCATTTGTATTTAAGATGGCGATGGCGATGGCGACTGTAACGCAAACAAGTCGAAGCAGTTCAATTACGTTAGAATCTGGAGATGTAAAAATTAATAGAACTTCTGCCAAATTACAGATACCTGTGGAATATAAAATATCCACAATATACGAAAAAAACGCCACTAAATAATGCTTCTTGGAATGAACTCGGCGGTACTAAAAAGGAGGGGCCTAAAATATCATTATCGGGAGGAATTTCTAAAGTCTGGAGATGGAAAAATAATAATAGAACTTTTAACAAATTACAGACACCTTTAGGATATAAAAGATTCAAATTATACGAAAAACACACCAAAGAATGCTTTCTGAAATGAAATCGGCGACATTAGAGAGAAGGGACCTGTTAAAGAGGAGGAGCCTAAATTATGATTGACGTGCGGAATTGCCGAACTTCGGCAATAAAAATTGCCCTGTGTAATAACACCATAAGTATAGTTCTGTTGAGTCTCTCTACCATGCCATACGATTCAGGATGAAGAGGAATAGTTCGAGTTTTGTCCATATCGCGTAGTTTACACAGTCCCGTCAATATGCCAGAGCTAAAGTTCGCTCCCTGGTCAGAATGAATGAGAGAGGGAACCCCGTAACGACATATCCCGTTCCGAATTAGAACTTCACTAATAGTTGTAGACTCTTGGTCATGGATTGCGTAAGTTTCTGGCCATTTTGTGAAGAAGTCCATTACAACTAGGGTGTATTTGCCATTGTTCAAAGTTCGTTGTAGTGCCCCAAAACGTCGAGTGCAATTCTTTCGAAAGGAGCTCCGATATTGTAACACTGAAGAAGTCCACGTGCTTTCTTCTTCGGTCCCTTCCGAGCATTCTTTGCACCAGCGCTCAACATTGGATCTCACAACATTGCACCAGAAGAAACGTTCATGAACTTTGTTCAGCTTCTTGCTGATGCCAAAATGTCCTCCAGAGGGTCTGTCATGTATCTTTCATCTCGTCTTTAGTCGCTTCTTGTCCGAATTTCATATCGTCTTGTATGGCTTTATTAGCCTCTTTCATCTAATCTTGTCAGGCTTTCATCTCGTCTCGTCCAGCTTTTATCGCGTCTCGTCCGGCTTTATTCAAAGTCATCTCGTCTTGTGCGGCTTTCATCTCGTCTTGTGCGGCTTTCATCTCGTCTTGTCCGGCTTCCATCAAAGCCATCATTTCGTCTTGTCCGGCTTCTATCAAAGACAACATCTTTTTCAACTGCTTCTCCATCGCTTTTCTAGTTACTACCATATACGCTTGTCAAGTTTCCAGAAATCCCGCTTCTGACACCAATTTGTTACGAACGCATCCTCTGGAATCGTGGGTGTGCTATCAGGATACAAGAACGAGTCCAAGGTTTTAGATAACTTACGTTTATTCACAAGCGCAAAGTGAACAGGAATAATATACAATCAGACATCACTTAAATGCTCCACTAATTTCACAGAATTACTGCTATTATCCACAGAATGTTGACGAAAGTAATTTCTCAAAACAGCAGCTACTATTCTCAAAACATTGACAAAAATCACAGTCCAATGTAGCTCGTGTCATGTCAATTTCTTCAACTCCACTCCAGTGGAGGGATAAGTCTTTTTGTAGTCTCTCTATAGAAACTTCTAGAAATATCTCCTAGACTAATCGTTATTTTCTGAAACATTCCAGAAATCGCCAAATTGGCGATAAATTGCCAAATATGACGACCCTTATTCTAACTGAGAATCCCTGGGCTCACGTCATCCTGACGTCATCGACTGTCTTTTCGCCTGGACTTCGAGACAGACAAAAGAGGAGGATCCAAAGGGAATATTCCGCGTTCGCAATAGTATTTTGTGAGATGACAGTTATATAATGGTTTGATTTCCAATAAAGCCATACGTAACAACAATAAGAAATTGAGGGGTCGAAAATTCTTTTCAATGCCTTTGGTCCCTCCACTATAGTGATCTAGAAGGCTGAAAATTTGTACACTTAGTCAACCACAGGGCATGACTGAACTGAACCAATTTTCGTATAAGACGAATATTTTTGACACTAAGCGCTGTGCATTGTTAAACAAAATAAAACTTATTAAGAAGACACTTGCAACCTAATTTTTTTTTTTAGTTTTTCTGTTTCTAACACGTTTTAATACTAGTATAGCTACATAAAACATATAAATGTACTGTCATATGTACTGTTTATGTATAATTATCTTAAATTATTAAATACTAGAACGAATTATCAGGCGTTGTCCGGATCCTAACTAAGAGCCCGCTACTTAAATAATACAGAAACGCCTTTGATATGCCATAAATAAGCTCCTTTGATACGCCATAAATAAGCTCCTTTGATATGCCATAAATAAACGCAGTTAAGAAGGCACTGTTCATTCAGCAAGCAAACAGTTCGTTCTTAGTGGTTTCGAAGTAATTGTCACCTAACTAACATTCCTGCTTTCACCAAGAAAGTTTTGTAAGTCACTGTTTTACAAGCAGTTTTACAATTTTCTTTTCTACGGAAGGTATGCATTTTATATTTTTTGCTACATTTGATTTCGAAAGTATTTTGTATTATTTAAAAAGTATATTACCTTCCCAGTCTTGCAAAGATGGTTAAATATTGTTTCTTTCTTTCTTTTTTCTCTCCTTTTCTTTTGTGTGTGTGTGTGGAAATGAAGCCCTTTAAAGTCATTCTAATTACACACAATTTTATATTCCCACGGCCGCCCTCAGTAGCCTGACCGAAAACATTAACAAAAATCTATGAGCACTGCTTTATTTTATGGTTATGGGACCCCTAAAATAGATGTCAATCACCCTGCGCAGAAATCAGCAGCCCCCCCACCCCCACCCCTGCATGTCGACTCTCTATATTTCATCCTCCTAGGTTGCATCCTTCGAGGAGTAATCTAAGATGATACTAGCTCTTTGGTTGCACTACGCATATCTATTCTGAACTATTCCATTTTTTCCCCTCTAGCGTTGAACGACCTTCACCTACCTATGAGTAGCATCTTCCCGCAAAAAAATAATAATAAAAGAAAAAGTTTCCCTTTAAGCGACTATTTTTAACTAAATAATTCGCGTTTCTCAGACCATGTGATTATTGTGTAGAGAGTTAAGTACGTACATGGCTGTCATTTCGTCCAAGAGGCAACCACCCCTATTTTGCAGTGCCAACATTCTTGCAATTTTCTGATTATTGTTGCACAAGCTAAATTTTTACCCTTTCTGCATTATGCATGACAGTAACGGGAGAGATAGAGGGGGGGGGGGGGGGGGGCAAAACTCTAAGGGTACTTTTCTTCGAAATTACCCGTTTTGAACATCATCAGACTAATTTTCAGCACGCCACGAGCACATTTATTTATTAACTTATTACCCAGGCCGTTCAACTCTCCCAAAGACTATAGAGCAGTTACACAGGGGACGGACGGCAAAAACACAAAAATAACAATACACAAACATACAAAGACAATATACATAGATATAAAATACAGGCAGAAAACAATACACAAAGAAAAAAAAACATACATAGAAAAGAACAGGGATATCCAATAAGAAGTATAGAAGAAAATTTTGAAAAATTACAAGAAAATAAAAGGAAAACAAGAAAGATCAATCATGCATAAAGCATTGATTATGAAACACTTTCCAACTTCAATGCAATTTTATTTAAACATCTCTAAAATGCGATACATTCCTCGGTAATATTTTTAAAATTATCATAATACTACAATAATTTATTATATTTGAAAACTTCATCGAAAACAAATGAAATTTATTCAAATGACATCATCGAAATATAACACGCCTGGCTCTCTTTTTAAAAGCAGCATTTCATTCATGAACTTTTTTCCATTCATTTCATTCATCATAATACAATAATAATTTATTTTATTTAAAAACTTAAGACCATGGAGGTACAAATAATTAAACTCTATGCTTAAAACTTCATCGAAAAAATCGTCTGCTTCTCTGTATAAAATCAATGAATATTTCATTCATATCAGCTATATTGCAGACTCCATGAGCTAAATAATTTTGCGTTAAAGAAATGCAGCAATTCTTATACAACTCATTCTACATCTTTTGGTATTTACATTCTCCATAAGGGAAAATTAGGCTTCGTTGTAGAAATAATCAAAGTTGGAGGAGCATTTAAACTCAAATATATTGTAATTGCGTTGTTTCAGTATGCAGATGCACAGAATTTAAGCAAAAATAAAGCGGTTTTAGGACGGATACAACACTAAATATGAATTAAAAAGAACTTTAAAAATCACGATTTTGACTCAAGATGGATGCCATATTTTATTTTGAAGTGGGTCACGTGATCTCTTCATATAATGTCACTTGATCTTTTCATATAAAAGGTGAAATTATTATTTAAAAAACTACTGAATATATTTTGTTGACATTTGTTTTATATATTTTATGGGATAATTTGAATATTTCCTAATACTTTCGAAGCAATTTGTGAATTTTAAATCCGCTTAAAAAATGTTTGAAAAATTAGGTCCCATAGGGTTCAATGTATTTCATTTTTTCAATCCGGGTTCAATCCAAAACTAATTGGGTGCTATTATTCATTTATATTCCCATAGGTCCCACAGACCGTCTGAACAACATACTAAAATTTCATTTTGATAAAGTCATTTTTACGGCAGTTATCGTGCTAACGGACAGACAGACAGAATGAACAAAGTCATAAACACTTTTCAACTATGTTGTAAAGTGTTAAAACAAGAAAGATCAATCATGCATAAGCATTGATTATGAAACACTTTCCAACTGAAATGTAATTTCATTTAAAAATTTCTAAAATGTGATTCATTCAGTGGTAATATCTTTTACATTATCACAGTACTACAGTAATTTATTATACTTAAATATTTAAAACTGTATCGGAATATAAATCATCTGATTCTTTATGCAAAATCAATGAATATTTCATTCATATAACTTGTATTCCAGACTCCAGAGCTAAATAATTTTGTGTGAAAAAAATTCAGCAATTCTTATGTAATTCATCTTACAATCGCTTGAGATATTTGCATTCTGCATATGTTAAAATTAGGCTTCCTTGAAGAAATAATAAAAGTTTAGGGATCATTTAAAATCACAACTATTGTAATTGCATAGGCACGGAATTTAGATACACAGATAATACACAGATAATATATATGTGTATGTGTATGTACTCAAAGTATTGGAATCGTGCCGAAGATCGGAACTCGAATTTTCAAAGGATCTACACGTTTTGGGACTTCTAGAACACGAAAAAACTACTTTTAGGAAGACGTCTGTGTGTGTAAGGGTGTATCTGTGTATGTTTCTGTGTGTCTGTGTGGATATTACATCCACTCTAATTGAAAAACTAATGGACCGAATTTCATACAATTTGGTAGGTATGTTTTTTGTGGGAAATCCTGATGTTCATTAGATTATAGTACGATTCATAATAAAAGAATCTGCCTTCTTTGCGAAATGGCCGCAGAAATTGCCTTTATCCACTCTAGCTAAAAACTAATGAACCAAATTTAACAAAATTTGGAGTATAATATTTCAATAACCTACAAGTGATTTATATACCAAATTTAACAAAATTTTGTATATAAATCATTTGTAGGTTATTCTACTACGATTCGGGAAAAAGGAACGGGCTATTTTTGCGAAATGGCCAGCAAAAATAGTTATATATAAAAATAAAAGACTACGTGTGCTCAATTATATCAATTAAATTCCTATTTTATATGTGATTTTTGACAACAAAAAGAATAAGACTAACCCCATTACTCTAGGACTAGCCGTTCTTGAGATATTCTAGTTTTTTCGCGTTTTCGCTACGCCACCTTTGACAATAAGTCCAGCTATCAAATGAGAACCAAATTTAAGTTTAACGTGTAAATTCAATGTCATTTAAAATACTTATGTTGTGCAGATAAACTCAAATTATCATTGAATAAATAAAGAGAACGAATATGAGTCTGCAGAGAAAGACATGTGTTGTCCACATCAGAATTTTTAACAATATTACACCAATGATTTATAGAAGTGAACGGGGATTATTTTCAGGCCATTTCGAAAAAAATGTATGATCTATATTTAAAGATCCATCAAATTTTTGTCGAATAAAATGTTCAACAAATTTAAGCTGTGTACCAAATTTTAACTCTCTAGGACGTAGGAAAGTGCATTTAAAATGCCATCAATTAAATTTATCATGAAGAGTTATATAAAATTTAAAAAAAATGAAAAATTGTTATCTACCAAATTTATTTTAAAATATGAAGCCACTCCCATATGCAAAACGTTTAAACAAATGGAGAGATATTTATTATATAATATCTCTCTCTTTTCTTTCTGGAAGATATCCCAAAGTCAGAATTTAATTGAATTTGTTTTTAACACTTTACAACAAAGTTGAAAAGTGTTTATGACTTTGTTCATTCTGTCTGTCTGTCTGTCTGTCTGTCTGTCTGTCCGTTAGCACGATAACTGCCGTAAAAATGACTTAATCAAAATGAAATTTTAGTATGTTGTTCAGACGGTCTGTAGGACCTATGGGAATATAAATGAATAATATCACACAATTAGTTTTGGATTGAACCCGGGTTGAAAAAATGAAATACATTGAGCCCTATGGGACCTAATTTTTCTAACATTTTTTAAGCGGATTTAAAATTCACAAATTGCTTCGAAAATTTTAGGTAATAATCAAATTGTTCCATAAAATATATAAAAAAAAATTCAGCTAAATATATTCAGTAGTTTTTTAAATAAAAATTAAAATAATAATTACACATCTTATATGAAACGATCACGTGACCATGATATTAAACGATCACATGACCCACTTCAAAATGAGATATGGCATCCATCTTGTTTCAAATTCGTGATTTTTTAAAGTTCTTTTTAATTCATATTGAGTGTTGTATCCATCCTAAAACTACTTTATTTCTGCTTAAATTCTGTGCATCTACATACTAAAACAACACAATGACAATATATTTGAGTTTAAATTCTCATTCAAATTTGATTATTTCTACAATTAAGCCTATTTTTCACCTATGTAAAATGTAAACAGCAAAATATGTAGAATGAGTTGTATTAGAATTACTGTATTTCTTTAACACAAAATAATTCAGTCCATGGAGTCTGCATGGCTGATATGAATGAAATATTAATTGATTTTTTAAACAGAAGGACGATATTTTTCGATGAAGTTTTAAGCATAAAGTTTATGAATTGTAGCTCCATGGTCGTAATTTTTAAATAAAATAAATTATTATAGTATTGTTCTGAATGAAATGGAGAAAGTTATGAATGAAATCCTGCTGTTATAGAGAGATCCAGGCGTGTTATTTTTTCTATGACGTCATTTGAATTAATTTCAGTTGTTTTCGATGAAGTTTTCAAATATAATAAATTATCGTAGTATTATGATAGATTTAAAAATATTACCGTGGAATGTATTGCATTTTAGAGATATTTAAACCACGCAATTTATATTTCAATGCCGTCTTTTTAATGAAGTTCATTTTTTTCAATGAAGGTTTAAGTTTTCAAATATAATAAATCAATGTAGTATCGTGATAAGTTTTAAAATATTACCGAGGAATGTATTGCATTTTCGACTTTTTTAAATAAAATTGCATTGAAGTTGGAAAGTGTTTCATAATCAATGCTTTAAGCATGATTGATCTTTCTTGTTTTCCCTATATTAAATAATTTTTTTAATTAAAAAACTACTTAACATATTTTACTGAATTTTTTTTTATATATTCTATGGGATAATGTGAATATTTCCTAAAAATTTCGAAGCAATTCGTGAATTTTAAATTTACTTAAAAAATGTTTGAAAAATTAGGTCCCATAGGGTTCAATGTATTTCATTTTTTCAACCCGGGTTCAATAAAAAACTAATTGGGTGATATTATTTATTTATATTCCCATAGGTCCTACAGACCGTCTGAACAACATACTAAAATTTCATTTTGATAAACTCATTTTTACGGCAGTTATCGTGCTAACGGACAGACAGACAGACAGACAGACAGACAGACAGACAGACAGACAGACAGACAGAATGAACAAAGTCATAAACACTTTTCAACTTTGTTGTAAAGTGTTAAAAAATGAGCAAATACAAAATAAAACAGAAAATTTCGAAAATTTGCAGAAAGAGTAGGAAAATGTAAAAGAGGTGGAAAAAAAGAAAATTACATTTAAATTAGCCAAGCGCCACTTTCCACTAATTTGCTGGCAAAACCCCACGAAATAAACAAATTAAATAAGAGTTTGGAACAGCGCTAGTAACCTTGGCCAATGATTATTAAAAGCAGAAATCATATTGAAACTAATAATTTCATTTTATTTGAAATGTCCCTGGCAATGAGAATACAGTTTTTGATACGTTCTATAGAATTTTAATTCTTGTATACATTCGAGAACCAAATAGACTGATTAGAAATGGAGGTGAAATTTTTCAGTAAAGAGACAAGAAAAGACAAAATGATCAGCGTCGTCATAGCTGTTGCATAGACAGTTTTGTTGTGCCGTGTTTTATTTTGCAGCTAAATCTGCATTTTCTTCCAAATTTTACGTTTTTTCTTCAAAATTTCTAAGATGTTATTTTTATTAATTTTTCCCTTTTATTTTCAAAATTCTTAATTGGTTTTTTTTTTTTTTTGTATAAACTGTTTATGGGAAAGAAAAACTTTTTGGCAAAATTTGAAAAGAAAAAATTAATTTACTGTTTTTATATGTATAACTTTGCATTTTGGAGGAGAGAGCACGTTTGGTTTTTTTTTATGAGTTTAGTGAATTAATTCTTATGTATTTACTGTGTTTATTTTATTTTCTTTACTGAAGTTATGCTAAGCTTTGGAAAAAAAAATGTGTAGGGTAGGCTAGCTTTTGGGATAACCTTTTAGGCACTAGGTATGCCTTGTCCTCAAAAGGGCTAAATTACCTTCAGATCTTTTGGTCTGTAAAGGGGGAATCTTTTGAATGTTGTGCCTTGCCCTGTGCTGTTGTTTTATTTAAGAATTTTTTTTTTAAGCCTTTAATCAGTCAAAAGTTTTTTCTCTTCACTCCTGTGTAAGCTAAACATAGCTTGTTGTTTTTAAGAAATTTTGTTTTTGTTTTGTAGAATTTTTAAAGTAAAACTTTGGAGTTTGACTCAGTGTAATTTTGGATTTTGAGTAGGATTTTTTTTTGATTGTGAGAAATTTTTTTTTCTTGCCTTTAAGGATCTTTTGGTTATTTATTTTGCAAGTGTGTGGCGGAGAAGTGGTTGTTTGTTGTGGGGTGCTTGGATATTCGGGTTCAAAGGAAGCCTTGCTTTGCTAAATCATTCCTTCTCAACTTTTTAAGTGGATAAAAATTTTTCTCAGTCTGCCCATAATGGCTACTTCAGTGCTTTGATGCCACACAGTTTTGAGGTGTTCTGTGGGGAATACACCTTTTCCTTTGGGAATAAAATTCTTGCCCATGATAACTGGTTTGTGTTTTTTTTTTTTGGAAAAGGATTCATGACCCTTTGTCCACTGTCAGATTTTTGATTATTTTGAGAGAAATGTTGCAACAGTTTTTATGAGATTTGGGATAGAGAGTTTTATTGGAAATAAGAGTGCTAAGAATAGCGAATATGTATGTGTATTAGTAGTTTGTAATGTGCTTTTTAAGTGTATTGTACTTTTAATGTGTGTAAAAGTAGCTAAATATGCCAAGAGATCTGGTTAGTCTTAAATATTAGGAATTTTCTTTTTATGACAGGAAAATTTATTTCTCTTTTGGAATATAGTTTTGGATCTCAGTTTCAGTTCAAATTTTAGTTTTAAAAATTTTTTTAAAAGGGGGAGAACAGTGATCAAAAGTTTTCTTTTGTTTTGTTTTGAGTAATTAGGCACAACTCTTGGCTTTGGGTGAAGTTAAAGGTACGGCTAATGGGTTGGTTTTCATGGTCACCCGGGGGAATTTTGAGGTGTGGGAAGCCTTGTTTTCATAGAAATTCTTCTCCACAGAAATGTGTTTGAAAAAGAAAATTTTTTTGTTTTTCATTAGGCCATGTTAACTGTCACTTTGGTGCTTTGAAGCCGCCTTTAAGGTGCTCAGCTGGGGAATGCACCTTTCCTTTTTAGGAGAATTACTTGACCGCTAAAAATTGTGTTTTTTCATGTCAATGATCCTTCAGCCAAGCGATCGACTTTGGGTAGTGTAAATTTTTTTTTAAATTGTGCAAGTTCAGTCTCAGAATGTTTGTTTTGGGGGAGGGGGGGGGGGGGAATGGAAATTGTTCTGTGAGATATTCCGTGAGAATTTTTTTTTTTAATTTAAGTTAGTTTTGTGAAATTTCTTTTATTTTTGTTCAAAAAGTGTTTTGGCTCTTAAAAGTTTGTTGCTGGGTGAATGTGTGTTTCTTCGAATGTGGGAGAGAGGATTGAGAAATTGGGTTTTTCAGTTGATTAGTTGTTACTCATAGAGCTCTTTTCAAAATTTTATGTTTCGACCCTTTGAATTCTTCGGCTGGTCCAAAGTTTTCATCAAAATTATTGTTTTTATTGTAATGACAAGTAATTGGGAACTCGGTTTTGTTTTTCTTCTTTCCGACTGCTTGATGCACTTTACAAAAGCAGATTTTTTTTGTTTTGAAAATTTTTTTTTAATTGAAAATTTTTTTTTAATTGAAATTTTTCTTTTAAAAATTGAAATTTTTTTTTGGTAGGTAATTGAAAATTTTTTTTTACTTGTGATAATTGGGAGTGTTAAGATTAAATTGATGGACTGGGAGGTTGAATTAAATTTTGATTTTGTTTAAAATTATATTTTGAAATTTTTTTTTTTTTTTCAGAATTTGAATTCTCTGGAGAGGTTGAGTTTAAACTTTGTTTTGCTTAAAATTTATATTTTTGGGATTCCCTTTTTGTTGAAATTTGTACTTCGGATTTTAGTGCTGGGATTTGAATTTTAAAGTTTTGCCATTTGTGGGAGTTCTTCGAATTTGTTAAATTTTTGTGGACCTTTGAGTTAGTGAAATTTTAGTGGAGGTACACGTGTTTATGAAAGTCACTGCTGCAGAGATGTTTTTTTTTTGGGGGGAGAATTTCTCGTTCGACAGGATTTGCTTTAGGAAACTTAATGGGACCTTCAGGGTTGTGTGCTACATTGGGCCTACAATAGTTTTTTTTGATGGATTTCGATTGTTCGACTCCTTCGAGTTCAAGTTAATTTTCTTCTTTTACCCGTCTTGGAAGTACATAGCTGTGGCAGTTCTGTTTGCAAAATTTTTATTTCACATTATTTCTATTCAAAATTTATATTCAACTTTTTCATGTGAAAATTTTGAAATTTTTGGTACCATTTATTAAATTTAAGAGTTTAGAGGGACTCAGGTCGACAGTCTCTCTCCTGTCGGAAACACTTGATTTTTTTTTTTTTTTTTTGCCATTGACCTTTTGGGACTTTTGGTGAAAACTGTAGATTTTTGTTTTTAGGGAAGTCTGGCAGGGTTTGGTTCTGTATCTTGTGTAACCCGAGGGGTGTGGAACCGTGGGTTGACAGACTTTTTAAGTGTTTTGAGTTTTTCTTCCACCTTGGCGCAGTGCAATTTAAATTCTAAATTTTGGTGACCATTTGCTTTTAAGCGTGTATTGCATGGCAGAGCTGAGGGTGGTGCAAGCATGAAGCCAAGAGGGCACATGCATTGCAAATAGGAAGGGAGGCGGACCCAAAAGCGGGGAATGCTTGGGGGCGCCGTGAGAAATGTATTACTTTCCTTATATACATAATGTATAAGGAAAGTATTGTGACGGGGTCGAAAATTCGAATTCGAGTTTTCGACGGGAGAGCACGTTTCAAGCATCCCTGATCACGAATCAAGCATTTTTGAAGTGATGTCTGTGTGTGTGTGTGTGTGTGTGTCAGTGGGTCTGTGGAGACGATAACTGACGAACGAATGGACCGATTCGAACCAAATTTGGTACAAAAATCACAATCTGTAAACACTGGAAGCCTATTGTTTTTAAACGCAATCGAATGTTCAGAACCCACCTAAATTTTCGAATGAAATTTTGAAAAGATCGTCAAAAAATCAAAACCAATAATAAAGTTACGTAAATAGACATTCCTTATGTAATTTTTCATTAGAAAACGATTGACATAAATTTTAGAACGCTAACATGAACCGTTCTCGAGATATTTCACATTTTTCAAAAAAATTATCAAAAAGTCATATAAAATAAAAAATATATATATTTCCTATTGAGAAACATGTTCACTTTTCATATGTAATACCATGCGATAAATTGGGTGACATCATTCTCGTGGATCTAGCTCGTTTCATTCATGAGAAAAAATACTTCGAGTAATACTTTTGTATTTGAACGCCAATAGCATAGCTGCCAACCTTGGAAAATGAAAATTAGGGAGATTTTTAAATATTTGCAATTCGCGACAAAAATCGAAAAATCGCACAGCGCGATAACAATTTCTTTTTTTACAGAAAGCATAATAGGGAATTTTCAAGACAGAATAGGGATTTTTTCCCTCTACTACAAAACTGCACCATAAAAAACAGACAAATATGATAAAAAATCTGTATTGTATCTATAAACACAATTTAATTTCAACAAATACAAAAGAATTAAATCATCTTTTAAAAAATAAGCACATTCATTAGAGTTATTCTCATCAGAGTCTATAACAATGTTTATTACACTGAATATGATGTCCGGCCGTCCAAATAGATGCTCAAGTCCTCAGGACGAGCCGGACGGTCTGGGTCTTCAACACTGAATATGATGCATAAAGAAAAATGTCATTGGTTACTGTTTAATAATCATTCACATGTCTTTGACACAGAAACACTTCTCTGCAGATAAAATATTGAATAAAAGAAATCTTTTGTTAAGTAAAAATACAGCACGTAAAAGTTCTTCTTACTACTTAAAAATAAAGTAGTAGCTCTTTTTGCTTTTTTTAAGAACTCCTTACTAAATTCTTCACTATCCCTTCACAGAGTTCATACCGATTTTTCAAAATAGAAAAATTTGTATTATGCAAAAATAATCAAAAAATTAACCTTAATAATTAGCCATAATATGAAAATAAGCTAGTTTAGTCAATCTAATATGCAACATTTAAATGATGGAGATGGATGGAAAAAGATATTAACGTACTCTCGGCAATTCACGCGAATTAACTGAATTGCGCAATCGCACTATTTATGCGAAAATAATTAAGAAATTAACCACAATAATTAATCAGAATATGAAAATAAGCTAGTTTAGCTGATCTAATATGCAACATTTAAATGATGGAGATGGATGGAAAAAGATACTAACTGACTCTCGGCAATTCACGCGAAGCAACTGAATTGCGCAATCGCATTATTTATGCGAAAATAATTAAGAAATTAACCATAATAATTAATCAGAATATGAAAATAAGCTAGTTCAGTCAATCAAAAATGCAATATTTAGAAGATTGAGATGGATGGAAAAAGATACAATTGTACTCTCGGCGATTCATGAGAACAAACTGAATTGCGCAATCGCAGTGTTTATGCGAAATTAATGAACAAAATAACATTTTAGCGATCTATACTCAATAACCTTTGAAGAAGTATGTTTATTACTTTCATAAAATAAGCGATCGAGATCTTAATTTACAATACACGCGGCCGTAAATCTCCGTTAATTTGATTGGCATTACCCTGCATTGTATTATGGATTTGCTACGATCCCGGTAATGATAAAAATCAGTGCTAAAAATGCGGAAAATTGGTGTTTTCGAGGAATTATACCATGTCTGGTTAATTGATAAATTTCCAACAAAAAACGCCGGAGAATTTCGTTAGTAATCCGGAGGCCGGAGAAGTAATGAAAAATCCGGAGTCTCCGACCAAAATCCGGAGAGTTGGCACGTCTGCATAGGGATTTTTTTAGGAAAATCCCTCTTGTAGGGATTTTTTCTAATTATTGTAAAAATTCGGGAGATTTAGGAATTTTTCGGGAGTTCGGGAGATTGCCTCAAAATTCGGGAGACTCCCGGAAACATCGGGAGATTTGGCAGGTATGCAATAGTCATTTATCTGTTATAATAACTATTTCTCTGTCAGTAAAGTTTGGCGAGATTTTGGCGACGAATTTGGCGAAATGTCGCCAACTTGGCGACTTTTTGAAATGTTGTCAAATTAACGAAAATCTCGCGAAATGGATTAAAATGACGCTAAATCAATGAAAATGACGACTAATTGTCGAAAATTCAATATCTTGGAAAGAATATAAGTATCTACTATAAGAAAAACCTATTTCTTTTACTGTAAAGGTAGTAAATTCATTGCATTATATAAGAAAAATCATGTGTTGCCCACATCAGATTATTTTTTTGTTTGTGAGCAGTGTATTTTTCCCTTGTTTGACTTAAATTTTTTTTATCAAATTTAGAGAGATTTCAGATGATTTTTTTTCTTGGGGTTCATTTGAGTTTTTAAATTTTTGACCTTTCTTTAAGAGTAAATAATTTTTTTTTTGTGCTTCTCTCCTCACTTAAAGGTCAGATATATTATTGAAATTTTATAATTGTGTTTAACAAAAAATTTTTTTGCCAACTTGTAATTTCAGGGGGTTGTCGAGCGTGAGTATTTTGCGAGCAGTTTGTGTGTATTCCACCCAATTTTTGGTTTGATTTTGGATTTTTTTTGGGGTTTTGGTTTTTAAAAATTTTTATTCCAAAAATTTTTACCTCCGACGTTGGTGGAATATGTTGTGCCGTGTTTTATTTTGCAGCTAAATCTGCATTTTCTTCCAAATTTTACGTTTTTTCTTCAAAATTTCTAAGATGTTATTTTTATTAATTTTTCCCTTTTATTTTCAAAATTCTTAATTGGTTTCGTTTTTTTTGTTATTTAAGTTTCTTTGTTGTAAATGTAAAGTTTTCTTTGTTATGCAGAAAGGGCATAACATGTCTTTTTCCTCTTTGTTATGAGAAACAGCATAACAGTTTGAAGAATATATGAATTTAAAGTAATAAAGATAATGTCACGAGCACATGTATTTTTACACATGTCCATTGATTCCGCTCATGATATTTTCAGGTAATTTGGTGAAGAAGTGGCTAACGTATAGCCTCAGGCGCAGATCTAGAACACCTTTATAGGTCGGGTCATGAAATATGCTATAAAAGCACCTCTTTTTTTATATTTAGTATTAGTTTATTTTTTGATGAAGGTCGAATTTTGTGAACGATAATTATCAATTCTTCGACCCAGACCGTCCGACCTACCCAACGGTGCAAGGTATCTATTTGGAAGACCGGGAAGTGCCACCCAATTAAGACTGGAACTCAGTGAGGGCGGCATCTACAAGGACCTTACTTTTCTTTGCCTACCGCTAATCTCATCGAAGGTCTTACGGACCCACATATTTAACGTGCCCGTACTCCTCGTGAACACAAGGACAGTTTGGGCAGGTCGGGAATCGAACTCGGGTCGTCCGAGTGCAATCCTCGCGCGCTAATCACTGGGTTGTCCCACCCCTTGTTACGATAAGCGGACTGAGCGGTTTCCAGGACAGTCGGTGCGATGCTGGGAAACAATCTAACGATCTAATATGAAGACCCACTTTTTTAAAAAACTAAGTACGAAACTGGCCCAATACGTACACTTCACATGAGGACTTATGATAGGCAATTTATTGCTTCGAAAGTCATCAAAAGAAATCTGGGGACACGAATTTTATGGAAGTAAGTACGAACTCGACCCGGCCAGAAACCTCGCATGTGGAATTACGCAAGCGGTCGCCCAGATCCCCCAAGATAGTACACCTGATGGAAATAAATATTTTATCTTAAATCCTGCATTTTTTTTTTAATAAATTCAGTACAAATCCGGCCCTGCACCTCACATGATTATAATAACAGTCACAGGTATCAAATTTTATCCAGTCTGAACTTTAATGTAGCTTGCAGGAAATACACGCTGGATTTTAAGGTTACTATGGTTAGTTAAGTTTATTAGCAAAACTATATGTATTCCCAATTTACAAAACATTTATAGGGGAAGCGGTTCGACAGATAATTCGTTTAAAAAGTCAAAAACATCCCCAACTGACAGATTTGTTTACAAATGCGGCCGACAATAAGAGGATTATTTACCACTCCTTTCCCCCCATTCAATTGTGTACTAGATCATACAGAGGTATATAAGATCTATGAATTGTGTTGAGAAAGGGAGAGATTCAATTTTCCCCACCTGCCCAAATTTCGCATAAAGACTTTTGAACTTCGCCGAAGAGCGAGCGCCAAATCCAGTAAAATCTGTTCGATTTAGATTTTTTTTTGAAAAAAGTCACACATTAACCATTAATTAGAAATCAAAATTCAGCAAAATCGGATCTAATTGCTCTTTCAAATATTTTGACATTAAAATAACTCTGGCTACGTTCCAACAATTAATTAGCGTAATACGAGTATAACATAATTAATCAGTGTAATGATATTAATGTTAGAGTATTTTATCAGTATCATTAAAAGTAATTAACTGTATAATTCACATTTTTCAAAAGGCGGACTAGTTTGGGAAGGGGGCGATCGCCCTTACCGTGATTTAGATTTAGCATGATTTCTCTTAGAACTTTCAATCCCGTTCCCCAGCTTTGTATACAGGGTGATTCACATTAAAGATCAGGTGTTTAAGACCACCTCTCTGAAGGAACTACTGGGCGAATTCCATACACATACTTTTTTAGTATGCGGTTTCGATTTCTGAAGAGAAAAAAATAATTCAAATTTCGACCGCCAGGGCTGAGATCTGGCGCTGCTGCCCTGCAGCTAGCATATTGCCTAACTTATCTAACAAATATCGACGAAAAAGAGTCCCGAAGATTACAAATCGTGAGGTAAACTTTTGAACCGTTGAAATGGAAATGCCATAAGTAAGGGCGTAGGCAGGGGGAGAGGAGAGTGGGATCGTAGGGACCGCCCCCCTCCCGAAATCATTCTCAATCAATTTTTCCCAATTAAACTGCAGTAAGTAATAATTATATATATAATTATTACTAAGAATATATATATATATATATATATTCTTTTTCAGCTACTAGGCAGCAAAAATGCATATAATTAATTTTCACTGCTGCCGACGCGGTGGCCGAACGGTCAAGGCAATCGTTTCCTAGCGATCGTTCGACAGCCGGGTTGTGGGTTCGATTCCCACCTTCAGGCATGGATGTTGTGTCGTTGGGCGCGGCGTGATCCTACCCCCACTGGTGCGCTGGGGCAACGTTATATGACGACTAAAAGGTTCACGGTTCTGGCCGGTGTATAGGCGAATGATGAAAAGAGTCAATTGCCTGGCCATTGGAAATTTTTTTTTTTTTTTTTTTTCAAATCAAAAATGTGGTTAACCCCCTCCCCCAGAAATAAAATCCTGGCTACGACCGTGGCCATAAGTGCGACTGAAACATTGCTGCTTCCTTGATAGAACATTTTAAAGTGGGATCTGGTAAGGTGGGCTTCATAACACTTCGCCAGTCGTGGATATGTGATACCTTTTATAGGCGGCGGTTGCAAGATATACTTCGCAAAATGTAAATTTTGGGGAAAACGCCAGATTTCGGCTCTGGTGGCAGAAATTTGAACTATTTTTTTTTTTCAGAAATTGAAATCACATACTTAAGAAAGTATATGTACGGAATTTGGTTGCGAATCGCCCAGTAGTTTTTTCTACATAAAGGTCTAAGCACTTGAAGTTTAATTTAAATCACCTGTATATATTTAATTTTATTCCTTCGAACATACAATTATTATGACATTGAATTAGGGGGGTCGGCTGGCCTTCTTCTGAATCTGCGTCTGTACAGTCCTGATATTAATTGAATTTGGGAGAGAATTCATCAGCCCCCTCCCCCCGTCTGACAGTTTAATGTTATTGATTATATTTCCCCTACCACATTTTTTTTTCTTGATCTCGATGTGACCGATCTTCTGATATCCCACGCAAATATTTTTATTGCATTTCAATTTATCATTTTATTACGATTTTTATACAACAAAAAAAACGTGAACTAATCGTTTCCACAGGCTGTAAAAATGAAAAATGTAGTACATTCCCCTAAAGCTCGATGCGCAGGTTTTATTGATATACCCACTCGAATATGTTTATTGTATTTGAATTTTCACCACCCTCTTTTCTAATCAACTTTAAGGTCTTATCTAAAGATCAGGTTCTACTAATTAATGACATAAAATTTGGCATGTTGTTGTTTTTTGTAGTACATTCCATTTATTTAACTTTTCAATCTTATCGGGACTGTATATGTTGATTCTTAGGATTTTAATGTCGTCTTTTTGGTATAGGGGAGATTCGGGTAAGGTAACGAAATCGAGGTTTCTCCAAAACCCCCAAATGGCAGCACTCATCAACAAGTAAGAGCTTCAGAACATTTCCCAAAGCGTCCATCGTGAATGTGAGAAGAATCGGCCGCATTGTTTTGATGACACGGAACAAAGAAGCTACAGGTACATTTTGTTATAATTTTCCATGTATTTAAAATAGGTTTTAAACCGGTATTAAAATTAATGTTCTGGAAATTGAATTGTTTTATCAATAAGTTCAAATTCTTGGCAAATCATGGTAAAATAACTTCTTTTTGATAAATTTATTGATACTTTTATTTGAAGTCATCTGAGGGAGATGGCTCTTTCGCGTAAGATGACGAACATACATTGCGGGCAAGATGGCGAATTCGTCATCTTACCCGAGATTTAGAAAACTTTTTTTCTTTCAAAATAAGTAGGCTAATAGACAAATTATGAATACTTTTTGTTTATTTCAGAGATGGTAAAACCGTACAATAGAAAGACTAACCGACAGAATTGGTGTTGAAGACCCAGACCGACCGACTCGTCAACAAGGACATGAGTAGCCATTTGGCCGGCCGGGACAGAATTGGTGTGAAGATGCTATGAAAGAGGTGATGAGGCCACAAACTAACAAGTTATTTCCACCACACCAATGCCACCATCTCCCATAGTTGGAACATCATCCACTCCTGCTGCTGCTGAAGAAACACAGAGAACACCAGATTTGCCTCCTCTGCCTCATGCAACTCTACAACAGCGGAAAGCGGAAACAAAGAAAAAAATTGCCTTCTTTCCATATTACAAGTTCTCCTGTTAAAAAAGTTCTAGAAGATAGAAAGAGATAAGGGAAAAAAAGAAACAAAAAAGAAAAAATGCAAAAAGTAAGGAAGATATTAATAAGCAAAGAAAATCAGGCATTAAACGTAAATTCCCAATGAGCAGGAAATCTAAAAAAGCTTTCAAAAAAGATCTAGATGAAACACCTTCCGACTCATCAATTCACATTGATTATCAAAAAAGTGACGACTGTCTATGTAAAGAGAGGGAATGCATTATTTGTTCTGAGTATGGTAAAGATGAACTATGGTTTTAGTGCTCTCTCTGCAGAGAACGGGCACATGCCCAATGCTCTGATATCGATCCAAAAGAAGCCAAGATTAAGAGTTATATATGTGATTTTTCTATGGCCTGAAATACCTAAAAAGATTCCTAAATTAACTTTCATTTTTGTACAATTTAATTGTTCGCCATCTTGCCCGCCAGTGAGGGTAAGATGACGAAACTGCCCCTCATGTAATAAAGTTTATTTGTTCATTTTTCTTGTTGTTTAAAAATAATCTAATAATTCGTGGTTAAAGCCAACTAATAGTGTACTAAATACAGAAAAACTGCAGCTCTAACAATTTAAACGTAAGTATTGCTTAAGATCGTCAACTTACCCGAACTTCCCCTATTTTAATTAAGATTAACCCTATTGGGTCAGCCTGTCCTAGGGAAGGACATAGAATGTACTCGTTTTTCAAATCATTATAGTCTTAGCCAATCAAGTTCTATTATTCATATCATAGCAATATACAATTTGGTATGTTGTTGTCTTTTGTGATACATTTTAATTTTCAACTTTTGGGTCAGATTGCCATAGGAATAGAATTATTTTTGGATAATAACCCGAGAATTGATTCAGCTAGAAAATCCAAATTTGGCATGTCTTTTTTTTTACTGTATATATTGATCCTTAGGATTTTAATGTCGTTTGTTTGGTATATTTTAATTAAGATTTTAAATCTTATCGGGTCAGTTTGTCCTAGGAATGTATTCATTTCATGGGAATTTTTAAGATTTTGAACCATACCACACAGTCCGTCTTAGACCTGCAGGTTCTCTTTTTTAGAGAATAACTACAGAGAACCAGAGCAGCAAGAAAGTCAAAATTTTGTTTTAGATTGAATATATTAGATTTGAGGGTCATTTCGCAAAAAAAAAGGCAGATTCTTTTTTTCCGAATCGTATCAAAATCTAACCAGCATCACAGTATCCTACGAAGGATTTATCTACCAAATTTTGTGTAATTTGATCAATTAGTTTGTTAGCTAGAGTGGATACATACAATTTTTACGAATCATTTCGCAATAAAGGCAGGTTCATTTATCTCGAATAGTACCAAAATCCAATCAACACCAGGGTCGCCCACAAGTGACTTATCTACCAAATTTCATGACATTTAGTCGATTAGTTGAGTTAGAGTGGATATATACAATTTTTGCGGGTCATTTCGAAAAAAAAAATGCAGGTTCTTCTTTTTCGAATCGTATTAAATTCTAATTAGCACCAGGGTGATCTACAAGTGACATATCTACCAAATTTTGTAAAATTTGATCAATTTAATTTTTCAGTTAGAGCGGATACAGGAAATTTTTGTGGACCATTTCGCAAAAAAAGGAGGGTTGTTTTATCCTGAATCGTACCAAAAACTAATCAACACCAGGGTCACACATAAGTGACTTACAAACCAAATTTTTATGAAATTCGGTCCATTAGTTTTTAAGTTAGAGTGGATACGTTCATTTCACAGACAGACACACACACAGACGTCACGCTAAAAATAGTTTTTTCGTATTCTAGAGGTCTTGAAACGTGTAGATTAGTCGAAGACTCGAATTGCGATTTTCGGCATGATTCCAATAATTTCCCTATACATTACCATGTATTGCAGGGAAAGTAAAAAGGTGTACATTTAAATTTGGTTTTACTCGTCAGCTACAACCGTAATAAAGGATATAACTCGGGCAAATTCGTTATTTTTAGCACCATAATGTATTAAAATGCAGGGCCTGCTTAACACAAGGGCGTACGCACCATGGGCGTCAATATTTTGGGGTCTCCAGTTGAACTACAAAATTATAGATATTTATACTATGTCGTGGGACAGTATTGGAATTTTCCTGTCGCCACTTCACTTCTAGAAAGTATTACCCCCCCCCCCTCTCTCTCCGTGGAAACGGTTGACATTCCATGGCTATGAGTAAGAGACCAGCTGCAGTGGTGAGAAAATGGCAAAGGACGCTATCTTATTTTTAAATAAAATGGACACCTGCAAGAGGGCTAGAGCCCCCCAATTTTTAGCCAACCCTTGGTAAGGGGCCAAATCCAGTGATTCGATGGAGCCCGGCCGCGTCACTGAATTTATGGGTTTTCGAACCTATAGCGGCCAAGCGTCAGTTATGGAGCCGGCCAGGGGGCCGTCCGAGATCCCGGCGAGGAGAAGAAGAGTTGAGAGAGAACTCAGTTGGTAATTTTCAGAGTTTAGACTGGGTCGTCTAATAACCGACGGATGAGTGCCACCTCGATGCCGTCCTGCCGTACCTAAAAGGGGTAAGTCCTTTTGTCCTCTCCCACTGCAGACTGAGTATCAGAGAATACATATTATTTAATAAGGAAGTTAACTGCCTAACTTGAGGGCTATTATGATATTTAATTTAACTAGAGAGGGGGAAATGATCAGATCGATCATTATCCAATACCTACTTAGCGAATGTAAATATGTTCTATGTAATTAAGATGACATTTTGTGGTTTTTTAAATTTTAAGTAACAAGTTTTGAATATAAGTATTTTAAAATAAAAGCTTTATTAACTTTTAATTAGTATTTATTGTGTGTTCTCGTGATGCATTTTCTAATTAATCAGAACCTGGAGATATGCTCGGTAATCGAGCAAGTGGCGTGCAGAAGTACGATTAACGGCCAATGTGTAATTGTAAGATTTCAGCGGAGCCACGCCACATATTATGGCGCCGAGACCAGTCTTGTGCACAGTTATCAAAGTGCCTCGATTAATATTTGACTGGATAATGTAATTATTCAAAATTCAGAGAAATTTTTTTTTGTGAAATGAATATGCATCATGGGAAGATCTTTGTAATATTGTAAATAATAAGTGAGTTAATATTTAATAATTTGAAAGTAGATATAAAAATTGTACAAGATGCCGGATACAAATAGTACAGAAGCGCCCGAGCAGGGAGGCGAAAATCAAAGTCGGTTACAGGGGTTAACCTTTTTAATTGGGGTATTTGAAGGAAATGCTGAAACAGACTGTAAAATATTTTTCGACCAATTTGATTCGATAGCCAAGCTAGGAAAATGGACCGAACCAGAAAAACTCGTAGTATTAAAGTCGCGTTTAAAGGGAAATGCACTAAAATTCCTAGCGAGTTCGGCAGAATTACGTAAAGAAAATTCGTACGAAGTACTAAAGGAAAGGCTACTAGAATTTTTTTCACAGAGGACTAGCATAACGACCCGCCAAATACAATTTACTCTAACTAAACAATTTGAAGGTGAGAGCGTTAAGGCATTAGCACACAGAATCAAATGTATCACGCTGACTTATCTAGAAAGTGCAGGTGATTTGAGTAGCGAGGAGTCGAAAAAAATCATTGACCAATTAAGACTAGGAAAATTTTTGGACGCACTAAACACGCAAATTAAGAGAGAGGTGCTAAAAGCAAACCCGTTATCCTTCGAAGCGGCGATTGTAATAGCAGAAAATATTGAAAACGCAATAGCAATTTCTCCACCTGAAACAGAAGCTGTAAACAATATTGTCGCGCACCCTGGACCACCGGCTTTACAAACAGAAATCGAAAAACTACGAAAAGAACAGGAAAATGCTAACAGATATTTGTTAGAAACATTAGGCGAACAAATTAACGCACTTAGATTGGAACAAAACACACCTAAAGCTAGAACTTCTAATAATAATATCCCTAATGATATGTTTTGTCTATTTTGCGGACGCACAAACCATCTAATGATAAATTGTAGACTATATAACCGGGATAACGAAATGCGTAGATCTCAGAGTTCACGCCCACAGCAGTTTAACAACCAGAGCGAAAGGCAATATACGCAAAGAGAAAGGCAGGGGCCAGCTAACAATTTCCCCCGCGGAGAATACGCAAGGCGAAATCCGGGGTTTTCACGTACATTTAGAGGAAACAGATACAATGAGAGAGAAAATACATTCCCCAGAAGAGCTGCTTTAAACTAGAGAGGGGCGGCAATTATCATAAGCTCCCAAAAAACCCGCCCCAGTTAAGTTACGATGGATTTGGTTATGTTGATAACCAGGGAGAGATAAAGAATGTACAAATGCATAAGGATAGGAGGGTGTGTAAATACGAAGTGATTTCTGCTTTAGACGAAAAATTAGGAGAAAAATCTATAAAATTACCTACAATACAAGTTATATTTAATAAAAGGCCCGTTGCAATGATGGTAGACAGTGGAGCGACGATTAGTATAATCGGAAAAGAAGAATTCCAAAAAATAAGGGAAATATGTCACGTCAAATATTTATCTAGATCAGTCACAATTAAAACGTTGGCAGGAGAAAGACTAAATTATATAAACGTTATACAAACGTCATTTAAAATTGAAAATAAAATCTTTAAACACATATTCTACGTTACTACCGCCAAATTTCCGCATAATTATGCTGGGATAATCGGTTTTGATTTTTTGAAACTTCATAACGCCATCATCGATACTAAACAAAACATAATAAAAATAGATAATATAATAATCCCTTTAGGAGAGCAAGAAAGCGTGCTAAATATAAATTCAGATACAGCAATTAGAACGCGCAAGAAAATTAAAATAGACCCGCAAGAATCTAAACTAGTTGAAATTAATTGCACTTACACAGAAAATAAATTAGAAAATTATAATTTTGAACCAAAAATTTTAAAACAGCCTTTAAACATCAACCCAACGATTTTTCACTTAGAAACAGAAGAGACTAACCCAAATAAATTCATATCAATTAAGAATGAAGGATCACATAAAATTACACTTAATAAAAACACTTTGATAGGGAAATTAAAACACAATATTAAACAGGCTAATGAGGAAATTCACCTTACAGATACTAATAGGAATAAAATAGAATTGGAAGAGAGAATAAATAAAATAAGAGAAATTAGACGGAACGAATTACTGGAAACAGACTTTAACTTAGACCACATGCCAGTCGATCAGAGGAAAGATTTATTGAAATTATTAATGGATTACGGAGACGTATTTTCCAAAAATTTAAACACTTTAGGATGTACTGAAGTAGTAAAACCTAAATTTATTTTATCGCACCAGAATCCGATAGAAATTAGAGCTTATGACGTGCCCTACGCTTTGAGAAAAGAATTAAAAAGACAAATTGATGAAATGTTGCAAGCAAACATAATTAGGCATAGCGACTCTAATTATAGCGCAGGAATGGTTCTAGTGAAAAAACAAAATACAGATAAATTCAGAATTTGTTTGGATATACGACTCTTAAACAGTATCTCACAGAACTTTAATTATCCAGTACCAAAAATTCAAAATATTATGACAAAACTAGCAGGTTTCGAATTTTACGCAAAATTAGATTTCCAGAGCGCATTTTCACAAATTTTATTACCAGAGGAAGAAAGACATAAGATGGCATTCACAAGCCCATATGGAAGATTCGAATACAACAGATTAATATTTGGACATAAAACTAGCGGCGCGTGGTTTCAAAAAGCTATAGATATCGTTCTTAGAGATTTACACGAACATGACATTTACGCATATTTTGATGATGTGGTTTTAGCGGCACACACATATGAAGGATTAAAAGAGAAATTAGAGCTTGTTTTTCAAAGGCTAAGAGATTTTAATTTAACATTGACACCGACCAAATGTGAATTCTCTAGAGAGAAAATGGAATATTTAGGGTTTACAGTGACTAAACAGGGATTAAGTCCAACTGATAATAATACGAAAAAAATTGTTTCTTTCCCCAGACCAAACACTGTTCGAAAGCTAAAAAAATTTTTAGGCCTATGTAATTTTTATCGAACATTAATCCCAGACTATGCGCAACTCACAGCTCCACTAGTTGAGCTAACGGCTAAGCGGAATAAATTTTCATGGTCTCCGCAATGCAATGACGCATTTCAAGAACTACAAAATAAATTTTTCCAACATCCTTTAGTGCTACAACCGGATTTAGACAAACCATTCTACCTTAATACAGACGGAAGCTCGACCTCTATTTCTTCAGTTCTATTACAAAAGAATAATGAACGCTTACAACCTGTACTTTACTACAGTAAAAAACTTAAACCACACGAGCAAAGATATCCCGCAGTAAAAACAGAACTCATGGCTATATTCTATGGAGTCAAAAATTTCCACAATTACCTTTACGGGAAAAAATTCTATATTATTTCCGACCACAGACCCCTTAAATATCACTTAAAAATTTCTAACCCGGCTAATTTAGAAGCCCGCTGGCTATTAAAACTATCTGAATATGATTATGACTTTATACACATAGACGGAAACTCCAACATCTTAGCAGACTATCTCTCCAGAGAAAATTTCGAGAACAACCTCAGTAACATAGAAATTGTAGGGAATAAAAATAATATTGAAACAGTAAACAGCTTAGAAAATAAATCCCAACTTCCAAATATCGAAGAAATACACACAGAGCAAATTAAAGACGACATTTTAAATAAACTTAGGAATAATATTAGAGAACAGCAGCATAGTAAAACTAAGGATTTCGAACATTATTTTATTGACCCAGAAACGGATTTATTGATGTATGTCTCGCAAGATAAAAATATCATCCGCGATAACGCAATAGAACGGGTAGTGGTTCCGAAGACTTTACAAAGTAGAATTTTACTACATTTGCATAGCCCTCATCAGGGAGTAGGAAAACTGTACGATTTGGTTAGCAAACGCTATTTTTGGGTTGGAATTTATGGAGACACAAAGAATTATGTAAATTCTTGTGAGGACTGTAGGGGACTCAAAGGAGTTCACCCCCCCTTCCCATTAGGTAGGAATGTAATTCCGCACTATCCCGGAAATTTACTGTCACTTGACATTTTGGGACCTCTAAGAAGAAGTAAATATGGGAACCGGTACATTTTGACTGTGGTATGTCATTTTAGCAGGCACGCGGAACTTTATCCGATAGATAACATTACGGCAGACACCATTGCAACAAAATTAATTACGTATGTAACTACTTACGGCAAAAGTGAATTTGTGTTGACGGACCGCGGGAGCCAATTTACTAGTCAATTATTCAAATCTATACTTGATAAACTAGATATACATGCAAAATTAACTTCAGCAGCGAATCCGAGAACAAATGGAATCTCAGAAAGAATTAATTCAGCCATAAAACGTGCAATCGAGTGTTACAAGCAAGACGATTGGGAAACAGCCGTAGGAATTCATAAAGCATGTTATAATGCAGTAGACCACCCAGCCACAGGTATGTCACCGAACTTCTTGTTCTTTTCACGGGACTTACCATTATTTATGGACATCGTACCAAATAACGCGGAAGAGACTCAAAATTATATACGAAATCAACCTCAAAAGCTGGAAACTATGGCCGTAGCATACAAACAAGCCTACGAAAATTTAATCCGCACACAAGAGATACAGGAGGAAAAATATTTACAAAAAGCAAAATTTAGAAAACTAGAATTAGGCCAAAAAGTTTTTGTCAAAAACATTCCAAACTTCGGAAAAAAACGTTTTAGAGGCCCGTATAGAATAATAGAAAAACTAACAACCCACTTATTTTTATTAAAACTAATTAAAGATCCTAGGGCAAAGCCAATCAAAATAAATATAAATCGCATATATGAAATGCCTGATAGGAGACCGCATTTATTGCATGAAACACAGTTCGACGCGGAAAGCTAACCGTTTACGGGAAGATACGCTCAGAGCGTCTTACAAAACATTGCGCCGGAGATAAGCGTTGCCACCGTGAAGGCGAATGATAGCTCCTTCGAGGACATTCTCCCATTTCAACTCGAATTGGAAGATAACCGCTCCCCGAAGGAAACGCGCCCCCCTCTCCCACCGGAACAGGTTCAAGAGAAAGAGAAAAGGGTCGCAGAGAGATCGAGAGGTCAATCGACTATTCCTATCACAGAGAATACAACGAACACTGACAAAGTTAGCTCAAATAATTTAAATAATCCCCAAGAGGAGGAGAATGTAGAAAATATACATGAACAGAAATCAACCGTTTACGGGAGAGTATTTCGCAACTCTCATTATAATCTGAGGCCACGGAAAATAAAATAACATGAATAGGTCAGTGGAAAATAATTTAAAGTTACACGTAGGTCACGTAAATATAAGTTAAAATAATACCGATAAAATAAATTCAGAGTAAAAATTATCTCAGTAAAGACTTAGAGGAGTAAAACGAAATGTAACAAGAATTTTTTATGATTAACGTGCCATTATAAATAATATTTAAAGAAATAACCGTAAAAGTGAGGCAATTAAATTAAACTTTCACGTAATTTAAAACTTAGGGAGTTAAGGTAAAATAAACTGAGATGCAGGCGTCTAAAGTTTAAATGACCGGACAGACAGAGCGATCGGCTGTCAGTCGAACAACCTAAGCAAATCTAATTCCTAAAATAAGTAATTTAAACTTTAAGTAAGCAAATCTAAGCACCCAAGCGAAACAAGTACATTAAACTGTAATCCTAAATAAAAAAATAAGAGTAATTTCACTCACGGAACTTCCAGAAAAATTAATATGTGTAATCCAATTTGTATAAATCCGTTGTGCAGCACACAAAGAGAAAGCACACTGCCGCGTTGACTTTGAATTTTTTTCGACTCTACTCGCTCTAGTCACATGACAAGCGGAAGCAAATCACGTACGCGGTTTCAATTAGAGAGAATTACCGTAGGACAGAATCAAAGACAGCGTCTGTTATTGGCCCACGTAAACAGAAAGAAAAGAAAAAAAAACTTTTGTCAGGTCGTACGAAAAGTGACCGCTGCTAGCGTAGGATGTATACGGCGGTACAAGCCTTTACCGGGGATGGCAATTTTAAACCGGACAGCCGGGTGTTACGTAAGGAGGGGAATCAAAAACGTTTAGAAATTATTAGAGGATTATTATTAGAAATGAATAAAAGAAATGGTTAGAGAATTAAGTTGAAATTTGTAGAAATAATTAGAAATGAATAAAGAAATGGGTTAGAGAATTAAGTAGAAATTAGTACAGAAGTGATTAGAGGATGGAGTAAAGTAATTGGTTAAGACTGAATTGAGAAATGATTAGAGGATTAATTAGAAATGATTAGAGAAATTAATTAGGAATGAATAAAGAAATGGTTAGAGAATTAAGTAGAAATTAGTAGAAAAATTATTAGGAATGAATAGAGAAATTATTAGAGGATTAATTAGAAATGATTAGAGAAATTAATTAGAAATGAATAGAGAAATGGTTAGAGAATTAAGTAGAAATTAGTAGAAAAATTATTAGGAATGAATAGAGAAATGGTTAGAGGATAGATTGTGGTGATTGATTAAGGTCTAGAATGAAATAAGACATTTAAGAGAGCTCTTGTAAATAAGAATAAATAATTCTTAAGAAAACAAACATTCCTTGTTCAATAAGAATTTCTATAAAGAATATGTATATAAATGATTAATGTAAAATAAAGGTGATTAAGATAAAATAAATGTATTTAATGTAAAATAAGTAGGTTAAGAATGTAGAAAACATTAAAAGTTAAATGTTCTCTGGTACAATGCAGTGGACAGAGTTCAAGGACTCCAAAGCTCCTAAGTCTAGTTGTATATTAAAGTACGAATAGAATGTCTAATCTGAAATTACATCAGCTTTTTTTATATTGATAAAGTACATTGTGGAAAAAAAACTATGTGCATTTACATACCCTAACTATGATTACTGCAGAAGTTTGCAGACACGGATCCGGTCTTCAAAAAACGAAAGTTGCCATTATAAAGACGTTTGCAGCAACAAAGGCGTAGTTTTACAGCTCACATAAGCCTTTACCAGCACATGTATGCAGCATCATTAACCGAAAACGAAATCATGCCTTCCTTGGACCAAAGGGTACCAAACAATGCAACTTCATTTTCATCGTTTAGTGCAACGTTGTAATGCAACTGCATTTTTATCGTTTAATGCAACGTCTTAGTGCAACTCCATGTTCGCAGTGTTAAGTGCAACGTCATTTACACAGTTTTAGTGCAACTTCTTTTTATAAAGTGATGTCACAGCTGATCCTGCTCAGAGAATATTCCTTCCATATGGAATATCACTAATTTTGCCACAGCCTACAGAACAATATCAATCCTTTAGTGTATAATGTGAACGAACAATTGTTCCCAATTCATGTGTTCTCATGACAAACTTTCATATTTTGTGAACACAAGTAACAGACTGGAAAGTACAATCAGTATGCTACATTAGACAGTGACAATATTTACGCCAACGGACAGTGACAATATTTATACCATACGGACAGGGACAATCTCGCACCTTAATTAGTCCTTGGACATACATGGAGAGACAGAATATTTCCATACCTATAGGGCGTGTCATTATGTATATAATTTAATGTATAATTTTATTGTTAAATGTTATTGTTATCTCTGTTTATATATGTATACTGTGCATAATTTGTAACCCTTTATTCTTTTGGTAGTTTAAGCTTTTGAAAAGAAACTTGGTTTCTTTTCCCTTGTTTGGGGGAAGCCAGTGTCGTGGGACAGTATTGGAATTTTCCTGTCGCCACTTCACTTCTAGAAAGTATTACCCCCCCCCCTCTCTCTCCGTGGAAACGGTTGACATTCCATGGCTATGAGTAAGAGACCAGCTGCAGTGGTGAGAAAATGGCAAAGGACGCTATCTTATTTTTAAATAAAATGGACACCTGCAAGAGGGCTAGAGCCCCCCAATTTTTAGCCAACCCTTGGTAAGGGGCCAAATCCAGTGATTCGATGGAGCCCGGCCGCGTCACTGAATTTATGGGTTTTCGAACCTATAGCGGCCAAGCGTCAGTTATGGAGCCGGCCAGGGGGCCGTCCGAGATCCCGGCGAGGAGAAGAAGAGTTGAGAGAGAACTCAGTTGGTAATTTTCAGAGTTTAGACTGGGTCGTCTAATAACCGACGGATGAGTGCCACCTCGATGCCGTCCTGCCGTACCTAAAAGGGGTAAGTCCTTTTGTCCTCTCCCACTGCAGACTGAGTATCAGAGAATACATATTATTTAATAAGGAAGTTAACTGCCTAACTTGAGGGCTATTATGATATTTAATTTAACTAGAGAGGGGGAAATGATCAGATCGATCATTATCCAATACCTACTTAGCGAATGTAAATATGTTCTATGTAATTAAGATGACATTTTGTGGTTTTTTAAATTTTAAGTAACAAGTTTTGAATATAAGTATTTTAAAATAAAAGCTTTATTAACTTTTAATTAGTATTTATTGTGTGTTCTCGTGATGCATTTTCTAATTAATCAGAACCTGGAGATATGCTCGGTAATCGAGCAAGTGGCGTGCAGAAGTACGATTAACGGCCAATGTGTAATTGTAAGATTTCAGCGGAGCCACGCCACATACTATACTTTTAATTAAAACACAAATTTTCACAGATTTTATATCAATTTCCATTGTACAGTTTCATACAAGGACACCAGATCTTAACATAAGTCATTGGTTAAGAAGTTTATAGGTCGTGGCCTATCATGTTAGATGGTACAGTACACTTACAACTATGAAATGAAGTCCTGGCTATATGTACTGTCACGACTATCGTTTTGAAAGGGACACCATCCATTGCAAGTCGGGTTCTGCTAAAATGCAGGATTTTCTTATAAAAAAAAACGCAAGTTGTGTTATCCAATTCGTTACCACAATTGTGCTTATCCTATCTAAAAATAAACACAACGTAGGCGGCAATATATTGCTGCAGGAAGTTGTGCACTCCGCATCTTCCGTTGAAACGACACTGGAATTATAAATAGTCGTGCGTAGACAAAATATTGTTTCTTTAAGTTGAAGCAGGAAGTGTGAAAGACATCTGAAATTAGCTTATTTTTTTTCATACGGATTTCAATAAGCCAGAGGCCCATGCATGCGGGAAATATTAAAAGAAACTGAGCGTGATATATATTTCTTTTACTGAAATTTTTCAGGAGAAAGAAAATAAACTTTGAAACACTATAAACTAGAAACTTCTATATTATTCCCAGTGGAAATATTTATAACGTTGGTTTGTTTAATACTTGCTATTTGTTTTCCGCTGAAACAATAGCATTATATTACTATTTCAAGACTCTGTTGGTTTTCTCCTATTTCTCCGAGTCATATTTACATCACCTGGGATAATGCAATCTTCTTACTATTAAAACGTGATCGAGTAAGAATGTGAATGCTATTCCGGAGCCCATACTCGACCTAGAAGCTCTTTCATTTTTTTAAACGTAGGTATCGAACCGAAGATGGTGCCGATACTTTGAAAAATTGGATAGATTTTAAAATATTTGGGGAAAACCTCGTTTTTGAGGGTAAAAAGAGAAGCGCGAGGAAAAAGCTTTTCCGCGCACGTATATTACATTTTAAACATTTTACAATATAGTTGAAAAGTGTTTATGACTTTGTTCATTCCGTCTGTCTGTCCGTCCGTTAGCACGATAACTGGCGTAAATATGACTTTATCAAAATACAATTTTAGTATGTTGTTCAGACGGTCTGTGGGGCCTATGGAAATATAATTGAATAATATCACCTAATTAGTTTTGGATTAAACCCGGGTTGAAAAAATGAAATATACTGAACCCTATGGGACCTAATTTTTCAAACATTTTTTAAGCGGATTTAAATTTAACAAATTGCTTCGAAAGTTTTATTTAGGAAATGTTTAAATTAACCCATAAAATATATATAAAAAATTTCATCAAAATATATTCGGTAGTTTTTTAAATAAAAATTAATATAATAATTACACCTTTTATATGAAGAGATCACATGACTCACTTCAAAATAAAATATGGCTTCCATCTTGTGTCAAAATCGTGATTTTTAAAGTTCTTTTAATTCATATTTAGTGTTGTATCCGTACTAAAACCGCTTTATTTTTGCTTAAATTCTGTGCATCTACCATGATCATCCAATTTGATTATTTCTACAACGAAACCTAATTTTCACTTATGGAGAATGTAAATACCAAAATATGTAGAATGAGTTGTAAAATAATTAATTTCTTTAATGCAAAATAATTTAGATCATGGAGTCTGCAATATAGCTGATATGAATGAAATATTCATTGATTTTACACAGAGAAGCAGAAGATTTTTTCGATGAAATTTCAAGCATAGCGTTAAATTACTTGTATCTCCATGGTCTTAAGTTTTTAAATAAAATAAATTATTATAGTATTGTGATGAATGAAATGAATGGGAAAAAAGTTCATGAATGAAATGCTGCTTTTATAGAGAGCCAGGCGTGTTATATTTCGATGACGTCATTTGAATAAATTTCATTTGTTTTCGATGAAGTTTTCAAATATAATAAATTTTTGTAGTATTATAATTTTAAAAAAATTACCGAGGAATGTATCGCATCTTAGAGATGTTTAAACCAGGCAATTTATATTTCAATGCCATCATTTGAATGAAGTTCATTTTTTTTCGATGAAGTTTTAAGTTTTCAAATATAATAAATTAATGTATTATTGTGATAATTTTAAAATTACCGAGGAATGTATCACATGTTAGAGATGTTTAAATAAAATTGCATTGAAGTTGGAAAGTGTTTCATAATCAATGCTTTATGCATGACTGATCTTCTTTGTTTAACACTTTATAACATAGTTGAAAAGTGTTTATGACTTTGTTCACTCTGTCTGTCTGTCCATTAGCACGATAACTGTCGTAGAAATGACTTTTATCAAAATGAAATTTTAGTATGTTGTTCAGACGGTCTGTGGGACCTATGGTAATATAAATGAATAATATTACCAAATTAGTTTTGGGTTGAACCCGGGTTGAAAAAATGAAATATATTGAACCCTATGGGACCTAATTTTTGAAACATTTTTTAAGCAAATTTAAAATTCACAAATTGCTCCGAAAGTTATAAAAAATATTCAAATTATCCCATAAAATATATAAAAAAAAATCTCAGCAAAATATATTCAGTAGTTTTTTAAATAAAAATTAAATAATAATTACACCCTTTATATGAAGAGATCACGTGACTATTATATGAAGAGATTACATGGTCCACTTCAAAATAAAATATGGCAATCCATCTTCTGTCAAAATAGTGTTTTTTTTTAATTCTTTTTTACTTTCCTTATATACATAATGTATAAGGAAAGTATTGTGACGAGGTCGAAAATTCGAATTCGAGTTTTCGACAGGAGAGCATGTTTCAAGCATCCCTGATCATGAATCAAGCATTTTTGAGGTGATGTGTGTATGTCAGTGAGTCTATGGAAACGATATCTATGGGAATATAAATGAATATCACCCAATTAGCTTTGGACTGAACCTGGGTTGGGAAAATGAAATACATTGAACCCTATGGGACCTAATTTTTCAAACATTTCTTAAGTGAATTTAAAATTCACAAACTGCTTCGAAAGTTTTAGGAAATATTCAATTATCTCATAAAATATATAAAAAAAATTTCCGAAAAATATATTCAGTAGTTTTTTAAATACAAATCAAAATAATAATTGCACCCATTATATGAAGAGATCATGTGACCATTATATGACGAAATTATGTGACCCACTTCAATATAAAATATGGCATCCATCTTGTGTCAAAATCGTGATTTTTAAAGTTCTTTTAAATTCATATTTGGTGTTGTATCCGTCCTAAAACTGCTTTATTTTTGCTTAACTTCTGTGCATCAATATTCTGAAACAACGCAATTATAATATATTTGAGTTTAAATGTTCATCAAACTTTGAATGAACCTAATTTTCACTGTGGAGATTGTAAACACATCAAGCTGTAAGATGAGTTGCATAAGAATTCCTGAATTTCTTTAAAGCAAAATTATTTAGCACTGGAGTCTGTAATATAGTTGATATGAATAAAACAGTCACTGATTTTACAGAGAGAACAAACGATATTATAGCAGACTTTTTCGGTGAAGTTTTAAGCACAGAGTTAAATTACTTTTACCTCCATGGTTTTAAGTTTTTAAGTAAAATAAATTATTGTAGTATTGTGATGAATGAAAGGAATAGAGTAAATGTTTACGAATGAAATTTTTACTGCTTTTTCATAGAGAGCGAGGCAATTTATATTTCAATGATGCCATCTGAATAAAGTTCATTTTTTTTTGATGAAGTTTTCAAATATAATAAATTACTGTAGTATTGTGATAATTTAAAAAATATTACTGCTTTATGTATCGCATTTTAGAGATGTTTAAATAAAATTGCAATGAAGTTGGAAAGTGTTTCATAATCAATGCTTTATGCATGATTGATCTTTCTTGTTTATTATTGTATGAGCGCTTTTAAAAGCTGGTCATAAAATAATTGTAGAACCTCGATTTTTCCTTCTAATGAGAGACAGGTGCAGTCTTTCAGGACTTTTGGGCCAGGGGCAAGTTTTCTATTTGCGCTATATAAATATATCTAAATGCTGTCGCATAAATAGAAACTAGGTTAATATAAAATGGGGGAGGGAATAATCACTGGTATTGATGCAATTTTAACTGTAATTGGTCCAAAATATTTTTTATCCAGGTGGAGTTATGGAGAGAGAGGGAGCTAAGCACTCGCGAAAGTCACATTAGCAACCATCAATGATTTTTTACATGTACATAGTTATTCTACATTGCAATTGAAACTACTGGTGCTAGATGAGGTTTAGCAATTTTAAGAAGGCTTCAGCACTCTCAATTTAATATTTGCAGTTCTACTTATGATTTACACAAAATTAACAGAAAAGTGATCAGAAGAGCTCTTCAAATTCAATACTATTTTACTGACCTTTAATCCTGTGAAGTATCCTTCTAGCATAATCTTTATCTTCGTAGAATCTTATTTTGGATCAGAGTATTATGTGTAAAATCATGGGCACATTTCCCCATCTGTTGACTAGTTAATGAATTAAATAACAACAACAAAAAAAAAAGACATGAATATAATTAGGAAAAATTAATTAAATTCAAATTTTTGATGTTGTGGCTCAAAAAATCAAGAAAATTATGGATCTGAAAGTGTATGAGTGGTGAAGTGTATATGAGTAACTTCACCACAACTATCCAAGTCAAATCAAATTAAATTAAATTTTTTATGAAGTCTGCAAAAATAAAGCAATGAAAGTTTTTAAAATTCAAATACAGGTTTTATAAACTTTTGCCATATAAAATTCAAATCTTACATTATATAAAATTCAAATTTTAAAGTAGGTTATATAAACCTAAATTTGAAAATGTGTTCTGTGATTTTTAAATTATATTTTGCATTTAATTTTTATCAAAATTTCATGCTACTTTCTCAAAAATAAAATTTTGTTCTTATGTATGTTTTGTTTCTGCCTTATTATTTGGCTTTATTTCAAGTGTATTTCCTTTCCATCTTTTGCTCTAGTTTTATATAGGAATTTCCCCCTAATTTATCATGGGGCAGACAATGAGTTATATTATAGGAAAATGAAATATAGTGATAGTTTATATTTACTGAAAAATGATTTTTGATACTAGCCTATACTCTATTCTAATCTAACTTTGTAGCAAAGAGGTTAGAATGTTTTTGTCTAATAAAAACTATGTTTTTATGTGGATAGTGTTTATCCATCACACACAAAAAAAAATAGTTTTTGTTCAATAAGTTGTCAGAGACCAACCACCACACTAGAAATTATAATTAAAAAAAAATTATTTTTTTTCTGAATGTCATCTGAAATGCAGACAAACACAAATTGAAAATCGATATGGAGAATATTGGCATTCTAGCAACCCTATTATCATACTGAAAGATTTGGATCTGCTATGCAACTTTGCTTCAAAACAGATGTGGAACAATGTATAATAGAAATTTGTCCTTGAGCAAAATCATTTCAGTGATACTGAAAGCTGCATGGGGGGAAGTGATTTTTTAGCTAGAGGCTTTAAAGTATTTTATAGTAATACCTGTTTCCATTTAAATGAGTTCTAATATAAATATGTATATATCAGGCTTTGGGAAATCGGTAAAATCTAGCCAGTTCTCGAGGACGGCTATTGAATTGGGGCAGAGGGGTAAGGGATGTAAGGAATCCCCTTTTTCCAATGTTTGGTAACTTGAAGGAGTGGTAAATAAATAATCCTATAAATCCTCTTCTCTCTAAGCAGTCTCTAAGCAGTTTAAACCTCATTGGCACTCTTAATTTCTAGGGAATGTGACTGAATCAAGATTAAAATCTTCTCGGATTGAATAGATGTTTCATACCTTAACTTTAGTTGTCAGACAACTGGAACAAATGCCATGAATGAATTGTAAACGTATTAGGTTTAAAGTTGAAACCAAAGTGGGGAAGAAAAAAAAAATACTTCTGGCTGAAATTATAAAAATCCATTCCAAAAATTCAAACTTGTTACGTACTCCCGTCTGCTACAGCAAATGGAAATTTTATAGCTTGGGTTTTAAAGAGTTAAAAGGGGATAGCGATATACACGGATTTGGGCTCGAGTTTTCTACTGTTTCGGGCCTGATTGAGTCTTTTTTTTAAAATGTCTTTTACGACCGAGCAGAATATATTTATTTTGAAAATTTTTTCAATGGATTTAAATTGAATACATGAACTTGTTCCGTTTATTTCAGCTATGTAAAGATAAATGTTTAAGAAAATAAATTCAATTTTCCATACAAAATTTTCGCAAATTTGTTTTTAACATATTTGAATACAAATCATTTCGGGCCTGTCAAGACGCAGTTATTTTCAGGCCAAGTTCATTTTACATTTATAAATTTCTTCGGGTTTGACCCGGGTTTAAGCATTAGTATTATCGGTTGGCAAAAATCTGAAATTTTGGCAAATGTAGACCTCGAAAAGGAGAACAGAACATGTTACTTCGATCGTGAGTGTGATATCGCATTTTCGTTCGGTCATCGGATTCACTGGGTAGAGGATGAGGGGAGGGAAAATAACTAACGCCTGTGGTTACAATGCAAATCTGACAGCTCTCCTAGAAAGAAGGAGTTAATAATGCACACTAGTTAAGTTTAGGGGGGGGGGGAGGAAGATGATTTGCAGGGACAACATTTCAATTTTCATTCATGGCACAGGAAAGGAGGGGAAGGGAGGGTGGGGGTGGGGGGGGTTGCAGCCTTTTTAAAAATAATTTTATGATGACAACTTACGAGGATGGGAGATTTCCGGAAGACTGGTATATATACAGGGTATATGTATAGAGATATTATTAAGAGGTCAAAAATTCACTGTCGATTTATGTTATTTATTCCGAACAGAAGCATGCACAATTTTTTTCCCTAGGGTATAAGTACTACATGTGACGAAAGAGGTTATTTGGGGTCACTAGTTTTATAAAACCGTTATATGTTGTCTCTAAGGAGGCTATTATTCCCAGTTCCTATTCTTCTAATGAATGCTTGCCACTAATTTTGTAAAGTTAATATTTTTAGTGATATCTAGAAGTTAACATGACCACAAGCTTATTTTTTAACAAATGAATCAAACCAAAACATGGTTAAAAAATAGTTACTAAAAGCTGGGTCAAGTTTATTAGGAGGCAAAATTGAATTATGGGAATCTGCATATTTTTGTGTACTTATATGATCTCAAAAGAAAATATATATTCAATATTGGGTAATTAACTTCTTTGGGCGTGCTTCTATGAAGAATCAAATGGGATTCCTGTATACTGCTATAATAATAAAAGTTACTTAATTTGAATCAAAGTAAAATATTCAAATTATCCTCTTTTGTGTAAATGCTCTATCTTCAATGTTATCTAGATATTAACCCTTTAGTCATTATAATTGCACAAATTGATACTAATAAGTAGGTGTGCTTTCAGAGTGGTGAAAGATTCTATGAAGAGCATATAAGGAAGCCATCGCCTATGCTGGAGAGAGTTGACATGATACAAGTCAAAGTGAATCACGACATAGTGTGTTTTGAAAATAATATCCACTATTTTGTGAATTAGTTGAGTATTTAATTGCTGTTTTATTGTACCTGACTCTTCTTGTTCAGTAATTTTGTACAATAGTTATCGAGCTATTTGCTATGTATTATTCCTGTTTATACTTATTGGTGCTTTTAAATAAAAGCGTTAGTTACCCAGAAATTTGGACTCATTTTTGTATTCCGAGAGTACATCCAAGATTCAAGATCATACTTCGTCACAATACTGATTGCAAAGTCATCCTAAATTATGGTCAACACAAACGTTTTTTCCTAAAAGAAATGATATGCAAGTTTTAATTCAAATCTATTGGAATCATAGCTGCATGCTTAAAATCCATTAAAAAGACTTGTATTAGCCCTATTTATTTTCCTAAAAGTTGACCTTGGTATATGATGCTCTTATAAATCAAACCTTTGTCCAATGTGATAATATAAACAAACTGAGCATTTTCACTTTCAAATTGTGTATGCAGGGTGAATTTCAGCATCTTCAGATCCTTTGAGAATCGCCGGAAGAATCCCTCAGCCACTCAAGCAGCTGCTGTAAACCTTAAGGCTAGTCGGAGTGGTCTGGGTTTTCGACATCCTTTGAGAACAGTCTTCAAGATAAACACTCTTTTGGACTGCCACTGTCTCTGAATGGTACTATCATCAAAGGCTTAAGGTCTTCTGACTTTAAATTATCAAAGGATTTTCTTTAGAAATTTAAACTAAACAAATTTTTTTACATTAATGTTGGGTTTAAATTAATCAAGTTAGAAAATTTGTTTCTTTGAGGTCAAGTTTTAATCAAGATTTTTCAAACTCTGAAATTAATGTTTGAAAAACTTGCATAAACTTTTCTCAAGATTCTGTGAACAACACAATTTCAATTTATGCATAATATACAAAAGAGGTTAGTAGTGGCACACTGGTGATATAATGTGGCTCTGCAAAGTGCAATTGTACAGTGTTATATAAGGACTAGCGACAAGAAATTTGTATATGCATCATGGTACAAAATTGTGAAATTTTTCTGTTAGTAGCAGTCCAGTTAGACACTAGAGATTAATTCTTTTTCAAATAGCCAATATCATTTAAAATAATTTCCTAAAAAATAAGGATAAAAATGTAGAAAATTAAAACTGTTTTTTTTTTATATATTTTTAACATCTGTTCCACATCACAAACTCCATAAAAAATTCTATATCAGTTGGTAAATTCTAATTTATTTCAGAGCAAGTATATAATTTTATGACTCTTTGATCCTTATTTACTGTCACTGAGTGAATGAAATTAAATCAATCAATACAATGAAGTCAATAATTACAAAATTAATACAATACAGTTAAAAACTTTATTGTATTGAATTTTAAGGTCCCAAATAAGTTAAAAACTGTAATTTAATTTGTAGGAATTAATACATTTTATTTCTAAAATTCTTTTACATTATTATTGTGTCTTTCTCGTGTATGTGAGAAGATCTTTCAAATTTTGTGTAAGTACTTTTGCGAACTAAAAGAATAGATCTAGTTGGGCTGGCAATAGCAATCTTTTAAAAAATGTTGTATACAAATCATGTAGTAGTTGGATTATGTTTGCATCATTTTTTGCTAATTATTAACATAGTCCATGTTTGTATAGGATTGCCACCCAGACAGTAAAAAGAATTAAGGTTTTCAGATAATATTAATTCTGTAAAAATTTCAAAATCTAACAAATAAATAATTAAATTTCCCATGTTATACCATACTTGTTCAGAGATAGGCAAAATATCAGAGAACACAATATGTCCAAAAGACTCTAAAAAAATGCTGGCTAAAATTAAAAAACTCCCTAATATTTTCGTTGACTATCAAATTCTGACAATTTTAGGTTTTTTCTTTTTTATTGGTAAGGAAGCAATCTTTTTGTACTGAACTAGAACTCTTGAAATCTAATAAATTGGTCCATTTATATCTTTAGTCATTTGGGTGTCCATGTTTCAAAATGACACAAATTATTTAATATACTTGAAAGAAAAAAAAATTGATAGCAAACAATTCATTTTTAAAATGCAAAATCACTTTTTGCTATGGATCTTATTTATAGCTTACAACCACTAACTTTTAGCAGAGATAGCTGTTAGATAGATAGATATAATAAATTTCCATTTAAAATTTTGACAGATTCATGAAAATAAACATAATTGAATAGCATTAACTTTACTTAACCGATTACTATAACCTCCAAGGAAGATGCAATGCTCTATGTTCTACATTAAATATTGCTTTAATTTTTTCATTATTCATTAGAAAGGCATCAGTCTAAAGTGCGGATAGTTTGTAGAGACTGCAATTAGTAAAATATTTTTTCAAATTCTGATAATCACTACTTTTAACAAAGATTTAATTTGCCCTTTTAACAAATAACGATTCTGAAAAAAAAAAATATCATTCATTCTATAAAATATTGTTATTAAAAACATGTATGAATGAAAACAAATAGAAATCATTTAGCTATATTACAATCTGTTTCACTGTTTCACTTTCTGCTGCATGCAAATCTTGCTGAGTTTTAAACCAAAATTTTTATCACTAGTACAGCAAAATCAAGAAATAGAAGAATCCGAGATGGCGTTAAGTATTTTTTAGCCATACTTGCTGAATCGATTCATGCTTCATTTCTTTAGACAGCAGACAGTTTTTAAAATATAGCCTAATGAAAAAGTTAGACAATAGCCATGTAGTAAGATAGATACAACTGAAACTACTATTTTGTTTTATTAATGAAAATTTCCCAAACTCCATAGCATAATTTGTAAGTCTTTGTTTAACAAAAGATTATAAAAAATTTGAGTTAACAAAATGTTACAAATATTTCATTCCTATAGTCATAGGTATAGCTGCAGCAATTTGGATATTTTATGACGATATGTTCTGAAGCCAGAAGTGGATAGCATTACTTTGTAGCTCGAAAATAGACCCCTCCGAGCAACCACAATCACACCGCCACTCAAAGAAAGAAAGAAAGAAAAAAAAAAAAAATAAAATAAAATAAAAATAAAACTACAACCCAGGCTGAAAGTTGCAAGACTGCTCAAATGCATGAAAAACATTGTCATGTATTTGATGAGAAAAAAGTAAAACTGACTTACTAAAACACCTCTATAATTCAGATTAAAGAATAAGTACTTGACCTATCTATCACAGAGCTATTATATAAATGACCAAAATATATATATCTTTTAAAATCAACAACAAAGTAGTATCAAGTAAAAGACTGAACATCAAATTATTAAGTAAAAAATCAGCATGAATTTGATTAATAATTTTAAAAGTATACTATCGAAGATGTGTACAAAAGGTACTTGCACTGGATGTGACCACAAGTCACAAAATACACAGTGGACAGCAACGCTACACAACAGCATATTAGTAAATCCTGTACTGCTAACCCGTTTTTACACTATTATGACATAACAGTTAAAATTTCATAACAACAAACAGCAAAACAAAGATTTTAAATGCTTCATAAACAAATTCAATTGAATAACTTAACCTATAGCTACAATATGCACAAAAAGATAAAAAAAAACTAATGGAAAATATATGAACAGTTCTTTTTTTTAACATTTTAATTTGTTTTTTCATTTCTTTTGCTAAGAATTACACTGACTTAATTATCTTTGAAACATGTTTGGCACCCATATCTCAGTAGTTGGGCAGCAGTTTATCACGAATCACAGAGTGATGTAAAATATGAGCTCTGATGCAAGTCACAAGACAAAAACACTTACACACAGATCGTGCACAAAGCAGCAGACAGACAAAAGACACCAGATAGGACAGTTGACAGTGAGCTGAGCATGAATTCCATGCAGAATATGTGCTGTTTGACAAGACATTTAGCCACGGAAAACTACATGTAGACAAAATTTGTTTTCATTTTTTCATTAATCACTATTTTTTACACCAATAAAGTCACACATAAGTTTGTCTGGTACACAAAATTTTTTAGTGCCAAACATATTAAGGCAGACGTATTAGTAAATACATGCTTTACAAATTTTTTCTTTGGTTCCCTTTAAAGAAACACAATCAGATGCCACACTTGGACTAGAATTAAGTCCACATTTTTGTTTAAAACATCGAGCTCATGCGGAGCAGTCTCAATAATACTGGGTTACAATTATAGTTATCTATAAACCATTTTTGTTTCCAAAATGATATAACTCTACACAGAAAAGGAGAGACAGTTCACAATACTTTCCTTAAAATTACCTCTGATACCGAGAGATAGCATCTTGGTCGGATTTAGCAGTGAGCAGTCAATCCTAATTTGTTTTTAGTTAATATACTTTGCACGATTTAGAAACTGTACAACTGGACGAGAGTATGAATACAAACTGTTCTCAAGTAAAATAAAAACAATGATATATGTGTGCTAAAACTAAATCTCTTTATATGTACCAATAACTCCCGAAAAATGCATTGAACAAAGAATGCACCCACTTTGGTGCCCCTAAAATCAACAGTACCAATGAGACTACATTAAAGATAAAATAATACTGCACACAAATTAACAAAGCAACCGAACATACCATACAACATACATGTACTAACTTAATTACTCACAAAAATTTACAAAACAAAAGGTAATAAGTAGGGACCTGCAAAGCTTTGACATTCAATTCAGTGCTGTAATGGTTTCATATCTAAAACACACAAAATACTCCCACTTAAACACAAACTTTGACTTCACAGATAAAATTTGAATAGGGCACTTCAGCACCATTTAACAAAGGAAGAAAAATTAAAATTTCATAAATTCACAACAACACACAGTAAACACACCATACACTAAGACATTTTTTTGTAAGAGACCATAAATTGGATAATATTGCACAATTTACAATGACACTTCTTTTTGTACAAATATGCTTAAAAATCATCAATTTCACCGATTTCTATTTAAATTATAAAACATTAATCATAAAAAATAAATCTTTTTTATAATAAATAAGTTTGTCATATTTTTTTCAAAATAAATATAAAATAACTATAGAATACTGATAGTACCTTCCATCTTTCATACAAAAAATCTGTTATGGTAGTGGGTTATTTACATTGATTTTGCAACAGAATGATGCAAGTAAGAGTAATAAAACTAAGATAACTTCCTTAAAAACAATGTACAACACGAAATTAATAGTGTAAACTGGTCGACACTATTATTTTGTCTATTAATTTTGTGTTGTACTTTTATAAATTTATTTTAATCTTATTACATTAACAACAGTTTGAGCTTACGTGTAAATAAGAGTAGCTTATAAAAAGAGTTTTCAAATGAAAAGCAATTTTTGACAAGACTAATTTATGAATTCCATGGGACTTTTATTTTAATACGATGTTCATTCTATTAACTATAGAAAATACAAATAACAATACTTATATCCATGGAAAAGAATATTTAGAAGTCACATAAATTAGAAACTAAAATGGAAAGGCTATAAACAGATTTTTGCTAAGGGGGGGGGGGGGGTCTGAGCATGCCCTGGAATTCTGTACATCACATGATATAACTCAATATGATGGAGAAAATTCTGGCACATGCTCAGAGGGGGGTGGGGGTACACTCGGGTTAAAATGGTACCATCTATATTCTACAGCAGTCTATGCATGATAATTGAGTACAGTTACATGACTGTACAGAGAATATGATTTGAGATAAAAGTTCAAAGTTCAATTATAGATCCACACAATTCTCAGGACAGGAGTCTGATCTATCAAACTAATATTTAGATTTCTTATGAATCCAAACACAATTTCCATTTTACAAAAACTAAACAGACACAAAACAATATGACCAATCTATCTGAAAATCTGAGATTTGCAGGTCACTAGTAATATATGAACCTTAGTCCATGAAGTATCCATGATGGGGGCCAATAAATTTTTGACTGACAGGCATATACAACAATGACAGGAAAATTATACACAATTCAGGCTCCACACATAAATGCCATTCTTTAAAAAGGAATCAACCTGCAATAAGAGGCGAGGCACTTTGTCAGTTTCTTACAGCTCTTCTCTCTTGTTTGCCTATTTCAAAAACAGTGTTCCCTCTCCTTAAATGCAGAGCCCATTTCACAACCATCAGAAAAAATGGAAACCGACACTTTTGCTACACATGCTAACAAATATAATACAATTTATTTTTTGATTTTTAAAACATGATACAAGTCAGTAACTCAGTTTAAAAGCAAAGTTTCGGCGAGTGCAAAGTATTTAATATGTGCAACATCTATGGACAAGAACATTATGTAAACATGAAAACATAGACTACGTTTCTAAAAACAAAGTTTTCCACCTCATGGATGCTTCAGGACAATAATAATAATAATAATAATAATAATAATAATAATAATCTTCTCTTAAACAGAAATATATACTTTTTTAACACATTCTTAAACATAGAATAATGACAGGATAAAATTTTTCAAATATACACACACTTTCTCTGTAGGAAAACTGCGTGCAAGCTCGGTTATCAGCGCTTAGTATGGCTTGCTAGCATCCTTAGAACGCTTCAGCTGAACTTTTAGTCTTTTCATGCCAATCTGAAAGCCATTCATTGACTGAATCGCAGCCTGGGCATTGTTGGGGTTGTCATAGCTTACAAAACCTGCATTAACAAAACAAAATAAGCACATTTAAAATAAAATATAAAAATCCATTTGCTGTATCAAATAGAAAAAGTAAATAATATATATATATATATAAACATTTTAAACAGAACCCCTTTCAACCACCTTTTAGAACATTTATCTTATTTTTGAAGTGCCTTGAGTGTCGACTTATATTAAAATATAAGAGTCTCACTGACAATATTTTTTATGTGCTCATACCTAAACATTCTTTTTATTTATTTCCAATCGCAGCTGAATAGTACAGAAAGAGGCTACAGAACAAGAAAGAACGAAAGTTGCCCCACAATAAATGGACTGTTAACCTTTTCACGACTGTTGGCATGCCCGCGTGTTGGCTGTGAACTTGCATTCAAGGACAGACGGCACGCACTCGTGACAGAAAAAACTTTACCGTAAACAGCGAGTGGCACGTATGTGTGTTTTCAGATGGAACATTTTAATTTGTCTACTAGATGGCGTTAAATGTCCGTGGAAACAACTTCAATGTATTTTGCAGATACTTGACCTTGGCATAAGGAGGATCCAATGAATTATTTCTCCATTTGGAGCGGTGAAACATGGTTTTGAAATATAAACAAATACAGAACTTCTCGCAGCATCAACAATTTTATAATTGAGTTTCGGGTCACGTTTTGATTTCAGCTTTATGATTTCGTTGGTGAATCATAGGAATATAAGAGAATATATATATATATATATATATTTGTTTGGGGGGGGGGTTAGAGGCAGTGAAATTATTCGTTTATTTCGGAGATAAAAGAATGGGAGCAACTAACGAGTATTTTTATTCAGATTTGTATGAAAAATATACATCAAATAGAAAATAAATATTTCTTTTATTCCTGAAAAAAGTAGATTTCTGTGTTGAATAGGTGATTTTTAGTGAATTTTTTTCGAGAGTTAGGCTTAGCGCAAAAACATTGCCGTCCCTTGGGAGCAGTTCGGAAGCGAAGCGCTCTGTACTTTGGGCCGTGGCAGTTCCGGAATGCCACTGTCGCGAAAGGGTTAAGCCATTTGGTCTCTAGGCTCTCAATATTTTGAGAACTCTCATATACAAACATTAATGCTATAAATCTTCTTGAAGAATCTTCAAGCATAATCAATTTTACTTTTTACGAAATATTAAAAAAAAAATTTGAACTTATTTTCAGTGACAAAATCCCTTAGTGATAGTTTGTTTTCAGTCTGAGTCTTTCTATCACCACATATTAAAATCAAACTTATTAATTTTTTCACATAAATTGGTTGTATGTATAGAAAACTTAAATATCAAAATTTGGATCTTCTTAATATTAATTCATAGACGAGTTCTAGTAATATTCTTTAAACTTTACTTATTGAAAATTATCTATACTATTAAAAGCTAATTGTGTAAATATGTAAATACATGGAATTGCAAAGTTCCTACTTGGCCTAAAAACACACGGTTTTTTGTTAAACACAGGTATTAAAATGGTAGAGGGTTCTGAGACTTGAAAAAATTTGATAGATATTGTTAAATATTCATAAAAACCTCATTTTTTGGAGTAAAAATAAGGGTGTGTAGAAAATCCATCTTCTCACTCACAAATGAAGTTAGAACCTTGGTTATTTTTTTAATGATAAGACAGATAAATTTGGAAAGAACTCTAGAGCCTGGATTTTCAATAATGTTGACAGTTTTTTTATATATATATATATAGATTTTTAAAAATCATGAAAAATGTGAAAGAACCCATTTAGAACAAAGAACAAACTCCCCATTTTGTTTATCTATTCTCTTGCTTGCATTGTTCTAAAGGCCAGATAGCAGGTGCCAGTCGAAGTAGAGCTAAAAATACAAATTTCTAAAATCTCATTTTACAAATAAGAATTTTAAATATAAGATTCTAACATTATTATAAGTATTCCCTGAAAAAAATCACAGTGTTCCAATGAAAACTTCGTGTTTATATTTTTTCAATAAAAATTTGTTCAAAATTAAAATTAATAGTGATATATATTTGCCAGGCTCCATCTGCAACATTTGTCATTGTCAAGTGTCGATTCTTGCCTCTACAGACTTTTTTGTCGTAACTTTATTTGTTAATTTTTAAAAATTAAAATAATGATTTCACAACTTTAATTCCAAAACAATGGAATGCTCGGAATTAAAATTGCATTAATAAATAACTGTTACAGGTAGGGTGTTCAAATTTTGTCATTGTAAAGTGCCACGTCTTATCTCTACGAAACATCAATTCCTTTTGTTGTAATTTTATCTCCTCATATGGAGGGTTGAAATCTTTTGACATAACTTTCTGGGAAATATTAGTGAGCAAAACAAGATCTTTTATGTATGAGGAGGCACTTTTCACTCGTCCGTTGAAGAATGCCATCAGGAGAACTGGCAATAAATTAAAAATTTCTAAAATCTCGAATTTTACAGATTTTTAAATACAATGTTGTAACATTACTGTAAGCATTCCCTGACAAAAATCATAGCGTTTCAAAGAAAACATGTTTCTTGCTGCTTTGTGACTTTTTTGCCTGCACAAGGAGGCAGGAGCAACAAAAAATGACTGTCAGGGGGGGGGGGGGGGTACACATGCAGCAGATGCAGTACTTGTTAAAACACAATTGCTATATATTTAGTGACTGCCAACAGGAAAGGCTTACTAGTATCATACTAAAATGTGCAGTTTGCTTATCCAAAATAAATGCTGTATTTAAAATACAAATGTGTTTTTAAAAAATAATTAGCATGATTTTAAAATCACAGAAAGAGTGATAGACCAACAAGTGTTGCATTGCTTGTTGATTTTAGTGCCTTTTCAATAGAAGAAAAAAAAATTGAATACAGATTGTAGTGGAAAGTATTTATATATTTTTAAGAAACACCCTTTAGTGCTTTAAAATGCAAGATTTTGTTCAGATCTGCTCGAAATCTTTAATAATTTTTAATGAGCGTAATTAAATACAGGAAAAAATTAGTCATATTTTTTTATCAGAGCAAGCCATTCTTTTTCAAGAAATGATAGGAAAGTCAAGTAAATACAAACTATAATAGCTAACCAAGCAAGCCTCTTTGAGATAAAAAGGACAAAGATGGGCAATATTGTGAGAATAATTTAACCCAGTAAAATGGGAACAATTTCATTCCTTTAGTTATTACAAGACATATATAAATCAAGTATTTAACAGTCAAGCATATATAGTTTAATTATACTAAGTATATATAGTATATTCAAGTTATACTTAATAATTAAGTATATTCTTTTTCACTTTAGCTGATTTTTGGGGGCTATTTCAGAAAAAAGCAAAACTGTAACATTATTTTGATTTGCATCTAAATCTAATCAGCAGCAGATTAACCCATAGTCCACCAAACTATCAAATTTTATGAAAATCCATTGAATAGTTGAGTAGATACAAACTTTTGCACAAGAGACAAAGACATAAGGTCAAAAACAGTAGATAAAGCAAATGCTTTTTGCTTAAAAATATAAAAGCACATTTCCAATATTTTACATGCTGGTTCATGTAATTTATAGACACTGCAATCATTGATGCACAATCACAGAAGGTGTAGTGTGTTTGTTCATTGTTTTTTAAAATGCCTGGAATTTAGGAATTTCACCTTACTTAGAAGCACCCCTTTTACTTCACTTTTTTATGATTAGATTATCTTTCACATGGACTGAATAGTGTTGGTCCAAGTTCAGTTGAGTTTTGGCTACTAGTTCTCCCTTCAGATAGCTATGAACAAACACTTTTCACATAAAGTGAACTTTTAGTATATGTAGTAAATCGGTTACCTTCATGTACTGCTATTAATTCTATTTGCACAAAAAAGTAAATGGTTTAATCAGAGTTGGCTCTAATTAAAATGCGAGGAAATAAACACAAATTAAAATTGTAATCAAAAACACAGATAGCAGTTAAGAATTATTTTAACAAGAAAAATTAGAAATAAAATATAATTAGCTAGCATAGACTGTTAACCCTTTGGGGATGGTGGCATTACAGAACTGACATAGCCCAAAGGATAGAGCGCTTCGCTTCTGAATTGTTCCCAAAGGATGGGGTATATTTTGTTCAGCTCTGAGAAAAATTCACTAAAAATCACCCATTCAACACAGCATTCTACTTTTTCCAGGAACAAAGGAAATATTTTTTTCCTCCATTTGCAGCATACATTCCAAACAAATTATCTTTTATCAAAATATTAAAAATTTAAATGAATAAAAATAATTACTTAACTTGATTAAAATAGTTGTCTGATATGCAGGAAAAATACCCGAATGTACACAAAACTTATATTGATAATATAGATTATGCATGATTTTTTACAAGAAAATAGAGTTGCTATTTTCACTAATTAATATGCCTTTTATGTATAATTCAAAATATGGACATATGCACAGCCCAACATTGTAATCTTTGCATTCATAAAAACTGTTTGTGTTTATTATAAATACCAAAGTTTCATGATTCTTTATTACTTTCATTACTGTCTGGTTCGATTACCATGCAAGTATATTCTCTCACAGAAGGAAAATGTCTTGACCCAGTCATTTTTTTAACTGAAAAAACCAAATAAATTGACTACCGCCACATCCCTATGAAACCCAAACTTTACATTCCAATAATTCACAAATGCAATCAGTAAGCCAAAATCAATACATTATATCTATACATTATAAAATAGCAGAGTCTGCGAAAAATATGATTTTTTATATTATAAAACCACATTTCACTGCTCTATATGAAGTGATGATTCATTCGAACCACCCTATACCAAGATCAAGTATTGACAAAATATGTTGGAAATGTTAAAATGGACATTTAGAACCATCTAGTGTTAAAAAAAAATTTTCCATATGAAAATATGCATTTGTGTCGATCGTCCTGTAGGATCTCCTCAAAGCGAATGTGTGAGTATCATCTTTGAACGCAGTTTCACAGTTGATGTACAGGTGTGTCTGCTGTCCACAAAGGGTTAAAAATAAATCCAAGAATATTTACCAAAACATTTGCTGAGGTTTGTTTGTTTGTCAATGAACACTTTTGCAGATATAACATTTCCAAAAGGAGCAAAAGTCTGAGCTAAATCTGAGTCTGTAAATTCTTGAGGCAGGTGGTAGATGAATAAATTCGCTCCTTCGGGTCCTATGTAAGGAAGAAAAGCATAATGAAAAGAAATGGCAAAACACTAAGACAATTTAAAAGTTATTTATAGTGACATTAGAATTAAATATAAATAATTAATCTCAGAAAATGAGAGTTTAAAATGAGCACTTATCTGCCTACACAAGAAATAATGACAAACAATATTAACATAACAATTGTAAAAGATAAAGGTAAAGATATAAAAGTAATACTTTTATTAACCTGTTAGGCACTGACGAGGCAAAGCAATTTTCTCTTATCAGTCCATCGTGTCTTCCCCGCAATGTGTGGAAAATGTGCCTATCGGACTAAGGTGACATATTCGTTACAATGAGTTGGAATGTTTCATTTGAATTTTTTAAATGGTACCAGATGGGGTTACTTTGCCATAAAAACCACATGCTAGGGATGTTGGTCGTCAGAAAAGTGGCATTAGTTTTGGTTTATTTTGAAGGATGGGTGGGTGGGTATGGGGGAAAATGCTGATGTAAACAAATCTGTACTGTCGTTCTTTAAAAGTGCATGTGAGTTTTAAAGGATCTTTGTCGTTTATTACTTTGGTTATTTTCTCAGCCGTGGGATTTGTGTTGAATTATCAAATAGGGAGGGGAGTTCTTGATGTTCTTATCTGCATTTTTGAAGTTGGGTTTACATATGTTAAACATAGTTTGAATTCTTATTGTCTAGTGTATAGCGAAAGGGAGTTACATTTTTCAAATCTATTTCTCAGCAATAATATTAATGGTAGAATGTCTCCGAGAAAATGTGTACATCTGTTCAAAAAGTGTCATAAAAGAAAAAAACCCCGAAAACTTCCTATTATGAATGTAAAGTGTGTGATGTAGAACTTTGTGTTGATCCACGTTTTGAGATCTTTCAAATACAGCAAAAAAACTTTGATAATATTGCATAAACATTATACAGGGTGTCCCAAAAAGATTAAAATGTGCTTTAATTCTGTACCTGTTGGAGATAAGTGGGCAATGTAAATTGCAAAACTGTTGAAAGTAAGGTAGGAAATAAGACTACGTTATTGAAATAGTCCTCCCATTAATTTTCGAAAAGTTACACTCTTTAAATTTTTATACAACCCCCTTAGACAAATTTGGTCAATCAGAAATTTGTTTTTAATGCAACAAGATCATAAAAAACCCACATATCTGTATCTTTAAAATTAACTGAATTATGATAAAGGAAAAAATCTGACTTATGCCACTTTTCCATACCATGTGAAAGGCTGTTTTATCAGCGACAAGAAAGATCAATCATGCTTAAAGCATTGATTATGAAACACTTTCCAACTTCAATGCAATTTTATTTAAACAAGTCTAAAATGCAATACATTCCTCGGTAATATTTTGAAACTTATCACAATACTGCATTAATTTATTATATTTGAAAACCTAAACCTTCATCGAATAAAATGAACTTCATTCAAATGACGGCATTGAAATATAAATTGCCTGGTTTAAACATCTCTAAAATGTTATACATTCCTCGGTAATAGTTTTAGAATTATCATAATACTACGATAATTCATTATATTTGAAAACTTCATCGAAAATAACTGAAATTAATTCAAATGACGTCATAGAAAAAATAACACGTCTGGATCTCTCTATAAAAACAGGATTTCATTCATAACTTTCTCCCATTCATTTCATTCATCACAATACTATAATAATTTATTTTATTTAAACATTTTATTTAAGACCATGGAGCTACAAATAATTAAACTCTATGCTTAAAACTTCATCGAAAAAAATCGTCCTTCTCTTTATAAAATCAATTAATATTTCATTCATATCAGCCATGCAGACTCCATGGACTAAATTATTTTGTGTTAAAAAATACAGGAATTCTAATACAACTCATTCTACATATTTTGCTGTTTACATTTTACATAGGTGAAAAATAGGCTTAGTTGTAGAAATAATCAAATTTAGATGAGCATTTAAGCTCAAATATATTGTCATTGCATTGTTTCGTTTCAGTATGTAGATGCACAGAATTTAAGCAAAAATAAAATAGTTTTAGGACGGATACAACACTCAATATGAATTAAAAAGAACTTAAAAAAATCACGATTTTGAAACAAGATGGATGCCATATATCATTTTGAAGTGGGTCATGTGATCGTTTCATATCATGGTCACGTGATCGTTTCAAATAAGAGGTGTAATTATTATTTTAATTTTTATTTAAAAAACTACTGAATATATTTCGTTGAATTTTTTTTTATATATTTTATGGAACAATTTGAATATTACCTAAAATTTTCGAAGCAATTTGTGAATTTTAAATCCGCTTAAAAAATGTTTGAAAAATTAGGTTCCATAGGGCTCAATGTATTTCATTTTTTCAACCCGAGTTCAATCCAAAACTAATTGGGTGATATTATTCATTTATATTCCCATAGGTCCTACAGACTGTCTGAACAACATACTAAAATTTCATTTTGATTAAGTCATTTTTACGGCAGTTATCGTGCTAACGGACAGACACACAGACAGACAGAATGAACAAAGTCATAAACACTTTTCAACTTTGTTGTAAAGTGTTAAAAATAGGGATCATAAACAAATTGATGATGGAAATTGTTTAGATAAAAAAAAAGTACTTAAAAGTACTTAAGAATCCATGATAGCATCATCAGCCTACGCGAAATTCACAAAATGTCTCTTATGTATTATCATCCAGTTTCATCTTTTTATCTTTTTTTGTGATATGTCACAAATTTACATGTTTAATTTGATATATGGTCCCCATTCACAATGTTCAATTTTCATTTAAATATAACTCGCTCAATTTTAAAGATACAGATATGCAGTTTTTTTTAATGATCTTGTTGTATTAAAAATAAAAATTTTCTGAGTGACCAAATTTGTCTAAGGGAGTCTTATAAAAGTTTAAAAAGTGTAACTTTGGGAGGACTATTTTATTAACGTAGTCTTATACCTTACTTTCAACATTTTTCAATCTGTTTGGGACACCCTGTAGATAGGGTTTGTATTGTTATTCTTAAATACTGTATACATGTATCCTGCAATTTTGCTTTTTTTATGTAAATATAAAACAATTTTATAGCATATTTAGTAATATAAAATTCATTATTATTTGTGTTATAAATCTTCAGTATCCATTTCTTAATACATTCAAAAATCAAGTCAATACATATAAATTTCATTTTCTATGAATTTTTTTAATGAGTTAGGCTTAGTAACAAAAACTCCCAGTTTCCTGAAAGGGGCGGGTCAGTGGGAGTACTTTTTTCTACCAGTTGCACCCTGAACAGATTAAAGCATTATAGATATATAATACAACATTTCATTATAGTCAACTTTTGATATACTACAACCAGCTATGCATTACTTATTTATCTATGATTTAGCTATGATTTGGTATTATATTAAGGATAGTTTTTCATCAAAAGATATTAAGAATTAAAAACTACCATATTACACAGAAGTATATCTACTACACACAAGTAATGTGCAGTATGTATACATGTTTTAAAAAAGTATAGATAAACTGCACTAAAAATTATTAGCTTGAATTAAAAATAAAATTCAGAACTTTTCGCTATTTATCTGAAGATAAATGGCTAAATATACACAGCACAAACTCGAAAATCCAGAAACAATCTTCCATACAAAACAATTATTGCCCATTTCTGGGAAACGGCATTTAAAATAATTAAACTGGTTGCTGTAAAGTATTGGTTAGAAAACGGCGCTAAATCAACATAATTTGCACCGTATGGTAGCCATTTTGACTATGAATCAGAAATTCAGAAAACCATAGATGTGAAGGATTCTGGATAATCAGTCTGCTACTGTATTAAATATAATAACTTTTCATTGGTTAATGCAACTTTTGTCATTACTTTTACTAAAAATAGTGTATTTAGTTAATACTAAGTTTGAATTTTATCAAAATCTTTCCAGATTTTTGAGGTTGTATTGTATTTTCCCTAATGGCCCACTGGCTAATTAAAATGTTCAACTTTTTACTGAAATGTCTGGCAATGCTTGGATGATTATTTTTTAGGTTACAGTTACAACATACCCAAATTTCTATCTTCTGAGTCAATAGTAAGCTACTGTTAATTATCAAGGGTGATTTCTATCATAATTTTTTCCTTCTCTTTCAAACAATGAAACATTTCAGAATGTATTTCAATTCTGGGAATGGCAATACAGTAAGAGCATTGCGAAAGACACTTTTGTGAAATGATAATTGTTGGTAGACAGCAAGGGTAATAATATAAGAAGGAAATACCATATGCTTAACAAAGAGTAGTTTATCCAAAGTAGAGTAGTAGTAAGTTTATCTAAAGTTTTAATCAGCCATAAACTATTATTGTAAAGATTTATTGCAAAACCCCCAACTAGTGACAGTTGAAGGACTCCTACAATTCATATGATAAATGGAAACTTATACTCTAAAGCTGCTATATATATATATTTTTTTTTATACATACTTTGGTTGAAACTAAATATAGTATATGAGAAGATTAAATAACTCTTTTGTAAAGACATTATTATTAGATCACACAATTATCACTATAGCTTTATTTATTCATCATAATAATATATATCACTTCACAGTCTACCATTTCATCCAAGACCAACCACAAGGACACATTTTCTGAGTGTAATTACTAAACATTTACACTGAATTTGAAGTATTATGCCGACATTTAAACATTTATCATTTTTGGTTATTTATCTTGATTTTTCAAAGTCAACTATGTATTAAAAATAAAGGTGGGGTAAACAGCTAAAATTTGAGTTTGATTCCGATTATTTTACATTTTTATGCCCTAAGGTTAAACACATGAACAGTTACAGCTTTCCTTTAAGATTTTTCTGTTATTACCCATTTAAATTATTGTCAGAATTATTATAACACCACCAACATGGATTTCTTGCACTAACATATTCACAGTTTCGGTTTACAATGTGTATCCTCTTGGTATCAAAACAATTAGGTTACAAACTGAGCTTTGACACTGGAAAGTAAATTGATCTAAATGTGATGGTTATTAGTCATAATCATATTAGTAGAAAGGCAAAGTCCAATGCCTCCCCTCCACTACAAATTAGTATTCCAAGCTATATATTTAATTAAAATTAAAAATGTAGACAAATTATTTTAAACAAACTGTTTAATTTTTTAAATACAAAAATATTTAAATAACTAATAAATAAACAGACATTTGAAAATATAAATACATATGTTTTATAAATATATATATAATGTAATAATTTTCCTTTAAATTTGCATATTTAAAAATAAATAAAACAACAAATTTAAAGCACAATATAGTTAATTTTCTAACAATATACTTTTATTTTGTTATTCTCCCCCAAAGGAATATAATGTTTCTTAATCATCAGCCCTGATTTAAGAAAATTTTAATTTTTTTTTATCTATTTACTTCTAGATTTTAAAAGATGCGTACCATAGCTGCCAACCTACCAGGAAAAAAAAAAATAATAAGGAACACATTGCATGAGAGAAAAAGAAAATTAAGATTTTTGGCAGCACATTAATGCATACATATTGAGCTTATTTAACACATCAAAGAATAAAATAGAATAATTTATTTAATTATTTTTATTAAGTGCTAGAATTATAACTGATTTACTTTTTTTTTGGCAAGATATAATAATTCTGAACCTATATTTTTTTAAATTTTTATTATTTTCAGAACTCATTTAAACTAATTATTAGGGTTTCAATTTTTATTTAGGATGCAACAAACATTAATTTTTAATTAAAATTCTAAAGATATAAATTTAGATGCAAATGCATCAAATTCTAATTTATGTTTCTGAAATGGATGCATTTTTAAGTACTCAAATCATCATTTTAATACTGTTATTCAGAAAACAGTCCATCTTATAACTCATTTGTTTGAAAAATAGTTTTTAAAACATGAACACAAATGCAGTTTATTGTGATATTGCTGCAATATAGCCTTTTATTTCATTAATAATATGTTTGAAAAATAGTCTGCATAAAACAAGAAATTACAAAAATTACAAAAATTTTAGACAATGCAAACAGATTGTAGAAGTGAAAAATACTTCTATAATTAAACAAAATATACAGAGGATAGCACACAAATGCAGTTTTAATAGTTTTTCTGAAAACACAAGAAATAATTACAAAAATTTTAGACAATGCAAACAGAATGCAAAAACAAAAAAAAAATGTTTTCACAATTCAATGAAATATATATAGGATGTCTGCACACAAATGCAGTTTATTGCAATACTGCTGTTTTCTGTATAAAACATGAAATAATTATAAAAAGTTTAGACTATGCAAACAGATTGCAAAATTGAAAAAATACTGCCATGACTGAACTTAATATATGGAGGATCGCACACACAAATGCAGTATATCACGGTACTGCTGCAATATAGCATTTCATTTCATTTCATTAATAATATGATTGAAAAATAGTTTTCTTGTATAAAACATGAAATAATTATAAAAATTTTAGTTGAAGCAAATGTGGTTCTCCCACATTAATTAAATAATCATTGGTCATGCCTCTCTCTCTCTCTTTCTTGTGACTAAGTGGGAATAATCACTGCTTTTGAGCACCGATTGCACAATTGTGGGGAAACTGATTTTCACATGCACGAACGGGAAAACTCCAATTTCAAAATTTGTGATTTTGTTTCCAATTTCATGACATTTTTAAGACATTCATGAACTATTTATGATTTTATAACCTATAAATACCCTAATACAAATGAAAAATCGGACTTTTTTAGTCTAAAATCGAATTCCCAAATTAAAAAAAAAAAAAAAAGCAGCTATGGTATAATATTAAAAAATATTAACATTTTCACAGTTAAAAAAAACAAAAAACTGACAATTGTTATTATATTTAAATAAAATGTATATTAATAAATTCCCTAAGCTGGGGATAACACTTAGGCTATGTTATGGCCCCTTTTGCGTATGTTAAGCTTGTAATTTTGAAAAACTGCAATGCAAGTTTTGCTTTCATGATTTTTGCAAGCGAGCTAGCTGAATTCATGTAAATAAATGGATAATGTTTTCTCCCCTCCTTGTATATCAATGAATTAATCTGTAGAGATTCTTGGAGGTAGCAGGTTATACAACTTTTTTCAGCATTCTTTGGAGTAAAGTGAAATTAGAAATATGGCCGAAATTGGCAACAAGCGGAGAGTATGAGTGATATTCAAAGTTGTGAATCCTGAAAGTAAGAATTCTATAAAGTGGTTTGTTTCCCTATACTGCTACAAAGTAGTGATACCACAAAGTACGACCCTACGCTTTCAATCTCTACAAAGCAGTAAACGTAGACTACTACAATTACATATATTCTCTGAATTAATACATACTCTAATACTGGAATTGAGAAATCAGTAGTGTTTATATATATATCAAATATCCATGAAAAAGGTAACATATCACTGAACTTGATAAAAACAAGTCAAAGGCTTGAGGTATGAAATTTGAAACTTGCATATATAACTAAGGATTTTCCGGAAGAGTAAGTAAAACATAAATATAAACAGCTAACTTTGACATCAACATGGAAGATTTAGAGTTCATATCAACAAACTAGAGAAGAAATGCCATTCCATTAAGGCGTAAAACTCTGTTTTATGATACCCCCCATACCTACAGATAAGCAGTTGGTTAAACAGAGCATAGCTAAGTGGTGTTGATGCAGGTAGTTTGAGAAGTTCCATAACCTGGCTATTCAAATCTGGATACCATCTCATTCCCCAAAATAATACATATGTAATAATAAATCTATAGATAAAAAATCTTTGTATGGGTTTATTGCTGTAAAATATGCAGATTATTAAGCAATACTAAAAACACAATTTTTTATGTTATTTTGAAATTAAAAAAATGGCGGAAGTATGCTATATTGAAAACACTCACATATATACACACAAAGCAAATATTTTTCAAAATTTTATTACATTTTTGTGCCATAATAAAGCAATATATGATGTAGTTTTCGACTCTTCATATATTGTCTTGAAATGAAAAAAAAAAAGAAGTAAACCATGTTGAATAATAAAAAAATATATAAATATTTTTAGAAATGATATTACAACTTTTGTTTCTTAATGAAGTGATACATGATTTAGTTTTCTATATGTATTATACATTTTGGTTTTCTACACGTAGAAAACCAATCGTGTGCTTACTTAAAAAAAAAAATTGAGAACTGCTGCTTTAAATTGATAGTCATTACAGTTAACAAAATTCTCAATAACAAATTTCTGGCTTCAATGATTAGCTCAACTGTGTGTTAATACCATTGGCGATTAAACAAATAAAAATAACATTGGATATATTAAACCTTTTGTTTAAAAGTACTTTTATGTTCGTTATAAGTGATGGCAAATGTATATGAATATTCAATGATTTTGAAAAATATTCTACTGTTAAAATATATATTTTTACCTTCCAGTTGCTTACCAGGAGAACTCTGAGGCTGCTGGATACCAACAGGTGGAAATGTACCTAAATGAGAACTTTTATATTGATACGTTTCTTAAAACATAAAATGAAAGAAAATAGATAACACATTGAATAACAATAAAAATTTATTGTTAAGAAAAACTCAAATATATTATGTGAAATACAACTTTGAAAAAAGTTTGACAGTTATAAAGAAAATATATTCATTTAAAAGTTATAGAACTGTACAGCCAGTCAGTTGGGTGCTAATTCCTGGATAGTGGCTTGAGAAAAGTAACTCATCAACATTAAATATATAAATTTGGGCCACCAAGTATAAATTTATTCTGAAATTTCAGGCAAAAAAGATTGGAAACCACTGATATAATGAAGGTGTGTTGGTGAGCTATTACACATTTAAAAATATTGGCAGTGAGAGGTTACACTTGACCTTCACATTGATATCGTAAAACAGATGTAACTCACAATTATTTTGTTTCCTATCCTGATCATGATACAAATTTCAAATAACTTGTGGATGAAACAAAGATCATTCAAATACGATTTTTAAAAATAGCCAGAATGAGAGAAAAAAAAATTAATTTTGAATAGGCAAAAAATTAAAGAATCTGAGTAAGGAATACATTTGTAGTTAAATAAAAAGTTCAAAAAAATTTCAACTTATGTTGCCGATTTATTTTTTTTCCCTATGATTACTTTTAAAATTTGAGTTCAATCCAAGCTAAAATTAAGTATGAACTGCTACAAAGTAATTTTATGTGAAAGCTTCTGCTCCTACGAATGCCAACCATGATATTTATTTAGATAAGTGTTTACAATCAGTATTCACGGAGTAATACAAAGCTGATTATTTACTATATTTTTATTATTTACTTTTTTATTAACTATATTTTTGAGTATACATTCTTGTTAATTTGTTTGTATTGATCAAATACAGAAGTATTCATGCCATCTGCCAACATTCTAATTGTTCGTTAAAACTGTGCATTATATTAAAGCCACATTTCATCTCACTGTAAGTTTATAGTTAGGACATTATGTGAAACCAATAAACGTATTTAAAACTAAATACTCAAAGCCTGAGAAAGACCATGTTTTGCTATCATAAAACAAAATCCATAACATCAGGACATTGAAAAATATCTCTAAAAATACTTATTCTTCGCCATTTAGATTTATTACTAATCTAAACTTCTTTGGGGAAGGGGAGGAGAAAACAGATTTCAGTATACACCCCATGGCAGTAAAAAATTAACTTTTAAATATATATACTAGACTTTGCTAGAAAGTATGGTTTAAAAAAAAAAAACTTATTCTTACCTGCAAATGGTTGAATGCTTTGAATGCCTGTGTAAGCTTGAGTGAGAGCATCAAGATTGGACCCATTTGCTGCTAAATTTGTCATGTTTCCAATACTGTGAATAAGAAATATATAAATATCAAGATCATTTTTTGTATATAATTAGAAATATCAATAAATCAATAATATTAAGAGAATGACTATTTTAATAACAATCTTTAAGGTCCATATTTTGCAACTCCATCATTAGCATTTTGTTTTTAAGTTCTTCTAACTTGCATAAAAATATAGTGAAAACAGTTTGCTTTAAAAAACTTTTCTTCAAACTTTGTAAGCATTAAAATATACAGTAATGAAGTCAGCAAAATATGATACACATTTAACCCTTTCGGGACGGCGGCATTCCGAAACTACCGTGGCCCAAAGGACGAAGCGCTTCGTTTCCGAAATGTACCCAAAAGACGGCTATTTTTTTGCGCTAAGCCTAACTCTCGAGAAAAATTCACTAAAAATCACCCGTTCAACACAGCATTCTACTTTTTTCAGGAAGAAAGGAAATACTTATTTTCTATTTGATGTATATTTTTTATACAAATTTTCTTTTATCAAAATATTAAAAATTTTAGTGTATATATGTTTTAGGTACAGATGCATAATTCTTTGGCATGTCCTTCCGATTTTTTAAAACTGTACCACATACATGCGCATTCTTAGACAACAAATACTTTGCAAGTACAGGAGAGGTAAAAAATTTATCCAAATACAAAGTATATCCTTTTCCTAAAAGTTTACTTAGAAATGTTTTCACAACGCGTTCTTCATACCCACCATCAGAGCTTGATAATCCCGTGTCCTTTCCAGTATACACAAGGAAATTCCATTTATGGTCTCATTCCGATTCTGACGATTTATATATTTTTATTCCATATCTGGACCTTTTCGATGAGATATATTAACGAAATCCCAGCCTTCCTTTCCATGAGAACATAAATAACCTAATCATTTCATTGCCGCACATTCCTTTACCCCCCCTCCCCCACCCACTCAAAAAAAAAAAAAACTCTCTTATATTCCTCTAATTCAACAACGAAATCAATAAAAGACAAAATCAGAACGAGACCGGGAACTCAATTATAAAATTGTTGATGCTATGAGAAGTGCTCTGTTTACTTTACAGAACCATGTGTTTCACCGCTCCAAATGGAGAAATAATTCATTGGATTCTCCTTGTGCCAAGGTCAAACATCTACAAAATACATTTAAGTTGCTTCCACGGGCATTTAATGCCATCTAGTAGACAAATACATTCAAATTAAAACGTTCCACGTAGAAACACCAATACGTGCCAGTCGTCCTTTAGGGTAAAATTTCCTCTGGCCCATGGGCGTGCCGTTCGTCCTTGAATGCAAGTTCGCAGCTGGCACCTGGGCGTGCCGTTCGTCGCGAAAGGGTTAAGTTGTTTGTTTTATAATTAAAAATATACCAAAATCTTCATAAATAACACGGCCCGAATATTATTTTAATATTTAAACTATTTGTTTTATAGAAAAATTCATAAAAAATTATTGATATCAATACAAATTACTTGTTTATCTCATCCCACATTCCAATGGGCAAGACAAGAAACCCAAGTATTTAACAATGGGGTCATTCCATATCAAATTAACAACAAAAAATGACATTTTTAACCCGACCGACACAGTTTTTTAACACTTTCCAATATAGTTGAAAAGCGTTTATGACTTTGGTCATTCTGTCTGTCTGTCTGACTGTTCACACGATAACTGATGTAAAAATAACTTTATCAAAATGAAATTTTAGCATGTTGTTGAAACAGTCTGTTGGATGCCTGGGAATGAAAATGAATAATATGATTCAATTAGTTTGGGATTTAATCCAGGTTGAAAAAATGAATACAACACATTGAACCATATGGAACATAATTTTTCAAACATTTTTTAAGCAGAATAAAAATTCACAAATTGCTTCAAAAATTTCAAGAAATATTCAAATTATTACATAAAATGTGTAAAAGAAATTTTCAGCAAAATATGCTGGGTAATTTTTTAAATAAAAATTGAACCCATATTATATGAAGAGATTACATGACTCATTTCAAAATAAAATATGACATCCATTTTCTTCAACTGTGTAAAGATTGTGATGTTTAAGATCACTTAAATTATTGTTATTTATATTTAATGTTGCATCTATCATAAAAACGTTTTATTTTTGTGGATAATCTGTGCCAACACAATTACAATATTTCTTATTTTAAGTAATCACTACACTTTGAATATTCCTACAATGAAGCCCAATTTTAATGCTATATTATAGCATGTAGAATGTAAACAAATCAAGCGATTGTAAGATAAGTTGTATAAGAATTGCTAATTTTTTTTTTCACACATAATTATTTAGCTCTGGAGTCTGGATTATAAGTGATATGAATGAATTATCATTGCTATCACATAGAGAGGCAGACAACTGTGGCGTTATAATAAAGTTCATTTTGTGTAACTAGCACTGTGATAATTTTAAAAATATCAGTATTGCTGAATGTATCCCATTTAAGAGATGTTTAAATAAAATTGCATTTCAGTTGGAAAGTGTTTCATAATCAATGCTTTATGCATGATTGATCTCTTTTTTTTTTAACTTGGCTATTTTATTGTCCATTCATACATATGACTCTATGCAAAATTTTAGCTCTCAATTTTCATTAGTTTTTTATTTATAAAATTTTGAAGATTGGGAAATCTGGTAATTTTACATGATTCTTGATATATTCAAACATTTATATATACTACCCGATACAGAAAATGCAACACCATGAAGCTTTAGCCATATAATTATACAAATTACGAGACAAACGCAGCTGGCTGATTTATGCAAATGATCTGAAATGCAAGTAGGTCAAGTGATTAAAGCGCGGGATAAAAGGGATGGAAATGGCAGATGAGCCAACAGTTGTTACTATCTATCACCTACAAAAACCCATTTTCCGAGCTGAATTTCGTTTCAGAAGACATGTGTTGTTGAAGAGATGTCTGGCCGATCACGCCAAAGTCCATTTCAACATTTGGATGATCGTGCGAGGGGATTCATTTTAGGCCTAGGTATGGCTGGGTGTTTGTACCAGAGTATTGCCACCGAAACACGCATAGACGCTTCCACTGTGGATAGAATTTGGAGACAATGGATTGAAGAAGGGCATATGAATCGTCGCAGTAGTACAGGTTCATCCACACGTACGTCAGCACGCGTTGATTGACGCATTCAAAGGCATGTGGTGGTGGGCCCACAGACAAAGACTGTTCACATTCTGCAGAATTTGCAGGGAACATTGGATGTTCCAATATCAGTGAGAACAGTTTCTTGACGATCAGCCGATAGTGGCTTATACTCAAACAGTCCTTCACGAAGACTGCCATTAACGACAAGACACCAACATGAGAGATTGCAATGGTGTTGGGTCCGAGCCACTTGGACGACTGAATGGGACAGGGTAGTGTTCAGCAACGAGTCTTGGTTCTGTTTGTCGAATGACAGTCGCCACTGTGACACTGTGAGAGTTGGAGGCGGAGTGGAAACAGATCCAATCCTGCTGCGACTGTTAAATGCCATACTGCTCGACGATGAGGCATCATGGTTTGGGGTGTCATTGGCTTCGATAGCCGGTCACCTTTAGTTCATATCAGAGGCACAATGATGGCACGACGATATGTGGATGAGGTGCTGCGGTTGGTTGCACTAACCTACATTCAGTGATTGCAAAATGCTGTTTTCCAGCAAGATAACGTACGACCGCATACAGAAACCATCAGCAGATAAGCCTTGCAAGGTATCTAGGTGCTTCTTTGGCCCCCGCTGTCTATAGATCTCTAACCCATTGAGCATATATGGAATGTGACTGGCCATCATTTGACTGTTCTGCCCCCGCCCCCAACAGAGGACGACCTGTGGAGGATGGTTGAAGACATATGGTCATCCATCCTTCAGGAAAATATCTGCATGTTCATTGCATCTGTTTCTCGAAGGGTTGCCGCACATATCGCCGCAAGAGGTAGTCCTACTGCCTACTGATCACTCTGTTTATGCCATTACTGTATTGCACTATCCTTCTGGAATTAACCTCACTTATTTTTATATGCCATTTTTGTCTGTGTGTCCTTTATCATCACACTCTATTTGCTTCTTCATGGTGTTGCACTTTCTGTGTCGGATAGTGTATTTTGATCTAATCTACAGATTGCGTTGAAATACGGCTTATTTTGTAGCTTAAGATATGACCTTTCTTGTAATATGTCACGACCCCCATATATTATATTTTCCATTTCAAGGTCAATTGATTTGATCTTTGACCTTGAACTTTAAAAAGTGTATCCTTAATTTTTTCAACACACACCCATTCATATATATGCATATATATATATACATATATATGAATGTATATAATACATATGTATATATACATATATATATATATATATATACATACATATCGAAAAATGCTGGAAACCCACATGAAAGCATAATTGATTAAATAATTTTTAAGAAGCTAACTGCCAAATCTGCATCTTTTCACGAAACTCTGATGTTTGCATTTTCAGCCAAGTGTCTATCTCTGGGCAAATATGCAAATTTCCTTGTTTAATTTAAATTAAGGCTTTTAGGATGAGTTTTGTCTTTTAAAGATTTTAAAATAATAACTTATACTGTGACAAAATTAGCAAAAAAAAGAAAAAGCATCCAAATTTAGCTCAAAATTTTCTTATAATATTTTAGGTTTTAAATGTGTTTTAATTTTTCATAAATAATTTATGAACGACAATTTCTCAATATCATGAAAATATGCATCTATATTCTCGGTTTATCTTGTTTTATTGCAAAATATTTTCCATTTTTGCAATTTGTTTGCATCAACTAAACCTATATTAATTTTGCTTTTCATTCAGTAAAATTAATTTTCAAACTTGTTATACACAAAATGAAGGGGTATTTTCGAAGTAACATTATTAAAACATTTTTTTCATATAATTCATAAAAAGTGGAAAAAAATTAAACCAAGTAATTTTTTATTACAATGTACAGTGTCAAAGTATTTCAAAGTCAAATTGGTTGTGGCTACTATTTATACTTATCAAGCACTATGAAAATAATGCAAAATTCAGATTACTTATTGCATTCCACAATACTTTCATTACTACTATAAACATTAAAGAAATCATCTAGACTGTATTTTTTGCCATTATATATATATATATATATATATATATATATATATATATATATATATATATATATATATATATATATTAACTTATTCAAATTGACATTTTTGTTTGTAAATTTCATTTTCTAAAATCACCGTTTACATCTTTAAAAACATACCTAAATAATTCATTACATCTAAATGACAAAAACAAATATTTAGCATGGGATGATACAGAGAATAATATAATAAATTTGTAAAACTTATTTAACCATAATCAGAATTTTTAATTTTCAGTACATTCAATAACCAAATTCAATATTTATTCACTAAATGCAATCTTCAAATGCCAAATTTTAAAATGTTCTTATCTTGAATTATTTTTCTACATTAAATTCTCATTTTCCAAAATAATTACAAGAATAATCAATACCTTTATGGAACCCTAGAGCAGAGGCAATTAAAAAGTATCTATGAACATAAATGATCTATTGCATATTGCAATAAATATGAATGCTAAAGCAACCCATGATATATATTTATATTTGCCCATTTTTATAGAATTGAACTATATTACATAAGTGTTAAATTGTAAAATTAAACTTAAAGCAATTGATTATCAAGAATAAGATAGCTCAGATAACTTTTTAATTTGCTAAAATTATGATCCTTAAAAATCTGTGTTTCAAATATGTCCAATTGTTTTTATATGTCCAATTTTTCGGAAGTTTGTTAGAGTTGAAATTAGTTAAAATATTGGGTGAAATATATTTTTACACTATAAAAAAAATAAGAACTAATCAGCAAAGTCTATAAAGTAAAGCATTCAATATTTGTTATTCTATTACATACTACACTAATTTTTCATAGTTCTGATAAAAGATAAATTAATGTACAAATAATAATTTTTCCCAATTTTATATTTTAAATTCTATTGAAACAGGAATATATAAATATATAGAGTATGTTTCATAATCAATAGAAATATATATATATATATATAATTTTATTGCAATGATGATTTGTGAACAAAATCCAAATGTATCAAGAGATTTTTTATGATTAAAATAAGGTTTAAACACATTTTATGTCAAAAACTAATTTTTAACAGAAAATTGCCAACCCTGTCTATGATCATTAATAATATCTAGTTATCTTTAGTTACTGAAAAAATTGGTTCCACCCTTTCTTGAGGTATAAAGAAGAGCAGTACAAGGGAGACATTTTATAGGCAGTTTTCAAATTATTCTATGACTCTAGGCAGTCAGAGGAAAAAAAAATACAAATACAATTTTCATTATTGCGTGCAAAAATACTATCCTTATTTTACTAAATTATTTTATTGTTACCTTGCAGTAAATTTTCTGTTTAAATAGTAGCATATGCAAATACATTTTACAGTTAAGAATTTGACTAACGCTAGATTGAATTATTCACATAAATTACACTCTATATATTCATTTTGTTCAAACTAGTTTATTATTTTACTAATCAGGAGAAATACAAGAAATATCCCCAAGCCACTTTGCATGAAATAACAAATGGTAGTTTTCTGAATTTTGCTACATTAAAACATTATAATGAAAAATTTATAGGATGAACAATACAAGTTGTTGATTATATTGTTCATCCATCAAAGATAGCAGTTTGCATTAAATAAAATCCAGTCGGTATCACTTACCCATTTACACCAGTAAAAGTCCCCATGTTTGAAATAGATGTGTTATTTAACCCCAGAGCCATACTTGTAACAGGACTAACAGAACCTACCCCACTCATAGGAGAACTTGCACTAGATGTACTACCAGACATGTTACCTGAAAATAAATAAATTCATACTATTAAAGGTATTTTAAAAAAGAAACCCTTTCCAAAATCAGAGATAAAAAGTAATAAAAGATGCATAAACAAACAAAATTAAGTGAACATTGTGTTTAGACACCCAAGTATATAAAGAAGAAATAATTTGCTCATTATATGAATTCCAGAAGTATAATAAAATCTTAAACAGAAATAAGTATAAGATGAATTGGTGCCACAGTTCTTTTAAATGTGACTATTAGATAAACTTATATTTTTAGATACTACTTCAAAATAAAACTAGACTCACATTAAACCTTTTCTTAAATAGAAATGCTCTTCAAGATTTTTCTTGAGATTTCCCTATTTCTTCTCACAACAAAATTTAAGCACTTATCAAGTACTCACTGAAAATTTCAATGAAATTTTTTAAAATATTTGCACACTTATACACTGCTCAATTTGTGTGCATAATTTTAAGCAACAGCCCTAATTGCAAAAATGTTGAGAAAACAGCATTATTTTTATTATTATTCTTAAAGTATATTGATTATTATTTATTCTTTAAGTATCCCCATTGTTCACAACTGCTGTTATAATATAAACTACAAGAACAAAAAGAATAGGAAAAAAAAAAAAAACAGTGTTATTTCATTAACTATTCAATGATGTTAGATTTCATTGAAATTCTCAGTGAGTACTTGATAAGTTCTTAAATTTTCTGATGAGAAGAAATAGGTGAATCTCAAGAAAAGTCTCAAAGAACATTTCTATTTAAGATCACCAGCGCTTAGTTTATGAAATAATTGGTCACATGAAAAGTTAAAGAATTTTAAAGATTCAATAATAAAAAGAAAAGACAACTTTTGTACAACCACACTTTTCCCTCTTGAAGAAAAGAAAATTATTTTAATCATAGCCTTGGCTGCTTTATACTTGGTCTTTGAATTAGCTACAGATTAAAGCATTTTCACCCTTCTTCACTTGCAATGCTAAAACCTGCTTTTAAACTATTTTGTTCTTTCGATAATTTCTTCAGTTAATCAGTTGTGAATCCTGATCTAGAAAGCAGGTCATGCAAAAATGCATTTTACACCTCACCCCTTGCATTATTAACCACACCACAATACTCAAGGGGTTTAATGGCAATAATAGCAATGATACTTAATAATGCTACTGCTATTGTGTTATACTATATTGTTACCCTACCCTAGTTACAATATATTGTAACTACAGCAGGGTTTTTGTCACGAATTTGGTCTGATGGTGCCATATTAGTCATACTGCAGCATTCACCATGGCTGCTAATGATAAAAGCATATAAAACAAAGTAAAGAACTGGCCACAATTAATACAACAAAGTGCTCAAAAATTCAGAATTTTATAAAATCTTACTGTTGTTCAGAGTATGACAATGAATCAAAACATTCACTTTTTCTGAGCTAAAACAAATATGCTAAGAAAAATGTTGCAATAGCAAAAATTACTGAATTGTGTTGGATAATATGTAACTCATATAAATAATAATAATAATATATATATATATATATATAAATAAAAATAAATAAATTGACTGACAAGACATGATTGATCCTTTCTGTTTGTGATTAAACTGATATTAAAGTGTTTATAACATTTATTTTAGTGTTTTCTTGTAATTAAAATAGTGATTAAGTTAATAACATCCCATAGAATTTAAGTTAAAAGCTGTAGGGTTGTTATATACATTGCAATCTCCTGTTATTTTAAACGAGTAGGGCAGGCCAATTTAAATGATTATTAAGTTATGTTATGTGTTGTTGTATCTTAAGTGTTTTCTTGTGTTTAAATTAAAAATAACTTATTAAAAATGGCAGATAAAAAAAAATATGGCTCTGAAAATAAGTCTACAATAAGCAACACAAATAAGGTTTATATTTGTTATGCTTAAGCTAAAACAATATGTGATGCATATACAGGGATGTGCCGAGCAGAAAATTTTGGATGGGTGCCGTTTCAATTTTTGCTGAGTTGACAAAAGATTTTGGGTCTACTTCTGTGCTAGTAAGCTATACACTTTGTTTCCTGCGATGATGTAATTTTTTTTTTTTCCTGCTAAGGAAAGTTTATTGCTGCAAGCGCGGGAGATGAGAATTGAGCCCTTTGGCAACTCAAATGTAAGCAGCCAGAATTCGACCAGTAAATAATTATGCTGTATAGTATTTAAAGTAAGAGATAACAAAAAAAGAGAAGAATTGCTAATAAAAAGCATAAAATATTCTCCAAATTTAAAAAAATCATGGAATATTAATTTCAAAATCGTATATTTGAGTTTCCTAAAAAAAATTGCAGTTTCACAGCTTCAGGAAGTTTGAAAAATAGATAAACGGAACTTTCTTTAATTATAGACATACATAAATTAAGATGGAATCAATTATTTTAGTTTTGTATTGCATTAGGCTTAATATTTTAATTAAAAATATAGATATTTCTATTTACAATATTTGTGCAATAAGAAATATTTACAAGTTAATATAGTTGTTTAGTTTTTAGTTGACTGTTAAAACGGCTTAACTAGATCAGTGTGAGTGTAATATTATTATACGTCTAGTTAAGACTAGTAAAAAAAAAATAACATCAATTTCTGACATAATATGTAAACAAAAATAATAATGCTTAATTTATAGTATAAAAACTGCATTTTCTGGGAATATTATTTTCCCTCTGAATAGATATTTCACTAAATTTTCAAAATTTTATACATCACTTTTTTAATGCCGCCCAACTGATCGCTATGTCCGATAAAGTTCATCTGCAATATCCTTTTCACAAAAAAGAAGCATCAGGGAATTGCACTTATCGTCAGACATTAATGTTCTAAGGGCATTCATGACAATTTTTAATTTGCTAAATGAGCATTCATCGGATGCCACAGTCACTTGTACTGTGACTGCTAGCCTGCAAACTTTGTTTGCCATTTGAAGCATCCGTTTAAGTTCGTTCGAAAGTTTAACAACTTCGGACACTTTCACAGAGTTCAGAACAACTGTCTAAAAAAAAACTGCAGCTCTGTATGAACAGTTTCAAAATCCGGCATTATTATGCTTGGAGGGAATATTTTCAAAATTGAAGCAACATTCTTTGTAGAAGCATTGCCTCTTTCGAAAGGCGCATTTAACAATTCATGGATAGGCTTTAATGTATCTACAAAAGATATTAAATTTTTTTGCATTAAAGATAACATTTTGTCAAGAACAAGTTTGAACTCTGTTCGATAAAATGATTTTAAGGAGAAATCTGTCTGTGTTTGAATTTTTTCCGAAACCCGACATGGTTGTAATCTCCTTCGATGATGGCGAGCAAAGTCTAATTCGGCATTTCCATCAAATTTTAAAGATATGTCGATAGCACTTTGGCTTAAATTATCAATATCATTGTCATTTTTACTTATTAGGCTCAATGACGTTATTGTACCTTTTATGTGCATAATGCATCTACAACATTTAATTCCTCACATTCAAGAGTTTCTCTTAATATTCCAAGTTTATGTATCAAGTTGTTTACATACGTTAGTGTCACAAAAAAGTCGAGATAACACTTTTTAATATAAACAAGGCAAATTGAAAAATTTAGGGTCACATCTAGGGACGAATGTGAATATTTTCTGCTTATATTTTTAATCCATTCTATCTTTCACTTACATCTAGCGACTTTTAGGAGAATTAGTACGATTTCATATTTGACAACACTTTTATTTACATTGTCAATTTTCTCACTTTCAAGCTTAGTGTTGGCTTTCATCAAGATTTTAGGTACAGTAGAACCCCGCTTAACCGGCTTAATTGGGACTGAGTGCAAGCCGGTTAAACAGGAGTGATTAAAAAAAAATGTCAAATCCATTGCATTTCTCTTCTACCTCTGTTAGATACTTTATAATAAAAATTGTGCATTATAAAAGTATTTAAACAAATTAGTAGGCAAAAAAAAATGATTATTTAAAAATTATATTTAACAGACTAACAAGAAAATAAAAAATATGTACGTATGCAGTACTGTAGTTTATAATGAAATGTTACAATTGCATTACTTTTCTTTTATATATATATATATATATAAAGAATTCAGTTACTTTTTTGTTTTAAATAATGATTTTTTTAGCGATCAAATCGATTTTCTTAGTAATCAAATTTTATATGTTACCATGGCTGGCTATGCTGTAATATATTGTACAACATACAGCAAAGCAACAAAATTAAAGGTACTGGCATCATTTATCATGCAATGTAAACTCTACACATTCACTCATTGTTCCTGCCACTACCAAATTAAAATTGTTACTGACTTATTTGAATGGGGGGGGGGGGGGGAATTTCCCTGAGATAAGAAAATCATGTCATGTTACAGTTCTAAAGCAGGCAATACTGTTAGATCTTTGAGATCCCAGGGAATTCTTTTATGCTTGTCCATCAAGCAAGACCACTTCTTTCTCTTTTCTGCAGAAAAATGTTCATAGTTAAGCATTCTCACATCTGTCCATAGATGTTAGACATTCTCCTCCTACCTTAAAGTTAGACATTTTAAGTGCAGTAGAAATTGTGTGAAACAAAGTCTGTCAAGTTGGGCTAACAATGTCTAATTTACAGGTAAAAATAAATTTACTTCATTTCTGAAATAGTCCAAAGATTTAATTGGAAGTTTGTTTGATTTCAAGTTTGAAAGTGTTTACTGTCTGTGGGACTATATTCGGAACCCTGCTGCTTTCAAATGCAAAGCTAGCTATCATTTGCATTAATGTTTTGGTGAAGTAGCTAATAATTTGGTTATAGGCCATTCAACTTAACTGAAAAGTTCAAGCACAAGTAATGGTTTGGTGATAATATTAAATGAATTGGGGTCAGTAATATGTTGATTGCAATCCCCGTTTTGGTTGATCGCAATTTTGATTTCAGTTGCTTGTGGAAAGATTTTTCTTTTAAATATTTTTTTAATACTCCAAGCTATGACAGTTGGATATTCTTGGTCTTGAGTCTTAATATTTATTTAAGTAACTGTTTAAAAAAAAGTGTTAAAAGTGATCTTGATCCTCATCGATTTTGATTTAAAATTTAAATAATATATCCTATGTTGATTTTGCTTAAAAAATTTCTTGTAATAAAAATTTAAATGTAGGTTTTGTCTTTGTACATTATTTTTTTAATATAGTGGGAATGATAGTAATTAAACTGTTTTGAAAAATAAACGTACAGGTTGAACATCAGTTATTTTCACGTTAAATCTTAACTTTCTTGAAATTGGCTTTTAAAAATAATGCAAATTTAGAGAAATTTAACATTTTGATTTTCTGCATTACATTTATTTAGAATACATAAATTTTTAGTTAAATACTACATAAAACACAATACTAAATGAAACATATTAGAATGCTACAAATAATTTTTATATAGGCTCTTTGTTATAGTGATTTGGATAGTAGAGGCATTATACATGGAGGTACAGGGGATGTACAAAATAATGAAAACATCTTGAAGAAGGAAGTATTGTAGGATAACAGTTGGCATTTAAAATTGCTTGAATCCTTCTCAGGATAGACTCATACATGCCCTAGATGGTGGTAAGTGGTATGCAGGGATGTATCTAGAGAAATGTGAGTGGTGGTTGATTTTCCAGAACAATTATAATTGCGAATATAAAATTTCGAAACGAGCTTCGCGTTAATTCACACACACAAACAGTATTAGTATTGTATACTTTTATATTAAAGAAACACATTTGATAAAATTGAATATAACTTTTTTTAAATGTAATTATAATATGTATATTTTATTGGATGAGTGGCGGTCGGAAATTCTGAGTGGTGGAAACCCCGACCACCGTCGACTATAGATACATCCCTGGGTATGCTATGCCATTCTTCATGCCTACACTGCTCCAATTCCCGGAGAGATTCTGGAGGAGGGTAATGGCATCTCAATTTGTTTTTCAACACATTCATAGTGGCTCGATGATGTTAAAGTTAGTAATTGTGCAGGCCAGGGAAGGATCCCCTACAAATAATTTTTATATAGGCTCTTTGTTATAGTGATTTGGATAGTAGAGGCATTATACATGGAGGTACAGGGGATGTACAAAATAATGAAAACATCTTGAAGAAGGAAGTATTGTAGGATAACAGTTGGCATTTAAAATTGCTTGAATCCTTCTCAGGATAGACTCATACATGCCCTAGATGGTGGTAAGTGGTATGCAGGGATGTATCTAGAGAAATGTGAGTGGTGGTTGATTTTCCAGAACAATTATAATTGCGAATATAAAATTTCGAAACGAGCTTCGCGTTAATTCACACACACAAACAGTATTAGTATTGTATACTTTTATATTAAAGAAACACATTTGATAAAATTGAATATAACTTTTTTTAAATGTAATTATAATATGTATATTTTATTGGATGAGTGGCGGTCGGAAATTCTGAGTGGTGGAAATCCCGACCACCGTCGACTATAGATACATCCCTGGGTATGCTATGCCATTCTTCATGCCTACACTGCTCCAATTCCCGGAGAGATTCTGGAGGAGGGTAATGGCATCTCAATTTGTTTTTCAACACATTCATAGTGGCTCGATGATGTTAAAGTTAGTAATTGTGCAGGCCAGGGAAGGTGTGCAACTTCATTACCATGTTCCTTAAACCATGATTGGACATTTCTAGCTCTGTGAATTGGTGGGTGGGGGCGGGGGATCTTATCTTGGAAGGCGTAATCCTGTGAGAAACAATATCTGCACCATTGAATGGATATGGTTGCCCAAAATGGTTACATAGTCACTGATAGTTATCCCTCCTTTCAATGTGATAATAGGACCTGCTGCAAACCATGATATAGGGTGAAGTGGGGTAATTGTGGAAAATTCTCACCTCCAGGTCATGACAGGGTGTTCATGATTTCTGTTAATTATGAAAAATAGCACTCTTTTTTATAACACATTTCAGTGATATCAATAAATGTATATTTTATCCCCAGAAATCTGCTCGATGTTTAAACCATGTTTTCAGATATGAAAAACATAACTAAAAATACATTTTAAGGTTTCCATTACATTTTTTAGCATTTTTATTTATCAGCTTAACAGAAGGAGTTAAGAGAAAGTGGTAAATAATATGTTCTTTGCAATTTACATATAAAGCAGATTTAGATTTTTTTTTTTTGTATTTCCCACAATTGCTTCAAATTTGGAAAAGTTGGGACTATTGTGTAAATATATATTTAAAACACAAAACAAAACAATTTTTGATTAGATAGCCAGAGATAAGTACTCAGGAAATTCCACAGTTTCTTCAGATTTTTGAGTCAAAATACTTTAGTAAAGGTAAGTAACGGTATAGTGACTGGAATACCTAGTGTCGCGTTCAATGAAAAAAATCGGGCGAATTATTCAGGAAATGCAACAGATGGCGCTGTAGTTCCAACAGATGGCGCAGCAGTTCCAACGGACCCGCTTATAGCAGACAACTATGCTTTTCTATGCAAAAAATACGTCATTTGAAATAAAAAATTTAAATAAACTATCTGTTTAAAATATGTTTTGACTTCAAAATAGGGTTTCAGGAAAATTATTTTTCTACAGAAACAATTCCTATTATAATTAACACGGAGATATTAATGTAAAAAATATATTTTTTAAATTCGTTTCTTGCACTAAAACAGACTGTTTCATAAGTCTGTGATGCTTTGAAATTTTTTTTTTATTTTCAGTATTATTTTGTAAGACATTTCATAATTATCTGGTCAGCAAACGTTATTTTTATAATTGTATAAATATATATAGAATCATACAATTTCATCTTACAACTTAGAGAGGGATACAAAACGAATGTAAATTTACAATAAGTTTGTTTTAAATAATGCACTTGTAGACAGAAATGCATATAAACTTTCTTTTATACAAAAAATTAAATGAAATGCTCAGATAAAACTTGGAATAAAATTTTTGTAAATAAGTCATTTTGTGAGTTATGTTTGGGGAAAGATATAGTCAAATTCATCATCATTATAACTAAATAAATAATAAAACTTACCTGGCAGCTCATCTTTATAGCATATTACTGTAAATCCTTGAAGATTACCTTATATCTATACATAACAATATTAAGACAAGAATATTCTAACTTGATTCTCTTTTCATTATATCTATCTTGATTATCTTTTTATTACATCTATCTTGATTATATTTTCATTACATCTATCTTGATTATCTTATAACTATATGCATATATTAAATCAATTTTGCATCGATTAATTTGACATCGTATTGAGAACTTTTAAATAATTCTTTTCTACATGTTAGAATTCAAACTTCATTGAATTCATTTCATGATTTCAACAATAAATTTGCACCAGTTGAAAATAAATAACATATATAAATTGAACAAAATATTTACAGATAAGATACTATTTCTTACCTTATATTACATAATAAGTTTAATATGATACAATGTCTAATAAAAATCATCAGTATAATATAGATATATTCATTCTTACAGAAAAATAGATGTTTAAAGAATATTATCTACTTTAGAGGAGACAAAAACTAAATTTAAAAATAAAAATACTTTAATTACAAAAAGTATCATTATTTTAATATTTTACATGCATTTCATTTATTCAAATGCACTATTTACATTTACTCATCTTTGAGAATTTTACTTTGTTTCTTTGTGTACATTTTTCTCTGTTGATACCTTTAATATAAAAATGAAGTCTTGTTATTAAGTAAAATTTCAGTAATGTTTTTGTTGCGATAAGGCAGAACGTATGCTGATTCAGAACATTCAGAAGTAATCTCTCATGCCACATGCCAAATGTCGTTTTAGTGCCAGTTCTGGTTTATTCTGGCTACACCTGCAATTGGAGGGGAAAGACGAATTGTTTAATAAAGAATATTGTTCATAATTTGATTGCATATCAGATTGCGTATGGGAATGTCGTTAGATACATTTGTATCAGATTACTTAGAAGATTATTATTTGTAACAGATTATCTAGAAGATAGTTTAGAAGATTATTTGTATCAGATTATTAGGGAAGATGTTAGGAAACTTATCAAAGTATACAGTAGTATTTCAAATACTGGTTTGATTATTTATAAATCAAATAACAATCCGACTAATGTGGTTTTCAAGTAATACTATTAAAATACATGTATTTAAGAACTTTTTGTACTGCATATGGATTGTTTGAAATTAGTTAAAGAAATGTTCGACACACATACATATAATTTATTATTTGAATAAAACGATTCTAAGATTTCGTAGAAAATATATGTGTAGAATCCGTATAATATTCAATTCTTATATAGTACAAGAATCCGTAACGAAATTTGAAGATTATTTGAAAGGAGGAAATATTTGTCATTTTAAAAATGCTAAATTTGTAACATTTTATGGAAATTTGCTTGACATTTTTCAGTTTGTGGGAGCAATGTTGTTTTCCGACACACGTAGGATAATGCAGCGGTTTTCAAGATGTGTTTGTTCTGCGGAACCCTTGGGGTTCTACGACGTGATAGTTTCAAGTAAATTTTCTTAAAAATTTAAAAACGGGTAAAATTTTAATGCTTTTATACTTTTAAATTATTTTAATTTTAAATATTTTATTATTAAATTGAAGAATTTTAAATGTTATTGGAAAATAAATAAAAATATTTCCTAATTCAAATATGGTAAACAAATATCAAAATTAATTGTACTTTGCATTGAAAAATTCTCTGGCCAATTACATTTTCAGCAACTTACGTACGTGTAATCGTTCATTCAAATTAGTAATATATTTTACAATTATTTTTACGTCTAAGTTTGGCAAAATTGAAATTTTTAATACAAAAAATTATAAAAATATGAAAAAGCCTTTATGCAATAGAAAGTGCACTTCAATTTCGAAATAACTATTAAGTATTTCTATACTTTTTAGCACACTTATTTCATACAGTCATATGAATTATTGGAAAAACCAGAAGTTACATATTCAGACAAGGAAATCTTTAGTGAACCCTACCAACCCCTCCGGAATTCAATGTTTAATCTATATCTTCATCTAAGCTGTACCTAAAGCAAAGTCTGAAAAACAGATGTTGAAATGAAAATATAAATTTTTGAATAGGAAGTGACATCTCTCTCCCGAACAAAAAGTGGAAATCCTTCATGAACCCTACCTCCTCCGTAATTTTATGCTGCATCCATATTAGCCATTATATCTTTTTAAACATCTAAATCTTACGAAATAGATGTTTAAAAAAAATCGTTAAAAACAATGGCAAATTGTAAAATTTTCTCACCAAAATCTGCATTTCAAAATTATTTAGAGTAAAATTATATCATTATTTTTTGTACACACGAGATAAATTGTCTGTGACTTACAGTTTTAAGTGGGTTGTGAACAATATACATTTACACTCAGTTTTATCCGTCACAGAAATGGATCTAATATTATAGCAATTATAGATCTGAAGGACTAAATAAACTTTAATTGTTGTATACCAATTTAAAGGTATATTTATGCCGTAGAATGTAAAATCTCACTAATTTGATATTTATGGATTTTTTTTTGTGAAATATAAAGGCACACATATATATATATATATTGACAAGTGAGGGAGTCTTTATAATTTCAAACTATAAATTGTTATTAACACTTTACAACAAAGTTGAAAAGTGTTTATGCATTCTGTCTGTCTGTCTGTCCGTTAGCACGATAACTGCCGTAAAAATGACTTAATCAAAATGAAATTTTAGTATGTTGTTCAGACGGTCTGTAGGACCTATGGGAATATAAATGAATAATATCACCCAATTAGTTTTGGATTGAACCCGGGTTGAAAAAATGAAATACATTGAGCCCTATGGGACCTAATTTTTCAAACATTTTTTAAGCGGATTTAAAATTCACAAATTGCTTCGAAAATTTTAGGTAATATTCAAATTGTTCCATAAAATATATAAAAAAAAATTCAGCGAAATATATTCAGTAGTTTTTTAAATAAAAATTAAAATAATAATTACACCTCTTATTTGAAACGATCACGTCACCATGATATGAAACGATCACATGACCCATTTCAAAATGATATATGGCATCCATCTTGTTTCAAAATCGTGATTTTTTTAAGTTCTTTTTAATTCATATTGAGTGTTGTATCCGTCCTAAAACTACTTTATTTTTGCTTAAATTCTGTGCATCTACATACTGAAACAATGCAATGACAATATATTTGAGTTTAAATGCTCATCTAAATTTGATTATTTCTACAACTAAGCCTATTTTTCACCTATGTAAAATGTAAACAGCAAAATATGTAGAATGAGTTGTATTAGAATTCCTGTATTTTTTAACACAAAATAATTTAGTCCATGGAGTCTGCATGGCTGATATGAATGAAATATTAATTGATTTTATAAAGAGAAGGACGATTTTTTTGATGAAGTTTTAAGCATAGAGTTTAATTATTTGTAGCTCCATGGTCTTAAATAAAATGTTTAAATAAAATAAATTATTATAGTATTGTGATGAATGAAATGAATGGGAGAAAGTTATGAATGAAATCCTGTTTTTATAGAGAAATCCAGGCGTGTTATTTTTTCTATGACGTCATTTGAATTAATTTCAGTTTGAATTTTCAAATATAATGAATTATCGTAGTATTATGATAATTCTAAAACTATTACCGAGGAATGTATAACATTTTAGAGATGTTTAAACCAGGCAATTTATATTTCAATGCCGTCATTTGAATGAAGTTCATTTTATTCGATGAAGGTTTAAGTTTTCAAATATAATAAATTAATGCAGTATTGTGATAAGTTTCAAAATATTACCGAGGAATGTATTGCATTTTAGACTTGTTTAAATAAAATTGCATTGAAGTTGGAAAGTGTTTCATAATCAATGCTTTAAGCATGATTGATCTTTCTTGTTTTTCCCTTGAAGGAGATGCAAGTTCCAAATAAAAGTTTAAACTATGTTAGTTTTTTTTTAGCATTTTGCTAATACATATTTTAACATTAAGCAACAGGTTTCCGGTTTTCTCTAATTGTAATTTTGTACCAAATTTCATTCGAATCGCTTCATTCGTTCGTGAGATATCGTCTCCACAGATTCACTGACACACATACGCGCTCACACATGCACACTCACGCACTCACATATGCACACACACACACACACATCAAACACATACATACATGACTTTAAAAACGTCTGATTCGTGGTCAAGGTTGCTTGAAAAGTGCTCTCCCGACAAAAACTGGAATTCAAATTTTCGCATATATATAGAAAAGTAAAAGTCAATCCATTGCCTTAGAGCTATAACTTTAATGCATTATTCAGTTATAACTTGAAAGTAAATGCAAATTCTTTAATGCATTAAATTAATCAAATCCGAAGTATTTGACGCTCTCCATCATTCATTCAGATTTTTTTTGCACCCGGTTATCACACTATATTTTGATCGAACTGTATATTTTGACACACACACACACTCTTCTTCTCTCTCTGTGTCTCCCTCCCTCCCTTTCACACGTATTCTAATCACGTTAATTACATGATGATCTACCTAATTCTAATATTTTCAGAATGCAGCTACATATAAAATTTCGTGGCTCTACGTACTCTCTAATTTAAAACCACTAATTTCGAATAGTGTTTTAATCCCATTTATTACAAAATATTCTACCTGTTTCTAATTTTCTATAGAATGCATCTACATATAAATTGCCGTAGTGATACGTGCATTCACACCTCACAGATAAACACACACACACTGATGGAAATGTTTCCCGAAATGTTCGAAATGTGTTCACGATGTCTTCAAGTGTATTTTTTCGTCTAAATGTCGTGATTATCCGTGATCTTCCTCTATACAATAGCATTAAAAAATAATAAAATGATTCTTTAATTGAGTCAATACTGAATTTAATTCTAATCTAAGAGATAATACATTTAAAAAGTGTCTATATTGCTTAATTGTAAGTTATATATCGGCTTTTTTAATCTAATCAATATTGAATTAATTTAATTCCAATCTAAGAGATAATCCATTTAAAACATGTGTCTATATTGCTAAATTGTAAGTCATATAATGAAAAAATAAACCAAATTGCGAGAGTCCTTTCTCTTGATGTGGCTGCTATAGTAACCTTGAGCGCTCCTTTGTCTATCACGCTGGCGATAAAACAACGTTTGGCGTCTGATTTGAAAGAAGGCTGTCTGGTTTAGTATACTTTTTGGCCTTCCGCGGTTTTGTCAGTTCGACCTTGTGACTTTCACATCCTCCTCTCCTCTATGTAATAATATTTCTTCACTTTGAATAATATGTTTGCAATGCCTTTCAACAAAGTGAGGTTCAAAATGTAGTTCACCCACAACACAAGATTCATCCAAAGCTTTATCTAGTCTTGGTATTAATTTATCCCATTGTTTAAGCCTTTCAGGATCTTTCAGAGCAGCAAAAAGAGATGTTTTAGCTTTGCTTGATTTGTAGCCAGTAGTACACCCTGGCACGAAACGTTTACGTTGCCGTTTACGACTTTTCGATTGCACATTAACGTCATCATCATTTTCCATAATGACTAATGAAAACTACTGTTCGTTGAAAAATGAAACACGTTTTGAAACAAATAATAAATATAACATATGAACTACAATAACAAGGCAATAAACTAATAGAGTATAATACATTGGATATAAGATTTTGACAGTAACAGACAAAAGCAATTGAGAAAGTAAACAAATAACGGTACTAAAATGATTAATAAACAAGAAAGATCAATCATGCTTAAAGCATTGATTATGAAACACTTTCCAACTTCAATGCAATTTTATTTAAACATCTTCAAAATGCAATACATTCTTCGGTAATAGTTTAAAACTTATCACAATACTACATTAATTTATTTTATTTGAAAACTAAACCTTCATCGAAAAAAATGAACTTCATTCAAATGACGGCATTGAAATATAAATTGCCTGGTTGGAAGATGGAATAATAACCAATTCCAAGTAATTACAAAACATTAAAACAAAACCATGTCAATAAAAGAAATAAACAGCACTGGCTATATATACACCTAATTATTTTTTACATGGTAGATACGTTCCTCAGAAATTCATGTTAAAAAAACCTGTGTAAAAAAAGATAAGTTTCCTATAGTAAAATTGGGGATAAGTTCCATGTTATCCGAAAACCATGTAAGATAAAATAAAGAAATATATTTAGTTTAAAAACTGTGTAAAAAAATGTTAAAAACTGTAAAAGTTCTGATATGCATACGAATGATATAGACATACATATGCAATTTTATTGAGCAATAAAACTTAAAATACATAATTCATAGGTAAAAATAAGTAGCACAAGCAAAAAAAAAAAAAGGAACATGTTAACCTAAAATTAAGAATAGAAAACTCAAAATTAAAAATAGAAATAAAGAAATAATATTTAGTTGCATAATTATTCGTCGTTACTTAATAATAAGCGCAATTGTTTGCGACGAACTGGGACCAAAGTCATTATCATCACTAGAGATATCCACATTTGTCAAGCTCTTTAACGGAGATTTTCATACGGTAATACTGTTTTGAACTGCCGAACTACTCTCTGAAAGGTCTTGCACTGTCAACTTTTTTATTAAAAAATCTGTTATAAACAGTTGAACTTCTGGTTTTTTAAGTTCTTTATACAACTCTTGATACCCAGCCAAACAATTCTTTATATCTCGTTAGAATGTTAGGGCACGTTCCATGTTTGGATCAATTTTTAAAAAATGATTCATCATACATTTCCTAAATGTTAGACCCTTGCCAATTAAACTAGCAGTTAGTTGACATATTTCGGCCTCTTCCTCGTTATCGCTATTATGATCCTCAGTACTATAATTGTCATCTGTTATTAAATCAATCTGATCATCCACATCTAGAGGTTTATCTATCATTAATTAGCCGATGTCTTCAATTTGTAGACCCTCAAATCCTTCTCCTCCAATTTCGTGTGCCAAGATTATAATTTTAGAAGACTCCATCGTTGTTTGGGGCACTGAGTTACCACTCTTAATGCATTCTGGCCAAAGTGCTTTTCAGCAAGCATTTAATGTTGATATCCTTAACTTCCTTTTGGCCAATGAAGCATATGTAATGCAATCCATAATAGAATATTTTTTCCATGCATTAACGATTGTTGAAGTGTTGAAAACCCAGACCACACGACAGACCCGAAGGTTTACTGTAGCTAAGTGTGTGGCCGGGGCATTAACGATTGTGAGGTTGTCCTTCTCTACTGCATCTAAAATATGTTGGAATACTCGTTGAGTATAAAGCAGCTTAAAGCTAGCGATTATATCCTGGTCTAATGGTTGAATCAAGGAAGTGGTATTAGGTGGCAAAAAGATTACTTGAACATTTGGATGCTCTAATACCGGATGACTGGGCGCATTATCTATGACAAAAAGTACTTTAAAATCAAGACATCATTGCTCCATATATATTTTAACTTCAGGAACAAAGCATTCTTCAAACCATTTCGTAAATACACCTGCTGTCATCCAGGCCATATTATTCGCCCTCCAATGAATCGGCAACTGTTGAATGTTTTTACCTCTCAAAACACGTGGCCTTAATGGTCGGTTTATTAAAAGAGGCTTTAAAATTTTGTCACAAGAAGTGTTGCTACATAATAAAAAAGTCACCCGATCTTTAGCAACTTTAAACCCACTAGCAATTTTTTCAGATTTTGCTATAAAAGTTCTGGCAGGCATTTTTTTTCCAGAATAGACCCGTTTCATTGGCATTGACAATTTGGTCAGGAACATTAGACCTCATCTTTGATTATTTTGACTAGTTTTGCTGGAAAGCTTTTAGCAGCCTCTTCATCTGCTGATGCAATTTCTCCTTTAATTTTTAAATTATGAAATGCATTTCTTTTAAGAAATCCTGTTAGCCATCCATCACTAGTCGAAAATTCTTTTCTCTTATCTTGACGACTTGTTGATGGCTCCGATATCTGCATTTGCTTATAAATTCGTAGTGCCTTCTGCTTTATAATATTTCCATCTACAAGTATTCTCTTTTGCAATAAGTCTTCCATCCAAAGCACTACACATTTTTCCATTTTTACTAACACTTCATCTCTAATGTATGACGATGTTTTGGAACTAAGTTTTAATGTGCAGATGACAGATTTCCATATGGCATTCTCATTTTTCTTAATGGTTCTGATAGTAGCTTCATTCAAGCCAAAATCCTTGCCCACAGATGTTGCAGCTTCACCTCTTGTAAGACAGTCCAAGATTTTTGATTTAACTTCTAAAGAAATGGCTTGCCTTTTACGAATCTTTGAAACTTTCGACATTTTGTTAAATGTTATCTAGTGTAAAAAATTTATCTAGATAAAAATAACCTTTTTTCACTTCTTAAGGTCAGAAACGTTCAAATACACAATTGATAGCACTGTGTATGGCTGATATGGCTAGATGTGGAATTGATTAAACATTATGAGCTAATAAACTAATTAGCTAATAGGAACAATTTAATGATGCAATATGTTATGTAAATGTCATACAAAATGGGTAAGAGTTATCGAATAGGGGTTTTTCCCAGTAGTTATTGGGGAACCCCCTTATTCGATAACATTATAGCAGTGCGCTGCGCAGTGCTGCCTAATTTTTGAAGTGTGGTAAAAACGTAAATTGTTTTGATACATTGGTACCAAAGACTGCAATTTATACTAGACCGCTCATGGTCACGTACATAAGTATAAGACAATGACTTTGAAATCATGTTAGATCAAATAAATTTTTCAAAAAAGGAAGACTTTTTTGAACCGTGTAACTTCAAATTCGTGTAAAAAAAAAAAAAAGAGTTGTGTGTATATAACATGCATTTTCAAGAAAAAATAAGAAGTGAAATAAATTAGATTTTCAAAGTGTATGATAAAAGTTAGAAAGGGAGTTTCATTAGTGACATAGTAAAAATTTACATTGTGGTAGTGTCATAGAATGTATGTGTATCAAATAATTGGTATATGCATGTGTATAAAACAATCACTCAAAAATTGGAATTTGTTAATAGTTCTATTTATATTAAATAGTTGAAGCATATTGAATAAAAATCAGATAGTCTCGGAATAAGATCTTAGACAATATAATTATATTAAAAAGCTTTGACAGGCTTTATAATCTTTAGTCTTTCTACAAGATTCTACTCAATGGTTTATTGAAACTACTTAAACACATTCATCCAGACTGAAATAAACTATCCATCTACTGTGTGAGATTCACAGAATATGCAATCAATGTAACACTTAGAAAAGCACAATTTTTAATTTCTCCCAAAACAATATTTTTTGATGAAAAGACATCTTTTAAATGATAACATTTTTATTAAAGTTAAAAATGCTATATTATATTATAAATTCAAAAATATTACCAGCTGCTGCAAGCCCATGAATTCCTGCATTACCTCCACTGCTACCTGCAGCAGCCAAAGCAGTTAAGTTTTGCATCATCATAGAGTTGATACCCACTATAAAATACACAAAATAATTGAATGTTAAGAAATCAATTATGCATATTTTCTATCAAAGTAACAAACTACAATTTTTATGAGTAAAAACACAACTTAAAAGCAAAATAATGAAATGCAATCAATTTAATTATAAGAGTCTGTTAAATTGTTAAAAAAGTAAAAAACAAATTTTAAAGTATGCAAAACACTAAAAGAAAAGTGTACCTGGATTATTTGTTGTTAAGCTTGCCAAAGCGGCTAAACTTTGTATATTTGCAGCATTTACATCTATAAGAAAAAAAAAAAAAAAAAAAAAAGAATTAAAAGGACATAATTTTTGTGACAGACAAAATGAGAAGCAATATTTTTGAATTAAAAGTTGTAATAACTTGAATACAAGTTTTGCAGTTAATTAAATAGTTAAATAAAACCTTGAAAAATATTCATATTTTAAAATTACAAACAGTTCATTCCCGTTATTTTTGAATCAAATAATAACTCTTGATCTATAAATCAATAATTGACCTCTTGCAGGTTATTAAGAGTTTGCGTCAAAAAACTAAATAAATCAGAAAAAAGTACTACAATAATTTATAGAAATGTAAATGAATGCAATATATACACATTGAGTTTGTTTGCATCAGGCTTGCATTCTTTAAAATTATAATGTATATTAAAATAAAATTTTTCACGGCAAATCACCAACATATAAATAGCAATAATACAATATTTAGCATATTGCAACTAAAATGCAAATTCAACCTTCATGAGAATTGTGAAATAGAACATAAAACTTATATGAAGAGAAAAGCTAAATCAGAAGCATATATATATATATATACATACAGTATGTTCCAAAAACATTGACCTCAGCTTTTATTCCTTAAATCTTAGACATATATAATAAATTACAAAGTTGACCAAAAACAGGTATAGAATTTTATGAAATTGATTAAAATTTTCAAGGGAATTAAATTTTAAGAAATACAAAATTTAAATTTTTATACGGCCCCCATACAAAAACATTTCCAATGAGTAAAATGTGCCCCCATACACTAATAAGGTGATGTACAAAATTTCAGCATTTTATCAGAAAAAGTCCCAGAGATATGAAAAGACAAAAATGCTGACTTAAACTACTTTTCGATGCATTGACATGGGTTCTTAGAAGACAAAAATCATGTTGGCAGATTGTGTTTCAGGAATCATACACAGATTATGAAAGAACACAATGATTACATAAATAAATAATAATTTTGCTATTTATTGGTACAAAAGTATTTACACTGTGTAGAAATAATAACTTTACACAAAGATTACAAAGCTTGTTCAAAATGTTTTCCATCCATGCCAAAGATCCATTAAAGATAAGAGGCAGATATTATTTGCCTATGATGCATTTCTGCGTTGCGGTTATTTGCACTCTTGCTGTAAACATTTACATTTTAATTTGTGATTAATCCCTCACCAACTTTGCTTAAATATATCTGAGACTTTATATGATAAAATGCTGAAATTTTGTACATCACCGTTTTAGTGTATGGGGTACATTTTACTCATTGGAAATGTTTTTGTACGGGGGCAGTATAAAAATTTAATTTTTGTATTTCTTCAAATTTAATCCCCTGAAAATTTTTATCGATTTCATAAAATTCTGTACCATTTTTTACGCAACTTTGTAATGTATTATATATGTCTAAGATCAATATTTAAGGAATAAAAGCCGAGGTCAATGTTTTTGGGACACCTTGTATATATTTTAATTTTACTTTCGTACAATGTTATTAGAGGAATTCTGTTGCTCGTATTCTCCTGATATGTTTCTCGGCTTTTTTTGTCTATGTATATAATACTTTTATATTATAATATAATTATATGAATTATAATTTGTACTTCTCCATACTGATTATTATTTAGTTAATTTCTTTTGTTTTAATTAGTATATTGCTTACATTCTTATGTTAACTTATAATTTACATTTTGGTTCTAATCTAGTGCTGTCATCTATTGTTAATCCTTCTTACTTTTATTACTATTTTTTATTTTTTTGGGGTAATTATTTATTTGCGTTTAGTATTATGTATTGATGAATTATTGAAGCTCTTGTAACTGTACTTTTTAGTACAATATTTTATTTTATTATTACTTATTTGGAATGGATTTTAAGTGAATCCAATTTTTACACTTTTGTATTGTTTAATATTTAGTGTTTTATTTAATCTAGTTTAAAACTAATGTAACTATAACATTGTTTTCTCTTATTTTGTAATTTCCTCCTGTTTTTAATTAGGATTAGGTTTTACATGGACTTAGTTGTTTATATATAAGCAATTATTTTATTTCTATTATTATTCTCTCTATGTTATATTATCATACTAATAATTTTACTTATACTATTATGAATTACACTACTTATATGATCTTACACCTTTCTGGTAGGTCGGACGGTCTGGGTCTCAACAACTACTTATATGATTTAGTGACTGGCAACCATATTTATACTTATTATTATATAATTTGATAGATATTGCCCGGTATTTTCAATTTATGTTGGGAATTGTTTAGACCGATATCAAATTACCAACATTGTGCTATGGATAGTTTTGAATATAATAATTACCCCACTAAAAATTATAATTTCAATAAATGTAAGAATAAAAATTGCAAATCCTGCCCATCTGCTTTTCTGTAAAATTTTTAATTGCCTCTATCGATTATCTTGTAAAATTTTCAATCTATCATATATTGGCCAAACTAGTAATCCCATTCATCTACGTATGAATGTTCATAGAGATCACGTCAAAAAATATATTCTCAATAATAATTTTCTTCTTACTTCCAATAAAATAGAATATAAACACTTTGCTAAACATGGTTTTGAAAATATCACTATACATATTTTGGATATAAAAACAAATACTGCAGATAAGATTTATTTTGAAAACTACTATATTAAATCAAATTGTACTCTTTCTCCATATGGATTAAATCAAATATATCTAAATGGCGATATTGTAAAAAATAATTTTGTAGATAATAAATATTCTATTTTTAATCACCTTTTTTTGAAACCCCATTTAAATAATAGTGAATAAGTCAAATTCAAAAGATTTAAATGTGGTAAAGGAAAAAACATTACAACATAATTTTAAAGCCGAGATAATTTATTTACATAATCAAGTTAATAAATTTTTCAATGGAAATTAATAAAATCCTGGGTTTTTGTGGCAAAGAAAAAACATTTAAATAAAGTTTATGCAATTTTCTTAAAATTAAATCTTGCTAATGAACATTTTAATCATATTTTCTATGATTTGCTTATTACAAAATCAAAGTATTTAAATTTAAAACTTAATCAATTTCATCTTAATAATATGTCTAATTCATATTGTGTAATCTCTTTCAAGCATCCCATTTATTTATAATTCTATAAATTTTGGTCATCTATTTAACAAGTTCAAACATTTAATGCCTATTGGAGATTTGAGTGTATCAAAGACTTTTAAACACAACAAGCCTATTGGTAGATCAATATTTAATTGTAATGAAATTTCACAATCACTTTCTATAGATCATGATTCTAAGTCAATTTTAGATAATGAATGTATTTGTAAAGTAAACGATTATGCTAAATTTCTAAATCCAGACTTGGGATATATAGTTACAGTAGACTTAGGTATAGTTAAAGACAATTCGTTAAGAACCATTATGTCTTTTGGCACTAAATTTAGGTTATCCTCTTGTAATAATTCTTTAAAAGTTTTAAAATCAATTAATCTTGATCTTGATAAATATACATAAAAATTAGCTTCTAAATATGCTATGCCTTTAGAGGCATTTAATACATGGAGATTTACTTTATTAGAATCAATTAAAAATGCTATTAGTAATATTAAATTGTCTAGATCTATATATGATATTGATAATATTAAACACTCCATTAATGATTTACAAAGATCTTTTGTTATTACCCATGTTGATAAAGCCTCTAATAATTATGCTATTATCTGTAAAAATTTTTATATACAATTTCTGTTAGATTATTTACAAAATAATAGTCTTTTTAAATTTGGTTTACATTCCATTAATAGTATCAAATTGACAATTATCAATATGTATAGTGATTTAAATATTAAATACAAATTTCTTAAAATTCCATATATAGTGCTTATTCCTAAATTTCATAAAAATCCTATTAAATTTTGAACAGTAACTAGTGGTCATAATACTTACTCTACTACTGCAAGTAAATTACTACTAAATTCTTTAAATCTTATAAATGACAGTTTACGTCAGTCTAGCAATAATTACCTTACTTTAAATAATAGTAAAGAATTAAAGAATAAATTAACATCACTTAAAAAACTAATAGGATTTCAAACTTTTGATTTTAAAGATCTTTCTAATAATATTAAGATCTCACACTTGTATGATGTAATTTTAACTCTATATAATGCTTATATTACTAATCTATCAACTCAAACCAATTTTATAAATTTTCCTAACTTCTTCACTTTGTTATTTTCAATAATTATATTTTTCAAGGAAATAAATTATACTTACAAGCCTCAGGAGTTCCACAAGGTGGCTGCAGTAGCAGTATGTTAGCTAATTTATACCTTTATCATTATGAACCGTCTTTTACTTCCATAGATTATACATTATACAGATATATTGATGATCTGATTTGTTTAGTATATACTGAAAATTATGTCATAGATATAGATTTCTATCCAGACAATTTGAAATTAATTCCTAATGAAGCTACTATTAGTAATATTAATTTTTTGGATTTAAATCTTATTATTGAACCTTCTAATAGAATTGTTACTAAGTTATATGATAAAAAAGACTATTTTAATTTTAACATTAATAAAATCTTACCATTTAATTCCTGCAACTTGATTCTATTGTTTAGAAATATTATACTTAATCAACTTTTTAGAATTTATAGATTATCTGATAAAAAATTTCATGTTATACATATAAATAATCTAAAAATTACCAGCAATTTATATAAATATCCCTCTTATTTTGCAAATGGTATAGTTAAAATTTAGATTATCTGGATTTTCATGAATTCTATTAATAGTTTTTTATATTAGCCTGACATCTCCATTCTCTTATATTAATAATATTTTTATTTTTACATCCATTTAAACATTAGCCTTTCTATTATTAGACCCTCCTTTTAGTTAGCTCTGATTGTATATTATCACTTCTTGCCTTTTCACATTACCGTTATTTATTTCTTACGAATGGCAATAGTAGATCATTTCTTTTTCCTTTGCGAATGGCAACACTGGTCTCTTCATTCTGGGTTCCAGGGTTCTACAGGTTCGTGCATTTGTAGTGTTATTTCCCAGGTATCCTTGTTTCCTCTTATGTTTTCTTTATGTATGTTGTCCAAGTAGAAATAGTTTATAGATATAATCTATTTCTTTAGAAACATACATTTTTTGAATACTGGATTTTTTGCAATTACTATGAATTTAATTTGTCCCATCATTGAACTTCAACATGGGTCAGGAGGGAGACTGATGTGATAAAATTGTTAAATTCATATAATAAAAAATAAATGTAGATACAATTATGTTTTTATCTCTAAAAATATTTGCTTATAAATGACCAATAAAACCAGAATGCAAATATTTGCTTAGAAATTACTAATATGGAACTCGATCAAAGTAATTACAACAACTGATTAAGTTAGAGAAATTTTTATTACCTGGTGTATGGTTTCCTGAGTTAATCGTTATACCACCTTGACCACCAATACCTTGAAGACCTAAGGCATTTAACCCTATAAATAAGAAAAATAAATAAACTTACAATATGATCATAACATATAATCAACATCTGATATGAAACATAAAATGGCTGAAAACATTATGACAATCAGAAATGTTTCTTAAAATTTAAACTAAAAAAAAAAGTTATGAAAAGTCTTAAAAATGACAGGGTATTTGGATCAACAGAATTCAAGTACTGAAAATTTGCAAAAATCTTAACTTTCAAATACTTTGAAATTTGTTTAAATATATCTTTAACTATGTTTATCCCACCAGTGAATAAAAGTTCAGCTATGGTTAAAGGTGTGGAGCTTATGATAGGGTTAAAAAATTGACAGTTGTATGGCAGGATCACAATTAACCTGACACCTCATTGATTAATTAGCGACTATATAAGATGTGCATATCCATTATTATGTTGCATAATGTCGGCCCATATGCTTCAGGCTTCTTAGAGTTCCCAACCTAAAGGCTCACCCTCTTGCACCTTCACTAGCAATGTTTGCCAGTCAACTAGATTTCTGTCGATTAGCAAAACAGTGCAAATGCTGCAAAATTCCACAACCATTGTAGACTAAATGCTAATTACTTAATGCACTTGAGCTAAAAACTATATGTACAATGCTCTTAATAGCTATGTACCATAGTTGTAATACCTGCAGACAGTTTCATGAGTGCATTCATTTCTACCTACCATAGCTGCTCATGAGGTGAACAGACTCCAGCTCTTGAATGATGCCGCTGTGTCCTTCACCCCACCTGCAGCGTTCCCACTCTTTTCATGAAACAAAAAGTAAGGCGTTTTTAAGAACCCAGAATACATTTTTAAGACTTTAACACATTTCATCCACATTTTAAGACCAAAACAATAAATGTGACAATATTTTTCATTAGTATGAAACTTAATTTTTTTTTTTATAAATACTAAATTAAGCATATTAAAAATAAATTAGTTTTTAACCAAGATATATTAAAATAATTACACATAAGGGAATTCCATTGTACAAACAAAAATAATAATAATAACAATAATAATTTTTCTAAGTAATATCTTAATGCTGAATTACCAATTTCAAATTCTCATCGAAATAAAAAACACAAATAAGGACTTATTAAGGACCAAGGGAACTCTGCATATGACATGGGACTTTGGAGTAAAATGTGCACTTTTTCAGTGTTCCTCAGGATATTCTTAATCCTGTAATTCCACACATAAAAAGCTATCTCAATTTTAATTTAAAATGTAGTATTGTTTGACATTTAAGTTTCATTTATCAGTTTTTTATTGCGAAGGTTAAATATATTTATCGGCGATAATGGCAATCTTTTTTAAAGTTGCCAACTTAAGAAACTTTTAATATCTCAACCTTGTACTGGATTTTTTGCAATGGTTTCATTGGCTTTAGAACATAAAGCTGAATAGGATGTATCACTTGCCTTGATGACATTATGTTGTTGTTGAGACCCAGACTGTCCGACCTACCAGAAAGGTGTAAGGTAACTGTTTGGACGGCCGGGAAGTGCCACCCAATTTAGACCGGAACCCAGTGGGGTAGGCATCCACAGGGACCGTACCCTCCTTCCCCTACCACCAACCTTTCGGAAGGACTTACGGACCTACATGTTTAACGTGATCGTACTCCGCGTGAACATGGCGGCAGTTTTGGCAGTGGCTGGAATCGAACCCGGGCCTACCGAGTGCAACTCCAGCGTGCTAACCAAAGGGCTACCGCGCCCCTGATAACATTATGTATACTTTCCTTTCTGTAACATTGGATTTTTTTGGTAAAAACAATCGGCAGCCTAAAACATTTTAGAAATGAATTTTTTTCTTAATTTTACTATTAAATCAAACATTTTGAAAGAGAATGAAGTAAAATGTCAGTTATTCTTTGAGTTATTCAAGATCAAAGATTATTAGGGACAAAGAGATGAATGCGAACTATTATATATATGATATTTCTTATTGATTTTGAAGCATAGCATATGAAACAATGAGCTATTATTTTATGGGAAATGTTCCTGTTTCCAATATGTTATGGCATTAATTTTTAAATATTAATACATGAAACTCATTATGTAAATTAATGGTTTATAATTAGGGGCAATGATGCAAAGGAATAATGTAACAATTCAAAACATCTTTTCAAAATGATTGCGTACTTTCAATAAAGCCAGAATCTTGGTTTTGGTCTCATTCGATCCATCATAGCTTCTAGATCAATGATAAAAATCAAAAAACCCAATTAGGTGTGAGATACAAAAGGGGTTTAAAAAAAAAAACTTGCATTATTTTAGCTCTCAAAATGCATGCCAATCTATTTTTATTTCTGCCTTAAATTGGAACAGTTTTTGATATTCAGAACTTTTATTAAGTATGTAGATATCACTTTTAGTAGCCACTAGCCATTAAAAATGTACGAAGCATGGCTGAAATGGCTAGTTTTAAAAAAAATTCAGCATAATAATCATCTGAAAACCTGAAACATTAAAGAAACAGTCTTTAGATTCAAAGCACTGAAAAAGAATGTTAACAAGAATCATCTTACTTCCATCATTATTAACTCATAATATTTGGTAAATTAAGCACAATATTTCTTTTAAAATTAACCACAATATGAAAATAAGCAAGTTTAGTCTGCCTACTGTTGAAGACCCAGACCGTCCGACTCGTCCAGAGGACTAAGAGCAACTATTTGGACGGCCGGAAGTCTGCCTACTGTGTAATAATTAGAGATGGAAGGAAAAAGATGCTTGTGGATTCTCAGTATTGCCCCACAAAACAAAATAAAATGTGTAATTCCACCATTAATGCGAAAAATTATTTCGTTTAGTAAAATAGTTATTCATTTATACTGACACACAGTGTTAGAAATTAAAAATTTGAACTAGGCGTCATTTGACGCCTATAAGTTCTGACTCTAGGTGCCAAATAGACACGGCTAGTTGCCATTTTTACATCTTTAACAATAACTATTTTTTAAATACCCATTTTTATTAAAGATATAAAAAAAGAATAATTCAGATTTTTGTATTAAAAATTGTTTTAAATTTTCTTAAAGTTTAAAATAAACTGAAAAATAAACTCAAGAAAAAATAAATAGAAATAAATTGCTAATTTGTTTTTACTTGGCAAAAAGGGCATAAAAAAACAACAAATTAAAAAAAAAAAACTTCTATTTAACAATTTTCAATTATGGTCATCTTGTACAGTCATTGCCCCAATACCCCTTCATTTCATCCTTGAAAATTAATTTTCCTGGGTTAAAACAGCAAATAATATAAAAGTTTTAGTTGATGAAAACAAATTGCGAGAATGGAAAATACATGATAATAAAATGGGATAAACCGATAATCACGTATAAATGCACATTTTAGTGACATTTCCATATAATCTTTCTCATATAACTTACAAATGTAAGACTTAAATATATTTAAAATTAAAATATTATAAGGGAATCTTGAGTGAAATTTAGTCACTTTTTGTGGCCAATTTTGTCAAAGTATGGAATTTCATTTTAAAATCTGTTTACTATATTTATCTTTAAAAAAAGGGGTGGGTGGGGATTTGCATATTTGTCCGGAGATCGGCAGTCAATGCAAATATTGGAGCTTCACGAAATGCAGAGTTGGCAGCTAGGTTCTGTATTTGCAAGTCAATAATAAGTTTTTGTTTTATAGTTGCTACTCTTTTTCTAGTCGCTTTGACAAACTATAAATCATACCCTTCAAACTCATCTACACCCTTTGGGTGAGCTAGACAGCCTGGGTAATAATAAAAAAAATATGAATCACATTAATTTCAGGGATTGATATAAAAAATGCATAGATGCCAACCTACCAAAAAGAAAGATAGGAACATATTGCATGAGGAAAAATTGCGCACTAATACCGTTTTTCCCCATACTGTTGCAAAATAGCCTTCTATTTTATTAATAATACATTTGAAAAATAGTTTTTCTATATAATATACGAAATAATTACAAACATTTTAAACGATGCAAGCAAATTGTAACAGTGGAAAAATACTTTCAAAATAAAACGAAATATAGAGGATCGCGCACAAATGCCGTTTATCGCGATACTGCTGCAATATAGCCTTTCATGTCATTAAAAATGCTCTTGAAAAATAGTTTTTCTGTATAATATAGTATATACGAAATAATTACAAACGTTGTAGACGATGCAAACAGATTGCAGAAGTGGAAAAGTATTTTCACAATAAAACGAAATATAAAGAAGATCGCGGACAAATGCCGTTTATCGCGGTACCCGGTACTCGTGCAATATAGCTCTTCATTTCTTTAATAATATGTCTGAAAAATGGTTTTCTTGTATATAACAAGGAATAATCATAAAAATTTTATTCGATGCAGATGTGTTTCTCCCACATTAATTAGAAACAGACGTAATCACGTGGAAACGGATTTTTAGTTGAAAACGCAGAAAACATCCATCTTAAAATTCCTGACTTTGTTTCTCATTTCGTGACCTACTTCCGATTTCATGACTTGTAGATACTCTTATGCAGATTTATATACAATAAAATATAAATGTTATGGAAAAGTAAAATCGGACTACTGTGGATCCAAATCGGATTCCCGGAACAAGACTGAAAAAACGGAGCAAGTACATAAAAATCTGAACACTTGGCAGCTATAAAAATGTCATTTTCAATGTCTAATAACAAAATATTAGCTAACTAAATTTGCAAGAGGCTGGAACGATTTAATCTGGAATGCACTGTGTTCTATAATAGTAAGCAATTAGAATGTAAAGACTGCAGGATCAGGATATCATTCCCTTTTCTTACAAGTGGGATACGTAGATCTAGGAGGCAATAAAGGGGAGGGGAGCAATCTCGGACATCGGAATGTCTGAGGATAAAGCAAACAAATAAATTCTTCAGAAGTGCAATTTCAGCTCTTGAAGGGTGGGGATGAGTTGAAGTACAATAAAGATCCCAATGTTTCCTTCCCTGAATAGACAGAGGGAGATTTTACTGTCTGTCTACCACCTGCAGATTTATCACTGTGGGCGTGTATAAAATGCCGCTTTTTTTTCGACCGCTGTCCGGTCCTCTACCAGGGATCGTAATTTAATCAAAGGGAAAGGGAAGACTGATATTTAACAATAGCATTGTTAGGCGTCAAATTGAAATTTCTAGTCGCAAATTACGACTAACGACCGCTAATTTCGAACACTGCTGACACACTATAAAAATAAGCTGATGACAATATTGAAAATATTGGGGTAATTTATGCCCATAGTGTATGCACATAACCAGAAGCCCTAAAGATGAAAACATTTGTATTTGGAGAGAAATTTATAAGCTGCCAACATCGGATGTTTTATGAAACAATATTCATCTTTAAAGTTAAGACTTGTTTTTGAATCCATTTTTTATTGGGTCTAATATGCTTAGCTAAAAATTGAACTGGATGAATAGAGATAGCAATTGAAAGTTGTACATTAAAATTTAAACAATATCAAGCAAATGCTTAAATATGAATCTTATATTAAAAAAATATTTATGAATTTTCATCTCATTAAGATGCTTGACCCCTTTTATCCTATTAATTCCTAGCTAAGATCACTGGCTTCCCAATATTGTTCTTGCTAATGAGGAATATAAAGGAATGAATTCTAGTCTGATTAATTATATTTGGAAATACTGGTTTTAGAGCAAAAATTCTTAAAGAATTTAAATTTTTAGAACTTTTTACCACAAATTGACACCAAATAAAGAATAATTGAGCAAAATTTTACCTTTGTAAAGAAAAATAAATTTATACTAATTTATCAGGTAGAAAGGGAAGTGCACTACACTAATCAACAATCTTTCAGTCTTCTTCAACTTTATTCTTATTTATTTTTTTCAGCAGAGATGAAAGGGGTTTTTTTTCTTCTTTTTTTCTTCTACTTTTGATCCCGCTAATGAAGTTTGGATTTTGGGGCAAAAGAAATTAAAAAACAAACAAAAACAATAGTAATCTCTATTTTGATAATACTCCTCACAGTCCGGATTTCGGACCATTAGTCATTTGTCTGGTTTCCTTTTGCATTTTGGAATTACAAAAATTTTAAGGAGTTTTAACAAAAATAGAGTTTTAATAGCCCTTAAAAGCAAAATGTGAATTTAAAGAGTTCTTAAGGAGTTTTTAGTAACAGTGCAAACCATGCTATTATGTATATATGTAATTTTTTACAATGAGATATATGTTAACACAGACATTACAAGGCAATTAGTTCCACTATTGAATTTACCAGCATGTTAGGATGTTAAGTCCTAGCAGTTTAGTAAAAATGTGTAATATAAAACCATTACAAATTTAGATCTAAAACTAACAGTTCCTTTACTTTTATGATTAAACTAGTAAATTCTTGCATTTTATGTATTCTTTAGCTTAAATACAATTTAAATTATAATTTAATATTAGTACAGCCTAAATTATGTGGTAGCCACCGGCCAACTTGGCTAATAACTTTAAAATTTGGCTAGTAAACTTTTGTGTAATAGTAGTCACACTGGCTAGTAACTTTCTGCCATCAATCCCAGCAAAGAGCAATCAATAGAATTGTAGAACCTGGTCAAATAAGTGTAAAGTAAAAAAAAAAAAAAGTGTTGTCCACATCTCATTTTTGTAAGTTAATGTCTATAAAATATAGCTTAAATTTAAAATTATAAAGTTATTTCTATATTATATATCCTTTTAATTATTGCATGTAGTGAGTATAACTTTATTGAAAAGAGATATCCGTTTTAGTTAAATCCGCATTCGTTTAATTGAGGTTGCACTATATTATGATTAGTTTTATTTAGTCATATAGAATTTAAATATTCATTAAATACATTTGCCATAGAGTATATTAAGTATACGACTCTTTAACCCAATGATTTCCAATTAGGGTTCCGTGGAACCCTGGGATCCTCAAGACCGTGCCTAAAATTCCTCGAGAATTTGCAAAAACTTGTGAAAAGGTGAAACTTGCCATGTTTTGTGTAACTGAGTAAGAAAATTAAAATTATTATTTTAACTTCAACTATTAATAAAACAATAAAGCATTATGGAAGCTTAACTTGGTTAGGCAGGGAATTTAAGCAGCAAGAATTTGAAAATATATTTTTAATTATATCACATGGGTCATTCTATGTCAAATCAACACAGCTTCCAACCTGACTGACACAGATTTTTTTAAAACTCGGCTATTTTGTTGCCCACTCATATATAAGACTCTACACAAAAATTTTACTAATTTCTTATCATTCTTGACATATTTTAAATATCTGTATATTTTGACCTAATCTATGGATTGTGCTGAAATAAGGCTTATTTTGTAGTTTAAGGTACAACCTTTCTTGTGATAAGTCACATGATCCTGTAAATGATATTTTTTCATTTCAAGATCACTTGATTTGACCTTTGACTGTGAACTGCAAAAAAAAAAAAAAAAAAAGTGTATCTAATTTTTTTCAAAAAAATATATATCGTTGATTCACTATTTATCTCTATTATACAAACATTTCAAGTTTGGAAAACTATGGGCTCATAGTGAAAAAAAATTCTAAATAAATATATGTTATATGAGAAGCTATTAAAAAAATGCTGGAAACTACATAAAAGCAGAATTGATTAAATAATTCTTAAATAAATATTATTATACTTAACAAAAACTTATAAACATTTACTAATGTGCATATAATTTTATAATTTTTGTTGCTCAATTTTAAGATTTGAAAGATAATGTAAATATTATTAATCATAATATTTTTTAAGTACACTCATAACCATTGCTATTTTGTGTGTATATATATTCTTATATAAAATAATGTATTTCAGCGATATATTATACTCTAGTTTAGTAGAATAAAGAATAAAATCTTGAATTTTACTTAGAATTTGCACAGTCCCCTAACCCTTTCTGGATGGCTGTCTTGAAACCACGCTATCAATCGACGCATGGGTGCGTCGACCATACAGAAAGGGTTAATAGTGTGTATCAATACTGTGAGAAACCCAGATAAATTTTGAACATTTCTTCAGAGTGTGATTTTTGGAGAGAGCTTGCTCAAACTCGGACATAGACTCCTAGCACTGCCAAGAATGCCAAAACAAAGTCATAAAGATTCGTCGTCACCGATAAGATGCTTGAAAAATCAAAAACAAAGCCATTTTGCATGTCATCAGGGAGAGGGGTGTAGAGATTTGCAAGTACGAGAGGGTTGTCTGAGCATTGTTGGATGCTGGGAAAAATTCCAGAGGGCTTATGCCAGGGTGGTCCCATAATCACGGTGGTATGGGAAGAAAGGAATATATATACAAAAAAGGACACACTCTGAGAAGATGTCCCATGGTCCCAAGAGAGAAAGGTCACACTAATACAGCTCACACAGCGAGCTGATGCTAGGATAAGATCACATGCCTCATACCAGTCGAGTATTGTTGTAAAGTTTTATATGCAATGATGTCAATAAAGTTTGTCTTATAATTGCAAACTTGGCTCTACCATGAATCAGCGGCTCTTTTTCCTTTTAGCATAGAACATCATGATTCGAACACTCACGCAAAATCCGAAGGATGATGAATAGCGAGAGTACCAGAGATCGAGTAGTTTTCTAATACTGAGTTTCTATGAACGTGACAACGATGATTGACGATCGAGTATATGTTATGACAAGTGTACATTTTGTATAAGCAATAACTGTCATACATACATTTTATTACAAATACCACAAACATGATTTCCAGCTATGTTCTCATGTTCTGAAGTCACAAATTGTTTAGTCTAGTAAAGGCCTTGTGTTTCCATTGGATAGGCACTCCGTGAAAACAGGTGTTTGGGGTGGGTGAAATGTACTAGCAATCTTAGAATAACTATATGTTGACAAAGGAAAAGATCAAATGAAGCCAAGTATACAAAGCAAAAATTACAAAGAATACAAAAATCTTTAAGGAACAAAGTTTTGTTTGTTTAATCATCTAGTAATATATCTGGGGGGAAAAGCAGAGTTTGAAATATTGTAACAACTAAAACAAAAGTTTTATAAAACTGAAAGCAGGTGCAAAAAAAAAATTCAAATATTAGTAATTTTGCCAAAGAGTTGGAGTATTCGAATACTTTTAGAATGGTTTGATCTGCCTAGATATCACAAAATAAATGCTTATCTTTCTGAGGTACCAGCAAGTGACTGAACTTTCATCCTAAAGGGTGGGGGTGGGGGAAGAGTGACTGCTTCAGGGCATGGGATGAGAAAGGGGAACTGCATAATCTTTTTTTGCAAGACATGTTTCCGCTCATACAAAATTATGATTTTTCTTTTAATAATTTTTTAAACAGCTATATTTATAAATATTTGAAATAATGATTTTAAATGGGATGTCATTTGTGTGAATCGAAAAAAAATTATGAATTGTATATCAAAAGGTTATAAAAATTGAGATTCCCAGGATACTAGTGCAAACTGTTCAGAAGCTAGTAGTAATCTATTTTATTGATTTTATAAAATAACAAATTGAATTCATATTGATTATTTTATTTAATTATGTTTCTCAAAGATGAATTAAAAGATTGATAAAATAATAATTTGAAATGGGATGTCATTTGCGTGGATTGAAAAAAAAAATTATGAACTGTATAACAAAAGGTTAAATAAATTGAGATTTCCAGGATGTTAGTGCAAACTGTTTTGAAGCTTGTAGTAGTTTATTATTATTAAATTTAGGGAGATTTTCTTGTGCACTATAAAAAATATCTTTAAAATCCATCTTTGAAAAACATAAATAAAATAATCAATATGAATTCAATTTATTTCAGAAATTAATAATTTTAGTTATTTTATAAAATCAATAAAATAGATGACAAACAAATAAATTAAATGTAGAACCCTTTTACCTCATGAAAGTGAATTGAATATACTTTTGGTTTACTATGACCTAAGAATGTGCATTAAGAAAATACCTAAGAATGTGCCTAAGGGGCGCCTTGAAATTCTGTCTGGATGGGCCAAAATCAAAAATCTAATTATGTCATTGGTGTTATTATATAGTTCTAAGATTACACATTTTACCCACCTCAAACATATGTTCCTATTAGGTGCTCACCCACTCATCCAATGGAAACAAAAGACCTTTACTTGATTAAACAATTTATGACCTCAGAACATGAGATTTTATTCCAGTTTTTATTCTTTAATCTACTAAACTAGGGTTCAATATCACTGAAATACATTATTACTTTCCTTTCATACATATAATGTATAAGGGCGCGGTAGCCCATTGGTTAGCGCGCTGGAGTTGCACTCGGTAGGCCCGGGTTCGATTCCAGCCACTGCCAAAACTGCTGCAGTGTTCATGCGGAGTACGATCACGTTAAACATGTGGGTCCGAAAGTCCTTCCGAGAGGTTGGTGGTAGGGGAAGGAGGGTATGGTCCCTGTGGATGCCTCCCCCACTGGGTTCTGGTCTAAATTGGGTGGCACTTCCCGACCGTCCAAACTGTTACCTTACACCTTTCTGGTATAAGGTGTTACCTTACACCTTTCTGGTGTCCGGCCGTCCAAATAGATGCTCAAGTCCTTGGTGACGAGTCGGACGGTCTGGGTCTTCAACACCTTTCTGGTAGGTCGGAAGGTCTGTGTTTCAACAACAACAACATATAATGTATAAGGAAAGTATTGTGACGGAGGTCAAAAATTCGAATTAGAGTTTTCGACGAGAAAGCACATTTCAAGCATCCCTGAACACGAATCAGGCATTTTTGAGATGATGTTTGTGTGTATGTGTCAGTTAGTCTGTGGAGACGATAACTGACGAATGAATGGAGTGATTCGAACAAAATTTGGTACAAAACTTACAATCCATGAATACTGGAAGCCTATTGTTTTTATACGCAATCAGATGTTCAGAAGCTCCTCTAAATTTTCGAGTAAATTTTGAAAAAAATCTTAAAAAAATTAAAATCTTTAATAAAGTTACGTAAATAGTCATTTCTTATGTAATTTTTCATTAGAAAATGATTGACAAATTTTAGAACGCTAGCATGAACCATTCTAGAGATATTGCACATTTTTCAAATAAATTTATCAAAAAATCCCATAAATTAAAAAAAAAATATTAACTGTTCAGAAACATGTTCACTTTTCATATGTAATATCATGTGATAAATTTGGTGACACTACTCTCTTGTGGATCTATCTTGTATAAAGATACTTTGAGTAATATTTTTGTATTTGAATGCCAATAGTCATTTTTCTGCTATAAGTTATTTCTCCATTCATAATGCTTGGCGAGATTTTGGCGGAATGTTGTCAATTTGGTGATTTTTTTAAATGTTGTCAAATTAACGATCTTGCCAAATGGAAAAAATGATGCTAAATCAATGAAAATGACGATTAATTGATGAAAATTCAATGGCTTGGAAAGAATATAAGTATCTACTATAAGAATAACCTTTTTTTTTTTTACTGTAACAGTAGTAAATTCATTGCATTATATAAGGAAAGTCATGTGCTGCCCATATCAGATATTTTTATATAAAGGACTGTTTGCCTACCAACAATGTGTCGAACTTTCTATTAGCAGGTTTAGCGTGTGCCTACCATATAAAGAAATAGCTAAGCTTCTGTTTTGGTCGAACCATCCAGTAAATAATTTATATTTTTAAAGTAAAATTTACAGTCCATTTAAAGATTGCTGGACAGAGACTACATATGCATACAAAATAGCAATGTTAATGAGTGCACTTTTTACATTCTCTTTCAAAGTTTAAAATTGAGAAAAATATATATATATAAAATCATATGCACATTAGTAAATGTCTATAACTTTTAGTTAAGTATAATGATGTTTATTTAAGAGTTATTTCATCAACTATGCTTTTATGTGGTTTAAAGCATTTTTTTAAGCTGCACATATAATATGTATTTAGAAATTTTTTTCACTACGAGTCCATGGGTTTCCCAACTTGAAATGTTTGTAGAGATAAAGTATCAACAATTTTTTTTTTCTTTGAAAAAAATTAAAAGATACACTTTCTTGCAGTTCAAGATCAAAGGTCAAATCAAGTGACCTTAAATGAAACATCATTTATAGGGTCATGTGATATATCACAATAAAGGTCATACCTTAAGATACAAAATCGGCCTTATTTCAGCACAATCCATAGATTATATACAAATATACAGATGTTGGAATATGTCAAGAATCATGAAAAATTACCAGATTTTCCAAAGTTCACATTTTTATAAGTAAAAAATTAATGAGAATTGGAGCCTAAAATTTTGCATAGAGTCATATATTAGTGGACAACAAAATAGCCAAGTTTAAAAAAAATCTGTGTCAGTTGGGTTGAAAATGCCACTTTTCTGTGTTTATTTGATATGGAATGACTCACATGACAATCTGAATGCATCATAGAACAATTAAATGTAACTTGTTTTTAATGTAACAATTGTATGAAAATCAAATATATTAAAACACAATTATTACAAATTACATATACAACGTTTGTTTGTAACCAGTAAGCCAAATATAAAGCAAAAATATTTGTCTTTTTTTATTAACAGTATTTAATAAATAGGAATAGGCAATAAATACACTTAAAGTATTTAATTCAAAAGCATGAGCTATTTATGAACTCTACTAATTTACATGACTATTTTGTAATTTATCACTGTGGAATCTACTATATGGCAGCTAAGTGGTGGGGGTTCCGCAAGATTCCACTAAACATTAGCTGTATATATGTTCTTTGTATGGAATATAGAATATGCAGAAACTTGTGCAAATTCCAATAGTATTCGAAATGACATTGTTATGCAAAACATTTTATTAAAATATTTAAATTAATGCTCCTAAAAAGAAGTTTAAGAATCTCTGTTCTCGCTATACAAAATTATCTTCATAGACAGATCTGAAGAATAAAACTTCCTAATCCAGTTCATACACAAATTTACAGAAAATATGAAAGTGAATCAATATATGCCACAATGAAAGGTCTAAAATTTTATTAGAAGATATACCCATACTACTTATGTTATCACGGATACTACTCATACTACTTGTATTTTCTGTATTTTCATAGATTAGAAGATTATACCCATACTACAATAAATGGGTTTAAAAAATCTTTCACCAAAATAAAATAGATGACGTAAGAACTTTAAAATATCAATAATCTTTGTAATCTTTACACCCAAAGACCATAATGATTATAATTCAATAAAAAATACAATAAAATTTATTTATATACATTTTTACTTTCTTTATATACATAATGTATAAGGAAAGTATTATGACGGGGTCGAAAATTCGAATTCAAGTTTTCAATGGGAGAGCACGTTTCAAGCATCCCTGATCACGAATCAAACATTTTTGAAGTGATGTCTGTGTGTGTGTGTCAGTGAGTCTGTGGAGATGATAACTGATGAACGAATGGATCGATTCGAACAAAATTTGGTACAAAAATCACAATCTGTAAACACTGGAAGCCTATTGTTTTTATACACAATCGAATGTTCAGAACCCCCCTAAATTTTCCGAGTGAAATTTTGAAAAAATCATCATAAAATCGAAACCGCTAATAAAGTTATGCAAATAGAGATTTCTTATGTAATTTTTCATTAGAAAATGATTGACATAAATTTTAGAACGCTAACATGAACCATTCTCGAGATATTGCACATTTTTCAAAAAAATTATCAAAAAGATATATATATATATAAAAAAAATATTTCCTATTGAGAAACATGTTCACTTTTCATATGTAATAATATGCGATAAATTTGGTGACATCATTCTCATGGATCTAGCTCGTTCCATTCATGAAAAAAGATACTTTGAGTAATACCTTTGTATTTGAACGCCAATAGTCATTTATCTGCTGTAAGAATAACATATTTCTCCATCCATAACGCTTGGCGAGATTTTAGCGACGAATTTGGCAGAATGTCGCCAACTTGGTGACATTTTTAATTGTTGCTAAATCAATACGCTAAAACGCTAAATCAATGAAAATGACGACTAATTGAAGAAAATTCAATATCGTGGAAAGAATATAAGTATCTACTATAAGAATAAAATTTTTTTAAACTGTAAAAGTAGTAAATTCATTGCATTATATAAGGAAAGTCATGAGTTGCCCCACATAAGATTTTTTTATTACGTAAATCAAAAAAGTTTTAAATTAAATGTTGTATAAATTCATTAGGTTTAATTCTGTTGCTTTGAAAGATGTTTTTTTCCCCCTGAAATAAATCTGCTGTATAAACTCATTGGGTTTCTATTGCTTAGTAACATGATAGTTTTTTTCAAATATTTTTGCGGAACAAATATTGTTTGCGTAATGTTATTTCTATAGAAAGTTTAATAGTGCATTTTTTATTAATACCTCGATAACCTCCGATCATAGAAACTCGAAATGTGGACTAAATTTTAAGTGGGGTTATTGTAAGTCTACCCTGAAAATTTCATCAAGATGGTTTAAATTGCAAATTTTTATAATTGAATTTGATAAATATATACTTTGATAACATTTTGAAAAGTACAACATTTTTCTTTTAATTCAGCTGATCACACCACAATTTCTTAGTAGTCCATCGCAATCGAAGTTTTTCCCAAGCCTGTTTCAATCTATCTGAAATTTTTGATCATGTTTTATAATTTGAAGGATTGCAGGAACAAAGATGAAAGACCTAACCGAAGCAATAACATACATCAAAACTGTTGGGGAAAAAATATAATAAAAAATAAATAAATAAAACCTAGAGAATAATGTACTTATAATACAGTAAAAATATCAAAGGCATTTAAACAAATTTCTTGATACTATTTGAAACTTAATAAATACATACCACTATTGGTACTGTTCGGAGATTGGGCCGCTGCCAGCGCTGCAAGTTGCTGCATGTTCAGAGAATTCATTCCTTAAAGAAAAGAAATAAAAAAAATCTTTAGAATAAACAGTATTATTGGTCACTTGAGCAAGTTATAAATATCCCTTTTGTAGATATTAAAATCATGCATTTTCTTACCTCCTGCAATCTGAGGTAGACTAGTAAAATTGCCATAGCCACCAGTTTGTGCCTGCTAGGGAAAGAATGGGAAATTAATGACATAGTTTATATAAATACAATGAGAAAATATTTACAACAAGCTGATTCATCTTTTATAGAAATTAAGATATTGAGATTATACAGAGTGGCTATAATTAAAGTATTTCTGTTTAGAGCTATCTGTACAGAGAACTAATGGCCAAAATGGAAATAAAGGTACTACATACAACACTATTCAGACCATGGAAGAAGGTACGTTTACAATATTCTCTATATATTAGAAATTCATAAATTGGAATAATTACAGTCATCTAGGTTCATTATTTTAGCAACTAGTTTACATGTGGCAAACATTTTGCCAATACTTTCACTTCTCCCTTTCCACACCTTTATATTTAAGATTAACAGTTACTGTATGAACTATCATCCTGGTAATATCACACCATCAAAACAAGCAAATCCATTAAAGTTTAGTCGAAGTTATCTAACTGAATTTGAAGCATAAACAAAGTAAAACATTTCATCATTACTGTACAATTTGAAGGAAAAAAAAAAAGTATCATTAATAAATTAAATGCGGAGTCACTTGATAACTGTGAAATATGCCATATTTTTAAATCATAGAAATATCATGTTATATTTCAACTCAATCACACCGATCAATATTGCTTATAATAAACACAAACCATTGCCAAGTTTTAACAATGATATGTAACAAAACTATTTTTTCAATATAAATGCTAGAATATTTAAATTTTGTATTTTATATGGATATTAAAACTGTAAACCTTTTAAAGAAATTGATTCAAAGCTAAGTAAAAAATGGCTGTTGTAGCAGTTTTTGCAAATTTTAAATAGATTAAAATAAAAACCTACAGTAACATTATGTTAATTGGAAAGTATTCTATTAAATTTCATTTTAGAGCTTTTGTAGTAAAGGTAAAATAGTTATTGGTGACAATGGCTATTTTTTATTGAATTATTTGAAAAATATTGATATTATTTGAAATATATATATTGATATTATTTGAAAAATAAATAATATCTCAAGAGAGGATAGCACTACATTTTTTGCAATGGCTTCACTGATTCTATACTTTTCATTTTATGACATTGTACACATATATTTCATTTTATGACATTTCAGACTGCAGTCGAGTAAAAAAATAAAATGACTGGCACAACTTTTCTGCAATGCATTTTCTAAAAATGTTTATAGCTAAATAAAACATACTGCAAAATTAAAAGCAAAAAGCTTGTTCTACTAGTTATTCAGGATCATAGTGCATCATGGACAGTCAAGTCATAATCAACTATTATATGCAATAGTTTAAAAGGAGTTTACAATGGTATTATATCAATACACATTATGTGATGTTTAAAAGGCTTGATGGGATATGCAGAAACATTTACGTGCAGTATTGGTTCAATTTAAAACATATTTGATGAGAATAAAAATAAATTTATTGCTTTTGAGATTTTGGTGCATAGGAGTGAAAACGAGGGTTGATGAGTGTAGCAAACAGGGACTGCAATAATTGGAGTTAAAACTCTGGTGCTTCATAAATAACATTAAGCTAACAAGTATAGTAGGATCACAAAGTGCGTGTAGTTGGAAAAATAACAGGGACTCCTGAAATGTGCTGCATATTCAGATAATAGTGTTAAGTTTTTATTCACAACAATATGTTCAGTCAGCATATTTAAAAATTTTAAAAGCTACTATAATAAATTTCATAACAAATATATTTGTTTCCATGGCTCTTGATTTATGCATCCATTTATTGTTTTATCTTTCATAGCAGCTGTTTAAAATCACAAATTGTCTCTCTTTCAATCTCAAATTGTAAATACAACTCGAAAATCAAATATTAAATTACTATTACAAATGTTTTATTGTTTCATCCCTTCTGGAACATTGTCCCCCCCCCACTAGCATATGATTCCAATTGATTACAAAATGGAAATATAACTTCACTTTGAAACACATTGGTCATTTTAAATATATCTTTATCTTTTACTTTTTTTTGCCATTTGCAATCCTTTGATGATTAAACTTATAATAACATGTGTGCAATAACATTGCTTCTTAAGTTGTAAACACTTGCAGGTAAAACTGATTATTGCAAATTAATTAGCATTTTTTAATATTTATTATTTCCTCTAAGGCTTGCTAAACAGAATTTTAGTTTAACTTACATTTTTATACAATGGAGTATTCAGAAATTGGTGATATTATTTATTACTACTTTCGCTATGGCATTAAGACCAGGATTGATATTTCTGTGACACTTTGATTTTTTTTTTCTAGTGATTTACTTTCCTACAGTACATTGTGGCAATTCTTTTTATGGAAATTAATTATACATTTTGATATCAGGAAAGTAAAGAGAAGTTTAACTGTAATTAAATACAACTAAATATCCACACACATTTTTTTTTAAATGGATATAAATAAAACTTACTGCAATATACTGGGAACCAAGACCTATATTACTAAAACTAGTCATATTCCAAATATTCGTCATCATTTGTTGCTGGCGCTTAAGATCTTTGTCTTTCTGAGTGTCTGCAAATTTTACTACAAGGGGACTACTACAACCCTATAAAAAAGATAAGTGAATTCAAAAGATCATACTACTGTTTAAGTATTAGAAAATATTAGAAATCTGTTTTATGATGTGAATAACATCTATGGTTTGGGTAGCTCTGGCTGAAAACTGAGCATTATGAGAAATGTAAGCACTTTGTATGCTTATATTTCCAAACCTAATAAATAAAAAACAAACAATTTTTACTTGTTTTGTCAGAAATATAGTTTTATGAATATATAGAAGAATTCTAATATATTTTTAATAATTTAAACTTTTTTTGATGTGTGTGTGTGGAGGTGGTGGTGGTGTAGTGGGGGGTTGTAACCAAGAAGTTTTTGCCTCACTTTGCTTATTTTCACTTAAAACATCTTTTAAACTATAAAAAATAGATAGAGACAGTAAGGGACAAAAATGTTAGTAGGAAACCTGGGTTCTACATAAATAATTTGTTTTTATAAAACTTTTATAGTTTTCGAGGAATCATCTTGTTAAGTTCAAGGAGATTGAAATATTTCCTTTTCAAGTGTACAATGTTTGTATCCCCAAAACTAACAATGCTAGCTGTGAACTTTAAGAAGTGATTTGTCGTCCTATAAGGAATTTGATTTGAACCAGATTCTTTTTCTAAATATAATGGTTATAGTTTTGATATTTTAATATTTTGAACTATCGTGAAAAGTTGTTCTAATTTTGCTATTTTAATATTTTGAGCAGTTCTGAAAATGTTTAAAGAAGGCAAATCAATAACAAAGAAATATGTTATTTACACAAAACCATTTCAGCTCCATTGGACTAGAGTCGTTGCCAATTTTTATAAATATTTTATAAATTAAAATATTTACTCATGTTTTAAAATAATAAATGGAGTATGTTATATATTTGCTTACAAGAAGACAATTTTTCAACAATAATAGGTGTATCTTGCAACTATGCAACACTAGTTGAATGTTACCCAATTTTTTACCACTACTTGGCTGTTCAAAACTCTATGTACACTGATCCAGAATATTAGCATTACTTTAAACATAAATTGACACACTTTGTTTTCAACAAAGAAAATATGACCCACCTAGTTTCTTTTAGGAAAAATCTCTAACATGTGCTAGAGAGAAATAGAATGACAAATTGCTATAATTTTCAGCCTATAACTGTCTTCAGATCTCTTTGATAAGAAAAGGTTTATTTCATATTGATAAATGGGTAATGGTTTTACTGTCTTGCTTTTAAGAAAATATTTTCTTTTAATTATAAATGGGAACAGTATACAAAATCCAATTTAGAATGGTTGTATTGGCACTCTAATGGTCTCTGTAGGGTCATACTTTTGGGGTTCTTTTGACCAATAAATCTTGCAACATAAAATCAGCAAAACGCTTAAAAAATGAACTTCTTAATTTTCATAAAAACTCTAATTTCTGGATATGGAAAACGTTGATAACTCAATTGCATCTGTAGATGCAATATTCCAGGATAATATTGCCAGGTACATACAATGGCAATTTTAATATTAATAGTAAAGATGTAGCAGTTATTCTTCTGAGATGATAGTAAAGTGTGATAATTGGATAGCTCAAATGATCAAGCGTCGAGTTCGCAGATAGGTGGTTCGTAGTTCATATTCAGACTGGAACAGTGGTTCTCTTTAAAAAAAATTGCTTAAATACTTCAGTGTATAATAACTAATTTTTCAAATAGTATAGCATACCCTGCAGTGTGCTACAGTATGTATAATTAATTGCATAAATTACAGCCTTTTATTGGGATCTGATTGGAGGCACAGGTTCGCAACCAGTGCTGTCGCTGACAAAATTTTCAGGCCCCTGTGCAGTAAAAGCGCTCCCCTTTTAGTAGTAGGAGGAGGGAGCACTTTGACTGCACAGGGGAAGTAGGTAACTAGCAACTACCCTCTATTTTATGTTAATGACCTGTTTTCATAAACTGTTTATGAGGTCCAGGGTCCCAAGCCTCCCAGACACGTATACAAAGCATTCTTTTGTCCCTTCTTGTCAGTGGTCCTATTCGCCAAGGATTCGCTCTCGGTTTATTCATCAGTTGACGTAAATAGCCTTACTTTTCCATTTTCCGCCTCCTCAGCAATTTTTCATTGAACCAAAGCAGCAGACAATAATTTCCTGAAAGGTTACCATAAATGTTTATTGCTACAAATAGTTTTTGCAAAAAGTGCAGAGAAGATTATTAAATGATGTTTACTACAATTCGCCTGCACAGCTAGCATGCACAGCTAGCAACATAACTAGCAATGCCCAAACATATCTCATTAGAAGTATGATTGATAGAAAAGTTTTGATTTATGGTAAGATTTTTTTTTATTTATGTATTTCTATACTCTTATATCTGTGATTACAATCCAAAATTTTGTATTTTATACAATTTTTTTCCAATTTCCTATAGAAATATTTTAACTCTGTTCAGATTAATGTAAATTATTCATTATTTCATGATTATTCTTTTGCTATGATTTTCAGAAGAATGTATAAAATATTTATTAACATGTGTATTATGTTTTCATTTTTTAATATTTACGAAGGTGTCTAGTTAATTGTGGGCAAAATTTTTATACATAATTTTATAGCAATTATGATTTTGTTGTACATTATAATAACAATCTAATATTAGTACCGGCACTGGATTATATCGCTTCTTTGGTAATCCGATAGTATCAGTATCAAATCTTTTTAGGTTTCGTGGCATCCCCAATATATACATATATATTAGGGATATGTATATATACACACACACATATACATATCTACATAATAAAAGGCAATGTCTGTATGTCTGTCTGTTTTATACACTATAGGCTCAGCGACCGCAAGTCCCAGAGCTACAAAATTTGGCAATCATAGATTATTTTTTTTGTTATTTAATGTTTTATGTGATATCGACCGTTTTTTCCCCTTTTTTCACCACCATTCAGACGTCGTTGAAAAAAAGAAATCACACGGCCGGAAAAAGCAGTTAATTGTGAGTAAAAATATATCAATTTCAAATCTCAATATCAATTTCTAATATTTTTTAAAGATTTTAAAACAAAAGTCACTTTCGGCTCAAAAAAACCAACTTTCGTTTTTAAATCCTCGCATCCGAAAAAGTATCGAGAATTTCGACTAATAATTTACATTTTTAGAAAGGCACATCAAATTAAACATCAGGCTTTCTTACAAGCCCAATCTGGTCAAGAAATAACTATAAATAGCATCCCGATCCTGATTTTAAAGAAGTAATGATTTTAAATTTCTCGACGACTTTACGATGAAGATCCAATTTTTCTACCACATGCGCGTGCAGCCAGGGACATCACACTGTTTCCATGGGATATTGTGAGGGTGTTGAAGGCCCAGACTATATGACCAACCCTAAGGCAGCTTAATGTGTGGCCGGAATATTGTGAAGGTGAAATTATTGTTATTTAATGTTTTATGCAATATTTTAAATGGTGGAACGATATGGATTTTTAAATGATGGAACGATGCAATGAGGATGATGGAATTACGAGCTTAACATATGGTCATTATAAAATTTAAATGACACACGTCAAAACTGATTTTTAAAATTTGAATTTTTTTTTTTTTTTGTTATTTAATTTAATGTTTTATGCGATTTCGACCATTTCCCCCCCTTTTTTCACCACCATCCAGACATCATAGAAAAAAAGAAAAAGAAATCACACGACCGGAAAGAGCAGTCAATTGCGAGTAAAAATATATCAATTTCAAATCTTAATTTCAATTTCTAATATTTTTTAAAGATTTTAAATCAAAAGTCACTTTCGGCTCAAAAAAAACCAACTTTCATTTTTAAATCCTCGCATCTGAAAAAGTATTGAGAATTTTGACTAATAATTTATATTTTTAGAAAGGCACATCAAATTAAACATCAGGCTTTCTTACAAGCCCAATCTGGTCAAGAAATAACTATAAATAGCAGCCCAATCCTGATTTTAAATTTCTGGACGACTTCACGGCGAAGATCCGATTTTTCTATCACATGTGCGTGCAGCCGGGGGACATTACGCTGTTTCGATGGAGATATTGTGAGGGTGTTGAAGGCCCAGACCACACGACCAACCCTAAGGCTTGTGGCAGCTTAATGTGTGGCCGGGATATTGTGAGGGTGAAATTATTATTGTTATTTAATGTTTTATACGATATTTTAAATGGTAGAACGATATGGATTTTTAAATGTATATTTTAATTTATGAATATTTTGATTTTATGGATATTTTAAATGACAATAGAACGATGCAATGAGGATGATGGAATTAAGAGCTTAGTATATGGTCATTATAAAATGTAAATGATTGAATTATGGTTTGTACAGTTTTTGGCCTAGGGACAATTAAAAACCGAATTAGTGATTGCGTTTTATAAGGTTTTTGGCTCATTATGCAGGATTGAATTGTGGCGATATATTGTTTACATCGGGTGGTGGTTGGGACCACAATGAAAAAACTTAAAACACTGAAAAAATAAAAAAATAAGTAAAAAGAAAGTTATGGAGATTGTCACGGTGATATTACGTTATATTTTAAACACGGGAATTGCAATCGGTAGGCCCGGGTTCGATTCCCGCCACTGCCAAAACTGCCACCGTGTTCACGAGGAGTACGATTGCATTATCAGGGTGGCCACTCTTTGGACATATTGAAATTCCCTGACTTTTCCAGGTTTTCCAGGTGAATTGAAAAGAAATTCCAGATCAGTAATTTTAACATAAAACGTGCGCACGCACGTCCCTATTTAGTTACAAATTTGATTAAAGAATCTTAACAATTTAACTACACTATCCAAAAAAGTTATATTAAATCAGGAGAAAAAAATACACATATTTTTTTTGTTTTTACAAATAAATTTTGACATTTTTAATAAAAAATTCATGTAAATGCAGTAAAATTAGACTACTGAAATATTTAAAAGAATTTAATGGTTTTCATTGAAGACAATAAAAAGAAATAGTCTAAACTGATGTCTATAAATATGGGCATTGCAAATTGCTCGTAATGACAGAGATCATTAAAGATATGCAAAAACTACACTATAACAAGCTACAGCCATTGAATAATTAATGTCAATTCAGCAATGTCGAAAGAATGCTATTAAAATAGAAAAAAATATAGTAAATTGTATATAATATACAGAGATGCCAACCTCTGCAAGGGGTCATTGGTAGAAAAATCAGGAGTTTTCAGTAAAACCGCATTGACCATCAGTAAGATTTTACATATATTGACAATATATATTTTAAAACCTTAGAATAAGTTCAAAATGTAGTTTTGCTAACTTAACTGAGTTAATTACAACTGAATGGCACTATGTGAAAATAATTAGGAAATTAACCTTTATAATTAACCAAAATATGAAAATAAGTTAGTTTAGTCATGTTAATGTACAACAATAGGGAGATGGAGATCAATGGAAAAGGATAATTGAGTACTCTTGGCAACGTCCGCGAAAAAAAAAAAAAAAAAACTGAATTTCACGATCGTACTATTTATGTGAAAATAATTAAAAAATTAACCTTTATAATCAACCAAAATATGAAAATAATCTTGTTTAGTAAAGTTAATGTGATACAATAGGGTGATGGAGATCGATGGAAAAGGATAATTGCGTCCTCTCTGCAATGCCCGCAAAAAAAAAAAAAAAAACTGAATTTCACGATCGTACTATTTATGTGAAAATAATTAAAAAATTAGCTTGTATAATCAACCAAAATATGAAAAGAAACTAGTTTAGTCAAGTTAATGTGCTACAATAGGGAGATGGAGATCGATGGAAAAGGATAATTGCGTACTCTCGGCAACGCCCGCAAAAAAAAAAAAAAAAAAGAAAACTGAATTTTGCGATCGTACTATTTATGTGAAAATAATTAAAAAATTAGCCTTTATAATCAACCAAAATATGAAAATAAGCTAGTTTAGTCAAGTTAACGTGCAATAATAAGGGGATGGAGATGGATGGAAAAAGACAATTTTGTACTCAGCAAAGCCCAAAAAGGACTGAATTGCGCAATCCTATAATTTAAGCGAAATATAATTTGTTTAGTAAAATATTTCTTTATTTTTACGGGCACTATAAAAATAAATTAGGTCTTTTGTTCTGATATGAAATCATTAGAAGAAGAAAATGGATGCAAACTGATAATTTTGAACTCTCAGCACAGCAGGGAATATGAACTGAATAGTAGGATGCATGGATTTCACGAGATTTTCCGTAGTTTTGGGAGTAATGTCCGTAAAACCGTAAGATAAAGTAAAAATCCGTACAAACTACGGAAAATCCGTAAAAGTTGGCATCTCTGTACTTGGCGACATTTGTCCAAAATGGCGCACAAACTCCGCATTTTTGCTTTTATACGGAATTAAATGGACACATGGCAACCTTTATTTAGCGGTTACGAGTACAGTGTAATACTTGGCGAAATTTTTCGAAAATGGCGTACAAACTGCGCAGTTCTGTTTTTATATGGACAACTAGTAAAAAAAAAAAAAAATTCCAGAATTTTCACAAAATTCCCTGACTTTTCCCGGTTTTCCCTGACCATTCTAAAATTCCCTGACTTTTCCCGGTTTTCCCTGACCATTCTAAAATTCCCTGACTTTTCCCGGTTTCCAGGTTGAGTGGCCACCCTGATTATACATGTGGGTCTGTAAGTCCTTACGAGAGGTTGGTGGTAGGGGAAGGAGGGTATGGTCCCTGTGGATGCCTCTCCCACTGGGTTCTGGTCTAAATTGGGTGAATAAAAAGAAAGTTATGAAGATTGTCGTGAAGGGCGCAGTATCCCAGTGGTTAGAGTGCGGGAATTGCACTTGGTAGGCCCGAGTTCGATTCCCGCCACTGCCAAAACTGCTGCAGTGTTCATGCGGAGTATGATCATGTTAAACATGTGGCTCCATAAGTCCCTCTGAGAGGTTGGTAGTGGGGGAAGGAGGGTACGGTTAATGTGGATGCCTCCCCCACTGGGTGGCACTTCCTGGCCGTCCAAATAGTTACCTTACACCTTTCTGGTAGGTCGCACCAGCGAGTTTGCCATGATCAGAATTTTCAAGGGTAGCGAACAGGCTGGTCACCGAAGGCGGCTAGTATACATACATATATATATATATATATACACATACATATATATATATATATGTATGTATGTGTATACACATATATATATATAAATATATATATATATATATACACATATATATATCAGATAACCTAAATAATGCAAATTTCGATGTATATACAAGGTGTATCGGAATTCATCATCAATATTTGGTGGGGAGGTAGGGAGTAGGATAAGAAGACTATTTCACATAGTAAAGCATAGACGCAAACGAACGCATGACGATGTAGAGGGCGCTTTGTGTCCACAACTCCCATTCATGCACAAAGCTGTCTGACGTGTGGTTCCAGCATGACGGGACTCCAGTACATTTCGCAAATGATGTGAGTGGTTACCTGACCAGAAAATTTGGAGCTCAAAGGATTGGTCCCGGTGGATCGGCTTGTTGGCCACTGCGGTCACTGGATTTATCTCCAATCGACTGCTTTGTATGGGGTGCGATGAAAAACATGGTGTATGAAACCCCTGTTGCCAGTGCTATGGACCTTGTAGAACGCATATCGGTTGCCGCTACAAATCTCCAGGAAATGCCGGGCATATTCCAAACAGTCCGGTTGTCCATGTAACGTAATTGTGAGGCATGCACTCTAGTAAATGGTCGGTATTTCGAGCACCTCTTGTAAGTCTGATGCACAAATAAATGGTTTTTTTTATTTACTTTCTTGTTATGTGTTCTTTCCATCATTTAACCGGGCTCATGTTGTCCTACTACATGACGTCTGAGCCCATGTTTTCCTATGTGAAATAGTCTTCTTTTCCCATTCCCTACCTCCCCACCAAATATTGATGATGAATTCAGATACATCCTGTATATATATATATATATATATATATAAAATAAATAAGAAGAAATTGTGCTACAGATTTGGTTCAAACATCATTAGAAAGAACATTCTTTGACCGTTCCGTTGGTGTCAAGATGCAAACACTGTGATAAAATTTTTGATCGCTAAGGAACTAATATGTGTGGAAAATGTTAAAACATAAAGTAAGCAAAAAACTTTTGGCTACAGAGTGCACACACACATGCACTGACAAACATTTTCTCTTATTAAGTAAGATTGACTATTAATACTGCAACTTTGAAAACACAACAGGTAGGTGTTCTGTAGAATTGCTGTAGAGTTAAAATTGGCAGTTTCATGGGTAAAAAATTTTAAGAACTGCTGCCCAAAACTATTTCTTTACTGCATGTTATTTTAAGTTATGTTTTTAGAATGTTTAACACTCTCAATTTAAATTGTTGGTTTTCAAAGGAGTTAAAAAGATTGAAACAGCTATTTGTTGAGCTAAAAGTGGCTGTAAAGAATTCAAATGCGTAAAACAAGTAAAACAGCATTTTAATAAATTTGAGTTATAACTTGAACATGAATATCATATAACCAAATGTTGTAATATTTATATTTAAGCAATAACTCAAATTTATTAAAATATAAATAATATTCATGTAACATGAGGGCTAATACACAAATTATATTTCTCCACACCACTAAAATATTTTAACATAAACACACATACTAGAAGATGATCAGCTTCTAGTGAAGGGACAATTTATCTATAAAAATATTTAAATGAAGGGCAGTATAAGATGAACATGTCTAAATATTCATTGTATTGATGCTAAATTGTATTTTTATAATGAAGTATAAAATTATTGGCAGTGGCTTCAGTTCTATGGAGTTGAAATGGTTTTGCGCGAATAACATCTTTATTTGTGGGTGGTTTGTCTTCTTTAGACATTTTCCAAACAGTTCTAAATATTAAAATACCAAAATTAGAACCATCTTTTCAAAATAGCTCAAAATAAACTCATACAGAAATTAAAAATCACTATATTTCGAAAGTAAAACCCCCGATCCAAAATCCAATCCTTGTAGGGCTTTCAAAGAGCTACAAATTTCTTCTTATAGTTCACAGCTAAAACTTTTGGTTTTTATGATAGAAGTATTATAAACTTAAAAAGCGAAAATTTTTTAATCTTCATGAACGTGACAAAATTATTCCTTGAAAGCTATAACAGTTTCGTAAAACCAAATTAGTAATCTAGAAACTGGATATCCTATTAAACATTTTTGTCACTTACTGTTAATATATATATTTTATAGTAGAAAATATTTCAAGTGAAAGTAATCAAAGCGAGACAAAAACTCATTTGGACAAAAACTTTTTAGTTTTTTCAATAAAAATAAATTTGGAATACTAAAATTATTTTTATACATTCATAAATAGTAAACCATATTTCGGACAAAACGGTTTGGCGATAAACATCTAAAATGTTTACATTTTTTGTAATGCTTCGATTCTAGCTAAAAATACATACCTCAACTATTCTCATCAAAAATTAGAACAGTTGGTAGCACAGTATAAGTACATGCATACAAGTTTGTAACATTAAAATCTAATTCAATACCATTTAAATTATTTCATTTGTAGAATAACACAGAAATCTTCATTAAGATAAATAATAATAATAAACTTACATCCATGGTTTGTGAATGGTTCATTGATTTTATGGCATTTATAGCACACTGCCTAGACGCATATGTAATGAAAGCACACCCTGAAGAAAAATGAGAGAAAATTTCAAATCAATACACTGAAAGAAAAATGAATACAGAGATGTATAATATCAATATTATGAATATACTGCAATATTTACAACATTACATCAAATGTATACATTGCAACATTTTAATAAATATGCAAGTTTTTAAACATAGGAAAGACAAATTTTGTATTAAAGGGGGAAAGAAACCCAACATATTTTATTTTAGTAACAAAGTGTTAGTTTATTAATTATAAATATTAAAAATTTAAAACAAACTCTTGAACACATTTAGTACATAAGTGAATAAGGGTATATAGGGGAACTGTTATAAAAGATATCAACATTTTAAATTTAAATACAGCAAGAGATCAATCGTGTTAATAATAAACAGAACTTTCTGATTTGCATATGATCAGTTTTTATAGTCATTTAGTCATTATTTTTTTTAATTATTTAATTACATGTTGTTGAATTGACTTATTCAACATTATTGATTCAATGACTTATCTATTGCTATCAACATTGCCAATGAAAAATGCACAATTGGACATTTTCTACATTCTGAGGTGGAGGTGAGGGTCCTTTGGACCCGGGTACTCCGTAAGCAAGCGTCTTGGCTTGGCTCTATTGAGTCAAGACATGAAAAATTGAATTTATGATTATACAGCTTGAAAAATAAACACAGGAATTTAACAGCTGATCATTATCTAATGCATAAGCTTACAGTATAGTGTTCTTGTATGTGTAATAAAATACATAATTTTCTGTGTCATTTAATTTCTATATATGAAAGAATTTTACAATTAAATTGCCATCTTACCTATGTGTGTTACATAATTATGCATATTATCTCCTAGAATAATGTACTTGTAAAGACATACAGGATGTCACAATAAAAGAGTAAGTTACATAAGTATTCAAAGTATTAAACATTTAATATTTAAAAAGTTGAGGTAAAAAATCTAGAAAATCAGATAAATCCCATAAGTAGGAAGAGTGGAATGATATCCCTCTTTTTAAACAGCAATAAGGCATTTGGCAGAAAAGTTCTGGTTTCTGCAATGCAAGCAGACAGAGGTGTTTATCTAATTAGGACTTATTATGTGGCTTTTGTTTTCATTCAGTAAAATGGGTGTCAATCAAAAAATACTTTCTTCATCTTTTGCAATACTTGATTACATAAGGAGACATAGCAGAACATGTAACAGTATTTTTTCTCCAAAAGCAGACATGATAGTGTCACACAGGTTAAAAAAAAGTAATAACATGATGAATTATTTTTTTTTATCTTATTTTACTATTGCTGGGACAGAAACTTACATTTACATTATTATTAACTCTCATAATATTTAGTTAATTATGCACACTATTTCTTTAAAATTACCAAATATAAAAATATGCTGATTTAGTCTACCTAATGTGTAATAATTAAAGGATGGGGGTGGATGGAAAAAGATGCTTGTGAATTTTCTACAATGCACCAAGATACAAAATGAATTGTACAATCCTACCATTTATGTGAAAAATTATTTCCTTTAGTGAAATATTTATGCATTTATACTGGCACACTAAAAAAACCTAATAATATTTGAAATAAATCATATTGGGGTACTTTATGTATATAGTGCACACAAAAAGTAGCTCTTCTATATATATATATATAAAAAAAAAAAAAAAAAAAAAAGCCCACGAAAAAGACGTTTTTGGAAAAAAAGTCATGAGATGCCCACATCACATTTTTTTTTTGTGAAACAAATACTTATCTCTAAAATTACACTTGTTTTTGAATCCATTTTTTTTATTGGGGCTGATGCTTACAGAAAAATTTAACTGGATGAAAAGAGATATGGATCGAAAGCTGTATATTAAAATTCAAAATTCAAATTATATCAGGCACATGTTCAAAATTAAACATTGCATTCGAAAATATTTATATATTTCAACCTCATTAAGATGGCTTGACCCCTCTAATCCCATTAATGCCCAGATCAACCAAAGACATAACTCTCACTGGTTCCCTCCCTTTCAGTGTTACTTGACTGACTCAAACACTTAGTGAAAATATTGTTCTTGCTAATGAGGAAAGTAAAAATCCTAGTCCGAATAATAATATTTGGAAATATTTGTTTTAGAGCAAATATTCTTAAATAATTCAAATTTTCAGAACTTTTTACCCCAAATTAACACCAAACAAAGTATAATTGAGCAAAAGTTTACCTTTGTAAAGAAAGAGAAACTTATAGTAATTTATCAAAAGGGAAGTGCACTACACTAATCAACAATCTTTCAGTCTTTTTCAACTTAACTTTTTTTCAGGAGAAATGAAAGGGAGTGTTTTGCTTCTGCATTTTCTACTTTTGATTCAGCTAATGAAGTTTGGATTTTGGGGCTTTATTTTTTATTGTCCTTTTGATTGTTACAAGTTTTATGCAAAAGATGTCATAAAAGTAGATCAAACTAAAATAAAAAAAATGCCACAGGAGAGTTGCAGCATATCCGTTATTACTGCTCCATCACTTACTAAAGAAAATTTTGTAATCATAAAAATGATATCCAAAAGAAACATTAAAAATAATTGTGCATATTCCAGAGAAATCTAAAAATATAGACACATTCTTAACAGAAGCAATCATACTTTTACCAGAGCAGCTGAAGTCTTCTTCCGTAAGCCTAACAGAGTTACAGTGTATCCTTTATTACTATCCCATATTATGGATATCTCAGAAACATTAATTTTTAACAAACTATAAATGATCTAATTTACATTACTTTATGGGTAGCTATTAGCTGTATATTTCATATGTGGATGTATATTTGTGGGAAGTAATATGTATATATTTTGGATGTTTGTGTTGTGTGGGAGGATTATTCCATGTAATAACATAGAACAGACTGTTGAACCCTAGTCACTAAACTTTCAAGTTTATTCTTTTCAAAATAGAACACAACTGCATTTTATTCATTTTTATTTACTTTGTTCTCTTTGCCAGTGTTTGATATTATGTGCTAACTAATATAAATTAGTTCTAAATTAAATTCTAATTTCTTCTCAAAATATTTAACTATTCCAATTCACAATATTAAATTTAAAAGAAATCAAGAAAAGGATTGATTTTTTTTGTTAAAATGCTATGTATTTTATACTAGAAATCATAATTTAAGTTACATATATTAAATCATATTGCATATGTTTGAATTTCCTGCAATTCATTAATACAAACATCCCATAGAGTAAGCTGTACATGTATATAGTATATAACTGTACAGGTAGAACTGTATAGGAGAAACATATTACCTCTGCTTTGACCATTAATATCTCTCAAAACAGTACACTCTTCTATTTGCCCAAACGAAGAAAACATAACTCTAACATCATTTTCCGTACATTTTTTTGACAACATGCCAATGAATAACTTTCTTTCTGCAAATAAGCATAATTTGAACATAAGAAAATACAAATTTAAGGAATAAAAATCACAGTAAATACAAGGTGATTTAAGTATATTGAACATACAGGATATCCGCAAATTCTTGCAAAAAAAAAAAAAAAAAAAAAAGGGGTGGGGGGATAGTACACAGTAAGATGAACAATATTTGCCATAGAATCTAGGGTCGCAATCCACTCATAGTGGTAGAAAAAAAAGAGACTCAAGTAACAGATGTTTAGCACAATGCCATTCGCATCAGAGTATTACTTTAAGGAGCTCCGACACCGGCAAAGGAAGGATTCTTGCACCCTTTCAAAGACCCCTGGTGTGGAGTTGATCTTGCCCACAGCAACAGAGATTCTGGAGCCGAGATATTCGATGGAGTTCACAGGTGTCTTGTACACCAACTCTTTCATGTGCTACTAGAAGAAGAAGTCCGGTGGATTCAAGTCTGGGAAGTGTGGAGGCCGAGCTACAGGTCTATCATGCCCAATTCATCACTGTGGATACATCATGTTTAGAAAATGTTGGATGGCGATAGAAAAGTGCATCGGGGCTCAATCATGCATAAACCATGTCATGTGAGGTGAACGTAACACCCTGCAACAGACCGGGTAGAACATGCTCCAGGAACACACTGTACATGGTGCCAGTTAGGAGTTCTGGCAAAAAAATAAGGTCCTACCAGCCGATCACCAAGAATACCTGTCCAGAAGTTGATGGTAAATCTTGGCTGGTGTTTATGAGGGGTAGTGACATGGGGTTGTTCCTCAGCCCATGTGTGCTGGTTGTGAGTATTAACCTCTTGCCTGCCGTGGGCGTATATATTCGCCTCGCTAAGTCGATGTGTTAACTGCCCCGGGCGTATATATACGCCTTTCTGAAAGTACGGTTCTTTGTAATGCGCCGCTATCAGTAAAACTACTCCCACGGCTTTGGAATGCTATAAAATGACCTTGACAGTGTTTGCGAAGGATTTACTTATTTTAGAGAAAGGGTAGAGGAATTGGAAAGGAGAATGTTTCTGGAACGGGGAAAGTCATAGCTAAGCAGTTATTGCTTGTGTTTCTCTTTTAGTAGTTCGTGCTTTTTTATTCTTCTTTCGCTTTTGTTTTCGTTACCGTGTGTAATAAAAGATTTTTATTTTTTTGTACGAATATGTTAGATATGGCTATTTGGAATGCCTTCATCTTACAGAAAAAACAACTCCCAAACTCTGATAATTACAACTTCCGAATGAAATTGGTGGAAAGCATAATTGAAAAAGTCCATGTTACTGCACCACGAGTAGCCAAACGACAAGTTACAAAGTGACTGTCCTTTACGACTTACTGAAAGACATTTTCCGGACATAGTACCATCAACGACTTCAAAGAAAAATGCATCAAGAAAATGTGTTGTTTGTTCAAGGAAAAAAATTCGCCGTGAATCCCGCTATCAATGCACTGAATGTGATGTCGGTTTATATGTCCAACCATGTTTCAGGATATACCATATGACAGCTAAGTTCTAACATTTTTTTTTTCTTATTATACTGTTACTCTATACTTTAAATGTTGTATTTTCATTTTTTTCTTGTTTTTTTTTTTTTGTAAAAGTAAACAGTTTTAGATTGAAAAGAGTGCCTCTTCTTTTCCCCCAATACACCGTATAACTACGTGCGCCTGTGTGCGGTGGCACTGGGGATTGAATCTCGCAAGTTTTTATCGGCAGGTAAGGGGTTAAAAATGCTTTCCCAATTAAACATGGTCTCATCACTGAATAGCACCAATTGGATGAGTGTCCCTGCTGGTGTACGGATGTGTTTGTGTTCGCTCCTGATTTTCTCCATGTGCTTATATTTGTCAGTGTATGCTTGCGCTGCCACGTGCGCGTAATGTGTCTGAGGATGCGAGGACTGTGATGGTTAAAGGCAAGTGTATGAAAAGCGAAAGCTGTGTTTTACGACTATAGGATTTATCAAGTATAGAAAGACTACCAAGGGAATAGGGAATTGTGAAAAGGCCATATGTCCCGGGGGCATACCTTCAAGCTGCGACTATTGGATCTACTGATATGGACTGTGTTATTGCCGGGACCTCTTTGATGCCGGATAAAGAATACCACTACGAGACTGCTGCCATTTATGAAGCTGAATACTTGGACTCCCAAAAGCAGAAATTCCTAGAGACTCCATGAGTTGGAAGATCATGACTTATCTGATGTACTATAATTTCATCATCGCCAGGATGGAAGAGGAACTAGAAGATGAGGACACCGATTATGAGTAAGCTAAGGTGTTACAGAAAATAATAACAGGTACCATTTCAGATTCTTCTTTGCTGGAAACCCCTGACTCCCACGTGTTAGTTAACAGGAAATCTTACAACTTCATTTATGATATGGTCAAGCATTAGAAACTAAAATCGGACAATGAGTTATATCTAATTTACAAAGATAAGATGTACAAAAAAACTTGAAGGGTTTATTACCCCAAGTAACTGTAAAAAACCCAAACTATCGGATCAGGCTGAGCTAGAGCTGCAAGTTCAAAATAAATTTGAAGAATTAATAGTTAAGGAAGTCACTATAGCAGATGCAGCAAGACATGGTGCTCCATTTTTGGTGTCCACATACATCACGAACATTCAATATCCTTCTTTGAGATTGCGAATGAGCCAGTTTCCTACAGCCTTCGATCAATACGGATGAACATCTAATGGTATGGGCTACGATTCGGAAATATTTCCTGGTACAATCTATCTGCATTCCATCCATTACCACCTGCTTGGCAGTATCTGTTGCCAATTCCTCATATGTGTACTTCTCCATGACCCACACAATTACGTCTGTTAGCATGCAATGTCATGATAATAGCAGTGAAATGATTCAGCTGCATTTTTAAATGTTTGCTAGTATATTGTTAAACCATACAGCACACATGCATGAAGCCACACTTTGGATGCTTCCATTCCACTCAGTACTCAGTAGAGTGGATGGGTGCACAAGAGTGAATCATTGCTACTTTGAATTGTGTACACTTTTAATCTCTTCTTTGGAAGTGTTTTGGCTGTATGGCCAGAGAGCTCAGAGTTTCGTTTAGGAAGAATAATCGTCAATGCTGTTACAGCAGTTAATTTGCTTTGCATGTTGTGTTCAGAGAGCTCAGAGATATTGGGTTATACTTTTGGATATTTAATAATTTTAGGAATTTTGTTTTTAATTTAAACGTGTTCAGCGGTCTTATTTACATAGTCACTCTCCATTTTCCAATTGTTTAGATTTTTGATATTCTTCTGTTCCAAATAGGTTCTTTTCCTTAAGTTTTGTGTTAAAAACGGCGAAAGTTCGTTCCTTTTAGGTTTTAGCAATTTAAATTTATTTAAATTGGCTAATTTGTGATTCCATTTATTGCCCTTTTTATTCCCTTTAATTTGATTCCAAATTTATTGCTCTCTGTTAAAAATTCATTAATTCATTGCAATTTTTCAATTTTATTCTATTTTCAACTTTTTAAATATTTTAGAATCGTTCATATTTAAATTGTTGCCAAATTCGTATATTCCAAATCGTTTCACTTCATTTTCTTTTAATTTTCGTCTGCTTTGAAATTCCAATTCGCTTCTTTAAAATTTCGAGTTTTTAATTGGTTGACCGTAATATTAAAATCGTCTGTCATTAATTATTTTATCGTTCATCAATAACTTTGTTTACAATCTGTGGCAGCGATATTTCGTAGTATATAAATAAAATCGTGCACTTTTTCGATCTCTTTCCTCTTTTAAGAAATGACTCGTGCAGACGTGTTTTTCGTTCGCTCCTGTGATTTTCCCGCCTTTTCTTCGAAGTGTTCTATCATTCGAACATTTGTTCTCTGCCTTGTGTGGTAGCTTCTCAGACCTGTACGGACATGGCGTCCGCTTTTTCTACAAACCCTGAACTCCCTGATATTCCTCCGGACCTGAAAATCATTGTTTCCCGATTCAGAAATGGGAACTTTCCATTACCGGATCCAACTTCTAATGGATATCTGCAATACCTTAATGATCTTTCCCATACTGGAAGCTTCCTGATGGCCGAGTGGCACAAGATCGCTGCTGGACTTTCTGAAAGATCCACGGAATCATTCCAAGGTATGTGTAGAACTTTGACCTCTTATTTTGAGCAGAATGTTTGTATTTCTAATCTGACTCCCTTTAAATCTGAGATCGAAGCTTATATTTCTCAGCATGAAAGTATCTTACATGCTAACTCTAACTGTTTTTCAAATGCTAATTCTTGTATTAATTCTAATCTTAACTTAATCTCTACTCTTAATGCTAATGCTACTATTACTGCTAACTCTGATGCAAATAACTGTAAGATCTTAAATCAGAACAGTGTTATCACTGAAAATGTTCATCCTTCTAATTCTAACTCTAAAGCTATTTTTACTGATAATCCTAAGGATAACTCTATTGCTGATGCAATAACTAATACTAATACTTTATCTAAAGATAACACTGCTGAGGATATGGAAGGATTTACCTTTCCCCACCATAAAAAAGTTTGTCGTGAGACTCAAATCACTTCTGGATTTAAATCCATAACTGCTCTGAACGCCTTCGAAGCGCTTAGTATGGATACTAATGGTCCCCCTGAAGAGATTAACTCGCAAAATGACTACCCTCAAACCACTGATCACGCTACTGAGCTAAACCAAGCTAACGATGTAAATCCCTCTTCCAATTATTACAAACCTGAACCCTTCTTCGTTAACTGCCCCGATAATTGGAGAACCCTGGTCCAAGGACTCAACTCGCTAGTGTCTACCCCTGTTAAAGCCCAGCTTGCTGGTGAACATATTAAAATCAGCCCGCAAACTCTTGAAGATTTTAGGATTGTTCAAAAAATTCTAATTGAGAAAAAACTGGAATTTCATTCCATTAATATCAAGGCAGAGAGGCCTGTCAAAATCCTTATCAAAGGACTTCCCATTAACTCTCCTATCAATGAGCTGTATGACGAACTTAGAATTAAAGGATTCAACGTGCACAGAATTACGCAGCTTAAAGACTTAAAGAATAAAGCTCCCCTTCCTATTTACTTGATATATCTCAATCCTGCTAAAAACTGGGAAACCATCTATGAGTTACAAACTTTAATTGATATGTCTATCAAAGTTAAAAAATTCGAGTTCAGAGGTACCAAAATGTGTTTCCGCTGTCAGCGGTACGGACATTCCAGCGATTGTTGCTATCAACCCCCCAGATGCTTAAAATGCAGTCTTAACCACTTCACCCGTGAATGCACCAAATCCCCTAGCACCCCCGCCAAATGTGCTAACTGCCTTGGCCCACATCCCGCTAATTTCAGACTCTGCCCCTCCAATCCTCAAAATAAGAACAAACCCCCCATTAACACCACCCAATCTGCACCCCCGCCCCCTAAAACGCAACAAACCGTACCTAACCCCCAAGATTTCCCTGTTCTCCAAAATAAAAATCTTACTCCAAATCCCCCCCATCCTAAAACTGTTCAAAAAACCAATAACAAAACTGTCAATAACAACCCCAATTCACCTACTAGCACCCCTAAAACATTTGCTGAAGCTGTCGCCAACCTCACTACCACCCGTGGACCACAATCTGACGCTCTCCCCACCTCCAGTGAAAACGCTCACACTTCTACCAGCAAACCCCCTTTTCAGGAGCCCATCAAGCAACCTAACAATAACACCTCCTTACCCCCCTCTACTCCTGCTTCTTCCTCTTCTACTAATGATAACAACTCTGCTACTGCAACCACTTCTTCCTCTAATTGCTCTGATAATAATCAAACTAATTCTTCGCAACTTACTGATCTCATACTGCTCATCCAGGAGATGAAAAAGATTTTTACTGACCTTGACTTAGACTTTGAAAAAATTAAAAAATTTTTGGCTACTGTACAGGTCAAGTTCCAACAAACCAGCAATCCCCTGGACAAGCTTCTTGAAGTAATATCGGCCTTTGACGAGGTCTTTTGTACAGTCTCTACGCCCCAGGATGGGGAGTAATCAGATCCTCTCTTCTGTTCGCCTCTTGTCCTGGAACGCCAACGGACTTAAGAATAAAATCACCGAATTACGGGACTTCGTACAAAACAATCCCTTGGATATTATTCTCATACAAGAAGTCAAGCCTGGACGTCGCCCCCCCCCTCTGAAAATTGCTAATTACAGAAGATATACAGCGCTTCGTACTCAAAATCAGGGCTCCTCTGCCTCTGGAGGTGTCTCCATCTATGTTAAAAATTGTTTTCCACACCACGAACTTAATCCTTTGGATACGGATATCATCGAAAATAAAATGATTCACCTTGATCTTCCTAACCACCCTCCCATCGTCATTGGCTCCATTTATATAAAACCTGGCCAAAACATCAACCTGCAGAATGATCTTGATAAAATCTTTAAAGTCAAACACAGAGAAATCATGGCCGGAGACTTCAATGCTCATCATATGTTCTGGAACTGTAGACGTCGCAACAGGTACGGTAAACAAATTATGGACTTTGTTTCTGCTAATGACATCCATGTTGCTGTCCCCTCCAAACCCACCCATTACTCTCTTATGGCTACCCCTTCTACCATCGACTTCGCACTTTTGAAAAATATTCACTACCCTTACACCTTTGAAACCCTTGAAGAACTTTCCTCGGACCATCGCCCCATTCTTCTTACAATCCACCTTAACTCCCTCCTCCCTATTTCTAATCTTCCTACTGCCATCAACTGGAAAAAGTATAAAAACAACCTGCTTAAATCTTCCCTTCTCATCCCCAAAATTAACTGCACCAACGACCTTGACTCTGCTGTTAACGACCTCACTCACGAAATCCAGAGATCCCTGGCTGATGCCACTTCTTCCCGCCCTGCCCCTCGTTACAACTCCCTTCCGCAGCACATCAAAAATAAAATCAAAGCCCGTAATGCAACTCGCAGAATTTGGCAAACTACCAGGAACCCCCAAACTAAAATCTCCCTTAACACCCTTAACAAAAAAATCAGAACTGAAGTCCATAAGTATAATCAGCAAAACTGGAAATCCTACATTGAATCTCTCTCCCCCGAAGACAAGACTTTATGGAAAGATATCAAAAGAGTCAGAAGACCATTCGCACAATTCCCGCCATTGCGAGCGAATTGTGGAATGGCCTTTTCCGATCTCGACAAGGCAAATGCCATTGCGGAGTCGTATGAAAAGCAATTTCAAACTCACAGACCTGATGAAGCCTGCCACTCTCATATCAACCAATCTGTTGAAACATTCCTTTCTACCCCCCACCTGGAAGTCATCCCCCCCTCCACCCCTTCTGAAGTCATTGGGCACATTCATAAACTCAAAAATAAAAAATCCCCCGGTATTGACAAAATTTCCAATCGAGCTGTTAAATACTTTCCCCTTAACATCATTTTCTATCTTGTTTACATCATCAATGCCATGCTTAAACTCAGACACTTCCCCTCTTGCTGGAAAGAAGCTATCATTATTCCAATTCTTAAACATGGTAGTAACCCCTCTGACCCCATCTCATACCGTCCTATCTCTCTGCTTTCCTCCCTCAGCAAACTCAGCGAACGAATTATTCAAAACAGACTTCTCAACTTCATTGAAAATCACAATCTGATTATCCCGGAACAGTTCGGATTCAGACCCGCCCACTCTACGTCCCACCAGCTTCTTCGACTGGTTGAATTTGTTGCTGAGGGAATGAAAGAAAAGAAATCTGTTGCGGCTCTGATGCTGGACATTGAAAAGGCCTTTCATAGGACTTGGACGACTGGAATTATTTATAAACTCATTCAAATGGACATCCCCCCCCCTCTGGTGCTTATTATCAACTCCTACCTTCAGAACAGATCTTTCCATGTGCGTATCTCCAACACCCTTTCCGCACAGAAACCCATCCAAGCAGGAGTCCCCCAAGGTTCGATTCTCGCCCCCCTCCTGTTTAATTGCTATGTCAACGACCTTCCTCGCTCCCCCCATACTTCTCTGTGTCTGTATGCTGACGACACATGCATCATTTCTGCTAATCACAACATCAACTATCTTCAAATCAATCTGCAAGATCACATTAATTCACTGGAAAACTATTACAAGCTTTGGAAGATCAAAATCAATGCACCTAAATCGCAGGCAATCTTCTTCTCTGCTAGACGTATCCCCCCCCCTCCCATCATGATCAACAGCCAACCAATCTGCTTTGCACGCACTGCCAAATATCTCGGCGTCCATTTGGATAGCCGACTTACTTGGAGAGTGCATTTTGACTATATTATCAAGAAATCACGTAAACTTGTTGGAACCCTTAATCATCTTCTCTTCTCAAATCACTTAGATACAAGTAATAAAATTCTGCTTTACAAAACTATCATCCAGCCCATTCTCCTCTACGCTTGTCCCATCTGGGGTTTTGCTTGCAAAACAAACATTAATAAAATCCAAGTTGAACAAAATCGTATCCTTAGGATAATTCGTAAAGCTCCCCGCTACCTACGCAACGACGTCATCAGGAAGGATTTTAAAATCAAAACAATAAATTTCACAATCCGCAAACAGGCTAAAAAATTTTTTCAAAACATTCCCACCATCCGTAACGAAGAGCTCTTTAATATTCCAGATTATGACCCGCGGCAGCAGAGAAAGCGTCCGCGAGCAGTTCTTTACAACCCTCCGTAAATTTACGTATTTTTCATCCTTCCATCCCCTCTTAATTTTAATACTTTCTTCTCTTGTATCTAAATCTTAAATTCTGCTTCATCTCGCATCTTCGGATATTTTTTTCCCCTCTCCTGTTCTTAACAGATGGCAGCACTTGCGCTGCAGCTTTCCTTCCAAGCTGGAAGGCGGGACTCTGTCCCTTTTGTATTGTTCTTTTGTTGTGTTTACAAACCTCTTCTGCTCAAATAATGTCATGTTCACACATATTATTTTCATATCGGAGATGAAAGCCACCCGGCTAGGTGCTCCTCTAAATTGGCACATTGCGACACGTTTTTTTTTTTTCGATCTCTTCTCTCTTCTCTTCTGATTAGAACTAAAAGATGTAAGCTATTAAGCTGTCCTGTGCGGTTAGGCACACATTCTGTGGAATGTTTTTATTTCGCGTCTTTCAACCTTGTTCGCTTTTAATTTACGATGTTTAGTTAACGATTCTTGTTTCCTGCTATGACTTAAGTGCATACCCTTAACGCTGCATATAAAATAAAATGTTTATCCCGGCTAATTAAAAGTCTGATCTGTTATGAAGTTGTAGCATCTTCAATCGGTTTTTCCCGCCATGGAGGCCATGCTTAGTCTAAACAATCAAGATTATTGTGTCTAAAAGCTCTCGCCTGCCCTGTAGATTTGAGAAGTGCTTTGACGCCAATTAAGCGGTTGTTTATCGTTATCCGTATGCATTCTTTAAATGGCGTATTGAGTCAGCATTTCCATATGTGATTAATGGACTATATGCTCGGCGTTAAGTACAGATGAGCAAAGAAGTGTCCATTGTTTCCGATGAAGAAATCGTTAATTGAGGTTTGTGCTGATCAAATTTTACGACGTTGAGGAGCGTGATGACGTGTGAGCGGTCTTTCTTTTGGACTGGAATGGATGGTTTTCCTCGTATTTAAGCGATTGGACTTTTGCCTTTCCATCTTCGTCTCATCTGTTGGGATCTGAAGCATCCAGCATGTTCCATGACGGCTCTACATCCGGGTGATATCTTTTAAATTCTAATTTTTAATTGTTTCTGTCAGTTTTAGACTGTTTTAAAGTTTAAATTGAGTTGGCACAGAATAAGACCCCTTTAGACCTATATATTTTAGGTCACATGAACCTGAGGTTTTTCTTTAACTTTTGTTCCAAATTTTCTGTTTGGCTAGCTGATGTTCTTTTTAATTCTAAATTCAAGTTTGACAAATAATTGAATAACTTTAACTTTGTTAACTTTAAATTTAATATTCTAACATTTGTACTAACCACTAAACGACCGGCCTTTGTATAAATTCAATTTATTTTAATTATTTAAGATGTTTAATTTGATTTATTTAGTTAATGAGATGTTTAAAAGTTGTAAAATGTTTTGAAAATTCTATAAAAATGAAGTTTAAATTTTAAACGTTAGATTTTGAAAACCTAAAATCTGTGTTCTTTCTTTTAGTTTAATGTTTTTATTTTTAGGAAAGTGCCAGCTTTAATATTTTACAGGATTAGCATATTTTTATGCACTTAGAAATAGCCGGTCAACTGGCACATTTTCAGATGGCTTTTAGGTTTTTAAGAACATTGGAAAACTTGGTATATTTTGAATATTTAGAATGTTTTTTTAGTATATCATAAATGCATTTCACCCTCCCGACACATTGTTAAACCATACAGCACACATGCATGAAGCCACACTTTGGATGCTTCCATTCTACTCAGTATTCAGTACAGTGGATGGGTGCACAAGAGTGAATCATTGCTACTTTGAATTGTGTACACTTTTAATCTCTTCTTTGGAAGTGTTTTGGCTGTGTGCCCAGAGAGCTCAGAGTTTTGTTTAGGAAGAATAACCGTCAATGCTGTTACAGCAGTTAATTTGCTTTGCATGTTGTGTTTCTGCCACTATGAGTGGATTGCGACCCTAGGTTCTTATGGCAAATATTGTTCGTTTTGCTGTGTACTATCACCCCTCTTTCTTTGTTGTAAGAGTTTGCAAACACCCTGTATTTTCATTATGGATTACATTTAATCTACAACAATGGGAAACTAGGGTTCCTATTCCATAAATAAGGGGGAAAAGTCTGTTTTCTATAGATTTAAAAAAAAAAAATATTGAAAAAATTATTTAGGTATCACAAATTTGAAAAAAAAGCTCTAAATGAACTTTTATGTATTTAATTAGCAAAATTTGAAGCCATTGTTGGGACAATAAACTGATTTTGCCCAAAATTTGATTAAAAATTTAAATTGTGATTATATAATGGAATGCAAATTTTCTTCAGTTCACATATAATGTAAATTTTTCTCAATTTTAAAGGTATTTTTGATCATTTTCAAATTCTTTGAATTTATTGGATTTTCTTTTTACAGGAAGTATAGAAATTATAAAAATTTGGATAATTTCTTAGAATAATAGGTAATTCTTAGGAAACTATTAAAATTTCTGTCTTTAATATCCTATCAAGCTTATTTTGAATATATAGAGTAGAATCTCAATAGATAAATTTTTTTTGACAATTTGAACATATACCACTGATTGTGTAGTATTGCCAGGGAAGTTCTTGTAATTGCTTTACTTATTCCTGTAATATTGATTTAGCACATAAACACTTATGCCAAGACTAAAATTGCACTTGGGAATTATTTAATTAGATACTGTCCATCTTTACACTTGCCATGTTACTGTATAATGCCTCACCATGCAGTGACACAAAAAAGTAACAAATCAGATTCTTTCATTTATCCTGATTTGCTGTAGTAAATCAATCCCAGCTTTTCATGTTGTATTCCTTTTAAATATACAAAATATTTTCTGTATGGAACAGTCAGTTTAGCAAGTGCTTATCCTACGCAAAGGAGTAAGGAGAATGTTTATTGCTGTTTATAGCTGAGAGTAGGAGTTTTTGTTTTAGGGAAAATCAATTAAACAGTAGATTGTAGCACTTTTCATTTGCTTTTGGATAGTCGCTGAAACATTTTTCAATATTGATACCTTGTTGATGATTTTTGTATCATTCACAAGCTCAAGGTTTTTACATATTTCGAGAATATATTTATAATTATTAATTTTTAAAAATATTACCAAATCCTTTCTTTAAAAACCTCTTACCACTTTGATGAAAGTAGTTATGAAGTTTTTTGCCAAATATTAAAAATTTTTGCCAATGGCGAAAATAACAAGTGCTAGTAAAAATCCTGCAAAATGCTAACCGATGCTTCATTATAAAGTATACAATCATATGCTGAAGCAATTAGTTGTCTAAAATGATTGTATATATTTATATTTAGGGAATTACATTTTTGGGACACAACTATTCACCAGCTTTGAACTTCCCCATAGGCTTTAATTAGCTAGTAGAAAAATTAGCATGACTATAGCTTTAGAATCATCACGTAAAACTGTCAAAAATGGAAGTGAAAGAAAATTATAACAAACTTAGTTTTCTCTCACAAAAATTATTTTATTTAAAAATCTCTGAGTAGTTTAGCCATCTCTAATCAATGAATTGATTTTTGGATTCTTTATTTAGAGGTTAAATCACAGAATACTCGGAAGCTCCAGGCCAGCTTTTATTGAATCAATAATTAAGCATGATCATCATAAAAGAACAGAGCACATTCAAGCTAAGGTGCAGAAGACTGCATTTGTGCAAAACATACAGCTCATTGTTACATACAGTTGAAAGACAGCAATAAATCATAGTTCTATCACCACATTCTATTACATTTCCAGTCTACTGCATGTAAAATATGAATATGCCATTAAATAAGGAATAAAATTGCATATTTATGTCATTTCTGATAAGATACTGTTAAACACTTTTTAGGTGTGTTTGTATAAATATGAAAAACAACTATTGCCACTGGTTTGTCTCTCTGCTTATATCTAACACAGCAAAAACCATCAGGTTGATTCTTACAAATAAAGTTTACTAAAAAAATTAGAAGCAATTTTACGATTTTACACCATCGTTTTTTATGGCTGAAAAGGATATCTTGAATTGAATAAAACAGATTTTAAAAAACTTGTGTTGCCATTCCACACTTATATGTGAATTATAGTGTGCAGTTAATTAAAATGATTTTAAAATAATAAAATAATAGATCACATGACATACGTGGTAAAGATTATAGCACTGTTCACTAGGAACTGCTAGTACATATATAGAATAAAGAACTTTTTTCAGGCGATTTTTGAACACCTTTCAACTTGTTAATGGATATAAACAACCTCACTTAATAGAAAATAATACACCGTACTACTTCACAATGCACTTAAGCCAAACAATTTTATTTTTAAAGTATATTTTAAAAAAATTACAGTGCATAATGCATTAGCCAGTGTGAAAATTGTTTTAAAAATATGAACAAACAAGAAAGACTATCACCAGTCTCATTAAATATCTTGTACAGGATGAAATTATTCAATATTGGCCTATAAAATAATGTTACATATAAACTGCATTTAGTTGATTAAAGGTATCACCCAATTTCAGAGACAATAACCTTTAAGAAAAAAGACAGCATAGTCACCTCAGCCAAAGCAAAACCTGTATAAGCCATTAAAAATAAAGTCTGTTTATATCCCTACATGATCTTCTTTGAGGGGCAAGGGAAGATACAAATTAGAAGAAAATATTAAATAAGCACACTAAAATACATTTGACCTAAGTTGCAATAATTTGGCTTATCATATATGGCATTGTTTTAAGTTATGAGTTTTTTAAGTATTCATATTTTGTGAATGATTTAATTGGTTGATCACTTATGTGTTGTTGTTGAGACCCAGACCGTCCGACCTACCAGAAAGGTGTAAGGTAACTGTTTGGATGGCCGGGAAGTGCCACCCAATTTAGACCGGAACCCAGTGGGGGAGGCATCCACAGGGACCGTACCCTCCTTCCCCTACCACCAACCTCTCGGAAGGACTTACGGACCCATATGTTTAATGTGATCGTATTCCGCATGAACACGGCGGCAGTTTTGGCAGCGGCTGGAATCGAACCTGGGCCTACCGAGTGCAACTCCAGAGCGCTAACCAATGGGCTACCGCGCCCATGATCACTTATGTGTTGAAGGCCCAGACCACACGACCAACCCAGGGGGTTTATGGTATCAGATCACTTATGTGTGTAAATTCTTAGTATTAATATTCATTTTAGACTGAAAAAACTTCATAATAAGGGTTTATTAGTTTTCTATACAAAAACAGTACACATTTTGTGAGAATTGGACCTTTTCATATGTGAAACTATTATTTTGGTAAATATATTAATACAATTGCCAGTATTTTATACATTATTTTAAAGGTTTGTCTTTTTAATACTTGCAGTTTTATTTCTGGGTGGGAACAAATTATGAAACAGTTGAAGAAAATGCCCTTTACATTTTACTTAAGAATAAAAACACTAAGCACTAAAGACAATATACATAATTTTAAATTAAATAATCTGTTAATTTAAATTAAATAATTCTGATAGCCAGTGTTTTACAGTTTTTATCACATGCCATTTTACCAATGATATTTCCTAAGTATATTAGTAGCATCTTCTTAGGATTTTGAGGGGGTACTTCCAAATACTTAAGTGTTCTCCCTGACATGTTCTTGATTGGCATGGTAGCATATTTAATCCTCTGTCTTTCATGCTGTTAAACTAACTTTTACTTGAGAATATTATATTTACTACAGCTGTTCACATAGGTGGATTCCCATTTTCCCTTCATTATGAAAAATTGTTTTTCTGATTTTCAATTTTCTAAACCTATATATTTTATTACATATAGAGGGGGGGGGGGGGGGATATTTTTTATTATCTTTCTATAATTTATCTTGTTATTTTTGGATTTTATTGGGTTTTCTCATATTTTGCTTTGATACAAAATTCTAGCAACAAGCTGAAATATATGATTAACACTCCCCAATCTTTCCGATTTTTAAACAATATCAAGAATTATTATGGTTTACTACAAAATACGGAAAACAATCAATAATTAACTATATTTTATGTGAATTCGCCAATTATTTATAATTTCAATTAAGCAGGTAATTTTTAATCTAAATTTCAAGTTTTTCATAACTAATGTTTATACTTAAATTTAATTGTTATTTAAACAAAGTACTTATGAATTGAATTTAAAAGTTGTGATGCTTATACCTAAATTTAAATGCTTTTTAAACTTAATAGTTATGCTGAAATTTCAATATATTTAAATAATTATATTAAAATTTTAAAATTAAATCTCTTGAAATGTTTATACTTAAATTTGAAAGTTAATGATAAAAGGATTTATAGTTAATTCTAATATGATAAAGTATTTCTACACATATTCAATGTCATAAAATGATTATACTCAAATTTAAAGCTATGGGCTACCTACATTTAAAAAGATTCTAGTGAAATGATTTTACTTAAATTTAAATTGTTTCTTTCATTACGTTCTCATGAAATAATGGGAGCCTTAGAATTTATTTACATGCCTTGACTTTTAGATAAAACTTTCTGTTTGCTATTAGTATATGCATTGAGACTTCAAGATTTGCATGAGGGGGCACGATTGTTGGAAAAACAAACACAATTCATAATTCTCCTGAACAAAGTTCAAATAACAAATTCATTTGAATGATTCATTTCTTTCTTGGGAGTGAATCACAGCATTTTTCTGGCATGTGCATTATATAAATCGGATGCTCGATACGTATGCAAGTAATTTACATATCCATGGATACTTCTGCTTACTTTCAGGTTCCGGGAAGGTCCCATCTTCTGAAAATATGACTCAACTTCATGTAGTTGTTAATTATTCTATTCAGTTCCATGATTCCATTATTCTATTGGCAGTAGAGTCAATGATCTTTGCAGGAGGAAGTTCAGTGGATAGCTTAGTTGAAGTGTATCATGGTAGTGTCAGTCAATACAATGTGATTAAGATATGATCAAGTATTGAACATGTTATAGTGGTATAACAAATATTTTTCTTGAAGATGAATCAGCAATTGATCAGTAATGATCTGTGACTATATTAGTCTATTTTAAGTATATTTTCATGTAAAGATACTTTTATCCTTCAATGTAAACATGGCAATGTGGTGTGTCACCACAACATGACAGAGGAATACACACAAAATATGCTATTACAGGCAAGTAAACTTATGCCTAAGATTTTCTTTTCAATTGCATCACATCGAGCCAAAGTGTTATAAAATTTAAAGTGCGTAATAAACACTCGAATAGTAAATATTGCACTATGCTGTTTGCCAACTTGATGATCATGTAACTTGGTAAGGATTCTGATAAATAAATCAGTCTAAGCATTTGACAAGTTAATAGTGGATTCTTTATTTGAAAAACTGTGTTATCACTCTGCTTACCTGAGGCTCATAAATTTACAAGGCTCAGCAGACAGCATTACATTTTCTTAACAGGAAATAGGTGTAAATAATTTCAGTGGAATGTTTTCAATAAATGCAGCAGGGTGACTGCTTTTCATTTCTGTAAATGACATTATTTTACTTCAATTATTGTTTATGAAAAAAGGTGCAAGAGGGTGGAATAGAGAATCGTTCATGTTTGGTCGAGGGGGGCGGGTCACTATCACAATAGGGACTTGTTAGGCAGGAAATGTGAGATTATGGTGGGTAAAAGGAAAATTGTTTGTCCAGAAGGATTTCACTGTGAAGCAAAATCGCTATATGATATCCCCCTCCCCCACCACAAGTTTTTAAAGATTTTAAAGATTCTGCATTTCTTTTGTAAAGGAAACAACATTTTACATTAAAAAAATAATTAAATAAATGGTGGCTAGAAAAAAGGAAAGGATCAATTTTTCAGTTTTAAAAAGGGCAAAGCATATTTTTACATTTTAAGAAAGGGCAGGACAGTGTGCCCTATGAAAAATGTCCAGTGTGGACACTTAGAATCACTTATATGTATAAAGTTTTAATTTGTCGAATATTTTAGAAACTTTTGTGAAGAGTCAGTTTATAAGATATGGAATTGTGTATAGGATCAGAAAACTACTTTAAATAACTTCCAAAGAAGTCTTCATATTGTGAAAAAATATGAGGAAACAGTTAGACTTAATACATTCTCTACTATCTAGGCAATGTAAAAACACCAGTTTTAAATTTACCACTTTGTTAATAACTACACTTCTTCCATGCATGTTGCAAATTTAATGACATACGACAAAAAAGGACATAGATAAATTAAATACAATAATAATTCTTATTTTATGAAACAGTAAAATGAGAGAAATGTTTGCACATGTGTAAACTGGGCATATTTGCAAATGCATAATGTAAGACTATTATATTATTACATACCATTTCTATTTTCACTGTCAGCAGGTTTCATTTGAATAGGATGATGCATCTAAATATAAAAATATATATATCAACAAAAAATGAAATAATATGTATAAAACTTTCAGCGAAGAATAATTTAAATTTCCTATCCTAACTTTCCAAACAATTTTTACAAACTTTGATAATTTATCTTTTATTATTGAAATTTGCATTTTTATTTCATTGGAGTTAATTTCATAAGATTACTAATATTTTCTTTTACTTTTATCACAAATGGGGACATAAGAGGTACCTCAGAGGATACAAGCATACCTTGCTAAATTAAACAGTTTTAAGACAGAATACCCGACACAATTTCAATTTTTAAAAACATTGTATCATGGAATATAAACTTTATATAGGAAATATTCAAATTTATTTTTGCTTTTCAAAATGATCTTTATCTTTTATATTTTGTTGATGTATTATAAAATATATATTAATTATCTTAAATATATAGCAAAATATTTAAATAAAAGTAAATCTAAATTAGAATAATTGAATAGATAATTACAATTATTTCTAGAGCATTTTATGACAGCTGGGAAGTGAGATATTTTTTAATATTGATAATCAAGAATTGGTAACACATTTTGTTTTTTGGATTCATTTTATCTTTTGATAACCCTTCTTAACAACTCATAAATCAGGTAACTTACTTGGGCAAACAGATAATAATTAGTTATACAGCAAATACCAACTTATTATAACATCAGATCCCAGGCAATTTTATAACATTAACTGAATGGGTTAAAAATAACAGACACAAACATTTATGCACAGGAATAATAAAAAATAAAAAGAATGGAAATGTACTAAAACAACTACTGACGTTTAAAGATTAATCTACAATAGACGCTAAAAAAAATTCACTAGAAGTAGATTTGCTTACACCCATTTAGTAAAATTTCCTTTATAAAATGTTCATATTCACAGCGTTTTTTAAATTTATTTGACCAATGTTTTTCAAAGGAGAACACACATCAACATGGAGAGCAACAATTGGTAAGAGACTATTTATGTCTATGTGGTTTAGTACTGAATTACAATAAATAATTTGCTTTAAAGGAAAAGATCACAATCCTAGAATGGTACTCCAGCACAAGGTGATTTTTGTCTATTGCAAAATCTGGGGAAAGTCTTTTCGATCACTGTTCATAAATGTTCATTCATAAATGTTCTTTTTCTATACTTTCTATTTTCTGTTCCAGGATAAAAACTGATACCACCAGTTCAAGCACTATTCTCTCTTTAAGCCCAAAATGATTTTCTTTTCTTTCTGCAACATGAAAAAATCTGATGTGGGCAGCACATGACTTTCCCTGCAGACTTATATTCACGTTCTCTTTATTTTTATTATATTTAGTTCACTTTTAATTCAATTTTCTTTCTCATTTGATAACTGGACTTCTTTTCAAAGGTGGCGTAGAGAAATACGAAAAAACTAAAATATCTCGAGAACGGCTAGTCCTAGTGTAATGAGGTTGGTCTTATTCTTTTCTTCGTTAAAAATTATGTATAAAACACGCTTTTAATGGATATATTTGAGCGTACGTACTTTCTTATTTTAAATTTTGACGATTTTTGCGGGCCATTTTGCCAAAAAAGGCAGGTTATTTTTTTATGAATCGTACCAAAATCTAATCAGCAACAGGGTGACCTACAAGCAACTTATCTACCAAATTTTGTGAAATTCGGTCCATTAGATTTTTAGCTAGAGTGGATACAAACTTTTGCTGGCCATTTTGCAAAAAAAGGCGGGTTCTTTTATACCCAATCGTACCCAAAACTAATCAGCACCAGATTCGCCTACAAGTGACTTACGTACCAAATTTTATGAAAATCGGTCAATTAGTTTTTTAGTTAAGAGTGGATACAAAATCTGCACAGACAGACAGACAGACAGACACACACACAGACGTCACGCTAAAAATAGTTATTTCGCATTCTAGAGGTCTCGAAATGTGTAGATCCGTCGAAAACTCGAGTTGTGATTTTCGGCATGATTCCAATACTTTCCCTATACATTACCATGTATTGCAGGGAAAGTAAAAATCTGATGTGGGCAGCACATGACTTTCCCTGCAGACTTATATACACATTCTCTTTACTTTAATTAAATTTAATTCACTATTAATTCAATTCTCGTTCTCATTTGGTAACTGGACTCATTTTCAAAGGTGGCATAGAGAAAAAACAAATAAACTAAAATATCTCGAGAACGGCTAGTCCTAGTGTAATGGGGTTGGTCTTATTCTTTTCTTCGTTAAACATTACGCATTAAACAAGCATTTAAGGGATATATTTGAGAATTCGTAGTTTTTATTTTATATTTTGGTGATTTTTGCGGGCCATTTTGCAAAAAAAGGCAGGTTATTTTTTTTCGAATCGTACCAAAATCTAATCAGCACCTGGGTGACCCACAAGAGACTTATCTACCAAATTTTGTGAAATTCGGTCCATTAGTTTTTCAGCTAGAGTGGATACAATCTTTTGCGGGCCATTTCGTTAAAAAAAGGCGGGTTCTTTTATGACGAATTGTACCCAAAACTAATCAGCACCAGATTCGCCCACAAGTGACTTACCTACCAAATTTTATGAAATTCGGTCCATTAGTTTTTTAGTTAGAGTGGATACAAAATCTGCACAGACAGACACACACACAGACGTCACGCTAAAAATAGTTTTTTCGTATTCTAGAGGTCTCGAAACGTGTAGATCCGTCGAAAACTCGAGTTGCGATTTTCGGCATGATTCCAATACTTTCCCTATACATTACCATGTATTGCAGGGAAAGTAAAATTGCAATTTTGATTGTATTCCCCCCCCCTCTCTTCTTATTACTTCATGTTCCTCTCTGGCCTCTATCAACTTCATTTTGTTTCCCATCTGGAAGAATGTCAACCTGAACAACCAAAATCAACAGACCCCTCGATAGCACAAGATTAAGAGAAGAAAAATTGTATGGCATATCTGGAGCATTTTGATCACATTAAGCAAATTGCTATTTAAAATAACTAATGATTATTGTATACAACTAAATAGGACTTCAACAATGATAAAAATAACCACATGATTTTATTATCCATGATAACAATAAGTGCTATTGGAATAAAATTACTTTAAAAGCTAATGGGACCATAGCCAATAAATAATTCAGAAATAACTTTGGCTTTAAGTAATAAATATTTTAATTTTTAGATAAATCACTCTAACTTGTAAAGAATTAAACTGAGGGAATTTAATATAAATATCAAGCTATAATAACATTTTGATAATTATGAAAGTGGATGAATGATAGTAACAGGTATGAGATTGTAAAAAGATCAAAAAAGAGGAAATTTTGAATTCATGTAAAAAACTGTGTGATGAACACCCAGGGCTCACAACAAATTTTTATTACGTTCCTGGGAAAAGAAGGAACCATTTTCATTTTAGAAAAGGACCAAAACGTGACAATTTTCAATTAAAAAAAGGACAAAAATGAGACCATCCAAGGAAAAGAAAAAGAATTGATATCTAATACGGATGATTGCATCCTAAAAGTTTCCAAGAATTAAAAAAGGGCAGGGTACTGCTACCCAAGAAAGGGTACTTAAGCACTGTTAAATTGAATTTTTTTGTTGTGGAAAATTTATCATTGAAAAAAGCTAATTGTACATAAAAAATTTTTATAGTCTTGAGCAGTTGTGTTCATTAACAATAACAGTTATTGAATTTATATAATTTTAGAATTTATTAAATTTACAAAGGAGAATATTAAATTGCTTTTTAATATTTTCTCATTCGTCAATGAGGTGTGAATGAGCTCAAAGTGACAAGATACATTTAAATGTTAATAATATTTTTCAGTTTGTTGTCATATATTAATTATAAAGATATTTTCCTGAAAACACACACATATATATATAATGAATGTTAACTTCAATTTCAAAGTGCTGTTTACTTGCCAATAAATAGAAGAGAAAAATAAATACTTGATTTAAACAAACAAATAAAATTCTGAAAGGCTCTATAAAATCACAATATAATACTTTAAAAAACTGCTGCCAGCACAGTACCCATATTGTTAGACGTAAGTCTGTGGTTGAGCGGATCCCATGCTCCTGCAGTCCCGTGCAACGGATTTATGTTAGTCATGAACCAGCATAGTGGATAAATCAAGAAATGTTCAAAATAAATTACCATTATAACTAAACAAACATAATATGAATACATATTCTTCATTATTGGACAAAAAAGAAATTGCAAAATCCTTAAGAAAACAGAATATGTTTAGCTTAAGCTAAATTTAGTGGTTTAGTTTCTTTTAGCCTGCTCAAGCTCAGACTTTGCTAATTTCTTCCCAAAATATGAAAAATACAGAACATTGAACATGTTTTTTATTTTTGGAACTAATAAAAAAAATTTAATAAGTTTGTACTCAACTTTAACTTCAATTCAACCCCATACTTTCTAATAACAATACAGAATATACATTCTGTCACAGCATTATTATGAGGAATAAGTAATATTATTTTCATCACCAGATTATGTTAAATTCTTTTAGATAAACTGTTAAATTTCTCTGGGCATATTGAATTGTGGAATCGCAGTATTTATGCAAAAATGAAAGATGAGAAATAATAGGTGTTTTTTGTAATATTACAGGTATTTTCCGTAGTCAGTAATTTTGTTCAGGAATTCGTAATAACGCAAAATCCATAATGGTTATCATCACTGTATTACCATAACATTCCGTTGATCAGCCCCCTCAAATGCATCTCGGAAAATGCAGGGGAGATGCAATTATTGGGAAATTTTTTGCTAAAAGAAACGTAGAATTCTGTCGTACACCCCTTGAAATGTGATAAAAAAAATGAAGAGTAGAGGCCTACTCGGAATTTTCAGCTAAAAGAAGCAATTTGTATTTTCATCAAATTCAATGATGAATTCTTTTAATTTTTTCTGATATATATATGCTTGGAGTTGTATTTTTCAGAATTTCAAATTGAAACGAAAAAGGGAAGAAGGCCGCTTTCACGGGGAGGGTGGATGGATGGAATTCTATGATAATTTTGCAAAATATTGCTAGAAATATATGCAATCGGAGTAGGGATATTTTGATATTAAATAGTAATATTAGAAAAAAAAATTGATAATATTTTCAGAAAAATGATTAAGATAACTATAAAAATATATGCAGAAACATTATATTTAAAACATCCATGGGTAGTAGTGGTAGAATATGAAAATTCAGGACACAAATTTTATAAAATTTCAGGACAAAAAATTATATATATATATAATATATATATATATATATATATATTTAGTTTTAAAAGTTTTTATCTGGTGAATATTACTTTATAATAAAAACAAACATCTACGTTTGGTAAAACACAAGTTTTCACTAAAGAGAATAAAAAATATTGATCTCAATTTAACAAAAATATAGCAATGAATTATATCCCTGCCAAAATGCCTGTCTTTTTGCTAAAACATTGCTTTACCATTTTTTGGAAAATATCCCGTCATAGGGTTCATACCCATTATTCAAAATAGAAAAATTTGTATTTTGCAAATACAATTAAAAAAATTAACCTTAAAATTTGACGGGAATATGAAAATAAGCTAGTTTAGTCAATCTAATAAGCAACATTTAAAATATGGAGATTAATGGAAAAAGTTAATGAGAACAAACTGAATTGCACGATCACACTGTTTATGCAAAAATAATTAAGAAATTAACCATAATAATTAACCAGAATATGAAAATATGCTAGTTCAGTTAATCTAATATACAATATTAAGAAGATGAAGATGGATGGAAAAAGATACTAATGTATTCTCGGCAATTCACAAGGAAAACTAAATTGAGGAATCATACTGTTTATAGGAAAATAATTAAAAAGTTAACCAGAATATTGAGAAATGCTAGTTTAGTCAATCTAATATGCAATATTTAGAAGATGGAGATGGATGGAAAATATACAAAGTATTTTCAGCAATTCACGAGAATAAATTGAATCAATCGCGCTGTTCATGCGAAATTAATGAAAAACATAACATTTTAACGATTTATGCTGAATTTGAAGAAGCATATTTATTACTTTCATAAAACATGTGATCACGATCTTAATTTACATTACATGCGTCCGTAAATCCTTGTTAATTACCATGCATGTGGCAGTAAATTTACATTGGCTTAGACAGAAGGCAATTTTCAATAGAAAATTATGAAAATTCCGTAACCTGCAGTATGAGATGAGGATGTTTTCCATAGAAACTACAGAGAATCTGTAGTAATCGGCATCTTTACTTTTGATAAGTAAAATTTCAGGAATTTCGAGAAGGTTCATAAAAAATAAGGATACTTTAGCACACAAACATTTTAATGAAAAACATAAAATGTTAGCAATTTATGTTGAATTTGAAGAAGCATATGTATTACTTTCATAAAACATGCGATCACGATCTTAATTTACATTATATGTGGTTGTAAATTCCTGTTAATTACCTTGCCTGAGGCCGTAAATTTACATTAGCCTAGCCAGAAGGCAATTTTCTGTAGAAAACTATGCAAATTCCGCAACCCGTAGTATGAGATGAAGATGTTTCCCATAGAAACTGCGGAGTAGTAATCGGCATCTTTACTTTTGGGTTTAAAATTTCAGGAATTTCGGTATGGTATAAAAAATAAGGATATTTTAAGACACAATTATTTTTGGGGGGAATTTTAAAACAACTACGACCCCTGAACATCCAAATGTGCATCCAAGTCAATTGTAAATGTAAACAACATACTTCATTCATGTATCTAAAACTTTGTATTAGGACTAGCGTTTGATAAACAAAAACCTCTGTTGTCTCTAGTTCATTTTTTGGATGCTGCATGCTGGGCGTTAAAGAATGAATAGAGTTTGTCACATAAGAATGTGGACGCTTTAGTATGAAAAGCTCTATTTATTCTATTACCTCCAGCATGCAGCATCCACAGATGGATGGGAGACAAAGCTCGTCTGCAATTCTAGAAGTTGGGAAAACATCTGTATCACAGAAAAGTAAACATGTGCACTCCCACGATAGCCATTCATCAGGGCATTTCAATGACACCGGAAATTTCCAAGAATTTAGGTTGTTAAAAAAAAATACATATTTTCCAAGCAAAAAAGGGGAAAAAGGGACATGATAATGAAAAAAGAGACTTTAAGGGACTAATTATGAAAAAAGGGACCATTTGCGAGGCCTGAACACCTGTTTACTTTGCTTTGTTAATTGTAAAATGGAATTAAAAATGCATCAGATCTATTGTGTATTTATATACACAATAGATCTGATACATTTTTTGTGATTAAATCTGTCAAAATGGAAACATCCAAACTTAAATACATATTTTATAAAATTTTTAATTTTCTATGATACAAAATTAAAATATTCCATATTCAGCAATTCTTCCACATAATAATAACAGACAAATTACAAACTTTAAGTTTTCTATGCAACTGATCAGTGATTGGAAAAACCACTTATTTTTCGTAGTAAATTACAACTACAACCATTTTTTTTAATGTAGGGACTATTTTTAAAAAGTAGTCATTACAAAGTTACTTTTCAAACAGGATTAGCCCTACCAGCCAATAACATCTAAAAATCTGGAGATTTCTTTTTATCTCAATTAAATGCCAATCAGCTATCAATTATCAACATTTCTCATAGCCAAAGAAAAAATGTTCTAGTCAGTTACATACCTACATTATTTACTTACTGCTTGTTGTTCTGTGTTATGTTACTATGTTATGCCGTGGCAATTTACCCTGTATGTTAAAGAAAACAGCATGGTATAGTAACATTTCATAGAATGACAAAACCATGTTCTTGAGGGCAAAAGCTTTTGAAATTTGTTTAATTTATTTTTTAATAACATTTTAATGAATTACAATATTTTTCTAGTGTTGCCATTCAATATTAAGAAAATTACTTGTAGTAGGAGATAATTTACTCATGTTAATGGCCCAGTTGAAAATGATGAAGTAGTTGCTCTTTACTGCCTATGTACAGAACATGCAATGCATCTATCTAATTTCATGCACAAAATGGACAATTGCAAACCTGCAATGTTTATCATTATATGCCTAAAATTTCAATGTTTTCACACAAGTAAGCACTTAAAAGTAGCTACACTTAAAAGTAGCAAATTACACTACAAAACACGAAAAAAAGTAGTGACTACTGTAGTTTCACTACTTGCAGTGCACTATTTCCAAACACTGACTGATCTGACACTTTTACACAGCGATACGACTGTAAAAATGCACTTCATTTCATTAATAATATGCTTGAAAAACTACTTTCTTGCATATAATTCAAAATTTTTATAAAAATTTCAGCTGATACAAATAAATTTTATTACAATATGTTTGAAAAACAACTTTTTTTGTATACAACTCATTACAAAAATTTCAGCTGACGCAGACAGATTGCATAAGAGGAAAAAATATTTTTACAATTAAATGAGATATACCAAGGATCACATACAAATACCATTTTTCACCATATTGCTTTAAAAAATAAAAGTGGGAGGAAGATAATCATATGTTATCTCCATGAAGCGTAGAGAATCGCTGCTTGCAAGCGCCAATTTTGCAATTGTGGGGGAACAAATTTCTAGAAAATTTTACAACTTTTTCGGGCTTTCATAATCTGTAGACGCCCTGCTTAAGGAAGAGAAATTTTGGGATTTGCACGGAATCACCTGTGGAAAGAAGCAAATTTCTCATACAAAAATAAGAAAAGCAGGAATACTGGGGTGGGGAAATAAGTGCAAAAGCGGAAATTCGCAGATCCGAGGAATAATACGAGCAGATCCGAGATATAAAAAGCCTGTTTCAATGCGCTTGATATGTTTACTAATTAGTATTCTTGTATCCTATGTTCTGTACTTTTTAATTTCTTGTGTGGCTACTGTAACTGGATTTCATCTGTAGTTGCCATGTTAATTGAATAAATAAATAAATAAATAAATAATCTCATGTCTGTTGTAATCAGTGAGTGATGTAGCCATAGCCATAAGTGAATTCCTGAAGTAGAACAGTTATATACTTAGAAAAATATACTTTAATGATATAAGCAAATAACTCTTTACTTACTCCTGGAAGGGTTTTAATATTGTGGAGTGCATTCTGTGCATCTACAGCTGATTTACGACAGTAAAAAGTCACAAAACAACAACCTAAGACAAATAAAATGTTCTTACATATCTTTGAAAACTACATTTTTATAAATCAAAACACTTTAAATATATGTATGTAAAAATACTGTTTTATTTAATTTAAAATATAAAATACTTTAATGAAATACATACATACATAAATATTACATTAAATACATTTATATCTTACCCCGGCTTTGCCCTGTAATTTTATCCCTTAAAACATTTATTTGGTGGACAGGTCCAAATTCATCAAAAAGCTTTCTCAGATCATTTTCATCCCAGTTTCGGGGAATCTGTCCAACAAACATCTTGATGGCATCAGGATCAGGTTGATCTTTTTGGATAGAATTCATGCTATGAGACAAAAATTAATAAAAATATATTAGTGCAAAATTACCCTGGAAGAGAAAAAATAGCTTGGAACCATACGGGTAAAGATCATAAATTTAAAACAAAATTAGACCATATGCCAAATTTAAAGAGAAAAAAAAAGGTAGTTTATAAGCGAAGTGACTTTTGTCCTATAAGACAATACACATAAACAAAAAAATTGTTACATGAGTATCCTATTATCTCTTTGGATCATGGTTTTTTTTGGTACAAAAAGTTTGGTGTAGAGATGTGGATCGGAAAATTTTTGTCAGAAAATTTTCCGAAAATGGGAAAAAGTTCTGTTATGTTTTACCAGAAAATTTTCCACTTTTTATTTTTTCCTTTTCATTAATTTGAACATAGAATGTAATACTCTTTCCAAACTATTTTCCTAAAAAACATGTAGCTTCACAAGATGATTTTAATCATTGAGTTTTCTAATTTTAAAAAGAAAAATGAAGGAGGGTGAGGGGCAAGTGTGTTTTGTCCCCCACCCTTCCTTGCAAATGCAGTTAATTTAAAAAAAAAAGAAAAGAATGGATGACAAAGGAGTACATGTAACATTTTACTCATTTTCAGAAAAAAGCAAATAAAGTTTTAAGAAGCCTATTCTTTCAGAGAGAGAGAGAGAGAGAGAGAGAGAGAGAGAGTATTAAGTTCTCCAAAATTTATAAAAATATTAAAATAATGAAATTTTTTAGTAAGTTCTGATGAGGGATAATGTTTCATTAGCTCTAAATATATGCTTAATTCATCTTGCAAATTGTCTCTTTTTCCTCTTGATACTCATGCATTCAAATTTACAGTAAGCTGTTATTTTTTAAACAATTTTTAATACTATATTAAATAATTTATTTTTAAAAGTGCTTAATTACAAGAATTATTTTAATTTATCTTTGTTGTATAATATATTTATATATTTTATAATTTAGTTTTATATATATAATAAACTACTAATTTAATTTTTATTTTCTAAGATGTTTCCCTTGAATTATCAAGTAGGTATTGAAAGAAATGCAACATTTTCCAATTATAATCAGTTTTTTTAGAGTATTATATTTTATAATCTACTTTTTATACCTATAATAAAAAGTACATTATTTATTATTCAGAGAAGGTTTAATAATTTTAATTTATTCTCATGCCTTTTGCATGCCTTCTTATTCCTTTTGTGAAATGCTTTGAAATTGGAATTTTGAAGTATTAGAACTTTTTAAGTTCTCAAAATCAAGCATGTTTAAATAAATAATAAATTATATCTACTACTGCAGTATACAGATATAAGAAATTTTCATGAACAAAAATTTTTATATATTTCTAGATTTAAACTTCTTTAGCCTTGTTATATAATATATATTTGACTGTAAGCTGTAATATAAGAATAAATATTTTTAAAAGTCACTAAACATATTATTCCAGTTGAAATGTAATATAGAGAATAATTTAAAAAAATTCTGGAAAATCCACATCTCCAGTTTAGTGTTTTTTTTTTTTTTGTGCTAGTGTTATACTTTATAATGTTTATAACCAAACTAGGTATTTACTTGACAATTCTGATACATGGTGCTTTCAGAAAATGATGGTGTTATGTATGTGCAGTTCAAATCATGATCTTTCAGAATGTGATGTTATCATGAAAATTTACATTGAAAAATAAACAAAAGTTTCTTTAAATTTAAATTACCAAATAGTAAACAAGCAGAAAAGGCTTTTATTTTATTTTTGTGTTTTGTAAGACACATCACTTTGTGTTTTGTAAGACATATGGGATGCAATGACCAAATAACACAACTCCCTTATTGTGGTTCTAATATTATATTGATCTTCACAATGTTTATAGTTAAAACATATGCTTACTCAACAATTTGATATACAGTGCTTTCAGCGCATAATGGTGTTATTCCTGTGCAATCCATGGCATGCTCTTTTGGCATATGACATACAATACAAAAGTAAACAAGAACTAAAAAGTTTAATAAAAATCTTTAAAATGTAAATAAAAGTAAACAAAAGCTTTAAAATAAAGATTTAAAGAAAGAATTTATGAATTTTAAAATTTAAATTATCAAAAAGTAAACAGGCAGAAAATAATTTTTTATTTAATTTTTTTAAATTTGCTTAAATCTATATTTCTAACGTTTCATGTTTTATTATTATTTACACAATTTTTTGTCTTTGTAGGACTTCCATAGAGAACAACCCAGTCTGAATATTGGTCCTAGTGAAGGAGTGAAAGTTCGCCAGGGTAATAGCCCCCCCCCCTCCCCCCCAAAAAAACCCCCTGGGTCTTAATTTCGGTCAGTTCCTGCTTGGCACCATCCTTGTGGCTCCTGGTTCAATAATCTTGCCCTTACAGGCTTTTTCTCTAGCTGCATAGGCAGCTCCCCACCTTCCTTTGTTTTTCGGAATGCAAAACCGTTCGGTTGAAAGTGGTTATATGCTCCATGAGCCCACAGAATGGGTACCCCCCTCCCCTACTACTACCACTATATCGTAAATTCAAAATAAGTTGCTTTGTAATGCTACAAAAGTTTAGAAAATGAACATTTTTATTTTGCTACAACTTGAATGTGACACTGCAGTGAAGCATGATATAATTGAAAATGTTACATTCTTACGTTACTACAATGTGGATGTGTTTGCTATTGCAGGAATGTAATGAGGTGTAACCAAAATGTCAATCATGCTATAACAAATTTAAAGTTGCTGCAACTACCAACTGTTGCACAGGCAATGTTGATGTGACTAACCAGTGATGTTACATTGTAGCAACATGACATATAGTGAAGGTAAATATATGTAAAATAAGGGAAAGTTACATGGCAAATATGAGCATGCGTCCAAACTAAACAATTCACAGGAGGCGATGGTGATTTAATAAGATCTGCCAGAAAACTCTTCTACACTAATTTAATAAAAGTGAAAGCATTAAAATAATTAGCACTTTTCTTTCTTAACAGGAAGAGAAGGGGGTTATTCCATATATGATAATAAGTAAAAGTCAAAATTGCAACATTTAATTTTAATTTAGCTTTAAATGAAAATATATTAGATTTTATATGAATATGTTCATATTTAATTTCTAATGAAAACTATAAAAATAAACATATAAGAAATAGTTAATTTTTATTTATTTATTTTCATGACTAGAGCAATTTATAAAATAAAAAGTATCTACACAATTACAAAGACAAAAGCATTCTGCTAAAATTAGACCCTTTAAATAAACAATCTACAATCTAAAATAAATCTTTCACAATATACATACACTAAAAAGGTTGATTTTTTTTAATCGCAGATGCAAAAATAGTGTATAAAGTTTTCCATTGTGAACATTTCACTTTTCACAAAATTAATCGTATTAATTTATAAGAATAATTAATTTTCACATAATATATAATAATAATAAATCCCCAGTGTGAATTTGGAAAAAAAATTCTGAACATGCCTTGCAAAGATAATTCAACTAATGAGCAACAGGTGCAGAAGTTAACAGGTTGAATTTGAAAGCTCTATATTTTTAAATGAAAAGTTAAACGTATCTTATTTGATTTTCTGAAATTTTTTAAAGGAATAGATGACGAAGTATTTTTAAGCAAGTAAGAAAGAGAAATAGTAGATAAAATAAAATGAAATGTAAACTATAAAAACATAAAGCAAAATATTTTAGTTATGTTTAAACATTAAAAAAATAAAATAAAATAAAGATATAGCTGATATATAACAGCACATTCATTGAAAATATTAAAATCAAATGTGATACAGGAAAAAAAAAAAATAAACTCATAATGGTACAACTCTTTTGCTTTCATCATTGCAGAATTGCAAAAGATTTTATACAAAAGTGTAATTAAAGAACAAAATATATTACAATAAAAAATATCAAAAAAAACTTACTTGAAAATGGACTGTTCCAATGTGATAAAGCACTACAGGATGACAATCACCACTAAAGAAAAATTAAGAGTTTTTAAAAACTAAATAGATTAAAAAAATATAAAATTTACATATACATTTATAAGTTATATTCCATTACAAAGAGCATTTTCATTAACAGAATTATAAAAGTATTTACTTTTTTTAATCACTGTTAATAGTCTTTACGTTAGTTCAGCATATCTAAAGATTTTTCAAGATGCAATTTTAACTGTTAGTGTAAAAATTCATGGGAAAAAAAAAATGATTTATGCAATTACGAGAAAAAAAAAAAAAAAATCATTCAAATAAGAATATAATATAATCGGGAAATAATAATAAATTATATTATTTTTGATACTCAAACACAACATTGTCATATAAGAATTTCTTACAAAAGTTTCTGGGAAACAACTTTCGAAATATCAACAAGCACTTGTGTATCTGTCTTCTGTCACCTGATTGTCTCGGATCAATTAACAGATATTAAAGCAATAGGTAGCAAGTTGAATACATATTGCACTTTCTTGCAATGGGAAGCATTTTTGCCCCTTAAAATCTCCAAAACTAAACGGAAACAAAACAAATTTCAAAACTTAACATTTTAAGCAAGTCTGATTTGCTCTCCATATGTCACTTAATTTTCTGCGTTTCCTTGAAACGTATTACCCATTTATAGAAATCAGGAGAAAAATATTACAATAAAACTGTTAATTGAATGAAAAACAATATTCAGATTTTGAACAGTCAACAGTTGTCGTAATTAGCGCAGCAGAAAGGTGTTACGTGAAAGGTTATATTTAAAGATTAAATTTCCGTGTTCAGCTCCCAATTTAAACACATTGACAAGGTGACTTTTCTTAGTATTTAAATGCTGCATACTTAACATATATAATAAACATCTGACAGAAATCGGTAAATACAGGTTACATACCTACGTCACAACGAAGATTACACAAACAAATACACTTTACACTTCACAGAAACAAGACTAACAGCAAACAAAATGGCGACAACTTGGATCTTTGATGCCACATTTGGATATAAAAATAAAAAATGTAAACATGTCACTTTTAAAGGACATTAATGCGCAACAGTTGCATGAAGGATTAATTACTTTAAACAAAGTTGTTCCGTTACTTTTCACAGATGTATTACATACAGTTCTGCAAAAGCTTTTATTACTGAGCAATCTTTAGAAATATTTAGTAGGCAAAGTGAAATAATTTATGTATTTTAATATATTCAGGTCACTTGTTTTATATTAATTTATTATGTATGTTTCCATCTTGTAAATGACTTAAATTCAATGTTTATTACAATGCTTAGTGTGTTCATAATATTTTTTGTCTATTTGATAGCTTTTAAAAATATATATATTTCATATAAATGTATATATACTAGTAGTTATGAGTTGACATTTTAAGTTCAATTTTTATATATATGTATATATGTTGGGTTCTGTGTTTATCTTGAAATTTTTTCATATAAATTGTAAAATAAAGGTATCAGCTGATTGGGTGAGAAAAATGAATATTTTCCCATATGTAGTAATCGTAACTTTACGTCGTGTATTTCAAAAGTGAGCCGACGACGATTATGAATTTTTTGCTATGGCTTGTAAACCTAGTTTAGGAGATTTACCACCTGAACTTATTATTCAGATTTTCTCGCATCTTGATTATTTAGATGTAATAAAGTAAGATCATCATTCAAAATTATTATTAATCTCATTGCTTAATGATGTATGCTTACACTCGCTATGTGACATTTTAAATGCACTTTGCATTTTATGTGTTATGATGGTATTTAAAAATTAGTTCTTAAAACTGGCGATACTATGCAGTTCATTTCTTAGTACTTGTATTACTTATGATTGATGATAAACTAGTTTTCTTTGGAAATTATGAAACATTTTAAATTATGTCATATTAAATTAATAATAATATATATTTTGTATATTATTTTTTTAGCTATCTATAGTAAGAGAATAAAACTGATATAGCCAGCCATAGCGTTTAAAAGCATGAAATCATGTATTCCCTTGACCAACATTTGGAATACAGCCATTAAAAGCAAGAACACATTTGTTATCTTTAAGTCTTATAACCATATCATGTAACAATGGCAATTCGTGCACTTCCATTTTAGGAGGAACACAAGTTCAGATGTGTAGAATCAAACTCAGAGTTTGGATATTTATGCTGACCTTTTGAAGATGTGCAGTAAAAATAAAGGTCTGATGGTATAAATGGGCATATTTAAAATTGGATTCTGATTATTTTAGATTGTGCTCTCCCAATGATAAATGCACAAACTGTTACTGACATGTCATGTAAACAGAAGTGAATAGGGGCAAAGGGACAGAGCCATCTTTTATCCGTAGCCATATGCTGGGAGCCTGAAATTATTTAGGGGCCTATTTACCTCATCTCATCAATATTTTGTATGTTTTTTTATGTAGATTTTATACATCTTTAATGATACTTTTGATGGGGAAAATGCATTTCCTCTCCCTCTACAGAAAATCTCAATTAGAAATAAAATATTTTGAATATTTTTTTAAGTCTAGACAAATTATGGATACTATTTCTCTCAGCTTAACAACAAGTCTACCAAAATGGAACATCAATTTCCTGTCGCCTAAGTAAAGATGATTCTCCCTCGAAATCAACTTCCTCTTCTACATTGCAATCAATTATGACCTTTTATTTTCTTTCAACTTAATCATTATTAGAAATTTATGATTTAATTGTGGTAATTATTTAGTTTATGTTGTTTATTACAATATAAGGCTGATCCGGAGATTAGGTCACCTTGGTTAAATCAGAGAAGACGCCACGCACTTTGTGAGGTTAAATCTGAGAAGACGCCACGCACTTTATGTTGCAATCTGGTAACCTCTTGTATCGGATGTTTTCGGCGGAAATTGTGTAGCATCCAATAAGAATACGTTTTTGTGTTTGCTACAGTTTTTTGATGTAAAAGAACATTTCTATCAATATTTTTGGCCATTGTTGTGAGTGTTTGCTTGTTCTTTCGTTATTTGATTTATTTTGTAATAATTATTCATTTTAGTTTTGCGGATTTGCTTTTGTCGTTGATTATATTTCCCTTATGTCTTCTGGTATGCGCGAGCAAATGGAAGGTGAGTGTAGTGTATGCACATATAAAATTGTAGCATATTCTGAGTCTGGGCGCCGCAGGCGACCGTTCCTAATAAACCGGAGATCACTGGGGGTCCTGTTCCGGTGTAGAACGACCTTTAGGTCGAACCCCTGCCCCTGTACGGACCACTGGTACATACGGACCACTAATACGTATCCGTTCCACAATTTTCGATCTTTAGATCAAATCCCTGCTCTTACACGGGCCTGTAGGTCGAACCCATTCCTTTATATGGATCCTCAGTTAGATGGAGAAAGCGATCTTGATACGTACGATATGCACAGATAAAATTGTAGCATAAAAATTTTAAATTTTACAAAAATCTGATTTTGGAACGTTTACATGAGTATTATTAATTTTTTTATTCTGCAGTTTTATAAAGTTATTTAATTTTCTTAAAATACACAAAAATCTTATTTTGTAACGTTTTTTTAAGTATTATTCACTGTTATTTAAGTTAAATTAAATTATCATTTGTATTAGAAAATCTTTTTTAGAACAAACACAATAGTCTGTCTTTAGAAACAGGGTTCTTCTACCAAAACATCATTTTGGTAGGAGGAGCCTATTTCTAATGACGGTAAATGACATCACTGAGGATGGGTGGAGCCAATTTCAAAACACGGAAGAAAGCGCCAACCACAGGCCAACTTGGCCCGATTTTGTACTTAGAAAAAAATTTGCGGTGACGTAATCTCCGGATTTACCCAATATAAATATGTTGTTATTGAGACCCAGACTGTCCGACCTACCAGAAAGGTATAAGGTAACTGTTTGGACGGCCGGGAAGTGCCACTCAATTTAGATCAGAACCCAGTAGGAGAGTCATCCACAGGGACCGTACCCTCCTTCCCCTATCACCAACCTCTTGGAAGGACTTACTGACCCACATGTTTAACGTGATTGTACTCCATGTGAACACTGCGGCAATTCTGGCAGTGGCAGGAATCGAACCCGGGCCTACCGAGTGCAATTCCTGCATGCTAACCACTGGGCTACCGCGCTCTACAATATAAATATGTGTGTAATGTATAATTCTGTTTATTTTTTAGTTGGTGATATGTAAATAAATACATGATATACATATACACACACACATGGGTATACATACATGTGATCATTTTCAAAATGACCGCCTGTTTGATGTCCCAATTTTTGAACCCATATTTCATGCTAATAAAATTATTTATTTTTATACTTTTAGAACCAAATGGTACCAACTTTGGTACCATTAGTTTATAATTAATAAATGTACTCATTAAAGTATTTATGTTTTAAAAATATTAGCTATTTTCTATTGTTTTTAGTTTTCAAGTAATAAATTTGCATGTTCCAACTCAAAACATCAGGAAGTCTTACTTAAGGAAGAACTTAAGGAAGTCTCTTTTTTATGCTTTCAAATTGGATTAGCCTTTGTATATGAATTAAAAAATATGGTTTTACATTTTAATTAACAAAATTGCAAGTGATTCCTTTAAAATATAATTATTAATATTTTAAAATTTAAATTTAATATGTGCCCCCTGTACATCTCATGAGTGTTACCAAGGAGTGTTACTGCTATTATTTTAAATAGGTTTTGATTTTTGTAGTTGGTAACAAAGTTAATGAAAGCCATATTGCTCCTTCTTATCTAGTATAAAAAAAGATTACAAAATATTAATAAGAGTAGAATTTTATTTATAATCTAAATCACATTTTTATGTGAGGTATAGCGAAAAAGGGCATTTGAAAATCACCCATGTATATAAAAAGTGGTTCAAAAGGTCTTATACAAACTTTAAGGCTAGGTCAGACATACAAAAACAAGCCTGTTTTGCATAGGAGCATGTGCAGGGTTCGTACAAGTCATAGGCGCCGACTTGCAATATTAGTGGGGGGGGGGGGGGGGGGGTCTGGAGACTTTAAATCGAGTGATACATTGATGTTTTAATGGATTTAAGTCTAATTCAAATTTCATTCAGTCAGATTATCTAGTACAAAAAGACATCTGAAATGCTAAAATGAAGCAAATTATCATTAAGTACAATTTTTTTTTTTTCTCTAGATAATTATTTATATCATTTATTTTGCTTTTATAGGTGCAACATTATTATATACTCTACTATATACAGATATTCTGAATTTCCAACTCAATTATTTTTATAAAATAAGCAATAAAATGTCAAATTTATTTTTAGGTATTTGTACCAATGTTAATAAAATTATCTTTAAATCATTTCTGAGTTAAAATCTTACATTCAAAATGTAATAAACAGTCTGAGGGGTAAATTTCTATACACACTTTATAGTCGGGCCGTCCAAATGGTTTCTCAAGTCCTAGGATGAATCGGACGGTCTGGGTCTTCAACACACTTTATAGTAAACAGGGAATGAATAATGGAAAAATTGATAATGAAATTTATGCATATAAGCGTACATTTTCCCCACTAAATATGCACAAATGTATTAGGGGCTTGAGGTACCCATAACAAAATTATTGGGAGTTCTAAAAGCATTTCTGTAATCAATTTCTGTAATAAAATTTACTGTTATGCATACAGAAATGTAGAATTTCAGTATTACTGAACCAGGTTTAGCTCTTAGAACGCACATAGTTTTGGAAATACTTTTCACTTTGATCATATTATATATTTCTTGCATGATACTCTCACAAATTTTGGGTGCCTGTAAAGGCCTAGCTGCATTTGTTGGTTTATCAGTTTGAATCTATTCAGTTTATTCACTGTTCATGCACTTACACCATGTATGTTAATGCAGATAACAAGGGGTTTAGTACCTGTATTACATGTATGATTTTTTTAAATTTAAATATTTATTTCACTATTAGGTGTAGTTAAAGGGTTAACTTATTTCAATGCTTTATCAACTTGATATCCAGTTTCGAAATGCTTACCTTATATATGGAACAAGGAATGAGGGGTGTTTAGTACCTGTTTTGTATCTGTTTTATTTATAAAGGAATTATTCTCAAACCAAATGTTGGGCCTATTTTATTTTTAATTTTTATTTTTATATGTGCTTTTCATTCAACTTTCAATAAGGGATAAGTCACAGGTAATTAAACTATACAAGTAATTAAATTTCTTACTATATATATATATATATATATATATATATATATATATTAGAAATATGTAATAATAAAAATTTATGTAATAATAAAAAAAAAAATTCAAGTAATATTAACATCACCATAGAAGCAAATTCATGGCCATAATGCTAATAAGAGAAGAGAATAGCACCAGCCCAAATTCGATGATTAGTCAGAATTAAATTCCTCCTCAGATCTGAGTATTTAACTCTAACTAACCCAAACACATGCCTGTTTCAGATAGAGCAATAGTACATTACTATAAATACTGTAACTCAGACTATAGTCATCAAAAAATGAAAATAGTATACATTAAGAAAATTTGTATTACCATGCGGCGTGAACCCTTCGTCTTCCACCATGTGTATACACGATCAACCTCAACAGCTTAATTATCTAAAAGCACCTGAATGAACAAGTGAGCGCTTGGCGATGGTCTGGTTTGGGTCCAAGACGATTTTCAATGTTATAACCCTATTTCGCTTGGCGAAAACTTAGAACACAGACTAGCGTGGTTTGAGTAACGTGAAAAAGGATTATTTGTTAAGTGTTTAAATCATTTCATAGAAATGGATTGATAAAAGAAAACTGGTTGCGTTACAGGGTATATAATTTATTTTTATTAAAATTGAAATAATTTTAGTTATCACCATCCTACATACGTGTTCATTATAAGTATACACGTGTTCATAAGTATACACGTGTTCATATAAGTATACATGTGTTCATCATTCGAAATTAGTGCTGTGTTATTACTGCCGGATTAGACTAAATTTTAAGAGGTAGTGGTATAATTAGTAAAAAAATATTTTCCGTATTTTTATAAAATGTGAAATAATTGATATTTGGATAGCTTTTTCTTAGTTGAATGTGATATTGTATGTGTATATATTTATGTAAAATTTTTATTAAGTGCCTTATGGTGGAAAATTCACCCCCCCCCCCTCAGGTAATTAATGATTGAGTTCCACAACTTCGATAGTGCATTTATGTAAATTTTATATTTACTATATGAATATTTTTATATTTAAAAAAAAAGTCTATTATCAGTATCCCAGAACAAATTAACGATCAACACGCTAGTATACTTTTTAGACTGAAAATATTATATAATATTTCAGCTTTTTGAGTATGTTAGCTTGTAATTTTTTGTGCATTATGTTTTATAGTGAGACAATGCAATGTGTCTATTTTTAAATCTATTTTATGATTATTTGAATTAAATATATAACTATGTTTATTTAAATTTACTTAAACTAATGAATATATTTATGTTGCACATTAATGTATTTTTAAATCCTGATCATTTCTATAGTTTCAAAAATTATAAAAGTACAGTCCTCAACATTTTGTTCCCCTCCCATTTTTAAAAAAAAATCGCCAAGCGAGCGATAACGCGCCAAATCTGGCAGACGCATCGTAGTTCAGTTGGTCCAACTCACGAGCTCTAGTGTCTATGAGACAACCCATGTTAAAAATGTTGCCATAGGGTCCTATGGGAGTGAACCTTCTGAATATAGTATTCTGTGATATGAACAACCCATATACGCAATTCTGAATATGAACATGAATCAAAGATGAAAATTCTTACTAAACAAGTAATTCATAGGAAAACTGGATAAACGAGAATGCCACTATACACGCACTTAAGGGCACTCAAATCGTAGTTTCAATACTGGCAAAAGTTACAATTTTTTTGCGAAAATAAAATTCAAAACATTAATGTTAATTCATATATATATATGTATTTGTATATATGCATTTATTTTTGTATATATGTATTTATTTATGTATATATGGATATACACTGCTGGACAATTGCTGAGGACTGATCACAAATTGCAATGTAGCATAATATTAAGCAGGGATGGAGGCCCAGCAGGATAAAATATTGTTGCCACACTGTTCAGACATTAGAATAAGGATCATTTATTGTTCTGGAAGATACAGAAGATTTTAAAACATCTGAAAGGACAAAAGTGTTCATTTCATGCTGTGTATGGAGAAATGGAAAAATGGATATAAATGACAGCACCTTTGACAGTACTGACACCTTTGAGAAAGGTATCAGTACGGGATATGTCCACCGTGGAGTGTGATGCAACATTCCACACGTTGAGTCATGCTTTGCACAACATTATCCAGCAGCTGTTGAGGCAAATTATCCCACTCCTCTATCAGTACATGGATGAAGGTGTTCCTGTTTGTTGGAGGATATTTTCGACCAGTAATTCGCCTCTCCAAAGCATCCCAAGCATTTTCAATGGGGTTTAGATCTGGAGAACATGCTGGCCATACGAAGCATTAAATACCCTCACTGAATAGACAATCCTGAACAGCGAGTGTTTAATGACACATAGGGCGTTGTCATCCATGAAAGCAAATTTATCACTGACAGTACCATAGAAAAGGCGAATATGAGGCAGTAGAACTTCATCAATGTATCGTTGGCCAGTCATAGTTCCAGTTGCAACCACATGTAGGGGTGTGCGGCCATTGATCATGATGCCGGCCTATACTATGATACTGCATGTTGGATATCGGTCTCTTTCTTGGTTATTTTCTGGACGATAAGCAGTACCGCTCTCATGCCAGATCAGTTGGTGTCTACAATCTGATGACAGACTGAACCTACTCTCATCTGAGAATAGTACTCAAGCCCAGTCCTATTCGGTCCAGTTATGATGCTCACGACACCATTGCAAATGGGCGGTACGGTACAGTTTGGACAATGGGACACACACAACAGGTCTGTGGGTGTATAGTCCTCCTTCTCCCAAATGTCTGGCTACAGTTTTTCGAGAGATCCGCTGTCCTTTGGTAGCAAGATACTGATTTGTCACCTGCTGAGCTGTGATGCGCCTGTTTCTTTTTGCAAATAGGACAATGTGCCTGTCTCCTGCAAGAGTCATACTTCTAACACGACCTCCCCCGTGATGCTTGCTACACATTCTAGTTGTTTTAAATGCTTGCTACAGCCGTGAAACAACTCTGTGGGCGATGTTGAACTCCCTGGTGACATCTGTTATTTTTCACCCTTTGATCTTTCCAATAATGCTGCCACACGTAAAATCATCTAAAAGATATCGGGAAGACATACCGAAAATTTCAAGTTCGTCAATTAAATCTTTCCCGTAAAACTTTCACTTCGAACAACAACGATCCACATATGTCAAATCCTTTAAATCTCTTATCAGCACTATCACATTACGAACAGGCGTGAAACTGAAAAATTTGCATATGCACACCTCTTCTTTCTGTATCCCGTACTTATTCTAATCTCCCACATTTTGCTTACTTTTATTTTGTGGTTGCAATGGGTGATCGTGTCATCCATCCTTAGCAATTGTCTAGCAGTGTATATATGTATATACAGGGTGATTAAAAGCAGATGGGCCAAACTTCACAAGGTGATAGTAAGTACACACCAAACCAAGCATTTTTTATCATAGTTTACAGCAGGGTTCCCACTAAGTCAGGAAAAGAGGGGGAGAATTTCTCTCCTTCCAGAAAATTTTGAGAAAGATTTTCTGTCATAAGGAGAGAAACTTAAAATGTCATTTTATTTTTTACCATGCTAATTTAGAAAGTAATAAAAAAGAAAGCATTAACTGTTAACTCATATTCTTCGACATTTAAATTTTTTAATTCTTAAAACTAACATTCTTTTAACATTCATAACAACATTCTTTTTAAAAATTAATTAGGAGTCATTTAAGTATTAAGTAAGCACATTTTTGGTTATTTTATACCTCCCCCCCCCACTTGTTAGCAAAAATACATAAATTCCTGACTTCCCCCATGCTTACGTTATGATTTTATTTGCTGATATAAAAACATGGGTTATTTTAAGTAAAATGACTCGCATGCGAATTTACGATTTTCTTGTCTGTAAACTGCAAAAGTCGAGGGTCGACTGTATTTACTTTATATTTTGATTTTTAAAATCATTTTATGATCAATTTTCATGCAGCAATAGCAATTAAAACTTTAACAATTTTTGATCGCCGAAGGCGAATATCAACGAAAACTATTTCACTAGGCAAATAGAATTAGGTAATAATTTTGACTTGCCGTTTGAAAATGGATTCCTTTTTTTGTATTTTTTACAAAACTTGCAGAACATATTTCATCGTCTTTTTGTTGAATCTCAAGCCAGTCATGTGATTTTAGCCATTTTGTTTGAAAAGTGTCGACTTTCTCCTTCTTGTTTTCAAAATAGCCCTTTATTTCATAAATAATACGTTTGTAAAATAATTTTTCTGTATAAAACGCGGAACAATTACAAACACTGTAGTCGATGCAAACAGATTGGAAAAGTGTTGAAGACCCAGACCGTCCGACTCGTCCAGAGGACTTAGAGCAACTATTTGGACGGCCGGAGATTTGTTGAAAATTTGGAGATTGGAAAAGTGTGAAATATTTTTCAAATTAAACGAGGTATGCTGAGGATCGCGTACAAATGCAGATTTTCGTGATGCTACTGCAAAACAATCCTTCATTTTATTAATAATACGGTAGAAAAATGGTTTGGTTTTTATTCTTTGTATATTAAACGAAATAATTATAAAAACATGCAGTCAATCCAAATATATTGTAAAAATGGCAAAAAGATATTCATTGGTCATCTCTCCTCAGAAACTGGGGGAATTGCTGTATGCGAGCGCCGTTTTCGCAATCGCGGAGAAACAGATTTTCAGATGTAAGAAAGGAATGCCTCTGATAAAAGATTCGTGGCTTTGTTCAAATTTTGCGACATTTTTGGGGCATATATGGCCAATTTCATGACATTTTCGGGATTTTTGTAACATACTGTTACAAACTCGGAAAGAACATAATTTAAATCCGTGAAAGAATCCTATAAAAAAAAAAAAGCAAAATTTTATCTGATCGAATTTGCGACCCGTGCAAGCGGGGAGACACTTATAGTTTTTTATAAAATATCTCGCTAATTAGAAACACGTAGTACTTTTAGTGTGCCTAAATCGCAATTGACTGTGATTCACACGTAGCTACGGAATCACGCGGCAATTGGCCCGCAATTCGCAATAACGAGGCGACTGATCGCGATTTGTGGTCGCATAGCAATCGGCCCGATCTACTGACTGCGGGACTGAAAGGATTCGCCAGAAATGCCGACCTGGCTACCGCGAATCTGCATCTCTAGTCATCAGGTATCGGATTTCTCGGTATCCAATTTGAAGGAAAAAATAATTTTAGGCCGGAACTGGAGAGAGAGAAATTCTCGTGCAGCCTAAATTTTTACGCGAGATTTTTTATGGATTTCGCGAGAATCTCGCGGGTTTGCGCTGAAATGGGACCTCTGGTTTACAGGGTTGGAAATGAAATGTAAACTTGCCAGTGTATTTTTAATGGCGAAACTGATGAGGTGAGGCAAAAACACAAGAATGATTTAGAAGTTATAAGATGGCATTTAATAAACAATAATTTCAGTAATGGCTCTAAAGAGCAAATGCCAACTTGAATACATGTCGCATAGTGGTGATGGAAGGATTTGCGAACTCTCCCGAACAGACCAGGCATGTTGTGCACTTCGTCAGCAGTGGCCGAAATTCTGGCAACAAGCTTCTCTTCAGATTCAAGGGGAGTGTTATGGATGAGACTCTTGAGATATCCCTATAAAAGGAAGTCAAGACATGATAAATCGGACGATTGTAGGGGCCAAGGTATGGGACCACCTCGTCCAATCCATCGGCTCTGTAACGCCTTTACGTTTCATTTCTGACCCGGTAAACTATGATGAAAAATGCTTGGTTTGGTATATAGTACCACCTTATAAAGTTTGGTCCATCTTTTTTTAATCACCCTGTATATATATATAATATATTGGTCACTTATTATATATGAAATAGTACTTTAGGAATTAACATTTCATTAATGATTAATCTTTTTAATCTGCTATCTTTTAATTAGTTGCAAGTATGTAAACAAGAGATTTTATGAATTATCGAAAGAAGACTGCCACTGGAAATATCTCTGTCAAATATATTGGTTGGAAACATCGTAAGTTCTAGTATTTATTTTTGTATTTAGGAAAATTATTTTTTATGATATATGTTTATTGTTATGTGACTGAATATCTGATAATTGTCAATTTTCAGGTTAAAAAAAAATTTAAAGTTTCTAAAAACTTTTTCTTGGAATAAGTTCTTGAAATGCTTTTGAAGATTTTTAATAGATTACAGCACAGTTTAAATGGTTAATGGGATTACAATATTAATTACATTCTCATGTCAGAAAGAACATATATGATATGGATTTGTTCTGCACAGAAATTGAAATTTAATATTGGGAAACAAAGTATGTGCTATACATAACTCACTTTTATGCACCAAGAAGAGACATTTTAAAAATTTCATTTGTATTAATAATTTTTATATTAGTACATACATGTCAGGAATGATGGGTAATAAATACAGGGTACCCACTTATATCCGTTACACCTCCCTTAACTTCTAAACGATGACAGCTTAGGCCATAAAGTTGGTGTCTAGGTATAGTAAAAAGGTTATGCGCTACTCGATGATACAACTCACAACGCCATCTATCGACAAATTTTGGAATTAGTGGTCCTATCTTGTAAACGGTCAAAGATACGAGAAAAAAGTCAATTAGAAAGTTGTTGAGCACTCTCAATTTAGTGCGAAAAGATACCTTACGCACATTAATACTCAAAACAGAATGCAAAAAATGAACATTTGTTTGGTCACAATTTCGAAAATTGTTATGTCCTAAAGAGTGGAAGAAAGAAATTGAGACACTTCCCTGTCTTCAGGTTCATTTATTTACAATAGTATATTGCTCAAAATGCTCTCTATTAGCCACTATACACATTTGCACTCTAGACTGGATTTATCGCTGCACATTGTGCAACATGGCAGGTGTTACGGACGCACAAGCATCAGTAATGATTCGTTGAAGATCCTACAGTGTTGGCAGAGGGGTCGCATATACCTGCCCTTTTATGTGCTCCCATAAGAAGTCTAATGGGATCAAGTTAGGTGAGTGCGGGAGCCACTCGACAGAACCGCCATACCCGATGACTTGATTCTGGAATGTCTCTATTAGGTACAGTTGAACGTTTGAAATCTTATGCAGAGGTGCTCCGTCATGTTGGAACCATACATAGGAGTTGGTGCAATGGTAAATTCTCAACAAAGTCGTTATTACATCCTGCAGAAGCTACAAGTACCGTTGTCCCGTTAACGTACCCTCGTAAAATGCTGGTCCAATGAGCCTGTCATTAAAAATTCCGCACCAAACTTTAATCGACCAGCGTTGTTGATGTCGAACTTCGACGGCATATCTCTGATTTTCCAGCGATCAGGTATGAACGTTCTGTCTATTAAACATTCCGTTCCTCGAAAAACATGTCTCATCCGTCCATATTATGTCTGTCAGGAATGTTGGGTGGACCTCTAAGTTATTCATAACAAAGTTGCACCACATGTAACGTCTCTCAGCATTTCTTGGCAGCAATCCCTGCACAGGTGTGAATCGGTATGGATGAGCACCTGATTCATTCAGGATTTTCCAGACGCGGCTTTTTGAGAGGCCACAATTTTCACTGATCATTCTTGTGCTGCTCTGAGGATAGGCAAAAGCGTATGCTAGCACATCTTCAGGTTGTACTTTGCGTCGTACATTACGAGGTGTGCAAATTCGAGGTCAGCTGGTCACGCAGCTTGTCTCCCTTAAACGCTTTACAACTTTTAAGATGGTCTGCTGTGTAGGATGCGGGCCTTGAGGGAAATGTTCACGATACAGCCTTGCAGCTGATTTTGCCTTATGCCCACATTCACCGTAAATTAACAACATTTCGCAATACTCGTTTACTGCCAAATTTTGCAATAACTCTCTGCTTTAATGTACAACCCAGCAGAAACATCCTTTTTATAGTAGTAGTCTCTGGTGAACCGGTATGATATTCCATCCTCTTATAGACATGGTTGAGTTGAGCTGTGTGTTTGGAGAGACGATTTTGCAAGATCAGCAGAAAGTTTTCATGGTTTATAGAGGCATTCAGTTCGACATTCGTTTTTTTAAAAACTCTTTGTCTTTGATTTTATCACTCGAAACTGCATTTCTTTATATCAATGGTTAACTTTTATTTTGAAGTGAATGTAATTTGTTTTATTACATAATCAGGATATAAGCATGATTGTAGAAAGTAATTCCTTTAATCCAATATTTTGAATTGTAATTCAGCATTCATTGAGGAGACATTTTAAAACATGAAATTGCATTTCTTCACATCAACGAATGAATTTTGTTTGGTCTGGTGTTTTTTCATTACAATGATAAATTTGTTTTATCATCATATGACCAGGATTATAAGTATGATTGCAGAGATTGACCCAATGTTTTGAACTTTAGTTTGAAAATTCATTAAAGCCATTACATAGTTTGAAAAGCACTTCCAATGATGCAAGTAGCATTGCATCAGCAAATTTTTAAATTATAATCCTTAATTTGCAGTTTCATGTATTTTTAGTTTGATCATAAATTTGATGCTTGTTATATAGTAAGTAAGTACCAAATTTTCATAGAGGGCCCAATGTACCCCAGGGATCCCTGTTGATTCCCAGATCAAAGGGGTCCCAGAGTAACATTTGGTTCTGGGCACCCCTCAGGGAGCATCCTACCATCCTCATATTTTTTTTTAATGGTGGGAGGCCCATGCCATGTGGAATTTTTGTATTGATATATTTCCTTTGATGAAGATAATTATTTTTCTACAGATATTTTCCTCTTATTGTCCAGATCTTCTTAAAAATAGGGCAACTTAACCCCTGAAAGTTTGGAATTTAGTACAGGTCTTGCCAATTTATAAAAAAAAATTCTTTCCTAATAGAGCCTTTATTTTTAACACTTTACAACATAGTTGAAAAGTGTTTATGACTTTGTTCATTTTGTCTGTCTGTCTGTTCGTTCGCATGATAACTGCCATAAAAATGACTTTATCAAAATGAAATTTTAGTATGTTGTTCAGACGGTCTGTGGCACCTATAGTAATATAAATGAATAATATCACCCAATTAGTTTTGAATTGAACTTGGGTTGAAAAAATGAAATAATTGAACACTATGGGACCTAATTTTTCAAACATTTTTTAAGCAAATTTAAAATTCAAAAATTGCTTCAAAAGTTTTAGGAAATATTAAAATCCTATAAAATATAAAAATTTTTTATACAAATTTGTTTTAAAATGGTCTCTCTATATATAAACATTCCATGCTTTTACTACTCATGGAGCCACTGATGAAGGGCGTATATGCGTCCGAAAGCGCTCTGGCAGTTTTTAACAATTTTTGTACGTCTTTTAGCATGTTAAATAAAAGACCTTTCATTTTTTAGAAACGTTTTGTTTTTGGTTTTGTCTATTGTATACAGACGTGGTGTCAATCTTGATTACTATGATATATTTTAATTACTTATTGTTTCCTCCTTGGTGAAGCCATTAGTGTATACACGAGATATTATATTTTGACTTTTAAAAGAAGTTAGGAAAGGCAGTGAACAAAGAGATTTGAAAAAGTTGTTTGGAGGTTTGGATTGGAGAGGAGATGGAAGAAATGTATTTTCAAGTCGTATTTTATGTGCCAACAGGCAATTTATATGTTCATCAGAATTTTTTAAAGTTTTGGTTGTACGTCGTCAGGCATGTTAATAAAATAGTATTTTATGCTATTCCTTTGTGGCAGTACTTTACAATGTGCTGCCAGGTAAGTTTATAGATTAACTTGAATGTAAAATCTGTTTAATTTATATATCACAAGGCAGGTTTGTAGAATAATTGGATATGTTGAGATGAAGTCTATGGAGTTTCCAGATGAAATCGGGGTGAAAACTAAAAGTGCTTTCTAGTTATAAACAGTTAGCAAGTAACTTGTAGTGCTTTGAAAATCTGTAAACAAAACAAATGAGTGTGAAAACATTGAATAAATTTATTGAACTTTACTGGAGTTTTATTTTACAAAATGTAAATTACACGAAACCATTTCAGCTCCATCGGGCTGAAGCCACTGTCGACTTTTTAAATTTAATATCAATTTTAGATTTTTTGAACCTATTTATACCAAATAATGTTTACTGAAATTAAGGTATAACATGAATGTGTCATCTCTTATGTAAAAATGTGGTTTAAAAAAATTGTCTATATAAGAAAATATAAAAATGCGAGGGAAGTATTTTTTATAAAATGTGTGTGTGTGTATGTGGGGGGGGGGGGTCTTGGAGGAATGGCGGTTGAGGGGCATCCCCAGATTGTTTGTCCTGATCATCCTTAGGTTTTAATCTGACCCTGATAATAAGACTGTTCTTGTGAGTGACTACAAATTCTTGCATAACATAAGAAGTTTTCTTGTCTGGTGGCTATTCATAAAATTAATCTTTTTAAGGTGTCCCATTGGAAAAACATGGGAGGAGCATTTTATCCATTGGTACAAAGATATGGGAAAATATATTTACTGCTATGCATCTTTAAAGAAGACTTGGGATAAAATTTCTACTTATTTCAAAATCAACTGTCCCCAGATATATCAAACAATCAAAGGTAAGTTTTTTGAATTACATAAAAATTGTTTATCTTTATTACAATATTTTAATAACTTTTAGTTTTATATTGACATTTTCTAACAAAAATTTTAATGTTTTACTACTAGAAAAGTATCATTTTCGTGTACATTTTTCAATTTAAGATTTTAATAGATACATTTTTTAAGACTTCCAGAACATGGTTTGACAACATTAAATTATATCTGTTGAATGTATATGTTGTTGTTGAGACCCAGACCGTCCGACCTACCAGAAAGGTGTAAGGTAACTGTTTGGACAGCCGGGATGTGCCACCCAATTTAGACCGGAACCCAGTGGGGGAGGCATCCACAGGGACCGTACCCTCCTTCCCCTACCACCAACCTCTCGGAAGGACTTACGGACCCACATGTTTAACGTGATCGTACTCCGCGTGAACACGGCGGCAGTTTTGGCAGTGGCTGGAATCGAACCCGGGCCTACCGAGTGTAACTCCAGCGCGCTAACCAATGGGCTACCGCGCCCGTTGAATGTATATGTGTCTAAAATGTGTGGACATATATATCTTAAGAACAAATACACATATTCAATGTTGGATTTACAGAAAAATAAATGTGTGACAACAATTGCTACATAAGATTTATCTTTCATAGTAATTCAGTGTTTTGGATTAGCAATTGCATTTAATGTTTTTAAAAAGTAAGAAAACAGAAGAATTCCACAAAAATGGTTTCAGAGTGCTTTCCAAGTGTGTTTCTAATGAACCTAAATCATTCTAAGTGCTTATAATAATGTTTTAATAACATTATTAGGAAAATATACTTTCATTTTATTTATAATATGTTTTAAAGTGAATTTCTCCATATAAAAAGCAAAATAAATATAGAAATATTAGTGAATGCAAACAGATTGTAAAAATAAAAAATATTTAAAAATAAAATGAAATATACTGAAGATGATCGTGTCTAAAAGAAAATTTTTGGGATATTGTTAACCTTTCTTGTTTAACTTACTAACTAATAAATAAAACACATTAAAATCCCACAAATATGCAAAAAGAGAAGTTTTGCTAAATAATATTAGGAAGGGGTGTGGGTGGCTCAAAATAGCAATTTTCATACTAGTGTAGAATTTCATTTAAAAATATATTTCAAGAAGAAATTCCATCAAAAACTTATAAAAGAATTTTTACGGTAACTTTAAATGTAAACTTTAAATGTAAGCTTAAAACTTTTGCTTACTACATTATCTTATTTTGTCCCAGTTAAACTATTTATGGTATTATTATTTTGAAATTATGTTCTTATCTGTTTTTTCTATATAATATTTGTAGCTGGTGTGTCAGAGGAAGAACTTGATCAAGCGGAAAATGCAATAGGTTTAGGTAAATTTCCAATTGATATGCGATGTTCTTATCGCATACATAATGGACAAAGATTAACATCACCAGGGTCAGTATACATTTCTTTTTATTATATTACTGTTATTAAAATGATTATATTGACTGACAAAACTTTTCTTTAGGCTTATGGGAAGTATGAGTATTCCTGGTCATTACAGAAGTGAATCATTATTAGATCTTGATACTATTTTAGTTGGTAACAGGGTAAGAATGAAACATTTTTAAATGCATTTTGTTTTCTTGAAATATAACATTTTTAGTGCAAAAGAAGAAAATTTCTAATATTAAATATGCATTAGTTTAATATATCTGAATGTGCTAATGGTTATTCAAGAATCATTCTCACATCTTGGAAAAAAAATATAAGCAGTCTGGCTCAGTTCTTAAATTGTCCTGACTTTTGTACTGCTATATACTCCTACATACAACATAAATTGAGTGTGTTATATTTATTAACTAAATGTATTATATATACCATATTAGCCTATATATGAAGGTATATATTTCAATCAATTCTTATCTCTATAAGTATTTACATTATACAAGGGTCACACTGAAATTTTTGAGATATGGCTAAGTGGTATAAGTTAAACTTACCAACTCTTAGGTGTGTTCAAAGTACTCCCCTCTAACATCAATGCACTTCTGTAGGCGAATTTTCGAAATATTAAATGCTTCAAGCCATTCATTTCTTGGAATTGATGAAAAATATGCTTTTATAGCCTTATCAATCTCATCTTCAGAATGAAAACAATGTCCATGTAAATTTTTTTTAGATTAAAAAATAGCCAAAAGTCACACACAGCAAGATCAGGAGAATAGGGTGAATGTTCTATACCTTTGATATTTTTTTGTTCAAAAAATTTGACTGTCATCCTTGCTGAATGAGAAGATACATTGTCATGGTGAAGCATGAGTCCCCTAACATTCACTTCCTGAAGAATTTCTGAAAGACACTGAATGGTGTACCAGTTAGCTGTAACTGTCTTCTGTCCATCTAGCTTTATGGCTTTGACCAGAGTCAGAGAATATAGACGAACATGCGAACACCATTTGAAGAAAGTTTTTCAAATTGCAGAAATTTTAAAGAATTGTTAAATTTTTTTTTTTTTTTTTTTTTTTTTAATGAGCAATGCATATGCACTGCTACTTTCATTTATTATATATCTAACTCTGGTAAATCATGTTTCTTACCCCTTTTTTTTCCCATTCACTGGTATCCTGAAAATATTACCTGAATAAATTAGGTAACCAGAAAATCAATGTTTTTGTGTGAGATGTGTGTTCATATATCGTATATGACTCAGCAGATTTTTGCAGAAAATTTTTAGGCAAATACTGTTATTCACAGATAGTTTTCAATTTTATACCACTCTGGCTTTGACCAGACCTCTACTTCTGAAGAACATGGCATACATTACTTTTTTCATTGCTCTTTGTCTTTTCACCATTGTTGGTTTGGAGTCATCTTCAAAGACCCATACTTTACTTTCTTGATGTGTTGGAACGTCAAAAACGGTATGTACGTTTCATCACTAGTTATGATTTTAGAAATAATGTGGTGTTCACCATCATTAAATAATTTTAAGGTTTCTTTACTGATTCTGACACACTCCGCTTTATCTGGCCGTCCAAATAGATGCTCAAGTCCTTGTTGATGAGTCGGACGGTCTGGGTCTTCAACACTCAGCTTTATGGTGTTCTGTTAAATTATGGGGGACCCAATGACAAATTAATTTTTTCATATGCAATTCCTCATGAATAATTTTATGTATAGCTGCAAATCCAATGTTAAGTTCCTTCTGTATCATTTGGTAGGTACATCGATTATCATCAATTAACATTTTTTGAATGGCCGACATATTTTCTGGGACTACAGCTGACAAAGCTCTTCCTGTGTGTTCTTCATCCAGGAGAGAATTTCAACATAAAAGCATTCAAATTTAAATATCCGGCTAATAATTTTTTTTCTAGCACTTGTTGTCTGCCTCTGTCTCGAAAATTTCAGTGTGACCCTCGTATTCAAGGATTAGGAGAAAAATACTTGAGATAGCGGAATGTCATTTAGGCATATAAAGACCTACTTTTTCTACTTTTCACATCACAGCAATCTTCAATATGCTATACAGTCAGTAGCTATTTACTCTTTCTAATCAATATATTTTTTTAAATAGTTATGTACCAAAAATTATTCTATTTCAACTTCCCCCCCCCCTCCCCGGAATTCCTTGATGCAAAAGTAATGAGTTACATTAAATGTTTTGAGGCCTCATTATATTTAGACTTAAATTAAATTATAAATTTCCTTATTAAGTTATTATGTTAGTTTCAGATTCTTTTCACCATTATGTATATGCATGTTCGAACACAATAAATTTTGCTTTTACTTTCCCGCCTGAAGCTAACTTGAGAATCCTATGTTAATCAATGGGAGAATGAAAATAGCTAAATATAGCTTTGGATTTTTAGATTTTTTCCTGGAATTTTTTGGAAAACTTAGAATTGGACTATAAGCAATTTGGACGGTTTTAAAATGATTTTTAAATTCATTTGAAGTATTTTTAAAATTTATGCAAAGTGCAAAAATAAGTGCAAAAATTTGTTTTTCCAACTTTGCTCATCGATAGAAAACATTTGAATCAAGTTAAAAGAAATTTTAAAACACCTGTAGAAAAATTGAAGATTTTACTTTTATATGCAAAAGGAAAATTTGAGCTTTGTTGAACCCAAATTTTATAATTGGTCAAGCATTAAATAGAGGCAAAATAAAAATATCCAATCTCTGCATGATAGCACCATCTCAAAGTTTGACATTGATAGATCAGTAACAGGAGATAGATAGATCAGTAACAGTTGTTGCAGGAGTTTAGCTCCGCGTTGATGGGTGACTCATGTTTGTGTCATCCCTCCCTCACAACAGTAATAGCCCACACTGGGTGAGGTTATTGTGCACAATTTTTTGGATTTTGAGTTTTTGTTTTGAAAGCAGGTCTCCCAGTAAAAACTCTGGCTATGTTGCCGAAATGAATGGTCGGTCATTTTAAATTCCCCTACAATGAATAATATATGTAAAGGTCTCTCTCTCTCTCTCTCTCTCTCTCTCTCTCTCTCTCTCTCTCTCTCTCTCTCTCTCCTCTCTCTCTCTCTCTCTGTCTCTGACGGATCATTCCACTGACGGATCCAGAAATCTCTCAAGGGGGTGGGGGGCGATTGGATATTCTGATTTTAACTGTATAGTTTAATATGATAATATACCCCTTAATATTCGCGTGTGCACATGCATGCACACACACACACACGCATACATACATATGTATATATTATTAACATGCTTTATCAAATCATGAATTGCGAATAAAAATGTAACAATTCAAGTAGTGATACTACGTATTACTAATTACTACTACGTACGTGTAGTATAGTGTGCATTACAAATGGAGAAAATCGTTCTTCATAAGAAGGCTCATTTTTCTCAGGGAGGGGAAGAAAATCACAAATGTCAGAAGACGACAAGAAAGAAACCAGGATTCTGACATCTGTGTCAGATAGTCTGCCCAGAAAAAGAAGGCAAGTGCAGAATGTCAAAAATATTGAAAGGAGGCAAAATTTTCATGGAAGTCAATCCATTAAAAGAAGAATTTTTATAGCAGTAATATTATATTTTCGCATGTGCATAAAAAAAATTACACTTAATTATGATATTAAATTAATAGATTAAGCAAAAAATATATTTACAGAAACACATCTAACAAGAAAAATGAAAAATTTCTAAAGTATAAAAAATGTTAAATGAATATTATACAGGGTGTAACAAAAAGATCGGGATAGTGGAATATCTCGGTAAATACACTTGGAATCGAAAAATAAAAAGCACATGTTCAATATTTTCAAAAAAGCTATCCAATGATACCAAAATTGACCTCCCCCCCTCCTGGGTGGTGGGGCAACTTTGAAATCTTAAATAAGAACCCCTTTTTTTATTGCAGATTTGGATTCTCCAGAAAAAATTACATAACTTTGACCTACAATTTTTAATTTTTGCTCCTACAAACGAACTCCCACAATTATATCAAAAGTGCTAAAAGTAATTAATTTATTGACTGTTCCCAAGTTAAAAAATGAGGCAAAAAACAAGTTTCATATAAAAGTTACGTATTTTTTTCTGCTGATTCTGTGATCTGCAATAAAAAGTGGGGTTCCTTTTTACTTTCCCTTTAATACATGGTAATGTATAGGGAAAGTATTGGAATCATGCTGAAAATCGCAACTTGAGTTTTCGATGGATCTACACGTTTCGAGACTTCTAGAATACGAAAAAGCTATTTTTAGCGTGATATCTGTGTGTCTGTCTGTGCAGATTTTGTATCTACTCTAACTAAAAAACTAATGGACCGAATTTCACAAAATTTGGTAGGTAAGTCACTTGTGGGCGAGTCTGGTGCGGATAAGTTTTGGGTACGATTCAGGATAAAAGAACCCGCCTTTTTTTGCGAAATGGCCCGCAAAAGTTTGTATCCTCTCTAACTGAAAAGCTAATGGACAGAATTTCACAAAATTCGGTAGATGAGTCACCTGTGGGTCACCCTGGTGCTGATTACATTTCGGTATGATTCGGAAAAAAATAACCTGCCTTTTTTTGCAAAATGGCCCTCAAAAATTGTCAAAATCTAAAATAAAGAACTACAAATGCTCACATATATCCATTAAATGCTTGTTTACGTAATTTTTAATGACCAAAAGAATAAGAGCAACCCCATTACACTAGGTCTAGCCATTCTCGAGATATTTTAGTTTTTCGTATTTTCTATACGCCACCTTTGAAAATAAGTCCGGTTACCGAATGAGAAAGAAAATTGAATTAAAAGTGAAATAAATTTAATTAAAATAAAGAGAACGTGGATATAAGTCTGCAGGGAAAGTCATGTGCTGCCCACATCAGATTTTTACTTTCCTTGCAATACATGGTAATGTATAGGGAAAATATTGGAATCATGTCGAAAATCTCAACTCGAGTTTTCGACGGATCTACACGTTTCGAGGCCTCTAGAATACGAAAAAACTATTTTTAGTGTGATATCTGTGTGTGTGTCTGTGTGTCTGTCTGTGCAGATTTTGTATCCACTCTAACTAAAAAACTAATTGACCGAATTTCATAAAATTTGGTAGGTAAGTCACTTGTGGGCGAGTCTGATGCTGATTAGTTTTGGGTACGATTCGGAATAAAAGAACCCGCCTTTTTTTGCGAAATAGCCCGTAAAAGCTTGTATCCACTCTAGCTGAAAATCTAATGGACTAAATTTCACAAAATTTGGTAGATAAGTCACTCGTAGATCACCCTGGTGCTGATTAGATTTTGGTACAATTCGAAAAAAATAACCTGCCTTTTTTTTGCAAAATGGCCCGCGAAAATCGACAAAATCTAACATAAAAAACTACGTATGCTGAAATATATTCATTATATGCTTCTTTTATGCATAATTTTTAACGAAGTAAAGAATAAGACCAACCCCATTACACTAGGACTAGCCGTTCTCGAGATATTTTCGTTTTTTCATTTTTTCTCTATGCCACCTTTGAAAATGACTCCAGTTGCCAAATGAGAACGAAAATTGAATTAATAGTGAATTAAATTTAATTAAAATAAAGAGAATGTGTATATTTGTCTGCAGGGAAAGTCATGTGCTGCCCACATCAGATTTTTACTTCCCTGCCATATATGGTAATATATAGGGAAAGTATTGGAATCATACCGAAAATCACATCTCAAGTTTTCGATGGATCTGCACGTTTTGAGACCTCTAGAATACGAAAACACCATTTTTAGCATGACGTCTATGTGTGTGTGTGTGTGTGTGTGTGTGTCTGTCTGTGCAGATTTTGTATCCACTCTAACTAAAAAACTAATTGACCGATTTTCATAAAATTTGGTAGGTAAGTTATTTGTGAGCGAATCTGGTGCTGATTAGTTTTGGGTACGATTCGGGTTAAAAGAACCCGCCTTTTTTTGCGAAATGACCCGCAAAAGCTTGTATCCACTCTAACTGAAAAACTAATGGATCGAATTTCACAAAATTCGGTAGATAAGTCAGCTGTGGGTTACCCTGGTGCTGATTAGATTTTGGTACGATTTGGAAAAAAATAACCTGCCTTTTTTTTGCAAAATGACCCCTCAAAAACCTTCAAAATCTAAAATAATAAACTACGCATGCTCAAATATATCCATTAAATGTATGTTTAATACATAATTTTTAATGAAGAAAAGAATAAGACCCAGCCCATTACACTATGACTAGCCGTTCTCAAGATATTTTAGTTTTTTCATGTTTTCGCTACACCACCTTTGAAAATAAGTCCAGTTTCCAAATGAGAACAAAAATTGAATTAAATTGAATTAAAATAAAGAGACCATGAATGTAAGTCTGCAGGGAAAGTCATGTGCTGCCCACATCAGATTTTTACTTTCCCTGCAATACATGGTAATGTATAGGAAAAGTATTGGAATCATGTCGAAAATTGCAACTCGAATTTTCGACGGATCTACATGTTTCAAGCCCGCTAGAATACGAAAACATTATTTTTAGCATGACGTCTGTGTGTGTCTGTGTCTGTGCAATGTATGTATCCACTTACATTGCACAGAACTAATGGACCAAATTTCATAAAATTTGGTAGGTAAGTCACTTGGATGTGACCCTGGCGCTGATTAGTCTTTGGTATGATTCACAGAAGCAGAACCATCTTTTTTTGTGAAATGGCACCTAAAAATTTAATTTATCCGCTCTAGCTAAAATACTAATTGACCAAATGTCACAAAATTTGGTAGATAAGTTATTTATTGGTTACTCTGGTGCTGATTAGAATTTGGTACGATTCAGAAAAGAAGAACCTGCCTTTTTTATGGAAATGGCCCGCAAAAATTTCATGTATCCACTCTAGCTAAAATATTAATTGACCAAATTTCACAAAATTTGGTAGATAAGTTACTTGTGGGACACTCTGGTTCTGATTAGATGTTGGTACGATTCGGAAAAGAACAACATGCTTCTTTTTATGAAATGGCCCTTCAAAATTGCCAAAATCTATAAAAAAAGACTAAATAGTGTATGCTCAAATGTATCAATTGAATTCTTGTTTTATATGCAATTTTTGAAGAGGAAAATAACATAACACACTCCATTATACTTTAGAACTAACCGTTCTCAAGATATTTGAGATTTCTTGCATTTTTGTTACTCCGATTTCGGAAAAAAGTCCAATTACTAAATAAAAACAAAAATTGAATTAAAAATGCAAATTTAGTGTTATTTGGTTCAATTAAACTCAATCTAATGAATTATTAAAGAAATAAAGAAAATATGAATTCAAGTCTGCAGGGAAAGTCATGTGCTACCCACATCAGATTTTTACTTTCCCTGCAATACATGGTAATGTATAGGGGAATATTGGAATCATACTGAAAATCACAACTCGAGTTTTCGACGGATCTACACGTTTCGAGATCGACGGATCTACATGTTTCGAGACCTCTAGAATAAAAAAAACTATTTTTATCTTGGCATCTGTGTGTCTGTCTGTGCACTGTATGTATCCACTCTAACTAAAAAACTAATGGATTGAATTTCATAAAATTTTGTAGGTAATTCTCTTGTGTGAGACCCTGGTGCTGATTAGTTTTTGGTAGGATTCGTAAAAACAGAACCCTCCTTTTTTTGTGAAATGGCCCTTAAAAATTTCATGTATCTACTCTAGCTAAAATACTAATTGACCAAATTTCACAAAATTTGGTAGATAAGTTACTTGTGGGATACTCTCGTGCTGATTAGATTTTGGTACGATTCAGAAGAAAATAACCTGCCTTTTTTTACTAAAGGCCCTCTAAAATCGTCAAAATCTAAAATAAAAAGCTACGTATGCTCAAATATATCTATTAAATGCTTGTTTTATATGTAATTCTTAACGAAGAAAAGAATAAGACCAACCCCATTACATTAGGTCTAGCCGTTTTCGAGATATTTTTGTTTTTTCGTATTTTCTCTGCACCACCTTTGAAAATAAGTCCAGTTATCAAATGAGAATGCAAACTGAATTAAAAGTGAATTAAATTTAATTAAAATAAAGAGAATGTGGATATAAGTCTGCAGGGAAAATCATGTGCTTCCCACATCAGATATTTTGACTTAGCAACAGTCAATAAATAAACTACTTTCAGCACTTTTGGTATAATTGTGGGAGTTCATTTGTGGGAGCAAAATTAAAAATTGTAGGTCAAAGTTATGTAATTTTTTCTGGTGAATCCAAATCTGCAATAAAAAATGGGGGTTCCTATTTAAGATTTCACAGTTGCCCTATCCCCCACCCTCCCAGGAGGGGGGCCAATTTTGATATCATTGGATAGCTCTTTTGAAAATATTGAACACATGTTTTTTTTATTTTTTAATCCTAAGTGTATTTATCGAGGTATTCCACCATCCCGATCTTTTTGCTGCTCAAGTCTTCGGACGAGCCGGTCGTTCTGGGTTTTCGACCATCCCGATCTTTTTGTTGCACCCTGTATATATCTGAGCATGAAAATCCAGCATTTTTTGAAGTTACTAAGCATGAAGCAAAACATTATTTTTAAAGTTATGGACTGGTATCCATAAATGCACTGTTGACTTAGCAACAGTCAATAAATAAACTACTTTCAGCACTTTTGGTATAATTGTGGGAGTTCATTTGTGGGAGCAAAATTAAAAATTGTAGGTCAAAGTTATGTAATTTTTTCTGGTGAATCCAAATCTGCAATAAAAAATGGGGGTTCCTATTTAAGATTTCACAGTTGCCCTATCCCCCACCCTCCCAGGAGGGGGGCCAATTTTGATATCATTGGATAGCTCTTTTGAAAATATTGAACACATGTTTTTTTTATTTTTTAATCCTAAGTGTATTTATCGAGGTATTCCACCATCCCGATCTTTTTGCTGCTCAAGTCTTCGGACGAGCCGGTCGTTCTGGGTTTTCGACCATCCCGATCTTTTTGTTGCACCCTGTATATATCTGAGCATGAAAATCCAGCATTTTTTGAAGTTACTAAGCATGAAGCAAAACATTATTTTTAAAGTTATGGACTGGTATCCATAAATGCACTGTGTATGTTATATAATCATACATAGAATGAAATATATTCAAATTTGATAATTAAAATTACAAGTTATCATTTACAAAATAAATCTTGATACAGAATACAAATGGAATGTAATAACTATAAAGTAAATTCTTTACCTCGCTTGCCTGATTTACTGTATCTGTTTATTATTTGTTCTACATCTAAAGAGATGTCTTTATGGACATACATTAAAGCTAGCTCTGCCAGACGATCCTCAGTCATTTTGTTTCTCAGCCAAGTTTTAAGTCACTTTAAGGACATAAAACTTCTCTCAGCACTAGCTACTCTGACCGGCAGTGTCAGAAGTATTGAAAGAAGTTGTTTAATATTGGGATACAAATCCCCATCACAGTTTTGTAAGACATAAAAAATGTTACTATTTGGACTTGATGACGAATCAAAATTGGCACTCTTTTCACGGTTGCATATTGCTTTCCACATTATTATTTCACCATTGAAATTTTCTTCCGAGTTTTGATTGATTAACTTACATAATAAGTTGCCATATGCATTCCACAAAACTTCAGCTAATGTATGAATTTCTTCATCCCTACTTGAAATATGTTATGTGGAAGAAGGAGACACAAATTAAAAGCCTTTGTTGTGTCTGAAGAGAAAGGTGAATCAATGTTTGCTATGAGAGCATCTATATATGGAATAAATAGATGTCGTCTAAAATATTCTTCTGGAGATGAGGCCGGGTGATTGTCTCTCAATGTCTGTTGATAAGTGAGCCTTGGAGTTTCAATAGCTATATCTAATTGATTTGCTACTTTGGAAGTGTTTTTTTAAATTCTCGTAAATGCTTTGTTTAAGTCTCTTCTTTACTCTTTTAAAACTGTCAACAAATCATTAACGCAATATTTTGCTGAATGTAAATCAAGAGTTTCTTTTTGAAATAATTTACTTAAGAGAAGAGTGGGAGAGAAAAAGTGGACCATGCAATTTAGTGATAAATTAAAATCAATGTTCAATAGTGACTTCAAAAGCATGCTTACTTTCGTGGAAGACGATGTATATTTCCAATTTTTTATTCCTTCGAGTACTTCAACTATAGGAGGAAAGTCGTTTTAAAATTGTGTTATTGCTTCATATCTTTCTACCCAATGAGTGCCGCATAGAGTGCTGACAACCGAAATTATTTTTCACTTCAAGAAGACAGACCTCTTAAATATTCATTTTATAATTTTTAGAATATTTGGAACTTGCATTGGAGATTTAGTTCAGGTGCTGTTATGTACAATGGGAACATAATTTTGTATTTTATTTAGAATCCTATTTCCCCCCGTGTGCTGGTTTGACCATTTTATTTGAATCTGACTTTTATGAACTACTGAACAAGTGATTTGAATACTGTGTTGGACATTCACATTTATTTCTCTTTGGTATTTTTTCTATTTATTTAGTGCGTCCCACATCTTATTCCTTCATCCTAGGTTATTTTGCCTCTTTTTTCTTCTCTCGCTACTAGCAACACTCTTTTCCTGTTTCAATCAGATTTGCTGTTCATTCATCAGTCACAGATCTTATTCTCATGAATCATCGTTGTGTTTCTTGTGTGTCCTGACAAAAGCTGTTTTTGTCCTCGAAACTGATCGATACTATTAATTTTGTATTGTATGTTGCTCTTAACAAAATTATTTTTGTTTTATCTTATGTTATACTTCATTGAATCTCCAAGATATAAAAGTATGTTAACATTTTTAGGGCATATTTTCATTACGTTTCTGGAACATGTAGATTATGTGTTGATGACCCAGACCGTCCGACCTACCAGAAAGGTGTAAGGATGTAGATTATGTGTGAGATTTTTCTTCTTAATGCCAAAGTCTGTGTCTCCTACTAAGCAGATAATTTGTCTCATGACAATTAGCAAGTGTGAGAGACATGTCTCTGAAAGCAAAGCATATTGTGCTGACATGACTACTTTTAGCGTTAATTGTTTTTAGTTAATATGTGACCAAAAGCCAATAATGTTAGCTCATTTAATTTAAGTTTCCATGTATTGTAAGCTTAAAGTGTTTAGTTTTATATTTTGTATTTAATTACTTTTATCAGTTGATTGACTTTTCATTGTTTTTTAGTTTTGATTCAGTGTTTTTTTAACACTTTACAACAAAGTTGAAAAGTGTTTATGACTTTGTTCATTCTGTCTGTCTGTCTGTCTGTCTGTCTGTCCGTTAGCACGATAACTGCCGTAAAAATGAGTGTATCAAAATGAAATTTTAGTATGTTGTTCAGACGGTCTGTAGGACCTATGGGAATATAAATAAATGATATCACCCAATTAGTTTTTTATTGAACCCGGGTTGAAAAAATGAAATACATTGAACCCTATGGGACCTAATTTTTCAAACATTTTTTAAGTAAATTTAAAATTCACGAATTGCTTCGAAATTTTTAGGAAATATTCACATTATCCCATAGAATATATATAAAAAAATTCAGTAAAATATGTTAAGTAGTTTTTTAATTAAAAAAATTATTTAATATAGGGAAAAAAACAAATTCAATTAAATTCTGACTTTGGGATATCTTCCAGAAAGAAAAGAGAGAGATATTATATAATAAATATCTCTCCATTTGTTTAAACGTTTTGCATATGGGAGTGGCTTCATATTTTAAAATAAATTTGGTAGATAACAATTTTTCATTTTTTTTAAATTTTATATAACTCTTCATGATAAATTTAATTGATGGCATTTTAAATGCACTTTCCTACGTCCTAGAGAGTTAAAATTTGGTACACAGCTTAAATTTGTTGAACATTTTATTCGACAAAAATTTGATGGATCTTTAAATATAGATCATACATTTTTTTCGAAATGGCCTGAAAATAATCCCAGTTCACTTCTATAAACCATTGGTGTAATATTGTTAAAAATTCTGATGTGGACAGCACATGTCTTTCTCTGCAGACTCATATTCATGTTATCTTTATTTCTTCAATAATAATTTGAGTTTATCTGCACAAAATAACAGCCATAAGTATTTTAAATGACATTGAATTTGCACGTTAAACTTAAATTTGGTTCTCATTTGATAGCTGGACTTATTGTCAAAGGTGGCGTAGCGAAAACGCGAAAAAACTAGAATATCTCAAGAACGGCTAGTCCTAGAGTAATGGGGTTAGTCTTATTCTTTTTGTTGTCAAAAATCACATATAAAATAGGAATTTAATTGATATAATTGAGCACACGTAGTCTTTTATTTTTATATATAACGATTTTTGCTGGCCATTTCGCAAAAATAGCCCGTTCCTTTTTCCCGAATCGTAGTAGAATAACCTACAAATGATTTATATACAAAATTTTGTTAAATTTGGTATATAAATCACTTGTAGGTTATTGAAATATTATACTCCAAATTTTGTTAAATTTGGTTCATTAGTTTTTAGCTAGAGTGGATAAAGGCAATTTCTGCGGCCATTTCGCAAAGAAGGCAGATTCTTTTATTACGAATCGTACTATAATCTAATGAACATCAGGATTTCCCACAAAAAACATACCTACCAAATTGTATGAAATTCGGTCCATTAGTTTTTCAATTAGAGTGGATGTAATATCCACACAGAAACATACACAGATACACCCTTACACACACAGACGTCTTCCTAAAAGTAGTTTTTTCGTGTTCTAGAAGTCCCAAAACGTGTAGATCCTTTGAAAATTCGAGTTCCGATCTTCGGCACGATTCCAATACTTTGAGTACATACACATACACATATATATTATCTGTGTATTATCTGTGTATCTAAATTCCGTGCCTATGCAATTACAATAGTTGTGATTTTAAATGATCCCTAAACTTTTATTATTTCTTCAAGGAAGCCTAATTTTAACATATGCAGAATGCAAATATCTCAAGCGATTGTAAGATGAATTACATAAGAATTGCTGAATTTTTTTCACACAAAATTATTTAGCTCTGGAGTCTGGAATACAAGTTATATGAATGAAATATTCATTGATTTTGCATAAAGAATCAGATGATTTATATTTCGATACAGTTTTAAATATTTAAGTATAATAAATTACTGTAGTACTGTGATAATGTAAAAGATATTACCACTGAATGAATCACATTTTAGAAATTTTTAAATGAAATTACATTTCAGTTGGAAAGTGTTTCATAATCAATGCTTATGCATGATTGATCTTTCTTGTTAATATTTAAATTCTTTATAGGAGCGTGATGGTGTGAAAGGGTGCATTCCTTTGACTCTATGCCTTCATTCTGGTTTGACTCAGTTTTTAGCAATAAATGATTCTGATGGTTATGAACCGAATACAATATTTTATCCTGTTCAGAGTGAGCCTATACACAATAAAAGATATGTGGATGCATTTATTTCAGGTAAGTTTGATTGTACACATATTTTAGCTTGATTTTTAGTTTTATGTATGTTTAAAATGTATTTAGTTATTTCATATATTAAAATCTTTTATTCTAAGGTGTACTTATATCATAATGAATAAGTTGAAAGTTATGAAAGACATGAAAGTTCAAAATGTCGAATTTAGGTTTGATAAATTTTGAATTCCATGGAATATTTTATTGCTAAATTAGGGGTCTATTTAGAAATAATGTCATTTTTAGATTCATTAAAAAAAAAAAATAAAGATCTTTGACAAAAATGATTTTAATCTAAAATGAATCAGTCATGATTTTGAATTCAAAGCAGTTCAGTTTTAAAAAATACTATATAAAGAAAAACTGGCAAGATTTTTAGAAGTTTTCTAACATGTTATTTTGAAATTTTCACAACATTGCTTATTTTTTGCAATTTTAATTTTTTTACCACAGAAAAATGGAACTTCAGCCCTGTCTGTTACACTCACTAATCCCCATTTTCAATGTGTGCCAATCCAATTTTTCAAGCAATCCACATATTCTCACTGGATTATTTCACATATTTTATTCTCACTGGATTTGTCCAAGCTAATTTAATTTATGTAATAACTGTTGTTTGAACAATATTACCTTTTTGGCAATAAAAGTTCAATTTGATCTTTATGAAGCATGTTTTATGGTCTTAAATGCTTGTGCCTATAAATATAACCTAAATGTGCATGCTAATAATTAAGGTCTCTATAATTCTAATGATTTAAAATGCTTAATCTGTCAAAATTACTTTGTTTAAATTGGGTAAAGTTAGTTTCTTTCATGTGGCTGCACATACAGAAATATTTCCTTTAAATTCATCGATTAAACTATGTTAAAAGTATGAGCAGGGATAAACTTAAATAATCACAATTTATGATTTTTGCTTTTACTATCATATGTAGTGCATGTATACCAGAAGTATTGGAATCCATTACATTCAAATGCATTTACTAAAAACCTGCATGACCTGGGCCTGGCATAGCCCATTGGCTTAGGCTTGGACTAACATATTTGTCGAGCCAGGCCTGAATTCTTTAAAATAATTTTGAACCAGATCTGGTAGGGTCAAATCTATTCAATGTTTGAAAAAATTATAAATGACATTTAAGAGTGAGCATATGAAATTATTTTGCTGACTTCCTTTACTTGAAGATAAATGTTTAAAAACCCAACTTTTACTTTTTCCTTTATACAAAATTTGATGCTTTTGACATATTTGGATAAACACAATTTCACACCAGACTGGACTGGGATTAATTGCTCTATGAGCCAGGTCTAGTGAAGGTTCTTCATTTGTAAATTTCTCTGGTACTGGTACAAGTGCTGGTACAGTCAGGCCAGGTCACAAAAAGTCTGAAATTTCGATCCATGTAGATCTCTAGCATATATACATAATAATAAAAAAAAAAGTTTTGAGTTTTCATTTGATGTACACATTTTAAGCACCCCAGAACATGAGGCACATATTTATAGCATGCTATGTGTTTGTGTAATGTATATATTCACTCAAATTTTAAAACTATCTGCCTAATTTTCATGAAATTTAGCTGTTGGATATGTTATGTGGTACCCTGATGTAATTAGGTGTAATTAATGATTAAAAAATTGAACCAGCTCTTTGTGAACTAAAAGAAGATATATGCTTAACTCTTATGGTTATTTTCTAATACTTTTCAACTTAGTTGTAAAGTGCTTACGATTTTGTTTATTCTGTCCATCTGTCTGTCCATTCCCATGATAACTGCCGTAAAAATGCTTTTATCAAAATGAAATTTTAGTATGTTCTTGAAACGGTCTATTATTTAATATTGCATTCATCATAAAACTGTTTTATTTTTGCGTATTATCTGTATATTTAAATTCTGATCCAACACAATTACAATATTTTTTATTTTAAATGATCACTAAACTTTTATCATTTCTACAACAAGGCCTAATTTTAACTTATGCAGAATGTAAACAAATCAAGTGATTGTAAAGCGAGTTATATAAGAATTGCTGATTTTTTATCACATAAAATTATTTAGCTCTGGAGTCTAAAATATAAGTGATATGAATGAAATATTCATTGATTTTGTATAGAGAAGAAGATGATTTATATCATTACCTTTTTTGATAAAGTTTTAAGTTTCCAAGTATAAATTATTGTAGCTCTGTAATAATTTAAAAAATATAAGTGCTGAATGTATCACATTTTAGAGATGTTTAAATAAAATTGCATTTCAGTTGGAAAGTATTTTATAATCAATGTTTTATGCATGATTGATCTTTCTTGTTATATAATTGTTTTGTGTCTCTTGCTATGAAACTGTTTTAAGATATTTTATACTGTTTTATAATTATGGTAATTTAATCTACACTATTAAAACACACCTGGCTATGTGTTTCTGTCTATCTGGGTATTTGTAATGTAAATACTGAGTCCAGAAAGTAGAGGTTGGTCATAGATAAGAGATGTGGATCTTGTAACAAAAGTTTATGCAGTGAAAATTAAAAATATAATAATAATAGAATTTTAATTATTTGCAAAAAATTGCTATGTTTTTCGAGAATTTAAAACAATTTATCTTAATTGAATCTGCAATCAAATGTCGGATAGAGATGCCTGCAATAACTACTCAATTGCAGAATTTGGATTGTTTTTTCTGGTGTACTTTATTGCCTTGACTTCATTTTGAGGAAAGTTAGTTAAGGGGATGGGGGGAACCCCCCAGAAAAAAATTTAATATGTCGCAGGAAAAAAAATTATTTACATTTTAAATTATGTGGAACAAAGTTGCCTGGAATCAGAAATTAGTAATTATATTTTCCCATGCAAAAATCGTTAAAGATAAACTCATTTCCCCAGTTAAATGATTCTTAATAACTGCACTCTTTTTTCATCTCATTCACTTGCATGTAGGGTAGAGACATCCTTTACCTTTTATGGTCACTAGGTATCTAAGCCTGCTAAGCCAGAAAGGAATGTAAATCCCAACCAAAGACATTTTATTCTTGACCCTACCCCTTCACGAATACCAGTACCTTGACTATACTTGTTGGTGAATTTTAGTCGAGGTATGTAATTTACGACATCTGCATGAGTATAGCAGTGGGTATGACACAAAGTGACTCAAAGTGACACAAAGTGACTCAAGGGCGCGGTAGCCTATTCGTTAGCGCGCTGGAGTTGCACTCGGTAGGCCCGGGTTCGATTCCAGCCACTGCCAAAACTGCCGCCGTGTTCATGCGGAGTACGATCACGTTAAACATGTGGGTCCGAAAGTCCTTCCGAGAGGTTGGTGGTAGGGGAAGGAGGGTACAGTCCCTGTGGATGCCTTCCCCACAGGGTTCCGGTCTAAATTGGGTGGCACTTCCCGACCGTCCAAACAGTTACCTTACACCTTTCTGGTAGGTCGGACGGTCTGGGTTTCAACAACAACAAAGTGACTCAAGGCAAGTAGCAGTGAGTAAAAATAAAAATGGTTTTATTACTCACAAAATCATATCATAATAGAAAGAATAAATAATAGCATGCATCGCTAACTTTGATGCAGCTCACAAAAAGGTACATCAAAAGGTCATCTCAGTATTGCTCCAATACTGAGTATAGCCATAACATATCGTGTATTTGCAGGATATAGCTTAACACCAGCTATAAGTTTAAAACTTATTGAGAATTTCTGCAACAAGCTCATACAGGGCCAACGGCCGTACCGTGCTGAAAACACCGGTTCTCGTTAGATCACCGAAGTCAAGCAGTATCGGGCGCGGTTAGTACTTGGTGGGTGACCACCTCGGAACACCGCGTGCTGTTGGCCATCTCGGGTGCGGTATCCCCGTGGTTTGCGCGCTAGATTTGCACGCTACCACAAATGCCGCCGTGTTCATGCGGAGTACGATCACGTTAAACATGTGGGTCCGTAAGTCCTTCCGAGAGGTTGGTGGTAGGGGAAGGAGGGTACGGTCCCTGTGGATGCCTCCCCCACTGGGTTCCGGTCTAAATTGGGTGGCACTTCCCGGCCGTCCATACAGTTACCTTACACCTTTCTGGTAGGTCGGACGGTCTGGGTCTCAACAACAACAAGCTCATACAAAAATAACTTTGAGTAACAGACTCTACAAGAACAATGCTTCTGCTACAGGCTTATTTACTAAAACCTCTCAAGCTAAGCTCTCAAGCTTCTTTGCTAAAGTTCTATTACCTGCACCTGGCATTTATACCGATCATCTGTTATGACACTTCCGGAGTATGCTAATTTTCAGTGATACTGAAAATTAGTATATTCCAGTCAACTACGATACAGTCTGCAGGAACTCAAATGTAATTCAATTCGGACACTAAACAAACAATCTGAAATCTAAGCAGTTAACCTGAAATATCCAATACTTTAACTTTTGACCCTATCGTTACTGCTATTTATCATTTGTTTACTTTATGGTGTCTAACAGATATTTCCTACATAAGATAGCAAGACGTCTGAAAATGGGGGATGATAAACTTGCTTATAATAACACAATATATGAATTTAGTGGCTAAACGCAGTATATAAGTTTGAAAATTCTTTGCCAAAATAAATGAAACTGATGTACGCACTAAAGTAAATGAAAGTGATAATTACTAGAAAAATGAATGTAAACATCGCAATTCACGTTTCCCATGAACGTCTTGCTCATATTCTAATTTTGCTTGTGAACGACTCACTTCGTTCTCGAAGTGAATTGTGATGTTTTTCCAACATGCGAATCATGCAAATCGAGTGCTCAACACGTATGCAAGTAATTTGCATATTTGGGGACATTTCTGGAAACAAACTTGTTCCAGAACAATCCCATCTTCATATATAAATAGTGGACTCATTCAAATGCACTTCAGAAGAAGTAAGACAAGAAGTCGAAGTCAGTTCGACCAGACCAGAACGATCGACTTTTAGGTCGGTAGTTAGATGGACAGATGATCGACCTTAGCAGTATGCTGATCGATGTGGATTTAAATCGTATTTAGTGGATGAATGATGTCTGAATGACCATGCAATTAAAGGCCATAATGTTTACTTTTTGATAGTTTGTGAAGTCGCGTAAAGTGCTTTTACAGTATCAGTTTTACTTGGAAAATGCTCATCCAAATGTACCGTTTACGCTGAGTGTGACACCAGTCCAGGTGGCTTTGCAAGTGCTCGTACAAAGATTAGGTAATGTAGTTAATTTTATTACCTTGATAATCTGAACTGCCTTTGAGATGGTCCTGAGAAGCAATGAACGAAAATCTTTTGAGCATGTTTGCTCATACTGTGCATATTACTGCTTACTATAAAAATGTTACCAAGTGATGTAATACTATTTTGGTAATGGATTCTTCATTCACTAATAAAAGTGATTAGTTTATCTAATATGACTCAGTCTTTCTTTTCAACAATGGACATTTATTTTTAAAGTTTACTCTGCTACGCAGTTGAGAATTCCAACATTCCAATCTGCACAATTCAATTATATCTCTTCCATGATTATAACACATATTAATTGGATACATCAAGGTTACGGGCCGATGAAACATTTAAACTACAATTAAATGCCCATAAAAAGTAAAGACTTTGTTTACGAAAAGAACTATATCTTTTCCTAAATTTTTGAGCTAAGAAAATCCACAGATGGGGGCCGTGAGGCGGCACCATTTGCATGTGTAGGAAAGTAAACAGAAGTACTAAGAATCATTTTCTTCTTCTTCATTTACACGCCATTTCATGGAGGCGATAAAGACAGAGCAGTTGACACGTAATAACTACGTCATGTGGAGTACTTGAAATCTCATTCGTTCTCAAAGCTGAGGGATGTTTCGGGTACATAGACAGGTCAGTGAAACCAGTGGATAAAAATACGTCACGTCGGGACAATGATGAGTTTATGCGGCGGAGAGATAAAGCGCTTGCTATTATCTACCAAAGTTTGTCGCTGGAATATAAGGAACTGATTAACATCACGGATGACCCGCCCGATGCTTGGGAGAGACTCAAACAGCATTTTGATGCACCTACTCATGCCAACTTGGTTCGCCTGTTAGACAAATTCTTTTCCATACATCCGGAGCCCAACGATCCGATCGAAATATTCTGTTCAAGACTCAGGAAAACAGTGACAAAGTTAAAAGATGTAAACCACCCAGTAGAGGACCTTTACATCTCTTTCCAAGCGATAAGATACTTATTAGATGAGTTCTGCGGCATTATCCAAATCATCTACAGATGGAAAGACGAGAATTTTAAATTGGAGAAAATCGAGGCTGAGCTCTCAGCAGAGGAAGGACGACTACTTCAGCAGAATAAAGACTTAAACCATGTGAGTTTAACTCTTCTGCATTTTTAACTTCTAAGTTTAAGAAAAATGTCAGTGTTAATAAATTTAATAAGTCTAGAAATGTTAATACAAAGAGTGTAAATATGGGACCATGTTACTATTTTAAAAACATAGGTCATTTTAAATCCAATTGTCCTAAGTTGAAATCTAGTGATAGCTGTTCTATTAGTTCTGAGGGGGAATTTTCAAGGGGGAGGTCAGCTGAAAAAACAGGAGGAGAGAGTGAAGACACTGGTGAAGATCCGTCTGAATCCAGTGAGCAAACGAACTCTCCTGCAGATTCTGTTCCGACTCCTTGCTCGGATATTGCTTGGGAATGAAAGATCGTATCAAGACCCAATGGCAGCAGAACAGATGTCTATTACTATGTCAAGAGAGATAAGAAAAGACTGAGGTCATATAATGATGTAAAGAAATATTATGCAAAAACAGAGGTACAATATGATCAGCACTTATTTAATTTTAGGGAAAAGAAATAAAAATGTTGACCAGAAATAAACCAGAGGCGAGCAACGTAGAAATAGAAATACCGATGAGCTACAATGCAGCCATTAAATTTCCCCAGTCTAAAAAATGGTGCGAGGCCATGGATGAAGAAATAACCATAATGCATGAGAGGGGCTTCTGGGAGTTAGTTCCTGTACCCACCTTACAAAAGCAAATAGGCTGCAGATGGGTCTACACTTTAAAGAAGGATGAGAAAGGGGAAATCAAAAGATTTAAGGCATGTTTGGTGGCTTAAGGATATACACAAGAAAAGGGAGATTCATATGATGAAGTCTTTAGCTCAGTGGTTAACTTCAGTATAATTAGAGCCTTTTTCTCTATCTTTATTTGTATACTCGGCTGGATGCATTTTCAACTCGATGTCAAATCAGCATATCTTTACGCTAAGTTGAATCTAAAAATTTATATGAAACAACCTAATGGTTATGTCGATCAGAATCATCAAGATTATGTATGTTTGTTAATGATAGACATATATGGCCTTCATCAAAGTGGAAGGGAACTTGACACCATCCTAAAGAAGTTAAACTTTTCAAAATTTAAATGGTGTAATTGTGCATACATATACAATGACAAAGTTCTTATGCTAATTTATGTTAATGATATAATTCTCTTTTCTAAATATCAGAATAATATAGGCCCTATTGTTTCTTTACTTAGTAATGAATTTAATATTAAGGTGTTAGGGAAAATTAAGAAACTGCTAGGTGTGGAATTTAAAGAAATTGATGATAAGTTTTTTATACATCAAGACCAATATATTGAAAAAGTGTGTCAAATGTATAAACACTTCAATTATCCTATCACTTCACTTCTATTGCAAAAGGCAGTATTCTCCATTGACAAATGAGGAATTGATTCAAATGCAAGATTCTCTATACAGAAGTTTAATCAAATGTTTAGCTTTTCTATCCAGTAGGACTAGACCAGATTTATGTTATGCTATTAACATATTATCTCAGTTCCAAGAAAATCCAGGGATTAAGCATTGGTATGCATTATTGAAATTATTAGGATATGTTGAGAAAACTAAAACTTATATGTTAAATTTATCAAACATCAGTGAATAAAATTTAAACTGCTATTCTGACTCTGATTTTGCAGCAAACAGAGATGACCGTGTGTCACTAGGAGGTATGTTATTTTTCATTGATAGGGTACCCATTTCTTGGCGAACCTTTAAACATAAGTGTGGCAGTTTGTCAACTATGGAAGTTGAATATGTTTCACTTGCAAAAGCCTCTAAGGAAATGGTTTGGATGTAAAATATAATTGAGGAATGTAAAAGGCTAGGGTTGAAGTTTAACAAAAATAAGTGTCATTTTTTGTGATAACCAAACAGCAATAAATTTTTCTAATTCCCCAATTGAGAATAATAGAACTAAACATATAGATGTGAAGTATCATTTCTTGAGGAACTTAGTAGTCAATGAATCATTTAATATTAACTTTGTAAATAGTAAAGATAATATAGCAGATTATTTCACTAAACCTATGACGAAAGAAAAGGTCTTTACATTTTAAATATCTCATTACAAAGTTTAATTTAAATTAATTTTTTAAAAATTAAATTGAATACACATCTTTATATTTCTAATATAGTATTATTGTATATTATTGTTTATTTCTTATTGATACAAGTGAATGTATCTTGAGTTTAAATTGTGTTGTCATGAATTTTTAGACATTACAATGATGAATATATATCCATTTTGATCACCCGCATAATGCATTTTAGTTGCTTATATATATATAAAATGTGTGTTGAAGACAAATCATTTTTTAATACATGTTGAACTTTTCCTCTCAAGACATATCAGTAGTCTGTGTATTTATATCATGTGTATATTACTCTTTTGTATTTTTAGTATTTTTGTCCAATTTGTTAGTATTTATAATGTATACTCATCTTGCCCCAATGTTCTAATAGATAAAAATGATTATGCTTTTAAACTTAAATTTAATGTTTATACCTAAATTTTTTTTAAACTTCAATTTAATGTGTATACTTAAGCTTTTAAACTTAAATTTAATGTTTATACCCAAATTTCTTTTGAACTTAAATTTGATGTTTATATTTAAACTTTTGTGAACTTAAATTTAATGTTTATGCTCAAATCTCAAATTTTTAAAGTTAATGTGCTAAATGTTAAATATCTTATCTTTGTAATGAATTTTCTAATTTGGATAATATGATTATACTTAAATTTAAATGTCATATAGAACTTGATAGTTATACTCAATTTTTAAATTTTAAACTTTACTGTGTTGATATTTCACTAAATAGTTATTCCTTTTAAACTTAAACTTTATGAAATACTTATATTTAAATTGAAAGGTTGTGGATGTATATGCTTCTCTCAAAATAGATATATTGATGTAAGTTCAATGTTATAAGTGTTTATACTCAAATTTGAATGTACTTAATGATGTGATTAATTTAAATTTACTTCATACATTATGTTTTTAGTAGGATACTGGGGACCTTGACATTTATTAACATGCCTTGGTCCTTAGAGTAAAATTTTTGTCTGTTTGCATATGCGTCGATACCAGTGTTAGAAATTAAAAATTTGAACTAGGTGTCATTTGACGCCTATAGTTTTGACTCTAGGTGCCAAATAGACACGGCTAGTTGCCATTTTTACATCTCTAACAATAGCAACTATTTTTTAAATGTCCATTTTTGTTAAAGATATAAACAAAGAATAATTCAGATTTTTGTATTAAAAATTGTTTTAAATTTTCTTGAAATTTAAAATAAACTGATAAAGAAACCCAAGAGAAAATAAATGGAAAAAATTGCTAATTTATTTTTGCTTGGCAAAAAGGACATAAAAAACAACAAATTAAAAAAAAACTTCTATTTAACAATTTTCAATTATGGTCATCTTGTACAATCATTGCCCCAATACCCCTTCATTTCATGCTTGAAAATTAGTTTTCTTGAGTTAAAATAGCAATTAATATAAAAGTTTTAATTGATGAAAATAAATTACAAAAATGAAAGATATGTGATAATAAAACAGGAACGGGATAAACTGATAATCACATATAAATGCACATTTTAGTGATATTTCCATATAATCTTTCTCTTCTAACTTGGCAACTTTTCTTAAACATTGCCAAATTGTTATACACTGGGATGTATATATATCTATAATTTTGTAGGCTATCTTTAGTTATGACTGTTTAAAAAGTGCCTGCTAAAAATCATCACTAAAAAGTGCCAGCTATAAAAGTTAACACTAGCTATGGGCTCAACAGCTAGTAGCATTTTGAAATGTGTTACCAAATAATGAAATAAAGGTAATATGAAAATTATAAATTTGATATAATTTCAAATAATTGTCCATTTTATGTATTTTGTGTGATAAAGTTCAAATTTATATTAATAACAAGAAATATCAATGATGTGTAAAGCATTCATCTTAAAACAGTTTCCAACTGAAATGCGATTTTATTTAAACATCTTTAAAATGTTATACATTTTTAAATTTTTTAAATTATCACAGTAAAATATCACAGTTTAAATTATCACAGTATTTTAAATTATCACAGATATTTTTTAAATTATCACAGTACTACGGTAATTTATTATTCTTGAAAACTTAAAATTTCATAAAAATGACAATGCTAGTTTCACAAAATGAATGTTATTCAAATGACGTTATCGAAATGTAAATCGTCTGCACTTTATGTAAAATCAATTAATATTTCATTCATATCACTTATATTCGAGATTCAGAGTTAAATAATTTTGCAAGAAAAAATCAGCAATTTTAAACTCACCTTAGAATCGCTTGATTTGTTTATATTCTGCATGCTAGAGTTTAACTTTGAAATTATTCTTCATTGTAGGAATAATCAAAGTTTAGTGATTATTTAAAATAAAAAAATATTGTAATTCTGTTGGTATAGAATTTAGATACGCAGATAATACACAAAAATAAAGTGATTTTATGACGAATGCAACACTAAATATAAGTTTTAACAATCTTTAAACATCTACCATAATACCAGAAAAAATGGAAGCCAAATTTTATTTTGCAATGAGTCGCATAGTATCTTCATATATCATGGGTGTACTTATTATTTCAATTTCTATTTAAAAAATTACTAAGCATAGTTTGCTAAATTTTTTTACACATTTTATGTGGTAATTTGAATATTTCCTAAAAATTTTGAAGCAATTTGTAAACTTTAACTTCACTTGAAAAGTGTTTAAAAATTAGATCCCATAGGGTTTAATGTATTTCATTTTTTCAAACCGGGTTAAATCCAAAAATAATTGGGTGATATTATTCATTTTCATTACCAGACATCCCACAGACTGTCTTAACAACATACAAAAATTCCATTTCGATAAAGTCATTTTTACAGCAGTTATGCGAATGGACAGACAGACAAACAGAATGACCAAAGTTACAAATACTTTTCAACTGTGTTGGAAAGTGTTAAAAAATATGTCTCTAAGAATATAAAGTCTTTAGGGAAAGTTATTGTCTTTATGATGTGTTGTCCATTTTTCTGAAAACTAATGGTTTTCTTCTTTCTATATTGTTCTAAATGTTTAAAATTAGCTACCACTCTGTTGTTATTTTTTCAGCACTGCTTACATAGAGTGATGTACTGTGATTGTTATTAAAATGTGTGTGTAATAATTTCGCGTCATGCTTTCTTTCTAAAAACCAACCATGAAAAATTCTTATGCTAGATAAGTATATTAACTGAAAACTAATTGTTTTATTCTTTATTTATTGTTGTAAATGTTTCAAATCATCTACCATTCTTTTGTCATTTTGTCAGCACTTCATATAGATGGTGCTGCTCCTTTCGCCCACGACTGAGTAGCTGTCGTTGCTGTAATGTATATAATTGAGATGTACATGTGTTGATGTTCTGTAATGTGCTGTGATTGTTATTAAAATGTGTGTGGTATAATTCCATGTCATGTTTGCTTCCTGGCCCACATTTACACATGAACTGTGAATCAAATATGTGGCGGCAAGCAGTGGATATGTTTTTTGTTTAATTTGTGATTTTGAAATGTCGATATTCAGTTTCATGGCATTGTTTGATATTAAGATTGAATTGTGGAATCAGTATGTGGAACAGTTTGAGCAATTTCTGTTGGCAAAAAAATATTACCGATAAAAGTAGGAAGAGGGCAATATTTTTAATGGTGGTCGGACCTCCTACGTTTGAATTTGATAAACATTTTCTATCACCAGTGCAGCCAGCAGAGAAAAATCTGAATAATATTGTGAAATTTATAAGCAGCCACTTTGATCTGGCACCTCCTGAGACTGTAGAAATGTTTAAATTGAATTGCTGAGTTCAGGAACAGAAAGAATTAGTGTTCAATTTTATTACTGAGATCAGAAATTTAGCTAAGTACTAGCAGCATACCCGTTCTTCGTACGGAGTATAAAATATAAAGAAACTTATAATTCAGATTCATATGCAAATTATGTTAAAATATTAAATTTATTGCTCCTAAAGAGAAGTTTATGAATATCTGTTCTCATCATGCAAAATTATCGTCACGGGCAGATCTGCAGAATAAAACATCCTGGCCCCTTTCGAAAGCAAATTTACAAAAAAAAAAGGAATTGAATCAATATATGCAAAATGAAAGCATTAAAATTGTATAGGACCCGTACTACTTATATACGCGAATATTAGAAGATATAAACTGTATTAGTAGATTACATGTATAAATTGAAAATATCAATAAACCCGTAATTGATTCCAATATATGCCAGAATGAAAGCACTAAAATTATATGGGAATATATATATATATATATACCCATACTACTTATATTGTCGCAGATTAGAAAATATGCCTGTATGTTAGTAGAAGATTACCCTTATTACAATATGAGTCTAAAAAATCTTTGCCGAAATAAAACAGATGACATTATACATTGAAAATTTCAATTATCCCCGTAATCTTTATACCAGAAGGTCATAATTGATTCCGATATATGCCAATATATATCAAAATATATGCCTATATACCTGTACTACTTATATTCTCGTAGATTAGAAGATAACACGTGCATTTATAGAAGATTACTCGCACAACGTACAATATGTGAGTTTCAACAATTTTTGTCATAATAAAACAATGGTATAATAATTTGAAAATATCAATAATCCCAGAATCAATAATCCCAGAAAATATCAATAATAATAATGTGTAACCTGAAGACCGTAATCGATATTTTCCAGTCAAAAATGCAATGCCAATGAAATTTATTTTATATACATATCTTTATTATTCAAATCGGAAAAGATTTAATTAAAATCGTATGCCATATAACACATTGGATTTACATCCATTGCTAAACGACATGATATCAGTTGCTTCAAATAAATTGATGGAAATCATATTGTCTGAATAATGCTATCTCCATGAAAGGTTTGACGATATTTTCTTCAATTTAGCGATAACTTAATCGCCAAATTCATCGCCAAGTGGGACTGTAAAACTGATAGTCCTATTTTGCGACAAATTGACGAAACATCATAATATTATCCCCTAACAAAACACAATTAATTTCATTTATTAAGCGCAATTTTATCAATTTCATGACATTTTTATAGATTCACAAACATTTTTATCAACTTATTGATATTTTAAAAATTCGATAAATGTGTTACTAAGTAGGATAGATAGACTGACCCACAAATGCTACCGAAACATCATTTCAGTACTGTCTTCTAAAAAAACGAATTTAATTTCATTGATTTGCGTCGTTTTTAGCAATTTGGCGATATTTGCGTCAATTTGGCAAAGTTTAAGAAAAGTTGCCAAGTTAGCGATATTCCGCCAAATTCGTAGGTCTGAAATTGCAGATCTGAAGAATAAAACATCCTGATCCCGTTTGTATATACTAAATGCAAACACTAAAATTGTATTAGAAGATATACCCTTTCTACTCTTTTTCTGTTTCAACAATCGGATAAATGAGTTTATTGGTAAACACAATATGAGTTTATTAGCTAAACACAATATAAAAGCTTAAAAACTCTTTGTCAAATGAAAGGGATGTACGCAGTCCGTAACTATTATAATTAAAAGAAAAATCAAGCCGATCATTTACAAAATATATTTATACATCTATTTATTTATTATTCAAATAGAAAAAATAATAACAAATATTAAGAAACACATTTAATTTAATTGCGTTGCTGAACAACATAATATAATAAAGAATCTTCCTCATAAACTGCGAAATTAAATAACCATTTTGATCTCTTCCCCATAAAATGCAAAAATAATAACCATTTTGATTTCTTTATACTTTCCATTGTTTAGTAAATGCTTGACCATGGAGTTAGATTTTCCATTAAAATTCATGTTTCAAACAATTCATGCTTTCAGATAGTGACTAATTAATGCAAAAATCCTGCACTAAGCTCAGAAATGAAGTTTTAATTCACGTTGACGTTTTAAACAAACGATTTTCATCCTTTCCGTTTGGATAAACCATGGAGTTAGAGAGTAGATCTCCTAGGATAAAGTTCCGTTTTTCATTAATATCTCGACAACCCCTGGTATTAGAAACTCGAAACTTGGGCAAAATTTATGGGGGTCTATTTTAAGGCTACTCACAAAATTTCATTAAATTCGATTCAGCCGTTCTCTCGTGATGATGAGACAAACTAAATATTCGTTTTTCACTAATATCTCGAGAACCACTGGATATAGAAACTCCAAACATGAACTAAATTTTAAGTGGGGATATTTCTAGGCTACCCACAAAATTTCATCAAATTCGGTTCAGCCGTTCTCCCGTGATGATGGGACAGACAGACAGACAGACAGACAGATTTTCAATTTTATTTATATAGATTGTGATTATGTAAATTCCTTCGATATGATGCTTTGTGACAGAATTGTTTGTGGGATTTAAGATAAGAGCATTCAGTGAAAACTTTTGTTAGAACCAGGGCTGAACCTCACTCACACAGTGGAAATTTTGATTTCAATGGAGTCTACTGTGAAAAATAGTTTGAATTTAAAAGTTGCATCATCAACGCCTGTGGAATTGGAGGTGTTGAAAATGCATCTTGAGAGGAGTAAAAAAGAAATGTATCAAAATGAATGTAAGAAAAGTTAACCTATCAGAAAAAGAATGTAATAGCAGTAATCTAAAAAATACTATTTTTAAATGTTTTAGTTGTGGTGATTGTAGTCATAAGTCTGAAAAGCTACTTGCTATGCTTGTGGTAAATGTGGGTATATAGTAAAAATTCTTCAGTCTAAAGGAGAAGTAAATACTAATTTTAATTAAAGATTTTAAAGATCAAAGAGAATAAAAAATCTGATGTGGGCAACACATGACTTTCCTTATATAATGTAATGAATTTACAACTTTTACAGTAAAAAAATAGGTTTTTCTTACAGTAGATACTAATATTCTTTCCAAGATATTGAATTTTCGACAATTAGTCGTCATTTTCATTGATTTAGCATCATTTTTATCCATTTGGCGAGATTTTCATTAATTTGGCAACATTTCGAAAAAGTCGCCAAGTTGGCGACATTCTGCCAAATTCGTCGCCAAAATCTCGCCAAGTGTTATGCACTAAGAAAAAAGTTTTTCTTACAGCAGATAAATGACTATTGGCGTTCAAATACAAAAGTATTATTCAAAGTATATTTTTTCATGAATGGAACGAGCTAGATCCACGAGAATGATGTCACTCAATTTATCGCATGGTATTACATATGAAAAGTGAACATGTTTCTCAATAGGAATTTTTTTTTATGTGACTTTTTCATAATTTTTTTGAAAAATGTACAATATCTCGAGAACGGTTCATGTTAGCGTTCTAAAATTTATGCCAATCGTTTTCTAATGAAAAATTACATAAGAAATGTCTATTTGCGTAACTTTATTAGCGGTTTTGATTTTTTGACGATTTTTTCAAAATTTCATTCGAAAATTTTGGGGGGGTTCTGAACATTCGATTACGTATAAAAACAATAGACTTCCAGTGTTTACGGATTGTGATTTTTGTACCAAATTTGATTCGAATCGGTCCATTCGTTCGCCAGTTATCGTCTCCACAGACTCACTGACACACACACACACATACTTTCACACACACACACACACACAGACATCACTTCAAAAATATTTGATTCGTGATCAGGGATGCTTGAAACGTGCTCTCCCGTCGAAAACTCGAATTCAAATTTTCGACCCCGTCACAATACTTTACTTATACATTATGTATATAAGGAAAGTAATAATTCGTAAGATAGGGTATTTGATAAAAAATAATATAAATAATGTTCAAGAATCTGTTGTTTTTAATGATATGGAAATGTATGATGAAGTTAAAGAAAAATAAAGTTTTAATTTTTTTAATGTAGAATCTATTGTTCTCCACCTGCCATTTAAGTGAAATGTTATATTGAGGGGAAGTGCATAGATGATATGGTAATGGATTCAGAAGATCCCTTTGAAATAATTCCTTATGCTATGCATGTTAAATACCAGAATGTATTTCTATCTTTGGAAAGTAGTGATATTAAATTAAAATCATATACAAATTTTGTAATTGATATTTAGGAGTACGAAATGTAGATGTCGTTAATGGTTCAAAATAAGTTTCACTTTTTCTCTTGGTGATTAACAAGGTTCATTAAATCTAGCTGGTTGGAATTGGATTAATTCCCTTTTACTTTATTTTCTTCTAACGGAGATTTCGAAATTATAAATGTATCTTATTCTTCAGAGGTGGTTTTAATATCAACATTTATAGCTGTTGATGTTCATTTAAAGTATTTCTGGATAAGCATAAGTATTTTTTTTCATCTGGTCTTTGAAAGATTACAGATGTTCAGGTACATTTAACTGTGCAAAATTCAGCACAGCCAAACATTTTTCAAGCATGTCTCATACCTTATTCTCTTTGTGAGAAAGTTGATAAAGAAATTTAGAGGCTTCTTAAAGAAAGTATTTTAGAGCCGGTCAAAACTTCTGATTGGTCTAGATCAGTTGTTCTGGTGCTAAAATATAATGGACCTATTTGCTTACATGGTGATTTTAACCTGACTGCTAATCAAGCTACCGAGTTAGAACAATATCTTTTGCTTAAATCGAAGATCTTTTTGTAAATTTATCTGGAGGTGACTCTTTTTCAAAATTAGATTTAAAAGATGATCATTGTTAGCTTGAATTAGCTGAAAAACAACAAATTTGCTGATAATTAGTACTTGCAGAGAACAGACAAAATTGTTTTTGGGAGTGGCATGAGCTCCTGCAATTTTTCAAAGAGAAATTCTTTAGGGACAAAGTGAAACTTCATGTTATTTAGATAAACTTTTAGTTACGGAGTTGAATTGATCTAAACTTTTAGTTACCGAGTTGAATTGATCTAATCATCCTAGAAACTTAATACAATTCTGAAAATTCTGGGATAAAATTACATCTGGCAAAGTGTGGATTTTTGAAAGCAGATGGGGAACACTTAGGTCATAGAATTGATAGAAAAAATTTGCATCCAAATGAATTAAAAATCGATGCAATTGTTAATGTGCCAGAACCTATGAATGTTGATGAACTTGGGTCATTCATTGGGTTGTTAACATGCTGTTCTAAATTTCTTCTCCAAACGTCAACACTATATGCACTTTTGTATAAGTTACTTTTAGCACTTTTGCAAGTTACTTTGCAAAAATTGTTATGAAGGAACTGGATATGAATGGAACGTTTATCTGAGAGCCAAAAATATTCTGAAATCTTCTACGTATTTTGATAACAAGGAAGTGATTTTAGTTTGAGATGCCAACCTGTATGGCATTGGAGCCATTCTTGCACATTAAACTTCTGAAATGATTGTTTTATCACTTTTACTTCTTCCAAATTATCAAAAGCAGAGAGAAACTACTGTCACATCAAGAAGAAAGCACTTGTATTTGGAATTATTCGATTCAGAAATTATCTTTTTGGATGAGAATTCACCTTACTGACAGATCATCAACCATTGGTTAGTTTATTTTGGGAGACTAAATCCATTCCAACAGTGTCAGGAGCTCGAATTCAAAGATGGGCCTTTACCTTAGAAGCTTATAGGTGCAAAATGTGTTTTTGTAAAAGAACTGCAAATGATAATGCAGATGTCTTCAGTTGATTACTAATTTCAGTACCACTTGAGGATATATCAGTGCCAGCTGATTGTCTACTTTTGCTTGAGAATCTAAATGCTAGTCCAGTTACAATTTTTTATATTCAGAAAGGGATTGACCAAGATGCATGCATCACTTTGTAAATCTGGATTTTTATCTAATTTTCAGATATTTTTTTCTATTATTATGTTTCCAATAAAAATTGCTAATTCCCAAATTTAAATAAAAATTAAAATAATTCAAATTTGTGTATTTAAACAAAGAATAAATAGAAAATTTTGATTCACAAACATTCTTTAGCTTTAGAAAACACATTTTAGAAGAACAAAGAATAAGCAGTAAAATGTTGGTTTATAAACATTGCAAGATTTAGAAAATTCAATCTTATCATAAACATTTGTCCTGCACCAGTGGCTTGAGGCGATATTTTGCTTTAGGCATGCACTATATTCAATTCTGGGATATAAAAGCAAGAGGAAAAAATGTATTATTATAATAAAACATTTATTACTATTGTTAGACCTATTATTACGTAGACCATTTATTACTATTGTTACTATTGTTAGACCTATATATATTTAAATTCCAATCTTCTATTTTTCATTGCAAACATTGGCATTTTCGTGGAAGAGTTTTTTCTCATATTTGCAAAAATTTTGTTTTTCTCCTTTTTGAAGAAAACTTAAGATACAACAAAGGTTTGTATTTGTGCTACTAGATAGCAGCATTATCGCATATCTATAAGCAATTAACAGATTGTTTCTCTGATCAAAAATTTTTAGTGCCAATAAAACTTCAAAAATTTAAATAAATGCTAATTATAAATTTATTTAATGTTTAATTTTACTTAGTAACAGATTTACAGGAGAAAACACGAATGTTCAGATGATAAAAATGGGTGAATAGTGAATTTATTATGGAGCTGTTATCATGCATTTAAACAACATATTACGAAGGAATGCTTTTTTTGCCTCTGAAATGCTGTCTTGCTTCACATTCCATCTTTTAGGATTTTGCTGTATGCTCTCTCCTGCTCTTTTATACCCTCATGACTAATTAGTAACTAGAAATTGAGAAATATTATAAACCCAGATGTATGGAATAAAGGTAGTGTGTGAATTTAAAAATAAAATGACAACATAGTGTATCAGAAAAAGAAAAAAAAATGGTGGATTCCAAAGAATTTTAGCCTCAAGTGAAGAAGTAAAAGGATGTAAAGTTTTCTCCCAAGCTCTAGTTTAGTCAGTAAAATGCTGGTTTTGATATTCAGTCATGCTCTGCATTATGTAGTCATTATTGACTATTAGAATAAATATTTATTTTTCTTTCAGGTACCTCATTTCAAGAGTGGCTTGCAACTCATGCTAATCACTTAGCAAATGATGATTATGTAATTATGCAAGATCAACCATTTAGGTAAAATAATTTGCTTAGTTTGTATGATTAATCTGCAATTAATTATTTGTTTTTGCTTTTATATTAATTTTTATTTTATTCTCATATTGGTGTTTATAAATGTAATGTGAAGGAGGCTTAAGTACTAAATTCACCATGAAGCAGCTGCTTCAGATTCCCAAATTTGAAATAGATTGAGGGGGCGAGATGTCATTTCTTAACTCTAGAATGGTACTGAAGTGTAAAATATACTTTCTCTGCCATTGGGTTATCATAAATAAAAATATAGCCCTACCATTCTAGAATTAAATAGCTTGCAACTTTTTTTTTGAGTATTTCTATCAAAAATCAATATTTACAGCAATTTGTACAGAATAGCAACAGTGAAAATTTTTTATACAACTTCGGTGCTTGTTGCAATATATGTTTAAGTAATGTTCTTCTGTCATTCACTCAAGTTGTCATTTAAAGAAGACTTTAAATTTTTATATATTAAACACGAAAAATCAATCATGCGTAAAGCATTGATTATGAAAAAACACTTTCCAACTGCAATGCAATTTTATTTAAACATCTCTAAAATGTGATATATTTAGCGGTAATTATTCTAAAATTATCACAATATTGCAATAATTTATTATATTTGAAAACTTCATCGAAAAAAATGAACTTTATTCAAATGACGTCATTGAAATATATATTGCCTGGCTCTCTATGAAAAAGCAACACAAATTTCATTCATAAACTTTTATTCAATTCCTGTCATTCATCACATTACAACAGTAATTTATTTTACTTAAAACTTTAAAACCATGGAGGTAAAAGTAATTTAACTATGTGCTTAAAACTTCATCAAAAAGTCTGCTATTAAATCGTCTGTTCTCTATGTAAAATCAATGACTGTTTCATATCAACTATATTGCAGACTCCAGCGCTAAATAAGTTTGCATTAAAGAAATTCAGGAATTCTTATACAACTCTTCTTACAGCTTGATGTGTTTACAATCTCCATAAGTGAAAATTAGGCTTTGTTTTAGAAATAATCAAAGTTTGATTATCATTTAAACTGAAATATATTGCAATTGCTTTATTTTAGAATTTTGATGCACAGAAATTAAGCAAAAAAAATCTGATGTGGGCAACACATGACTTTCTTTATATAATGCAATGAATTTACTGTTCTTACAGTAAAAAAAAATGTTATTCTTATAGTTGTTACTTATATTCTATCCAAGATATAGAATTTTCGTCAATTACTCATAATTTTTATTGATATAGTGTCATTTTTATCCACTTGGCGAGATTTTTGTAAATTTGTCAACATTTGAAAAAGTCACCAAGTTGGCAACATTCCGCCAAATTCGTCGCCAAAATCTCGCCAAGCATTATTAACGGAGAAATACATTATTCTTATAGGAGATAAATGACTATTGGCGTTTAAATACAGAAGTATTATTCAAAGTATCTTTTCTCATGAATGGAACGAGGTAGATCCACAAGAATGGTGTCACGCAGTTAATTTATTGCATGATATTACATATGAAAGTGAACATGTTTCTCAACAGTTAATATATTTTTTTTTAATTCATGGGATTTTTTGATGAATTTATTTGAAAAATGTGTAATATCTCGAGAACGGTTCATGCTAGCATTCTAAAGTTTATGTCAACCGTTTTCTAAGGAAAAATTACATAAGAAATGTCTATTTGCGTAACTTAATTAAAGGTTTTGATTTTTTAATGATTTTTTCAAAATTTAACTCGAAAATTTAGGGGGGTTCTGAACATCCGATTGCGTATAAAAACAATAGGCTTGCAGTATTCATGGATTTTAATTTTTGTACCAAATTTTGTTCGAATCACTCCATTCGTTCATCAGCTATCGTCTCCACAGACTCACTGACACACACACACACACACATTATCTCAAAAACATCTAATTCATGTTCAGGTGTGCTTGAAACGTGCTCTCCTATCAAAAACTCGAATTCGAATTTTCGACCCTGTCACAATACTTATACATTATATGTATATAAGGAAAGTGATAAAGCGGTTTTAGGACAGACCCAACACTAAATATAAATTAACAAGAAAGATCAATCATGCATATAGCATTGATTATGAAACACTTTCCAACTTCAATGCAATTTTATATAAACATCTCTAAAATGTGATACATTCCTTGGTAATATTTTTAAAATTATCACAATACTACATTAATTTATTATATTTGAAAACTTAAAACTTCATTGAAAAAAATGAACTTTAATTTTTAAAGATTTTAATACAAAAGTCACTTTCGGCTGAAAAAAACGAACTTTCGTTTTTAAATCCTCTCATTGCGAAAAGTTCTGACAATTTCAACTAATAATTTACATTCTTAAAAAGCTCAAACATCAGGCATTCTTACAAGCCCAATCTGATCAAGAAATAATAAAAAAGTAGCTGCATGATCCGTATCTTAAGAAATTCTGAATTTCAATTTCTCGGAAAATGGCTAAAGAAGTTTTTCACCTGCAGAAGTTTTTTGCGCATGCAGACGCATTGTCTTTCTATGCAGGAGGGGACGTCATGGTTCTGAATACGCAATAGCGAAATCGAGTGGAACATGAATAGCAAAATCAAATTGAACATTCAATATTTGTGTCTGCCAAATAATGAATGTACGTCATTAAACTGAAACAAACCATCCATTTTATTGGAATAAATTATTATTTTCGAAATAAATTACTTTTCATTTTAAATGCATTTATTAATTTTTTAAAAACGTCATTTTTTCTTACAACTCAACCCAAACATTTCACTGTTGTGTTAGCAGCTTCTTTCCAGCAGTTCTGTATCAAGATAAGAATTTATTGTTCTTTTAAGAACATAAACTTCTCTTTCTCTTCTTATAAATCTCTCTTTCTAGAATTGTATTTAGATTTTTGTTTAATTTGTAAACATTCTATTCAGTTTAGAGCTTATTTCAACAGTGGGCTATTGGTATTATGCGTGTTTATAATTTTGTTTCATGTTTTATTTAAAAACAAAAAAGCTTTTAATATATACAAGCTTAAATAATAAATGTTTTTGTTTTTGGAATACATTATTTTTCATCTTAAAATTTAATTATTAGTATTAATGTCATTAAACTAAAACAAACCATCCATTTTAACATCATTAAATTAAATCAAACTTTGTTAATTCCACGGGGTTGAGGGCGCGGTAGTCCAGTGGTTAGTGCATGGGAATTGCACTCAGTAGGCCCAGGTTCGATTCCCGCCACTGCCAAAACTGCCGCCGTGTTCATGCGGAGTACGAGCACGTTAAACATGTGGGTCTGTAAGTCCTTCCGAGAGGTTGGTGGTAGGGAAAGAGGGTACGGTCCCGGTGGATGCCTCCCCCACTGGGTTCCGGTCTAAATTGGATGGCACTTCCTGGCCATCCAAATAGTTACGTTACACCTTTCTGGTAGGTCGGATGGTCTGTGTCTCAACAACAACTCCACGGGGTTATGGCCCCAGCGAGTTTGCCACTGTCAGAATTTTCAAGGGTAGCAAACAGGCTGGTCACTGAAGGCGGCTAGTATATATATATTTCATTATTGTTTTAGTCTATGTTAATACATTTATAATATAATTATTTGTATTATAATTTGACCTACTCCATACAGTTTATTAATTTCTTTTGTTTTAATTAGTATATTGCTTTTATTCTGATATTAACTTATAATTAACAAATTTTGCTTCAATTATTCTAGCGCTGTCATCTATTGTTATTCCTTCTTACTTTTATTATTTTCAATTTTAAATGGGTAATTATATATTTGCATTTAGTATTATGTATTGATAAATTATTGCAGCTCTTTCAAACTGTACTTTTTAGTACAATCTTTATTTTATTATATTATTTTATTATTACATATTTGGAATGGATTTTAAGTGAATCCAATTTTTACACTATTTGTATTATTTAATACTTAGTGTTTTATTTAATTAAGTTCAGAACTAATGTAACTATAACATTGTTTTTTCTTATTTTGTAATTCCCTCCTGATTTTCATTAGGATTAGGTTTTCCATGGACTTAGTTGTGTGTACTTATATATCTATAAGCAATTATTTTATTTCAATTATATTCTCTGTTATATTGTCATACTTATAAATTTACTTATGCTATTATGAATTACACTACTTATACGATTTAGAGACTGCCAAATATATATATACTTATTATTATATAATTTGATAGATATTGCCCGGTATTTTCGATTCGTGTTAGGAATTGTCTAGACCAATATCAATTTACCAACATTGTGCCATGGATAGTTTTGAATATAATAATTACCCTACTAAAAATTATAATTTCAATAAATGTAAGAATAAAAATTGCAAAACCTGCCCATCTGCTTCTAATACTCAAATCACGAACCAAGATAGCCATCTGCCTTTCTGTAAAATTTTTAATTGCATCTACCGATTATCATGTAACATTTGTAATCTATCATATATAGGACAAACTAGTAATCCCATATATCTACATATGAATGTCCACAGAGATCACGTCAAAAAATATATCCTCAATAATTATATTCTATTTTATTGGAAGTAGGAAGAAAATTAACACTTTGCTAAACATGGTTTTGAAAATATTACTATACATATTTTGGATATAAAAAATACAGCAGATAGGATTTTTTTTTAGAACTTTTATATTAAATCAAATTGTACTCTTTTTCCATATGGATTAAATCAGTTATATCTAAATTGTAATATTGTAAAAAATAATTTTGTAGATAATAAATATACTATTTTTAATCACCTTTTTTTTAAAACCCCATTTAAATAATAGTAAATCAGTCAAATTCAAAAGATTTTAATGTGGCAAAGGAAACTCTGTACATCATGATTATAAAGCTGAGATAAAATGTTTACATAATCAATTTAATAGCACTTATCAATGGAAATTAATAAAATCATGGGTTTTTGCAGTAAAGGAAATTAAAATTATGTTTATGCCATTTAAATTATGTTTATGCCATTTTCTTAAAATTAAATTTTACTAATGAACATTTTAATCATATTTTCTATGATATGCTCATTACAAGATCAAAGTATTTAAATTTAAAACTTAATCAATTTCATAATAGCAATACATCTACTAATTCTTATTGTGTAATTTCTTTCAAGGATCCAATTTATAATTCTATAAATTTTGGTCATCTATTTAACAAGTTCAAACATTTATTGCCTTTTGGAGATTTGAGGGTTTCAAAGACTTTTAAATACAACAAGCCTATTAGTGGATCTTCAGTTAATTATAATGAAATTTCACAATCGCTCTCTATAGATCATGATTCTATATCAATTTTAGATAATGAATGTATTTGCAAAGTAAACAAATATGCTAAATATCTAAATCCAGACTTGGGGCATATAGTTGCAGGAGATTTATGTATAGTTAAAACGATACTTTAAGAACTTTTATGTCATTTGGCACTACATTCAGGATACCATCTTGTAATAATTCTTTTAAAATTTTAAAATCAATAAATTTTGACCTTGATAAATATATATATAAATTAGCTTTTAAATATGCTCTGCCTTTAGAGGCATTTAATATGTGGAAATTTACTTTATTAGAATATTTAAAAAATGCTATTAGTAGTATTAAATTGTCTAGATCTATATATAATATTGATAATATAAAACACTCCATTAATGATTTACAAAGATCTTTTGTTATTATTGTTATTTGATAACACCACACCAGTAATACCCCCTAAAGTAAATAAAAATACAAAACCAATACAGCATATTAAAGCAGTTCCTGTGTTGATAAAGCCTCTAATAATTATGTTATTATCTGTAAAAAATTCTATCTACAATTTTTGTTAGATTATTTAAAGAATAATAGTCTATTTAAACTAGATTCACATTCCATTAATAGTATCAAATTGAAATTTATCAATATGTATAGTGATTTAAATATTAAATATAAATTTCTTAAATTTCCATATATAGTGCTTATTCCTAAATTTCATAAAAATCCTATTAAATTTAGAACAGTAACTGGTGGTCATAATACTTACTCTATTACTGTGAGTAAATTACTACTAAATTATTTAAATCTAATAAATGATACTTTATGTTAGTCTAGCAATAATTATCTTATTCTAAATAATAGTAAAGAATTAAAGAATAAACTTCTTCACTTTGTTATTTTTAATGATTATATTTTTCAAGGAAATAAATTATACTTACAAGTCTCAGGAGTTCCACAGGGTGGCTGCAGTAGCAGTATGTTAGCTAATGTATACCTTTATCATTATGAACAGTCTTTTACTTCAATAGATTATAAAATTTTCAGATATGTTGATGATCTGATTTGCTTAGTATATACCGAAAATTATGTCGTAGATATAGATTTTTATCCAGACAATTTGAAATTAATTCCTAATGTAGCCACTATTAGTAATAATATTAATTTTTTAGATTTAAATCTTTTTATTGAACCTACTAATGGAATTGTTACAAATTTATATGATAAAAAAGACTATTTTAATTTTAACTTAAATTAAATATTACCATTTAATTCCTACAACTCAATTCAATTGTTTAGAAATATTGTACTTAATCAGTTTTTTAGAATTTATAGATTATCAGATAAAATATTTCATGCTATGCATATAAATAATCTAAAAATTACCAGCAAATTATATAAATATCCAGCTTATTTAGTAAATGGTATAGTTAAAAAGTTTAGATTAGCTGAATTTTCATGAATTCTCTTCATAGTATCTTATATTAGCCAGACATCAACATTCTCTTGTATTAATAATACTTTATATTTACATCCACTTAAACATTAGCCTTACTATTGTAAGTCCCACTATTTTGTAGCTCTCACTATTTTGTAGCTCTTACTGTATAATATTACCCTTTAATGCCTTTTCATATTACTGTTTTTCATTTCTTACAATGGCAACAGTAGATCTTTTCTTTTATCCCTTGCGAATGGCAACACTGGTCTCTTCATTCTGGTTTCCAATGGTTCGGGCATATGAAGAGTTTTTTCCGAGGTATTCTTGTTTCCTTTATTTTTCCATCTTTATATATGTTTTCCAAGTAGAAATATTTTATAGATATAATCTATCTATTTCTTCAGAAACATGCATATTTTGTGTTCATTTTGACAAAATACTTGGACCCGACAAAGAATTTTGTCAAAATGAACAAATCAATTATTTAGGCCTAGTCCTTGTCCATGTGTATAGCATTAATGCTTGGATTTTATTTGTTTATCTATTATCGATTCTATACCATTGATATTTGTTGATTATCTTTAGCTTGATGACTCAAAATTTGCATTTTTTTCCCATTTGATTGAAGATTCGTTATTTAATACTTCTTTTTATTTTGTAGGTTTTATATAAAGTTAGGATTCTTGAGTTGTAACTTCTCTCTATTCTATCATTGGGCTTTCAAACTATTATATATATATATATATATATATATATAAATATAAAATTGTAAATCCAATGGTAGAATGGAAACAGTAACTCATAATACACTATCTTAAAATTTGCCTACAAAATATAATGAAATAAAGGAAATTCAACCATAAAGAGGAAATTATAAAACGTAATGCAGGTCATAAAGACAAAGATAATCAACAAATTTCAAAGGGGAGGAATGAAAATAGGAAAACAAAAAAAATCAAGCAAAAAAGCTTGCATGTGGAAGAGCTAGCTCTAGGCTTAAAAATAGTTCATTTCGAAAAAATTATTTTTCAAGTCCATATATCCCTTCGAAATGAACACAAAAATGCTTGTTTCTGAAACACAAGATAGATTTTATCTATAAACTTGTGTTATATGGACGACAAGCATAAAGATTGGAAAAAAATAGGAAATATAAATACCTTAAAATACACCTCTTAAAGTTCAACCATGATGAGCAATATATGACTAGACCAATGTTGCCATTCGCAGAAATGAAAAGAAGTTATCTGCTGTTGCCAAAGAGAGTAAAAAAAAACCGTACTGCGTAAAGGCAATAAAAAGAGGTATTCTACAGTTAAAGTTAAAAAGTAAAAGATGAAAATATATTATAATGTAAATTCAAGAGAATGTAGAAGTATGGCTAAAATAAGATATTAAGGAGAGATTATGAGAATTTTAGGCTAATCGAAACTTATTAACTATTCCATTTACTAAATATGCTGGATATTCATAAAATTTACTGGTAATTTTGAGGTTATTAATATGCAAAGCATGAAATTTTTTATCTGATAATCTATAAATTCTAGAAAGTTGATTAAGTATAATATTTCTAAACAATTGAATCAAGTTGCAGGAATTAAATGGTAATAATTTATTAATATTAAATTTAAAAAAATCTTTTTTGTCATATAAATTAGTAACTATCCCATTAGTAGGTTCTATAATTAGATTAAAATCCAAATAATTAATATTTTTACTAATAGAAGTTTCATTAGGTATTAATTCCAAATTATCCGGATAGAAATCTATATCTATGACATAGGTATCAGTAAATACAAGACAAATCAGATCATCTACATATCTGTAAATTTTTAATCTGTAGAAGTAAAGAAATTTTCATAATGATATAGGTATAAATTAGCTAACATACTGCTACTACAACCACCTTGTGGAACCCCTAAGACTTGTAAGTATAATTTATTACCTTGAAAAATATAATTTATTGAAAAGAACAAAATGAAGAAGCTTAGGAAAATTGGCAAATTTAGTAAGATGAGATTTATTAGTAATATAAGCATTATATAAAGCTAAAATGACATCATAAAGATCAGTAATCTTAATATTATTAAATAGATCTTTAAAGTCAAAAGTTTGAAATCCTATTATTTTACCAAGTGTTTTTAATTTATTTTTTAATTCTTTACTATTATTTAGAATAATGTAGTTATCACTAGAAGCTCGTAAGTTACTATTTAGTACATTTAAATAATTTAATAATAATTTACTAGCAGTAGTAGAGTATGAATTATGACCACTAGTTACAGTTCTAAATTTAATAGGATTTTTATGAAATTTAGGTATAAGCACAATATATGGAAATTTCAAAAATTTATTAATATCTAAATCACTATACATATTGATAATTTTCAATTTGATACTATTAACAGAGTGTGAATCGAGTTTAAATAGACTATTATTTTTCAAATAATCTAACAGATATTGTATATAGAATTTTTTACAGATAATAGCATAATTATTAGAGGCTTTATCAACAGAAGTAATAACAAAAGATCTATGTAAATCATTAACAGAGTGTTTTATATTATCCATATTATATATAGATCTAGATAAATTGATACTACAAATGGCATTTTTAATAGATCTTAAAATAGTAAATTTCCACATATTAAATGCCTCTAAAGGTTGAGCATATTTAGAAGCTAATCCACAAATATATTTATCAAGTTCAAGATTGATTGACTTTAAGACTTGTTTAGAATTATTACATGAAGGTAACCTGAATTTAGTACCAAATGACATTAAAGTTCTTAAAGATTTATCTTTAACAATGGCTAAGTCTCCAGTAACTATATGCCCCAAGTGTGGATTTATGAAATTAGCATAATTTTCAACACTACAAATACATTCACCATCTACATTTGTTGAGGAATCTTTGTCAACTGATAGATATTTGAAATTTCATTGTAATTAAAAATGGTTCTTCCAATAGGCTTGTTGTATTTAAAAGTTTTAGTAACATTCAAATCCTTTACTGGCAATAAATGATAAAAATGATTAAATAAATTCTTAAATTTTATAGAATTTTAAATAGGATGCTTAAAAGATATTACACAATAAGAATTAGAACAGTTATTATTATGAAATTGATTAAGTTTTATTTTTAAATATTTTGATCTAGTAATGAGCAAATCATAGAAAATATGATTAAACTGTTCATTAGTAAGATTTAACTTTAAGAAAATAGCATAAACTGTATTTAATTGTTTTTTTTTTAACCGCAAATACCCATGATTTTATAAATTTCCATTGAAATGTGTTGTTAAAATGTTGATGAATACTTTTAATCTCAGCTTTAAAATCATGTTCGGGGGGAGCTTCCTTTACCGCTTTTAAACCTTTTGAGTTTAGCCGAATTACTATTATGTAAAAGAGGATTAAAAAAAAGGTGATTAAAAATAGAATATTTATTATATATATATATAATTGAAGATTTTTATTTTAACTTATATATATATATACATATACCCGAGATCTACCATTATATAATATATATATATATATATATATATATGTATATATATATATATATATATATATATATATATATATATATATATATATATATATATATATATATATATATATATATATAGTGTCTGTTGAAGTCGTTGAATGACCATTAGTTGTAGATATCTATATATATACTAATTGCCAAGTGTCCGTCTGTCATGCTTTTTTTAGGCACTTCCCGAATAGATAGAGACTTGCAATTTGGTACATGGGTCGATCATTCAATAAAACCTTCTTTTTCAAAAACGTTTTCTAGAAGTGATGCTCCACACCAAAACGTTCAAAAAGTGAAATAATAGGAAAGCATGCTTTGTGATAAGATAGAGACTTCAAATGTGGTATATGGGTAAATCGTTCGAAAGGAAGAAAGTGTGCAATTTCAGATCTCCAATATTTTCTATTTTAGGAAGTGGCTTGAAATTTGGTATATGGGCTAATTATTAGATAAAAACACCCAAGACGAATATTGTTTTTCAAAAATGTTCATTTAATGGGGTTCTCTAGAGAAAAACGTTCGAAAGGTGAATTGATAAAAAAACATCCTTCGAGATTAGATAAGAGATTTTATATTTGGTGTACGGGTAGATAGTTTGGAAGGAAGAAATTGTACAGTTTCAGTTTTCCAATGTTTTCTAATTTAGAGGGTGCCGCATACAAAAACATTCGATTTTTTGAATAAAGGAGAAACACCTTTCTGAAAATGTGATAGAGCCTTGCATTTGGTATACTGGTGAATCATCTGATAGAAACCACAAGGAGAATGGAGTTTCCAAAAATGCATATTTAAGGGGGTGGGTAGCCCACACAAAAACATTCGAAAGGTCAAATGATAGCTAAAGCATGCTTCACAATGAGTTAGTAACGTCAAATTTGGTGTACGGGTAGATAGTTGGAAAGAAAGTGTGCAATTTGAGTTTTCAATATTTGCTATTTTAGGGGTTCCGCACACTAAAATGTTCGATTTGATGAACAAATGAAAACCGCTTCCTATACAATGTGATAGAGGCTTGAAATTTAGTATATGGGTTACTCATTTAATAAAAAAAACGAAGATGAATATGATTTTTCAAAAATGTTCATTGAAGGGGGTGCTACACAGAAAAACATGCAAAAAGTGAAGTGATAGAAAAAAAATACTTCCCTATAGGATAGAGACTTCAAATTTGATGTACGTGTTTGAAAGGAAGAAAATGTTCAATTTCAGATTTCCAATATTTGCAACTTTAAGGGGTGCCGCACACCAATATGTTCAATTTTCCGAATAAATGAGACACGCTTCTTTTAAATGTGATAAAGGCTAGATATTTTGTATATGGGGCAATCATCTGATAAAAACCCAAGACAAACAGAGTTTTTAAAAAATGTTCATTTATGGGTGTATTCCACAGAAAAACTTTTGAAAGGGGAAATAATAAAATGGTATGCTTCGGGATAAGATAGAGACTTTAATTTGGTGTACAGGTAGATAGTTGGAAAGGAAGAAGTGTGCAAGTTAAGTTTTCCAATATTTCCTTCTTTAGGGGGTTCTGCACACCAAAATATTCGATTTGTCTAATGAATGTGAAACCTCGAATTATTCAAAAATTTACATTATTCAAGGGTTGCTTATTGCGAGACCCTTGATTTTCAATGGGTATTCGGCTAGTATACTTCCAATTACAAAAATGTTTTAAATGAAATAACAATTTATCTTATAGCAGTTTTAAATTGAAAAATACATTTTTCTGAAATATACAAAATCTAATTTTTTATACGGTTTCTCGGTCTCCAAAGTTCCAATTTGTAAAATTTTATTTATACATTAACATGCAGAACTCAAAATGTTTGATTATTTTACAAACAAATTTGTCCGAGATACATTAGTTCAAAGTTCTAGCACTTTTTCCTGTAGAATTTAGGGATTGTGCACACATTGAATTATGAGATGCCAATTTATTATTTATTTTACCCCATATTATGCATCCCTATAGTCCTCCTAAATAAATTAATAGATGTTAAAGGACTTTCTGGGACATCTAATAAAAATCCTAATGAAAATGCTGAAGATATGCCATTAAATGAAATGTTAAACAAATATCCTGAAATACTTTATTTTAGTTTTATATGGCCCTTAACCTCTAGCCTGAAATGATGGATTCGCAGACATGGAAAAGTGATTCAATCATAAAATTCAATGTTTCATAGCTCGATAAATTTTGCTTGTAATAGAACAGAACTTTTTTAGTTTTACATCTTAATGCTTGAATAAAATTTTACTAATTGTAACTTTGGGGACTGAAAGACCGTATAAAAAGTTAGATTTCGTGTATTTTAGAAAAATTTGTTTTTTTTATTTAAAACTGTTTTATGATAAACTGTTACCTCATTTGAAACATTTTTGTAATTGGAAGTATATATCTATGACTAACTGTTGCAGAAATAAAAGTTATTAATCGACTTTACCAGATACCGAGTATGTATATACAGGGTGCGAAATACGAAAAAATATGAAATATAAATTTTTATATGTTCCCTCGGTCCTACCAATTATATTTAGGAAAATCATCCTCACACAATTTCATGCAAAATAGAAAAGAAAATCTTCCTTTTATGATCAAAATTCACCTTGTTATGAAGTATTAAACTTTATGACTTAAGTCGCTTTTCTACGCATAAAAATGTCCCGTTTCAGGCAACCAACCAATCAAGGACCGTATTGGCCATTTTTCAGTACAAAAAGTGCTCCAACTTTAAATAGCTATAAGTCTGACAGGGTGTCTAGTGCTATCAGTGCCCAATGGCTATTTCCTCAACCATTGGTCACAGAGATATACTTCCAATTGCAAAAATGTTTTAAATTTTAAAATCTATTATCTTAGAAACAGTTTAAATCAATAAATGTATTTCTAAGAGAAATACAAAATACAAATTTTTATATGCCCCCCCCCCCCCCCCCCCCCAGTTTTACCAGTTATATTTAGGAAAATCATCCAATCCCTAAGCATACAATTTCATGCAAAATAAAAAAGAAATCATTCTTTTACGACCAAGATTCAAAGTTATATCTGCTTAAAGTTGGAGTACTTTTTGTGCTGAGAAATGGGGGTTATACACAAAATAATTGGAGAGACAAATATTTCACAGCAATTTCATTATTTTTTGCAGCAATATACATTACACTAAACAATATTAAAGTTATAATTATTTGTAACACAGAAAAAAAATATTAAAAATACAGCTTGTAGGGGAAAGTGACCTAAAATGGGATACTGAGGTTAAACGGGATACCATGTTTTTTTTTTTCCAAAAGAACTATTGCTATCTCTTGGCGTGAGAGGTAACTGCTTCATTTTTCATTTAAAATCTTTTGTGTATTTCGAAATTGAGCTAGGCTGATTAGTTTTCGATTAAAGTAAGTTTTTCGCATTTTTATACCCTCTAATATAATTTTAGCTGTATATAAAAGTAGTGTTTATTGATGTATATCTAAAGTATCTGGGTTCCGGTATTTTTTTACTGAAAAATTGGTGTTCACAGGCCAAGCCATGCTTGTTTTGAGATTTAGTCATAACATCCTGCGTTGTTGTAGATTTTTGTTCGCAAATGAATACATATGGGTAAAATGGGATTGGAGTGTCTCGTTTTACCTTGTTTTATCCCATTTTACCTATACTTAAGAAGACTTGTAGGTGAATTTTTTAACCGTCAATTTTTTATCAATTAAGCTGAAATTTTTATGCAAAATATATTTCTACATAGTAAATTATTCCACCCAATAGCATAGACAGACTTCGGTTTCGGGGAGCGGGAATAGTCAGGTTTGCTCATGAGACTATCACATTAAATATTCTTCATTAAAGTACCTTCGTATCTGTGAGACCAGAAATAGATCTCACACCAGTTAATGTGAGACAGTTTTATGTACATTATTTATTGTGTCTGAAACGTCAGACAATACCTTCAGTCTCAATGATGCCAAAGTTTACAGCATGTTGACACAAAGGTCAAATAAAACCATAAATTTAGGACAGAAGGGTCGAATGACTCTTAAGAAAATCTGAAGTAACGACATTGGATAAAAAGGCTGAACAATGGAAAAGTTGCTTTTGGTGTCGCTATGATGGCTGTCAATAAGAGCAAAAGAGGAGTGTCAGACCTGAGGCAAAAGAGCCACAACCAGAGAAGTATAATAACGACATGAGAACGGCGACGGTACTATTTCTAAAAAAAGATGAGACTACTAGAATGATAAATCAAAGAGAAGGAAGAAAAAATAAAAAAAGGTTATTGCTGCTCAGAAGAAGATGGAAAATCGGAAAAGAAAAGAAACTACCTCCAAAAAGAAAGTGGTAATATCCAAAAAGCGAAGTTATCAATACAACATCTGATGAGAGTAACGAAGCAATGGATGAACAGGAAGGTAAAGAGAAGGACAGTTGCCTGTACTGCAATAGTTTGTTTGCGCAAGATAAAAATGGTGAAGGAAGGTGTATGTGTATGTTCTGTCATAGATGGGCACATGACGAATGCGCTGGAATTGACAGTGATCATGGTGATGAATATATGTGTTCATTTTGTATATAATGGTTTGAAGGAGATTCGGAATTTTTTCTATGAAAAATAAAATGTTTTCCCCCTAAAAGAAATTACATGTATAATTTGCATCCCATTTTACTCATATTCTATTTCCCATTTTACCTTCACAGTGTGGGTAAAATGGGAAATTGTAAGGGTTTAGAAAACATGATTTTTGGCCCAGAAAAATTGTCTCCATTCTTAATACGAAAATATATTCTGTTTTTAAAATGTCTAATTCTACTTTATGTGGAATTTCAGTCACATTACATAATTTTTTCGGGCTACAAAAATTTCCAAACCTTAAGTATCCCATTTTAGGCCACTTTCCCCTAATGACAATAGAACTAAAAACAAATACAACTTGTGTTAAATGACATAAGGAAAAAAGAATAGCCTCATTGAATTAGAAAATAAAACATATTTTCAAATGCGAATATACACATTTCAGAAACTGAAAATCATATTACAAACTGTGTTATCGTAATATTTGCTCGCAGTGGCTTCCTTCAGCTGCAATGCAAAAACACACCCGTGAAGACAATTCTTCCTGTACTTTGCACAGCATAGTCGGTGTTACACATGTGCATGCTACGAAAACACGATTTAGCATATCTGCTGGGAAAACGTAATTATTTGATCACGAGTCGCAAATTTTCCCGGAAGTAGTTCAAAAATACCACTTACCTTTTTTAACTTGCCTCCATTCACGGGAACGACTCACGGAGTTTTTCCAGTAAGTTTCTTCATGCAAATTGGAAGTTCAATGTATGTATTAGCTCATTTGCATACTATATGAGTCAGACCTTGGAATTCGTTTCTGGAGGTACCGATCCCATGGTATAAAGATAGGAAGCACGCATTGGATTATCAGATGCAGACAGCAGCAGACCATAATCGCAGTCAGACGGAAGCAATCGGTAGACGTGGTCGTCGACATTGTAGTCATAGTAAATGACGATAGTTAAACACGGCAGGAATACGCATTGGTATTCAAATGCGATGCTTTGTATTTTATATATGTATTGTGCAACCGGAATACCTGAGCTATAGTTTTAAATAGCTGTTTAGTTAAGTCGCAGATTGAATATTGCTGATCCTTAGAATGACACGTAGCAGAAATATTCGCATAACTTAATGTACTTGTATTGTGTTGATGGTGAAAGCAGGCAACTAAATTCTCTACAGCATTTAGTAGAAGGTAGCATTTAGTACTATCTATTGACTGTGTACATTCATCTAGTCAAATTAACATTTAAGATTCCCCAAACTGATGTGTCTTGATAATCCAATGTGGACTTCCTGTGTGTGCTGTAAACTCCAAAAATGTACATAGTTCAAGCTGTGTTGTTCATACAGCATTTTTTCTTTATTGTCTTAATGTAATACTGGCAAACTGGCAAAGATACCTTCGTCTTTCAATAAAAATGAAGGTTTTTTTTAAACTTGACTTTCTTCTCATTGACACCACTGGGCACACTCTGCTACACTCTGATGATTTATACAGAGATAAATTCATATTTCCAATATGGTTATGGACCAGTAGCCCACTAGTTAATGTGAAAACCTTAAGTTCACTTGGAAATATCCAGTTTACGTATGAAAGAAAGTTTATCGTCAAATTGATGGATTCCACCTAAGTCAGGTTATATACAGGTATAAAGTTGAAGTAGTGCAAGTTAAAACTTCAATAGGAAGGATGGAACCGACAAGAATGCCACTACTGGAAAGGGACAACTAGGCAACCTGGTGTAACGGAATGACGTTCGCACTAAAAGCAGAAGGCTGCTACGGCTTTTTTGATAGAAGTGTCAGGCTGTATTGATATTGATCATAAGTGTATTGATAGAAGTGTCAAAATCAATCCCTGCTCAATATATTTACCTATTTCTTGTGGCCATGGGTCTTGATACCATTTTTATGGACGATAAGGCACAACTTCACAGGGCTTGCATTATCGACCAGTGCTTTGAATCAGAAATACTGATTCATATGGAATAGCCATCCAGATCACCCGACTTGAATCCCATTGAGCATGTATGGGACATGCTTGGGAGACATTTAAGTTCTCTCCATGACCATCTGAGGAACCTTTATGAGATAAGAACATGTCTGCTCCATGAATAGGCACAGATACCCTAAACCACCATGGAGGATCTTATTCTTGGCATGAATTGACGCTGTCAGGCATGTGTTTCCAGCAAAGGTCATCACATTCTGTATTGACAGACCTCCACCAATGAAATGTTTTTGCCACTCAAAATCTTGTGTTTTTGCTCTTATTTAATTATTTATTGATAATTTTCTTTGCATTTCCCCGAGCTAGTGTCTTTTGTTATACCTCATGATCTGTGAAAGTTTCAATGGATTCAAATAAATACTTTTCTTTTTATCTGTTTTTTTTATTGCTTAACTTTTGGACATGAGTGTATGAAAAACATTTTCAAAAAATATTTCAAAATTAAAAGTGTGTAAAAGAGGCAAAATATGAAAAGGTGATTATGAATGACCTATAAAAGGGCAAAGGAAATTATAAACATGAGAAAATTTACCTACTAAGCGATATCCAAGCAAGACCTAATATTACCTAAGCTTATCTGAGATAAGTATAATATAGAAATAAAAATGAAAAAAGTTATAACAATTAGCACATGATAATAATCATTAAATAGGTAAACTAGCAGGTAAAACTAAATGCAGGTGAAAATCATCTAAGCTAAAAATCTAGGAAAGCACATGGCTGAGAATGGAGGTCAATTTAGAAATGAGCTCTTTATGCATAGATGGCAATGCAGTGGCAGCTCATGACTTCAGGAATGAAGCAGATTCAGTGGAGGGATTCCCCCTCTTCCTTAACAGTGAACATCATTAAAACACATCACTTTACCGGTACAAGTGATACCAAATATTTAAAAATGGCCAAACCAGTCTGAAAAATTTGTGAAATAATAATAATAATAATCCATTCAATCAATAACTTTTAAGTGAAACAGCGTTTCACCTGATGAGTTGCCACCGCATTAATGACTACATAGATATCGATAACAGTGTTGCAGTATGTTCTCAAGCAACCATCATAAACTACAAAATTATATATTAACTATAGAATTTTTAGAAGAAAAACGTGAGTTACTGATGAAAATAAAAATTAGTAAATTCTTTCACCACCTAATAAAACACAGGTTCTTGAAGTCTTAGAAACCATTTGATATTACCATAGGTCAGTTCAAGGCAACACAAGTGATGAATTCAGAGCTCTAAATGTTTAAAAAAAAAATCAATTTGTCTGACAAGTGTGCATTTCAGCGAAATTTATACAAGTATTTGGTATCATAATAAGTATGTAAAATTGTAGTATTAAGGCTTGAAAAATGTTCAAATAAACCACAAAAGAGATAAAGTTAGCTTTGTTTTCAACATTTATGTAATTTATTTGTACTTCCTAATTATTAATTTATATAATAGTTCTGAATATCATCGCATATTTAAAATTTAGTTACAGTAATGGATAAGCATATTCAGTACTTTCACTGGTTACTCCGCTCTACATAAGTCATTGAAATTTCTTGGTCCCTTGAGTGATGATGTATCAAAGTTTTACAGTATGTATATATTAAAAATATCCAATGATATATATAAATAAAAATAAACCCCCAGTGTATGTACTGACTCTCATCCGTAAATCTTTATTTATTGGTTCCTCTCTCCATTTCTCCCACTACTTCTCAACTCCACTCACCAATTTATTATATCTTTATTTCCACGTGTGGCATTGGAATACGCCAGCATTCTGGTAAGTTTTGTAGGATTTGTATATATTCTTTCACTGCATATTTAAGCAGAAATGCATAATTTTTAATATTAATTCCTGGTCTCATTTTTCTTAATATCTGGTTTTCTTCTGTTATTGGGCACAAACTGCATAAATTTTTAACTATGTGGTATATGCAATCATAGGAGCAACAGAATGTAGTATATCTGTTAGAATGTGCCCCTGACAATGTTTCTAACGGATATACATTTTACTGATTTTCTTTCATCCATTATTATTATGTATTATTTTAAATTCTCGAAAATACTTTTATATCCCATTGTTCTCCCAATCACCTTTTGGATATAAGTCACCTTGTAAAAGCTAATTTCATTCCATAATGTTTTTACTCAAATATTGGCTTACTTTCTTCTTTGCAGATATTACACAAGGGTCAGTTTTTAAAGTATTATTTGTGTATTTAATAGTTTTAAAGTAATAAACCTTTAATAGAGCATTGTTAATTTTTTTCCAGATTTTTGCATGATTCAGAAGCTGAAGAAACAACTGATTTAATAACAGTTTCTGTTGCAACTTGTTTTCTTCCAGAAATTAGTAAAATAAACCCACCAAAGTTTTATCACACATATAGGATAACGTGAGTTATAGATGCTGTTTATTTTCTTTTGCAAATTATTTTGAATTTAAGCTTGAGTAGTAAAAGTATTTAAGTAAAACGCACGATTTTGCACACAATCAATAATAAACTATTTTACAATTTAAACTGCTGTGCAAATCAAGATAAATAAGCATACATCTGTTTCAGAAATCAACTGGATTTCTTTAATCCGTGCAAAATGTCTGATCCTAAACATGCAAATGCCCAAGGCGATTTCAGCCAAACTGAAGTGGCTAAATAACATCACAATATAGTGATGTCACCTAGTGGCACAAAAGGAAAATAAAACAATAAAGATACTTTTTAAAGTACAAGGACTCCATATTTCTCCGAGGTATGACATGGTCACATCAAATTTCTTGTTTCCCACAGTTCATATTCTCTGCCTTTTATTTAGTTATTTATATATATATATTTATATATTTTTCCTTGTTTGTATCTCAAGTTCATATTTCCCTATTTCCTATTTTTATTGTTTTATTTGCCTTTCATGCCACTAAGTGGCACCACTATATTGTTGAAACCCAGACCGTCCGACCTACCAGAAAGGTGTAAGGTAACTGTTTGGACGGTCGGGAAGGCACCACTATATTGTGGTGTTGTTTACCTGTTTCAGTTTGACTGCTTTGCTTTCTGCTTATTTGAATGTTAGGATCAGACTTTTTCACTGATGAAGTGAATGCAGTTGGTTTTCGAAAAAACATATGTATGTTTATTTATCTTGATTTGAACTGCATTTTCAGTTAATAAAGCAGTTCACTATTAGTTAAAGTATTTGTTTTTATTTGTATTGTGTATATTTAAAGTATCTACATTTCTTAAAAGTAGTAAAAAATTAAAATTGGCATCATCAAAAATTCATTGTGCAGTGATATTTTTTACATTTTCTCCATAATTTAAATTTGCAAATTTGATGTCTAAATTTCACATTTGAGTAAAATTTTATTATACATTTCACTGAAAATAGCATTTTATATTAAAAAAAATAAAATTAAAGTCTTCTTTAATTCTTAGTTTTCTTATTTAAACATTTAATTTTTATTCTGAGACAGTTTATGCCATAAATCACACATTTTCTATTTTGCAATTGTGCCAAATTAAATTATCTTTAGAAATTTTGCTATTGTGCATTAAAATAAAAACAAAAAGAAAAATGAATCGTGCATAAGGTATTGATTATGAAACACTTTCCAACTGAAATGCAATTTTATTTAAACATCTCTGAAATGTAATGCATTCAGCTTTGATACTTTTGAAACTATTACAGTTCTACATTAATTTATTATACTTGAAAACTTAAAACTTCATTGCAAATGACAATTCTAGTTAAACAAAATGAACTTTATTCAAATGATATCATCGAAATATAAATCGTCTGCTTGTCAATGCAAAATCAATAAATATGTCATTCGTATCACTTACTAACAGTATACCCATTTTTCGCACGGAATATATAATATAAAGACATTGGTTCAATTATGTGCAAATTCTTATAATATTTTAAAGGACATTGTTATTCTAAGCATTTTATTAAAATATTTAATTTAATCTCTCTATGTTAAAAAAAAGTAGCTGTCGCTGCCGCTGTTTGACAAATTTCGCATTTCTCAAGTTTCTATGCTACGTACCGCAGAATCTATAGCATATAAAATTATGAAAGTTGGTATATTTGTAGAGAAATATTTGGGGAATACACTTGATATAAACTGTTTTTCGATTTAAAATTTAGTTTAAGAAATATTTCATGTCAAAGTCAAAGGAAGAGTTTTTGAGCTTCGAGTTCGGGTCCTGGACAGACTAACAATAGAAGGACCTCCAATTTTTGTTGATATGTACCTACATATTTGAATTTTTGTAGGACGGAGCCCTTTTTTTAAATTTCAGTTTAGTTAATGAGTTATTCAAATTTTTTATGCTCTTCTGAAGTGAAAATTTTCCTTATTTACAGGCGAAGATTTAATTGGTCGATCCGATTGTTAGCTTCTTTCTGATTGGTTTCTGATAGAAACGTTACAAAATGGGCCAGGACTAAGTTATTGCAGCATTAAACATTTTAAAAGTATAGTTTTTTATTTCTAGACATGTTGACTACAATGTTGGTAGTGCACTTTAAAAAATGTGAAATGTTGATAATCATATGAATTATAGTTTATTCCGACAAACAAACAAAGCGTTTTGCAATCATTGTTGTCATGAATATCAGGATTTCATTGTTATATTGCATGACAATTAAATGTTTTATTGTTGTAAATATCTCTATACTGAAAGCGTAACACATATTATGAAACTGTATTAAGAACAAGCAGCAAAAACTACAATTATGAAATTTTGCCATTTCTTCCTAATACAGTTAGCTATCGTTCTTAATAGCATACAACAAGAAAGGATTTGTGATGCAGATTCAGCGAGTGCAAGAAAGTAGAAGATAAAGCTTTCCAACTCACAAAGCGATATTCTTAGTTGGCGAGAGTTGCGATTTGGGGGCTGAGCTTAGTGACATTATTCACGAAGTTAAGGGAGTTGATAGTGTCAACTAATAATGAGACGAAGCCCCTACTTTGACATCACACCTGCAGCGAGCTGCGATTAATGAGTGGCAGTCATTGGAGGGTGGAGCCCTGGGATTCTGTAAGCGTCATTGAGCGTCTGTGAGCATTAGCGATTTGGAGACAAAGCCTTCTGACTCATGAATCGAGATACGGGGTTATAAGTGGTATCTAATGGAGGGTGGAGTCCGGGATTCTGTGAGCGTCAGCGAATATAGGACACGTAGGAAGTCGCATGCGCCGTCCAGATTGGAAGAGCTATTTAATCAAGTTGTATGACTAGTGAATAACAGTTAACAAGGACGGTATCCATTTGAATATTATGCCTGTGTAGCAGGTGGCACGAAAGTGCTAGTGAACTGAGCGTCAGCAAGTTGGAAGCGAAGCCTCCCTATTCGTGAATCCATTTAAAGGGGAGAATGAGCTGCGATTAATGAGTGACAGTCAATGGAGGATGGATCCCCTGGGTTATGCGAACATTAGTGAGTGTCAGCATTTTGGAGGCGAAGCCTTCCGACTCGTGAATCGAGTTATGGGGTTAATGACCGGCAGCCAATGAAAAGCAGAGTCCTGGGATTCTGTGAGCATCATCGAGCATGGATCACATAGGCGATTGTATGCGCCATCCAGATTGAAGAAAGCGTTTCTAGGGCTTTTATTTTAGGGCTTCTATCGAGTTCTAGGGCTGGTGAATGTCAGTTAACAAGGACAGGGTCTATTTGCTTGTTTTGCCTGCATAGCAAGCAGCATGAAAGTGGTCATGAAGTGAGTTCAGTGAGCATCACCGAGTAGGAGGCAAAGCCTCCCGACTTGCAAAGCGAGCAGGTGGCGGAGCCCCCTAGTTATCTTAAAAATATATATAATAATATCTGTTCTTGCTATACAAAAACAAAATTATCTTCACAGGCAGATCTGGGGGAAAAACATCCTGGTCTAGTTTGTAAGCAAATTTACAAAAACTATTATTTAATTCCCACAAAGTGACAAGAATTATCAAGGAAATTGAACTTAATTTTGCAAAATATTGAATTTTCATCAATTAGGCATCATTTTCATTAATGTAGTATCATTTTAACAATTTGGCAGCATTTTCATTAATTTGACAGCATGTTAAAAAGTCACCAAATTTGTCAGAAAGTGGGACAGTTGGACTAAGAGACAAATGCTACTGAAACATCATTACAATACTATTATCTTTCAAAACACAATTAATTTCATTGATGTGGTGTCATCTTTATCAATTTGACAACAGTTTTTTTCGATTTGGCAATATTTTTGTTAATTTGATGATATTTGAGCAATTTGGCCACATTTTAAAAAGTTACCAAATTTGTTGTCAAGTAGGTTGGTTGGATTGACAGTCAGTCAAAAGCAACAGAATTATCATTACAATACTATCCCCTTTCAAAACAAAATTAATTTAATTGATTTGGCATTATTTTTATCAATTTGGCAACATTTTTATCGACTTGATAACATTTTTTCATCAATTTCGTACCATTAAGGGAAATGTTGCCAAGTTGGTGATATCCCACCAAACCTCTCACCAAACATTAGAAAATATACCCATACTACTTACAGTTTCATACATTAGAAGATTATACCCATGTATTAGAAGATTTGCCCATACTAGAATACATGGATTTTAAAAATATTTTCCCAAAATAAAGCAGATTATGTAAGAATTTGAAAATATCAATAATCTCTATACTCATTAAACTCAAAGGCTGTAATGGATATAATCCTGTCAAAATTACAATTCCGATAAAATTCATTTATATATTTCTTTATTATTTAAATCAAAAAATATTTACTGCTGTAATAACTCATTGAGTTCAATTCCTTTTCTTAAATTTACTGCTGTTATAACTCATTGAGTTTAATTCTTTTTCTTAGCAACATAATATTTTTTTTTCACATATAAACTCACTGGGTTCAATTCCAACATTATATCATTTATTTGTTTTTCAAATCATTTTGTGGACCAAATATTGTTACATAATGCTATCTCAATGGAAGGTTTAATAGTGTATTTTTTGTTAATATCTTGATAACTCCTGGTTTAAAAAACTTGAAACATGGACTAAATTTTAAATGGGGCTTTTAAAATTCCACCCCCAAAATTTTGTCCAATTCTGTGCAGCTATTCTCCCGTAATGATGAAACAAACAAACATACAGAAAAATTTTCAATTTTATTTATAAAGACTCCAGAGCTAAATACTTTTGCATGAAAAAAAAAATTCAATTTCTAAATAACTCACTGAACAATTGCTTGATTTGTTTACATTCTGCATACTTTAAAATTGAGCTTCTTTGTAAAAATAATCAAAGTTCAATGATTATTTAAAATTAAAAATATTGTAATTGCATAGGCACAGAATTTATATACACAGATAATATGAAAAAAAAAAAAAGAAAAAAAAGTGGTCTTGGGACAGATGCAGCGCTAAATATAAATATAAATGGTCCTTAAAAATCACGATTTTGACATAGTGAAAAAAGGATGGATGCCATATTTTATTTTGCAATAAGTCACATGACCTTTTCATATAATATGGGTGTAATTATTATTTCAATTTTTGTTTAAGAAACTGCATAATATATTTTGATGAATTTTTTTTTACACATTTTATGTGGGGGCGCGGTAGCCCATTGGTTAGCGCGCTGGAGTTGCACTCGGTAGGCCCGGGTTCGATTCCAGCTACTGCCAAAACTGCCGCCGTGTTCATGCGGAGTACGATCACGTTAAACATGTGGGTCCGAAAGTCCTTCCGAGAGGTTGGTGGTAGGGGAAGGAGGGTACGGTCCCTGTGGATGCCTCCCCCACTGGGTTCCGGTCTAAATTGGGTGGCACTTCCCGACCGTCCAAACAGTTACCTTACACCTTTCTGGTAGGTCGGACGGTCTGGGTTTCAACAACAACAACACATTTTATGTAATAATTTGAATATTTCCTAAAATTTTCAAAGTAATTTAAGAATTTTAATGCCACTTAAAAAATATTTGAAAAATTAGCTCCCATAGAGTTCAATGTATTTCATTTTTTCAACCTGGTTTAAATTCAAAACTAATTGGGTGATATTATTCTTTTACATTCCCATATATACCACACACTATCTCAACAACATACTAAAATTTCATTTTGATAAAGTCATTTTTACGGCAGTTATCTTGTGAATGGACAGACAGACAGACAGAATGAACAAAGTCAAAAACACTTTGCAACTATGTTGCAAAATGTTAAAAAGGGGAAATAAACACCCTGTTTTATATAGAATATTTTAGATATTGAATAACTAGGATCTGTCCCACTGTAAAGTTAATTTGTTTGCCAGCTGTTTTTTCATTTTTCTGTACATAATGAGATTCATATTTGATAAAATGTACTGCAATGCTGTTTTGACAATATTCAATTGCTATAATTTATATAAATAAAATTGAAAATCTGTATATATGTATGTTTGTCTCATCATCACGGTGGAATAGTTGCGCCAAATTTCATGAAATTTTGTGGATAGTCATGAAATAGCCCCAACACTTAAAATTTATTCCATGTTCCGAGTTTCTAGGACCAGGAGTTGTCATGATAAAAAAAGAGCAGCAACATAATAAGACCTAATAAGTTTATACAGCAGATTTATTTGAAAGGAAAATTATGTGTTGCTAAGCATTGAAATTAAACCCAATGTGTTTATACAGCAGATTTATTTGAAAAAAAAATATGTTGCTAAACAATGGAATTACTAATAAGCTTATACAGCAAACGATTTTTATTAAATCTTTTCCAATTTAAATAATTGGTAAATGTATATAAAAATAAATTTTAGTGGAATTACATTTTTGACTGGATTTATGGCCTTCAGATTTAAAGATTACTGAAATTATCTATATTTCTTACATCATTTGTTTTACTTTGGCAAATAATTTTCGAACTCATGTATTGTGTTTAGCCAATTGTTGAAACAGAATGAAAATGGCATGGGTTTATCTTCTAATAGTATTTTAGCTCTTTCATTAGGACATATACTGATCCAATTTAGGACATATACTGATCCAATTTAGGACATATACTGATCCAATTATATAACACTTTCATTTTGAAATATATTGATCAAAGTTCTTGTATTTTGTACATTTGTTTACAAACAGGATAGGATGTTTCATTCTTCAAATCTGCCTGTGAAGATAATTTTGTATAACAAGAAGAGAGATTCTTATACTTCTTTTTAAGTGAATTAAATATTTTCATAGGATGTTTTAAATAGTGTCATTTAGAATGCTATAGAAATTTACATATAATTGTGAATTTTAAGTTTCTTTATATTATATATTCTGTACACAGTACCTACTACTTCTAGTCTTTAAATAAAATCTCTTAGTTTATTAACTTTTTTTTTTTTGTAAGGAATTTTCATTGAAAATCAATTTTGTTAGTGCACTAGCAAGAATTTTTTTGTTCTAAAACTAAAGTTTTAGAACTTCAGTTGCACTAACTGGAGTTAACTGGATCATAATTACAAATAGTGTGATAATAAAGGTAAATGAAAATAAATTCATAAAGGAGGATGGTCCTAGGGTTACTGCGGTGGCTCAAGAGAAAAGTTTTCTGTGAGGACAGCTTTAGGTAAAAATAGCAGATGATTTTTCATTTTTTGTCATGTTGATGCATGGGTACAAGACCTTCTGTCTGAGTACGGATTTTCATCCTTGAGAATATTTTGATTACAATATTTGATATGTTTCTATTTTTTTCAGTTTGAAGTCTCTAAAATCTCTTTTTTTGGCAGCAGTGAGTGAAATTCCTGAAAAGATTTTCTGTTTTATTTCCCGAATTTTCCAGAGTGGGGAGTGGTATATAAAGTTAAAATATTTTCAGTCTTGACCAGGTGTCCTAACTTGCACCCATGCATTGATGTTCAATGCATGCCTAATACAAACAGCAGGATGTTTAGTGCTACCAATATAAAAGTTATTGGTTCTGTTACCCAAGATAAAAGATACTACATACACCCCATTAAGAACAATACTGTTTGAAAGTACTATCTAACCGTATGATTTTTTGTCTGTTTGTCTTCTGATGATGGACGTATGGTGCCTGAAAGCACTAAAGGCTAAAATGTATTTAATACATCTAAAATATTGTAAAAATAAAATTTATTGCTTTTAAATTGACTGTTAATAATCTTCTTATGCTATGTTAAAATAGAAGGTATAAATTAGTTTTTAATTTAATGTTTGTATATTTCAACCTTAAAATTAATAAATACAAAGTTCAGAAAATTTAATTATGCCAAAATATTGATATGATGTGATACAATATCAATAGTACAATGAGGAGCCATACATCTTTAAATGATACATATCAATATGCTGTATCGATAAAGCATGCCCATCACTATTGGCAATTGCCAAAGTGAATTTTTGAAGTCAAATTGTGATAAATGTGATTAATAGCACAATCCCTGTTTAATATTATTTATTTTTAACTTATTCTGGCAGTAATTTGAGTCATTTATGTTATATTTATGCTTTGTTTCATATGTCTTAAGTTTTTTTTATGTCCTAGAATGACTATGTCTCCTGAAGCATCTCAGTCAGAAAGTTGTCAGCTTGAGACGAGACACTGGATCATAACAGATGATAACGGCAGTGAAGAACAAGTAGATGGACCTGGGGTTGTTGGAGAGTATCCGGTTATGTACCCTGGTGCTAGTTTTTCTTGGGTGAGCAGCACTAGTTTTGGTACTACATATGGAAACATGAAAGGATGTTTTAGAATGAGAAATTTGAAAACAAGTAAGTTGATGGACTAGTTTCTGGATATTTCATATTTGCTTTTACATTATAAATTAAGTTGGATCTTTCATATCCAATTTTGGTACATCAGCCAGAATATGCTTGGCATGTATACACAATTATAGCTAGATTTGTATGTCTTTTTTAATCTTTCTATAGAACTGCTAGGTTGCTATGAAGCAAAATAAGGAAAACGTTGAGTTACATTTTTACAATAGTTCGAAATCCCAATGATTCTTTTAATATGATAACATGACAGAATGTGAAAGAAAGATTTAATTTAGCTAGTTTTTAAAGCTTTATAATTGTGTTAGTTTACTTTTAAATTTAAAATGTGTACTTTTCAAATACTGACATTTTTGACAATGCTAATTACAAAAGAAAAAAAAAATCCTCTGTGTGTTAGTCAGTCTATCTGTGCAAAATCAATTTTAGAATTTTCTGCAACATGAGAAAAAATGTATTTTGAAAAGGTATGTGTGTAATCTTACTTTGCACAAGATATCAATTTCTTAGAAACTCAACTAATTAGCACCATATTTGATAAAACTATATAAAATATTATATTGAATTGAAAACGTATAATAGCAAAAAAAAGTAAAAAAAAAAAGGTATGAAAAAAAAAAAAAGATATGACACGCAGTATGTGCCCGGCCATCCATTTAGTTGCTCTATGTCCTAGGACGAGTCGGGTGGTCTGGACTTTCGACACAGTATGTGCATCTGGCCACCCACCTTGCTGCATTATGTCTTAGGATGAGCCGGACAGTCTGGGCTTTCGACACAGTATGTGCATACCTATTCTGTAATAACTCTGAAGCTATGTAACTGGTTGGAAATAAATTTGATAGAAAATGGAATGCTATGTGTGAAAGCCCCAGGCCGTCCGGCTCGTCCAGAGGACTTGGAGCAACAAAATGGACGACCGGGAAGGAGGAATGCTATGTGTGTATGAAATAATATCATGGTTTTCTGAATACTGTCTAATAAATGCAATATGTGCATATGTAATAATTATATCATAATTTTATCCAATTTACATCAGATTTAATACATACACACACTCATTTAGTTTTATACTAAAGTCATTTTATGAGCTATTCAAAAATGAAGTTAGATTTAGTGTAGCATAGTTGTATTTATGTCTGTACTGAGCATGTGTATTCAATTTGCTGCTTGAATTTTTTATATTAAATTAATTTGATAGAACTGAAGTTAAGTTTTGTATTATATGACTACTTATTGCAAAATCTTTATAAAATTAAACCTTAAAGGTGCCAATAATCATAGTTATATACATCTAAATGAGTTATTAATATTAAATATTTTTACTTTGGATGATTGGTATTTTATTTTAATTCTTAGATGAAAGAAGTGAAGTGTTTTGTCCTGTTTTCCATATGAAATGTCAACCATATATTACGGGAGAAGAACGAGAAGCCACAGTAAAATTGAAGCTTTCTGAACTTGATAAAAAATGTGTATGATATGCAAATGCTTAAATTTTATACTCTGGTGTGTATAGAAAGAAATACAAATATAATAATATGTTTTTTAACAGTGTAGTATGTACAAACATCGATCATGCACTTAAAAATCTGTATTTGTATTTTTAGAAGTAATGTATATTTTACACTAAGTTTAACTACTTCTCAGGTTTGAAAGCATACAGAGTGAAACTTAAAACATCAAATTGTAAATCTTCATCTTACAGTATACAGTGTTACCAATTTTATGAGACCTGTTAGAAGTTTTCCTTGTATATAACAAAGTGCAGTATTTGGAACTCTAGTAGTGAATCAATATTGGTATACACAGAGCCACCAGTCCTCTAGTAGTGAATTAATATTGGTATTCACAGAGCCATCAGTCCTTAGAAGGGCTTTAGTTTTTCATTTTTCTATTTTTATGGACTACTTCTAATCACTTATTTTTCCCTAAAGTCTTTAAAAGGCATGTTATATTTGGTCCTGTTGGGAATTTGAAAATCAATTTAGTGGATTAATAAGAAATATCTATTATGTATATCTTTTCCTACAAGCAAGCACAGTCATGAGCGTGATATTCTTAATAAATTTAATTAAAAGCTAATACTCTTGTTAAATGTAAATATTTTCTAAAATTTAAGAAGCATGAATAAAACTTCATTCTAGCATTTATTATTTTAGTCAAATATTTATGCACATGAAACACATAAAAATTCATCCTGAAAGTATCTTGATCTTTAAAAACTCTTTGTTGTAAGTTTTATGTATAAAGTGGATCATTGATACAATACTGACATATGGATATGTAATTTACAAAACTTCCTTGAAGAAAGCAGACATATGCCAGTTAGGTAATGACAATTGTTTCAAGAGTTATAAGCTTCTTCTTCTTCAGGCCAAAATAAAACAGTATATGACCTTAACACCAGCTAAGAACGGACTGTTAGTTTGTTCTTAGCAGTTGTTAAGGGCACATACCTGAAAAGGGGTCTTTTAACCTGAAAAGGAATCTTATAACATCCTTGAAACAATTGTTATCACTTAACTGACATATGCCTACTTTCTTCAAGGAAGTTTTGTAAATTGCAAATTTTTTATTCATTTAATTTAGTTTAAAACATTATGTCAGGTAAGATCATTCTGTTTAAAGGTGATAAAAGTTCAACAATGAAAATGTGTTTTTCGTATTTTATAACAGCTATTTTAATGTTAGTGTGTATATATTATTGGTCTTTTCATTCTGTATTTATATTTTCATGACATTTTCTGGATTTTTCACCTTTGAATAGTTTTCCACCATTGTTGGAAAACAAATAAAATTTACCTCTGGGTCATTCCATGTCAAATCACTAAATATCATATCATCAACTTGAATTTTGATGAAAATTGGTATAAGTGTACACCTATAAATATTTAAAAATGTTAAGTTTTCTTAAAAAAAAATGTTATTGGGATATAAGGGATCATGTACCATACCCACAGAAATAAAAAAAGTCTTTTTATTATAAGTTCTAGAATTTTAATTGTAATTAGCTCTGAGATGAAATATGACTCAATAGAAAACACATAACTAATAAGCACTCTAAATATAAGTGCTGTTAAATATGTATCCTTATGATACACACTAATGCTTAACAACTAGGTATACCTTTAGTGCCCCTTAAAAGAAAATTTGGTTCTTCAGATATAAGAAAATGTTGTTTACCTGTTCTGCAGGACATACAACTCCATATTATCTGAAGAACATTTTTTTAAATACAAGTTACTGAGTTTTATTGATTAAAAGGCGATCATTTATCATTCACCAATTTTCATTAAAATAAAAATGGTAAGGCTAAACATGTTTTAATAAATTGTGTATTTAACACAGAATGTAGAATAGCCTCTTTTTTTCATTATGTTGCATCATTAAACTTTATTTCCTTATTTAGTGATTATTTGTTTATAATGTAAGGTGTTAAAATTCTTATTTTCTGCCTTTTTGTTATTGTTTAACTGATATTCACATATTCTAGCTATTATCATTCTTCCACAAATAATGCCTCAGCTGTACTTTTATTATTGATTCAATCAAGAGTTTCATTTAAAAGTAAGTTGGCTTATTTGTAGAATTAAAAACAGTAAAAAATAGCAATGGTGCACCGTTTACTGTTTTTAGTAGAAAAGTAGGCGCAAGTGGTGCAAAGGCACATCCCTAAAAATTTTAGCATTTAAAGATATAAAATGTTGGCCATTAAATACAAAATCCATTGATATTCAGTACTCAGTTTTTCATATTACTTTTATTTGAGAGGGTAGGGGAGAAGTAAAACCAGTTTTATTTCCAAGTAATTTTATTCCTAAATAGAAACTTGGAGCAGTTTCATTACTGGGTGGAATGACTTAATATGTGAATGAATTGAATGATTTCAATTGACATATTTATAATATATGAAACATGAAGTTAACAATCCACTTTTACTTTTAATTTTTCATAAGAAAATAATAATAAAAAAATAAAATAAAGTTATGAAGACTATTTAATAAAATTTTCCATTGGATTTGTTTGAAAATATATCTTGAGATCCCTTCTATTATTGATGATATTGATTAATTACTACTTATGTTAATCAATTTGAATATAGTATTAATTAATATCAATATTAATTGTTATTGTATATAATATTAATATTTTAATTAATTATTAATGAGTTTTGATAACTAGTCTTAAAATCACTGTTACTTAGAATAAATAATTACAAATAAAATAAATCAAATACAACTATTTTGCATACCCTGCAAAATATGGGATCAACATACAGTATCATTGCTTGAATAAACTGATATAATTAGTTAAAGTAGTAAATTATTGATTCAAGAGTGAAAAACTTAAAATCAATATTTAATCAAATTCAGAATGTAATGATGTACTGATATTTAGTGCAGAATTAAGCAATTACACTTTATTTCCTAAAGAATGTGAGAGTGATAAGAAACAAATTATAATTTAACTAATAAGATCATTATAAAATAATCTGTTAATGAAAAATGTTAATTGAAATGAGAAGTATTATTCAAAGTTTAAATTCAGCATAATTTTGTGCAATAAAAGTGAGATAAAGTAAAACTAGACTGTGGTGTTAGCTTTTCACTTACCTGTTGGCCACTGAAAATACATATTCACAATCCATAACTGCTAACCTTTCCACATTTTCCGGATTCATTCCGAATTTTTACGTCTGTTCCGAAAATATTCCTGTTTTACCCCATTTTTCCCCCTCTGCGACCATAAAAGTTAAAACATGCTGAACAACTGGTTTGTGACGTCAGAAAAACTAAGCAAAGAAAACGGCTATTTATCATGAAAAATAGCTCATTTTAGCAAGCAATCTACGAAACTGGCAACAATGCTGATCGTTGTTTAAAAGAGGCTCTCTAGTTTTGAACTACGAACGTGACTGGAAATACTGGCTTCATAGTTTTTATGATACACTTTTTAACTCTGTTGTCGATGCGACTAGCGACCACATTTTTTCGTCCAAGCTATTGGCCTTTGTTTGGTTTTTACAACTCCTGAAAGTGTATTTTTGGTTCGCTACTTAATCATGTTTTTTCTTTGTGCATTTTGAATATTTTTTTCCATCATAGTGTATAAATTACATGGAATTAAGATATGTGTGTTTAATCTTCTTATTAATACTTACATTTTATTGACATTCATAATGGCAAAAAATTGTCGGACTCAAAAATATCGCGAACGATATTCAACAGAATTCGATTTTATAACAAAATCTCGAAAAGGTGAAGCATTTGCTTTTTGCTTCATATGCAACATGGGTATAAACATAGCTCATGGCTGTAAAACAGACATCGTCGTCCTTGCTAAAGGTATGAAGCATAGTTCACAAATTAAAGTTGTGAAGCAAGCTTCAAAGTTGAACTTTATGCCTGCTTCAAGTAATGATATACAGGCAATTCATGCAGAAGTGCTGTTTTAAAAGCTTTTTGCTAGAACATAATGTTCCTATTGCCACTGCCGACCATGCTTCCAAGCTATTTTCAGCAATGTTCCCAAATTCTTTGGAAGCTAAAAGTTATTTCTGTGGAAGACTAAAATAAAACATCCCACATAATTAAAGAAATAGTTTCAGAAAGCACCAGAGGCATGATAAATGTTTTAAAAACTGACCCTTTTACAATTGCTATTGATGGTAGCAATGATGCAGATAATCAGCTATATCCCATCGTTGTAACGTTTTTCGATAAAGAAACTGAACAAGTGTGTTGCAAACTTTTATCATTGCCATGTTTGGTAGGTGATAGCACAGGGGAAAATATTGCTAAGTTGGTGAAATATGAGCTTGATTGTTTTACCATTCTGTGGCAGAATTGCTTGGCATTATCCTGTGATAATGCAAATGTGATGATTGGTAAAAAGAAAGGTGTTAGGTCATTTTTGAAAAAAAAAACAGCCAAATTTGATAATTTGGGGCTGCATGTGCCACCTATTAAACTTAGCTGCTGAAAAGGGATCAGCAGCTATGCCAATTTCTTTTGATGAACTTCTAGTAGATATATTCTATTACCTGAAGAAAAGTTCAAAGTGTAAACAATATTTAAAGGTTTTTCTAGATTTGCACAATGCTGAGTCTAAAAAAATTCTCAAGCACTGTGTGACATGCTGGCTTTCTTTGGGCAAGTGTCTTGGGCGTCTTCTTGACCAATGGGATGGCTTTTTATTTTATTTCAAAGAAGAATCTGCAAAAAGTTTGAATGTGAAACAGCTATTTTCACCACGTATTGCTGCATTTAAAATTCCTAAGGTAACTAAGGAACAGCCTCTTAAGTGAAAAGCCGAATCACAAAGTGGAAAGCCCAAGCATGTCAAACATAGCCATCCAAAACTAGTTCAAAAGGGAACTATACAGAATACGAAAACAGGAAATGCTTCGGAAAGTGTATTCAGCAAAACTGCTTCCACTGGTGTAGAAGCTAATTTGAACAGTCAGAAAAAGTTGGAAAAAAGTATCCTCAGCAGAGAAGAGAGGATCTTTGTATATATAAGTTCAGATTTGTACCATGCCCTTGCATTCTTTCTGAAAAATGTAATTAGTGTTTTCGAAAAATTTAATGTGAGTCTGCAATCAGAGACCCCCAGAATCCATAAGCTAAAGTCCCAAATTCAAGTTTTTTTACAGATTTATTAGTCAGATTCATAAAGCTTGAAGTCATGAAAGCTTCGACATGTGTCTTCGATATCTCTTATAGTGATTCAACAAATCAAAAGGATAATGAAGACATATTTGTGGGATCAGAGACGTCAGAGTGCCTGAAAAAGTTAAACTCTGATGAAACAAAGCTGTCTTTTGAGTACGTCAAAAACTACTATTGTATGACATGTATTTATATTATCAGAAACTTTCCAATCAACTCTGATGTTTTATATCATGCTGAAGTCGCAGATGTGTCTCAAATGGAAAAAGTTAACTTTGCCTCGATAAAATTTTTTATAGAGAGATTTCCCTTTATACTGCAAAAAGACTCAACAGAATCAGCGTTTGATATAATTGATAGTGTAGAGACTGAGTTTTTGCATTATCAAATGGCAGCTCTGCCAGAAGAAATAATTGCTGAAGATAGACCAGATGTTCAGTGGGCTAAGTTAGCAAAGCAAAAAGATCCTGTATGTAAACTTTTGTATGGTAAATTGAGTAGTATCATGTTGGGGATACTAACACTCCCCCATAGTAATGCTGCATGTGAACGAATTTTTAGTCTTGTAAAAAGAAACAAAATTTATTTTAAAAGTTCCATGAGTATTTCGACTTTACAGTCTACCTTAATTGCCAAATCTCAGATAAATGGTGCTTGCTATGAACAAATATATGATGCCACTTTCTTGAAAAAGGCCAAATCTGCTACCTTTGTATCAATAGACCAAAAAGATTCTTAATTTGTTTTTGTTTTATTTACTTTGTAATAGTGTATTCCAGCTATTAATTGTAATTAAAATATTCAATTATTTTTATTCAAAGCATAATTTGTATATCAATAACCTAAGTCTAAATAGAGAGTGGAACAACATAATGCTGTAATATGATTGATTCTTTATAGTGTATGCAAAATTTCATTTAGAAATTCAAAATATAAAGAAAATTCTATTAATTAGGCTATGAAGACTCGTTTAGGAAGTAAAATTTTCATTTTATTATATTTTTCTTTTCAAATGAAGGACTATTCACAGCAGATATATGAAACTCAAAAATTCTGCATCGTTTTTACATTTAGAAAATATTCATTTTTAACTATCAATTTTCTATTTATTATTGGTCAAAATCAAGTCCAGGTTGTGACATACTAACCTTAATTATATGTCGGGTCATCTTCTGTTGTTATTATCATGATTTATTTTTTGCAGCATCTGGCAATAAGAAAATTCTACCCAAGATTTTTTGTAGCAAGAACAGTAGAGCATGCCTCCTGTAAGCAAATAAAATGTGTTTTAGGGTGCCTCAGAAAAGTGAACAGTGGACGTTTTTTTAAACCGTTGGTTGTAGATACATGGTTCCAATTGCTAAAATGGTTTAAATTAGGAAGTTATGAAATAGTAATTTAACTGATGTGCAATGTTTTTGTAAAAAAAAAATAAAAGTATTAACTTTTTATACAGTCCTCTATTGAAAACTGTTAAATTACAAAATGTTGTCAGTATTTCATTTAGTCAAACTAAAGCAAATTTTAGATCTCAAAAGTTCAAATTCAATACGAAATATATTTTCAAACTACCTGACTTACACCATTTTCTTGTGACTTTTTGGTATTCTTGTAATCACCAAAATTCATGAATCCAGATGCCATTCGCAATTGAATTAATGAACGGAAATCATTTAGTAGGGCTTTAAAACAATTTTTTGTATGGTTTGTCTTTGAAACTATTAAAGACAGAAAGACGATACTGGTTTAAAGTTATTTTTAACACTTGAATAACGTAAATAAAACAGATTATTGTGATTTTAGCAGTCTCTCAGATGTTTTCCTAACATAATCTATGGAAAAATAAGCATGCCCATCAATTTTTGAAATCCATTAGGATAATTTAAAACCACTGTTTTCAGTTGACTCAATAAGTTTTTAACACATTTTTGTCACTGCACTTTTTCCACCAGAATGAGAGCTTTTATAGATGAATCTATAAGGATTTTTTTGAATTCAGTACATTAAGTGGGGGGTTCATATGGATTATAGACCAAGCAAAATATTGTTCAGTATTTATAGCCTGGACACTTGCATGTGGATAGCACGAGAAATATCTATTTCATCAATTAGGTTAAAATATCTATTTCATCAATTTTTGTTAGTACTCATTGTTTTTCTGACCATAATTCAAATTCTAATGAGGTAGCAGATTTACTGTGTATAAAAAGTTAATTTTCTTAACTTTTACAAAAATGTGGTACAGCATTTAAATTACTATTTCACAATTTTCTACCTTATGTAAAACATTTTTGCAATTCGAACCATGGGTTCACAACCAACAGTTGAAAGAATCATCCACTTTTAGTGAGACACTTTGTATAGTTATATTGCATCAGTCTATGTTCATTTTTATATTTGACGAAATATAAATAATACTGAATATAAATTTGTTTCTTAAACATCTTATATTTGAGTTCCTCTCAAAATCTTGAAAGGCAAATCTTGAAAGGTCAAACTGCATTTATTGTATTGTACCTCAAAATACCTTTATTGTATTGTATTTCTATTCATAGGTATAGCCAGGATCTCAGAAAGGGAGGTTGTGACCGAATGGGCAGTTACAGTGCTGGATTGCACTTTCTAATATCAATCCTAACTGAAGCTAATGCAATTTTTCCACCAATAGGGAAAAGGTTATGACCCCCTGCCTGTGCCTAGATTTCTATTTGAAACTTCTTAATCAGAATATTGAGACTTTTGACTTAACATAAACGTTTTATACTAATTAGACTATTACATATCCTAAAAGTATTAGCATTTCATTTGTATATTACATCAATTAGGTTATTTCCTGATTTAGACTATTACATATCCTAAAAATATCAGCATTTCATTTGTATATTACATCAATTAGGTAGTTTCCTGATTTATCAATGTTTTACATATCAATAAAACATTCATTTTAGCGACTAGTGATTGAGTAATTAAGTAGTGTTATTTTTTAGTAAGAGGCAAATTATTCATACTTCACTTATATTTGCTAAACAGATAATCAGTTTTGTCTATAGTTAACTAAAGCGTAAATACTTTTGTTTTTAAATCTCATTCTTTCTAGTCTAATGCAAGTTTTTTCCCAGAAGGTAAAAATTCCCAGATTACAATTTACCCTGTAATTATTGCAAAAATTTTTAGTTTTTTTTCTTCATTGAATGAATAATGAAATAAGGAGCACAAGATTACTTAAAAATGTGCAAGATCTTGAAAGGGGGGGGGGGGTGATCTTTTTATATTTCTAAAAGTGCTTACAATGAAGTTTTGTAAGTTAATATTTCCTTAAAATGGATTCTTTATCAAATTTGCTAAAATCTAATGCATTTTTGATATAAGAAAAACAGTTTTCTGTTCTATGTCATGATTGCTTGAGAAATTTTGCATTCAATAATAAATTGGATGGTAACATGCAGTGTACATAAAGATAACAAGAAAGATCAATCATGCATAAAGCATTGATTATGAAACACTTTCCAACTAAAATGCAATTCGCTGAATGTATCTCATCTCTAAAATGTGATACATTCAGCGGAGATATTTTTTTGTTGTGAAGAACTTCACAAAGAATGTGATTTAAAGCTTTTTTTTTATATATACTTTTGTTTTCTAAATTATCTTGTTGAAGAATGGTGTATTTTACCCATTTAAGCAATTTGAGACTTGAAATTGAATTTCTTTTAGAGAAAAGTAAATGAAATAGCCTTTTCTTCTTTATCATAGGTAGATTAATAAAGTTATGGCCATTGGACATTTCTTAACAATCAGGATTTAGAAAATGTGCAAGCACAGGACTTCAAATGACCAATGAGAGAAAAATGCACTATCTTCAGTTACTGAGGTGACAGATAAATGTGTACATTCATAGTTAGGTCAGTGAAAAACAAGCTGTGGTCATAAATTTCTGTATTTTACTGTATTGATCAGTGGTATCATTCAACTGATTTCCAGAAATTAGTTGTTAAAATAAGAATGTATTCGGAAACCGTTTGTTAATTGTCTGAAATATACACTACGTGACTGTGAAAATGAGACACCAAGAAGGAGTGGGCAGAAAGTGATGAAAATCAGCAAACAGAGAGACGGCAACGAACGTATTGTTTATTGCAACATGATACACCTATACACTGAGCGATAACATCATCTGTTCAGTAGGTTGTAGGATCACCGTGGGCTGCGATATAGGCTGCAACACGTCTAGGTACAGAGTCAATGGGCGTGCGGATGGTGTCCTGAAGAGATTGCGCCCTGGAAACCATTTGCCAGAGTTCTTCTAAACGTGGCGGTGGCGGCACAATTAAGCGACATCCAATCACGTCCCAGAGGTGTTCGATTGGTGAGATCAGGGGAGACTGATGGCCAGGGAAGCTGCTGGGTACCATGCAGGGCATGTTGGCTGGTGCATACCATGTGTGGTTGGACGTTATCCTGCTGGCAAATAGCATTGGGCACCCCTGAATAAAGGCTAGTGTCACCGGCCGAAGCACTTCATCTACGTATCTTTGGGCCGTCATAGTGTCCTCAATACGGACCAAAGGTGACCTGCTATCATGGGCGATGGTGCCCCAAACCATTATGCCGCTTTGTCATGTGGTGTGGCGTTCCATAAATGCGGCGGGATTGGACCTGTCACCTCGGCGCCAGACTCGTACATGGCGACTGTCATTGCTAAAACAGAAGCGTGACTTGTCTGAAAACACGACCCTGTGTCCTTCCGCTGTCCACATGGCTCTATCTCCACACCATTAGAAACGGAGGCGTCTGTGCTGTTGGGTCAATGGCAATCTTAATGGGTGCAGTTTGCCGGTGACCAATCAGCTGTTAATGATCTTGGTCGATATGGGAGCATCAAGGGTGTCTTGCATATGCTGCAAAAGGGTGACGGAAATGGCCTGTGGGGTTGCCTACAGATGTGTCGGTCCACCCATGCTGACGTCGCTCTAACTGTACCGTCACCTCCAAACGTGCCACATTCCTTTGTTCCAACCATCTTCATCACAGCCGATCCACCGTGGACGCTTGTAGGTGGCTATCTGCTGAGATTTGACGTACAGACCAACCTGCCCTTATGAGTCCGATCACCATACCCCTCGTGAAATCGTCTGTCTGCTGGAACTGCCTTGGTTGGCGGCAGCCTGGTATTATCTGCTACTACACGTTTCCCCTGAGGCAAAAAAAAATTTGTAAATTAATGATTTCCCTGGCGGATAGAGCGGCACGACTATTGTCGATTCTACAAGTCCCTTTCCTTATATCTCACTCAACGTGTGTGAGACAGCTGCGTATTTCGCATCATTTACATGATGATAGGCTGCGTCTACACTGCAATTTGCATATAATTCTCCCCACTCCTTGGTGTCTCATTTTCACTGTCACGTAGTGCATATTTTGACATAATCGAAGTAATAATAATTATAAATTTTCTGGAAACACTCTAAATCAGATGTAAGAAGTAGAAGGTCGGCTGAAGAAACCGGTTAAAAAATTAGGATGACACCACTGGACTGGATGATATATCGAATTTATTAGCTGCCCAGACACAAAAAGCTGAAGGTCGATTGAAGAAACCGTTTGCTAAAACATTGGGATGATACTACTGAACTGAATGTTATATCAAATTTATAAACTGTTAATATTTGCGCATCAAATCAGACCCGGATATGGACATCAGGATCTCTGGAGGTCGGCCTGTTGAATGAATTTTTTTTATTTATTGATAATGTGTTCAATAGGCTGATTATGCCCTTCTTTTTCCATGGACCGATTTAGGATTTTGTATCTAGGCCTGCCTCAGATATCCCAAACAGAACTTTAAAAGAAAAAAAAAATGAAATTTTCAAAAATCTAATAAATCTGAAAAAATAAAAATAAAAAGTTTTGAGAATAAACAAAAATTTTCCTTTAAAATGGATATGAGTTGGCAGTTGCTATAATATGGATATTCCAGAGCAGGAATCTATAACTTTATGTGTGTGTGAGGGGGGGGGGCACAGAGTGGTTTAGAGGGATTTGAAGGCACAATGTTTAGAAAATTTGCAAAAGCTATTCATTGAAAGAAATAAGAAAATAATGAAGGAGGCAATCTAGTTTTATCACATTGAGGATGGAATATACAGTACAACATTTTTTCCCAAACTATCCTTGCATAGTCTGCAAGATAAACAGCTCAAAATCAGAATGGCTCCACCAAAATCTCGAAAAAGTTTTATATTTTTTTTAAAACGCTATATAAATGCTTAATGTTTAAAGAATTTTTTAAATTTGATACGTTAGGAAAATTGTATAAAGTTTAATTTTTTGAAATATAAATTCCTCATGCTTCCTTGATAGAAAGGTATATGCAAATTAGGTGACTAGAATTGTTCAAATGCGTTATCAGCTCTCCAGATCAGAAACTATAAATCCAAAGATAAAATGCAGTTGTATAGATAACAAGAAAGATCAATCATGCATAAGCATTGATTATGAAACACTTTCCAACTGAAATGCAATTTTATTTAAAAATTTCTAAAATGTGATACATTCAGTGGTGATATCTTTTACATTATCACAGTACTACAGTAATTTATTATCTCCAGAGCTAAATAATTTTGTGTGAAAAAAATTCAGCAATTCTTATGTAACTCACCTTACAATCGTTTGAGATATTTGCATTCTGCATAAGTTAAAATTAGGCTTCGTTGAAGAAATAATAAAAGTTGAGGGATCATTTAAAATCATAACTATTGTAATTGCGTAGGCACGGAATTTAGATACACAGATAACATATGTGTGTGTGTATGTGTATGTATTCAAAGTATTGGAATCGTGCCGAAGATCGGAACTCGAATTTTCGAAGGATCTACACGTTTTGGGACTTTTAGAACACGAAAAAACTATTTTTAGGAAGACGTCTGTGTGTGTAAGGGTATATCTGTATATGTTTCTGTGTGTCTGTGAGGATATTATATCCACTCTAATTGAAAATCTAATGGACCGAATTTCATAAAATTTGGTAGGTATGTTTTTTGTGGGAAACCCTGATGTTCATTAGATTATAGTACGATTCGTTATAAAAGAATCTGCCTTCTTTGCGAAATGGCCGGCAGAAATTGCCTTTATCCACTCTAGCTAAAAACTAATGGAACAAATTTAACAAAATTTGGTGCATAATATTTCAATAACCTACAAGTGATTTATATACCAAATTTAACAAAATTTGGTATATAAATCATTTGTAGGTTATTCTAGTACAATTCGGGAAAAAGGAACGGGCTATTTTTGCGAAATGGTCCGCAAAAATCATTAAATATAAAAATAAGACTACGTCTGTTCAATTATATCAATTAAATTCCTATTTTATACGTGATTTTTGACAACAAAAATAAGACTAACCCCATTACTCTAGGACTAGCCGTTCTTGAGATATTCTAGTTTTTTCGCGGTTTCGCTACGCCACCTTTAACAATAAGTTCAGCTATCAAATGAGAACCAAATTTAAGTTTAACGTGCAAATTCAATGTCATTTAAAATACTTATGGCTGTTATTTTGTGCAGATAAACTCAAATTATTATTGAAGAAATAAAGAGAACGAATATCAGTCTGCAGGGAAAGACATGTGCTGCCCACATCAGAATTTTTAACAATATTACAACAATGATTTATAGAAGTGAACGGGGATTATTTTCAGGCCATTTCGAAAAAAATGTATGATCTATATTTAAAGATCTATCAAATTTTTGTCGAATAAAATGTTCAACAAATTTAAGCTGTGTACCAAATTTTAACTCTCTAGGACGTAGGAAAGTGCATTATAAATGCCATCAAATAAGTATATCATGAAGAGTTATATAAAATTAAAAAAAAGTGAAAAATTGTTATCTACCAAATTTATTTTAAAATGTGAAGCCTCTCTTATATGCAAAATGATTAAACACTTGGAAAGATATTTATTATATAATATATCTCTCTTTTCTTTCTGGAGGATATCCCAAAGTCAGAATTTAATTGAATTTGTTTTTTTCCCTATATTAAATAATTTTTAATTAAAAAACTACTTAACATATTTTACTGAATTTTTTTTATATATTCCATGGGATAATGTGAATATTTTCTAAAACTTTCAAAGCAATTCGTGAATTTTAAGTTTACTTAAAAAATATTTGAAAAATTAGGTCCCATAGGGTTCAATGTATTTTATTTTTTCAACCCGGGCTTAATAAAAAACTAATTGGGTGATACTATTTATTTATATTCCCATAGGTCCCACAGACCGTCTGAAAAACATACTAAAATTTCATTTTGATAAAGTCATTTTTACGGCAGTTATCGTGCTAACGGACAGACAGACAGAATGAATGAATGAACGAACGAACGAACAAAGTCATAAACACTTTTCAACTTTGTTGTAAAGTGTTAAAAACATGAAGCTAGAAGTATTTCCTACCAGCTTCACGAGTAATTAATAATAAATTTCAGAAAATTAATTTTTTTCTGAAGACGAGGATGGGGGTGGTGTGGGGACGCAATAAGGCAGAACGTATGCCGATTCAGAACATTCAGAAGTGCCACACGCCAAACTTCGTTTTATCGCCAGTTCTGGTTTATTCTGGATACATTTAGATACATTTGTATCAGATTACTTAGAAGATTATTATTTGTAACAGATTATCTAGAAGATTGTTTAGAAGATTATTTGTATCAGATTATTAGGGAAGATGTTAGGAAACTTATCAAAGTATGCAATAGTATTTCAAATACTTGTTTGATTATTTATAAATCAAATAACAATCCGACTAATGTGGTTTTCAAGTAATACTATTAAAATACATGTATTAACTTTGTGTACTGCATACGGATAGTTTGAAATTAGTTAAAGAAATATTCGACACACATACATATAATTTATTATTTGAATAAAACGATTCTAAGATTTCGTAGAAAATATATGTTGAAGACCCAGACCGTCCGACTCGTCCAGAGGACTAAGAGCAACTGTAGAAAATATATGTGTAGAAAATATATGTGTAGAATCCGTATAATATTCAATTCTTATATAGTACAAGAATCCGTAACGAAATTTGAAGATTATTTGAAAGGAGGAAATATTTGTCATTTTAAAAATGTAAAATTTGTAACATTTTAAGGAAATTTGCTTAACATTTTTCAGTTTGTGGGAGCAATGTTGCTTTTCCGACACACGTAGTATAATGCTGTGTTTTTCAAGAAGTGTTTGTTCTGCGGAACCCTTGGGGTTCTACGACGTGATAGTTTCAAGTAAATTTTCTTAAAAATTTAAAAAAGGGTAAAATTTTAATGCTTTTATACTTTTAAATTATTTCAATTTTAAATATTTTATTATTAAATTGAAGAATTTTAAATGTTATTGGAAAATAAATAAAAATATTTCCTAATTTAAATATGGTAAACAAATATCAAAATTAATTGCACTTTGCATTTAAAAATTCTCTGGCCAATTACATTTCCAGCAACTTACGTACGTGTAATCATTCATTCAAATAAGTAATATATTTTACAATTATTTTTACGTCTAAGTTTGGCAAAATTGAAATTTTTAATACAAAAAATTATAAAAATATGAAAAAGCCTTTATGCAATGGAAAGTGATGTGTACACTTCAATTTCGAAATAACTATTAAGTATTTTTATACTTTTTAGCACACTTATTTCATACAGTCATATGAATTATTGGAAAAACCAGAAGTTACATATTCAGACTAGGAAATCCTTAGTGAACCCTACCAACCCCTCCGGAATTCAATGTTTAATCTATATTAGTCTTCATCTAAGCTGTACATAAAGCAAAGTCTGAAAAACAGATGTTGAAATGAAAATATAAATTTTTGAATAGGAAGTGACATCTCTCTCCCGAACAAGAAGTGGAAATGATTCATGAACCCTACCTCCTCCGTAATTTTATGCTGCATCCATATTAGCCACTATATCTTTTTAAACATCTAAATCCTACGAAATAGATGTTTGAAAAAATCGTTAAAAACAATGGCAAATTGTAAAATTTTCCCACCAAAATCTGCATTTCAAAATTATTTAGAGTAAAATTATATTATTATTTTTTGTACACACATGAGATAAATTGTCTGTAGCTTACAGTTTTAAGTAGGTTGTGAACAATATACAATTACACTCAGTTTTATCCGTCACATAAATGGATCTAATATAACAATTGCGACAGCAAAGACATCTGATCAAAGATGCTTGGAATCTGTACCCGAATTATAAGAACGGAGGATGGAACTTATCATACCGTGTACATTTAAAGATATAAATGTAGATTACAAGCAAGTCAATATGGAACGCCTCATCCTTGAGTTTGTCACCCTTAGAATTAATTCTATGCGCGTTCTTGCCATGAGCTCCCATAGTAATTCCCGCGCGCTAACCACTGGGCTATCGCGCCCAATCCCATGGCAAGTGTGCAATGTTTCGGCCTCTTATATCACAGAGACTTTTGGAGGGGCTGAAAAGACTGTTTACTGCCCCCGAGGAAATCGAAACTTCGGCTCCGTTAGGTTCTGTCCTGAGGGCAATAACATCAAGCAGGGAGCTCATGCAATGGGAGCCCGTAGAGGACTGCCATGGGCGCCCATAGGGGAGTGTAAGGGGGTCGTTTACCCTCCCCTGGACGTTACAAATGTGAACATTAAGCATGTCAGTTTTTTCCGTCTTATACTTTAGTTTGACCACAAGGTCGACTCCCTCCTACAATTACCACACTATGTTCTTGATGTGCAATATTTTTGACATTCTCTCATCTCATAAAAGCAGAAGTAACTCGTAATACTAGTAGTTTGATAGCCTTGAAAAGACTTTAAATAGAAAATAAATAAATAATGTAATAGAAAAGAGTAATAAAAATGATTAATAATAAAATAAATTTTAAATTATATATATATATATCTGTGAGTGTGTGTTTTCAATATCAAAATCGCGCATAGACTAATTGAACTGTAAATTTCCTCATGCAGAAAACAAAGGCCTCTCATTCAACTGCCGCCACAAGGTCGGATAAAATTTGCGCCTGACGTAGTTATCACGTGGTGCACTTTCCCGGGAGGTGCAGTGAATAAGCGTTTGTGGTGTGGGAGGAGTCAACTCTGAATTCTTTCTGAAGTCAGATTTTATTCAAAATCCCGGGTTTTACTCAAAGGCCCGGGAATCTTCGGCTTGTTTACTGAAATGCTCATTAAGTTTATGTTGCTCCATGATTAAATAATGTAAGTAACTGTAACTTCAACTTTCTTATTTCACTTCGTTTCAGGTTTCATCCATGTTTTATATAAACAAAAACTTTAACGTGTATATCATAATCATGATTAGATTTTAAACAATTTAGATTGTGTGAGTATTGAAAATACATTATTTTATTTCATCTCAGAATTGAAGAATTTTTTTATATATAATATAATATATCTAATTGTTTTGCGAATAAGCGCAGATCTCTTACATGCGTACTTTAACTGGCTATTTTTAGACACTTGCATCTTTAATTTATTTTCTTTTGGATAATTGTTTTATATGTAAAATATATAGAAAATTATCTGTAAATTATGGATATAAGAAGCCCGATTTTTAAGGAGAAAATGGGCCAAATTATGTTGAGTAAAAAGTGATAGCTTTGAAACAATGCAAAGTTTGTAATAATTTAAAATTCCTAATCTTTTTTTTTTAGTATTTATTTTTCCATTCATTCACATTTTATATTCCAGTTATCCCGATTGACGGTTTTTCTCATTCGAGAATATTGTCACTCAAAAAATTGGCGTTTTATGCAGCAAAAATCGTCTAATTAGTACAAAATATTTACTACACAAAATGTATGAAATAAAGAAAGAATAAGCTATTTAAGAGCATTTTTTGAATATTTGCAAAATGAAGAAATTATTTCAATTAATCACTCGGATATTGACCTTGTTATCTGATCAGATTAAAAACATAATTAAAAAAGTTTTGGGATTCTTCTAATATGCAATTAAACTTAATTTTTAAAGATCAACGTAGTTTCATCAACATCTTGTTTTTCTGTGTGGTGTCTTCGAGTCTATAGGCATTAATTGAAATGAATAAAAAATTCACAAATTGTTATTGATTGTTCTTCAGCAGGTTTCTTTTTGAAAGCCTTTTGGTTAGAAAATCGATTCGGTTTTATTTTTTATTGACAAACATACATCTGTACATATTGCATATATTTTGATGACACTAGGACAGTTACATATTATGTAGTGTGCATATTTTGCAGATATTGGCACTGTGCTTCAAATTATTGTTACAATGATCCAAATTAGACATTAATAAAAATCAAGCAAAAGTTTAAAATCAAACAACATAATTTTGAGTGAGTAATTTATGCCCATTATTATCGTTCGCCGACTAGTAACAAGTACATGCATATGTATTTGTTGTCGACAATTTGTATTTGTTGATGTTGTTATTTGCCTTTAATAAAGTAAGAAATTGTATTATTTTAAAACACCTTTTTGCAATAATAACACTTTATACATAAAATATTCTTTTTAGAGATATCTTTGACGTAAAAAAAATTAAACTTAAAGATCATTTATTAACTTTCAGTGAATTAAATTTTTCCCGTTATTTTTCATAGGTACACACTAGTTACAGACATAATAACCCACTTTAAAGCAAGCTCATCGCTTTAAATTAATTTTTATAATAGCTTATAAGGTATGTACCGACTATCTAGCCAGTAGTGGACATCCCTATGGATTTTCTAACTTTAGTAAATCAAAAAGTATTTTTTAAATTTATATTACATTTATTGATTTTTCGGCTATCAACTTCTTAACTTTTTTTTCTATTACATTACTCTAAAATAGGGAAAAATATCCTCAGTGGCTCTAGTCGATGGACTATTATTATATGAGTGGATTTATATTATACATTTATTGATTTATCAGCTATCAACGTCCCAACTTCTTTTTTTTTTTCTATTCCATTACCTTAAAATAAGGGAAAATATCCTGGGTGCCTCCAGTCTGATGGAGCCGAAATAGTTTTGTATGAATAGCATTTTTTTTTATATGTGGTTTGTCTCCTTTAATTTTCAAAATGAGTCATTTCATGTCAAACACAGCCCCTGATCGACACCAATTTTTTTAAAACTTGGCTATTTTGTTGTCTCATGACCTTGATAATGATATGTCACACGACCCTGTAAATAATATTTTTCAATTCAAGATCATTTGATTTGACCTTAGACTTTGAACTGTAAAAAAGTGTGGCTTTAATTCTTTTCAAAAAATGTATTTTGTTGATACATTATTTATCTTTTATAAAAAAAATTTCATGTTGAGAAAACCAGGGGCTCATAGTAAAAAATTAAATAAATATATGAGCAGCTATTTGAAAAATGCTGGAAACCCACACAAAAACATAATTGATTAAATAATTCTTAAGAAATTAACATCATTATTCTTTACTAGAAGTTACACTGCTCACAACTGAAATCGCAACACTATAAAGTTGTAGGTGTAGCTTTATGTAAATCATGTCCATGATTTGCCACAGACAACAAAAGTAAGTTTGGCAAAATAAGTTGCTTTCTGAAAGGAAGCTGTATTACTGCCATTATCAATACATGAGAAAATATTCCAGTATACATTAAAAATTATTTAACGATGGTAATACTTTTGATAATACAACATAATTTGCTTTTGTTACACCCATAACCCGCACATTATAAAATAATACATAAAATGAGAAATAGTATATTCTTACTGTTAAAGATGTGGATTTTCTGGAAAATTTTGAAATTATTCTCTATAATGCATTTTAGCTGGAATAATATGTTCAGTTACTTTTAAAAGTATTTATTCTTATATTACAGCTTCAGTCAAACATATATTATATAACAAGGCTAAAAAAAGGTTTAAATCTAGAAATATATAAAAAATTCTATGCATGAAAATTTCTTACATTTGTATACTGCAGTTGGCAGCTACAATTTATTATTTTCCTTAAATATGCTTGCTTTTGAAAACTTCAAATTTTTTTTATTACATCTATATCCTATAATATTTTTTATCTTCAAAATTTCAATTTTAAAGCATTTCACAAAAGGAACAAGAAGGCATTTAAAAGGCATGATAAATAATTTAAAATTGTTTTGTAAACCTTATCAGAAACATCAATAATTTACTGCTTATTATTATTATAAAAAGTAAATTATAAAATATAATATTAAAAAAAATATAAAAACTGATTATAATTGAAAAATAAAATATATTGCATTTCTTTCAATACATACTGATAATTCAAGGGAAATATTCTATCATCTTCTTAAAAACTAACAAAAATAAAATACTAGTTTATTATACTGTATTTCCTCAAAAATAAGACTGTGTCTTATATTAATTTTTGCTCCAAGACACATTAAGGCTTATTTTTTGATGCACAACAATTAACATTTATTCATTTAAAACAATCTACATTTATTCATATATTCATGTACAGGAATATATATTTATTCATATATTCATGTACAAAAATTTACATTTATTTAAGTACAGTCATGTCATCTTCTGGAACATTGTCATAAAGCTCCAAACCCTGAATTCTGGCCTGAATTTCTTGTGACTCCATTTCCTGTAGAACCATTGACTCTAATCTCTCATGTCTAGCAATAGAGCTCTCCTTAAATGAGTACTTCTTATCCATGTAGCCTGCTCGTAGTGCATTGGCTACACAGATGTCGGTGTTATCCCTTGAATTCTTCACCCAAGTCACAACCTCTTGTAGGCTAGTCTTCACAAAGTTTCCATGTTGTTTTCTCTCCATTCTATTTTCAATATAATCATTGATTTCCATTCGGAAATGGTTCTTGAATGGCTTGTTTATTGCAATATCAGGAGTCTGTTGATAAGATAGGCAGTCATTCCTACGGGAATCATTATTCGATCATTTTTTCTTTCTGCAAGGAAGTTCTTCATGTCTTTAGTGTGGTGAGTGCTGGCTGAATCCCAGACTAGCAGAACATTTTGGCTACCTCGCAAAACAAGTGGTAGCATTAAATCGACCCACTTCTCTATAACTGCTTGTGTGCACCAGGCTTTTTTGGTTTCAAAAATATAAATGCCTGAAATATGTTCAATTTTATCTTTCTTGCCCTTAGTGATGATTAGAGGCGGGGCTCTCTTTCCATTCAAACGAATTGCCAAAATACAGGTAGCATGCACGTAACCATTGGAGGGAATGCAGATTGATGAGGCACCCCTCTGATCAATTATCGTTTGAGATCTTTGACCCATAAACACTGCAGTTTCATCCTTAGCAATCATATTGGAGAGTTGGTAAAAAAGTAGATGTTACCAACAAAAGACTTGAATGCAAGTGCACATTTAATAACTTCAGTATCTTCCAGCTTGAGCAGTGTTGTTGATCTTCTTAGAGGCAGTTCATATCGCTGAAGGAAGCCATCCATCCAGTGTTGTGTTGTGATACTTTGAATTTTTTTGGGGATATGCCTAACTGTGGTGCCATTGTAAGGGCAAATGCTTGAATATCAGCCCTTTAATCAACCAAAACCTTTGCTCTTCTGTCAACAATCTCTTCACGGATGATGTCTTCCAACTCAGGAAACAATGGTTGCCGACCTGACCCACACTTGCTCTTCTTAGCATTTCCCTCGTCCACCTGTTGACTGAGGTTATCATACTCTGATTGCAATTTTCGGGCCTTTCAGACATTCAGCTTCTTCTCTTTGCAGAAACCTGTAAGATTATTGCCCCAGGAGTCCTCCATGATTCCTTTCTTGTATTCGGTAAAATAGCTCTTTCTTTTTGCATTCATCTTGTTTGGGGATCAAAATATTATTTCCTTTAAATCTATTATTAAGATTTATGAGATAGGAGTGGCAAAAAAACTGTTAAGAATGATGGACTACATAAAAGCGACAAAAAATTGCAGGCACAAAATTCAGAAAACGTATCTTTATTTCACACAAGTGCAAGTATGTCTGTTACAACACACAATGTATTGACCCGGCCACTCAACCAGCTGCTCCATACCCTAGGGTGAGTCGGGTGGCCTGAGTCTTTCGCACTATGTATTGAATTATGAACATTCTCTTAGTCACAGTCATGCCCGTTTGTTATCAAGTGTGGATGTGTGTTGTTTCTGCACTCCGATTGGTCATTCGGCAATAAGTCTGGCGTAACCATCTGACTTAACTGCAACCTATTTTTGGGATAGGACTTATATTACGAGCATCCTGAAAAATCATGCTAGGGCTTATTTTCCAATTAGATCTTACTTTTGGAGAAATACTCTATGTAGAAAAATAAATTATTAAATATGTAATCATATTATACAACAAAAATAAGTTTAAAAATGCCTGTAATTAAGCACTTTTAAAAATAAATTATTTTATAAAATATTGAAAATTGTTTAAAAAATACCTGCTTATAATTGAACGAGTATCATGAGAAAGAAGAGACAATTTGCAAGGTGAATTAAGCATATGTTTAGTGTTATTAAAGCATATCCCCTCAGTACAACTTGCAGAACATTCCATTTTTTAATATATTTATACATTTTGGAGAACTTAATACTAAAAGAATAGGCTTCTTAAAACTTTATTTGCTTTTTTCAGAAAATGAGTAAAATGTCACTTGTACCCTTTTAGTTGTCACCCGTTCTCTTTAAAATAAACTGCATATACACAGATTTGGGTTAGTCTAAAATGTTTTGTTAAGTTTACTTAAATATAAAAGCTTCAAGTGTATTTATGACTTCACGTAGTTGTTTATTCATCAGTAGGCATGATATTGAGTGCATATCTAGTTATTTATTCATTTACAAATAAGTCAGTGTCTACGTGTTCAAGTTTTTGCATCATGTTAAAGAGTGATGGATAAAACCATGCTTGACACTAGCCAAGCAGTGGTGGATATACGGAAGTGCACACTTTTTAATTAGGTAAGAGTTCTGTACCTAATATAGCCACTGTATTGCATCAGGTGACATCCTATAGATAATATTTACAATTAATTCCAACTCAAGCTTTTAGCTCAAATATTTATATATATAGACTCTTATACTTTACTAGAAGATTTTACTAGCAATGTTCAGATGTCTTAATTTACCGTGCAGAAATAAAGCTCAGTTCATTTTGCAATAACACTTCTTTATTGAGAGATATATTTCACTGTGTTATACTCTGCAAATATCGGAAACCTTATATAGGGTGCGGCAGAAAGAACGTTCTAATTTGGCAGAAGCATTGCTTCGCTCATAGTAGAGGTATAGCAGTGGGCATGGTCTCTTTTGACTTGTTTGCGCACGCCATTTTTAGTTACCGCCATGGCTTGGAGCGGAGAGCATCGTGCTTTTGTTGTTGAAAAGTTTGTTACGAACCGTGAATCTGTGATAATGACACAACGGGCCTTCCGAATATGCTTTCAGCTTGGACGTTATGATCCGGTTTTGGCTGCACAAACAATTCGTTGTTGGGTTTCAAATTTTAGACGTTCGGCTTTAAAAAGAGAGAGTCCTTACCGCCCTAGAAGCGTAACAAGACTGAAAGATGTGGCAGCTACTAGAGATTCCATACAGCAGTCTCCCAAGCGATCTGCACGCAAACACGCAGCTGCATTAAACATGTCTGATCGTAGTCTCCGCAGAATTTTACACAGCTCGCTCCACATGCATCCCTACAAAATGATGGTCATTCAGAAGTTGAATGATAGGGACTATCCAACCCGTAAAACTTTGTGTCAGGATATTCTGCAGAGCATTCCCCCAATAGCGGTATTGATCTCCAGTGACGAAGCCCATTTTCATTTATCGGGGATGGTCAACAAACAGAACTTTAGGTACTGGTTTGACAGTAATCCTCGAGAAGTCCTCCAGCGACCACTCCATAGTCCGAAAGTAACGGTTTGGTGTGCCTTAGGTGATTTCGGTGTGTGGTGTCCTTATTTCTTTGAAGAGGGCGGTGTTACAGTGACAGTAACGTCTGAGCGCTATTGTGAATTGCTTGAGAATTTTCTCCGTCCAAAATTTAATGGTTTACTCAACAATCATGATCCGGAAGATGTATGGTTTCAGCAAGATGAAGCTACGTCGCATACCTCTAGAAGGTCACTTGGAATTTTCAGAAACATGTTTCTGGGCCACCTTGTCACTTTACAGGGTGATATCGGTTGGCCATCGCGTTCGCCGGATTTGGCCCCATGTGATTTTTTTCTGTGGGGCTATCTCAAATCAAAAGTGTACCAACACCGACAAATAAATTTGCAAGCACTCAAGGCAGCAATTACGCAAGAAATGACGGCAATTCCGTGGGACATGGTCCGCAGATCACTGCAAAATTTCCGAAACAGACTTCAAAACTGCATCGACATTGACGGTCGCCATTTAACTGATGTACTCTTCAAAACTTAATGAATAACAATGGCATACTGTGTACTTCTCAAGTATAAAAGATTTTTTTCTCTATCTTGCTTTGTATTTTTTTTATTGACATTCCAAATCGGTACGCTCTTTTTGCCGCACCCTGTATTTTCATATCCGAATTCCAATAACAACATTCAATTTACAAATTAATTAAAATGAAAAAAAAAGAGTGGGAAAATACTGATATCAAGAACATGTCTCAGATGTATTAACAGTAGCATTGGCTAATTTTAATTACTAAATTTTATTTAGGCTATAAGAGATCAAATTTAGCTATTTCAAATGTAGACAAATAAAAAAAAAAGGCTGAATATATATTTCCTTATAACTGCATCGTACAATTTAAAAAGCAGTTGAAATAATGATATTTTGTGTCATTCATTAACTTTTTTTCTTTAAGCCACAAGAATACCCAGAATTGGTGATTTATGAAAACCCAAAACCACTAAATTAGGTGCCCATCTAGCTTTAAAATAAAAACTATCCAGAAAAATATATTAGGATTAATATAACTGAAAGAAATCTTGAAATTAACTTTAAAACAGACAGTGTACCATTTTGTTTGCCTTTGGACTAGTTTCTAAATTATCCAAGCTTGTAAGCATTTTATGTTCATGTGTAAACAGTAATAAATCATAATTTTAAAGATTTGTTACATATTGTTCATCTCATCTGTTGATACAACCAAGTTTATTTTCTTTTTTCTTTTTGGAAATATCTTCTCATCGACTATATTTTTCAGAACAAGTTCTCGATTGGCACAGGGCTCGATTGACAGTTCTTGATTGGCCCTGGGATTCACTTATTGATGCAAATCTTTAAATCTGTCATTTTCGAAATTCTTGTTTACAAATTGTTTCGATTTAACCTTTCACAAATCCAGCTGTGACTAAATACATTTTTCAACAAGTTCTGACAGACAAAAGAAATGGTACAAAGTAAAATTATGAGAATTATTGATATTTTCTACTTTCTGTCATCTGCTTTTTAGCAGAAGACAGAAATTTTTTTCAAATTTATATATATCTAATTGTGTTTAACTGATTGTTGCAAAAGGATTAAAAATGTTATTGGAATATCTTTTGCTACTATTTGATAATTTCATTTGGCCAAATTTCATATTTTTGTATAATTTGGTTTAGAAATAAGACCAATAGCTTTTATTTAGATTTGTGTGGGAATACAATTTATATCACAAGCAGAAGATTCTTATACTTTTTTAATTTAAGGTGGGGAATTATAAATAAAATATTTTAATGGAATTTTTTGAAGCATAATATGATTTAGAATGCTGTCAGAATTTGCATTTATTTTAAATCAAGAGCAAATCTGATATATATTTTATAGTTGTGTTTATGAACTACATTTTTTAAACATTTATATCCTTTATTATTTTTAAACATTTATTCTTTAAATTTTTACTATATATATATATATATATATTGTATTATAAGTTATAATTAACTGGTTGCTTTATTTTATTTTTCAGATAATAGAAAGTTTTGAAGGCAATTAATTTTGAGAGATACATTTAGATTGTAAGCTTTGGCAAGTTTAAAAATGAGTGGAAAATTAACTTTTCTAGCTGATTCATCTGATTCTGAGACAGAGATAGAAATCAAAACTAATGAAAAATATGCTACTGCATATAATTTGTGGCGAAATAAAGAAGAACTTCAAAAATACAAAGATCTTAAAAAAGAAGATAGCGAATCTTCATCTGAAAGTGAAGAAGAAGAATTACCTGAATCTGATGATTTTTTCAGAGCTATTAGCCTTATAAAAAGTAAAGATTCTAGAATATTTGAAGAGGGGTTTGAACTTTTTAAAAATGAAGAAGTTGGAAAAAAACCTAAAACTGTTAAGGAGAAACCAATGTATATGAAAGATTATGAAAGAAAGCTTGTTTTAGAAAGGGGAGGTAAATTTAGTGATGAAGATGAAGATGCACCAAAGATATTCACTTATGATGCAGAACAAGAAGATTTAAAAAGAAGTTTTAAAAAGGAATTAGAAGATTCTGATGCTGAGGATGATTTTTTGCAAGTTAGGTCAAAGACAAAAAAAGAGGAAGAAGCCGAAGAAGCAGATTACTTAAGATGGTTAAAGGGAGAAGATAGAGAAGTTTCAGAGGATATTAAAAAGGATATGTCTTCTCTTAGGAATTATTGGAATGACCCAAAATTGGATGAAGGTGAAAAATTCCTTAGAGATTACATTTTGGAAAAAAAGTATTTAGAGGAAGATGATTCTGAAATCCCAACATATGAGGAAATAACTAGTGGCAAGCTAAGTGATGATGAAAAAATGCTAGAAGAACATGAAAAATTTGAGCATAAATATAATTTCAGATTTGAAGAACCTGATGAAGAATTCATAAAACGTTATCCAAGAACTGTTGGTGATTCTCTTCGAAAAGTTGATAATAGGAGAAAGCAAAAACGTGCAGAAAAAGCTGAGAGAAAAAAGCGGGAAAAGGAACAGAGACAAGAAGAATTAAAACGCTTAAAAGCTCTTAAAAGAAAAGAAATTGAGGAAAAGTTTTCAAAGTTAAAAGAAATTTGTGGTCAAGAAGAAATCAATTTGAATGAAAGTGACATTGAAAGTGATTTTGATCCTGATAAACATGATCAGAAAATGAAAGAAATGTTTAATGACGATTATTATAATGTTGAAGAAGATCGAAAACCAGAGTTTCCATTTGATGAAGAGTTGGAATCTGAAAATTGGAATACTTGGACTGCACAAAAAATCATTAAAACTGAGGATTTCAATCAAGAAATAGATGACAATGAAATTGATACACAAGAAAATGATAAAGCAATTTATCAGAGTAAAATAAATACTAATTCTAAAGAAGAATTTGAGAGAGAAATGATCGAAGCTACTCTTTCTAAAAGGAAACCTAAAAAGAAATCTTTGTTTGCTAAAGTTGCTTCACAGTCTAAACCAATTTATGATCCAGATGGTAAATCTTTTGATGAATATCTTGATGAATATTACAAATTGGATTATGAAGATGTTATTGGAGATATGCCTGTAAGATATAAGTATCGTAAGGTTGTTCCCAATGATTTCGGACTTACTATAGATGAAATTTTAGCTGCTGATGATCGAGAACTAAATCAGTGGTGCTCAGTAAAGAAAACATGTCAGTATAGAAATGATGATGAAGAGCTGTATGATGTGCAAGCTTTTAAAAAGAAAGCTCAGAGTGTGTTGACTAAAAAGAAGGTATTTACATCATTGTACACTCCAAAAGATGAAAATGAAATTACAGTTGATGTTAAAATTCCAATGAAACATCACTTTACATCAGAAGCCTGTAGTTCTTCTACTTCCATTGATTCAGAAAATATAGAAATATGTTTAAAACAATCAGATACTAATGAAGATGTGGAACAAAAATCAAATACTAATGAAGATATGAAACAACAATCAAATAAAGATTTTCCTATAGAGTATAATGAATATAAAAAGAAATCCCAAAAAAATAAAAAGAAGGAAAAAGCTAACAGGTTTCTTGTAAATACTGAACTTGATTACTCAAATGCAAACATGGACTATGATGCAAGTAAAAATGGCTTAGAATCATCTAATACATTTCAATGTAATACTTATGAAGATGAGGAAAATAAATTGCAAGATTCTTCTGTCCATAATGAACATAAAGAGAAATCTAAGAAAAATAAACACAAAATGAAACAAAACACAGATATGAAAGTTGAACATGAATACTCTAACTTGACTGATAATACAGAAGCACATTCTGTTGAAAATGATTTCCATCTTATCCATAAAGCGATATCCATTTTAGATGAAAGTAGTTTCCATAAGCAGACTAAAGAGAAGAGGAAACTTAATAAAGATTTTGCTTCATCAGTAGAAGAGTCAAACCTCAAAAGGAAGAGCGATAATGCTAATTTAACAAATGAGTTCTTACCTACCTCAATGAATAGCCATCCATCTAGTTTCAACAATTCTGTCTGTATTAAGTCCAGTCCAAATTCAAATTTTGTTGCTGAAAGTTCTTCTCAAGAACTTAAACGAAAAAAGAAAAAGAATAGAAACCGAAAAAACAAGAATGATTCCTCTAATAATGAACTTACTGTTTTGAATTATAACCAAAACAGTATGCCAATAGCACATAAATTCAATAAGAAACATGTTGAACAAGAGTCAAGCAATAAGAGACTTGGTTTATCTGATGAAAGACTTGCTGCTTATAATATAAATCCAAAAAAGTTTAAAAACAGAATAATATACTCCAAAAAACAGTTTAAATAATCCTAATTGTTTCAATAAATGTGTTAAAATAATAAGTATTTTTGTTCTTTTATATACAGGGTGGTTATAAAATAACTTCCCCTATTTGCGAGCCTCAATAAACCGCAACAGTGGTAGCTAGAGTTATAGAAGTGAGATATCAGTGTAATAAAATGGCCATGTGCTACCGGATGAGATTGGCGATAGTGCCTCTAGGGGCAAAATTTGAAAATTAGCACTTCTATATCGGAAACTGAAAGCAATTAGAAAATTTTAGAGCATCTCCAAATTAGTAAGAAATGTCATTTCATTTAATATAAAAGCGATATTTACATAATGTACAGTTTAATGTAATTTGTTCAATATGCCCACTAGCTGCTCTAATACATGTTCGAACTCAGAACCTTTCGATTGCTGCTCCTGTACTATGCCATCAGGCCCAAAAGGATCCTTATGGGCTGAGGGAATAGCTGGCGAGTCTTTCGTAGCGATGAGTGATGCAATGCTGCCCCCTCACATGCTTGTATGCAGGAAATAACTTACTGTTGTGTGTTCACCTGCATTACGGGTGAATAGAGAGTAATAAGAAATTGTAAGACATACTGTTGTACAGTTTCCACACAACATTTCTTATGAATTCATCGTAAAGCATATATATTTCTCAAAAATTTTCATTTTTACTTTATATTATATATATATATATATAATTTTATATATATTATATATATAATATATATATAAAAAAAAAAGAGTAAAGCATATAAAGAGCATGCAATAATATAGCAATACTCGCAATAATCTGCATGTAAATAGCCTATCATGATCTTTTTTTGAAAAATGCTGTTTCTTACTAATTTGATGATGATTACAATTTTCTAATTGACATTTTTTTTCTGTATCCTCTCATGGTTTTTGAGATCAGAGTGCTAACTTTCAAATTTTGCAGCTAGGGGCTGCTGTCAGTTTCATCTGGTAGTGCATAGTTTCTTTAATATATCGATACTTTACTTCCATAGCTCTAGCTACCAGCATTGCGGTCTCTAGAGACTTGTTAATAGCAAAAGTTATTTTATGACCATCTTGTATAGTTATAATTGGACTTGAAAATAGGCACTCACCACAAGTCAGTTAAACAATGCAGTTAGGTGATTCAATGAAACAATTAATCGGCCACCACTCTCTGTCCTTCATTCTGATATAATCTCAAAACTGCTCAGAAATTTACTAACTGTGCATTCCCCTTAATCCCTCCCTAATTCCCATGTATATACTAGAACGAATTACCCGGAATTGCTCGGGCCCTAAGTAAGTATCCTTATTAAATAATATATTTATAGATAATACCAATCAATTTCCAAATTATTTCCTCTTTTCGTGTCAAACAAAATTATCACACATGCGCTCCATAACCATGAAAGTATATATATATATATATATATATATATGAATTAAATAAATAATAAAAGAGACAAAACATAATCCTTTCTCTAGGAGAGAAGACTTGATTTAAACTGCACCGTGAGTTCCAAGGATTTGATGGGCATACATACGAATGTTCACTGGGAGAAAAATGATACGCACTTCATTAAAGGAATTTGCAGTTTTAATTTTTATGCATTTACTTAAATAAAAAAAAAAGTAAATTTACAGTATATAAAACAATGTAGTAGGTATAGACTATATCATTTTCAGGCAGGGAGGTTACCTTCATAGTCTCAGATGTTTTTGAATTTAATATATGTTGAAATTGTGGAAAAAGTAAGAAACACATTTTTTTTTTCTGTTTTGTTCAAAAAACTTCCTGGCTTGAGATACAGGCCACCAAAGATGGCACCTCGTGTGCCATTTTTCACTTGTGATTTTCGGCAAAATTTTTAAATGCTCTATCTCTGGAACGGTTCAAGATATTTTGTTGCGGTTTTTTTTTATTTAAAAGATAGTATTTTTCTGATTAAAATGATATCCTCCATTTGGAAATATGTGTCCAAGTTCTCTTGCTGTAGCCTTCTGAATTTTTTTTTGAAAAATCAAAAATAATTTTTTTTTCAAAAGTGCCAATCCCAAAAATTTTGATTTTTTGACTGTTGATCAGTACCATAGAGTACTACATTCCCTGAAAAGGAGAACTCGTCAGAAAAGTTTTGAGTTTAACTGTTTTTATAAACAATGTTCATGTTTTAGCTTCCATGGCTAATTTCTTTAAATGCATTTTTTTTTTAATTTATTTTTCTCAAAAACACCTTTCTGAAAAGGAGAACATGCCACTTTGGTTCTGGAATTTTTCGTAATTTTGTTTTTTTAACGAAATGCATTTTCAGATCAATGTAATGGAATAAAAATGATAAACAAAGTTGGAACTGGCGAAATGTTTTTATTCTTCTGGATTTTCTTTACATAGAACCTTCCGAATCATTAAAGGTCTTCTGGAACAATGTGGAAGCTTCCTGATAATTCCAGAATGTAACAATATTCTAGAACAATCTGGAACCATCCAGATAATTCCAGAATGTAACAGAACCTACTAGAACAATCTGGAAGCTTCCAGATAATTCCAGAATGTAACAGAACCTTTTAGAACAATCTGGAACCATCCAGGTAATTAACGTGTGTTTGGCCTAGCATATAAAAGGGAGGACACATGAATTTTAGTTGTCAACAGGCAAACAAAGAGAGCAGTTCACCAAATTTGTGGTCCAACAGCACTTACATAAGCTTTTGTGAGGATTCTGCTGATTGAGTTGTATGGTGTTTTGTGGAAAGGACTGAGTTTGAAATGTCTTCTGACTGGAGCCACAGGAGAGTGAAGTGTGCTGACTATTTGAATATCCATAAAAAAGTGATATATAAGACTAGCAAAAAAACAGACTTTCTTCAGGTTGGGAATAAGAGTGCTCATTTCAAGACTCTGTTTCGAAGTCAAGATGTTTCCAGTGATGACTTTCTGTGTTGTAAATGCTTTGACAGAATATCAAAAATGACACTAACTGAACAAGAAGAAGTCTCCCATGGTGTGGATGATGCAGATTTTGTATCTTAAGAAGAAGAATTAGATTCTTTGAATCAGTCAGCTGTAGAGGTTGGTGTTAGTCCTGTTAGGAAACCATGGTCAGTGAAGTCAAATCATAAGTTGTATGCATCAAGAAAGCACAGAAAAATTACTGAAGCTGTGGGTGAGTACACCAAAAGAAAACTGACCGAACTCTTCATCGTAGAAATTTCATCTTCAGAAGAAAATGAACCTAAAGAAGCTTACTGTGAAACTTGTTGAGAATTTATATCAAACATCAATTCAGCTGTTGTATCGTGTGAATTCTACAATGCAAAGGTGCAAGTTCTAACAATTATCCCAGTATCCTTTTCAAAGGTACAAATTTTCACCACATTCTATCTGCAACAAAATACATGGAAAAACAAGAAATGTGAGGTTTGGAAAACCGGATCCCTATTATGGTCATCCTGTGCTCATGTTCAAATTGCACAGTCATTTTATCAGGAAGATAAATGTGACTGTTCTCGTCGACTGTTCTCGCACCAACAAAAAATATACTATCACTATAACAGTTGCAGGAAAAAAAGTGGTCCAGTTCCTATTGGTTCAACAGGAAGGCATCACTCAATGTCAAAGGAAGATACTGATGCAGTTGAACAAATTTTTTGTTCATTGAATTGCTAATTTCAGTTCTAAGCAGAGTGCACATAAGTGGTATGCTATGTAACCTGTAATATGTTTTGGAACTTGCACATATATTTTGGCAGCTTTAATATGTTATGAAAGCTGTGTCTGTTGCTTATCTTTATTAAGAATTAAAATGCCATGTCAATTAAGACTAGATTTTGATTTCATGAGACCAATATGTGACGAGTATGTGGCAATGGAAACTGGTTTAATGTATGGCAAAATTTTCAATTGTTTATAAAACCTGTTAAACTCAAACGTGGAAGTTCTCCTTTTCAGGGAATGTAGTACTCTATGGCACTAATCAACAGTAAAAAAAATCAAAATTTTTGGGATTGGTATTTAAAAAAAATGTTTTTGATTTTTCCAAAAAAAAAATTAAAAAATTCAGAAGGCTACAAGAGAACTTGGATACATATTTCCAAACAGAGGATATAATTTTAATCAGAAAAATATTATATTTCAAATAAAAAAAACAATAAAATATCTTGAACCATTCCAGAGATAGTGTTTTAAAATTTTGCCGAAGATTGGAAGTGAGAAATGGCGCCCAAGGTGCCATCTTTGGCGACCTGTAGCTCGGGCCAGGAATTTTTTTGATCAAAACAAAAAAATATGGGTTTCTTACTTTTTCCTGAATTTTAACATAAGCTAAATTCAAAAGCATCTGAGACTATGAAGATAAGATTATTTCTTTGCCTGCATGAATTGATATGGACTTGGCCAGTAATTAAAAACATTTTTTTTTTATTAAAATGTGAAAATGTAACATTTTTTCCAAACTATAGAATTGCACTAATCTTCCTTTTTCTGATGTGACGAAATAAGTATCAGATAACCACAAAAAATGCAAATTTTGATGTATTTAAAAATGAATATGAAAGAACTGTCCTATAGATTCGGTTCAGAGAACGTTCTTTGATTTTTCTGATGGTGTCGAGATAGAAACTCTACAATAATTTTTTCAATCTCTAAGGAACAGATTTTTGTGATAATTGTTCAAAATCATTTTAAAACATAAAATGACTGAAAACGTATTTGAATTTAAAAAAATTACCACTAAGCCGTATTTTTCTGAGTTCTGAAGTATCTCTGTACCAAGTTTTGTCACTGTTGGAAGCTTAGATTTCTCGTTACAGAGGATACACACACACATACATCTTTTTTTTTTATTAAGATATAATATATGTAATATTAAGTATATATAACGTATATTATTAAATATAGTAAGTATATATAACGTATATTATTAAATATAGTAAGTATATATAACGTATATTATTAAATATATTAAGTATATATTATGGATTTTACAAATGTAGCTACTAAACTAAAACTGTTTACTGGCCACTTGCTAAGTAAAAATTAGAGTTTTTACTTCTAATTATAATAAAATTGTGCAGATTTTAGTTATCTTGTAATGTTATGAGTGTGTTCATGGTTCTTCAATTCAAAAGTTTAAATCTTTTAAATTACTTTAAATAAAATTTAATTTTAAAATATACATGTTATTTTGAACTCATATTTATAAAGTATTACAATTTTTAGAAGATCTGTAGCTTTTAAATGCAATTTTTTTAACATATGCTGTTTTTTCCCTATTACTGTTTCACATTTCTGTGTCACTTACTGTTACGTGTTTCTATAACTTTTATTGTTTCTAAGTAACTTGAATCAAGAGTCTGCCAAATTTTACAAATAACTAGACTTCAATTACTATTTATTTTCATAAGTATTGGTGGCCAGAAAGTCAGCTAAAGCTGCATTGCTTACTGAATAGTAGCGGGTATTGTTCCATTTAGCCATTTACTTTAATCTTTCCAGTGTTGTGATTGATTATATTTCTGTGGTATTTCACTGTAATACGTTTAAAATTAAGGGTAACATTAATTTTTGTTTGAAACCTTAACAATACCAATCAATAATGTTGAATTGCTTTAAAATTGTTAACTGATTATGCATTTTCAGATACTGATGATGTTTTTTAGTGTTCATTTTTTAACAAATCACAAAATTTTTGTCAAGTTGAAAGTAATTTAACTCATCAGTTGATGGGATTATTTTGTCTTCAATTAATTAATAGATTTAAATCTTTGAGATAAGCACAGAAACACATAAAGAGCTTTATTTTGAAAACTTAAAATATTTTGTAACTATGTTGTTTGCTAGTGTTTCTTAATGTTAATATTCTAACAAATTACAAAACTAATAAATAATATTGGAAATAAGTGCACTCACCAGCTAGTTTAATTTTTGTGCTATCAATTATCAGGTCTAAATCTTACAGATGCATACTACAAATATATTATAAGCTTTATTTAAACATCTTAGGGTTTATTGAAATAATAGTATTTTGAGACTACATGCCTCTAAATGAAGAAACATACATTTCTCATAAGTTATATGAAATGTAAGAAGCAATATAAAAGGAAAAAGTACTGCATACACATTCACCTAGTCAAAAGTATCTGCAAACCTGTGAAGAGTTAAATGAAAAATAAAATAATATATATATATATATACATCTGTAATACATTTTACAGTTGTGTACACAGAAACGTAGAATCAGCATTAATGAAACATGTATGGCCCTTGATAACGTACATGGTTTCAGAAATGCTTTTCATATTCATTTTATTCCTTTTATATTCACTAGATTCCATTTATTCAATTTCTAAACTTCTTGCCTAGTTCATCGTGCTACACTTGGCTTCTGATTTGCAATTTTTTACCTTTACCTTCAGTTTACAAGCAATTTTCTTTGGTATTTCTCGGGTATATATATATTACAAGTAATCATAAAAATCTTCAATTATATATATATATATATATATATATATATATAATTATATATATATATATATATATATATATATATATATATATATATATATATATATATATATATATATATATATATATATATATAATTATATATATATATATATATATATATATATATCCGTATAGATAAATGTTGAAAAAATATACTCATACATTTGAAGTGCATAATGGCAATAAAATAATTAATTAGAAAATGTGTTTAAATAAGTAATTTTCAAATTATAGGTTCTAAATACAATAAAATAAGCATATTGTTGCTGTATATGTAGCGAAGAAAGGTGAAGATTTTTTTATTTTGTCTATCTGCAAAATTAACTACAGTTTAGTATATTTTTACAGTGTTTGAGTATGGTGTACGGATGTACATCTACATTCTATAGCTTTGATGTGAGAAAATTATAAAATGCTTTAAAAAGCCTGAGATTTTGTGAATATAGCTGGCTTGATTTTAGTACATAAAATAACATTTTTAGCTACCTTCTTTAATTGAAATTTAATTGTATGTTCAGGAAAATTCATTTCAGTCATATCATTCATATTAATTTGACTACTCTAAAGAATCAAATTTATTGTACAGACTAAAGTGTATCTTGTTCATTTGGACATGCAAGTCATAATTTAAACTGAATAGTTGACCAAGACTCAATACATTAGCCTCTTATATTGTATAACTTCAGAATGAAAATTTGCCATTCATGCAAGAGAAATTCGAATTTTAAGTTTTCAGTTTTTCAACTGTATTCTTTGTTTGTAAAAAATAAAGTGATTTTTATAATTTAGATGCATAAGTATTTACATTTCTTTCAAAATTAAAACATTAAGTATGTCAATATTTAAATGTTTAGACTCAATCCAATGAGAACATCTGAACTAATACAGTCAGCACTCTATAACTTAAATTTGAAGCGAGCATAAAAATATTTCAAGTTCTTGAAAATTTAAATAAGATCATTTTTACGTTATTTAAATAGTAAATGTGTGGGGGAAAAGAGAGATTTCGAGTTGTTGAAGTTCAGGATATTGAGTGCCGACTAAATGTATTGTATGGGAGATTTTAAAAGTGTGACTTAGCAGAAGAGTACATGGAATTGGCACAGAGTATAAATAAGTAAAAGAGTCAGTTTTAGAAGTTTCTTGAAAACATGTTTTATTTTTTATACAAAATAGGGTAAAAAAGCTTTTGATCATGAATTTACTTTTCCTTAGTTTGATTAGTTCTGTCTTCAGAATGTTCTCTAACTTCAATTGCTTCAATATCAGATGTGTCAAACATTATTTCGTCCAGATACATATGCTGGTCTTCAATTGGATCCAGTATCTTTAATCGCAGGATTGCCCCTATTAAAACAATAATATACCACATTTTTTTTTTAATCAACATGAACTTAAACATGGTTTTATCATTTGAAAAGGAAAGGAAATCAGATTGCTGCATCCATACACACATTTGTCTGGTGTTATGAAAATTATACAAAATCTAATTTAACTTTAGAAAATATATTTTTGGCTTTAATTATTTTAACAGTCATTGTGGTAAGCTCAGCCAAACAAATATTAAAAGAACTAAAGAAAACTTTTAATTTTCTACTACATAATTGAAAACATTTCATTTTAATATTAAATAAAATTTTAACTAATAAAATTATTATTGTTACAATCTTGAGATTTATTTTTATTTATTGAGATTTATTTCGCAGTACCGAATTAACTTATATTTCACATAACTCTAAATTGACAATTAACAATATTGATAGCATCTGCAATATAGCCCATATATTTAAATACATTCTTGCAAAAAAAGATATGCATCCATAAAAAAATTAAGCTACAGACGCGAAATTTGGCATGCAAATGTCGTTTCAAAAGTTATGCAAATGATCAAACTGTCAGCGTATAGAGCTCATGCGATGCGCATGAGAACGACGCTGTGCAGCATTTCAAACGACCGGTGCATTCATGGGTAATTGAAACTAGATTTTCTGTTTTGATACTGCAAGATGTGTATAAAAATGCCTTTGTGTCGTACTCGACGACGTTACGAACAATTCTCGGATTTAGAGAAAGATCGCATCATACGCCAAAGGGAAGCTGGTTGGTTCAACAGACGTATCAGTCGCCATCTTGTCAGAGAGATAGGGTAGTTGCTCGGTGTTGGCAACAGTGTATCATAGAATTCATTAAGGCGCCTACAACTAACTCCTCAACATATGCAGAGCTGTCTGGATTGGTGCCGAGCTTAACCAACCTGGAACGGAGACATGTTTTCTTTAGCGACGAATCCCACTTCCACCCCCCACCCCAAGATGGCGATGGATACGTCTGTTGGACCAACCAGCTTCCTTTTGGCCTATGATGCGACCTCTGTCTAAATCGGAGAATTGTTCGTTGCGCCGTCGAGTACGTCTCAAAGGCATTTATATAGACAACTTGCAGTATCAAAGCTATCTACCCGTGAATGAGAACACCGGTCTTTTTTTAAATGCTGCACAATGCGTCGTTCTCATCACAGAATACTATATTAGTCTATATTAGCATAATTTATATTAGTCTGTGGTTCTCATGCTCGTTGCATGAGCTGTATACGCTGACAGTTTAATCATTTCTATAACTTTTAAAACGACATTTGATTGCCAAATTTCGCGGCTGTAGCTCTGTTTTTTTATATGGATGCATATATAATATATATATATATATATATTTGCAAGAGAGTGTATTTAAATATATGAGCTATATTGTGGATGTTATCAATATTGTTAATTGCCAATTTAAAGTTGCTTGAAATATAATTTAATTCAGCACTTCGAAATAGTTTTATGTGCTGTCATCCGGAAAAGCGTTAAATATATAATTCAGCATTAAAACCATTGTGCTATAGATCGTATACAGACATTATTTTTTCACTGTAAAAGAAATAAATTCATCGCATTATACAGGGAAAGTCGCGTGCTGCTCGCATCAGATTTTTTTTTTTTTATTAAAGTCATCAACGATGGATGTCCTGTTGCACTTTTTGCCTCGGATATTGTTTTAATAGAAATATAGCTTTTTGAGCTGCAAAAAGATGTGGGTTTGAAGTTAGTATATAAAGGCACATCTGACTTGTAGAAACATATTCCAGAAGCAAATTATCCCAATTTTCAGAAAATTGCCTTTCAACTAATTTCTGTTTTGGGGACAACTTACTGCTGTAAATCTTTCTTCTCTGCAACGAAATGTGTAAAGTCACGAGACATCGTGCTATCCTCACGAACCGACACCCCCTATCCTATCGTACTAGTCAGATTTTAAACTATCAACTGCAAAAATGAAGATTCAATCAGTCTTAACGAGCATAGATTAAACATATTCGGCATTGGCGAGTAGGGCTGTCATATAGTTCTATTTTGGATTATTTATAAATACAATTTTAAAATAATATTTTTTGTGGCTCTTGAACATTAAAAAAGTATGAAAAATCGGCGGTGGTTCAAGTCCGATGGAGCCGAAATGGTTTTTCGTAAATAAAATTTTCTAAAATAAAACTCAACTTTTATTATAGAACTTTTATTATAGAACGTAATATAGAAAACAGTAAGAACTTTATCAAAAATCTGATTATATACACTTATAGGACTTTCAAAGAGAGCCTACAAATTCTTGCTCATTGCTTACAGCTATCACTTTTAGTTTTTAAAATAAAAGCATTACAAACTTGAAAATTTAAAATTTTCATACTTCAACTTGATAAGACGATTACCTGAAAACGATTAAGAGCTTTGTTTAAAAATAAATATAGATTTAGAAGATAAATTTCTTCATAGTTTTGTCGCTTACTATTTAAATCTATCTTTTCTTCGAAGACATTTCGAGTGAAAATATGAAAGGGGAGGGGACTCGTTCAGACTGACATTTCTTATGTTTCTCTAAAAAAAAAAAAAAAAAATAGAGTTCGATCCGAAATCCAATTATACACATTTATAGGGCTTGAAAAGCGTTACAGATTCTTGCTTGTTGTTCAAAACTGGCTCTTTTAGTTTTTTAGATATAAGCATTACAAGCTTGAAAAACAGAAAGTTTTTAATCTTCTTCAACTTCACAGGACGATAAATCGAAAAGTGCAACAGCTTTCTTTAATAATAAATATAGATTTTAATCCTAAATTTTCTAGTACATATTTTTGTCGATTACTATTTATATTTATGTTTTAAATTTTAGTATGTATTTTGAATAAAAGTTAGTAAAATGGAAAAAAGAAAAAAACACTCTCCGAGAGCTGCATTTTAAAGATTTTTTGAAAAAAAAAGAAAAAAAAAATTCAAAATATTAAAATAGTGAAATTATTTTTATATATTCATAATCTAGATTCCATTTTCGACAAAACAGGAAAAATTATTTGCATTTTTATCTATTAGGTTTGGGGGTATAAGCGCCCAAAGTGTTTGCGTTTTCCTGCCAGCGAAATCCCAACCGTAGATGTTATTCATATCAAAATACACGCTGTTGCGAAAAAATTGTACCCATAAAAAATCTAGCTACATTTTAAGAGTTATGTAAATGATCAAACTGTCAACGCCAATGATGTTAAAGAGCTCATGCAACGCGCATGAGAACGGCGCATCGTACAGCATTTAAAACGACCGATGTTCTCACTCATGGGTAATTGGAACTGGATTTTTTACTTTGATACTGCAAATTGTGCACAAAGATGTCTTTGAGGTGTCATTGATAATACCAGTAATTGCAAATTTTCCCCTCCAGCGGCAACTGACTGAATTAATTGTATCAATTTTTAGTAGCAATGCAGAACACATCTCTTTGTTCAGAGCCGTTTGTGATCATAGGAGCTCTGGGGGCTCATTTTCTATTGTTCATGACTCTATGGACCCATCTTAACGTGATTTCCTACTTTATCTCCTATATTTTACTATAATTTTCTTTTGAGTGTAGGGGGGTGGGGGTGTAGAAGCTACTTTTGCCTAGGGGAACCGGCAAAGGCTGACCTGTTTTTGTTGCCAGTTGCTTTCATGTAGCTTATTGTTTGGGCCAAGTTTCTTTATAAATACGGCTTCCATTGTAGAGTCTTTGTCTAGTATTAATGTTACGCAATAATATCACCATTTTGATTTTAACAATGCGAAATTTATGTCCACCCGTAATCTGCAAGTTTCTTTTTTTTTTTATTTAAGAGTGAGCGTTAGTAAATCTTCTGCCCTATCCGCGCTTTGTTAACTTTCGCGGCACACATTTTTCGCCGAAATTCTGCTGAAACAGTTGCGAAATATTTTCTGATAGATAAAATGCAATGCTTAGATTATATATTAAAACTAAATTTAATACCTAATAAAACATAGAGTATCTTTTTTATTTTAATTTAAAATATTTTTGGTGCTGCCATCTGTTGTCGTAATTTAATACATACCGACTATTATTATTTTTTAATGAACATTTTTAAATGTCTATTCCTTCTAATACGCTATTAAATACAACAGATCATATATAATAATGCCACAATCACGGAAAGGTAATTGAACTTGGACTTGAAGACAAAACTGCAGTTCTCAGCGATGTACATTCAGATCTCCTTATCAAATTTATAGAATGACAAATTACCTTTCCGTGATTGTGGCATTATTATAATATGATCTGTTGTTGTATTTAATACTGTATTAGAAGGAATAGATATTTTAAAATGTTCATTAAAAATAAAAATAATAGATATGAATTAAATTACGACAACAGATGACAGCACCAAAAATATTTTGAATTAAAATAAAAAATATATTCTATATTTTATTGGGTATTAAATTTAGTTTTAATATAATCTAAATATTGCATTTTATCTTTCAGAAAATATTTCGCAACTGTTTGAGCAGAATTTCGGCGAAGAATGTGTGCCGCGAAAGTTAACAAAGCGCGGATAGGGTAGAAGATTTAGTGACGCTCACCCTTAAAATCACACGAGTTAGTTCATGTGGCAATGGCAACTCATGTAAAATCTCCCTTCAATCAAATCATTATAATAAAGATTCCATGCTGCAACGATCACGGATAATATCAAATCGAAATGATTACGTGACCATTGGTAGTCTTTTTTATGCACGATGGAAAAGTAAATTTACTAACCTGTAACGAGCCCCATTAAGCAGGCCAGAACTATGATTGCGACGAGATAAATGAATTGATACAGAGCTTGCGATTGCACAGTCCTGCTCACACCTGCTTCAATCATTCGAGGAGAAATCCTTTGAATTTCCGTCAATTCACTCGTGTTGGCTGGAGGTGCCATTGCAGGGTAGAACTTATATAAGCTGGAAAATATTTCGAGATATTCATTTTATTTCCATGAAATAATGTTGTATGATCGAAACATTTTAATGCATTTTTACTTTCCCTGCAATGCATGGTAATGTATAGGGAAAGTATTGGAATCATACCAAAAATCACAACTCGACTTTTCGACGGATCTGTACGTTTCGAGACCTCTAGAATTCGAAAAAACCATTTTTAGCGTGACGTCTGTGTGTGTGTCTGTCTGTCTGTGCAGATTTTGTATCCACTCTAACTCAAAAACTAATGGACCGAATTTCACAAAATTTGGCAGGTAAGTCACTTGTGGGCGAATCTGGTACTGATTAGTTTTGGGTATGATTCGTGATAACAGAACCCGCCGTTTTTGTGAAATGCCTCGCAAAAGCTTGTATCCACTCTAGCTGGAAAACTAATGGACCGAATTTCACAAAAATCGGTTGATAAGTCACTTGTGGGATACCCTGGTGCTGATTAGATTTTGGTACGATTCGAAAAAAAATAACCTGCCTTTTTTGGAGAAATGGCCCTCAAAAATCGTCAAAATCTAAGATAAATACTAGTGTTCTATACTAGTGTTCCTGGACCGGTTTCGCTCTCCTGTTTGGAACAGATTAGCTGATATCCGCAATGACAGCAAGAAAACTTGCTAAATGCCAGAACCTGACTTACAGATGATGGCCAGGGTTTAATGGTAATATGGTGCAACTTTTAACATCGATGACCATGACGGTACGGGCTTTGTTCCATAGTACGCTTGCCATCTAATCAAGGTACGGTTACGACACGGGGAACTTTGCAAAGAAACCGTGTTGCAGCCCCCACCCCCACTTCTGAATGAAAACTTTAAAAACACATTAGTTCATATATCTGTTATTCATTAAGTCAATAGATTTTGTTAAAAACTACAAAGCCACATTGGAAACAAGAAAACGAATATACAAGGTAGGATCGAAACGTTCAGAGATCAAAAAGTGCTGATATCTCCAACTCTGATTGGAGGAGAGGGGAATTATTTTACCGTGAAGTAGAGGCACATGTGACGCGAGATGTGAAAAGGAAGAAGCAGGTGTTTTTCCAGACAATGCGTGTCAGTGAACTGTAGTCGTTCGCGTTCGTCGAAAATGGAAATGGCGTTTGAAGAACAACGTGCGAATATCAAATTCTGCCAGCGTTTGGGGGAAATCGCCGACAGAAACATTGCACCTGCTGACGAACGCGAACGACCACAGTTCACTGACACGCATTGTCTGGCAAAATACCTGCTTCTTACTTTCCACATCTCGCGTCACATGTGCCTCTACGCCACGGTAAAATAGTTCCCCTCTTCTCCAATCAGAGTTGGAGATATCAGCATAGTCTTTGAACTTTTTGATTCTACCTTGTATATTTCGTAGCATTTAAACATAAAATAATAATTAAACTGCATTTTACTTAGTAATAAAATACATAAAACTTGCGTATTACCTATCCGTTACTCGGAGCCACCCTTAAGGGAGGACGGACACCACTAGAGGGGAGGGGGCCAGAACGCTGGAGGGGCCCTTTTAAGGGAAATTCTATTTTCAGGTTAAATAATAAGTCTTTAAAGTTTACGAAAGAATTAAGATATTTGGGAATTATCATCGACAACAATTTATCATGGAGCTCGTATATTTACCATTTTAAAGAAAAATATTGTATTTTTGGCGTGCATTTTGATAAGACTTCAAGCAACAATTGGGGAGTTGATTAGCTTTTTCTAAATATTTGGTATCAGGTAGTGATTGAAAATAAATATTTTCTTTGGAGCCGGTTTTGACTACAGAAAAAACACTATGATTAACTTCTTTCGTTGCAGAAAACTTTTCTGATTGAAATTTCAGTGGGTTACGGTTTTCCCAATGTCGCTCCTACTTTGGGAAAGGATAAATAGTTTCCAGGGTAGTGAATTCCCTGATCCTTTGATTTTAATAGCACCTCGAGGTGCTTTACAATGCTTAATACCGATGGGTTTGGGATAGATGATGTCGTTTGTGGTTTTCAAGGAGGATATTTTGGCCCATATTTTTGTAAGTGAAGTTCACATAATTCTGTTTTTCAAGCCGAATTATGGCCATTCACCTTGCAATAACTGGGTTTCTGATAATCATACAGAAATTAATACTTTTAGTGATAGTCTTTCCTCTATTTTGGCTCTAAATTCTTAAACAAATAAATCAAATTTTTTAAATTTAGCAAAGTATTCTGCTTTTAATAACAAATTGGTATTTAAACTTAAGTTGAGTTAAAATCTACATAGAAAATTCTGGAAATGAGACAGCTGACTTCCATGCGAAGCTGACTGTTATTAAAGGTATTGATATGGTGATTCCTTATTCTTATTCTTGTATTACTCCGTATTGTAAAAACTTGATTCTTGAAAAATGACAGCCTTTCATTGATAATTCTGTTACAAAAACTCTTGATTCTATCAGGATTAGATTGTTCCTTCCTTCAGTTGATTTTAAAGAACAAATTGTTAATAAATAATTATTTTTTAACTGAACATGGATCGTTTAATTCGCACTTACATAGGTTTCATTTAAAAATAATTCTTTAATTGTTCTTGTACTGCTGAGGGTGACGTGGATCATTATGTCTTTGGCTGTCGACCACAAAGCCCAAAATCTACTGTTGAGAATAAGACGTTTTGGTTTAGCTGGGTTCGAAATAATGTCAACTCGATATTCAGGCTAGAATTATAGTCATCGATGCCCAGATTTTAGATAATTTGCACTGATTTTTGCATATACTGCAAATACTTTTGATGTTTTAACCTGTGGAACTTGATGGTGCTTATGGTTCTGTGGAGTAGGTTTTCTTTTTATTTTTTCAATGTTAAGTTAAGTTAAAATTTTATGCTTTGAAAGTTATGTTAATTTAAAGTTAATGATTTGAATTAATTAACTTACGTATGGAAGATATTTCATCTAATGTTTTCGACTTTTGACTGATATTTGTAGTTCTACCCAATTTATTTAATTGTCGGATGACTTTGTAATATTTAAATCACGCTGCTTTTAGGAATTTTCACTAATTTTTTCGTGTGCTACTTTAAGTTACGCAATATTCTAAATTTTCGGTTTGTTCATCTATTTGTTAAATATATTATCCTTGTTATATTCTGTTAGAAAACATTAATGCTTTACCGTTGATTATTGTTGGATTTTCTGATTTATTTAATGTCGGATATACTTGTCAAAATTATATTTGCTTCTCATGAAAACCGTTGATTTGTGAAATTGTATGCTTTTCGGACATATTTTTCAAAAGTGTTCATGTGCATTCAAAAGTGTTTTCAATGTGTAATAAAACGTTTACGCCCTTTCGTACAACTGCTCCAAGCCCTCCTAAGGGTAGGGTTAGCCGGTCTGGGCATAACAAAAAAAAAAAAAAAAAATTGTAAAAAATGTAAAATTGTATGTTTTTCGGACATATTTTTCAAAAGTGTTCATTTTTGATGTTTAATAAAACGTTTACGCCCTTTCGTACAACTGCTCAAAGCCCTCCTAAGGGTCAGCCGGTTTGGGCATATATAAAAAAAAAAAAAAAAAAAAAAAAAAAAAAAATTATATATAGTGGGCTCAGTTTAGAGTTTTTTGTAATTTCGGGAATTTTAAAGATGCTTTTTAGTTTTTAAATATACAATTCTTTCATTATTTCAAACATTGTGTGGGAAAAAAAACCTCTTAAATTAAATAAAAATTACTGTAATTCCAATTTTTATTCCCCTTCCTGTTTTTCGGCCTATCCTGAAGGTGTTGCAACACAACTGGCAAAGACGTGATCTACAAATATTGCAAGTTAAGAGTTTTTTTCTTTTTTTTCAAAAAGCCACCAAACTGGTCACAAGTAAAATAAGCAGATCGTTGCATGAAAGTATAACGGTGCACTTTACCTGAAACCATAAGTTTCCGTATTTGCTAAAAAAGTAGCGAATATTGACAGAATTCCAGAAAACAGTCCTGGTAGGCCGTGCAGGCTGTTTATTCCACAAGGGTCATAGATGTGGAGCTTCGCAAGGAATGGCTGTAAGAAACGAGTACTTACTTCTATAATAATAAATATTAAATAAAAAGGTATTTTAGTTTACGAACAACAATATCTTATCTAAACACGTGGCAGATCAAGATCATGTGGGGCAAGAAGTATGTTTGTAAAAATTGTAAAAATTATGTCCCGTGATTTAGAATGTAAATTATTTGCCTAGAGTAGAGATAGATATTTCTAGATTGCCTAGATTTATAAAAAGGAGTGACGTAAAGATCAAATCATTTGCCCAATACATTCAAAAATTAAAAAAACAAAATAGATTTTTGTTTATAGAAACTTCTAAAAGAAAAACTTCCAAAAAAAAAAAAGCTCAAAATTGAACACTTTTCAATACGTTTAAAATGACGCTGATTCTTTCCCTCAATGTTGTCTTGTTTTAAAAATGGAAGGTAAATGTGCGAACAGTTTAAGAATGTTGTCGAAAATTAAAAAAACAAACCCCGATAGATTTTTGAATTTTCGAATGTATTACTTTCCTTATATACAATAATGTATAAGGAAAGTATTGTGACGGGGTCGAAAATTCAAATTTAAGTTTTCGACGAGAGAGCACGTTTCAAGCAACCCTGATCACGAATCGAGCATTTCTGAGGTGATGTGTGTGTGCGTGAAAGTATGCGTGCGTGTGTGTGTCAGTGAGACGATATCTCACGAAGAATGGAGCGATTCGAATGAAATTTGGAATAAAAATTACAATGCATGAATACTGGAAGCCTATTGTTTTAAAAACAATCGGATGTTCAGAACCTCCCTAAATTTTTGAGTGAAATTTTGAAAAAATCATCAAAAAATTAAAACCTTTAATAAAGTTACGCAAATAGACATTTCTTATGTAATTTTTCTTTGCAAAACGATTGTCATAAGTTTTAGAATGCTAGCACGAACAGTTCTCGAAATATTGCCCATTTTCCAAATAAATTTATCAAAAAATCCCATAAATTAAAAAAAAAAAAATTAACTGTTGAGAAACATGTTTACTTTTCATATGTAATATCATGCCATAAATTTGGTGACATCATTCTCGTGGATCTAACTCGTTCCATTCATGAGAAAAGATACTTTGAGAAATACTTTTGCATTTGAACGCCAATAGTCATTTATCTGCTATAAGAATAACTTATTTCTTGGTCCATAACGCTTGGCGAGATTTTAGCGATGAATTTGCTGGAATGTCGCCAACTTGGCGATTTTTTTAAATGTTGCCAAATTAATGAAAATCTCTCCAAATGGATAAAAATGATGGTAAATCAATGAAATGACGACTAATTGATGAAAATTCAATATCTTGGAAAGAATATAATATCTACTATAAGAATAACCTATTTTTTTTTTTTTACTGTAAAAGTAGTACATTCATAGCATTATATAAGGAAAGTCATGTGTTGCCCACATCAGATTTTTTTGTAACTGCTCACATATTAAAAATTTAATAGATTTTTTTTATAGAAATTAATATATTTTTACATATTGATAAATTTTTTTGCATAGATTTTTAAAAAGTAGAAAACAAAAAAGAAAAACTGCAAGAACCATCCATTTTTTTTCGTCTGCTACACCGATAACTTTGAAGAATGATTTTACAGACTATGTCTAGACATGAAGTTGGTGAAATTTAGAGATTTTCTAATGTCATGAATTTTAAAGCTATGATTTAGATTTTATTTAAACATACAATTCTTATATATATATATATATATATATATATATATATATATATATATATAGCATCATATGAGTTATTTTATAATTATATAATAACTAGAACGAATTACCCGACGTTTCCCGGGTTCTAAATGAGTATCGCAGAGGAGTATACGTATAAATGCCTACCTATTTTGATAAAAATTTGATTTCAAAGTAGTAGTCAATGTGTAGATCTTTTTTTTTTCGAAATTTTTTAAATCTAATCAATTTTTGCTGGAGTTCTCCCCCCCCCCCCCATTGATACACACTTGTGTGCTGGAGTTTGTCCAAGAAGCGGTAAATAATCCTATAATCCTCTTATTGCCCTTAAGTTGTTTAAATAGTCCTTGTTGGAGCGTAGCTCCCTTCTTGAATTACTTCAATGTCAAAATGTTTGTAAAAACATTACTTTAGAACGGTCAGTAAAATTTTGATCAAAATTTAATCTAATTTTGTGTGGTCGATGAGCATATAAATTGTTTTTTACAAGAAAATTCAAAATCAGTTATGTTTGAAGGAATAATAATCATCGGATAAAACGGCATCTCTATGTTCTCCTTATTGACCCCGGTCTTCATTGCTGGAGTATTGAAAAATAAATCTTTAAGAAAGGTTTTCACAGAATAAATAAAGAGTCTCAGCGTCTTTCCTACCCTACAATAACAACTGAAAAGTTAAATCTGTCAAGTATTGATAATTTAGGAAATGTTAATGTCTCATTAATTTAATATGATTATTCAACAAAAATTAATGTGCTGATTCGCCCCTCCAATTTGCAAATCTGAGGGATTTTATGTTTTAGTTTATATTAGTACAGTAATTATTGATAAGGTATCGGATACTTCCTTGTTACGCTTAGCGGCGTATTTTAAAAAAGGATTTGAGCAATAGCATACGCATATTCGTCTTGGAAGGAGGGTTTTGTGTGTAAGTGTGAAGAGGGGCATATTCGTCTAATATTGCACAAAAATGCAAATTTATAATATCATCCAAGGAAGGTTTGCCTTGCAGTTGATTCGAAGGGAAGAGGGCCTTAAATATGCCAACATTCCAAGAAGGGTCAGTTGCCTGCCCATCTGCGCTGCAAGTGTAAACCCGTCGTACTCACTAAAATACACACCATTCAAGTAATGCTGTTTATTCGACAAGATACTAATCTAGTTATAGCGAACGTTTTCCATATTTAAAATGACCACTTACCGAAAAGTATTGGAAGCCTGCAACACATAAGCAACCAGATATGGCACCAATAAGTAGGGCTCCGAAGGGTTGAACCATCAGATTTGACACAGATCCGATGCCAACGGCTCCTGCTAAGACCCCGTTCTGGATGTGACTCTGAAGTAACAAATGAGTATTATTAAAAACCGAATTTGAAATTAAAGTTGACTAAAAATGAGCATTAACATATGTCAATGATTGGCTAAGATTACTCTTCCATGGCAGTGACCAGCACCGTCGGATCAGTTTCGTGTTTGTTAGCGTTCTTGAGGACCAATTAATCTATAAATGCACTGGTAGTAAGAAAAAAATTATACTGTCAGCGTAATGTTAAACTATGGGCGCCCAGTGGTGAGGGAAAGGGAGCACTTGCCCCCATGGATGTCACAAAAGTGGTCATCAAATTAGTAGATGTATTTCTTATCCTGAAGTTTGCTCCTTTTTATGAGCTCGCATGGAACATTTTCTATAGAAAATGTTCCATGTGCTCTCATAAACTTTCCCCTCTATCTGCGGAATTTATAACTATGATTCGTTGCTAATTAAGTTGAAGTTTCCAAAGGTAGTCCTTAGTTGCAGATAATAAAGTTGTTAAGAGTAAAAATTATTATTAGTTAATATAATAAAACCTGTCTATTCTCTGAAACGAATTCCGATGTAAATTGCATTTGCAATAAAACAATTCAGGCTGTTGTAAAAGATTCCCGCTCATTCGCCAGCCTGCAACGTTTTCGCTCTTGAAATACCCAGACAGACGTAGATAGTGCACCTTCACATATCAATACGATCCTTTAACGAAACGTAATTATTTTACAATCTCCTAACAAAACATACATGTTCTACGGACAGTGAAATTCGTTAGATTTTGAATCAAGAATATTAAATTAATAATTCCTACAAAGCGACAGGATTTTCACCAAATATATTAATATTTTAAAGATATTAAATTACAATGGCTACCGCTTGATTGAATCACGTTCGTGCCGCCGAGATGTGATGCAATAAAGCGGATGATTCCAATAAACGACGGTGACACAATTTCAATTTTATTTTACCCAGCGTAGTCTGAGAAAATTCTGCATTATCTCAAAATTTTTTACTTCATGCATAAAATTACGAATTTAAAAAGAGTCCAGAGGAATTCGTTAGCTGTTGGTAATGGTGATACATCATTTTCCATTTCTTTCTAATGTGCTTCAGATTTTCTTTGGATTTTTGATATGATAAAACTTCTGATATGATGTCTTCTTCTGTTTATTCTTCTTCTGTTTATTCTGCTGATGTTGATACATTTTACCGATGTCGACCAAGTTCCAAAATTTTTCGTGAAACTCCTTGTCATCGGGAAGGTCTTCTTGCTCCTGCGGAATGTTGTCCTCTGTTTCAGCTGTTGATTGGTTCAGTCTATGAAATTCCGATTTTTTGGAATAATAAAATAGTCATTAAAGTAATATTTCCTCGTGTATTTACTAACATGTAAAAGACGTTAAGGAGGCTAATTAATTTCGATATATCGCTAGCAGCAAACTTTGTAGTATCGTCGATTGCCTCTGCAATTTTAATTTTTACGTGTTAAATGAAGCGTGCGATCAGTAAAAAGCAAGAATTGAATTGCGAATTTTTAAGAAAAGCAGAAAAATCTGATTCATTTACCCGGCGGTTTTGATTCAAATATACGGCGGATTTTCCATGTAAAAGTGTGATTTTGTTCCGTTTTCCATGATTTGATTCATAAAAGCGGCTGATTCAATTAATCAGTGATTCAAATAACCGGCGGCCACTTTATCACCAAATTAGTGACATTTCCTAAAAGCCGCCAAGTTAGCGATATTCCGTCAAATTTGTCTCCAAGCGTGACAAAGCAGGTACACACGAAGAAATAATGGACATTTTTATGTATATGGTTAATGTGGTATTATGTTTTATGGTAATTATAATATTACTAGCCGAATACCCGTTGAAAATCAACGGTTTCGTAACAAGCAACCCCCCGAATAATGTAAATTTTTGAATAATTCGAGTTTCACATTTAATCTGCAAATCGAATATTTTGGTGTGCGGAACCCCTTAAACAAGAAAATATTGGAAAACTTAAATTGCACACTTCTTTCTTTCAAACTATCTACCCATACAGAAAATTAAAGTCTCTATCTCATCACGAAGCATGCTATTTCATCATTTTCCTATTCGACCGTCTTTATGTGGAGCACAGCCATAAATGGACATTTAGGGAAAACTCTATTCGCCTTGGGTTTTTTATCAGATGATTGGTCCATATACCAAATATCAAGCCTGTGTCACATTAAAAAGGGATCATGTATAACTTATTCGAAAAATCGAAGATTTTGGTGTGTAGCACTCCCTAACGTAGAGAATATTGGAAAACTGAAATTGTACACTTTCTTCCTCCCAAATTATCTACCCGTACACCAAATTTGAAATCTCTATCTCAAGCATGTTTTTTATCATTTCATATTTCGAACGTTTTTCTATGGAGCATCCCCTTAATCGAACATTTCTGAGAAACTCTATTCGTCTTGGGTGCTTGGGTGGTTTCATTAAATGATTAGGCCATATACCAAATTTCAAGTCTCTATCAAAATTTAAAGGAAGAATTTCTTATTTATTCGGAAAATCGAACATTTGGGTTTGCGGCACCTTCTAAATTATAAAATATTGGAAAACTAAAATCGCAAGCACTTTTCCTGTCGAACTATCCACCCGTACACCAAATTTGAAGTCTCAATCCTATCCCGAAGCATAGTTTTTCGTCATTTCACCTTTCGGACGTTTTTCTCTGGCGCACCCCCTTAAATATGCATTTCTAAAAAACTTCATTCTTCTTGGGTTTTCTATTAAATGATTCTCCCATATACCAAATATCAAGTCTCTACCACGTTCTAAAGGGGGTGTTTCTACTTCATTCCAAAAATTGAACATTTTTGTGTGCGACACCCCCTAAAGTAGAAAATATTGGAAAATTGAAATTGTACACTTTCTTCCTTCCAAACTATCTACCCATACACCAAATTTCAAATCTCTATCTCATCCCGAAGCATGTTTTCTGAACAATTCACCTTTCGAATGTTTTTTCTGGAGCATCCCTTTAAACGAACGTTTTTGAAAAACTATATTCGTCTTGGGTGTTTTCATCAGATGATTAGTCCATATACCAAATTTCAAGCCTCTATCAAATTTTAAAGGAGCCGTTTCTCATTTATTCGGTAAATCGAACATTTTGGTGTGCGGCATCCCCTTAAGTAGAAAGTATTGGAAATCTGAAATTGCACACTTTCTTCCATTCGAACGATTTACCCATACACCAAATTTGAAGTCTCTATCTTATGGCAAAGTATGCTTTCCTATCATTTCACTTTTCGACCGTTTTGGTGTGGAGCACCCCCTCCCCCCCTCTCTAGAGAACGTTTTCCAAAAAATCGATTATTCCAGGGTGTTTTATCGAACGATCGACCCGTGTACCAAATTGCAAGTCTCTATCAATTCGGGAAGTGCCTAAAAAAGCGTGACAGACAGATAGACGGACACTTGGCAATTAGTATATATAGATGTTTAATGTGGATGTAGACGACGTAACTTCCATGTTGCATTTTCGTTTCTATGAAAGAGTTTTGTGGGTACTGGAAAAGTTTCTCTTCAATAAATTTGGGATACTGTGATTTAAACGATTGCATTGCTTACCAACGTCAGCTTATTATCCTCATGAACGAGTGATGATGTGGCGAAAGTAGCTAAGGCGCTTCCTAAGAGAGCCAAGAATGTATTCATCATAGTCCTATGCTGGCTGTCACCTTCATCATCAGTGGCGTTGAAACTTGGCCAGTAAACAAAAAGTATCATAGTTCCTTTCAAAAAGGAATGAAACCATAATTACTGTTAGTTACCTATAAAATTCTTTTACTAGATTGAATTCATGGATTACGATAATCACTTTCAGTGGGGCGAAATATACATAAGCTGCATAAATTGAGTATATAGTATATTTAGAGCTATGTGTAGGACAAACCAGTGCCCGAAACGGAACCAAAATTAGTAAAGATAATAAACAGGACATACCAGAAAGAATGTTTTTAAATACAGAATGTGAGTTTCAAAACGAGAAATAGGCATCGTTCGTTGCAAATCAGAAATATTGCTTGCAGAAAAATGTAAGGATGGGAGGTTGGAATAATAATAAATTCATATGTGTTACTAGAAAACATTTTGTTCCAGTCAAAACCAATACTGTATCAGAGGGGAAATTTATGGGGCGCTATTTTAAAGATACTCACAAAATTTCATTAAATTCGGTTCAGCCGCTCTCCCGTGATGATGAGACAAAGGAAAGTGTCGTTTTTCACTAATATCTCGAGAGCCACGAGTCTTAGAAACTCAAAACATGGTCTAAATTTTAAGTGGGGACATTTCAAGACTACCCACCAAATTTCATCAAATTCGGTTTAGCCGTTCTCCTGTGATGTTGGATCATACATACATACATACATATATACATATATACATACATACATACATATATACATATATACATACATACTTTTCTTCTTTATATATATAGATATAAGAAGCCAAGAAAAAAAAATCATAAAATGTGTAATACTGACACATACATACTCGTCCACTACGTGCTGCTTAACTAACCGCATACCTAGTTATTTTTCATATATACATATATTTAATGCACATGATAAATGATACCTACCAATGAGACAGAACAAATTGGATATGTAACTGTGCCTGTCGTTAGGATTGTTTCCTACTTTGACTTTCCTGTCTACAACATAGGCCGCGGAGCATCCAAAAATGGCCGCTAAAAGGTGAAGAACAACAGACTCCCCTACATCAGAAATCTAAGTGGAAACATGGATCCTTTAATATTATTTAAGTCACCAGTATGGTATGGCTGAATATCTGTAATTGCCAATTTTCAGGTTTCAAAGTTTTTTTCTTAACTTTATAGTTTCTAGAAATTTTTGCTGGGAATAAGTTCTACGAAATGCCTTTTAAGATTTCTTCTAGATGACAAAGCTGTGCATGATGAAAGAAATTTTAATGTACCGGGTGGTCAGAATTAAAACACCCCTACTCTGAGCTCTCTATACATCGAAACTACTCAGTGTAAAGACTCCAAAATTGTTGAACCTACTATTCAAGACATGGGGAAAGGGATTACGCGAAAAAAAATTAGTTCCAGAAACACCGATAGGTGGCGCTGTACAACAGAAAATTTGCTGAAAAGACCCAAAATAATCACAAAAAGCAAACACGTGCGATATGGAATTTTTCCTTTTTAATTTCTTTTGCTGATATGAAAAAAAAGAAGATAAAAAAGTGAAGAAACTTAAACTCTCATTGTAACTGCAATTTCGCACTGTAAGCACAAAAATTTGCATAAACCCTTGGTTTGCAGCTACTATGTTCTGGGCATAAAAGGGGATAAAACTGGGAAATTTTCATTCATATCAGCGATGGCTGTCACACTGCCAGAACGCGCTTTGCTTGTGAAGCTGTTTTATGAAAACAAAGAACATGCTGCAGCTGCACTTCGAGAGTTTCGTCGACTTAAGAATTTGCGCAAAGGACCATTACTTCCACAAGCTCTCAGGAGAATGATCGCTCGATTCGAGAAAACTGGACATCTTAGAGTTCAGCCGGGTCGAGGGCGCAAATCGACTCGTTCAGATGTCGTTGATGATGTTGCCACCGCTATTGTTGAACAATCAATGGATAACGTTATAGGCTGTAGTAGTGCACGTGGAGTGTCACGAAACTTGGGTGTTCCCTACAGCACAGTGCGGAACGTACTGAGAAACATAGTGCATTTTTTCCCGTACAAAATTAGTCACAATCACCACTTGCTGACCATCGCCAGGGAGAAGCGACTGACCTTTGAATCGACATTTCTGGCTAGAGTTGAAGTGGGTGCATCGTGGCCATGACAGATTCTATGGAGCGATGAAGCGCATTTCCGTCTAAGTGGAACAGTCAGCACCCATAACTGTCGCATTTGGGACACGGAAAACCCTCGTATCTTCCAAAAGATTCCACTTCACTCAACGGAAGTTACAGTCTGCTGTGGATTCACAGCCACATTCATTCTTGGACCTTTCTTTTTCGAAGCGACTACTCCCAATGGCCCCGTGACATGCACCGTGACGGCCAAGAGGTACAAAAACATGCTCGAAAATTTTGTTGTACCCAAACTGCAACAGCACCAATGTCTTGATTCAATTACCTTTATGCAAGATGGAGCGCCTACACACATTGGTCTCTGTGTACAGCAGTTTCTTCGGCAACATTTTACTAATGGTAGAGTAATTAGTCGTGCGTTTCCGACAACCTGGCCATCTCGTTCTCCAGATCTTAATCCCTGTGATTTTTGGCTGTGGAGATACTTAAAAAGTCTTGTTTATCGAGGACGTCTGGTAACCTTGGCAGATTTGAAAGACAGTGTCACTCTGCATGTGAGAAGCATCTCAATCGACCAATTACGATCCGCAGTTGAACAAGCTGTCCACAAACTGCGGATTTTACATCTTGAAGAAGGGAACCATATTGAGCAGCATTCCCTGCATCGATAAGGTCCTTGGGATATGAATGTTTGGTACGTTCGAATAAAATGTGTTACAAATGTGTATTTTGTGTCTTTTCAGCATATTTTCTGTTGTACAGCGCCACCTATCGGTGTTTCTGGAACTAATTTTTTTTTTCGCTTAATCCCTTTCCCCATGTTTGGAATAGTAGGTTCAACAATTTTGGAGCCTTTACACTGAGTAGTTCGATGTATAGAGAGCTCCGAGTAGGGGTGTTTTAATTCTAACCACCCGGTATATTGTTTACATCCTGTGTCAGAAATGAAACATGGGTTTGCTTTTGCTCTAGAAATTAAAACGAATATTGTGAAACAAAGTATGCACTATGCATGACTTGCTTTTATGCACTAACAGGAAACACAGTATTTTAAAATTTTCATTGATTATTAATAATAACTAAAATCTTGTTAAGAACGACAGATAACAAATAAACTCCTCAAAAGTGAGTCATAAAATTGCGCTTTTCAGTTGCATGTTAATATCAAAGTTTTAAAACTTCAAACAGATGTGGAACAAAACTCGTAGTTGTAGTGAAGGAGTGTTCTTCAACTGAAATTAATTGCTGTTGCATCTGGTGGACGAAAAGGTTTTTGGAGAACATCGTGATGCCACCGATTTCAAGGGACAGGCGCATATCAGCTATTTTGCAAAATAATTGCATTAAATTTATGAAGAATAAGGTTTTTTTACAAGTAAAAATGATTCGTAATTTCTGAAATTTCCCCCCCCCCATTATTTCCGTTTTTACTGATTTAACTAGTAGAAGAAAACACAACTTATGTCTGGGAGACAATGGCATACTTGCATTTTTATGAAGTCAAAGCTACATTTAATACTATCGAAAATACTTTTTGTTGAAAAATATGTAGGACAGATTGTATTCTAAATAAATACTGCATAAAAAAATCTATCTTATTTATTGTTATTTTTCAAAAGCTTAAAGCTTAAGGGACACAAAATTGACAATTATCAGATATTCAGCTGTATGTTTTATATCACTATTTAATTTGGTCTCAGATATCTTCAATGACAAATAAAGACACACACATACACACACACACACACACACACACATATATATATATATATATATATTATATATATATATATATATATATACATTATATATACATATATATATATATATATATATATATATATATATATACATATATATATATACTCATTATATATATATATATATATATATATATATATATATATATACAGGATGAATTGATCCTAATCTGCCAAACGAAATGTTGTGATAGAAGAGCCCATGTGCAGTATAAAACATCATAGCAACCCTGTCCTATCTCTTAACTGTTTCGAGTTGTGGTGGATAGAAGGAAAGTGAGTCAATTCTGAAAAAACCCAAATTTGTTAGGTTTTTGAAAGGTCTACACGCAAAATAAGCACATTATTGGAAAGAACAGAAAAAATCCTATAAGATGACACCATTTCCACCATGATATCTGGATTTAACGGCGAGCTACAAGCGCTGAAGCATTGGCGAAGTGCAAAATCGAAACGTTGCCAAAAACTGTAGCCAGTTATATCGCAAAAACCCTTCTAGCTACAATCGGTCAAATTTACTAAAAACTTTTCCATTCCACTAGCTTCTGAATGAGCCTATTACAAATCATATCAGTGTTTTAGTTCAGGAGAAACTTAGCTTTCCGTTTGCAATACATCACTGAAATCGGCGTTCGCCGAAGTAGACATTCGAAGAACATGCGGCAAACGAAACGATGGTGCATAAATGGAACGTATGGAAATCCGTTACTATCTGCATATGAACTCTGTCGGATATGCAGATGTTTTCCAACTATCCTGCGCGCGCATCCTACTCGCGAGTACAAAAGGCGAGTGAATGCACCTAATCATGGGTCGAGCATGGCAACTTGAGAGTGTTAAATCCAGCTATTCTGATGGAAATAGTGTCATCTCATAGGATTTTTTCTGTTCTTTCCAACTGTGTGCTTATTTTGCGTGTAGACCTTTCAGGAACCTCACAAATTTGGCTTTTTCAGACTTGACTCACTTCCTTCTATAACTCGGAAACGGTTAGAGATAGGACAGGGTTGCTATGGTGTTTTATACTGCACATGGGCTCTTCTATTACCACCTTTCGTTTGGCAGATTAGGTGCAATTCATCCTGCATATATATATATATATATATATATATATATATATATAATATATATATATATATATATATATATATAATATATATATATATATATATAATATATATATATATATATATATATATATATATATATATAATATATATATATATATATATATATATATAATATATATATATATATATATATATATATATATATATATATATATATATATATATATATATATATATATATATATATATATATATATATATATATATATATATATATATATATATAATATATATACATATATATATATATATATAATATATATACATATATATATATATATATAATATATATACATATATATATATATATATATATATATATATATATATATATATATAATATATATACATATATATATGTATATATATAATATATATACATATCTATCTGGAATTTCATATTATAATTTTATAATATATATATTCCAGAATATGTACATGACGTTGCCAAGGAGTTAATTAGGAGTTATATGAAAAATCAAAATAAACGCCAGTGTACATCTGTTCAACAGGCGTGAAACGACCCCCCCCCCCCCTCCCTCCAATCACAAAACCGAAACCCGGTACTTACGGAGACACTACATTCTACTTTAAAATCTTCCAACGGAATCATTCTCGCGAGACAAATAAGTGAAATACTTGAAATAGCACAAAAAAGTTTATTTAAATCCAAAATTTATTATTCTCTTAGCGATTTTTCATCCAATTTCAGTCAAATTTTAGAATAATACTTACTTATAATGATTATATAATACCAAATTAAAAACATTTGGACAACATCTTTTAAATTCACATGGTTGTAAAACCTCGGGAAACCGCTCTATAACGCCAATTGATTAAGAGCTTAGTAATAAATAATACGAACACTGAAAACCCATTTTAACTTCTCATGAAGAAAAAAGCAATGTGCCTGATACGAAATCACATCTAAATGTACACCTAGTCCAAACAAGGATTCATTCCTGTGTAAGGATTGCACAGGAATGAATAAAAACAGGCTGTCACGAAAAGCCTCTCATGCCTGGGGATTGACTCTAATAAATACAACAGCTCCGGAAAAGAGTAGGATTCCCCTCGTTACGTGGGGAAAGGAGGGTCCCCTTGCCTGCTACTGACTTGATAAAATCAAAGCATGCCTCGGATAAAAAAGTTATAATAAATCAACGGATGGGTTTATGAAATTATTTTAGTAATCTCTGATAGAGTACGCAAGTGCTGAAAAAAAATGAAGGAAGTTAATTCCTGTATATTGTAATATAAAAATCGGAGAGATTTAAAATGCCCGAAACATACATATATTTTAAAAATTGACTAAATCGTCTAATAATCGTATGGATTCCGTTTATAGTTTTTTTGTTTTACAAAAATAAGTCTTCGATCTTTCCAATGGTGTCAATATGGATACTCTGTGATAATATTTTGGGTGGCCATGAGATCGTTTTGTGCGAATATAAGCTAAAATCGCTGTGATTCGGGTTAAAATATGAAATAACTAAAAAACTAATTCCAAATTAAAAAAAGAAAAATAACGCCGATGTAAACCTATTCGGGTTCTGAGGAACCTGTGTTTCAAATTTCATGGTCGTATGCCTCTTAGATTTACCACCACACACTCACACACACACACGCATACACATCTCTCCCCCAACAGGCGTTTGTCTCTTATTGTTTCTGTACTTCCACTTTTTGGTGTCCGTCTTTTGTATATTTTGTTTCCTGTTTATATTCCTCTGTTGTATATATCTGTTTTCCCTGTGTTCCTCGGCTGTTCATATATTCGAAAGTCTTACCATGTGCATGTATTGCACTTAACCTTTTCCGGTCACCTCAACTGATTGTAACCTTGATTCAGCTGTGTTCTTTTTGCTTTCTTTTGTTGGTTTTTACTGTATTGTCCCTTTTCCCGCGGTTGCTCGGATTCTTTTGGCCATACGTTTTACATAAATTTAATTTCATTTTAAGAAAATAATTTCATTTTTACCTCAAAATTCAAAATTTGTTAAAATCTACGTTTCTTTGCCTCCCTTCCCACTGTATTTTATGTAAAACTCCAAAACTGTCTGTATGTATATTTACCATGTAACCACTTTATTGAATTTTAAATAATTGCAGACTGAAACTTGGTGACTGACTGGAGGACGGTTTCGGCTAACCTCCTCTCCCGGCCACACATTAAACTGCCGTAAGCCCTAGGGTTGGCTGTGTGGTCTGGGCCTTCGACATCGACACATACATCTTCCTTTATTATAAACAATATACAGGGTGTCCTAAAAACATTGACCTCGGCTTTTATTCCTTAAATATTGATCTTAGACATATATAATAAATTACAAAGTTGCGTAAAAAAATTTACAGAATTTTATGAAATCGATAAAAATTTACAGGGGAATTAGATTTTAAAAAATACAAAATTTGAATTTTTATTCGGCCCCCGTACAAAAACATTTCCAATGAGTAAAATGTGTTCCATACACTAATAAGGTGATGTACAAAATTTCAGCATTTTATCATAAAAAAGTCCAAGAGATATGAAAAGACAAAAATGCTGATTTAAACCACTTTTCGATGCATCGACATGGGTTCTCAGAGGGAAAAAATTATGTCGGCAGCTCGCGTTTCAGGAGTCATACACAAATTACGAAAGAAAACGATGATTTTCATAAATAAATAATAATTTTGCTATTTATTGTGTACAAAAGTATCTACACTGTGTAGAAATAATAACTTTACACAAAGCTTGTTCAAAATGTTTTCCATCCATGCCAAAGATCCATTAAAGATAAGAGACAGATATTATTTGCCTATGATGCATTTCTGCGTTGCATCATTTGCACTCTTGCTATAAATATTTACATTTTAATGTGTGATTAATCCCTCACCAACTTTGTTTAAACATATCTCTGGAACTTTTTATGATAAAATGCTGAAATTTTGTGCATCACCTTATTAGTGTATGGGGCACATTTTACTCATTGGAAATGCTTTTGTACGGGGGCCGTATAAAAATTTAAATTTTGTATTTCTTCAAATTTAATCCCCTGAGAATTTTTATCGATTTCATAAAATTCTGTACCTTTTTTTTACGCAACTTTGTAATTTATTATATATGTCTAAGATCAATATTTAAGGTATAAAAGCCAAGGTCAATGTTTTTGGGACACCCTGTATAGGCACTGTTACAAAAATATATACACCCATAAGAAATTGAGCTACAATCGCGAAACTCGGCATATATGTATCGTTTGAGGAGATGTGCAAATGATTAGAATTTGGGAGGGAAAAAAGCGTTTTATTAAAAAATGGTGGCAACAAGATGACATTTTTGTAAGTGGCAAATCCTCCCTGGTAGCTAAGTCGATAAGTGCATCATAGAATCAATTAAGGTGCTTATGTCCCTCTGTGGAAGATTCTGTCACAAATGTTGGCTAACTGGCCAACTAATTCAGTGGTATTCTGAGAAGACTGCAATTGACGTCCCAGCATGTCCAAGACGTGTTCTATTGGTGATAGATTATTTTCAAAATTTCATTCGAAAATTGGAGGGGTCGTCCGAGTATTCGATTGCATTTAAAATCAATAGGCTTTCAGTAATCATCGATTGTAAATTTTGTACTAAATTTCATTCGAAACGCTCCATTCGTTCGTGAGATATTGTCTTCACAGACCCCCCCCCCCCCCACCTCTATACACACATTTACACACACACATACATACAGACATCTCCTCAAAATGTTCGATTTAAGTTCAGGGATGCTTGAAACGTGCTCTTTCGTTGAAAACTCGAATTCGAATTTTCGACCTCCGTCACAATACTTTACTGTGTATATAGGGAAAGTAAAAACATCTTAAAAGAGCCAAATAGATGCTCATCTCGAAAATCCATCACTTTTCTTATATATAGAGTATAATATACATATATGGAAAGTATTGTGATGTGGTGTTGAAAATTCGAATTCGAGTTTTCAATGGAAGAGCACGTTTCAAGAATCAATCGTTTATAGAATTCAAAACTCGTCTTTAATCAACCAAAAGTCGTTCCTAATTATGGACGCAATTGGTTGCAATTGGTTGACACTACTGGACAATGTTACGAATATGTAAAACGTTTCATTGTTCAAATAATACATAGCAAAACTTTGCTTCTATTCAAGGCCTTTGCTTTATTTAAGGAGAAAATATCTTTGTAAGTAGCCATTGCTATTACGTGAATATAGGGGTTCCCATATTTTGAATTTCGATGGGGCTGTCAGATTCGGCGACTTATCGCCAACTTGGAGAATTTTTTAATGTACTAGAACTTTATCGATATGTTGAAAATTCTTGTAGATACGAGAGCTTTCTAGAGATTTGAACGGAAAGTAGGAGTCATTGCTCAAGTGGAGAGCAGTTGACGTGATACGAGGTATATTGAATTGTGCGGTACATCTGTGTTTTAAGAATAGTATCAGCTATTTTGTAAATTATCTGGGCATTTAATTTCTATTTTATTGTGTCTAACAGTTGTTTAGTGATCTATTTACGCTAAATAAACTTTTATTATTTTAAATAAACGTGTTAGGTATCCAGAGATACGGACTCATTCTTATAGTCACCACCATTCACCCCCTTCAGAGGATAACTTCCGCGTTCTCGTGTGACAAGCTCGAGGTTTTCTTTTACCTCCAGCACACAGAGTCCCCAAAATGGACGGGAGACAACGTTCGTGTGTCACATAGCCTTAAAAATGATGGCATTTTTGGACCCCTTAATAATAAATTCCTTTTAATGCCCTCTAGAATCTTCCACTGACGTCATCCGTGAGCATGACTTACATGAGCAGCGCGGATTGGTTGCTGCAAAATAGGATACTCGAAATACGTAGGTGGTTCAAAAAGTAAGGTAACAAGAGCTCTCACGGGTGCACAAATTCGGTGTGCGAATTAAATTCCATGTCTAGATAAGGTGTCGTGTTGTTGCACGACAAGGCCCGATTGCATACGGTCTCTGTTACACGTGATTTGGTACAGCGTTTCGATGGAATGTATTGGAACACCCACCCTACAGCCCGGATCTCGCACCAAGCGAATTTCACCTCTTCGAACCGTTGAAGAAGGACCTGGCAGGTCGCCATTTCACAACCGATGCCGAAGTTCAGGAAGCCGTTGTTGAGTGGCTTCGCGACTTGGACCCTGACTTCTTCTATGCCGGTTTCGATAGAGTGGTTTACCGATGGAACAAATGTTTCTATAACCATGGTGACTATGTGGTGTGTATCTCTTTGATTTCGTGAATAAACCTCACAGGACTTGTTACCTTACTTTTTGAACCACCCTCGTATTAATGAATTATTCCATTACGAAAACCTTCCAGAGATCTCACCTGTAGGTATTCTTTGTAGTGGTTTGCAGTGGAGTATACGAGCACTTCGATCATTGAGAAAATGATCATCTGCAGGAATCCCACTTTGCCGAATATGCCACCAAGGGCTATTACTGCGCTAGCTGCAGCAAACTCGCCTTTGGAGAGGCTGCATGTTAGAGGAAAATCAATAATTCAATATTAGAGTCAAATAATTTTTGATATAGCTTAGTAATACAATGCAGTTCAGTAAATTACTCCAAAATATCCGGAATGTGAGTCTTAACTGGACTTTATCATGAATACTTGAGCCACATACATTTGTATCACAGTCATTACCGGAGCGAAAAGAAATGTATCTTTTCATGAGATTTCCTTTGCAACTTGTTCTTGAATAATTTTTTTTTAATTCTTCAGAAATTATATGTCGGTGAAAAGTCAGTCGAGCTGACTAATTTGTGTGAATGCTATTTAATATGTTTTACTCGTATAGCGAATTTAGAACTACTAGTTTTCTGCATGGAATATAGTATATTAATGACATTGCTTTGGGTATTATAAGTATTCACCCTAGAAAATGGAAATTTTAAATTTCTAATAATTCGTTTTTATTTTCCTTATGTACCTTATATAGTTGTTGTTGAGACCCAGACCGTCCGACCTACCAGAAAGGTGTAAGGTAACCGTTTGGACAGCCGGGAAGTGTCATTCAATTCAGACCGGAACCCAGTTGGGGAGGCATCCACAGGGACCGTACCCTCCTTCCCTACCACCAACCTCTCGGAAGGACTTACGGACCCACATGTTTAACGTGATCGTACTCCGCATGAACACGGCGGCAGTTGTGGCAGCGTGCAAATCCAGCGCGCAAACCACAGGGCTATCGCGCCCGAGATGTGCCAACACCACGCGGTGTTCCCAGGCGGTCACCCACCCAGGTACTAACAGCGCCCGATGCTGCTTGACTTCGATGATCTAGTATCTTATATAGTGTATAAGGAAAGTATTATGACGAGATCGAAAATTCGAATTCGAGTTTACGACGGGAGAGCACGTTTTAAGCATCCCTGAACACGAATCGAGCATTTTTGAGGTGATGTCTGTGTGTGCATGTGCGTGTGTGTGTGTGCTTGTCTGTGTGTGTGTGCTTGTCTGTGTGTGTGTGTGTGCTTGTCTGTGTGTGTGTGTGCGTGCTTGTGTGTGTGTGCATGTGTGTGTGTGTCAGTGCTTCTGTGGAGACGATATCTCATGAACGAAAGGAGCGATTAGAATGAAATTTGGTACAAAAATTACAATCCGTGAATACCGGAAGCCTATTGTTTTTAAACGTAATCGAATGTGTAGAACTTCCCTAAATTTTCGAGTGAAATTTTGAAAAAAATCATTGAAAAATCAAAACCTTTAATAAAGTTATGCAAATAGACATTTCTTACGTAATTTTTCCTTAGAATACGATTGACATAAACTTTAGAAAGCTAGCATGAACCATTCTTGAGATATTGCACATTTTTAAAATAAATTTATCAATAAATGGCATAAATTAAAAAAAAATATTAGCTATTGTGAAATATGTTTATTTTTCATATGTAATGTCATGCGATAAATTTGGTGATATCATTGTCATGGATCTAGCTTGTTCCATTCATGAGAAAAAATACTTTGGTAATACTTTTGTATTTGAACGGCAAGTCTGCTATATTTATCTACTATAAGAATAACCTATTTTTCCGTCCGTAACTTTTGGCAATATTTTGGTGACGAATTTATCGGAATATCTCCAATTTGATGACTTTTTAAAAGTTGCCAAATTGTTGAAAATGTCACCCAATTGATAGAAATTCGCCAAATTGATGAAACCGACGCTAAATTAATGAAATGACGACTAATTGATGAAAGTTCAATATCTTGGAAAGAACATAAGAGTAGACCCATATAAGAATAATCCATTTCTCCGTCCGTAACGTTTGGCAGGAAATTTAGTGGGACGTAGGCCAACTTGACGACTATTTTGAATGTTGCCAAAGTGATAAAAATGTCGACAAATTGATAAAAATAACGTCAATAGGGAAGTAATGTTTCGCAAATTCTGATTTCCGTCATATAACAGACATACGTTCTGGTATATATATATATATATATATATATATACATATAGAATGTTTCTTTAATACGAAGCATACAAAAGGAATTAGGAATAAGGATAGTTCATAAATGAAAAGTTAGATAAACTAAACAGCGTAGTATAAGAAATTTATGTTTCCTTTATTGTTCAAATCTATATGCTTGTCGTCCATATAACACAAGTTTATAGATAAAATCTATCTTGTGTTTCAGAAACAAGCATTTTTGTGTTCATTTCGAAGGGATATATGGACCCGAAGAGAATTTTTTCGAAATGAACTTATCGTAAGCCTAAATCTCTTCCATGTGCAAGCTTTTTTGCTTGATTTTTTGTTTTCTTATTTGCATTCCTCATTTTTGAAATATGTTGATTGTCTTTGTCTTTATGACCTGCATTACGCTTTATTATTTCCTCTTTATGTCTTAATTTCTTTTATTTCTTTGTATTTTGTAGAAAATTTTGGAATAGTGTATTATGAGTTACTACATACATTCTAACTTTGGATTTACTAATTTATATTTATATATATACATATATATATATATATTATATATTATATATTATAATATATATATATATATATATATATATATAATATATTATATATATTATATATATATATATTATATATTATATATATATAATATATTATATATATTATATATATATATATAATATATTATATATATTATATATATTATATATATAATATATATTATATTTACATATTATATATCAATATATTTATGTATATACGCTTGGCCGCCACAAGTCAGTTATCCCTGTGGTAACTTTTCTGACCTCATCCCCCTTTCCATTTTATTGATATGTTACCTTCTATCTTTATCCTTAGTCTTGGTCTATAGTTACTCATTTGTAACAGATATGCTAGAGATTTTTTCTTTTGTACATACAGTAGTGTATGCATAATTTTCAATTAAAATCTTTTAATTTATATATATATATATATATATATATATATATATATATATATTAGGCTTCCAAAAGTTAAGCACGGACGATCAAATCAACAAAAATGGAAAAGTAAAGCTTTGATTTACTCAAAATTGTACATGGAGGTAGCAAATGTGTTTATGCATTAAGTTATATGATAACGTCACATTTGCGGCATTAACAAACTGATGTTTAGAGGCAATCAAGTTAACCAAAACTTACATTAATATGGTATGTGACCACCCCGGACCTTCACCCAAACTTTACAGCGATTTTTCATGCTTACAATGAGGTGTTATGCTGGTGATCAATGCTGGTGACCAACTATTGCAGATGCGAGCAATGGCCATTCCTCCAATAAAACAGTTTCCAACCCTCTTAGACTGACTGGAGGAAGTAAAGGTGCATAGACAGCACGCTCGAAGGTATCCCAAAGGTTTTCAATGGGATAAGGTTGGAGGAATATGCCGGCCACTCCGTACGAGAAATGCCCTCACTTTCCAGATATTCGTCAACGATGTTAACTCGATGGGGACTGGCGTTATCGTCCATAAGGAGGGAATCAGGACCAACTTTTGCAGCTTAGAGTCTTGCAATGGGATCTAAGAATTCATCCTGATACAGTGACCGCCGCTTATAAGAAACACGTTCGTTTCGCTCGTTTTGTTTCTTATAAGCAGTTGTTTCTTAAATCCGGAAATTTTTTAAATATCGTTCTTCCATTGTAAATACTAACTATTGAACACATTTTTACAGAATTTAAAAGATAAATGTATATAAGTAAAATATTAGTACGTACATAATACATTTGTAAATTAAGTTTTGCATTCAAAATATTTCTCATTTTACAAATTAAGCCTTACAACTTAAATTATTATCTATATGCATATAGTATGCAGTTAAATAAGAATAAAAAGTAAAACTCATAGGTCGTTCATTTATGCATAAGAGCATAGTACATTTTCATACATACCGTAATCTATTACTGAAGAATAGCAAAAAACTTATCCAGTATTGTTTGTGCTAACGAGTCTGTGATTAGTTTACGTACATCCATTTCTAAATCATAAAACAGTCCATAAACTTTTTCTGATGCCCCTCTGTGTTCATGAGTTTTTCTAATTATAGTTAGGGCTTCTCGCGACTGTTTGGCTGTAGGAAAATTTTCTTCTTGTGGAACGTCGTCTTCATTTTCTTCTTCATTGCAAACATTCTGAATTTCCGCACTATGTCATCATCATTGTTTTCTTCAGATGTTTGTAAATTTTCGTCGATGTGAATCCATTCTTCGAAAGGTGCTTTAAATTCTTCTTCATCTTCTGCTGGTATGGCAACATTATTTTTCAAAAATCCTGCTTTAAGGAAGCAATTAAAAATGCATATGTCAGAAACTTTTTTCCATGCGCCTGCGATCATATGGATAGCATCAAGCAAGGTTGTTTTCTTGCTTATTGACTACACGGAGGTGGAGAATCATACTTTTTAAGTAAACTTTGCTTTTCAAGCAAAGTAAGGGTTTGCGACATGCTTCACTAGCAAAACATAAAATGACTAACTAAAGCTGTACGAATCTTATTTGAGTGCATAAGCAAAGATGCCTTTCCTTATCAGTACGTTTCCTTAACTGCCAAAAGATTAAAGCTCGTTTCTTACTGGTTTGGGGTTGTACTCCCCAAGTCTTTCTGCGGAGAAATCCTCTGTCATCCTTTGTTACATAGCAAACTCCCACCCCCTCCCCGTACGCCCAGAGACAAGAGATAACAACTCGTCCTTCAGTTAACCTTAAACAAATCGATTTTTTTTTTTTACACCAGCGTCGCAAGGAAATCAACAAATTTTCTGTAGAAAACTGTTTCTTATAAGCGGAATCGTGTTTCTTATAAGCGACACAATTTTAATGTTAAAACGAAGTTTGTATTTGTTTCTGTCGTTTTGAGTCTTATAAACGGCTGTTTCTTATAACCACTGAATCTTATAACCGGCGGTCACTGTACCGGGCAACTGTCACAGAACCGCCTTTAAAGATGTTCAGCTCTGTGCGATATCGTATTAAAATTCCAGCTCACACCATGACGATGTCACCTCTGAACGCGTGATGTTCGATGATGTTCTTGACGACACCACTTTAATCTTACCCCTCTGGCTTGGACGGTTAGTGGAACACAAAACGCGGTATTCGGATCTAGTCCCTTCACGTGGAATCTTCGGCGCACAGTACTAGCAGATATTGTTTCACCAAGTGCCGCTGCAGTCATGGATGTAACAGCTGTAGAGGTCACTCTTCGATTCCGCTTGGTTACCAATATACCGATCATCAGAGGGAGTGGGTGGGGGGGTGGTAACCCTTGGACGACTGGGCACAGATCTCAGGACAACTGTTTGGCTTGTTTGAAATATTTTCCATAATCGAGAAATTACCGAATGATCAACGCCAAAGAATATAGCGACATCTTTGATTGACTGTCCTGCTGCAATTCGTCCAACAGCACGCCAGTGGTCACTATCTGTCATTCGTCTTTTATCAGTCATAGATACACGAATATCATCAAAAATAATCCTACAAAAGTTACAAACACTTCGTATCAACATTTAAATGCACTTCCTGAAACCCTTCAGAATGCTGGCGTTCCCAACGACTGCCTAATTAGCATATAACCGGACAGTCAATCGTAATTGGCTGTAACATACTGTATTTGCATACTGCCGTCTACATCCGCAGCGATTTTCAGTCACTGAAATTCAAATACGCTTTCGAAAAATGAAAATTTTCATTGCGTGTTTAACTTTTGGGAGTCAGTATATATATATATATATATATATATATATATATATATATATATATATATATATACTGTTCACAACTGAAATCACAACACCATAAAGTTGTAGGTGTAGCTTTACATAAATCCGGCAATGGAAACAGCAAGACTAGATATATAAACGTTCACAGTTTCGTTACGCCCAGTGACGTAACACCTTGCCGAGGAGAATAAAAGCGTCAGGTCAAGGAGGAGCGATATCACAGCTAAATTGTAGTATCATTGGTTTCGGGTTGTTAAAAGCACCACAGTATGCCAAGAGGCCAAGAGTACGTCGACGTACCTCATATGTTCAGTTATCGTCAACGGAACAGCAACAAATCTTTGTTTTACGTGAGGGCGGATTGAGCCTTCGAAGAATCGCTGAACTAATGGGTCGTGATGTGAGCAGAGTTCAACGGTGTGTGTTATGGTTCGTCAGAGACAACGAAACGACACGAAGATCAGGAAGTGGAGCTTGCAGGTGTACCACACAACGTGAAGATCGTGTGCTTCTGAGAAGCGTTGCGCAGGAGCCGTTTACCAAAGCAACCGTATTACAACGACATTTATCCCACACTACAGGTAACGAGGTTTCGACGCAAATAATTCGAAACCGTTTGCAAGACGTAGGACTCCGAGGTAGACGACCTTTTCAACACCTACTGTTTTAACGTCTTCGCTGGTTACGTCGCCTCCAGTGGTGTCAAATGAGACGCAATTGGTCGACAGAATGGCGAAACATTCTGTTCACAGATGAATCACGATTCTGTTGTGGCATGTCAGATGGCTATACTTGCTCATAGCGGCGCTTTCAACAATGCCACCAGGAAGCTTTTTCTATCAGTCGTCACACAGCCCCCTTAAATGGTGTCATGGTTTGGGGTAGTATAACATTTGGTGGACGAACACCTTTGGTCCACGTTTCTGGCTGTATCACGGCACAACGATACGTCTCTGACATTGTGAGACCTGTGATACAGCCATATCTGTTAACCAAGCCTGGACTGGTTTTTCAACAGGATAATGCTAGGCCACATACTGCACGGGTCACTATGAATAGTCTACAAGGTTTTGATATCCTGCATTGGTCAGCATATTCTCCGGATTTGTAGCCACAGCATATCTGGGACATCATGGATCGCCGATTAAGATAACTCCCAATTCCATCAAACTATGTTCAGTTACAAGCCCAATTGCTTGCTGTGTGGAATGCCAACCCTCAGCACACCATTGACCATCTCATTGACGGGATGCCTCGTCGTATTCAATTCTGCATAACCGCCCGCGGGGGGCTTATTCCATATTGATCTAATGTCAATAAAGTTCCATGCTTTCTATTTTCAGGTATGATTTATTGATCATTTGCACATCTCCATATTATAATTACGTTCTGTAAATTTCATAAGGATACATCAATTTCTTCATGGTGTTACGATTTCAGTTGTGAGCAGTATATATATATATATATATATATATATATATATCTTCTATCTAAACATGTAATTTACAAAAATCAATATCACACACACACACACATACATTTCCCCAAAAGTATTCTAGAGGTCTTGAAACATGTTTTCGTGCCAAAATCTAATCGGTTACTTTATGTTAATACAAAACATTGTAGGCGCCGCTTATTGGGATCATATCGGGTCTTTAACTGTTTGGTAACGTTACGAATGCGTGAAATGCTTCTTGACATACTCATCTTTTAACAAGGAGAAAACACACTTCAGACTAAAACCCCTATATATATTTAGGAACCCTATTACAGGCTATTATGTGAAGGTGTGGTTGCTTGGCTTTGGCGACATTTTTCGTGCCCTGGAGTTAGATTTGGCAAAATATCGCCAACTTGGCGAATTTTAGCAAGTTTTAGAAGGAGGAACTTTCGTCTGTTAGTTTCGAAGATACTTCCTCTTTCTACAGAGAATATATAAGGAAGTTATCGTTCAGTTGGACAGAGTTGACGTAATACGAGTCAAATAGAATGGTAAGATACGCCAGTATTTTGTTAAGAGATTCTGCTGTTTTGGTAAATATTTGAGCACATAATTTCTGTTTTATTGTATTTGATAGTTGTTTAGTGATCTTGTATGATAGTTATCGAGCTATTCGCTGTACGCTTTTAAATAAAAGAGATAGTTATCCAGAAATTCTGACTCATTTTTGTGTTTTGAGAGAACACCCACATTTTGAGAGGATACGTCGTACCAATTTGGGTCAGAAGTTGGATTTCTAGCAACTTGCCTGAGGAAAAGCACGGAAATCATGTGATTTCTTTCAGAAAATTTAAGGGGCCCCAGAATTAAATGACCAAACCTGTTTTAAATAGTATCTTGCTCGTACAGGCAAACAAGGAAATTTGGTTGTTTGCGAGCCCAAATTTTAACTGCCCATATGTATAATTTTTTATTTTAAATAATAAACTGTTAACGAAGGAAAGAGCATGAAAATTAATGATTTAGTTTGAATTTTTACACAATTAAACTTGACCACCAGTGAATAAATAAGGAAATAGGTATTAAATTTTGAAAAAAAAAATTGTGTAATTTTGGTACATGCAACCACTAAAAAAAATCTGATACGGGCAGAAAGTGACTTTTCTTATATAATGCAACTATATAGTGCAATGAATCTATTTCTTTCATAGTGAAAAAATGACGTATAAGAACTAGGACACAATGCTTTTGAATTGTACATTTGATGCTTTTTCTGATGACAACATAGAAAACTATTTCTAAGTATCCAATTAACATATATTTCGCACAATTCTAAATTGACAAATATCAATGTTGATAGCATCTGCAATAAGCAACACATTATATATTAAAATATTTGAATAATTAAGTCATCAATTTGGCATTATTTTCATTAATTTGGCATCATTTTTGCAATTCTGACGATATTTTCTTCATAGCGATATTTCGCTAAATTAGTCGCCAAGTTCGCCAAATTAATCGCCAAGCGTTACAGACAGAGCTTGTTTATATATAAATGACTACTGGCGAATTGTTAGGCGTCAAAATACAAAAATATTATCCGAAGTATCTTCTTACGTAAATGGAACGAACTAGATCTACCAGAAGGATGTTAACAAATTTATTGTATAACATTATATAAGAAAGGTGAGCATATTTCACAATAGTTAATACTTTTTAATTTTAATGTAATTCATTTATAAATGAAAAATGCGCAATATCTCGAGAACGATTTATGCTAGTATTCTAGTTTATGTTATTCATTTTCTAATGAAAGTTTATTTAAGTAATTTATATTTACGTCACATTATTGGAAGTTCGGACTTTTAATACATTTTTCAAAATTCCATTCGAAAATTTGGGAGTGCTCTGAACATTCGATTGCGTTTCAAATCAATAGAGTACCACAGTATTCACTTTGCAATATTTGTACCAAATTTCGGTCGAAACGCTTCATTCGTTCGTGAGATATCATACACACAGGCACATAACATTAAAAACTTTCGATTTGAGTTCAGGAATGCTTGAAACGTACTCTTCCGTCGAAAACTCGAATTCGAATTTTCGACCCCATTACAATAAATACACTATATGATCAAAAGTATCCGGACACTTTGGATGTTAGAATATTTTTCGAATTTCTAAACAAATACTTGGCGAAGTGTTCTGTAACTTTGGCGATGTGAAGAACATGCTTGAACGCACACTTTCCAGTAAAATTTCGGTAACTTGTGCATTTAGGGGACCGCCAAGATATTGAAAAAGTGGAAAGATATATTTGATCACCCTGTATCACAAAAAGCTGGAAATGATTTGTAACTTTCACAAAATAGTTAACTAGCTTTGTTCAATGCGTATAAGTATTTTCGTAAAACAAAAACGTATATTCATGAAGATATAAACGTTTCTTAAAAAAAAAAATTGTTCCACGTTTTTTGCTTACAATATCCATAAGTTTCAATCAAATTTCACGAAACTTACAGAATATTTGTCAACGTCCAAGAAAAACATTATACTTCAATTGAAAATTAAAGCATTGAATATAAGATAAAATATAAACATTTGAAGAAACTAAGTTTTTACTGCGCAGGCGCGAAACATAGCAATAGTTTTTAACACTTTACAACAAAGTTGAAAAGTGTTTATGACTTTGTTCATTCTGTCTGTCTGTCTGTCTGTCTGTCCGTTAGCACGATAACTGCCGTAATAATGACTTAATCAAAATGAAATTTTAGTATGTTGTTCAGACGGTCTGTAGGACCTATGGGAATATAAATGAATAATATCACACAATTAGTTTTGGATTGAACCCGGGTTGAAAAAATGAAATACATTGAGCCCTATGGGACCTAATTTTTCTAACATTTTTTAAGCGGATTTAAAATTCACAAATTGCTTCGAAAATTTTAGGTAATAGTCAAATTGTTCCATAAAATATATAAAAAAAAATTCAACTAAATATATTCAGTAGTTTTTTAAATAAAAATTAAAATAATAATTACACATCTTATATGAAACGATCACGTGACCATGATATGAAACGATCACATGACCCACTTCAAAATGAGATATGGCATCCATCTTGTTTCAAATTCGTGATTTTTTAAAGTTCTTTTTAATTCATATTGAGTGTTGTATCCATCCTAAAACTACTTTATTTCTGCTTAAATTCTGTGCATCTACATACTAAAACAACACAATGACAATATATTTGAGTTTAAATTCTGATTCAAATTTGATTATTTCTACAATTAAGCCTATTTTTCACCTATGTAAAATGTAAACAGCAAAATATGTAGAATGAGTTGTATTAGAATTACTGTATTTCTTTAACACAAAATAATTCAGTCCATGGAGTCTGCATGGCTGATATGAATGAAATATTAATTGATTTTATAAACAGAAGGACGATATTTTTCGATGAAGTTTTAAGCATAAAGTTTATGAATTGTAGCTCCATGGTCTTAATTTTTAAATAAAATAAATTATTATAGTATTGTGATGAATGAAATGGAGAAAGTTATGAATGAAATCCTGCTTTTATAGAGAGATCCAGGCGTGTTATTTTTTCTATGACGTCATTTGAATTAATTTCAGTTGTTTTCGATGAAGTTTTCAAATATAATAAATTATCGTAGTATTATGATAGATTTAAAAATATTACCGTGGAATGTACTGCATTTTAGAGATATTTAAACCACGCAATTTATATTTCAATGCCGTCTTTTGAATGAAGTTCATTTTATTCAATGAAGGTTTAAGTTTTCAAATATAATAAATCAATGTAGTATCGTGATAAGTTTTAAAATATTACCGAGGAATGTATTGCATTTTCGACTTTTTTAAATAAAATTGCATTGAAGTTGGAAAGTGTTTCATAATCAATGCTTTAAGCATGATTGATCTTTCTTGTTTTTCATGATTTTGTAGTGAAGAATACTGTAGGGCAACTTCTATAAAAAATCCACTGGAATATCGTGAAAATTTGCAAAGATATCGACGAAATAGTGATCAGTTTTTCTCTGACTGTCTGAAAGTACCTGTATGATAAGGGGTTTTCCACAAATTGACATTCTACAAATTCATCGGACACCCCTGTTCTGAAAATGAACTAGTCCAATTTTATGCAAATAATGATCAAAAGTCTCCGGACACCCCTATACGGGATGGATTCTGTCAGTGACGTGAAATTTCTAGTTCTCAGACAAGTATAAAAGAAGTCAGACGGGTTAACAAATTTAATTTCAAAGCCAGAAAAGTAAAATGGGAGAAAAATGTGAGCTAAATGAGTATGAACGTGGTGAAGTGATTGGTTGTCACCGCTGTGGAAAATCTGTTCGTGAGATTTCTGTCATGTGGCCCGTTCCACCGTAAATGATGTTATCGTGAATTGGAAACGTACAGGTGCTACTATTGTGCATGCACGCGCGCGCGACCTGGACAACCATTCCGCCTTGTAGAAGGTGACCGCAGAGTGCTGAAGAGAGTTGTGAAAGCGAACTGCATGCAATCGACAGAAATAGTTTGTTCGGAATTTCAGGAAGTCTCTAGATGCAACGTCAGCACAATGACAGTTCGTCGGGAGCTGCGAAGTCTTGGTTTTCATGGACAAGCATCTGCATATAAACCAAGCATTACCGCAACCAATGCCAAACTTCGCTTACAGTGGTGCAAAGCGTGCAAAAAATGGAACCTTCAGCAATGTCGTCATGTGTTATGGAGCGACGAATCACGGTACACCTTTGGCAATCCAATGATAGAGTCTGGGTGTGGAGAATGACGGGTGAACGCCTTTTACGTGACTCTATTGTGCCACAAGTTAAGTTTGGTGGTGGAAGCATAATGATTTGGGCTGTTTCTCATGGCTCGAGATTGGTTTTCTTATTCCTGTGAAGGGAACTCTGAAGACGGAAGGATATCTCGATATTTTGGACAATTCCATGCTGCCTGCATTGTGGCAACAGTTTGGAGTGGATCCATTCTTGTTTCAACAGGATTGTTCTCCTGTCCGCAAAGCACAGGCTGTGCAGAGTTGGTTTGCTGACATGGATGTTGAGGAATTGGACTGGCCTATTCAGAGCTCAGACCTCAGTCCCATAGAACACCTATGGGATGAATTGGAACGTCGAATACGAGCTGGGCCAAAACGCCCCACATCGGAGGCAGAGCTGACTAGTATTCTTTTAAAAGAATGTCGTGCAATTCCTGCTGCAACATTCCAGAAATTAGTGGATAGCCTCCCTGATAGAGTGGCAGCCTTCATTGCAGCAAAAGTTGGCCCCACTTCATACTACTTTGTGACTTTTCTGAAGGAGAAGCAAACCATACAGGAGTCAGGGTAGTTTTGATATGATCGTGTATATATATTTAGTATATTCGTTAATTGTATTTACTCCAGTTTGACTATCCTATGATTTACGATTTAAAACGTCAATTTATGGAACCCCCTCCTTATCATCCAGGTACTTTCAGAGAGTCGGAGAAAACTGACCACTATATCGTCGATACCTTTGTGAATTTTCACGATATTCCAGTGGATTTTTTTATAGAAGTAGTCCTTCAATATTCACTACAAAATCATGAAAGAAAACTATTGCTATGTTTCGCGCCTGCGCAGTAAAATCTCAGTTTCTTTAAATGTTTATAACTCATCGTATATTCAATGCTTTAAGTTTCAATTGAAGTATAATGTTTTTCTTGGACGTTGACAAATGTTCTGTAAGTTTCGTGAAATTTGATTGAAACCTATGGATATTGTAAGCAAAAAACGTGTAACAAAAATTTTTTTTTTTTAAGAAACGTTTATATTTTCATGAATATACGTTTTTGTTTTACGAAAATGCTTATACACATTGAACAAAGCTAGTTAACTATTTTGTGGGAAGTTACAAATCGTTTCCAGCTTTTTATGATACAGGGTGATCAAATATATCCCCCCCCCCGTTTTCAATAGTTTGGTGGTCTTCTAAATGCACAAGTCACCGAAACTTTATTAGAAAGTGTGCTTTCAAGCATGTTATTCACACCACCAAAGTTACAGAAGACTTCGTCAAGTATTTGTTTAGAAATTAGAAAAACATTCTAACATCAAAAGTGTCCGGACACTTTTGATCATATAGTATACTTTCCCTATACATTATGTATGTAGGTAAAGTAAAAATACTGATGCTTGACCCGAGCTTTTCAGGTGACAGGATTTGTTGAGTATTGATAAGTATGTGGGGGAATTAATTTTGAAAACTTTTCTCGGGCTATGTTGTCGAGGTCAGAGTGGGGTTTTGCTTCTTCCAACTTGGTGGGTTAATCAGACCTTGAGTATGAGTTGTGGGACTTTTTTGCAGATTAGAGAATTATTAACAGTACTGCTATTAATGCAGTGTTTATAGATCTATTAGAGATTTCACAGGATCTATTGAGTTTAATTAATGAGTTTAATGGTTATCACAATATCACAATTGAAGAGCTGCCAACGGGAACCATATAAGTCTATTTTTGCTATTTTTTATTTTTTAATGTTAGCTAATAAGAAACAAATCGGCCTTTAATTTGGATTGGTGCAAGAAGGAGGTATGCCAGTTTGGTCTTCACTGAGATACAGTTACCTCAGACAGCAGTTTCAATAGACAATTCACGATTAAAGGATAAAACACAAAGATGTGATGAAATTTGCCACATACTATGTACCCCTAGAAAATTTGTTTTACAATCAGCTTGGGCCAGAAGCGTGAAACGATGGATGTCAGACATCATAGATACTAATGATGGGTAACCATTGGACTTTGTTCTTTAATAAAGTCACATTTATGATGTTATCTAATTAGTTACGAACTAGAAAAGAGCAATTTAATGTTACAACTGATTGCAGTATTCACACTACTATATTTTATATTTCCATAAAGCTACATTTTGCTCTAATATCCAATTATTTATCCACCTTGGTGCACTAACGAGATACATCCATTGCAGTTTTTTGCTTTTCTTGGAACTATAATAAGTAAAATACTTTTTTTCATGCCTTCAAGCAATAAGTAATTTGCATTTATTTTTTTATAACATAGTTACTTGCAATTTAGTGTGAAAGAAGAATTTTCTATCCATATTTTTGGCTTTCCTGAAAAATTGGCGCCATTAAATGTTTTTAAGCAAAGTGCTGATTTTACTTTTGGTACGAAATATAGTACGGACAACTTCTCAAAAGTTTGCAATTTTCTGTGTCTCCATTAAATTGCCATTCAGATTTGTTTAATTAGAGAGGTATAAAATCGAAAGTTGTTTTTCATGAATTATTAATTTTTCCCAAACATGCCTATTTGCAAATATTTTCTCTCAAATGCTCAAATAATCAATTGCTGCTGTTGAACATTCACAAAACAACTCGCAGGCATGGCTGTAATAGAGTCTTAATCCTACCATAGCTCACAAATCGCCCGACACAAGCTAACTCAAGATACTTGTATGTTGGATAGCCTGAACTATATTGATTTTTAAGTCATGTACTTGCCCAGAGTTATGTTGCAATGTATTAAACATTTTTTTTGCGAATTATTTGCATGTATTTTGTGTAAATACTCATTTGCAACTTTTCTAAATAAGGAAATTGCCTGGATGAAAACTTCCAAACTCAAACCGGACCAGCACTAAATTGCTCAAAAAATATTTGGTTTAATCCAGCTCATTTTAGGTCCTGTCAGGTTAAGTCCAATGGTTATACTCAAGACATCTCTACTTATAATAGGAAAAGTAATAAGTTTAAAGATGTCGAGACAAAATTGAAAAAAGAACCTGATAATATTGATCTCCATCTTTCCGTTTCTCATCCTCCACCAGTCGTGTGTGATTATTCCCCACTGAACCGAGATGGCGCACAATAGGAAATTCATTCCGACCCCGGTGTAACCGTACTTCCAAAGAAAGGCGTACAAGTATCCAATCCCCAAAAATATCATCGCATTGACGTCCTGGAATACTGTAAATAAATAAATAGAAACATAAGTGAATCTCAAATTTGTGAGAATCTTGAAAGAATCAGTTGGGATAAGAATTTTTCGAAAGGATAATTTGCATGCAAGGCCGCATTCTAGAGGTCGAAACAAAACCACGATTGAACAAAACATTTTGTTCGGAAAAAAGAAGAGTGTTTGACGAAATTGAATGGTGTTGGAACAAAACGTTGTTTCAAAATAAAAAAATTGCTCATCGAACTTTAAACATTTGTTTATCACCCTGAAAATGTTCGATGCAAGTATTTTGAAGAATAAATCAATTTATGTATCTTGGCTACTAAAATTTATTTTCATGTTTGAAGCGCAGCAAGGTCAGCTGGGCTTCTTTGGCATTGTCTCAAACACACTTTTGCTTCTGACGCTGTTTTTCAAAGACTATTTGACCGATTTGTGCGAAATTTGGGACATTTATAAAATTTACCAAGGCGTATGTTAAAATTCGATCTGTGGACTCAGAAGTCCTAGGTTTTTATGCAAATTTTATGAGGAAAATGATTTTTGAAACTTTCGCGAAATAACTATTGTTGAACCCTTGTTGCCATTTAATGTTTTGACACGTGATGTATAGTTTGCAGTTAATTAAAAAGATTTTAAATACTTAAAACAGAAAACAGATTACGTAACGTGGTAAAACTGTATTTTAATAAGTACTGTAAGGAATGAATAAAAATTTTGCACACCAAGGTTTCCGAGAGTGCTGAATCAAATGTCAAAATTTATCCACGTTTCAATTCCTGCTTTTTTTTCAAATATGATTTTTCATAACTAATAATCGATATTAGAAATTTGTTTGAAGAGAGAAAATGGTATACATTTCATTTGGGTTATTTAGTATAATAGTATAAATCAGGAATTAACTTGAGAGGCTAATTATTTAAAAATATATATTAAAAGGAAACTGCAGCATCAATTTAAGCTTGAAATTTCAAGTAGTCACAATTCTCTAATGACTTGAGTGAAATATACACATTTTATATAAATTTCTAGTGCTTTGACCTGGAGAACCAGAATTCTGTTATCTAAAGATAGTGTTTTCCTTTGAAAATATCAAGTTGGTGCAGAGCTTTATATGATGACGACCCTTTATGCAAATTAGTTGTTCATTTGGTTACAGCAGGCATTTATGCTGCTTTTAACGAAGTTATTTGAATTTTATGCTTTAGCAGCAGTTTGAGCACCTATTGTTAATAATACATTTGGCTTCACTGTACGACCCGAGGAGCGGCGTTCGAATGTTTTTTGACCGACAGTACCAGCCAAATCGAATGTCACAGTTGTGTCTGCTCGGTGAATTGCCATTAATCGAAAATCAACTGATGGACAGCTGCGGTAAAATGTCTTGTAAATTCCCAGTACAGTATATTGGACAAGGGAAGTGAGTCGTAATTTCGAATTCGTGTTTACAAAAGAATTTATGGGTTTTGACCACCCCTAAGTTCAAATTGAACGTTTTGTGGCCATGGCTGTGTGTATGCGTGTGCACATCTGTAATATTCATATGTGTCTTTGTGAGTCTCTGGGTACAATATTTCAAAAACGAATGGAGCGACTCGAATGAAATTTTGTGAAATTAACACAATTAGAACCCTGCTGATTTTAAGCGCAATCAAATACTTGGAAGATCCTAAATTTTTGAACGCGTTTCTGAAAAATTCATAAAAAATCAGGACTGGCAATCATACTAATAAACATTTTTTTTATTCGTAATTTATCATTAGGAAACTAATTACATTCATTTTAGAACCTGGCATACATAAACTTCGAGATATGTTGTCTGTTTGTTTTTAAATTTTAAAAATTTATGTAAAATAAAAAAGTCAAATGTGGGCATACCATGACTTTTCCTACAGACTCAAGTTTATTTTCTCTTTATTTTTTTCATAATTCATTAAATTGAGTTTAATTGCACAAAATACCAAGGATAATTATTTGAAATTATACTGAATTTGCAGTTTTATTGCATTTTATGATTTTATTTGGCAATTAGACGTGTTTTTAACGGCGATTTGGTAAACAGCAAATAAACTAAAATATCTCGAGAACGGTTAATCTTATAGTTATGGGGTTGGTCTTATTCCTTTTATCGTTAAAAATTATGTATAAAATAAGCATTTAATTGATACATTTGAGCATACGTAGCCTTTTACTTTAGATTTTGATGACTTTTCCGGGCCACTTCACAGAAAGGCAACTTTTTTTCCCGGAGAGAACCAGAATCTAATTAGCACCAGGGTAACCCACAAGTGACTTATCTTCCAAACTTTGTGAAATTTGGTTCATTAGTTTTTCAGCTAGAGTGGATACGTGCTACTTTTGCGGGTTATTTCGCAAAAGAAAGACAGGTTCTTTTTCCCGAATCATACCAAAATCTATCTAGGGCAGATACATACATTGCACAGACAGACGCGCACACACAGACCTTATGCTAAAAGAGTTTTTTCTGGTTCTATAGTGATCGAAACGTGTAGTTCCGTCGAAAACTCGAGTTGCGATTTTCGACATGATTCCAATACTTTCCCTATACATTACCATGTATTGCAGGGAAAATAAAAATGATTATTGTTGAGTAATTTGTCCTTTCGCATGCAACATTATGCTATATATATGAAATGAAATGGAACGTGGCTGCCATTCGATTTCACAAAGATCTGCTACAGGAACTCTACCCAACATCTTTGTTTTCAACTCTGCAGCTACCATAGCTGAGGTCCTGATATTAATGCGCTTTACGGGTTGAGGGTTGAAGGCCCAGACCACACAACTAACCCAAAGGCTTATGGTAGTTTAATGTGTGGCCGGACGGATTGAGGGTGGAAGACATTTCTGAGGATATCAGTTGCTTAGATCTTCCTTCACAACCTACCTCAACCCATATTTCCTACCTTTGCATCTATTCATGAACGAAGATTTTTATGGGGGGGGGGGGGCTACAAAATTTTGCTAGTTAAATATGAGCAAGTTAGACTTAAATTAGTATTACACCCATTGAAGTTTTACAATTTTATTGTTAAATGCGAAATCTCGCTAAATGCGGACTCGTTGTTAGTGGGTTCCACTGCATCTAAATTTCTTTTGTAACCAATCGATATTAAATCACCTGGATAGTTTGGGGTGAAGCTTTTGTCCTTGTGATCCTGTCCACAATCTTGCGGTGATTTATTATGCCTGAAACCCGCTTCCATCCAGATCTGCGTCATACGTCTGCGTCATATATAATATTATATATTATATATTATAATATATAATATATAATACTGTATATTATATATTATAATATATAATAAAGCTGGCAAAAATCACGATGAAGATTAAGTATAGAGAACCATGATAGGGTCCATGAAAATTTTTCCCCAGAGCCATTGGGATTTTCATGGTCCTTAACGACATCACTGCCTTTGTACTCCTATATTCCTGCACATCATAAACATTTCTAGATCCGTACCTCCCATTTAAGACAAACCACTTTTTACTACTGTGATAATTCAGATTTCTAATCCCTGGATAACCAAAGATTGCGAAATTTTGAATTTTGAGGTGATTTTTAAAAAATAATTTATAATTAATTGAATGTTTAAAATTTTCACTTTTACAACTTCTATTCCAAGATCGGGACCATTTATGATAAACTTCTTCTTCCTACAGACATAATTCGCGCGTTTATTAAATCCCTGTGCAGACACACATAATCAGATGCCTTTACATAAGTGTAGATATCAATTCTTATACGATCCTCGTATATTAACTCACCTGGATAGTTTGGCACAAAGCTATTCTCTTTCGGATCCTGTCCGCCATTTTGAGGTGATTTATTGTGGCTGGGATGTGCTGCATCTAGATCAGCTCCGTACTTCGCAAAAATTGCGAAAATCACGATGAAGAACAATTGGAGAACGATGATTGTCCATGCAAATTTTCCACTCAGCGCCATCACGGTTCTCACGGCCCTTCCTTAATGAATCCGAATGCCTTTGTACTGTTGTGTTCCTGAACAGAAAAGATAGATATGATTAACAAACATGTATGTCCTTTTGGGATGATAACGGAAGTAATTAAAATGTCGCCGTGCTTTATACCGATTTCGAAGGTCTTCTTTGCAAGCGTTTTTATCGCAACCTTTCATTTAACTTGATTCGGAGCTTGCTTGTTTGCACGTTTGTTTGCATTGATTTTTTCTTTTGAGTTTCCTGTCTCCCAATTTATTGTTTTATAAAATTTTATGCCCATTTCATTAGCTTTTAGCTAATATCATCTTAACTTACAATATTCATCTTCTTCAAAGACGTTACCTACCGACTTTGCTGTATGTTTGTATGTGTGCTTGTAAGAGAGAGATTATATAATGAAAAGATATAAAAAAATACTTCATTACTAAAATGGCATCAGACAATGAAGTAAAGGTATGGACATCCCTCAAATAGCCATCTTCGTCCTTTCAGCCACAAAAACCACTTGGTACGTTTTCTCTTTTTACTTTCCCTGCAGTACATGGTAATGTATAGGGAAAGTATTGGAATCATGCCGAAAATCGCAACTCGAGTTTTCGACGAATCTACACGTTTTGAGACCTCTAAAATACTATTTTTAGCGTGACGTCTGTGTGTGTGTGTCTGTCTGTCTGTGCAGATTTTGTATCCACTCTAACTAAAAAACTAATGAACCGAATTTCATAAAATTTGGTAGGTATGTCACTTGTGTGCAAATCTGGTGCTGATTAGTTTTGGGTACGATTCAGGATAAAAGAACTCGCCTTTTTTGCGAAATGACCGGCAAAAATTTTATCCACTCTAGCTGAAAAACTAATGGACCGAATTTCACAAAATTTGGTAGATAAGTCACTTGTAAGACACCCTGGTGCTGATAAGATTTTGGTATGATTTGGAAAAAAATAACTTGCATTTTTTTTGCAAAATGGCCCTCAAAAATTGCTAAAATCTAAAATAAAAATCTACGTATGCTCAAATATAACCATTAAATGCTTGTTTAATACGTAATTTTTAACGGAGAAAAGAATAAGACTAACCCCGTTACACTAAGACCAGCCGTTCTCGAGATATTTTAGTTTTTTAATATTTTCTCTACGCCACTTTTAAAAATAAGTCCAGTTATCAAATGAGAACGAAAATTGAATTAAAAGTGAATTAAATTTAATTAAAATAAAAAGAATGTGAATATAAGTCAGCAGGGAAAGTCATGTGCTGCCCACATCAGATTTTTTTTGCTTTATATTACTGTATTAACAAAATATATTTTGCTAGTTATTTGATCCACACGTAAGTATATGAACTTAACGAAGCAGAAAAAGAGCGAAATAGAGGAACTAATAATTAGACGTGTTTATGTCATAGCTCGGAGAAATAGAATATAATTGACAAATCATTAAATACATTAGCGTAATTTTTATATGAAAAACTTTAAAGAAATATGAATTGATAACTGAATAGCTCTTTTGAATAATGGGAGCAGAAGGAAAAATCTGATGTGGGCAGCACATGACTTTCCCTGCAGACTCAAATTCATATTTTCTTCATTTCTTTAATAATTCATTAGATTGAGTTTAATCGCGCCAAATAACACTAAATTTGCAATTTTAACTCAATTTTTGTTTTTGTTTGGTAATTGGACACTTTTCCGATAGCGGCGTAACAAAAATGCAAGAAATCTCAAATATCTTGAGAACGGTTATTCCTAAAGTATAATGGAGTGCGTTATATTCTTTTTCTCGTCAAAAATTGCATATAAAACAAAAATTCATTTGATATATTTGAGCATATATAGTCTTCTTTTTTCGATTTTGGCGATTTTTGCCGGCCATTTCGTAAAAAGGCAGGTTGTTCTCCGAATTGTACAAAAATCTAATCAGTACCAGAGTGTACCACAAGCAACTTATCTACCAATTTTTGTGAAATTGAGTCAATAGTATTTTAGCCAGTGTGGATACATGAAATTTTTGCGGGCCATTTCCTAAAAAAAGGCAGGTTGATCTTTTCCGAATCTTACCAAAATCTAATCAGCACCAAGGTCGACCACAAGTGATTTATCTACCAAATTTTATGAAATTAAGTCGATTAGTTGAGTTTAAAGTGGAAATATACAATTTTTGCGGGCTATTTCGTAAAACAAGGCAGGTTGTTCTTTTTCGAATCGTACCAAATTCTAATCAGCACCAGGGTCGACCACAAGTGACTTATCTACCAAATATTATAAAATTTAGTCGATTAGTTGAGTTTGAGTGGAAATATACAATTTTTGTGGGCCATTTAAAAAAAAGGCAGGTTGTTCTTTTCCGAATCGTATCAAAATTTAATCAGCACCAGGGTGACCTATAAGTGACTTATGTACCAAATTTTGTAAAATTTGATCAATTAGTTTTTCAGTTACAGTGGATAAGGGCAATTTTTGAGGGCTATTTCGCAAAAAAAGGCAGGTTCTTTTATTCCGAACAGTACCCAAAACTAATCAGCACCAGGGTCATACCCAAGTGACTTACCTACCAAATTTTATGAAATTCAGTCCATAAGTTTTTGAGTTAGAGTGGATACATACATTGCACAGACAGACACACAGACAGACACACATACAGACACATACATAGACTTCACGCTAAAAATAGTTTTTTCGTATTCTAGAGGTCTCGAAACGTGTGTAGATCCGTCGAAAACTCGAGTTGCGATTTTCGGCATGATTCCAATCCTTTCCCAATACATTACCATGTATTGCAGGGAAAGTAAAAATTACACTGGCTACTTGCCATCTTTCAACGATTAGCGATAGAAGATTTATTGATTTCTTCGTTTATAACAAACATTTTGATGTTCTTCAAGCGGTACTTTAAGGTTCGATTAGTTTGACCCATATACGTCGTATTTTAAGCTGTAACCCAGTTTATTATTTATTGTGCCCCAAGTCACGTACTTTACGATAGTATTTTCTTTTAAAGCAGACTTTACAATATCCATAAATTAAATACATCCAACATATTAAAAGTATATATTCCGTCAATATCAAGGGCTTTTTATGTTACTGAGAAACAATTAAGGGCTTTAAAAGCGTTCATTGAGTGTCAAAAAGGTGTCAAAATGAAGTGCCCGCCCCCCCCATAAGTTAATAACTTAGAAATTACAAAACAGCGGGAAATATTTTAAAATGGCCTTTTCTTTAACATACGAAGGATTTATTAAGTATCGATTACTTTGATATTTAGTTATCGATTATGCTTCGCAATCGACAAGTGTATGCATATATGTGGAGTAAATTACTTCCTTTCTTTAAAAATGCCAATATAATGGCATTTTTAAAGAAATCGTAGATTCGGTATGGCTAAGAAATTTCGCCTTTTTTAATCTGCCTAATGATATTGTAATTTTTCAATATTTTTGTTGCATATTTGTGAGGTTCTTTCACAGCTCGGAATAAACAGTCAATACATCACTTGTCTAAACACCCAGAAGTCGTTTGATCCCTTTCATATAAAGACTTCATACTATCCTCCGAATGGTGCGGCTTGCTCTGGTAAACGACACTACTGTACAAAATGAATTAATAAAGTGTAAGAAGAAAAAATTGGTAGATTTGATATGGCTAAGAAATTTCGCCTGAAATTAGAAGGAGGAAAATGTTAAGATTTTCTCACAGCTGCATTAGCTCAGCCGGAAGAAAGCTAGTTTCAAGTTAAAGAGATCGGACGAATTCTTCTTTAAGTAAGACTCTATAATTCTCAACCTTAATATTGCCCCGGGAAGGGTAACTGGAAATCATGTAGACATATTACATACTTGAAAAATTTAAATTGACGAATGCTTCCCATTGTATGTCGACGAAACTGAACAGCAATAAATGTGGAGTGAATATTTCATTAAAATATCCACAGTATTTCCAAGCTTTAAATGTCTACTCGAAAATAGTTAATAGCATTAACATCAAGGTGTAATGCTTATATATGATATATTATAAATATATCAGAAAAATATGCTTTCTGTGAAAATAATTTTATCATATATGAAAGTGTTCTTATCAGGCAAAGAACCCAAGCTTCAGTCGCCTCGATGCAGCTCAAAGGCAGTAGGCGATGGGTAAACTGCCTCATTGCGACTGCGCAGGAAATATCTTTATGAAACATTTCTTCACTCTGAAATCTTTGTTTTAGACAAAAGATTTTTGGCGCATTGACATGGAAACTCTTCGTTTTTTGAGGAGCAAGGAATTACGTTTATTGTACGCGAGACGCTGCTTCATATTTCAAATGAAGATAAACATAACAGAAAAGGTTTCAAACTTTAGTGTAGAGTAACATACGTTGCAATTTCAGCATTAAATACTTTTCCCCTGAAAAGGTCAAACCCTATGGAAACATCAAAGAATGGAAGATAAGTTGTTAAAAATTTGAGATAAACGTGTAGAATGTTCTCCCCCCCTCCCCACCCATTCCCTTTTTCTATTCGCAGAAATTTTCACCGTTAATATTAGATATTCAAACATGTTTACAGACTGCATATCAAAATACATACTTATACTATGAATATATAACAATAATAGAAATAATGATGTGATTAAATTGATTTTAAAGTTATGTGGTTAGTTCAGTAATTCGCAACTTATTTTGTTCATCTGAATCCTTGAAATATTTTGCAAAATTTCACAGAACCCCTAATTGGCTAACAGATATTATATTCAACAGGAATAAATTACAGGAATAAAGTTAATAAATAATAATTTATTCATACATTTGATTAAAATATTACAAGAGTATTCATTGCCCATTTTTTTATCCATTAACTACTATTTTTTTTTAAAAAGTGCCAGCCAGTTTCACATTACATCTGGCTCAGTAGTGACAAAGATATATTTTGTAACTATTTTGTAAGTAATGTTTTCCTGCTAATGTAATTATCACGTTAAAACTTCAATAATTTCATTTTTGTAAATAATTTATGAAAAGTGGTAAGTTGTATTAATTTGCAAGTTGTTGTTTTGCAAATTTTCGTGGAATCCCGACCATAGGTTCGCAGAGCCTTAGTTGGAAATCAATGGGTTAGGTACTGAAAATGAACATTTCTTTTTATAGAATTGAAAGAATGAGTTGCGGAAATGCTTCTATTTTAGAAATCGTAGAAAAGTAGCAGAAAAGTCCAATTCATACGTAGCACTCACGTTGGAGTGCAGATCTAAATAATTAGGGTCGACAGAAGCGTAAGTTTGAATAAATATATTTCTGCCGAAGCCTATTTGTGACGCTCTAGCAGCAGTACATACAAGTATAATCCAAATTAGCATTTCATCCTCGCGCCCTTGAGACCGATAAATGAAATCCCATTTCGAAATATATCCCATTTCGAAACTATAGATTGAAATACTAGGGAATTAAACCAATTAATGTGTGAATTTATCGACAAGTAGATAAGCTAAAATGATACATAATTAGAGTTTTTAGAGTTAAATCATCAAATAATAACTTATCAGATCTTATGACAAAATAGCAGATACAGAATTAACATAAGTGTATAAGTATTATTATAATCTCCAAGTGGCATTTAGCTCATCCATGTCCGCCAAGTTCTTGGTTAGGAATTTTCTCAGACATATCGATTCTTCTTACATAAAAGCAACTAATTGTACGTTGACTGACAGTCACTTACTTCTATAGTGTATTTCAGCTAGCTAGGCACAAGTATAAAACATTTGTAAATTGGTGTAAGGCACAACACTTCCAAAATTGTCAGGAAATATGAATACCAGAAATCCATACAGAAGATTATACTTGTACGTCTACTGGCTATTCAGCTTAAGCGCTTTGTGGCCATTGCCAAGTTTTAAAGCATCTTTCATGTGGACAAAAATCTTATTGGGTGTATATTACTTCGTAAATTCTCTTTCGTATTTGCTTCAGCTCTTCGTGAATATTACCTACCTCATCAATTACAAATTTTCGACCCAGACTGTAGCTAATGCGTTCATGTTAGTCATAGGAGGCATTCATCGGATAGGTCTTATGTATCGCATGAACCAACTTCAGAAATTGTCGTGTCGGATAAATTGCAGATTCGAAGCAATTGACCATGGCGAATGCAATGTCAAGTTATTTTGGATTCGTTTGTGGATTGTTATAAGCAATACCTTGTACCTATTTTTGATGATAATAACTCTATTATCATCAATAAATAATGAAGATTTTCCATCCTTCTTTCCCAATCCTCAAACAATAATGCAGCGTTATATTATAGGCATATTATTTGCCACCACAACATTCTCATTTTTTGTCATTCCCATTAACACTTTTGCAATTTATTATTCTTTGATTTGTCAGCAGATTCGTATAATACTCGTTTGCTTTGGAAATAGGATAAATTCCTCACCAAAGATGAATTGCAAGCTGAAACTGAACTTTTTCACAGATATTCGATCAATGGTGAAGTCTGCAGATCGTTTGGTATCTTTCTTCGTTTGCACAACGGTTTTCTTCAACGCAGCTGTGATGTATTTTACTGTTTCTGTATTTCTGCAGAATAATTTGTATAATCGTCTAACAGCGAATGCTATTCATATTCTTTGCATCAACAGTTTTATTGCATTTTTTGTACTGACTGTATCCGCGTTGCGTGTATATGAAGTATCCTCGGATATAGTTGACAAAGCTAGCTTCGTAGAAGAAGATAGCTATTACAACCAGCTACTTTTCTTTCGAAGCATAGATAGAGAGACCACAATGACGATGTGGGGCATTATGCCTATTAAGAGAAGTTTTATACTTGCAACATTTGGCACATTGATAACTTACTGCATTCTCATGTTTAATTTACAAACTGAGAACTAGAGTGAATTTCTCTTAAGAAGTCCGCAGAAAGTGAGGCGAGTTCTTTGTAGTGGTAACCGAGCAGTTTAACTCAACACGTTAGATGTAGTGAATCATCAAGGGCTCATAAACATATAACATATAGTTTAGATTTTTTCTAGGACGCTATTACTTTATATCATTGACTTTCAATTCACTAGCATTAAGGCGAACGTAATATTTTGTACATGAAAAACAGGAATGAGGAACAAGTACAGAAAAAATGTTTCACTTCAATCTGGAATTTCTAGGAGGATAATATAGAGCCTACATTGACTATTGAAGAAAAGGTTCGATCTAGCAACTCAAAGGATAGCGCGTCAACTATTCAGCTGGAAATTCGTGGTTGAATCAAGGTTGGGAGACGAAACACATTTTACACTTCATATGCTTTTTAATTCGCATTTCAGATAATATAGTGAATAAGAGCGTGAATTTTAAGAGTGCAGAGCAGTTTAGGTGTTGGTCTTAAGGAAAAATATTGGCTTTGTACAATTGTGTGATACATGACTATAAGAGTCCTGTTTTTACCTACTGTCAGTTTCTTTTTATTTTTCTCGAAATATGTCTAAAAATTGTTAATTTAACTTGTAATGTTTGAGCGTTTTTAAATAAACTTGTATAACATATATGTAATAAATAGATGCATAACCGGAACTTGTTGAACATTTTTGGCCGATAAGTTACGATAGCCCCAAGTTAGAATGTTCATAGTTGTCCTTATTTACTCTTCACTTTTTATTACAACTACAGGTAATACTGGAAACGGCATAGGGGCTTTCAATGTACTATTTTATTTACTTCAAAATATTGATTTAAGCATCCGAGGCTATATGCTCTAGGTCATAGACCCGTAATACAGGGCCGTTGTGGTCCATAATACGAACCGTAATACGAACTGTTGTGGTCCACAATACGGACCACCGTTTTGGTTCATAATACTGACCGCTGTGGTCCGATAAACAGCAATATCGGATCACCTTATGGTTTCTAGCTCTTGCAGAATGAAAGACTTACGTGTTCCAGACGCATTTGTAAACTTATGTAGGAATGCGAAACGAGTCAACGATAAGTACGACAGACACCGTTTGTACAATCTTTTATTTAACTTGATCCAGAGTTTGTTTGTTTGTATGTCAGTTTAATTAAAATCTTTCAGGCCCTATCTAATCAAGTGAAATTAATCATAGTGACACTAAATTTGCATGTCGTTGTCTTTTGTGGCACTTTTTGATTCTTTTGATTTTCACTCTTATCGGGCCGGACCGTCCTGGGCCGGGACGCAACAGCCCACTGGTTAGAGCGCGTAGATTGCACTCGGACGAAGCAAGATTAATTCCCGCCTCTGCCCAAACTGTCGCCTTGTTCACATGCAGTACGATCACTTTAAACATGTAGGTCCGTTAGTCCTTCCGAGAAGTTGGTGGTAGGAGAAGGAGGGTACGGTCGTTGTGGTTGTTTCCCCTACTGGGTTCCGATTTAAATTGGGTGGCACTTCCCGGCCGTCCAAACAGATACGTTACACCTTCGAGAAGGTCAGACGGTATGGAACAGAGAAGACTGTTCTGGGTCCGCCATAAGAATATACTCGTTTTTCAAAGCCTTAACTTAACCAATCAAGTTCTATTTCTCATAATAACATGAAAATTGGCATGTCGTTGTCTTTTGTGGCATATTTTAATTCCTTTGATTTTCAAACTTATCGGTCTAGCCTGTTCTGCTCCCTCCATATGAACTAAGTACTCGTTTTTGGGGAATAACTTGAAAACCAGAGCAGTTAGAAAGTCCAAATTGAGGATGTCGTTGTCTTTCATACATTTAAATTACATATATTTTAATAAATATATTTTTCATACATTTAAGTTACATAAAAATAATAAAATATTGTTCATTAAAAAACTATTTCTTTTTCTCTTTTTTTTAGATACGGTAAGAATGTAAGATGCATATGTTACATGAGGAGAAAATAATGTATACTTCGGGTAAAATTTACTTGTATGCATTGTGTAAGCTATGACCAGCTATTTTTTCAGTTTTATCTTCATACGTTTATTAGAAGTACACCGATTAGATAGTTTCCACGGAAACAGAATTCATTTTCGAATATTAATCTATAGTACTTTTATATTGAAATGTAAAACAAGAATTTCGATGGCCGCGTTCTTGTTTTCTTTAGTGATGGCGTTCTGTTTTCTAACCTGAAGAAGGAGGCTGTCTTGATGTACTAAATCGGTTGATACTTGTATCAACTTTTTATGCAGTTTATTAAAACTTTTTTTTTCTGATAGTGCATAGATGAATTTGGGAAGAATATAATAAGTCTATTGCTGTTGGAAATTTTTATTTATACAAATCCAAAACAGAAGTTGGTGAGCACAACGAAAGGTGATAGAGTTCCCTAATATATCTAAATATATTTAATATTTATAATATTAAATATAAATCCATTCAAGACAAAGTTTAATTCAAATTTTTATTTTAATAAGGATAAAGGTACCGTTTTAATAGAACTGTTTAATTTCTCAGACTAAGACACTAAAGCACCTTTATCAAAACGATGCTTCGTTTTGATTTTCTCTTCTGAGTTTCCTGTCTCCCAATTTATTGTTTTGTAAAATTTTATGTCCATTTCATTAGCTTTTAGCTAATATTATCTTAACTTACAATATTCATTTTCTTCAAAGACGTTACTTATTGACTTTTCTGTATGTTTGTATGTGTGCGTGTAAGAGAGAGATTATATAACGCAAAGATATAAAACAATTCTTCGTTATTAAAAGGGCATCAGATAATGAAGTAAAGGTATGGACAACTCTCAAATAGACTTCGTCCTTTCAGCCACAAAAATCCACTTAGTACGTTTTCTCTTTTTTGCTTTACACTACTGTATTAACAAAATATTTTTTGCTAGTTATTTGATCCACCCGTATGTATATGAACTTAACGGATCAGAAAAAGGGCGAAATAGAGGAACTAATAATTAGACGTGGTCATGTCATACCTCGGAGAAATAGAGTGTAATTGGCAAATTATTAAATACATTATTGTAATTTTACATTAATTAATTGTTCATTCAAGCGGTACTTTAAGGTCCTATTCGTTTGACCCATATACGCGCATTTTAAGCTGTAATCCTATTTATTATTGATTGTGCCCTAAGTCACGAATTTTACGATAGTATTTTCTTCTAAAGAAGACCCTACAATATCCATAAATAAAATACTTCCAACATATTAAAAGCATATATTCAATCAATATCAAGGCTTTTTATGTTACTGAGAAACAATTAAAGGCTTTAAAAGCGTTTATTGAGTGTCACAAAGGTGTCAGAATGAACAATAGTGCTCCCCCTGCCGTATGTTCATAATTTAGAAGATTAGAAAACAGCTGGAAATATTTTAAAATGGCCTTTCCATTAACGTACGAAGGATTTATTAAACATCGATTACTTTGATAATTAGTTATCGATTGTGCTCCACAATCGACAAGTGTATGCATATGTATGGAGTTCCTTTCTTTAAAAATGCCAATATAATGTCATTTTTAAAGAAATCGTAGATTCGATGCGGTTATGAAATTTCGCCTCTTTTAAATTGCCTAATGATTCTGTCATTTTTCAATATTTTTGTTGTATGTTTGTGAGGTTCTTTCATAGCTCGTAAAAACAGTCAATACACCGCTTGTCTAGAGACCTAGAAGCCGTTTGATCCTTTTCATATAATGACTTCATATTATCGTTCGAATAGTGCTGCTTGCCCTGGTAAACGACACTACTGTACAGAAAGGACTGATAAAGTGTGAGAAAATAAGAGTCATGGATTCGATGTGGCTAAGAAATTTCGCCTCAGATTAGAAGGAGGAAAATGTTAAGATTTTCTCACAGCTCCATTAGTTCAGTCGGAAGAAAGCGAGTTTCAAGTTGAAGAGACCGGACGTTCGAATTCTTCTTTAAGTAAGGCTGTATAATTGTCGACCTTAATATTGCCATTAGAAAGGGTAACCGGAAATTACGTAGACATAATACATACATAATACAATTTTTATTGACGAATGCTTCCCATTGAATGTCGTCGAAACTGAACAGCAATAAATGTGGAGTGAATATTTCATTAAATTATCCACAGTATTTTCAAGCTTTAAATGTCTACCTGAAAATATTTAATAGCATTAATATTAATGTGCTATGTTTATATATGATATACTGCAAATGCATCAGAGGAATATGATTTTTATGAAAATAATTTTATCATGTATGAAAGTTTTTTTGTCGGGCAAAGAACTCGAGCTTCAGTCGCTTCGATGCAGCTCAAAGGCAGTAGACGATGGGCAAAATACCTGATTGCGTCTGCGCAGGGAGTCTCTTTAAAAACATTTCATTACTCTGAAATCTTTGTTTTAGACAAAAGATTTTTTGCGCATTGACATGGAAACCCTTCGTTTTTTGAGGAGCTAGGAATTACTTTTATTGTACGCTAGACGCTGCTTCATATTTCAAATGAACATAAACATAACTGAGAAGGTTTCAAACTTTAGTGTACAGTACCATATGTTGCAATTTCAGCACTAAAATTTTTTCCCTATAAAGGTCAAATACTATGGAAACATCAAAGGAAGCTAAGATGTTAAAAAATTTAAGGTAAACGTGTAGAATGTTCTTTTTCCTCCTGCTCTCTTTTACTATATACAGAAGTTTTCACCGTTAATCTTAGATATTCAAACATTTTTAAAGACTGCATACCAATGTACACATTTATACTATGAACATATAATAATAATAATAGAAATAATTAAGTGATTGAATTGATTTTAAAGTTATATGGTTAGTTCAATGATTCTCAACTTATTTTGGTCATCTGAACCCTTAAACTATTTTGCAAAATTTCACAGAACCCCTAATTGGCTGACACATATTATATTCAACAGGGATATATTAGAGGAATAAAGTTAATAATTAATAATTTGTTCATACTTTTAATTAAAATATTATAATAGTATTATTCATTGCCCATTTTTTTATTCATTAACTGCTATTTTTTTAAAAAAGTGGATGGCAGTTTCAATTTACACCTGGCTCACTGGTGACAGAGATATATCGTGTAAATATTTTGGAAGCAATGTTTTCCTGCTAATGTAATTATCACGTTAAAACCTTTTTCATTTCATAATTTCATTTTTGTAAATAATTTTTAAAAAGTGGTAACGTGTATTTATTTGCAATTTTTGTTTTTGCAAATTCTCATGGAATCCCGACTCGCGGAGCCCGGGTTGGGAATCACTGGGTTAGGAATTGCAAATGAACATTGCTTTTTATAGATTTGATAGAATGAGTGGCGGAAAATGCTTTTATTTTAGAAATCATAGAAAAGTAGCAGAAAAGTCCAATTCATAGGTAGCACACACGTTGGAGTACAGATCTAAATAATTAGAGCTGACAGAAGCGTAAGTTTGAATAAGCATATTTCTGCCGAAACCTATTTGTGACGCTCTAGAAGCAGTACATCCAAGTATAATCCAAATTAGTATTTCATCCTCGTGGCCTGGAAAACGATAAATAAAATCCCATTTCGAAACGAAACTATAGATTAAAATACTAGGGAATTCAACCAACTAATGTGTGAATTTATTGACAAGTAGATAAGCTAAAATGATACATAATTGGAGTTTTTAGAGTTAAATCATCTAATAATAACTTATCAGATCTTATGACAAAATAGCAGATACAGAATTAACATAAGTGTATAAGTATTATTATAATCTCCAAGTGGCATTTTGCTCATCCATGTCCGCCAAGTTCTTGGTTAGGAATTTTCTCAGACATATCGATTCTTCTTACATAAAAGCAACTACTTGTACGTTGACTGTCTAAATAGGCAGTCACTTACTTCTATAGTTTATTTAAGCTAGCTAGGCAGAAGTATAAAATATTTGTAAATTGGTGTAAGACACACTTTCAAAACTGTCAGGAAATATGACTACCAGAAACCCATACAGAAGATTATACTTGCACGTCTACTGGTTATTCAGCTTAAGCGCTTTGTGGCCATTGCCGAGCTTTAAAGAATCTTTCATGTGGACAAAAATCTTATTGTGTGTATATTACTTCGTAAATTCTCTTTCGTATTTGCTCCAGCTCTTCATCAATATTAATTACCTCATTAATTACAAATTTTCGACCTGGATTGTAGCTAATGGGTTCATGTCAGTAGTAGGAGGCATTCATCGGGTAAGTCTTATGTATCGCATGAACCAACTTCAGAAATTGTCGTGTCGGATAAATTGCAGATTCGAAGCAATTGACCATGACGAATGCAATGTCAAGTTAATTTGGATTCGTTTGTGGATTGTTATAAGCAATTCCTTGTACCTGTTTTTGATGATAATAAGTGTATTATCATCAATAAATGATAAAGACCTTCCCTTCTTCTTTCCCCAGCAGCAGACAACACAGCGTTACATTATAGGTATATTGTATGCCTCCACATCATATTTATTTTTTGTTATTCCCATGAACACGTTTGCAATTTATTATTCTTTGATTTGTCAGCAGCTTCGCATAATACTCGTTTGCTTTGGCAATAGGATAAATTCCTCACCAAAGATGAACTACAAGCTGAAACTCAATATCTTCATAGCTATTCGATCAATGGTGAAGTCTGCAGATCGCTTGGTATCTGTTTTTGTTTGCACAACGGTTTTCTTCAACGCAGCTGTGATGTATTTTGCTGTTTCTGTATTTCTGCAGAATACTTTGTATAAACGTCTAACAGCGAATGCTATTCATATTCTTTGCCTCAACAGTTTTATTGCATTTTTTGTACTGACTGTATCCGCGTTGCGTGTATATGAAGTATCCTCGGATATAGCTGACAAAGCAAGCATCGTAGAAGAAGATAGATATTACAATCAGCTACTTTTCCTTCGAAGCATAGCCAGAGAGACCACAATGACGATGTGGGGCATTATGCCTATTAAAAGAAGTTTTATACTTGCAACATTTGGCACATTGGTAACTTACTGCATTCTCATGTTTAATTTACAAACTGAGAACTAGAGTGAATTTCTCTTAAGAAGTCCTCAGAAAGTGAGGTGAGTTCTTTGTAGTGGTATCCGAGTAGCTTTATTCAACACGTTAGATGTAGTAATTTACCAAGGTCTCGTAAACATATAGTTTAGATATTTTGTAGGACTCTACGATTTTATATCATCGACTTTCAATTAACGAGCATTAAGGCGAACTTAATATTTTGTACACGAAAAATAGAAATGAGGAACAAGTACAAAAAATGTTTCACTTCAATCTGAAATTAGTGGGGGGAGAATGTAGAGCCTGCATAGACTATTGAAGAAATTATTCGATGCAGCAACTCAAAGGATAGCGCGTAAACTGTTCAGCTGGAAACTCGTGGTTGAAACAAGGTTGGCAGACGAGACCCATTTTACACTTCATATGCTTTTTAATTTGCATTTCAGATAATATGGTGAATAAGAGCGTGAATTTTTAAGAGTGCAGAGCAGCTTAGGTGTTGGTCTTAAGGAAAAATATTGGCTTTGTATAAATGGGTGATACATGACTATATGAGTCTTGTTTTTACCTACTGTCAGTTTTTCCTTATTTTTTTCGAAATATGTCTAAATATTGCTAATTTAACCTTTAATGTTTGAGCGTTTTTAAATAATCTTGTATAACTTATATGTAATAAATAGATGCATAACTGGTACTTGCTGAACTTTTTTGGGCGATAAGTTACGATTGTGGTAGCCCCTTGTTAGAATTTTCATATTGTCCTTATTTACTCTTCACTTTTTATTACAACTACAGGTAATACTGGAAATGGTATGGGGGCTTTCAATATACTATTTCATTTACTTCAAAATATTGATTTAAGCATCCGAGGCTACATGCTCTAGGTCATAGAACCATAATACAGGGCCGTTGTGGTCCGTAATACGAAACCTAATACGAACCGTAATACGAACTGTTGTGGTCCATAATACGGACCGTTGTGGTGCCATAAACAGCGATATCGGATCACCTTATGGTTTCTAGCTCTTGCAGAATGAAAGGCTAAGTGTTCCAGACGCATAGGTAAACTTGTGTAGCAATGCGAAACGAGTCGACGATAAGTGCGTCAGACACTGTATTTACAATCTTTTACTTGACTTGATCCGGAGTTTGTTTGCATGTCAGTGTGATTAAAATCTTTCAGGTCCTATCTAATCAAGTGAAATTAATCATAGTGACACAAAATGTGCATGTCGTTGTCTTTTGTGGCAGTTTTTGATTCTTTTGATTTTCACCCTTATCGGGCCAGACCGTCCTGGGCCGGGACGCAACAGCCCAGTGGTTAGAAGGCGTGGATTGCACTCGTACGCCCTGAGTTCGATTCCCGCCTCTGCCCAAACTGTCGCCTTGTTCACATGGAGTACGATCACGTTAAACATTTAGATCCGTTAGTCCTTCCGAGAAGGTGGTGGTAGGAGAAGGAGGGTACGGTCGTTGTGGTTGTTTCCCCGACTGGGTTCCGGTTTAAATTGGGTGGCACTTCCCGGCCGTCCAAACAGATACCTTACACCTTCGAGAAGGTCAGACGGTTTGGAACAGAGAAGACTGTTCTGGGTCCGCCATAAGAATATACTCGTTTTTCAAAGCCTTAACTTAACCAATCAAGTTCTATTTCTCATAATAACTTGAAAATTGGCATGTCGTTGTCTTTTGTGGCACATTTTAATTCCTTTGATTTTCAAACTTATCGGGCTAGCCGCTAGCCTGTTCTGCTCCCGCCATATGAACTAAGTACTCGTTTTTGGGGAATAACTTGAAAACCAGAGCAGTTAGAAAGTCCAAATTGAGTATGTAATTGTCTTTCATACATTTAAATTACATACTTTTTAATAAATATATTTTTCATACATTTAAGTTACATAGAAATAATAAAATATTGTTCTTTAAAAAACTATTTCTTTTTCTCTTTCTTTTTTTATAGATACGGTAGGAATGTAAGAAGCGTATGTTACATCAGGAGGAAATAATGTATACTTCGGGTAAAACTTACTTGTATACATTGTGTAAGCTATGACCAGCTATTTATTCAGTTTTATCTTCACATGTTCATTATAAGTACATCGATAAGATAATTTCCACGGTAACAGAATTCATTTTTGAATATTAATTTATAGTACTTTTATATTGAAATATAAAACAAGAATTTCGACGGCCGCGTTCTTGTTTTCAGTAGTGCTGGCGTTCTGTTTTCTATCCTGAAGAAGGTGGCCATATTTGGCTACTAAACCGGTAGATATTTGTATCAACTTTTTATGCTGTTTATTGAAACATTTTTCTTTTCTGATAGTGCATAGATGAATTTGGGAAGAATATAATAAGTCTATTGCTGTTGGAAATTTTTATTTATACAAATCCAAAACAGAAGTTGGTGAGCACAACGAAAGGTGATAGAGTTCCCTAATATATCTAAATATATTTAATATTTATAATATTAAATATAAATCCATTCAAGACAAAGTTTAATTCAAATTTTTATTTTAATAAGGATAAAGGTACCGTTTTAATAGAACTGTTTAATTTCTCAGACTAAGACACTAAAGCACCTTTATCAAAACGATGCTTCGTTTTGATTTTCTCTTCTGAGTTTCCTGTCTCCCAATTTATTGTTTTGTAAAATTTTATGTCCATTTCATTAGCTTTTAGCTAATATTATCTTAACTTACAATATTCATTTTCTTCAAAGACGTTACTTATTGACTTTTCTGTATGTTTGTATGTGTGCGTGTAAGAGAGAGATTATATAACGCAAAGATATAAAACAATTCTTCGTTACTAAAAGGGCATCAGATAATGAAGTAAAGGTATGGACAACTCTCAAATAGACTTCGTCCTTTCAGCCACAAAAATCCACTTAGTACGTTTTCTCTTTTTTGCTTTACACTACTGTATTAACAAAATATTTTTTGCTAGTTATTTGATCCACCCGTATGTATATGAACTTAACGGATCAGAAAAAGGGCGAAATAGAGGAACTAATAATTAGACGTGGTCATGTCATAGGTCGGAGATATAGAGTGCAATTGACAAATCATTAAATACATTACTGTAATTAATATATGAAAAACTTTAAAGAAATCTAAATTGATAACTGCAGAGCACTTTTGAATAATGGGAGCAGAAAGAAAAATTATACTGGTGACCCGCCATCCAGCAATGATTAGCGATAGAAGATTTATTGATTTCTTGGTTTTTAACAAACATTTTTATGTTCTTTCAAGCGGTACTTTAAGGTCCGATTATTTTGATTCATATACGCCGCATTTTATGCTGTAATCCAGTTTATTATTGATTGTGAGCTAAGCCACATACTTTACGATAGTATTTTCCTTTACAGCAGACCCTACAATATCTGTAAATTAAATACATCCAAAATATTAAAAGCACATCTTCCGTCAATATCACGGCGTTTTTATGTTACTGAGAAATAATTAAAGAATTTAAAAGCATTGAGTGTCAAAAATGTGTCAGAATGAACAATAGTGCCTCTTCCTTCCACAAGTAAATAACTTTAAAAAATTAGAGAACAGCGAGAAATATTTTAAAATGGATTTCTGTTAACGTACGAAGGATTTATTAAGCATCGATTACTTTGATATTTAGTTAACGACTATGCCCCGCAATCGACAAGTGTATACATATATGTGGGATTCCTTTCTTTAAAATGCCAATATAATGGTATTTTTAAAGAAAAAGTAGATTCGATATGGCTAAGAAATTTCGCCTCTTTTAATCTGCCTAATGCTTCTGTCCGTTTCAACATTTTTGTTGTATGTTTGTGAGGTTCTTTCATAGCTCGGAGAAACAGTCAATACATCGCATGTCTAGATACCCAAAAGTCGTTTGATCCCTTTCATATAATGACTTCATACTATCGTTCGAATGGTGCTGCTTACCCTGGCAAACGATACTACTGTACAGAAAGGACTGATAAAGTGTAAGGGAAAAAAAAATCGTAGATTCGATGTGGCTAAGAAATTTCGCCTGAAATTAGAAGGAGGAAAATGTTAAGATTTTCTCACAGTTCCATTAGCTCTGTCTGTAGAAAGAGAGTTTGAAGTTTAAGAGATCGGACGAATTCTTCTTTAAGTAAGACTCTATAATTCTCAACCTTAATATTGCCCCGGAAAGGGTAATTGGATATCATGTAGACATAATACATACTTGTAAAATTTAAATTGACGAATGCTTCCCATTGCATGTCGTCGAAACTGAACAGTAATAAATGTGGAGTGAATATTTCATGAAATTATCCACAGTATTTCCAAGCTTTAAATGCCTACCCGAAAATATTTACTAACATTAATATCAATGTGTTATGATTATATATGATATACTGTAAATACAGTATATAGAGGAAGATGCTTTTCATGAATATAATTTTATCATGTATGAAAATTTTTCGTCGGGCAAAGAACTCAAGCTTCAGTCGCTTCGATGCAGCTCAAAGGCAGTCGACGATGGGCAAAATGCATGATTGCGACTGCGCAGGGAATCTCTTTATAAAACATTTCTTCACTCGAAAATCTTTATTTTAGACAAAAGATTTTTTGCGCATTGACATGGGAACTCTTCGCTTTTTGAGGAGTTAGGAATTATCTTTATTGTACGCTAGACGCTGCTTCATATTTCAAATAAGTATAACTGAAAAGGTTTCAAACTTTAGTGTAGCGTAACATATGTTGCAATTTCAGCATTAAATACTTTTCCCCTAAAAAGGTCAAATACTATGGAAACATCAAAGGAAGCTAAGATGTTAAAAAATTTGAGGTAAACGTGTAGGATGTTCTTTTTTCTCCTGCTCTCTTTTTCTATATACTGAAGTTTTCACCGTTAATCTTATATATTCAAACATGTTTAAAGAGTGCATATCAAAATACACACTTATACTATGAACATATAATAATAATAGAAATAATGAAGTGATTGAATTGATTTTAAAGTTATGTGGTTTTAGTTTAGTGATTCTCAACTTATTTTGTTCATCTGAAACCTTAAAATATTTTGCAAAATTTCACAGAACTCCTAATTGGCTGACACATATTATATTCAACAGGAATAAATTACATCAGGAATAAAGTTAATAAATAATAACTTACTCATACTTTTAATTAAAATATTACAAGAGTATTCACATTGCCCATTTTGTTATCCATTAACTACTATTTTATTTAAAAGAGTGGCAGGCGGTTTCAAATTACACCTGGCTCACTGGTGACAAAGATATATCGTGTAAATATTTTGGAAGCAATGTTTTCCACGATAATGCAATTGTCACGTTAAAACCTTAATAATTTTATTTTTGTAAATAATTTTAAAAAAGTGGCAAGTTGTATTTATTTGTAAGTTGTTGTTTTTGCAAATTCTCATGGAATCCCGACTCGCGGAGCCCGAGTTGGGAATCACTAGGTTAGGAATTGCAAATGAACAAGCTTTTTATAGATTTGATAGAATGAGTGGCGGAAAATGCTTTTATTTTAGAAATCATAGAAAAGTAGCAGAAAAGTCCAATTCATAGGTAGCACACACGTTGGAGTACAGATCTAAATAATTAGAGCTGACAGAAGCGTAAGTTTGAATAAGCATATTTCTGCCGAAACCTATTTGTGACGCTCTAGAAGCAGTACATCCAAGTATAATCCAAATTAGTATTTCATCCTCGTGGCCTGGAAAACGATAAATAAAATCCCATTTCGAAACGAAACTATAGATTAAAATACTAGGGAATTCAACCAACTAATGTGTGAATTTATTGACAAGTAGATAAGCTAAAATGATACATAATTGGAGTTTTTAGAGTTAAATCATCTGATAATAACTTATCAGATCTTTTGACAAAATAGCACATACAGAATTAACTTAAGGGTATAAGTATTGCTATAAGCCCCACGTGGCATTTTGCTCATCCACGTCCGCTTAGTTCTTGGTTAGGACTTTTGTCAGACATAAAAGAAAACCCATTCCACTTGTACGTTGACTGTCTAAATAGGCAGTCACTTACTTCTATAGTGTATTTAAGCTAGCTGGGCATAAGTACAAAATATTTTTAAATTGGTGTAAGACACAACACTTCCGAAATTGTCAGGAAATATGACTGCCAGAAACCCATACAGAAGATTATACTTCTACGTCGACTTACTATTCAGCTTAAGCGCTTTGTGGCCATTGCCAAGTTTTAAAGCATCTTTCATGTGGACAAAACTCTTATTGTGTGTATATTACTTCGTAAATTCTCTTTCGTATTTTCTCCAGCTCTTCATCAATATTACTTACCTCATCAATTATAAATTTTCGACCTGGGCTGTAGCTAATGGGTTCATGTTAGTAATAGGAGGCATTCATCGGGTAGGTCTTATTTATCGCATGAACCAACTTAAGAAATTGTCGTGTCGGATGAATTGCAGATTCGAAGCAATTGACCATGGCGAATGCAATGTCAAGTTATTTTGGATTCGTTTGTGGATTGTTATAAGCAATTTCTTGTACCTGGTTTTGATGATAATAAATGTATTATCATCAGTAAATGATAAAGATTTTCCCTCCTTCTTTCCCAATCCTCAAACAATAATACAGCGTTATATTATGGGTATATTGTGTGCCACCACATCATATTTATTTTTTGTTATTCCCATTAACACGTTTGTAATTTATTATTCTTTGATTTGTCAGCAGCTTCGTATAATACTCGTTTGCTTTGGCAATAGGATAAATTCCTCACCAATGATGAACTGCAAGCTGAAACTCAATATCTTCACAGCTATTCGATCAATGGTGAAGTCTGCAGATCGGTTGGTATCTTTCTTCGTTTGCACAACGGTTGTCTTCAACGCAGCTGTGATGTATTTTACTGTTTCTGTATTTCTACAGAATACTTTGTATAGCCGTTTAACAGCGAATGCTATTTATATTCTTTGCATCAGCAGTTTTGTTGCATTTTTTGTCTTGACTGTATCTGCGTTGCGTGTATATGAAGTATCCTCGGATGTAGCTGACAAAGCAAGCATTCTAGAAGAAGATAGATATTACAATCAGCTACTTTTCCTTCGAAGCATAGATAGAGAGACCACAATGACTATGTGGGGCATTATGCCTATTAAGAGAAGTTTTATACTTGCAACATTTGGCACATTGGTAACGTACTGCATTCTCATGTTTAATTTACAAACTGAGAACTAGGATGATTTTCTCTTAAGAAGTCCACAGAATGTGAGGCGAGTTCTTTGTAGTCGTATCCGATCAGCTTAACTTAACACGTTAGATGTAGTGAATCACCAAGGTCTCGTAAACATATAGTTTAGATATTTTGTAGGACTCTATGATTTTATATTATCGACTTTCAATTCACGAGCATTAAGGCGAACTTAATATTTTGAACACGAAAAATAGGAATGAGGAAACAAGTACAAAAAAATGTTTCACTTCAAGCTGAAATTTTTAGGAGAAGAATGTAGAGTCGACATAGACTATTGAAGAAAAGATTCGATCCAGCAACTCAAAGGATAGCGTGTCAACTGTCCAGCTGTAAACTAGTGGTTAGATCAAGGTTGAGAGACGAGACACACTTTACACTTCATATGCTTTTTAATTTGCATTTCAGATAATATAGTTAATAAGAGCGTGAAATTTTTAGAGTGCAGAGCAATTTAGGTGTTGGTCGTAAGGATAAATATTAGCTTTATACAATTGTGTGATACATGACTACATGAGTCTTGTTTTTATCTGCTGTCAGTTTTTCCTTATTTTGCTCGAAATATGTCTGAAAATTGCTAATTGAACTTGTAATATTTGTGCGATTTTAAATATTTAGCTTGTATAACTTATATGTAATAAATAGATGCATAACTGGTACTTGCTGAACATTTTTGGGCGATAAGTTACGATTGTAGTAGCCCCATGTTCAAATGTTCATAGATGCCCTTATTTACTCTCCACTTTTTATTACAACTGCAGGTAATACTGGAAATGGTATAGGGGGCTTTCAATGTACTATTTTATTTACTTCAAAAACTTCAAAATATTGATTTAATCATCAGAGACTACATAGTCTAGATCATAGAACCATAATACAGAAACGTTGGTGTCCGTAATAAGAACCCTTGTAGTCCGATAAACAGCGACATAGGATCACCTTAAGTTTCCTAGCTCTTGCAGAATGAAAGACTAAGTGTTCCAGACGCATTTGTAAACTTGTGTAGGAATGCGAAACGAGTCAACGATAAGTACGGCAGACACTGTTTTTATAATCTTTTATTTAACTTGATCCGGTGTATTGTTTTTTTATTACTTTTCCTGCAATACATGGTAATGTATAGGGAAAGTATTGGAATCATGCCGAAAATCGCAACTCGAGTTTTCGACGGATCTACACGTTTCGAGACCTCTAGAATACGAAAAAACCATTTTTAGCGTGACGCCTGTGTGTGTGTCTGTGTGTCTGTGTGTCTGTGTGTCTGTCTGTCTGTGCAGATTTTGTATCTACTCTAACTAAAAAACTAATAGACCGAATTTCACAAAATTATGTAGGTAAGTCACTTGTGGACGGGGCTGGTGCTGATTAGTTTTGGGTACGATTCGGAATAAAAGAACCCGCCTTTTTTGTGAAATGGCCCGCAAAAGCTTGTATCCACTGTAGCCAAAAAACTAATGGACCGAATTTCACAAAATTCGGTAGATAAGTCACGTATAGGTCAACCTGGTGCTGATTAGATTTTGGTATGATTCAGAAAAAAATAACCTGCCTTTTTTTGCAGAATGGCCCGCAAAAATCGTCCAAATCTAAACTAAAGAACTACATATGCTCAAATATATCCTTTAAATGCTTGTTTAATACGTAATTTTTAGCGAAGAAAAGAATAAGACCAATCCCATTACATTAGGACTAGCCGTTCTCGAGATATTTTAGTTTTTCGTATTTTCTTTACGCCACCTTTGAAAATAAGTCCAGTTACCGAATGAGAACGAAAATTGAATTAAAAGTGAAATAAATTTAATTAAAATAAAGAGAACATGGATATAAGTCTGCAGGGAAAGTCATGTGCTGCCCACATCAGATTTTTAGTGTGATTCAAATATTTGAGACCCTAATTAATCAAGTTCCATTAATCGTAAAATTTGATATGTCGTTGTATTTTGTCGTCTGTTAATTTTCAACCTTATCAGGTCAGTTCATACTAGGTCCGCCATAGGAATGTATTTGTTTTTCAAATCTCTAAGACCCTAACTAGTTAAGTTCTATTAATCATAGTAACATGGAATTTGATATGGTACATTTTAAACCTTATCGCGCTAGCTCGTCTTAGGCCTGCCATAGAAATGTAATCGGTTTTCGGGAATAACTCGAGATCTAGTATTGCTAAAAAGATCATATTTGGCACATCGCTACCTTTCGTGGTATATTTTATTTGTGTTTGGATTTTGAATTTTACCATATCAGCCTGTTCTGGACCTGGCATAGGAATGTACTCGTTTTTTAGGAATAACACGAGATAAGGTGTAGCTAGAAAGATCATATTTGACATATTGCTGTCTTTCGTGGTACATTTTAATTTTTTGGATTTTAAACCTTACCATCCCAGCCCGTCTGCGCCCGCTATAGGAATGCAGTCATTTTTGGGCAATAACTCAAGAATCGAAGCATATAGAAAGTTTAAATTCGGTATGTCGCTATCTTTTATACATCATACATTGTAATAAATATAGTTCTGATTCATTTAAGTTATATACAAATAATAAAAAAGTGTACTTTGTACTCTAAAAAACTATATTTTTTCTTTTACTTGTTTGTATACTAAAATGTGTTAAATATACTTTACATGCATTTTAATGATGCTAACACACTCGAAACAAATGTAGAAACCCCAAACCAAATTAGAGATCACACTAGATTTGCGATATTAATTACAATGATATGTTTATTTTTAAATTGGATCATGGGTGTTTTCATTTGATAAAAATGTTTTTGAGTTTGTACAACATATTGTCTGTGAGTGATCGATCACGTTTGAAGGGGTTGAATCCAACAATCATAAGGTTCCGTTAAAGTTCGAAATCCAAAGAATTAAAATATACCACGAAAGATAACGACATCAATTTGGACTTACTAGCGCAAACTCCTATTCTCTCTTCATTCTCAAAAGAAAAAGAGTACATTCCTAAGAGAACATTCCTAGAAGTGCAGAACGGGCAAGGTTGATAAAGTTCAAATTCGAAAGAATTTAAATATACCATAAAAGCTAACGACACACAAAATTTTATGTTGCTATGATTAATGAAACCTGATTAGTTAGGGCCTCAAATATTTGGATAGCGTTAACAATCAACAGATGAAGTTAAATAAAAGGAAGTTAAAAAGAAACTTTGGTAAAATTTTTAAAGAAAAATGTTAAATTAATAGCTTCTAAAGAAAGCTAGTACACACACACACACACACACACACACACATATATATATTTATTTTTTATTTATTTATTTTATTTTATTTTTTGTAGTAAATAACATCTATGATTGGGGTATATCTGGCTGAAATCGGAGCTTTACGAAAAATGTGGACCGTTGGACTTTTATATCTCAGAAATCATCCTTTTTAAAAGCAAATTATGATCTCGAAACTCGATTTTAACTGAATAACTTTGTCGCTTACTATTTATATCTCGCTTTTTATAATTTAAAATATACTTAGGGTGAAATTAAGTTAAGTGAGATAAAAATTTGTTCAAACAAAATCTTGTTGTTGTTGTTGTTGAAACCCAGACCATCCGACCTACCAGAAAGGTGTAAGGTAACTGTTTGGACGGTCGGGAAGTGCCACCCAATTTAGACCGGAACCCAGTGGGGGAGGCATCCACAGGGACCGTACCCTCCTTCCCCTACCACCAACCTCTCGGAAGGACTTTCGGACCCACATGTTTAACGTGATCGTACTCCGCATGAACAAGGCGGCAATTCTGGCAGTGGCTGGAATCGAACCCGGGCCTACCGAGTGCAACTCCAGCGCGCTAACCAATGGGCTACCGCGCCCAAACAAAATCTTGTGGATATTTTTGAAAAAAAAAAGTTTAATATCTTAAAATATCGAAATTATTTTTATATATTCATAAATGGTAATATATTTCCGTGTGTTTACATTTTTATCAATTAGGTCAGAGATATAAGTGTCCAAAGTGTTAACACTCCGATGTCAGCCAGAGATGCACCAGCCATAGATGTTATTGAAATCAAAATATTCTAGCGTTGTGTTAGATCTTTCAGCATATTGTTTGAACAGAAAATACATAATTACCGATACTGATTTTAATCTACAAGTAGTAAACACAGATTTTAATTGATACATACCATTTTCATTATTCTATAGAATGTGAACGTCAATGTTCAATTGGAGGATAGAGCTCATCAATTCAAGTTTTATAAAAGTTATGTAATTTGACAAAAATATCCTTGAATGCACACATATTATAGTTTTTAAACACAAATACAAAGGTAAGGATGTCTCTCTTTATTATGGTACGTTAAGCACTTCACTTCATTTTCCTTTTTTTTTTTGCATTTATATGCAAGATCACGAGCTGAGGAGAGAAATTGCAAGTAATTAGATAATATTGTACGTGGAACATGGAGACACATTAAGCTGTTTATATACTTGCAGCAAACCTAACTTAACACTAAAGAGGTATAGGAAAAATTGTAAGTCTTGAGCAATTTATAAATTCCTTCCTGAAAAATTATATTTATAATTTAAAAATAAAATTATTTTGTAAAACTAATAGTTTGAGTTCGAATCATTCAATTTCTAAAATAGTCAAAACTCTACTCATATTTTCCTGTATCATGGAGGTAAATGTAAGGAGTTAAAACTTCATATTAAGAAAACGCCAATATCGTTTGAGACAATAATTCAGATGGCGCTGGGACAATATAAGTAGCCCTGCATTGTATGCATTTACATGGCGAAAGGCTTAAAATATTTATTTAAACTGTCAATTTTGTAAAAATAGATTATCAGCACAATGCAAAGTAGAACTGAAAAAAAAGGAATATTCCTACATATTCAAAATTATTTTATCTTTCAATTTATTTTTATCTCCATATAATATGTACTCTATCGCACAACTAAAAAAAATACAGGTTAATTATACTCATAATTAGGGAATTATTTATTTAAAAATAATCAAAAATATACATATACTAAATACTACGCCTTTCTACTGGGTGAACTAATAGTAGCAGCTACTTTACTAACACTAGCGATACCTAGATATAATTCTCAATGTCATTTTCAAGCATTTCTTCCATAGGAGTTATATCTCCTTCTTTCTAACTCCATGATTTCAATAAAAAAATATTTTAAATTGATATTAGTCTACGTGCTAAGGAGTTAGAGAGAAGAATATAAAACTTGATAAATGGATGAAACGCTTGAAAATGCCATAATGCTTTTAGAATTATATCTAGGTGTTGCTAGTGTTAGTAAAGCACCTTTCGTTTTCATTTGGCACAACAGGAAGGCGTAGTATTTAGTACAACATGTATTTTTGATTATTTTTAAATTAAGGTTCCCTAATTATGAGTATATTCTCATAGTTGTAGGACAGAGTGCGGAATATATGGAGATAAAAATAAATTGAAAAGTAGAATAATTTTGAATATGTAGACATATTCTTTATTGTTTCAGTTCTGATTTATATTGCGATAATATTTTTTTTTCTGCGAAATTGACAGTTTAAATAAATATTTTGGGTCTTTTGGCATAGAAATACATACAATACAAGGCTACTTATTTTACCTCAGTGAATATGAAGTTTAACGCTGTACCTTTACCCCCTGGAAGCGCATAATATATCATAATAAACAAATCATGGAGGTAAAGGAAAGGAGTTGCATAATATTTTACATACCTCGCTGATAAGTTCGGATTGAAGATTATTTTTAGATCCTCAAGCTTTACATTTAAAACAATCGATTTGATTCCTTATCATGGTGGTATCAAACGCTGTTAAAATGCAGTCGTACAATTTTAGTGATTCAACTATGTGATTCCTAATGTCTGAAAGCACTTTAAAATTGGGTACACCAAAAGCTGTAACAGAAAGTAAAGCTTTTTTTCTTTTATCCTACGCCGGACCTTGGTTTTTCAACCATCAGTCTCTGTCGGGCAGTCCAGTAAAGTCCTGAACGAAACGAAGAGTCACCCTCCGCAGAATTTCTATCTGCGACGTCACTAAGCCCAGGGCAAGTGTAGAGGTGGTCACCAGTCATGTCACCAAGGCCACAAAATGGGCATGTCGGAGAATTCGACAAGCCAAAACGATGTAAATGCTTCTGTAGAAAGTCATGGCCAGTCTTGAGCCGGAAGTTAGCCACTCCCACAGCTCTATGGAGGGAGAACGGGACAGGTTTCATTAACAAAGAAGCCCAAGGCTTTCCCTTCGCAAAATCCTTGTAAAATTTTTGTCGAAAGGAGCCAATTTTTAGTTTAACAAGCCTTTTAACAGTGTGATAGTTCAAAGTCGGACACGGTTGTTGTAAATTTCAACCAGCCTTATCCAGTTTGTCCGTCAGGTCATTACCAGAGATACCGCAGTGGCTGGGGATCCACTGCAGAACGCTTTGACGTCCCTCCTCCAAAAGAGCATTAATAGCCATCTGACAGTGGTACACAGTTTTTATATTGCTAAGTGTGATTGAAGAGAGTGAATTGATGGTAGCCTGTGAGTCAATAAAGATTACAATATTGCACTCTCTTCCCTTGCCAATTTCGTCAAGTGTCAAATACACAGCTGCCACCTCACCATTGTAGCTGTTACAGAATTCCCCTATAGCTTTGCCTATAGAGAGTAAAGCTAAATTTAATTGTGACGTGTTACATTTACTTCCGGAAGTTGCTACAATCTTCAGAGATATAATTTTTAATTCTAACATCATCCATATCTTTTTAAGCGGAACTCATTAAAATTAGGGCGAATCCTCTCACCAAAGAATTAGGAAAATACTTGTGGGAGAGCAAGCAACTTGTTGATTGTAAGCTTTCGGAACTGCTACGCTACATGAAACACTAGCTGAAAACTTGACGTATACGATGAGCTACTGTTGGAACTGTTTCTTCAGTATTTACTGTCTCAAGGCTAAGCTGTTTTAGCAGCCACCACTCCTCTTACTTTAGACGTAGCGGCAGAAAAAACGGACCGTGTCATTGGAGTAATACTCATTTTGATGACTGCTTGTTCTTTTGTTTCCTCAGTCAATACCACTGAAGATAGATTGCTTACAGGAATACAAAAGTTACATTTGCGAATTAATGAACTTTCTTGTAATAGAAGCTAAAGTCGCAACCAAAACAATGCTTTACGACAAAGAAGCAAATCTAAAACTAAGAATAACGAATATTGTCTTTATTATAAAAAAATTTGGACAAAAAGCTTTAAAATGTGTTTCTTCCTGTAAATATACACACACACACAAAAAAAAAAAGAAAAAAGAGCGAGAATGGGCAGGTAGGTGCAAAGATGACCACCGAAAAAGTCTCATCGTTTTTTAAGCTTGAAAAACGAACTAAAGTGAACTTTTTGATTTATACGGGATCAGACGTATCTATCGTTCCAGCTTCAAAATTATAAAGAAGAAACACTCCTCCAGATGATTTTTTCTGCAACTAACCTATGCTCTTTCTGCAGCTAACTTCTGCACTTCAAGTGGAAACATCTAAAAGTCTTTCATTAAATCTTCGTCTCAGAAGAGTTTTTAATTGGTAATATTTCTACCCCCATCCAGGTGTTGATTTTCATAAAATTTTAATTTGATTCTTGATCCGTCTAAATTAAATGCTATTGATTCAGAAACTAAAACGAGTTCACATTGTAAATTAAGTATAAGTGATATCAATTCAATTAAAGTTGTACCAGGTGATAGCACTTATCATAAACTTTTAAAGGAATTTCCAAAAATAAATAACCCACCTCGTCCTGATCAAGAACTACGACACTCAGTAGTTCATTAAATTGAAACTATTGGACCTCTTGTAACTGTTAAGGTATGGCGTCCTGCACCTGGTTGTTTGCGCAGGAATTTCAAAGTATGATTGACCTTGGTCACATGCGTCATTCCAAAAGTAATTACTCTAATTACTCATTTCCATTTAATGTACTTCTAAATAAATCTTAAGATGTATTGAGTTTTTTTTTTCATAGAACTTCTGGATAAGATATACCTCAAATAAATTCTTAAATAGGAAATATAAAGAAGGGTTTTCAGATGCTGATGCTTCGTAATTATGCAAAAGTCTGAAAATAGCTAAAGGCGCTAGATGACTACCTATACTAGGATTGGAACATTTGTTAGTTACTGGTGGAAGCCTCTTTTGCAGGAATGGCAAGAATGACCCAAAGATAAGCTCTATATTTTATACCTCCGTAGTGGAAAGGGCTATAAGCAGGGTAGACGTAAATTTGATCATAAATTCAGAATCGCTAAAAATGATCTGCGTCTTGCTTGGAACGCGTTATCTCACTGAGACATTATATACTAGGAGCGCTTTCACTTGCAGGTAATATTTCACAAGGGTGTTTGTTCTGCTCACCTGGAAAGTTCAGATCAGATGTATACTTTGGACGAAAGTCATATAACAATTTTGGGTTGTAGCCTTTTTTTTTTTTTTTTTGCAAGAGCAAGAAGCTATAGATAGTGGAAAAAATAGATTTGAGGGAGAATAGACGATGATGAGTGAGACAATGTGTGTAATGACCATATTCCTTCTTTATGGCGATGTTACGGCCGATAGAAAGCATTGGTTTGAACGATTAGGATACTTCCATGGTCCTTTTAAATAAAATTTTGCGACTTTACCGATGTTAGAATGTTTATCAGCGCTAAAACTTCATGGAAGATTTGTGGGAGAAACTAGATTTGAGACAGAACAGACGGTGGTGAGTGATACAATGTGTGTGATGACCATGTTCCTTCTTTCTGGGGATGCTTTGCCTGGTAGAAGACATTGGCTTGAACGATTAGGATATTTTTATGGTCATTTAAAATAAAATTTTGCGACTTTATCGATGTTAGAATGTTTATCAGCGCTAAAACTTCATGGAAGATTTGTGGGAGAAACTAGATTTGAGACAGAACAGACGGTGGTGAGTGATACAATGTGTGTGATGACCATGTTCCTTCTTTCTGGGGATGCTTTGCCTGGTAGAAGACATTGGCTTAAACGATTAGGATATTTTTATGGTCCTTTAAAATAAAATTTTGCGACTTTATCGATGTTAGAATGTTTATCAGCGCTAAAACTTCATGGAAGATTTGTAGGAGAAATTAGATTTGAGGCAGAACAGACGGTGGTGAGTGAGACAATGCGTGTAATGCCCATGTTCCTTCTTTCTGGCGATTGTATCTATGGTGGGTAGAAGACATTGGTTTGAATGATTAGGCCACTTTTATGGTCATTTTAAATAAAATTTTGTGACTTGTCCAATGTTAGCATGTTTATCAGCGTTGAAATTTCATGGGGGACAGGGAGATCAACTACTTTTTGCATGTACAAGATTCAACACGTTGTCAGGGTCCTCAGCATAGCAAGTATAACAAAATAATTATTGAATTGATCTTATTGGTGACAACTAGCAACTAGAAAATAGTGCAGAAAATACTCTTCTTAAAGGTAACATGTTGACTATATTTTCATGAATACATAATATAAAACTTTGTGTACTATTGAGAAAGAAATTGCTTTTTTTGTTATTTTTCTTAAATTTTGCATTTTTGTATGAAACGATTACAGATTTTTAGCATTATTTGAATTCTTTGTTAATAGGAAAGGAATTCAAGAAGGAATTATTCAAGGGTCAAGTGAAAACCACATTATTTTCTTTTTGATTTTAGTTTTACTTTATTTAATCCAGACTATTCCATATAGATTTTAATATTATCTGATAATTTTGCGGGTATGCACATCTAAATTAATGGAATAATCAGGTTCAGGTCTTTAGAAGCAGAAACTTAGATTGAAACTAAAATCTCTTGTCTACGAGCAACATTATTATCTTGTTCTTATACAAAGCCCTGTTATAGGGCAGAAGTCGATTCAGTGTAATATTGAGTTCTTATAATTTTATTAAGAATGGGTGAAATAAAAAAAAAATGTCCTGTATCGTTACTGGATTCGGAGTAAATACTTCTATCAGAAACATTCTAAATCTTTGCTTTAAGGAGATTTGGGCTGGCTGATCGATCCTTTTATCGATTGCCATGTGCGGAGGAACGTTCTGACAGCGAAACCATGGGGCACAGGTGGCGATGAATTTTCAGGTGGGCATATTTTGCTATAACAGTATTATCTATTTAAAAATTCTTTAAAAATAAAAATAAAACTTTACGTGTTTTATATTTTGCTTATTACTTGACTGATGCAAATGAAATCAAGGAATATGTCTTATTAGGCTATAAGCCAGGGATACACAAATTTGTTAAGGGTGAGCGTCAGTAAATTTTCTGCCCTATCCGCGCTTTGTTAACTTTCGCGGCACACATATTTCGCCGAAATTCTGCTCAAATACTTGCGAAATATTTTCTTATAGATAAAATGCTATGCTTAGATTATATTAAAACTAAATTTAATACCCAATAAAACATAGAATATATGTTTTATTTTAATTTAAAATATTTTTGGTGCTGCCATCTGTTGTCGTAATTTAATTCATATCGACTATTTTTATTTTTTAATGAACATTTTTAAATGTCTATTCCTTCTAATACGCTATTAAATACAACAGATCATATATAATAATGCCACAATCACGGAAACGTAATTGAACTTGGACTTGAAGACAAAGGAACTTGAAGACAAAACTGCAGTTCTCAGCGATGTCCATTCAGATCTCCTTATCAAATTTATAGAATGAGAAATTACCTTTCCGTGATTGTGGCATTATTATAATATGATCTGTTGTTGTATTTAATGCTGTATTAGAAGGAATAGATATTTTACAATGTTCATTAAAAATAAAAATAATAGATATGAATTAAATTACGACAACAGATGGCAGCACCAAAAATATTTTGAATTAAAATAAAAAATATATTCTATATTTTATTGGGTATTAAATTTAGTTTTAATATAATCTAAACATTGCATTTTATCTTTCAGAAAATATTTCGCAACTGTTTGAGCCGAATTTCGGCGAAAAATGTGTGCCGCGAAAGTTAACAAAGCGCGGATAGGGCAGAAGATTTACTGACGCTCACCCTTAAGGAATTGCAAGCTCTTATCTTCTGCAAATATTAGGTCTATGGAGAAAAAATAATTAAAAAAAAAAATTCTCGCGCCAAACAGAATTTTCTGTTTATTAAGAAAATTAGATAATAGAAAAATAAAAATAGAATTAAAAGATAATAGAAAAATAGAATTAAGTTGCTAATTTTCCTTTTGATAGAAAAATAGAACAGAAAACTGCAAAATAGAATAGGAAAATAAAGAAAAAGAGAGACAAGTTGTTAATTTCCGTTTCGTCTCCGGAGGTAAATATCAGAACTAAATGTTAATTGTTTTTTTACCATGTTACAATTTATTTCCCTTCATTTACAGTATGTTTTACATGAAAAGTGACCATGGTCATTACACACATTATCTCACTCCCCACCGTCTATTCTAACAGAAAGAAAAAAAATAAATATCATTAAACGTCTGAGACTGCAACAAACTCGGTCTTTATTGATTTCCGAGTAGAGTTCACCTCAAAATGCAAGCAGATTTAGCAGATGTTTTGTTTGAATACGCTGCTGGATATGAGGCAGATGTTTTATAATGTCTTAAATACAATTACCTTCGACAACATTGATTTGAGAATACTTGTAGCCACGTCAGTTTCTTTCGTTTTGAGGACATTAAGAAATAAAAGAAAGGGTATTTCGTAGTAAATATTTTTCTCTTAATTTTTTTTTCTCTAGGGAAAAACTGGGGAGGTCTCTGTCGTGATTAAGTTATTTTCAAGAAACAATGGAATCAATAAAAGAGTGTTTTAATTTTTTGTACATAATAAATTTATACTTAATCATTAGATAAGACAAAAACTAAGCATTATTAGAGTGTAAGGCTCCAATTGGCTTTCTCGTACATCCATTTTCCATTGTCTAGGTCCACTTCTCATGGTCAGTATCGGAGAGAAAAAAATGCATCTTTGTTTCCAAGTTATTCTTATTTTTTTAATTCTTTAAATATTTCTGTTTGTAAGTTGCCAATAGGTTAGACTTTGCTGCCAGATGTGCAACATTAGCTGTCCCCTTCCGGACGTATAAGGAATTTTCTGAATTATCTTACAATAACTATAACGTTCTGAAATTACAGTCTGCGAATAATCGAAGAATGTCCTATCGGAAACAGAGCTATCAAAACGCAAATCAAACTGTATGCATGTCTGTTCTTTGCGCAGGTCTGACTTATTGACGAGGCTCAGGGCCTACTTGCATTTAGGGGCCTCTACTAAACATTTTAATATTTATTGATACCGTCAATAATATTTAAAACAACTAGCATAATGGGGATACGGATCATACAAGATTAATTTTATTTCAGGCAAGAATTATTTTTCTTAATTATATTATGTGTCTGAAAAATAGATTACACATATTATTTAACTCATTGCAAGTTATTGATCGCTCAGAAACTTGGTGGACATTTAGGAAGTGGCCTTCTTGAAGCCCAACATGCAGTCACCGTCATTGCAGCACAACTTTGAACATGGCAAAGATTCCAATTTTAATATGTTTCGCTGGAAGCATAAAAATGTTACCCATCTTCAGATGAAGGTAAGCATATTTTTGCTCTGCTTCAGGAGTCTCGCACGTCTAAAGCAGATATAATATTTTGAATACATTGACAGTTTTATAGATTAGGTTCATTGGTGATAAACAATTATTTAAATATTAATAACCAATGGTTCTTTTACCCGAAAATGATAAAAATATGCGTCTAACTCAGAGGATCTAAACTTTTTATGATGACTACTGAAAATTACGAAGTACATCATTTGGCGATTATAGGGATATCCGTTTAGCACCAGCGAATCTTATTTCAGGACTCATAACTATCCCTAGCGACTAATGGCGTCGCAAAGAGTGTGTGAAGAGTTGGGGGGTCATAATCCTCCAAGAACCCATTTAACCAATTGAAGTTCGAAGAAATGATGTTCAGAGAAATGAGAAACAACATAGCATTTGGTTACCCCTCTCCGCAAATATTTTTCTAGGCTCGCGACTTAGAGGTTGGATATTAATGGACTTAACTAGACATTACTTATAGTAGACCTTTGTATTTTGAAACCAGTGCTCTACCACTGAGCTACTTGATTTTGGGAAAGAACCTTAATTTTATTACCAAATTTGAGTTTATTACCAAAGTTGTTTCTGAGGCGACCATTTTAGTTGCATTAACAGTAGGCAGGTCCGCATTTACGCATAAGCTAAAGCTTAGGGGGGCTCTCATATTAGCGTGTCTCTTACTGCTTTTTAAAAAACTTTTGGGCTCCTACCAAAATGCTTTCGTGAAATACTAAATGATACATTCGGGTCACGTGACCCGCGTCGGTATACCAGTCGTATGAAAGTTTATAACATTTGACTAGTTCACTTTTATGGCAGGGGGAGGGGGGCTCCCCATACAAGCCTCCACTATTACCGACCTGCTTGCTTGAATCCGTCCCTGCGGAGAAGCCTTTATGGATGCGTGTCAGTGTTACAGGCACAATGTTACTGACAGTGTTACAGGCAAACATTCTAGCGAAATTATATTCTTTTATAGTACAGACAAGCACGGACTGCCATAGACCTGTATGGAGTAAGCCGGGATAGTTAAGGGCCGGTTGAAATCGAAAGCTCACGACTAACCATCTTTGTATCTCTTTTTTTAAATCGACTAACCATCTTTTTCTATATTTTTTTAAGTAGACTAACCATGGATAAATAATTAAACTACGGTTTGGGAAACCCTTATGTTTTCTTTTAAAAAATTTGATTAATTATGGAATAATCAAATAATTGAAATGAAATAATTTCAAGCAAACAATTAGAATCAACAATAATTGTGTATATAGTGAAAGATAGCCTAACATTGACGACAAACGAGAGGCCTTTGTGGTGCATAAAGTAAAAGTTATGTTATAGGTTTGCACAGAGTAGGGTTGTTGTTGTTGTTGATGTTGAGACCCAGACCGTCCGACCTACCAAAAAGGTGTAAGGTAACTGTTTGGACGGTCAGGAAGTGCCACCCAATTTAGACCAGAACCTAGTGGAGGAGGCATCCACAGGGACCGTGCCCTCCTTCCCCTACCACCAACCTCTCGGAAGGACTTACGGACCCACATGTTTAACGTGATCGTACTCCGCCTGAACACTGCGGCAGTTTTGGCAGTGGCGAGAATCGAACCCGGGCCTACCAAGTGCAATTCCTAAGCGCTAACCACTGGGATACCGCGCCCTGCACAGAGTCGGGTTGTAGAACTCTGCAAGGTTCTGGTACAGTGCCTCTGTAATTCTGGTCTGTTGCACGGAATGAGGCTCGATCCGATTCAAAGGCTGAGACAAGCCGTATTTCTGTTAGACAATTGGGCAGACAGTTCTATTAGACTGCTCTGGGGTGGAATCGGGCTTCATTTTTCAATATTCAGGCCGGACCTGGCAGGACGTTCAATGTCTGAAAAATTATGAATTTACTTTAATCGAATAATAAATTTAATAGAAAATAAATTAATTCAAATAATTTTTTGTTAATCTCATCAATGCAAAAGTAAATATTTTAAAAAGCAATATTTAATTTGATTCTGGCATAAAAATGGATAATAAATGTAATGTTTTTTTTCTTAAATAAACATAAAATGGCTTTCTATATCAAGTTTTTTTTTTTTTTTTTAGAATTTGGGATCAACATTACATTTTGAAAAATAAATTACCTGAGAAAAATTATTTTTATTTAAACCGCTATAAATTATTTATTTATTTTCTTCTATTTTCGAGTATACTTATTTATTTTATTTATCAAATTTGGTGCATAGGCCTCCAGTTAGCCAATTTTGCTTTTGTGTGTAAGGCAGTTATCAGGGCCGTAAGAACACCAAACCGGTTTGTTTGATAGCTCCAGTTGACTGTACATTATTATTATTTATTAATGGCCAAATCATTGGTGCAAATGGCATCCTTGCCGCCTCGCTTGTTACTTTCCCTACATACTTAGTATAATGTATGGGGAATATATTGTAACGGCGTTGAAAATTCGAATGCGAGTTTACGACGAAAAAGCACGTATGTTTGAAACATCCCTGAACTCGAATTGAACGTTCACGTTTTTGAAGAGATGTCTTTGTGCGTGCGTGTGTACGTGTGTGTGTATGTTATGGTATGTGTCTGTGGACACGATATTTCATAAACGGAAGAAGTGTTTTGAAATTAATTTGGTACGATTTTTGCAAGAAGTGAATACTGAAACATTATTGATTTTAAACGCAAGTGAATGTTTTAAAAATACCCCCCCCCCCCAATTTTAGAATAAATTTCTGAAAACATTACTAAAAAATTAAGTATTTTAATAATGGTAAAAAAAATAATAATTTCAAACGTAATTTTTTTATTAGAAAACGAATGACACCAACATTAGAAAGCTAACATGCAGCGTTTTCGAGGATATTGATTATAGATTCGTGAATATTGTTCACTGATTTCGAGAATACTAAAATTAATTTATTATAATATTATTTAAAATTAATAAAGTATCCTCAAATATGTTCATTTCCCATATGCAATATTATGCACTAAACATTTGACATTATACTCGTGGTTCTCATTCGTCCTATTCACAAGCGAAGATAGTTTTTGTAACAGTTATACATTTCAAAGCCTAGATCATTCGGCAATATTTATTTATTTCACACAATAATAATTGAATGCCATTGCACTTTTATGTGGATTTCGCACA